>CM024675.1:56581155-57822405 GCA_014182725.1 Eucalyptus brandiana
TTTTTCTTGATGAATGAAAGTTCCTTCCTTCATTTGCTTTACTTGGAGTCCAAGAAAGAATGTTAACTCTCCCATCATACTCATTTCAAACTCATCCTGCATAGACTTAGAAAATTTCTTGCATAGACTTTCATTAGGGGATCCAAAAATAATATCGTCCACATATATTTGAACAAGTAAAAAGCTTTTGTTTTCCTTTTTGATAAATAAAGTAGTATCTACTTTACCTTTGACAAAACCATTCTGCATTAGGAACTTACTTAGTCTGTCGTACCAAGCTCGAGGTGCTTGTTTTAAACCATACAAGGCCTTTTTCAGTCTGAAGACTGAATCTGGCTTCTTTGGGTCTTCAAATCCAGGTGGTTGTTCCACATAAACTTCCTCATGGATGAATCCATTTAGGAACGCACTTTTGACGTCCATTTGGAATAACCTGAAATTTTTATAGCAAGCAAACGCAAGTAATAGACGAATAGCTTCTAACCTTGCTACTGGTGCGTAAGTCTCGTCATAGTCTATTCCTTCTTCTTGCGTATATCCTTTGGCCATCAGTCTTGCTTTGTTCCGTACGACTTTTCCATCCTCGTTCATCTTGTTCCTGAATACCCATTTGGTTCCAATAACAGTTTTACCTTTTGGTTTAGATGTCAATTCCCAGACATCATTGATGTTGAACTGTCTGAGTTCTTCTTGCATAGCTTCGATCCAGCTTTCATCTGATAAAGCTTCTTTTATGCTTTTTGGTTCAATTTCAGAGATTAGAGCCATAGCACTAGATTCTTCACGCCTTTTTGATCTGGTGCGGATTCCTTCATTGATTTCGCCGATAATGAGATCTTTGGGATGACTGGATTTATGCTTCCAGTTATTGGTTGATTTTCCTGGTTGATGATCTCTTTCTTTATTTGAGTCTTCATGAGCATCTTGATGTTGGACTTCCAGAGACTGAGATGCTTCTTGAGTTGTAAGCCTTGAAAGGTCTAGAGCCGGTTCAGACTCCTCATATTGAGTCTGACTGGATTTAACTTGCGTTGAGTCTTGGAATTTGACATTCATTGATTCCTCCACCGACTGGCTTTTCATGTTATAGACTCTGTAGGCCTTGCTTGTTGTAGAATATCCAAGGAAGATGCCTTCAACTGATCTTTCTTCAAACTTACCAACTCGATCATTTGCATTTTTCAAAATAAAGCATTTGCAACCGAACACATGAAAGTATGAAACTATAGGCTTCTTACCTTTGAACAATTCATAGGGGTTTTTCTCTAAAATGGGTCTTAGAAAGACTCTATTGATGATATAGCATCTTTGTTGAAACAAATTTTCAGTCCAAAATCGAGAAGAAATTTTACTTTCAATTAAAAGTGTTCTAGCCATTTCTTGAAGAGATCTATTCTTTCTTTCCACAACTCCATTTTGCTCGGAGTATATGGAGAGGAAAACACATGATTAAAACCAGATTTATCACAAAACTTTGTAAAATCTTGATTTTCAAATTCACTTCCATGATCTGTTCTTATACTTGAAATAGCACATCCTTTTTCATTTTGAACCTTTTTAGCAAACTTCTCAAAGTACGAAAAGGTTTCGACTTATTTGCAAGAAAATATACCCGTGTAAAGCGAGAGTAATCGTCCACAATTACTAGACAATATTTCTTACCTCCAATGCTCGGGTTCTTGTTGGTCCGAAGAGATCCATATGCAGCAATCGTAGTACATGATTAGTAGAGACATGATTTATAGGCTTAAATGAATTTCTTACCTGCTTTCCCCGAGAATACATGGTGTGCATAAATCGACTTTTGATATGGCAATTTTGGTAGACCTTGAACAAGCTTCTTTGATGAGATTTTGGCTAATTGCTTCATGTTGACATGGCCAAGCTTTCTGTGCCATAAGACCGCTTCATCTTGAATTGAGATTAGGCATTGCGTTTCATTTGGTCTTACATCAAGGAGATAGATATTTTCATGCCGTCGACCCATGAAAGACTGAGTCGAGTCTTTACTAATTCCAGAACATATGCCTTCTTGAAAGGAGATCTTGAACCTAGTATCACACAGTTGGCTAATGCTGAGAAGATTGTAGTTGAGTCCTTCCACTAGAGAGACATTGCTTATTGTGAGATTTCCAATTTTCACGGTTCCAAATCCCACAATGCTTCCTTTGTCATTTCCACCAAATGAAACTTTTCCACCATTTACTTTAATAAACTTTATGAAGCAATTTGAGTCTCCCGTCATGTGTCTTGAGCATCCGCTGTCAAGATACCACTTTACCTTCTTTTGACGAGACCCGCATTCAAAAGAGAGTCTCAAGCTTTCTTTGGTACCCAAATTTTCTTGGGTCCTTTGGCGTTAGTAGGATAAGCATTATTAGGCCATATCTTTTTAACAGGCTTCCAAACCATAGGACACTCTTTTTCAAAGTGATCCCGATTTACACTTTGAACACCTTAGAGCATTTCGACCTACGAGACTTTACAAAAACTTTCTTGAAATGATTTTTGTAAGCCTCTCTCGATGGTCTTTTCTTAATTCTTTCTTTTACTTTCGGAAAATCAATCAAAGGGATTGTTTCTACTTGTCATACCTAAACCGGACTTATTGAAGTAAGGTCTTTGAACCGAAAGAACTTTCTCAAGTTTTTCAAACCCTATTGAAAATTTCTTTGAAATATTTGATAAGTCGTTTTTAAGAAAGCATTTTCTTTTGAAAGTTTATCTTCATTCTCTTTAAGAGTAGAAATATTCAAGTCTAAACTTTTCACTCTTTCTTCTAAAATGTTTTCCTTTTGTTTTAAAGCTAAATTTTCCTTTTTAA
This sequence comes from Eucalyptus brandiana, assembly GCA_014182725.1. Taxonomy (NCBI): domain Eukaryota; kingdom Viridiplantae; phylum Streptophyta; class Magnoliopsida; order Myrtales; family Myrtaceae; genus Eucalyptus; species Eucalyptus brandiana. Next base: position 56,583,980 of record CM024675.1, read on the forward strand.
GTTCGGAAATTTTTTTGAGAGAAGTCTTGAGACTGAAACATAGTTCATCGATGTATTTAGAGACTTTGACAGAATTTTAAAATCACTTACCTCAAATTCACCGTCTCGAATCGATCCAGTGCGAGTCCGATTGTGCCATCGGACACGGGTTGGCATATTCCTCATCACTTTCTTCACACTCCGTATCGCTCCAGGTTTCGGCTTTGAGAGCTTTTCGAGACTTTTCGGCTCTTCCTCTCTTCTTCTTCAGAAGAGGACAGTTGGGTCTGATGTGTCCATTTTTCTTACATTCAAAGCAGACTACATCTTTATTTGGTTCCTCATTATCAACAAACTCGGTTTGCTATTTCTGAAAACTTTGTTTCTTTGAGTTGAACCTTCTTCCTTTTCTATTCAGCTTTCTGAATCTTCTTATCATAAGAGCAAGCTCCTCATCATCCAGATCTTCTTCAGAAATCTGTATCATCAGAATCATTATTAGATTTTAATGCAATGGATTTCTTACCTCTTGGATCTTTGTCTTCATTAATTCGTTCCACTTCGTAAGACCGAAGAGTTCCAATCGGCTCGTCTACGATAATGGCATAATTCTTTGCGTCTCTCGTATTGAAGTCTTTATATGATTCCAATCCTTGGAGAGTCCACGCAGCAACTTGTTCACTTTCATGGGATCAGAAATTTTCTATCCTTGATTCTCAAGACCATTAACAATATCTGTAAAACGGCTAAACATGTCAGTGATAGATTCTCCTGGTTTCATTTTGAAAGCTTCGTATTGATCAAGGATAATGTTAATTCTGGTCTCCTTCACTCGGTCCGTCCCTTCATAAGTGATATGTAATCTATCCTGAGACTTCTTTTCAGAACACAAGAAGATATTCTGTTATATTCAGTTGGTGATAAAGCACAATATAAAGAGTAAATTGCTTTTGCATCGAGTGCTTGTCTCTTGTTTATCTCTTCTTGAGACATTCCGCCGGTCTCAACAGTTTCTTTCCCTCTTTCGGATGCGATGCAGCGTAGGAGTGATCCCTCTTTCCACAACGTCCCATTCCGAGAGGATCCTTTGACCGTAGGAAAGCTTTCATCTTGTTCTTCCGGATGTTGTAATCCTTTCCATCAAAGTAGGGTGGTCTGGGTATTGCTTTGCCCTTCCACCAGCCCCGGTGCTAGCATACTAGCCATGGATCTTTTACTCAAGTAAAACACTTCAAATAAAGTAAGAACACGAGCTCGATACCAATTGATATAGCTAGTACGAGTACCTAGAGGGGTGAATAGGTATAAAAGATTTTTCTTGATAATTACACAATACTTAGACAGGTTTGAAGGATTTGCAGCAATTAATAATCAATCGTAAGACGAGTAAAGGAAAGAGAGAATTGAACACACGGTTTATAGTGGTTCGGCTTGATTCAAGCCTACGTCCACTCTTTCCGCACCGATGCTTATTGGCTGGATTCCACTATGAACAAAGAGGTGATACAAGAATGATCTTCCTTGACTTCTCGGTGTAGATGAACTACCACACTCTCTCAAGGTATCACTAAGGATGAACACTCTCTTGTGTATACAATTTCGCTCAAACAGTATCGACTAATAATCAAGGGTCTTCAGACTCTGGAATTTTTCTATCGATCACTCTCTCCAAAACAACTTGAACGTCTTCCTTTTATACTTCTTTATGCCATCATAGCCGTTGGCACTTACCAAAGGAATTCCTCCAATCTACCCGTTGGACGGAATCAATCACGAAGATCATTCGAGCTATTTAAGGAACCTGGCGATAGCCCATCAATCATGTTCGCCCATACAATCAGGATCTTGGTTTCCAAGAATAGAACATTCCAAGAATACTTCGTCGACCATCGGATCTTCAATCGATCTAGATAAGAACAAACAAAGAATCCGAGATATTTATCCAACCAAGGGATCTTCTCCAGAGGATGGGATCAAATCCTCAACCATATGCTTCGGTTCTGGATTTCCTTCGTCACTGGATTAGAAAGACTGTTAGTGAGAATAGTCTTGAGTCTTGAGTCTTGAGTCTTGAGTCTTGAGTCTTGAGATCATAAAGTCTTCAGACTTTAAACTGTCGGTCTCCGAATATCCAGACTTAGACTGATAGAAACGTTTTGTCAACTTCAAAATATTCTGGAAAGATTTCTCCAACAGGCTCCATCAGTCGGTAGACTTCAAACCCTCATTTTTTCTCTCTTCCTCTCCATTAGTCTTTCTCCCTTCCCTCTCCTATCACCTCTTTTGGTCAATGGGCCCCACTCATCTTCATTTTTTTTTTGACAACTCCTCACTCATCTTCGCAATCTTGCACCAACTCTCTCTCTAGCTTAGTCAAAAGCAAAGTCAAAATTACCTTCACAAAATAGAGCGTGCATAGCCAAGATTTTCAGCTCATTTTTAAGCCTCACATTCGAATAGACATCTTGACCCGATTTTTCATCTCAATTTCAATGAAGTGAACTGGTAGGCCTCGTGTTTGAATCGACATCTTAACCCAATTTTACATCTCTATTTTACCGATGTGAATTGATGGGAATGATCGGTTGTTCAATCTTCATTGATTTCTTTAATTGCTTTTACATGCATGATAGCAGCTTCTTCTTCATTCTTCATTTCTCATTTTGCAAAAATCTAGTGAGAGAGGAAACTAAAAGAGGACATGAGAGAGGGAAGGGAGAGAGAGTAATGGACCGGGAAAGAGAGAGTGGGGTTTGAAATCTTATAACAAGTGGGGGGCCTTTGAATGTGTGGAGTCCAAAGAGTGGAGCAGTCATTTTTTAATGTGGAGTACTAGGCCTGCCCAATATTTTCTCAGAAAGAAAGGCAACACAAACAAAGTAAAGAAGAAAAAAAGGAAAAAGAACATATGATTTATGAATCCAATAAAACAAAAGGAATCATAATCCCTACTTTTGTGAGGTTAAGAAATTTGTTTTTCATTTTTATTATATCTCAAACCAATCTCAATTTTTGTAGGACATAACTAGTAAAAAGTCTTCATGCATTTTGTAACCAATTATGATATTGTATATTGAGATTTATTTTAACAAAAAAAACACTAAAATATAAAACTCTTTTATAAAGTACAATCAAATCCTAAATATTTTTGAAAATGCAATCAAGTCCTCATTTGGCAGTATATGAAATCGAGTTTAACTTTGCTGCCATTGGCGTCCAATTGCAAGAATTTTGAAAAATTATAATATGGACCATTGACGTCACTAGTCTAGATCTGAAGGCACCAAATCTAGCTTGCAAAATTTCCGATCTGCAACCATGGCTCCAAACTTCTAGATATGGTGACAGTAGTTTGTTTATAGCCACGAGTTGACAGTGGTTGACTTCTGAATATGCAATCATGGCTTGAAATATCCAATCCATGGCTGTGAGTGATGATTATCGGCTTGGACGCGGCACCTGCGGCTCTATGGTGGCAACGAGGAGGGGACGAATGGAGGTTTGGCTTGGCAACTCAATTGAAGCGAATAAGAGGCTTCTATCGCTGAACAAAGAGCAATATTCAATCTTGTTTATTTGATATCACATTAATGGACATGTGTTAATTTAAGAGTGGATGTATTTAAATAATGGGCGCTATATCAACTATTGATGTTGTGTTATGGGATTACTGAATATTTTCTTCTAAAAAATAGACAAGAGGAAAGTTTCAATTTCCAAGAAGATATTAATTGAAAGTAGACAAAAAAGTAGAGAGGAAGAGGAAAACATATCAAGGAGAGAGGAAGGTGGGTTGTAATGATGATGTGTCCAATTTTCTCTCTCTCTCTCTCTCTCTTTTTATTTATTTATTCCATGTCACTAATGATGCCAGGTAAATTGCTACATCGGCACTTTTTGCGTCCGCATATTTGGAAGAAGAGCAGTAGGAACAAAAAACACGAAGAAAAAACATATGATTTATGAATACACCGAGGTTAGGAAATTTATTTTTTTCATTTTAATTATATCTCAAATGAATCTCACTTTTTTGTCGGACATAATTAGTGAAAGTCCATGCATTATGTAGACCGGACATATGATATTATTTATTGAGATTTATTTTTAAGTAAGGAAAATTACACAAAAAGTCCAAACTATTTTATAGAGCACAAACAAGTCCTAATCATTTTTTTTTTATAATACTGTCAAGTCTTCATTTTGCACTATGTGAAATCGAGTTCGAAATTTGCTGTCGTTGGTGTCCTATTGCAAGAATTCCCAAATATTATGATCCGGACCAATGCCGGCAACTTCGCTCGTCCAGATTTGGAGTCACCAGTTCTGCCCTGCAAACTTCCAAATCCACGGCCATTGTTCTAGACTTTCAGACCTGGTGATGGCAGCTCATAGCTTCAAGCGACGGTTTGCTCGGTGGTTGACTGCTAGATGGGCAACCATGGCTCGAGATCTCTAAATTTGGCAACGGTGACTTGTCCATAGCCGTGAGTGACGATGGTTGGCTTGGACGCGGCGTCAGCAACTCCACAATGGCGACGATGAGGGAGGCGCAGAGTTCAGGCCCGACAACTCCAATGAAGCGAAGAGGCTTCTATAGCTAAATAGAGAGCATTTATTCAATTTTGTTAACCTGATTTCACATCTATGAACACATGTCAATTTAATAGTGGACGTGGGTAAAAAGCTCTCGTCATATCGGCTATTCATGTGGTGGGAGGAAGATATGCATACACGCCTTATATTTATGGCGTGAGCTCTCCGTTTTTCTTATTGCGGACGCGTTCAAGCACACCACAATAAGCGGGCGGTGTCCACCACTACCCGGCTTTGTTCAACTCTCTTTATTTCGTATTCCATGTTACAAAGTAGAGCAACGCGAAAAGAAAAAGGAAGAGGGAGAAGAGAGCATATCATTTGCGAATCCAATAAAGCAAGAGGAATCATTCTCCGAGGTTAGGAAATTTTTTATTTTATTTTAATGAGATCTCGAACGATTTCACCTTTCGTAGGACATAATTAGTTGAATGTCTTCTCGCATTTTGTTTACTAAATATATGATATAGTTTATTATGGTTTTTTAATTAAAGAAAATTATACTAAGAGTGTAAACTTTTTTGCAAAGTACAATCAAGTGCTTAACATTTTTGATAATGCAATCTAGTCCTCATTTTGCAGTATATGAAATCAAGTCCTAGATTTATTGCCATTTGAATCCAATTGCAACAACTCCAAAATATTATATTTTATTGCAAATTTAAGCATTATTTCAACTGTAGCTATATAATAAAACATGTGGGCTTCGTCGATCATGGAGTATAAGGCCTGGTTATGACTATTAGTTGGAATATAATTCAAACTTTATAGTAGAAGTGAAAGTTAGATTAAAAATTTAAAACTATTTCTTATGTCTCAACGAGTCAAGAAAAGTTAGTGAAAAGTTTAATTAATCATTTTTAAATGGTGAAACAAATGTTATTCTCTTGTTTATATATATTTAAACAAATCGATGTTTACACGAGTAACATTTAAGTATGTTCATATAATGTATTTAAGCATACTATAAAAGAGTCAAAAGAATGAATAGCAGCAGTTTGATCATCAAAATGAAACTTTATCATGTACATTGTCATCATAGGATTAACCCTTTGTTGTTGACGATGAATTAGGTACCGTATAACTTCCTCAAGAAGCACGACGGGGCTGTGCTAAAGCGAAAAGCTTCGCCAGCAAGAATCTGTCTCGATAATTTTCTTTCCGTCCCGTCCTGACCCAAAAGAAAAAGTGTCAACCTTGTCAACAGTTCCCCCCCATTTCCGGAACTCTTCTATAAGAAAGGCAAAGCTCTCTGTCTGGGACCAAGACTTGTGAAGAAGCAGCCTCACACTTGCAGGGTCGAAGCGACGATCCAGAGGTGCACATTTCGTTATCACTTTGTGTTTTGTGAGCTCAGCTTACGATTATTCTCTGTCGACATTAAGATTGGTTCGCTTGAAATCACTACATCCAATTCATGTATGTGTTACTTCATGAAACTTCTGCAGATTTACTCATTCAACAAAAGAAAGAAACTTTTGCATACTCCATTTTCTCTTGCTTTGCACTGAGACCGCCTCCCGATTGCTCTCTCTAGTTCCAGCTTGATTTGAAATATTTCGGTGAATTTGTGATGATCTGGCGTGATCAACTTGGATCAAAGCTCAGAGTGGTGGCTGTCGAATAGACCGGCCACTAAAAGAACTCAAACTCGATTCTATTGCCAGAGACAATTAAATGAAAATAAAATAAATAGTACATGATTTAGAAAGCCACATCAAGAAAGTTTCAAAAATAGAGTTAGCAACATGATATCCTTTAAACTTCTTTTTCCAATTGAACTACGCCTGTCATAAAGCGGCACTTACCAGTAATTACATTTATTCTGACAAGGCACTACAGGGTGAGCAAGAAAAACTGAGCGGTCTAAACTACGACCCTAATTTTCTTTTCGCATAATGTGAAGAGTAGCTATAAATATCTTTCTTGTGAGATAGGCCTGCCCTTCCTCGTCCCAAATCCGATTCCTTCAGAAAGACTTTTGAATAACTTTCTACGTCCTTTTCAGCCCTTTCAACTAGCTACCCATTACCACAGGGAATATTAGATTACATAGTTTCCCGCCTGGTTCAATTGGTAGTTGGCCTACCAAGAACTGAATGAAGAAGAGAGGAGACTAGAACGAGACGGAAGCAAACCCTAGATAAAATTCTCATTACTGAAGGGGAGGTAATAAATTGGTAATTTATTATATATACTTCATTGAGTAGTGAGAAGAAATTTTTTTTCTATTATTGGATATATTTTGTAAAATCAGATTACATGCACCTGGCCAATCCGTATGGATCTAGGTAAATAATATAAACAAGAGACTACAACAATATAATTACTATACAGACAACAATCTCTCTTGTTCGTCCTCCTTAAGGAGAGCTATATCTTCTAACTCGGAGAAAATTACAGAGTTGGAATGAGTCCTCATTAGTTATTGGAAGACAAATACAAGATCTGAACGTGCATGAACATATATATGATTCGTTCAAGTATTTTACCGGTTTTCAATTTGACCAACCACGTCTAATCTCTCTGAGATGATAACAACTTCTTTGCAGCACCTTGACTCTTCATTTGTTTCTGCCTTTTTCACTCCCTCCGTTTCTTAACAATTTGGCCCTTAGATGGATTAGTACTGCCACTGCACATACGATGATCGGCCAAATCTCCATTGTATCTACTCACAAGGAGCATTGACATGTGTCATCTTCCTCTCTGCATACAGTCACCCAAAGAATGGCGACGGACAAAGTGAGCTTGAAGCTTCTGGTCAACAAGAGCAACCGAACGGTGCTCTTTGCTGAAGCAGGCAAAGATTTTGTAGACTTCCTCTTCCACATCCTTGCATTGCCGGTCGGAACGGTGATCCAGCTCCTCACAAAAACCGGGATGGTGGGCAGTTTAGGCAATCTCTACGGCAGCGTCGAGAAGCTGAACGATGTGTACATCGAACCTTCCAAGAAAGACATTCTCTTGAAACCCAAAGCACCCTCCTGTGTCTCTGAAATCCCACTTATATTGCCTGAGACTTCTTCAGATTCAACGCCCAAAACCTACTACAGGTGCCCTCAACGTTCGTATCATAACTGTTCAGGCTATGTGGCAGAGGATCCTTCTGCACAATGTCCTCAGTGCAATAATTCCATGAACCACCCAATTACTCTTGTCGAATCACTGGCTGGTAACCCGGCGGCTGCTGCGGCATCAGCAGCTGAATCAAATAGTAAGGTTGGTTTCGTGCACGGGGTGGTTACGTACATGGTGATGGACGATCTGGAGGTGAAGCCAATGTCGACTATCTCGAGCATTACTTTGCTTAGCCTGTTCAACGTGAAGGAGATTGGGCATCTTGAGGAGAAGGTGGTCAGCTTGGGAATGGACGAGGTAAGCCTATGCCATTCCTTACGATTAGGTTATGTTTAGATTTTAGAAGTGACTCAACGATTTGTGTGGAAAATCTATGTTAAAGACGTATAAATTACAAATGAATTTTAATTGATGTGAGCTGTGTGAAAAAAGAAATTACTAGCTCCGTCCCATAAAAAAATATTCTAAACAATTTTTTGGCATTTATCAGTTAATCAAAATTTTAGTTTTTGTACAATCATAATAGACGCTTGTAGAATAAATCAAGATCGTGTTTGCCATTAATACAGGGCTTATAAAGCAAATGTCCTTTTTTAATTATTGATTTGTAATTGTGAAGGGTATAAAGCTATTGAGGACTTCATTTCACTCCAAGAAGGTTCTCACTGATGTCTTTCTTGAGGACAAGTGAGAGAGATCGTGATCAAGTGGCTACATATATGCGTGTGGGGATGTGTGATATATGAAGTATGTGGTGTGATATATGCAAGTCGTGCAGCGCGGACTGATATTTTTAAGGTTTTTCTTTTTTGTGTGGACGTTTTAGCAAGTTTATCGTCTCTTTTAGCGATATGACTGTATTAGTCTGGTTGTAAAAATGATGTGAACATGCTGAAGAAAGAATATAAGTATCATAGCCTATAATGAATGCTAAAGCATATGTCAGAAATGTGGAACCACTATAGACATGCCACTCGTAAAATTAACAGTGCTGGAGAACCTGGGGTGACTAATTTTAAAGTAATTCGAAAATGTCCCTGATAAGTTGGCACCTATGTCGTGGGGTTGGATCCAACTGAGGGCCCAACTATCAATCCATGAGAAGTTGTCCTTGATACTCTATTTGTTGGGTTGTCGGATTCCCAAAAACCGGATTCGACACTAAATCGAACCTCTAAACTTGTGCGGAAGACGAGCCCAGGAAAAAACACATGCATCATCGATTCTAAAGCACACCACGAAATCGAGCGTACCTTGTTAGCCACAGATTAAACACCGACGCTGATATGAGGAAGAGAAACCGATCATGTTCGATCCAATGACGTCAATTGTCCTTGAAGGGAAGATGGCATCGCCTTTTGCTCACTGTTTTTCTTTTGGAGGGAGAGAGGGAGGAGGAACGTACGTAATATGCCAAAAGGTACGTTCCTCCCTCTCTCTTCTCCCTTATATACGTCCTCTCCAAAAAATAAACGTACCCCTTCATCATATCCCTCAATCCATGGGCCCTAATATTGTGGGCTGGGCTTTTAGGCCCAACATGGGCGGACGGGCCAACTTAGGCCCATCACTTTAATAAAACCATCATTTCCCACTCGCACATGGTGGGTCGAACATGATTCTCTTTACCTCTCTTCAACATTCATACCGGTGAATAATCCGTGCGACCAGCATACTTTGAGAGCTCGTTGCCATACATCTGTCAGGAATATATAACAGCTCATAATGGGTATCACACTTTGAGTAGATTTAGTATGCAGTACCCTAGATCGATCGATCACATTTATATCTCTCTTGATCTCTTTTAAACAATGATATATATATATTGTATTCACAATTATGATTATCCCAAAGACAGTCATAATTGGTGGACCAGTGAATACAAAACTACAATGTGATTCTCCAAAATCGATCTTCTTCTTTCCTTCAAACTCTTAATTTCAGTTCAGCTTGCTTTTCTAGAAATGTCCCATTAGACCGAATCAACTCATGATCATTGACAACATCCTAAGATAGCAAACACTAAATAGAAATCTTGAGAATAAGTAAAAGTCATGAGGGCACTAAAATTGAGAAACTCTTTTCCTCAAGAGTCTCACACGGCATAAAAGTTGAGATCAAACTTTTGCCACTTTCATTGGTCGTCACATGCATACGTAGTATGAAATATGTATTACAGTATTAACTCATTTCCCATGGAGTGTATGTCTACATCTTCAATACCGTACAGATGATAGTTCAGACATACCTAATGTCTAACTTGAGTTCACGTATCTACTCATTCACTAAATTCATCAAAACTCACATCTAGCATCAAAAACAGATAAAGTAAAATATATGAATTATTTTACTTTCAGACATAGTAAGTATTATGTTCTCATCTTAACACTCAGTTAAGGCGACATACGTATTTTAAGCTTGAGCTCTCGATTATCACCTAGATAATAAGCTTAAAAACAGTCTCATCTCTATTTATCACACAGTAAATAGAGGCGATTACCCGTGTGAGTGGGCTAATCTTTTATCTGTCTGATATACTTTCTTAATTTAAAGTAATGCACTGAGCATTAAGATGCATAAATATCAAACAAAAATTCATAGGCATTAACAATGAAAAACAAAAGTTCATAAATGTGAACAACTCAGGGAAATTACAATCTAGTACATCAGACTCTACGCAATCCTAGAGATTTTACATGACCACAAAACACATCTCTAGGTATTGGCTTTGTCATAGGATCTGCTACCATTCTAGGCATAGATATGTACTGTAAGTTCACATCCTTTCGCGCAACCATATCTTTGACAAAGTTATACTTGGTATCTATATGTTTAGTCTTGCCATGATATTTTGGATCTTTGGTGTATGCTATAGCTGCTTGGCTATCACAGTTAACCAATAATGGATTTGCAGCTTTCTCAATAACACATAAATGATCCAAAAATCTCTTAAGCCAAACTCCTTCTTGTACCGCTGTTGATAATGCCATGAACTCAGCTTCCATCGTGGACAAGGCTATACACGTTTGCTTCTTACTGCTCCATGATATGGCGCTATTGTTCAGTAAGAAAGCAAATCCAGAGGTAGATTTCCTTTCATCTAAATCTCCTCATCAATCAGCATCTGAATAGCCTTCAAGTCGCAGATCCTTTCCTTGGTAATTCAACTTGTAATCAGCAGTTCCCTTTAGATACCTCAGTATTCTTTTAACGGCCTTCCAATGTGCTTGACCTGGGTTGGATTGGTATCTACTCACAATTCTAACTGCAAAACATATGTAAGGTCTTATATACATCATAGCGTACATCAAGCTCCCAACAGTACTAGTATAAGGAACATGTTTCATTTGTTCCTTCTTTTGTGGAGTCATTGGACACAGTCTATGGCTCAATCCTTCACCTTTTGCAATAGGAGTGTCTATGAGTTTACAATCTTGCATACGAAATCGTTCAAGAACCTTATTTATATATGTTTCTTGCGAAAGAGATAACGATCTCTTCGAACGATCTCTTGAAATCTTAACTCCAAGAATGTATGCAGCCTCACCCATATCCTTCATCTCAAAGTTGGAAGATAACCAACTTTTCACAATATTTACAAACACTCTATTGCTTATGGCAATTAGTATATCATCAACATATAATGATATGATCACAAATTGATCCTTGGATCTTTTGATATATACACAATGATCCTCATTAATCATTGTAAAGTCATATGCCATTATGGCATTATGAAAATGTATATACCATTATCTTGATGACTGCTTAGGCCGTATATCAATCTCAAAAGTCGATATACCTTTCCTTCTTGGCCTTCTTTAATGAAACCAACAGGTTGTTCCATATATATTTCTTCCTCTAATTTTTCATTGAGGAAAACATTCTTTACATTAATTTGATGTAACTCAAGATCCATACTAGCCACTATTGCCAGAATAATGTAAATCGAGGTAAATCTCACTATAGGAGAAAATGTTTCTTCATAATCAATTCATTCCTGTTAATTATACTCTTTCGCCACAAGGCGAGCCTTATGCCTTTCTATCGAGCCATCAGCTTTTCACTTTATTTTGAGAACCCACTTGTTCCCAATATCTTTGTGTCCTTTTGGAAGATCAACCAGTTCCCAAACATGGTTTGACTTCATTGACTCAATCTCCTCTTCCATTGCATGAATCCATTTTTCCTTACTATGGCAATTTAGAGCCTCATTAATATTTATTGGCTCATCCTCATCTTGCGGAGCAATCATAAAAGTTTCTCTTTCAATGTCAAAACGTCGACGGGGAATACTTTGGCGATTTGTTCGCCGTATGGGAGATTGTACACTTTGCACATCATTCCCCATTATGCTCCCACTAGGATTATATAATGACGATATCATATCAGAAATGTTACTAAACATACCCTAAGTGTTTAGGTATAAGGTAAATTACTGCATTGCCACTTTTTGCGTTCACATGTTTGAAAAAGTAGAAAATACTGGGTAGCCCAACACTCCATGTAAGTGAATAGCCGCTCTTCTCTTTAGGCTCCAAGTGTCTGTGGGCTCCACCGGTCAGTAGACTTCAAACCCTCATTTTTTCTCTCTTCCTCTCCATTAGTCTTTCTCCCTTGCCTCTCCTATTACCTCTTTTGGTTGATGGGCCCCGCTCATCTTCATTTTTTTTTTTTGACAACTCCTCACTCATCTTCGCGATCTTGCACCAACTCTCTCTCTAGCTTAGTCAAAAGCAAAGTCAAAATTACCTTCACAAAATAGAGCGTGCATAGCCAAAATTTTCAGCTCATTTTTAAGCCTCACATTCAAATAGACATCTTGACCCGATTTTTCATCTCAATTTCAATGAAGTGAACTGGTAGGCCTCGTGTTTGAATCGACATCTTAACCCGATTTTACATCTCTATTTTACCGATGTGAATTGATGGAAATGATCAGTTGTTCAATCTTCATTGATTTCTTTAATTGCTTTTACATGCATGATAGCAGCTTCTTCTTCATTCTTCATTTCTCATTTTGCAAAAATCTAGTGAGAGAGGAAACTAAAAGAGGACACGAGAGAGGGAAGGGAGAGAGAGTAATGGACCGGGAAAGAGAGAGTGGGGTTTGAAATCTCATAACAAGTGGGGGCCTTTGAATGTGTGGAGTCCAAAGAGTGGAGCGGTCATTTTTTAATGTGGAGTACTAGGCTTGCCCAATATTTTCTCAGAAAGAAGGGCAACACAAACAAAGTAAAGAAGAAAAAAGGAAAAAGAACATATGATTTATGAATCCAATAAAACAAAAGGAATCATAATCCCTACCATGAGGTTAAGAAATTTGTTTTTCATTTTTATTATATCTCAAACCAATCTCAATTTTTGTAGGACATAACTAGTAAAAAGTCTTCATGCATTTTGTAACCAATTATGATATTGTATATTGAGATTTATTTTAACAAAAAAAAACACTAAAATATAAAACTCTTTCATAAAGTACAATCAAATCCTAAATATTTTTGAAAATGCAATCAAGTCCTCATTTGGCAGTATATGAAATCGAGTTTAACTTTGCCGCCATTGGCATCCAATTGCAAGAATTTTGAAAAATTATAATATGGACCATTGACGTCACTAGTCTAGATCTGAAGGCACCAAATCTAGCTTGCAAAATTTCCAATCTGCAACCATGGCTCCAAACTTCTAGATATGGTGACAGTAGTTTGTTTATAGCCACGAGTTGACAGTGGTTGACTTCTCAATATGCAATCATGGCTTGAAATATCCAAATTTCGCGACGGCGGCTTGTCCATGGCTGTGAGTGATGATTATCGGCTTGGACGCGGCACCTGCGGCTCTATGGTGGCAACGAGGAGGGGACGAATGGAGGTTTGGCTCGGCAACTCCATTGAAGCGAATAAGAGGCTTCTATCGCTGAACAAAGAGCAAATATTCAATCTTGTTTATTTGATATCACATTAATGGACATGTGTTAATTTAAGAGTGGATGTATTTAAATAATGGGCGCTATATCAACTATTGATGTTGTGTTATGGGATTACTGAATATTTTCTTCTAAAAAATAGACGAGGAAAGTTTCAATTCCCAAGAAGATATTAATAAAAGGTAGACAAAAAAGTAGAGAAGAAGAGGAAAACATATCAAGGAGAGAGGAAGGTGGGTAGTAATGATGATGTGTCCAATTTTCTCTCTCTCTCTCTTTTTATTTATTTATTCCATGTCACTAATGATGCCAGGTAAATTGCTACATCGGCACTTTTTGTGTCCGCATGTTTGGAAGAAGAGCAGTAGGAACAAAAAACACGAAGAAAAAACATATGATTTATGAATACACCGAGGTTAGGAAATTTATTTTTTTCATTTTAATTATATCTCAAATGAATCTCACTTTTTTGTCGGACATAATTAGTCAAAGTCCATGCATTATGTAGACCGGACATATGATATTATTTATTGAGATTTATTTTTAAGTAAGGAAAATTACACAAAAAGTCCAAACTATTTCATAGAGCACAAACAAGTCCTAATCATTTTTTTTTATAATACTATCAAGTCTTCATTTTGCACTATGTGAAATCGAGTTCGAAATTTGCTGTCGTTGGTGTCCTATTGCAAGAATTCCCAAATATTATGATCCGGACCAATGCCGGCAACTTCGCTCGTCCAGATTTGGAGTCACCAGTTCTGCCCTGCAAACTTCCAAATCCACGGCCATTGTTCTAGACTTTCAGACCTGGTGATGGCAGCTCATAGCTTCAAGCGACGGTTTGCTCGGTGGTTGACTGCTGGATGGGCAACCATGGCTCGAGATCTCTAAATTTGGCAACGGTGACTTGTCCATAGCCGTGATTGACGATGGTTGGCTTGGACGCGGCGTTAGTAACTCCACAATGGCGACGATGAGGGGAGGTGCAGAGTTCAGGCCCGACAACTCCAATGAAGCGAAGAGGCTTCTATAGCTAAATAGAGAGCATTTTATTCAATTTTGTTAATCTGATTTCACATCTATGGACACATGTCAATTTAATAGTGGACGTGGGTAAAAAGCTCTCGTCATATCGGCTATTCATGTGGTGGGAGGAAGATATGCATACACGCCTTATATTTATGGCGTGAGCTCTCCGTTTTTTCTTATTGCGGACGCGTTCAAGCACACCACAATAAGCGGGCGGTGTCCACCACTACCCGGCTTTGTTCAACTCTCTTTATTTCGTATTCCATGTTACAAAGTAGAGCAACGCGAAAAGAAAAAAGAAAGAGGGAGAAGAGAGCATATCATTTGCGAATCCAATAAAGCAAGAGGAATCATTCTCCGAGGTTAGGAAATTTTTTATTTTATTTTAATGAGATCTCGAACCGATTTCACCTTTCGTAGGACATAATTAGTTGAATGTCTTCTCGCATTTTGTTTACTAAATATATGATATAGTTTATTATGGTTTTTTAATTAAAGAAAATTATACTAAGAGTGTAAACTTTTTTGCAAAGTACAATCAAGTGCTTAACATTTTTGATAATGCAATCTAGTCCTCATTTTGCAGTATATGAAATCGAGTCCTAGATTTATTGCCATTTGAATCCAATTGCAACAATTCCAAAATATTATATTTTATTGCAAATTTAAGCATTATTTCAACTGTAGCTATATAATAAAACATGTGGGCTTCGTTGATCATGGAGTATAAGGCCTGGTTATGACTATTAGTTGGAATATAATTCAAACTTTATAGTAGAAGTGAAAGTTAGATTAAAAATTTAAAACTATTTCTTATGTCTCAACGAGTCAAGAAAAGTTAGTGAAAAGTTTAATTAATCATTTTTAAATGGTGAAAAAAATGTTATTCTCTTGTTTATATATATTTAAACAAATCGATGTTTACACGAGTAACATTTAAGTATGTTCATATAATGTATTTAAGCATACTATAAAAGAGTCAAAAGAATGAATAGCAGCAGTTTGATCATCAAAATGAAACTTTATCATGTACATTGTCATCATAGGATTAACCCTTTGTTGTTGACGATGAATTAGGTACCGTATAACTTCCTCAAGAAGCACGACGGGGCTGTGCTAAAGCGAAAAGCTTCGCCAGCAAGAATCTGTCTCGATAATTTTCTTTACGTCCTGTCCTGACCCAAAAGAAAAAGTGTCAACCTTGTCAACAGTTTCCCCCCATTTCCGGAACTCTTCTATAAGAAAGGCAAAGCTCTCTGTCTGGGACCAAGACTTGTGAAGAAGCAGCCTCACACTTGCAGGGTCGAAGCGACGATCCAGAGGTGCACATTTCGTTATCACTCTGTGTTTTGTGAGCTCAGCTTACGATTATTCTCTGTCGACATTAAGATTGGTTCGCTTGAAATCACTACATCCAATTCATGTAGATGTTACTTCATGAAACTTCTGCAGATTTACTCATTCAACAAAAGAAAGAAACTTTTGCATACTCCATTTTCTCTTGCTTTGCACTGAGACCGCCTCCCGATTGCTCTCTCTAGTTCCAGCTTGATTTGAAATATTTCGGTGAATTTGTGATGATCTGGCGTGATCAACTTGGATCAAAGCTCAGAGTGGTGACTGTCGAATAGACCGGCCGCTAAAAGAACTCAAACTCGATTCTATTGCCAGAGACAATTAAATGAAAATAAAATAAATAGTACATGATTTAGAAAGCCACATCAAGAAAGTTTCAAAAATAGAGTTAACAACATGATATCCTTTAAACTTCTTTTTCCAATTGAACTACGCCTGTCATAAAGCGGCACTTACCAGTAATTACATTTATTCTGACAAGGCACTACAGGGTGAGCAAGAAAAACTGAGCGGTCTAAACTACGACCCGAATTTCTTTTTGCATAATGTGAAGAGTAGCTATAAATATTTTTCTTGTATGATAGGCCTGCCCTTCCTCGTCCCAAATCCGATTCCTTCATAAAGACTTTTGAATAACTTTTTACGTCCTTTTCAACCCTTTCAACTAGCTACCCATTACCACAGGGAACATTAGATTACATAGTTTCCCGCCTGGTTCAATTGGTAGTTGGCCTACCAAGAACTGAATGAAGAAGAGAAGAGACTAGAACGAGACGGAAGCAAACCCTAGATAAAATTCTCATTACTAAAGGGGAGGTAATAAATTAGTAATTTATTATATATACTTCATTGAGTAGTGAGAAGAAATTTTTTCTATTATTGGATATATTTTGTAAAATCAGATTACATGCACCTGGCCATTCCGTATGGATCTAGGTAAATAATATAAATAAGAGACTACAACAATATAATTACTATACAGATTCATTTGCAAGAATACAACAATCTCTCTTGTTCATCCTCCTTAAGGAGAGCTGTATCTTTTAACTCGGAGAAAATTACAGAGTTGGAATGAGTCCTCATTAGTTACTGGAAGACAAATACAAGATCTGAACGTGCATGAACATATATATGATTCGTTCAAGTATTTTACCGGTTTTCAATTTGACCAACCACGTCTAATCTCTCTGAGATGATAACAACTTCTTTGAAGCACCTTGACTCTTCATTTGTTTCTGCCTTTTTCACTCCCTCCGTTTCTTAACAATTTGGCCCTTAGATGGATTAGTACTGCCACTGCACATACGATGATCGGCCAAATCTCCATTGTATCTACTCACAAGGAGCATTGACATGTGTCATCTTCCTCTCTGCATACAGTCACCCAAAGAATGGCGACGGACAAAGTGAGCTTGAAGCTTCTGGTCAACAAGAGCAACCGAACGGTGCTCTTTGCTGAAGCAGGCAAAGATTTTGTAGACTTCCTCTTCCACATCCTTGCATTGCCGGTCGGAACGGTGATCCAGCTCCTCACAAAAACCGGGATGGTGGGCAGTTTAGGCAATCTCTACGGCAGCGTCGAGAAGCTGAACGATGTGTACATTGAACCTTCCAAGAAAGACATTCTCTTGAAACCCAAAGCACCCTCCTGTGTCTCTGAAATCCCACTTATATTGCCTGAGACTTCTTCAGATTCAACGCCCAAAACCTACTACAGGTGCTCTCAACGTTCGTATCATAACTGTTCAGGCTATGTGGCAGAGGATCCTTCTGCACAATGTCCTCAGTGCAATAATTCCATGAACCACCCAATTACTCTTGTCGAATCACTGGCCGGTAACCCGGCGGCTGCTGCGGCATCAGCAGCTGAATCAAATAGTAAGGCTGGTTTCGTGCACGGGGTGGTTACGTACATGGTGATGGACGATCTGGAGGTGAAGCCAATGTCGACTATCTCGAGCATTACTTTGCTTACCCAGTTCAACGTGAAGGAGATTGGGCATCTTGAGGAGAAGGTGGTGAGCTTGGGAATGGACGAGGTAAGCCCATGCCATTCCTTACGATTAGGTTATGTTTAGATTTTAGAAGTGACTCAACGATTTGTGTGGAAAATCTATGTTAAAGACGTATAAATTACAAATGAATTTTAATTGATGTGAGCTGTGTGAGAAAAGAAATTACTAGCTCCGTCCCATAAAAAATATTCTAAACAATTTTTTGGTATTTATCAGTTCATCAAAATTTTAGTTTTTGTACAATCATAATAGACGCTTGTAGAATAAATCAAGATCGTGTTCGCCATTAATACAGGGCTTATAAAGCAAATGACCTTTTTTTAATTATTGATTTGTAATTTTGAAGGGTATAAAGCTATTGAGGACTTCATTTCACTCCAAGAAGGTTCTCACTGATGTCTTTCTCGATGACGAAGAGATCGTGATCAAGTGACTATATATATGCGTGTGAGGGTGTGTGATATATGAAGTATGTGGAGTGATAAGCGCTGATTTTGTAAGAGTTTATGCAAGTCGTGCAGCGCGGACTGACATTTTTAAGGTTTTTCTTTTTTGTGTGGACGTTTTAGCAAGTTTATCGTCTCTTTTAGCGATATGACTGTATTAGTTTGGTTGTAAAAATGATGTGAACATGCCGAAGAAAGAATATAAGTCTCATAGCCTATAATGAATGATAAAGCATATGTCAGAAATGTGGAACCACTATAGACATGCCACTCATAAAATTAACGGTGCTGGAGAACCTGGGTTGACTAATTTTAAAGTAATTCGAAAATGTCGCTGATAAGTTGGCACCTATGTCGTGGGGTTGGGTCCAACTGAGTGCCCAACTCTCAATCCATGAGAAGTTGTCCATGAAACTCTATTGCATAAGCTCGGATATTGAGGTGAAAAGGACAATAGCTTGATTCATCGCCTATGTGAGATCGGCTCTACTTTTTCTGAGCTTGAGTCATGCTCAAGTAACTAGATTAGTTTTTTGAGTTCAGTTCGAGCTTAAAGATACTTGGCTCAATCTACTCATGGGCCTAATCGAGCATACCAATTTTTATATAGATTTTCCTTACCATTTTAGTGACAAAAAATGCAAAATGTACTTATAATTCTACTTCTTACTATGTAATTACACTTTCATTCTTTAATACATTTTTAAACATAAACAAAAAGGGCAGATGCAAGTGTTTCAAGCCAAGCCGTGTTTGATTGAGTGAGAAAAAATAAAGTATGTTGAATTTTATATACTTAAGAACGAGTTGAGTCGAGTAACTCTCAATAATGTCTAGTTTGTATAGAGTCTAGTTTGAATTGGGAAAAAAGTAGTCAATCGAGGTTGAATCAAGTTTTGGACTTTGAGTTGGTCAAGCTCAAGCCCAACATGTGTATGCTTGAATCGACTTGATTCAATTTCACCACTACATACATTTGACTTAATTTGATCAAATATAATTATGGTAGTGATTGATACATGATTTTTAGCCGACAAGACCTGACAAAGATAAAAACTCGATCTTTGATTGTGATGTTAACACTTGATTTTTAGCTAATGCATCATGTAAAGGTAAAAATTGAGATATAGATTCTTGATTGCGACATGATCTACTTCTCAATCCAAAAAGAGTCATTTAATGTTGAAATTAACATAACTACTTCATTAACCATTGGAGTTTGCCTCAGTGACTACCCTTCCAACATGGAAAGAGGAGGTGGGGGATTCGAATCCCCACATTCTTAAGGGGGTTGAGGTGGGGATGATTTAGTTTCAGGAGTGGATTACGACTCTTATGCCTTGCAAGGAGGCATGGCAAAGGTTTGAGAGTGAGCATTAGAACAGGCATAAAGTAAGACTGACCAAAAAAAAAAAACATAAACACTTCATTTATATGTCATTTGCATTTTGATTTTGAAAAGTCAAAAAGTTAAATCTAATTGGTCAAATTTGATAGAAAAATCAAACTTGGGTCAAAATTTGTTTTTTTTTTTTTTAATGAAAAAATGCACCTAAACAATGACAATGTTGTTTCGCACGAGTGCTTTAGAACAAGCATAGAGTAGAACCGAAAAAAACAAAAAAACATAAACACTTCATTTATATGTCATTTGCATTTTGATTTTGAAAAGTCAAAAAGTTAAACCTAATTGGTCAAACTTTGATAGAAAAATCAAACTTGGGCCAAAATTTGTTGTTTTTTTTTAACGAAAAATGCACCTAAACAATGACAATGTTGTCTATGCACTTTCAATTTTGGAAAAAAATCAGAGTTTGACCCATCAATTGATTTTTTCACTTTTGGTTGACCTTTTTCTAAAAAAAAAAAAAGGGAAAAACCCACAAATCAACTTATTTTTACTTTAATTTGACTTGGCATCATAAATTTTACCAAAATTAATCAGGAATTGACTTTTCCCCAATTTAGGAATTTCAAAACCTAATTGACCAAAAAACAAAATTAGTTCGTTTCTAGTTGCCTTTTGAGATATTTTTAAAAGGTTAATACCCTGAAAATCTCTAAATTAGTATATTTGTAACAAATTTACCCTAAATTAATATTTTCATTACTAAAACCCTAAATGTTATACTTTTGACAAATTTAACCCTTTGACAAATTTACCCCAAATTGTACAATTATAACAAATTTATCCTTTGTTAGTTTCCGCTAAATTTACAATTAATTTGCTGAGTTTGATGATATGTGACAGTTGACTGTGTAACTATTTGAGATTTTACTTTCTTTTTGTCACAATTGTACCATTTTTGTTGTTTTTTTTTTTATAATATTAATCCAATATAATGGATGGTATATTTATAAATGTAGTAGTTTGGGATTTTTGACAATCTAACAAAATAGTTTGGGGTGAAGTTGTCACAAGTGTACAATTTTAGAGTTTTTCGTGGTCAAAAAATTAGTTTTTGGTAAATTTATCATAAGTGTATCAATTTTTAGTTTTTCAAAATATTAACCCCTTTTTATGACCTTTGATTTATAGGTCACAACGCATCTAATTGTCATGCCTATTTTGATATGACAAATTATTGATAAAATTCCCAAATTTTGACCCAATTAAGGGTTCCGAATTAGTTCTTCATAATTAGTGTATATTAGCCAAAATTAGATACAATTGGTTGTATGAAGTTCAATTCCAATATCAATCTTGACCAAATTATTGAACATGTAAATGAAAAATCAAAGATGAAATGTCCTAATAGACTTGATTCAACTTAACCCTATTCTAAACTAACATTCAATTCAATCAGTGGAGCTTCAATTTGGCCAATTGAACTTCAATTATACATATTGATCTACTTCATGGGGCAATTTTAATAGAATTTGGTGGAATTAAAGTATTTCGTGTCAACTTAATTAAACCAAGTCATTTCAATTCACTCTAATTGCATTCAATTTGATCCAATTCACTTATGAAATTCTTAATTTGACTTAATTAGATCAAGAATGGGAAAATTGAGACAAAAATAGAGGAAACTAGACCAAGATTGAGCCGACTAAGGACCGAGTCAATTCGGTTTGACAGGCGTTGGTCAAATAAGGTTGTAAAGACCATTTCAGCCAATTGGCACCCAATTCGACTAGCCAACCCTTGGCCAACTAATTAGAAGGGCAGTTCAGTGGGTATGGAGGACTGACTAAGTAGAGATTTCCCAGAGAGACGCTAGCTTGTATATTGCAAAGTTCAAGTCAGAGGTTGATAAACAGAAAATACTCGATGGTGGTCCTTGGTTGTTTTCAAGACATTTAGTAAATTTTAAGCAATGGATACCTAACACGCCTTTGCACTGTTATGATTTTACTCGCTGTGCTTTTTGGGTACAAGTTTTTGGATTACCTTTGGAATGGAGTACTGAACAACTAATTAGAAGGGCAGTTCATCAGGTGGGTAATGTTATTGAAGTTAAATCAGACACGAAAGAGGGTTCAGCTTTAAAAAATGGAAGAGTCAGGATCGACATCAACTTGACAGAACCCTTGAAGACTGGAAAGCTCATTCGGATAGATGGGAAAACTCTGTGGCTTGATTTTA
The DNA here is from genome assembly GCA_014182725.1 of Eucalyptus brandiana. Classification (NCBI taxonomy): domain Eukaryota; kingdom Viridiplantae; phylum Streptophyta; class Magnoliopsida; order Myrtales; family Myrtaceae; genus Eucalyptus; species Eucalyptus brandiana. The sequence continues at coordinate 56,605,997 of CM024675.1, forward strand.
GATAAGAAAGATTGCCTCATTTATGTTATTTATGTGGGAAACTGGGGCATTATGCTATGTATTGTAAAAACTACCCTTATGACGAGGCAAAGATAGATGGCAAAGACAAAATGGCCTATGGCCAATGGTTACGTGCCGAAGTTAGAGAGCATAGTCCTTATTGGTACACATTCTATAACACACAGGATAACACAGTGTAGATGGATGAGACTAGACCTGAAAACCCCCCTGGAATGTAGTTGACTCTCCCTCTAATGCCTCCACCTACAAATCATACCAGGTCGTTAGCTGCTGCACCTCACCAGCAATCCCATCTGACAAATTTAGTACAGGGGGCTCAGTCAACTACGGACTTGGTTCCTACATCGGAAAAATTAAAAGCAATTCAGACTCAACCCATGAACAAGGCTCAACAAAAATAGAGAACGACGCGCATTACTTTAAACACCGTCCACTCTTCGGACGATTATTTTGATATGATATGCCGAGACTTGATTGATGACAGAATGACGCACATTACTTGTATCCATGCCCCCTATTCCTACCATAGGCGGCATCTGTTATGGCAAGAGCTAAGAATGATCAACATCTCCAACACTGTGCCTTGGATATGTGCCAGAGATTTCAATGATATTATCTACCCATGGGAAAAGGTAGGAAAGAGACCATCAGTTTCCTTTCGTCTCTATTCCTTCAAAGCCTTCATTAATGACTGCTCCCTAATGGAAGTAGAAAGCAAAGGTTGTACGTTCACTTGGATGGATAATAGAATGGGGGATGAACTAATTAAGGAACGTTTAGATAAGGTACTGTGTACACTAGAATGGCGACTGTTATATCCTGAGGCTGAAGTTTTTGCTTTGCCGGCTGTCGGTTCAAACCATAGTCCCCTTTTGTTAACTACAACAACACCTACTACAAAGTCCAGAAGGCCTTTTGTTTTTGAAGCATATTGGAACCAGGATCCTGAGTGCCAGGAGATTATCTATTAGGCATGGAACTCAGTTCAAGTATGTCATGCTGTTTCTATGGCTTTAAAAGGATGGAGTCGCTCAAAATTTCAAATGGGAGACTTGCGGGTTAATGCCTTACACCAACAGCTTGAAGAGATCACCAATCGACCATATATCAACAGCCATGATAAAGAAGCAGCTTCTCTTATCCGGGATGAAATTCGCAGAATATGGTTGCAAGAAGAACGGTTTTGGGCTATGCGGTCTAGAATCAATTGGTTGCGATGGGAAGATAAGAATGCTAAATTTTTTCATGCAACCACCATCCAAAGATGCTAACGGAATAGGATTACTATGATACAGGATGTTAATCAAGAATGGGCGCGGGATCCTCAAACACTAAAGGAGATGATGACTGCTTTCTTCTCCAATTTATATACATCAGAGGGGTATCGAGACTATGGCCCTATTTTGAATCAATGCCCTACAGTTGTCACTCCAGAAATGAATAGCCAATTAACTGCTTTGGTCAATCTCGAAGAGGTGCACCGGGCAACTTTCCAGTTGGGGGTCTCTAAAGCTCCAGGCCTGGACGGTTTGAGTGGTCTTTTTTATCAGACGCATTGAGATATTATTAAGGATGATCTTCTAAGGACAGTGCAAGATTTCTTTAATTCGGGAGTGCTGCCTTGCAATCTATATAGAACCATTATTGCTTTGATTCCCAAAACCAATCACCCTGAAAGACTGGATCAGTACAAGCCCATTAGTCTATGCAACTACGCATACAAAATCATCTCTAAAGTTATCGCTAATCGCATGAAATCATGGCTTCCTGATCTAATCTCTACAGAACAGGCTTCCTTTGTGAGTGGATGGCAGATCCAAGACAATATTTTGATCGTTCAGGAAGTTCTGCATCAATTCAAGACAAGGAAGTGGAAGGGAAAGTACAAGGTACTAATTAAGATAGACATGCAAAAGGCATATGATAGAGTTGAGTGGGATTTCCTCAGAGACTATTTGATAAAATTGGGTTTTCATCAAAGATGGGTTATATGGGTGATGTAATGCATAACTACCCCATCCTTCAGTGTGCGTTTTAACGGCGAACTACTACCTTATTTTTAGCCATCGAGGGGACTCTGTCAAGGTGACCCACTGTCCCCTTACATTTTCATATTAGCGGCGAACGTTCTTTCCACTTTAATTTCCCAAGCAATTGAAGGAGGCCATCTTAAAGGGATTAAGCTAGCCAGGTCATGTCCAACTCTCTCACGCTTATTTTTCGCAGATGACTCAGTCTTTTTTCTAGATAGTACACTCATTGAATGCCAGAACCTTGCTAATATCTTGAATTAGTATTGTCTCGCCACAGGACAGGTCATCAACATAAATAAATCTGGAATGTTTTGCAATAAATATTGTCCTTTGAGGTTGCAGGAAAATTTAGCAAGGGAATTTCGAATTCCGATGTTGCAAAGATATGGCAAATACTTGGGTATACCTTCGGACTGGGGATGATCAAAATGAGAGATGTTTTCTTGGATCTTAGCAAGAGTAAATGCAAAACTGGAAGCTTGGAAAGAACAACTATTATCTAAAGGGGGTAAAGAAATCCTACTTAAATCTGTTGTGCAAGTTATTCCACGATATGCAATGTCTATCTTCAAGCTTCCTATATCTCTTTGTAAAGGGCTTGAACAACGAATTTCCAGCTTTTGGTGGAAGAACGACAAGAGCAGAACATGGGTGCATTGGCGGAAATGGGATGAACTAAAAATCAGCAAACTCAATGGGGGTCTTGGCTTTTGAGACCTAATAGCTTTTAATAAGGCAATGCTTGGTAAGCAAGCATGGCGATTAATTCATCAACCTCTCTCTTTATGGAGTCAGATCTTTAAGGGCCTTTATTTTCCTACACAAGACTTCTTAATAGCGGATAAAGGGTATTGCCCATCCTGGGGTTGGCAGAGCCTTCTTATTGGTAGAGAGGCAATTACACCTAATATGAGATGGTCCGTTGGTGATGGCAAAAACATTAAAATACGAGAGGATCAGTGGTTATCTATTGGAACTATAGTAGGACCAGCAGCATGAGAGGAGCCACAGTTAGTGGTTGATCTTATTGACCCTTACCACCAATCCTGGAACCTTGCTCTTCTCAAGAAGTTTTATGATGATCTGGTCATCAATAACATACTTCGGATACATCTAAGACCACATTATGCTTCTGACCAGTTAGTCTAGACAGCCCCAAAGAATGGTATTCATACGGTGAAAAGTAATTACCATTCTATAATCAACACAGCAAGTAGCAGCAGAAATAATGAAGCCTCTACATCATTCCAGCCTCGCAGAATACTCTAGTGGCGTCTATGGACTATGCAAACATCACCAAAAATCCGCCTGTTCTTATGGTCAGCATGCCAAAACTCACTTGCAAGCAAATTTGTTTCATAGACACATCACTCCTGATCCTATTTGTCATCTCTGCAATCAACATGAATAGGAAACACTAGAACATATATTTTTCTATTGTTCATGGACTAGGGAAGTCTGGAGCCATCTTGATATAAATGTTCTGATCACACCTCATTCCATTCATCGCCTCGACACATGGATCACAACAAGGATTGCAGCTTAGAATACATTACCTAGACTAGAGACTATTGCGCATGTTTTATGGTAGATCTGGCGTGGCCGCAATAACTTTATCTTCAGACATCAACAACCAGATCCCAACATCGCCGTTGAAGATGCCATTACATAGACCCGAATCTACAAAGTTTCCACCCCCAGGCATCAGCAAACAGAGCTTTCTGCTCTCAACACCGAACACTTATGGAGACCCCCTGATTGTGGCACCCTGAAATGTAATATAGATGGGGCTTACAAGCTAGGCAGTCACACAGGATCTATGGCGTGCATCAGTCGAGATTACAAGGGCATACTTATCGATGTTTTTACCGAAGAATTTCCAGCAGGCTTCGCGCTTCAATCGGAGGTACAGGCGCTCAGCTTTATGGTCCACCATCTGCTGCATCAGAGCCTCAACAACGAACATTTGGTGATTGAATCGGACTGCCTGATCTTGATTGAAACGGTGAATGAGAGAAGAATGTTGCCGTGGGAAGCACGCGTGCTATTTGCTGAGGTAAACGATTTGCTATCCGCTTACCCTAATTTGCAGCTTCAATACTGTAGACGAGAAGCCAATGCAGTGGTGGATTAGGCTGCTAAGGCCCAAGGCAGATCGGATATGGCCCGTAACTAGAATATTTTCCCCCCTTTCTTTCTACTGGACCTAGTGTACGCCGATGCAATATCTTCTGGTTGTAATCTTTCGATGTTTTAATATATCGTATCTTTTGACCAAAAAAAAAAAAAAACCCTTGGCCAACTAACCCTCTCTCTCCTTATGCATAAAATTACAAAAAAATGCCCTTTCTGACAAAAATACCAAAATGTCCTTAATCCTTGTCAACTTAAAATAACCAATGAGAGCTTTTCTTAATAGCTAAACAAATGATCTTAGCCATTCATCATGAGATCATCCTAGCCATCCATTGTGCCAAATCATCAATTCATGTGACTTGAAATGGGCCAATGAGGAGCTTACTTAATCAAGTAATAAACATTTCTAGCCCTTAGATTGATCCGAGGGCTAGGATTCAAATCAAATGGCATATATAAAAAATTTTCCCACCAATTTTTTTTTGGGGGGTAGCGGTGAGAGTGGACTGGCCACATTTTCATATATACTTTATCTATCTAACTCTCTCCCTCTCCCCACCATTATCTTTCTCGCCCGCCAATTCCCTTGTCCTTATCCTACACCAGTGAGCCGCCATCACACTGCCACTCCTTTGGTTGTTGTTAAGTGATTGATAGTCAAAGTTTCATCTTAAAATCACCGGACATCCTCGAAACCAACCATTTTTCCCTCTCGGCATGAAGACATGCTCCACGCTGGTGTTCTTAACTGCCAGTTCTAGCTACTGTTTCGGACAATTCTTGGTGATTCCTTGGCAGCTTGAGCTTGCAACACTTACCTTTGACAAGTCATCGAATTGATTGTGGGTGAAGTTCCATTAGATTATCATCGGAAAAATTCTGATTGCCTAATTCTTTCATTACCTTCATTTGAAGTTTATTAGACCAAGTTTGCTCTTAAGTTGACTTACTAATTTTGTAGTATTGCTAGATGCTCGCCGAGCATCCTTGGCCAATTTTGTGAAGGTGTGGAGGTGATCATGATGGCTAGATCGCTAGTTTGATCGCCATAGTAACATCGAACAAGGTGATTTGTTTCTAAACTTAGATAGGTTGGATTTTGAAGAGGCCTAGTGCATATAGGAATTCGCAATGGTCAAGATGCTCATAGAATACTTAGTGTCGTTTGACTAGCAGAATCATGTTTAGGAAGCAATAAAATATAGACAATACAAATTTGATATTTTGTGTTTTTCGTAATGCACTAAACCTATCTCAGTTTTTGACTGTTTTGAGCTACCTAACATCGAAATCTAGAAAATATCCAATTAGAGAAATGAACTTTGAATTCCCAAGCTTCCATTTAATAAGTCTCATGTCAAAATTAAAGATTGTTTGTTCTGTTAAACATGCCCCGAAAATATAGCACCAGAATCTCGCAAAGTGCAAATGATCGACAGTCTGATCTCATGCCCAAGATACGACTTGCATAGAAAATCGGCCAATCTGATCCTCATGCTGTATGATATGATTTGTTAATTTCATTTGCAAAATTAAATGGACATGTATGATATCTTGGGTGGTGGATGTTATCTTTATATTTTGATTTGATTTGATTTTGTTTTTATTATTATTAAAAAAGGAAAATCATAAAGGGATGTAGATAAAATTAGAACAAATAGAGGATAAAATTAGGGTAGATTCCAATATAAAACATTGCATATTAGGATAATATTGCATATTTAGTTAGATTATAGACAATCTCCTTAGGATAAACTAGAATAAGTTTATATGGCTTTTTTTTTTTCCCTTAAAGACTGCATTCTAGGTTAGGGTTTATCTAGTAAAGATAACATTTTAACTTAGGGTTTGGCCTAATTTAACTTCTGGTTTATATTAGACAATGTATTACCAATTTAACGAAAAATACAAAAAATATCCCGTGCATTTCATATAAATTAGGTGCATAACTTACATGCCGTACATGCCATGTCATCATGAATGCCATGTCATCATGTTTGCATCATTAATGCCACGTCTTTGTACGTCATATATGTCATGTCAATATCATGCCATGTGAATAATCGCATGTCATCTAGGGGTAAAATGTTAAGCCATTTAATTAAATTGCATGTCTTTAAGAATGTGTGTAACAAGAATTTATATGTCATGTTATAATAGTTATATATTAATTTTTACTTGTCATTAGAGTTAGAACACTTAATATAAATTGTATGTCATTTTAGAAATTCCACGTTAGTTTAATTGATATTGCATCTGATGCTAGGGTAGTCCTATGTTGAATCTGTCATTACAATTAGGAAACGTAGTTAAATATCATCACTTTTTTACGTCATTGCATCATCTAGAGGAAGCTCGCATTGCACACATTACATAAAGCACATTTTCCATTAAATACGAGAATACCTTATAAATAGGTGAGTGAAATTGAGAGCTAATTAAAATCACATTTAGGATGGTGATGTGATTTTTTTAGCTAACACTGCAAATACTTTCATTGTTTTGAAATAAGTAATTCTTATCCATAATTTATTTAACACTCTGATTATTGAGTGTTAAATAATGGTTGTGCATCCACCTAATCACCTCACATGTTATGGAGTAAATTAAAATCAATGAAAATTGCCTATAAAACATTATTCTGAAGTAAAAGAGAAACATATCGAAATAGTGTTAGAGAAAACTAGCGTAATAAAATCCTTGTTCCCATAATCTCTAATTTGTGTGAGAAGTAAGTCTCATGTTACTTACTTCGGTAACTAATTGATCTACCAAAAAATAGATTAATGACGATTCCTAATTGAAAATCATTTATATGTTAAGAATTTAAAACCCTAAGTCACGATTGATATGAGCCTAGTAAAGCCTAGGAGAGCTTGAATTAAGTTTAGGTTTAATAATCCATAAACAAACCCCAAGGTGGTTCCACTTGCTTTGGGAGGGTCACGACAGCTGGGCAACTTCACTAGAAACTTGAAAACACTTAGTGGATGTAGGCCAATTTTCTTGTAGGGAGGTGTAGGAATGAATGGTTTAATTTCGAATTATTGAAGTGCCATTTGCATATAAATTGTTGCGCATGCTTATGCATTTACACTACAATCTTGTATACACAACCTACTACTAGACTTAGGCCGCATAGGATTCTCTAGGATGATATTGAGACGGATATCACTTTGATTATATGTGTGCGGTACGAGTCACCCATCTCAATCTCAAAATTTCTAATCTCGAAATTTCTTTCTTGGTGTTAAGAGTACCCACCCAAATCCGCATGTTTGCGACTAGGGTCGACTCTTCGATCAAGCTAAAGTCATGATGACCCAACTTAGTCCGTACGCCAATGGCTAGTTTGATCATTCTTGTGGCTCCATGATTGCTACTTAGTTATTGGTAAAGGAAGTAATCTCAATTTTCGTCTTGCAATTTACTTACTTTATTGTATTATTTTTGTCGGTCCATGACGGTTGATCGGTCTCGAGTCTTGGTCAATATATAATAGGAACGTCTGACAATCGAATTATGCTCCCTCCAAAGGAGGAGCTCAACGTGTGATGGGGCAAGCTAGAGCAAGTCAGCTGCAAATTCGTGGAGTCAAGGGTTGGCCGACTCCTTCCTCTATTGTGCATCTACATTCATGGTAGCCTTATCCAAGCACTAGCTCATTGCTGGTGTCTAGAGACATCCACCTTCATCTTAGGTAATAATGAGCTCACTCTAAATTTAGAGGAATATAGCATTGCCATTAGAAGATCTTTGGAATTTGAATCAATCATTCTGTCTATTGAAATAAATCTATACTATGCTCACTTAGAGTTAAACAATGAAGAAATATCTACATCTATATATTTAAGCCTAAAGTGTCGTTTTTCTCACTTTTAAATTTCCCATTTAACCTCATGTGCATACTACTTTGAAATTGTAATGCAATTTAACTTTAAAGAGCAAAAAGTAGAATGGCCCCAACAAAAAGGATGAGAAAGACAAAAGAAAAAAGTAAACTACCTCCTTTCCACTAAAAATTACTCTTTTTTTTTTCTTTTAAAATGTTACGAATCTTGATATAAATCAATCCCATCTATATTATCGTTTTGAGGTTGGGTTACTATTTTGTCGTATAAGTACGTGATTCATGCATGTGTCATGGTCCGTGAATCCTCCCGTACTCATGACACTTGTGAGTGGTGCTTGGGGTTATCGAGTGAAAAGTGAGGAGGCTGAAGGGACAAACACAACTGGTCCGTGGGAGTAGCGTCAGGACGATTTGTGCTAAGAGTTATAGGATACAAAGATTATATCACTTAGGAGCTCTGAAGGCGGGGTTGGCCTCCCCCGCACAAACTGGTCGGGAGCTGATGTCGCTCTTCTGATGAGGTCATGGCAGACCGAAACCAGTTGTTGAGCTTAAAGGAACCTACTACCTCACTCGATGGACTAAACGCCCGAGTGAAGCTGGGCGTGGTAGGATTTCGTACGAAGAAGCATTCACCATATTGTTCGTTAGAACAGCTATAGAAGAAAGGTTGGCCTGGCGAATTCTGCTCGTCAAGCGCCGCACGGGCCCTTCCATGACCAAGGAAACTGTCGGCTCGTGACGAATGGTATTAGAGTAGGAATCCCTCCAGTAAGTGGGTGAGTCGGGGAATCGAACTTCTCGTTCTAGTGCGGGTCGAACTGATAAGAACTAGGGGGCAGAAAGTGAATGGCTGGGGCAAAAGATGCTCAAACGAAGTTGGGCTCTCTGCTCCTAGGATGGCAATGGGTGCTAGGACAAGTTGCTTCCTCACCGAGCTGATAAGGAGTTGGAGAAGAACTAAATCCTTGCTGAATAGGGATAATGTTTTTAGATTGATCGGTGAATTCGAAGAAGAGGTCTATTGCCACGTTTTCAACAAGGAAAAAACCTCCATTTGGTCTATTGGGTCAAAGAAGTTGAGTAAGCAAAAATGGTGCTGCCAAATTATGCGATTGGCGAAAAATGCCACACTTGCCAAAGAAAGCGCAGGTGACCGAGAATGGACGAGCAGTGGAGATCAAAAGAGGCTACCGATGGAGCAAAACCTGTTTTGTTGGGCAAGCGTGACTATTCGATGTGAAATCCCAAAAAGTGGCGCATCAATGGTTAAGGGATGCAAGGAAGTGACAGAATAGATCGCAACGAGGGCGTTGCGAATTTGAGTGGGGGAGAATGTCACAGTCCGTGAATTTTCCTGTACTTGTGACACTTGTAAGTGGTGCTTGGGGTTATCGAGTGAAGAGTAAGGAGGCAGAATGGACGAACACAACTGGTCCGTGAGAGTGGCATCAGGACAGTTGATGCTAGAAGCTCTAGGATAAAAATATTATATCACTTAGGAGCTCTGAAGACGGGGTTGGCTTCCCGTGCACAAACTGGTTGAGAGCTAATGCCGCTCTCCTAACGAGGCCATGGTAGGCCGAAACCAATTGTTGAGTGTAAAGGAACCTACTACCTCACTCGATGGACTAGACGCCCGAGTGAAGCTAGGCGTGGTAGGATCTCGTATGAAGAAGCATTCACCGTATTGTTCGCTGGAACAGCTATAGAAGAAAGATTGGCCTGGCGAATTTCGCTCGTCAGGTTCCGCACGGGCCCTTCCACGGCCAAGGAAACTGTCGGCCCATGACACATGCTTGTCTATCTAGATTTTCATTATTCCTTTATTTTCTATTTTAGAAAAAATGGATCGAGTTCATCAATGTGGAGGTAATGTGAAAAAAAAAAGTACAAAAGAAATCCCAAGCATATGAGAGAGTTTAATCCAACGGATGGAAGAATGAAAATGAGAGACCTTTCGGAAATGCACAATAATAGGCCAGTCAATACCTATGCTTTTATCCACAACTATAGATAATTGATACTTTCCATTACTGACCAAGCAAGTTCTTGCTCTGTCCAACCGGCCAAGCAGGAAGGAGACGTGAGGCTATCCCATATATTCTGAGTAGGTTTTCAATGGTGGATGAATCAAGCGGTGGTTGGAATTTAAAATAGCTCGATGAGGCATTTGACAAACACCTTATAGCACTGCCACAACGGCAACACCTCCTCCACCACTTTACAACGGTAGTCAAAAATCTACTTCACCCACCTTTAAAGTTCTATAGCTTTAATACACGTATTACTAAAAAAAGAGGCTACAATACTGCACAATCAAAGCACATCGTAGCTATATAACACAATTGCCTCTATACCATGTGGACTCTAATTTGTTCCACTTGTCAATTGGTTCGCTTGTTTTTTGCAAGGTGAGTCCTGTCACTTGTGAATATTTATGATTAAGTCATCACATCTATTTCCTTAGTCAAAGTTAGTGTTGACCATTTCTACCTCCATGACTGCTTTCGTATAATGAGTGCCTCTCACTTGCCTCTTTTCCTAAAGGCTTTTTGCAAGAAATGTTCGCTCTATGCTAGAGCACAAAAGGCTAAATACCTCCAAAGACTTATCTAAGTAATGAGAAAGCCTTTAGATGCTGCCTCACCTTGCTTCAAGATGCTTCACATGCAACTCTAAAATAGGTGTCACCAAACACGCAAACTACATTGCTTCTCGACACAGCTACAAATCATAAAACTGTAGTACAACCATAATTATTACTAAATGGGTTAATGTCCATCATCCTTCATCATAATCTAAGTTTAGGAAGAATTAACCTTGTCAATGAACATCGTGTCACTCAATCGAGCAATCCGGCCTCCATATTTACCTCGATGACTTCTTGGAATAAGCATGGAAAGCTTGACGACTCTCTGAATTGATGAGAGAAAGATAAATGTGAGAATCAACTTAAATGAACAATTGATAAAATAAAGCAAATAATAGGGTTTTGGTGAAGCCTCAATCAAGCTCTGGCCACAGGAACTTGAAGGACCGGCTGAGGATCGTTGTTGGAATGGTCTGAACACCAAAGGAGGTCGTCAGATCATCGGAGTTGGCATTTGACTTGGCTAGATTGGTCACCGGCGTGAATCATGGTAGTGAAGCTGAGATGAAGATCGGCTAATTTGGCAGTCGTCCCGTGGTCCTCAAGTGGAGTGACCGTTCTAACTAGTAAAGGAGGTGACTGAAGGACGTCGGTAATCTAATGATTTGTTGGAAAGGCGGCTAGTGAGGGGCTAAAATCTGGTGGCAAAGTGAGAGAGTAATTTGAAAAATGGCTAGCCCCTTATTTTGAGGGAAAGATGTATATATACTCCCTCATATTTTAATCTTAGCCCCTGGATTAAGCTAATGGTCTAAAATGGTTGCTTCCTCATTAAGCTAGTCTCTCATTGGCTTATCTCAATTCACTTGGATCAATGACATGGCACAATGGATGGCTTGGATGGGCTCATGATGAATGGCTAAGATTATTTGCTTAGCTATTAAGAAAAATTTCTATTGGTTGATTTAAATTGTCAATAATTGAGGGCATTTTGGTCTTTTTGTCAAGTATGAGCATTTTAGTCAATTTGCTACACGAGAGAAGGGGGGGTGGTTAGCCAGCCTTGCTATGCTGGTTGGATGGTTGGCCGGAAAAATCGGCCGATCAACGTTGGCCCAAGTCAAGTTGACCTGGTAGAACCAAGTTGACCAAGGCTTGATCCTATCTTGTTCTAATTCTTCTTGATTTTATCCAAGTAGACAGAATTAGAAATTACCCAAATGACTTGAATCAAATTGAATGCAAATTGAACCAATTGGATTGGTTTCATTCGATTAATTTGGCAAGCAGTGCTTTTATTTCCTCAATTCTTTTTTAAAATCACACCATGAACTAGACTAGTGTGCACAATGGGGATTCGATTGGTCAAATTGGATGTTAGTCTAGAATGGGTCAAGTGAAATTGGGTCAATTACGGCATTTCATCCTTGATTTTTCTAGTGCATGTTCACTAATTTGATCAAATTAAGCCAAATGGAAGTGATTTTGTCAAAATTGGTATTGAAATTGAGTTCCATCCAATCAATTGTATCCAATTTTAGTTAATTTGCACTCATAATGATGAATCGATTCAGAAACCCTAATTGGGTCAAAATTGGGGAAATTTGTTGATGAGTTGTAATCTCAAAATTGGTTTAACAATTAAATGCACTATGACCTATAAGATCAAATGTCGCAAAAGAAACCATCTCAAAGACAACTAGAGATGTACTAATTTTTATTTTGGCCAATTAAATATTGAAATTCCCAAATTGGGGAAAAGTCAATTCCTATTTGATGTTTGTAAAATTGATGATGGAGAAGTCAAATTGAAATAAAAATATGTTGATTTATGAGTTTTTCCATTTTTTGCTTCATATTTTCTAAAATCGGAAGTGCAAATATGAAGTTGATACCATTTTTTAAAACAAAAAGCTAAATTTTGAGCAAATTTTGACTTTTTTTAATCAAAGTTTGATAAAAAAAATCAACTCAAAAGTCAAATTTTTTTTTTAAAATTAAAGTATAAAAAAATCATAATTGAAAGACCAATGCTAATTCAAATGCTAAATAGCTCTTTTTGACATGAAACAACCTCGTTGCAATCAAGAATCCCATTGTCAAGTTTTTTCTCTTTGTATGACGCATGAGGTCAAAATTAAGTATGAACAATTGTCCCTCTTTGAGTGGGGAGTTCAGAGATGGAAATTAGGTTTTGCTAAACCTGCTTTTTTAGAATGACATTGTTTCTTTTTTTGTTCCTAGAAAAAAAAAGTAGTTTTTTTTTTTTTTAATTTCTTGTTTCTATTCCAAATCTATTTATTAGACATTGATATATATTGGAGAATAGAAAAATTAATTGATGTACACAAATATATTTTTATTCTTTTCTAGTTATGGGGAACGGAAAATTGGAAATGTCACCAAACATGCCCTAAGTGGCCGAGGGGCCACCACCACCTAGCTTTGCATTGATACCTTTTTTTGGTTCATGATTTATAATTTTCTTTATTTTTTATCCCGTGTCATTTTTATGCTAAATCATCATGACATGGTGTTAGGGTATAAGTTAAATTGCTACAGTGCCACTTTTTGTGCTCACATGTTTGAAAGAAGTAGAAAATATTAGGTAGCCTGGCACTCCACATCAAGAATGGTCGCTCCTCCCTTCGGGCTCCACGTGTTTGTGGGCTCCACCTGTCGAGAGATTTTAACCTTCCTTTTTCTCTCTCCCTCTTTTTTAGTCTCTCTCCCTCCCCTCTCCTATTGCCTCTTTTGGTCGATAGGCCTCACTCGTCTTCATCATCTTTAGAGTGCATGCAACCCTCTCTCTCTCTAGCTTAGTCAAAAGCAAAGTTAAGATCACCTTCACAAAATAGAGTGTGAATAACCAAAATTTTCAGCTAATTTTTAGGCCTCATGTTCAAATCGACATCTTGACCCAATTTTCCATCTTAATTTCATTGAAGTGAATTGATAGGCCTCGTTCTCAAATTGACATCTTAACCCAATTTTCCATCCATTTCACTGATGTGAACTGATGGAGATGATTGGTTGTTCAATCTTTGTGAACTTTTTGCTTGCTTTTGCATGCATGATAGCAGCTTCTTCTTTGCTCTTCATTTCTCATTTCATGAAACCTTAGTGAGAGAGAGGAGACTAAAAGAGGTTATGGGAGAGGGGAGGAAGAGAGAGTAACCCGGGGGGGGGAGAAAAGAGGGTTTGAAATCTCCTAACAAGTGGGGTCCATTGAACATGTGGAGCTCAAAGGGTGGAGCTATCATTCATTGATGTGGAGTGCTAGGCTGGCCCAATATATTTTTATGAATGAAGAGCAACGCGAACACATAAAAGAAGAAAAAAGAAAAAAAAAACATATGATTTATGAATCCAATAAAGAAAAATGAATCATAATCCCTACGTGAGGTTAAGAAATTTATTTCTCATTTTTATTATATCTCAAACCAATCTCAATTTTTGTAGAACATAAATTGCAAAAAGTCTTCGTGCATTTTGTAGACCAAACATATGATATTGTATATTGAGATTTATTTTTAATTAAAGAAAAAACACTAAAAAATCTTTTACAAAATACAATCAAATCCCAAACATCTTTAAGAATACAATCAAGTACTAAATTGGTAGTATGTGAAATCGAGTTTCAATTTGCTATCATTGGTGTCTGTTAGAACATGGATTGATGGAAAGCAAAAGTGGAGAAAAGTTGGGATAAGAACGCATGTATTGCTTTCACATTATGAAGTTGTATGATTACACTCCTTTTATATTACATGAAGTCTAGCTAATCTAGGAAAATAAAATATTTTGTAATATTCCAATGAATCAATCAAAGAGAATTAGATCAGTTATATGATTAGTATCTTCACCATAATCAGATTGAGAAGCAATATCTCTAGCATTCCCCCTCAAGCTGGTGGCCTGTATACATCAAGGACGTCTAACTTGCTTAGTAGATGCTTATGTTGCCTTCGACACAAAGGTTTGGTGAAGATGTTTGCAATATGTTCTGATGTTGTTATTCCCATTGTCTTGATTACTCCTTACTAGATTTTGTCTATGATGATGTGACAATCAACTTCTATATGCTTCATCCTCTCACAAAATACCAGATTCATTGCCAATTTAAGTGTAGATTCATTGTTGTAGAACAGAGTTGTTGTCTCCCTCATCCATATATGGAGATCTCGAAGTAATCCTCTTATCTAGATAATTTCACAGCCGGCCTTTGCCATCGCTTGATATTCTGCCTTAACGGAGGATAACAAATAGTCGATTGTCTCTTCATTTTCCATGAGAGTAGAAAATTTCTTAATTTGACTTAGAATCTTGTTATCGATTTTCTGCTCATAGGGCAAGTAGCATAATCAGTGTCACAATATGCAGTCAGCTCTACATTGTTTTCCCATGATAATAATATTCCCAATCCCGGACATCCCTTCAGGTATTTTACTACATTCAATGTAGCATTCATGTGGGACTATTTTGGGTCATGCATGAATTGATTGAGAATTTGTATGACGTAGCATATATCTGGTCTGGTCATGGTGAGGTAAATGAGCTTCCCAACAAGTTTTTGATATATTGAGGGATCCTTAAGTAATGGATCCTCGTTCGATTGTGACACACTCTTGTCAAATTTGGCTGTTGTTAACTTGGTATTATGCTCAATTGGGATCACAACCGGTTTGGAACTAGATAACCCCGCTTCAAATATAATTTCCAAAATAAATTTCCGCTGACTAAGATAGATTCCTTTGTCTAATCGTGCGATTTCAATTCCAATAAAATATTTGGGAGGTCCTAAGTCCTTAATGTGGAAAGTGGAATGCAAATATTTCTTAAATTCCTCAATTGCGAGTTCATTATTCCCCATAATCAATATATCATCAACATATATCAATAAACATATGGATGATTTACCTCAAGTCCATGTGAATAAGGCATAATCATGTTGTGATTGCTTGAACTTTGCTACTATGAGTGCATCGGTAAACTTTGCATACCATTATCGAGATGCCTGTTTAAATCTATAGAGGGATTTACAGAAATGACATACCCGATTCTCCCCCAGTCTCTGAAATTCCGGTGGAAGATCCATATAAATTTCTTCTTCTAGATCCTCATGAAGGAAAGCATTGTGGACGTTCATCTAATGAAGAGGCCAATCATGAAGAGCAGCAATAGCTGAAAAAGAAATAATAGTGATTTCCTTCGCTACTGGGGAAAAAGTCTCATAATAATTGAAACTTTCTCGTTGTGTAAATCTTTGGCCACAAGCCTGGCCTTATATCGCTCAATGGAACCATCGGCCTTGTATTTGATTTTGTACACCCATTTGCACCCAATATGCCACCAATGAGGTGGTAAGGGGACAATATCTCAAGTCTAATTCTCCATAAGAGCTTGCATTTCATTTGCCATGGCTCGTTGCCAACGGGGATCTTGAACGGCCTCGTTGTAAGAAGATGGTTCTTGTCCCTCAGATATTCTACTGATACAACACCGATGTTCTGGTGGTAAACAAGTAAAGCTGACATGAGAGGAGATGGGATAATATGTACCGGATGATTTTGATGTCGAACAAATATAATCCTTCATCCATGTGGGCGGTTGCATTGTACGATCATTGAGGAGGTGCGATATCCAACCGGTTGGGTAACCCATGAGAAACGTGATCCACAGGACTAGATTAGGAGGCCATGGAATCCTCTGATAATGGAATTGTTGTTTCACCGTTCTCTTCCAATGATAAGCTGGGCTCATTTCTAGATGTGGAGGGCACCATATGAGGAAACATAACTAGTTGTGGAGGCGATAGGTCTTCCTCACTTAAGAATGGACGTCGATTCCCAATTTCATCTAACAGTTCCTCTGAAGAAGTCTCATCCTTGAAAGGGAAAATATCTTTGTGAAAAATGACATCCCGATTAAGAAAGAATCGTTCGGTCGATCGATCAAGCACCAAATATCCCTTCTAAAGAGTGGGATATCCCATAAATATGCATTTGAGAGCATGAGGTCCCAATTTATCCCGAGGGCCTATAATAGATACATAACATAAACACCCAAAGACATGCAGATGATTGGATATCCGATTTTTTGCCAAAGAGCAGCTTAAAAGGACTTCTTCCATTTAGGATTTTGGATAGTCTTCCCAGAATGCTTCAGAAATGGAAGCTTGATATTTTAGAGCTCGAGCCACCTCTAAAAGATGGTGATGTTTTCCATTGACAATCCCATTTTGTTGGGGGTGTGTAGACACAAAAACTCTCATGAAGAATACCATTCGATGTAAGAAATGATGAACATTCAAGGTTGAAAAAATCATCGGCATTGTTAGTATGAATTTGCTGGATGATCTTGTGGAACTGATTTTTAATCAAGACAAGGAAGTTTGTGAGTGAGGACTTTAGTTTAGGATTGCATGAGGAAAACCCAAGTTGCACAAGTATAATTGTCCACAACTGTGAGAAAGAATCGCGCCCCATCACAATGAGGTGTGTGATACAACCCCCAAATATTTATATGTAATAAGGCAAAAGCATCTTTAATACATGTACTTTAAGTGAATGGTAACCGCTTTTGTTTTGCTCTTGGACAAATAGTACATTTGGGGTGAGGAAAAGATCCACCGAATCCCAGACGCTAATGGAATAAAGAGAGATTTCCATTACTAGTGGCATTACAAAGGTGCCCTTATTCAGGAAAAAAAATTAAAAAATTAAAATTTTTGGGTAATGTAGTCAAAAAATAAAGTCCATCATGATTTTTATCTAAACCCATCAGTTTCCCAATGGAAATGGCTTGAAATAAACAGATATTTGAATCAAACAAAATTTGACAAGAGCTGTCTTTGCAAAGTTTGGAGACAAAAATAAGATTGAATTGAAAATTTGGAATCAGAATGACATTCTTAAGTGTGATGGATGGAGTGAATTCGACATTCCCAATTTTTGTGATGGTGGTGTCGCTTCCATTTAGAAGACGAACAAAAGTGTTGTAAGCAAATTCATGAATATGGGAAAGGAAACGTTCATCATAGACGATATGATCACTAGCACCTGAATCAACAATTCATATTTCAGATAACATAGAGCTCATCAGGCAATAAGATATAGTTGCATAACTAGCCATTTTGTCTTGCGTTCCTAGCTGACTTAGGGCCCTCATGATTTGCTAGAATTGATTGTTGTCGATGGGCTGATTTACCTTAGCATTTGCTGTGATTGGAAAATCTCGATCTTTCCTTTTCTTTTCCCCTTGGCTTTCCATGCAATTTCCAACAATCTTTTTTTGTATGATCTCAGCGTTTATAATAATCACAAACTTGCCTTTTCCTTTGTTGAAATATTGACTATTATATCTGGAAGATGTGGCTGAATCTCATCCATTTGTTGTCTTCCATGTTGGTGCTGAGGTGGCGTGATACGCGCCATCAGAGCTAGGCGCGACCAGGAGAGAACGGCCGTCGGATTGCGCCGCAATCCCTAAGCCGACAGATCCCACAATTAGATCTCGGCCATTGATTTGTAATGAGCTTCCGGAGCACCTTGGACTGTTCGATCGTGGAGATACGATTAAATCATGTCCGTTCATCTTGAAAGAAGTGAGTTTATCTTCCTCGCTTGGGAAACCTAGTGCTGTGCCTGAGCAAGGAGGACCTCCATGACTAGGACCTGGGATGTTGTCGTCGTGAGGACAACATGCTTGCCAACCTTAAAGTATATTGTGGACGCGAGGCGTTGGGATTCCTCTTGCATGGCTAATTGATATATCCATCTGAGCGAGGGTATGGGATCCATTGCGAGGATCTAGCTTCGAAAGGGTAGATAACTTTCGTTCAATATAAGTAAGGATCCCGTCACTTTCTTCGGCTCCTTGATTGCTCCTCCGGTCCTTCAAGTTTTTCTTCTGCCATTTATAGTTCATTCCATAGGGCTGACGGCCGGTTGAAAATGGCGGTGACCGAGAGGTTGTTTTGTTTCAACTCGGATAGGGTTTGGGTTATCCAAAAACTTTTGTCCTATCGAGTTTCCCGTACATCTCTTTAATGTTATCCCAAAAAAAAATTTGCATCTTTCTCCAGTGTCGTGCAAGCCTATCATCGGACAAAATCGGCACCCTTCCGTCGATAAATCCATCATTGTCTTTAGTAACTAGGGCATGCTGGAGTTCTCGGGACCAAATAGAATAATTTTCCGGTCCCAAGAGTTGTTGTGTGATGAGGCGTAATTCTAGGCCATCGGCGGTGGAAGTGTATAAGGGGTCTCCAAGCTCCGGCTGGCCACCGGCGATACCTAAAAAAGGGTAGAAACAACGGCTCTAAATTGAGGCTGGGTTTGCCGACCCGGTTCAATCACTGGAATGGGTTTGGCCATAGGATGTGGTCCTCCTTCTGGCCCATTATCCTCCACAGAGCCCGCTTGCACTAGGCTTGGGAAAATCGTGTGGCCCGAAATGGGTTGTGTTTGGGCAGGGTGGCCTTGGAAGGGCTGAACGTGGATAGGAACCCATTGGACGTATGGACTCAAAGGAAATTGCCCTAAATGTGCCTGCGCCTGCGTTGGATCAGATCCTGGAAAGAATTGCCCTACACGAGACTGAGCCAGGTCTGAGTGCCCAATCTGCTCTCAGCCGTCTGATTTTCTTTAGAAAGTCGGCTGGGTTTTGGTGTGGATCCGAGGGAGGATCACTGGGAGATGGGGAACCAGACTTTGAACTCTAATTCTTAGGCATTCTTCTTTGCAGGATAAAAGGTGGTTTCCGGAAGCTTAAGATGCTCTGATACCATGTCAGAACATAGACTGATAGAAAGCAAAAATGGAGGAAAGTTGGGATAAGAACGTGTGTATTGCTTTCACATTATGAAGTTGTATAATTACACTCCTTTTATATTACATGAAGTCTAGCTAATTTAGGAAAATCAAATATTCTGTAATATTCCAATGAATCAATCAAAGACAATCAGATCAATTATATAATTAGTATTTTCACCATCATCAGATCGAGGAGTAACGATATCTCCAATAGTGTCCAGTCGCAAAAATTTTGAAAAATAATAATACATACCATTGACATCGCTAATCCAGATCTAGCCTGTGAGCTTCCAGATTTATGATCATGGCTCCAAACTTCCCGATATGGTGACGGCAGCTTGGCTATAGCCACGAGCGACGGTGGTCGACTTCCGGATATGCAACCATGGGTTTAGATATCCAAATTTGGCGATGGTGGCTTGTCCATGGCCGTGAGCAATGATGATTGGCTTGGATGTGGCACCAGAGGCTTTGTGGTGGTGATGAGGAGGGAAGGAACGGAGGTTGGGCTTGACAACTCCATTGAAGCGAAGAGGCTTCCATGGCTAAACAAAGAGCATATATTCAGTTTTGTTTATTTGATATCACATTAATGATGCGTGTTAATTTAAGAGTGGATGTATTTAAATAATGGGCACCATATCAATTATTGATGTTGTATTATGGGATCACCTAATGTTTTCTTCTAAAAAAACAGACGAGAGGGAAGTTTCAATTTTCACGAAGTTATTGAAAATAAAAAAAAGTAGACAAAAAAGTAGAGAAGAAGAGGAAAACATATCAAGGCGAGAGGATAAGGTGTGGGGAGCAATGATGATGGGTCCAATTTTCTCTATTTTTTATTCCATGCCACTAATGATGTCAGGTAAATTGCTACATCGGCATCTTTGCGTCCGCGTGTTTGAAAGAAGAGCAGTAGGAGCAAAAAACAAGAAGAAAAAAACATATGATTTATGAATCTTATAAAACAAAAGGAATCATTATTCCCACACTGAGGTTAGGAAGTTCATTTTTTTTTTTTTTTTTTTTTTTTTTAATTATACCTCAAACCAATCTCACTTTTTGGTCGGACATAATTAGTAAAAAGTCCGTGTATTATGTAGACCAAATATATGATATCATTTATTGAGATTTATTTTTAAGTAACAAAAATTACACAAAAAGTCCAAACTATTTTATAGAGCACAACAAGCCCTAATCGTTTTTTTTAAATACTATCAAGTCCTCATTTTGCACGATTTGAAATCGAGTTCTAAATTTGCTGTTGTTGGTGTTCATATTTGGAGTCACTAGTTCTGCCTGCGAACTTCCAAATCTATGACCATGGCTCTAGACTTTCAGATATGGTGATGGCAACTCATCTATAGCCTCGAGCGACGGTGGTTAACTTCTTGATGGGCAACTATGGTTCGAGATCTCCAAATTTGGCAAAAGCGATTTGTCCATAGTCGTGAGTGACAGCAGTTGGCTTGGATGCGGCGTCAGCAGCTCTGCAATAGTGACGACGAGGGGAGGTGCAGAGTTCAAGCTCGACAACTCCAATGAAGCAACCACTAGAGCAAACTCTAGTGGCTACCATTCCAACATAGAAAGGGGAGGCAGGGAGTTCAAATCCCAACATTCTCAGAGGGTTGTGGTGGGAACGATATAATTTCAGGTGTGAGTTTCGATTCTCATACCCTGTAAGGAGGCAGGGTAAAAGTTTAAGAGCGAGAGTTAGAATAGGAATAGAGTAGGACTGACAAAAAAAAAAAAAAAACTCCAATAAAGCGAATAGGCTTTTATGGCTAAATAGAAAGCATTTATTAAATTTTGTTAATTTGATTTCACATTTATGGACATGTGTCAATTTAAGAATGGATGTGAGTAAAAAGTGCTAGTCATACCAGCTATTCATGTGGTGTTATGGAATTACGGAATATTTTCTCTCAAAAAAAGTATAGGAGTTAAGTTTCAATTTTGAAGAAGATAATAAAAAAAAAGAAAAAAAAAAAAAGGAGGAAAACATATAGACGGAAGAGGAAGGTGAGGGAAGCAATGATCCTCAACAAGTGGGCGGGTTCGACCAGCACCCGGCTTTGTCCAACTCCTCTCTTTATTTCTTATTTCACGTAACTAATTGACGTCGAGTCACCATGGCATGGTCTTAAGTCGAATTGCCAGATCCGCGCTTTTCGCATCCCCATTGTCCAAAGTAGAGGAACACGAACCCCAAGAAAGAAAAAAAAAAAAAAAGAGGGAGTAGGAAAGATAAGAATACGACAAAGCAAAAGGAAGCTTTATCCGAGGTTTGGAAATTTATTTTTTCATTTTAATTAGGTCTCAAACCGATTTCAATTTTTATAGGACATAATTAGTTAAATGTCTTCTCGCATTTTTTTTTACTAAATATATGATATAATTTATTATGATTTTTTAATTAAAGAAAATTATACTAAAGTGCAAACTTTTTTACAAAGTACAATCTAAGTCCTCAACATTTTTAATAATGCAATCTAATCCTCATTTTGCAATATATGAAATCGAGTCCTAGATTTATTGCCATTTGAATCCAATTGCAAGAATTTCAAAAATATTGTGATTTGTTGCAAAATTAAGCATTATTTCGGCCATACCTATGTAATAAACATGTGGGCTTCGTGGATCATGGAGTATAAGGCCTGGTTATGACTATTATTTGGAAAAAAATTTAAAATTATATCTTCTATGTTCAAATCGAGTCAAGAAAAGTTAGTGAAAAGTTCAATTAATCATTTTTTGATGTGGAAAAAAAGTTATACTCTTGTCTATATATATTTAAACAAATCAATGTTTACGCAAGAAACATTTTCATATGTTCATGAAACAAATCAATGTTTACGTGAGGAATATTTTTATATATTCATATAATGTGTTTAAGTACATTACAAAAGAGTCAAAAGAATGAATACCGAAAGTTTGATTGTCAAAACGAAACTTAATCATGTTAGTTGTCATCATCGGATTTGCCCTCTGTTGTTGACAGTGAACTGTGTACCTTATGAACTTCCTCAAGAAGCATGACAGTGCTGTGCTACAGCGAAAACTTGGCCAGGAAGGACCTGTCTCGATAATTTTCTTTCTGTCCCATCCCGACCCAAAAGAAAAAGTGTCAACCTTTTCAACTATCCCCGCCATTTCCGGAACTCCTCTATAATAAAGGCAAAGCTCTCTCTGTGACCAAGGCTTGTGAAGAAGCTGCCCCACACTTGCAGGGTCGAAGCGACGATCCAGAGGTGCGCATTTCGTTATCACTTTGTGTTTTTGAGCTCAGTTGACGCTCTTGTAAGATAGTGTTAGAAGAAACAACTTGAAGTAGACATGCTCTCGTTTTTTTCGTTACTCGCATCAATTTAGACGAGGCTTCTGCATGTCAACATGCCTCGCTGACGATTTTCCCCAACCGGAGTTGTTTTTAGTATTCATGTAGATGTTTCTTCATGAAACTTCTGCAGATTTGCATATTTCTCCATTTTCTCTTGCTTTCCACTGAGACCGCCTCCCGATTGTGCCTCTCTAATTCCAGCTTGATTTGAAATATTTCGGTGAATTGGTGATGATCTAGCGTGACCAACTTGGATTAAAGCTCAGAGTGGTGACTGTCAAATAGACCCTCGTTAAATGAACTCAACTTAATTCTGATGTTAGAGACAATAGAATGAAAAAACGGAATCAATATCTCAGTACAAGATATGATTTAGAAAGCCACATCGAGAAAGTTTAAAAAATATAGTTAGCAACATGATGTCCTTTAAACTTCTTTTTCCGATTGAACTCCGTCTGGCATGAAGCGGGACTTATTGGGAATTCCATTTATTCTGACGAGGCACTACAGAGTAAGCAAGAAGAACTAGCGGTCTAAACTACGAACCTCATTTTCTTTTTGCATAACGTGAAGAGGAGCTATAAATATCTTTCTTGAGAGACCGGTCTGCCCTTCCTCGTCCCAAATCCAATTCCTTCAGAATGACTTTCTTGAGGAGCTATAAATATCTTTCTATGTCCTTTTCAACCCTTTCAACTAGTTACCCATTTTCAGCTAAAAACAAAAAAAAAAAACTAGTTACCCATTACCATAGAGCATATTAGATTTCATAGTTTCCCACCCGGTTCAGTTGGTAGTTGGCCTACCAAGAACTGAATGAAGAAGAGATAAAACTGGAACGAGATGGAAGTAAACCCTAGATAAAATTCTCATTACTGATGGGGAGGTAACAAATTGGTAATTTATTGTATATACTTCATTGAATAGTGAGAAGAAATAAAAATTCTATTACTGGATATGAATATTTTGTGAAATCAGATTACATGCACCTGGCCAATTCAGATGGATCTAAATATCTCATTACTGATGGGGAGGTAACAAATTGGTAATTTATTGTATATACTTCATTGAATAGTGAGAAGAAATAAAAATTCTATTATTGGATATGAATATTTTGTGAAATCAGATTACATGCACCTAGCCAATTCAGATGGATCTAAATATCTCATTACTGATGGGGAGGTAACAAATTTGTAATTTATTGTATATACTTCATTGAATAGTGAGAAGAAATAAAAATTCTATTACTTTTGGATATGAATATTTTGTGAAATCAGATTACATGCACTGGCCAATTCAGATGGATCTAAATATCTCATTACTGATGGGGAGGTAACAAATTTGTAATTTATTGTATATACTTCCTTGAATAGTGAGAAGAAATAAAAATTCTATTACTGAATATGAATATTTTGTGAAATCAGATTACATGCACCTGGCCAATTCAGATGGATCTAAATAAGTAATATAAATGAGACAGACTACACCAATATAATTACTGTACAAATTCATTTGCAATAATACAATAATCTCTCTTGTGCGTCTTCCTCCTCCTTCAGTAGAGCTGTTTCTTTTAACTCGGAGAAAATTACAGACTTGGAATGAGTCCTCACTAGTTACTGGAAGACAAATGGCCACAAGATCTGAACGTGCATGAACATATATTTGATTCGTTCAAGTATTTGACCGGTTTTCGATTTGACCAATACTTCTAATCTCTCCGAGATCATAACAACTGCTTTGCAGCGCCTTGACTCTTCATTTGTTTCTGCCCTTTTCATTTCCCTCCGTTTCTTAACAATTTGGCCATTAATATGTATAAATACTGCCACTGCACATATGATGATCGACCAAATCTCCATTGTATCTACTTACAAGGAGCATTGACATAAGTCTCATCTTCCTCTCCGCATACGGTGACCCAAAGAATGGCGACAGGCAAAGTGAGCTTGAAGCTTCTGGTCAACAAGAGCAACCGAACGGTGCTCTTTGCTGAAGCAGGCAAAGATTTTGTCGACTTCCTCTTCCACATCCTTGAATTGCCGGTGGGAACTGTGATCCAGCTTCTCACAAAATCTGAGATGGTGGGCAGTTTAGGCAATCTGTACGGCAGCGTCGAGAAGCTGAACGATGTGTACATCCAATCTTCCAAGAAAGACATTCTCTTGAAACCCAAAGCACCCTCCTGTGTCTCTGAAATCCCTCTTATATCGCCCGAGACTTCTTCAGATTCAACGCCCAAAACCTACTACGGGTGCTCTTACCGTCAGAACGGCCACGCCAGATCGGTGAGATTGGGCCTCGCTAGTAAGTGTTCAAGATACGTGGCAGAGGACCCTTCTGCAAAATGTCCCCAGTGCAATAATTCCATGGACCAACCATTCACTCTTGTCAAATCACTGGATGGTAACCCGACGGCTGCTGCGGCATCAGCAGCTGAATCAAACAGCAAGAGTGGTTTCGTGAAAAGGGTTGTTACGTACATGGTGATGGACGATCTGGAGGTGAAGCCAATGTCGACTATTTCGAGCATTACTTTGCTTAAAGAGTTCAACGTGAAGGAGATTGGGCTGCTCGAAGAGAAGGTGGTCAGCTTGGGAATGGACGAGGTAAGCCCATGCCATTCCTTACGATTAGGTTTTGTTTAGATTTTAGAAGTGACTCAACGATGTATGTGGAAAATCTAATTTAAAGACGTATAAATTACAAATGAATTTTAATTGACGTGAGTTATGTGAAAAAAGAAATTACTAGCTCCATCCCCTAAAAAATATTCTTAACAATTTTTTGGTACATATCGATTAATCAAAATTTTAGCTTTTGTACAATCATTAGAGACGCGAATAGGGTAAATCAAGATCTTGTTCATCATCAATACATGGCTTATAAAGTAACTGTCCTTTTTTAATTATT
The DNA here is from genome assembly GCA_014182725.1 of Eucalyptus brandiana. Classification (NCBI taxonomy): domain Eukaryota; kingdom Viridiplantae; phylum Streptophyta; class Magnoliopsida; order Myrtales; family Myrtaceae; genus Eucalyptus; species Eucalyptus brandiana. Next base: position 56,631,705 of record CM024675.1, read on the forward strand.
TGATTTGTAACTGTGAAGGGTATAAAGCTACTGAGGACTTCATTTCACTCCAAGAAGGTTCTCACTGAGGTCTTTCTCGGTGACAAGTGAGAGAGATCGTGCTCAAGTGACTATGTATATGTGTGCAGGGGTGTGTTATATATGAAGCACGTGGAGTGACGTGTTCTGATTTTGTGACAGTTTATGCAAGACCTGCAGCGCGGATTGACCTTTTCAAGGTTTTTCCTTGTTGTGTGGAAATATTAGCATGTTTATCGTCTCTTTTTGCGATGTGATTGTATTAGTCTGGTTGTGAAAATGATGTGAACATGCTGAAAATGAATATACGTCTCACAACATATAATGAATGCTAAAGCATATGTCGGAAATGTGGAACCAATACAGACGCCACTCGTGCATGCTGGAAAACCTGGGGTGACTAGTTTTAAGTAATTCGACAATGTCCCTGATAAGTTGGCACCTATGTCCTGGGGTTGGGTCCAACTAAGTGCCTAACTCTCAATCCATGATAAGTTGTCCTCGATACTCTATTGCATATGAGGGTGTGCAAAATGGATTGCCCGAATTGGGAACCGCTTGGACCGGACTAGACCGGCCAGTTTGGTCCAGTTTTCATGAGTATCGGTCCGGTTCCTAATTCCTAAAAGTAAAATTGGTATCTGGGCGGTTTGGCGGTATAGTTCTTGGTTCCAAGGGAGAATCGAAACGGACTGAACCGAACCGACTAAATATACTTTTTATTTTATTTTTTCAAAATATTTGAAAAATGTGAACTAAATACTATCTCGGTCCGATTCCAAGTAGTAGGAAATAATAAGTGACCAGTTCTATTATATCGGACCCGAATTGGATTGGACCAATGGTGTGGTCTAGCTCTTGGATTGGCTCCCCGTTCCACCTCGGAACCAGATTGGATCGGGAATCGATGGTCCTTAATTGCATAAGCTCAGATAGAAAGGGGAAAAAGACAATAGCTTGATTCGTCACCTATGTGAGAACTGCTCAAATTTTTCTGAGGTTGAGTCATGCTCAAGTAACCTGGCTAGTTTGTTGAGTTCACTTCGAGCTTAAAGATACTTACCTCGACCTGCTCATGAGCCTAATTGAGTATATTAATTTTTATATAGTTTTTATTTAGTATTTTTAGTGATAAATAATGTAAAATGTACTTATAATTATTGTTGACACCTAATTTTTTAACTGACGTGTCATTAAAGGTAAAACTCAAGATTATGATTTTTGATTACGATGGAGTCTATTTATCGAATCAAAAGTGTCATTTTCGTTTTGTTGTTTTTTTTTTGGCTTATCATTTGTAGGTAATTTCTTATTCATTTTAAACAAAAATCTAAAAAGTAAAGAAAGTTGACTTTAGAGTTGATTTTTTAGTTGCGTCAAAATTTGGTTTTTTGCACAAAAAGTTCCTAATTAGCTTTAGTTTCACCTTGGCCCTAAAAATTTTGAAAAAATTCTAGGTTTTGATCATAAAATCAACCTTTTAGTGAAAAGTTAACTAAAATGTTGACTTTCGTCAATCCTATAACCCAAAAAAAAAAAAGAAGGAAAATACGAAAATTCCAAATCATCTCATTTTAGCTTTAATTTGACTTTTGTATAAAAAAATTTGCGAAAATCAATTAAGAATATCATTCTCCAAAATTTTCAATTTTAAGTTCAAAATCAGCCAAAAAAAAATTATTTTCATTCTGTTCATATTTTAACTTAGTTCCTTTTGTAACATTTGATCTAGAGGTAGTCATGTATCCACTCGTTTGACCAATTTTGAGATTTGACGTGTCGGGATGCAAATTGCAGTTTTCAGCCCTAATTAAGGGTCCAAATTGATTCTTCATGAGTTGCGTGCTCGCACTTCCATTCAATTCATTTTCTTAAACTTAATTCAAATCTAGGGTCAACTTTGATAAATTCACTTGGGAATATTTCAATTTGGTTGATTCAGCTTACTTGAATCTTTGAAATTTGAACCGATGTGTTCTGATCAAGCTAATTTGACTTGGCCCATTCTAGACTAACATCCAATTGAAGTTGTTAAGGTTCAATTTGACCAAATAAATTCCAATCATAGATAGCAGTCTAGCCTGTGGTCACAATTCTATAGAAATCGTTCGAATCTAGGGCATTTCTTGCATAATTAGTCATCCCGGGTGACTCAATTTCATTTAATTTGATCCCATTTGCATCCAATTTACATATAACAATTTTAACTAGACATTAATTGGACAAAATTAAGAAAATTGAGACCAGAATGGAGGGAGAACCGAACCAGTTCAACCCAGTCAAGTTTGGGTCAACTCGGTCAGACCAAGTCAACTTAGTTTTGACCGGTGTTGACCGCTGGCGGCCTTAGGCCATTTTTCGGCCATTTTCAAGTGGCTGGAGCTCAAGTCCGGCAAGGCTGGCTGATCTCCCTCGTCCCTTCTTTGCGCAAAATTATAAATTTACCTCTAGTGGAATTACAAAATCGCCTTTGAATTTGTGAAATTACAAAAAAGTCCCCGATCAGCCCTTAATCCCAAAATTAATCATGACTGTTCATTAGAAGTTCATCCTACCCGTTCAGATTGGCATGTGCACATTATCATCCAATCACAAGTAAGCTTAGTGCCTAAGTAAGTTAATTAAGCTAGTCAATCCAAGGGCTAGGATTTGATCTTGCAAGGAGGTATATAAGCTAATTTTCCTTCCAAAATACAGTTGGGGGCTCATTTTTAGATCTAGATTCTCTCTAATCTCCCCTTCTCTCTCTCTCTCTCTCTCTCTCTCTCTCTCTCTCTCTCTCTCGGCCTCCTTATGTCGCGTTGTGTTGCCGCTCGTAGGCGTCCATCCGGTGATCAATTGTAGCTCCGACTATCCTAGGGCGGTCCTCATCCTGGTCGTAAGTCTCGCCAATGAACCCCGTCCGGCACTGTTCTCCTTCGGCCTCGAAGATGGTGTTCTTGCTGGTGATCCTCCCCACCATTTTAACGGCTATTCTGGTGGTTTGGAGTTGATCTCAGCTTCTCCGACCAGTCCAGCAACAATCCTAAATGAGTTCTCAACCTTGTAGTGGTCGGACTTCAATCGGATCATCACCGGACAGCATCAAACTGGCGATCTCTCCTTTGGTGTGCTTGTTGTCCAATCCTTGGCCCCGTGAGCTTCAACGGTCGTCTCAAGCCATTCCGGTCTTTTTCCGACATACTCCAGTGTTCTCATCTCATATCCAAACCTTCCTCAACATGCTTTAGCCTCAGTGTAGATCAATTCTAGCTCGATTGAGCTTATTTCATGATGATATACAAGGTAGACTCATTCTCAATCTTGAGCTCGATGAAGTGAGATTGCCTTAGGCAATCAGGGCTATAGCTTGACCTAGGGTGATGTTCTATGCTTGTGTCACGGCCCGAAAGTTAGCATGTCCAAGAGGTTGCCATGGCACGGGCGTGACACGTTGATGACCCTCAACTTATGTCCCCGAGATGTAGAGTATTCTCCTAGGGGCGGGCGATACTGTATTTGTACGCATATGATATAAATGCGAGTAGCTGGTAGTTGGCTATAAATGCCGGTAGTTGGTAGATGGGGAGGTACAATCTCCACCATTAGATCTAAGGGAGACCTACGGATATGGTTTGCTTTATACTTGTATATAAAGGGGTCTCCTCCCTCATTGTAATTCATTCACAAGTTATATGAAAAGCAGAGCTTCTCTCTCTAAGAAGTTTCTCTCTCTACAAAGTCCCTTGTGAGTCGAGTGTTAAAAGGCTACTTAGGGGTAAAACCTTAAGACCGCACGGGTAAGCCAAGGAGTGATCGAGAGCGAATCAATCGGCCCGTGACAAGTGGTATCAGAGCTGATTTGTGATCCAAGCGCAAGTGCAATGGCTGATCCACAATCTGATAAGGCGCTGGCACTGGGTGGTGACTGCGCTGATCATGGGCGGAACGCCGAGAAGGGCGGTGCCAAGGGGAAGAAGACCCGTGGTGGTTCGAAGGATCCGACGGGGGATCTTGCACAATGGATGGCGAAGCTAGAGTTGTTCATCTCCGATGTCCAAGGATCGGTCGATGACCTGACCCAGATCGTGAATGAAGTTGACGCCAGAAGGGAGGAGCTGGTTGCAGAAGTGCAAGAGCTTAAGACCGGCATGGGTGAACTCCGCCACGAGTTGTTGGGGACCCTACAAGAGGAACTCGCACAACGGTACGAACCCTTGGAGGCCACGATGGCGGCCATGTGCGCGGAGATAGCGGAGCTTACAGGTAAGCTCGCTAAAGCACAAGTTACACGCGTGAATGGTGTGATCATGGTGCAAGGTCCACGAGTGGACACGCCGAAACCGAAGGAATTCCGGGGCTCGCGGGTGGCCAAGGACGTGGACAACTTTCTATGGTACATGGAGCGATACTTCCAGGCCATGGGAATCAACGACAACCAAACACGGGTAAACATTGCATCTATGTATTTAGCGGATAGTGCTTTGTTGTGGTGGCGTCGTCGATCGGATGATAAGTGCGGGAATCGTATCGCGACTTGGGGTGGTTTCATCGAGGAGTTCCGACGGAACTACTTTCCTGCTTATGCGGAGGAGGAAGCTCGTGGCGAGCTGAAGTGTCTCGAGCAGAAAGGTGGTTGCACGACTACATCAAGCGGTTTTCGGAGTTGCTACTCCAAATCCCCTCAATGAATGAAGTTGAAGGGTACCACCAGTTCATGAGTGGTCTCAAGCCATGGACCAAACAAGAGCTGAAGCGGTTCAACGTGGGAGACCTCACGACGGCCATGACCGTAGCCAAATCGCTCGTGGAATACAAGGCATCGCCTTCCACATCCCGTCCAGACACTCGCCCGAGGGATAGAGCCACTGGTGGGGGAGATCGGGGTAGATTCAACAATCGCCCGACTGGAGCTAGACCACCGAATGGTCCTCATCCTCACCGGGCTCATGCGGGGCCAAATGGAGGTGGGCAAAGGAAGGTATGCTCGTATAGCTGTTTCTTTTGCGATGGTCCGCACATAGCGCGGGATTGCCCGAACAAGGCCAAGCTGGCCGCTCTTTGCAAAGAGGATGAGCCTAGGGAGGAAGCGTGGTTGGGATCGTTGCGACTCCTTAGCACGATCAAGGCCAAGAAGGTGAAGGAGCCTAAAGGCTTGATGTTCGCGGACGTGAACAGTGACCACGATGAGTGCGCTCGTGGACACGGGAGCATCTGACATCTTCATCTCAGAGAAGTCGCGAAGAAGCTTAACCTACGGGTTGAGAAAGGAGCCGGTTGGCTCAAGACGGTGAACTCGAAAGAAGTCCCTACGATCGGTGTTGCGAGGGATGTGGAGCTACAACTTGGGTCATGGAGAGGCAAAGAAACTCTAGAGGTAATTCCACTTGACGACTACGATATTGTCATTGGAATTAAATTCCTAGATAGGATCCATGCTGTTGTAGTTCCCTTTGCGGAATGTATATGCGTGTTGGACAAGAATAGTCAATGTGTAATTCCGGTCCATCGTGAGTTGGATCGTGATCGGAGGATGATCTCGGCCATGCGACTCACCAAAGGAGCAAGGAGGGGCGAGGTAACCTTCCTGGTAGCCTTGAAGATTGAGGAAGATAGGGGTGAAGGGAAGGAAGTCTCGACGGAAGCAACCTGAATCCTCAACTCGTTCAAGGATGTCATGCCTTCGGAGCTGCCGAAGGAGTTGCCACCCAAGAGAGAGGTGGATCACCGGATCGAGCTAGTGCCTGATGCTCGACTGCCTGCCATGGCGCCTTACTGTATGGCGCCACCCGAATTGGAAGAGTTAAGGAGACAACTCAACGAGCTGCTCGATGCGGGCTACATACGGCTGTCTAAAGCCCCGTTCGGTGCGCCGGTCCTATTTCAGAAGAAGCATGATGGGTCACTCTGGATGTGCATCAACTACCGGGCACTGAACAAGCTGATTATGAAGAACAAGTACCCAATCCCGCTCATCGCGGATCTGTTCGATCAACTTGGTGGAGCTCAGTGGTTTACCAAGCTAGATCTCCGATCAGGCTATTATCAAGTTCGGATTGCTGAGGGAGACGCGCCGAAGACCGCATGTGTGATGCGGTATGGATCTTACGAGTTTCTCGTGATGCCGTTCGGCTTGACGAACGCTCCGGCTATATTCTGCACACTTATGAACAAGGTACTCCACCCTTTCCTAGATAGGTTTGTAGTGGTTTACCTAGACGATATTGTGGTGTACAGTCGAACGCTCGAAGAGCATACCGAGCATCTAAGACAAGTCTTCCAAGTCTTGCGTGAAAACAAGCTGTATGTTAAGCGCGAGAAGTGTGCTTTCGCCCAAGAGGAAGTTCCGTTCTTGGGGCACATCGTCGGGGGTGGACGTGTGCGGATGGACAAGTCGAAGATTCAATCGATCGTCGAATGGGAGCCGCCGACGAAGGTACCTGCGTTGAGGTCATTCTTGGGCCTCACCAACTACTACTGACGGTTTGTGCGGAGTTACTCGAGCATCACCGTGCCACTCACGGACCTACTAAAGAAGGAGAAAGCATGGGAGTGGACAGATCGATGTCAAAGAGCCTTCGACTGATTGAAGACCGCCATGACCGAGGGGCCGATGTTGGCGTTGCCTGACCACACCAAACCTTACGAGGTAGAGACGGACGCATCGGATTATGCTATCGGTGGCGTTCTTATGCAGGATGGACATTCGGTGGCGTTCGAGTCCCGAAAGTTGAACGACACCGAGCGTCGATACACCGTCTAGGAGAAGGAGATGACCGCGGTGGTGCACTGCCTTCGGACGTGGAGACACTACATCCTGGGATCGAAATTCGTCGTGAAGACGGACAACGTGGCCACGAGTTACTTCAAGATCCAAAAGAAGTTGAGTCCGAAGCAAGCTCGATGGCAGGAATTTCTGGCGGAGTTCGACTACGCGTTGGAGTACAAGCCAGGGAAGGCCAACTCCATGGCAGACGCGTTGAGTCGAAAGACGGAGCTGATGAGCCACACTATGAGTCGACCGAGCTGTCCTTAAGTCGACCGCATCAAAGAAGGGATGGAACATGATCCGAGAGCCCAAGCTCTCATCGGGTATGGCAAGGAAGGTAAGACCCGACAGTTTTGGTGTGAGGACGAGCTCTTCTACACCAAGGGAAGGCGGCTATACGTGCCCTTCCATGGGAAGTTGAGGAAAGAGATCTTGCGTGAGTGCCACGACTCGAAGTGGGCTGGTCATCCAGGGATCCACCGCACGTTGGCCCTCGTCGAAGATCGATACTATTGGCCACAAATGCACGACAACATGGAGGCATATGTGAAGACTTGTCTGGTATGCCAACAAGACAAGCTGGAGCAACGGTCGTCACTGGGTTTGCTAGAGCCACTTCCCGTCCCAACTCGTCCATGGGAAAGCATTTCCATGGACTTCATCGTCAACCTACCAAAGTCCGAAGGGTGCCAAACTCTATTGGTGGTGGTTGACCGGTTCTCAAAGTATGCAACTTTTGTGCCTGCGACAAAGGATTGCCTGGCCGAGGAGGCGGCCAAGCTGTTCATGAAGCATGTGGTGAAGTACTGGGGAGTGCCACAAACGATCGTGAGCGATCGGGATCCCCGCTTCACGGGACGTTTCTGGTTCGAGTTGTTCAAGCTGCTGGGGTCGGAGCTGAACATGTCAATGAGTTTGCATCCCCAAACCGACGGTCAGACGGAGCGGGTCAATGCTCTCTTGGAGATCTATCTCTGGCACTATGTGAGCACGACGCAAGCGAATTGGGCGAAGCTGATCGACGTAGCCCAATTCTCCTACAACTTGCAGCGGAGCGAGTCGACCGGCCAGAGTCCGTTCAAAGTTGCGAATGGGCAGCAACCGAACACCCCGAGCACTATTGCTTCGGGTTACCGGGGGAGTAGTTCGCCCGCGTACAAGTTCGCCAATAATATGCAAGAAGAGGCGCACTTGGCACGGGCGTGTCTACACAAGACCTCCAAACGCATGAAGAAATGGGCGGATAAGAAGTGACGTCACGTGGAGTTCCAAGTTGGAGACCAAGTGTTGCCCAAGCTGCACGTGGTCCTTTGATACAAGGATGTGCACAAGGGGTTGATCCGTCGTTATGAGAGGCCATTTCGGGTGCTACAACGAGTTGGAAAGGTCGCATACAAGCTGGAGTTACCACCAAAGCTAAAGGTGCATATGGTTTTCCATGTAAGTATGCTTAAACCCTTCCAAGTTGATGAGGAAGACCTGGATCGAGGGGAGTCACATCGAGCGCCGCTCGGGGCAAAGACCTCGTATGATCGAGAAGTCGAGAGCATCTTGGCGGATCGAGTCATACGGAAGAGGTATTGCATGGCCAAGCGTGAATATTTGATCCGATGGAAGGGTCTTCTAGAGAGTGAAGCCAGTTGGGAGCCTGAGGAGAGTCTTTGGCAGTTCAAGAAAGAGATTGAAGATTTTCATGCCGAAGATGCGACGAGGGCGTGGCCTGATTAGGTGGGGGAGAATGTCACGGCCCAAAAGTTAGCATGTCCAAGAGGTTTCCATGGCACGGGCTTGACACGTTGATGACCCTCGACTTATGTCCCCGAGATGTAGAGTATTCTCCTAGGGGCGGGCGATACTGTATTTGTACGCATATGATATAAATGCGAGTAGCTGGTAGTTGGCTATAAATGCCGGTAGTTGGTAGATGGGGAGGTGCAATCTCCACCGTTAGATCTAAGGGAGATCTACGGATACGGTTTGCCTTATACTTGTATATAAAGGGGTCTCCTCCCTCATTGTAATTCATTCACAAGTTATATGAAAAGCAGAGCTTTTCTCTCTAAGAAGTTTCTCTCTCTACAAAGTCCCTTGTGAGTCGAGTGTTGAAAGGCTGCTTAGGGGTAAAACCTTAAGGCCGCACGGGTAAGCCAATGAGTAATCGAGAGCGAATCGATCGGCCCGTGACACTTGCATGGATGATTTTTGTAGTCTAGGATGGCTATAGATGATGGAGGATAGCCTAGAATGGCTTGCATTGATGATTTGCTTGATTGATTGCATTCTGTAATTCAGATGACTTGATTGGACTGATCCGATAAATGTCTTCGCTTGAGCTAGATAATATCCTTTCTAAGTTTCGAGTTCTTCACGAGATTCGAACCTGGTTTCAAGAGCTTTTCATAGCCATATTATGCATATAAATCGGACCTCTTTTGCTATGTCAAAACCTGTTTGCAAACACGATGATCTGTTTTGAAATGTGTATGTTCTGCTGAAATGTTCTCACTGATCGACTTACTTAGTTTTTTGATTTTGTATAATTTTTTGCATTTAAAATTTGGGCTGAGTGCCTTCATGAAATTTGATCCTGACATTTAGTTCTAACTCATGTAAAAATTTCGTAGAAGTTGCAGATCGTATAGTTGGATTAAAATCATGTCAGTCATGCATAAATATGTAAACTCTGTTTCAAACTCAACCTATTTGTTAACTATCTTCGTTTGAGCTGGAAAATGATCTTAATTGCATTTGAGTCCTTCTAGAGATTCGTAGGAGAATCATAAGCTTTCTTTTGATACCTTTTTTGTATGATTTGAAGATAACATTTTTCACAATACCGAACTGAAATCTGGAAAATTTCTCTGTTCTGTTTTGATGTCCTGTTTTGGTGACCTTTGTTGTTTGCTATTTTCATATGATTTTTTGTACATTGAATTTTAAGTCGGTGTCTTCCTGAATTTTTTTCATAACATGTAAGTCTATAGTATATAAAAATTTGAAAATGTTTGAGCATCATTTGGATAGGTTGATCGCCTTTGGAACGTCCATGACTTTGACATTTTAGGTTATTAATTGACCTGCACTGATTTACATTTTTTTATTTTTTTATTTTTATAAAATCATGTGTTGCGAATTTAGGAAGTATTTCTCATGATGATTATTTGTTACATCCCTGTGAACATCATATAAAATTTTTGTGAGGATCAGACAACATTATGATAGGTCGAGCATGCCTAAATCGAATTTATTTTCTGTTGAGACTTGTCTATTCTGATTGATAAATGCTTGTATAATGATTTTTATAAATTCACGCGAATTGAATTGGACTTGGATATCTTCATGAAAATGATAGGACATTGTGTGATCTATGCTGTTTAGAGATTTCAAATCGAAAGGATCATTTTTAGATGATGTAAATGGCTGTGAGCTATACATGTATGCTTCTGTGATGTTTTGTTTCCAGAATGATATGCATGAACTCTATGATTTTAGAAATTTGTGCACGCTAAATTTGTTATGGATGTCTTCATGAGATTTGTTTAGGATATGCTGAACTTCATTGTCGAAAAATTTAAAAAAATATCAAGCATGTTTACTATTTTTGCCAACCGTCCTAAAGTTGCAGGGCTTCTGCGAAATCCATTTTCCTGATTTGACTTTTGCTTGTTCTGAAATTATTATAAATTCATGTGATGCCAATCTTGAAAAACTTTCTTCAACAAACTTCTTTGCTATTTCCTAAACTTTGTTTTGATATCAATTTTGTTGGATTTGTCATTCGTCTGATGGTCCAAGCAACCCGATTAGTGTGCCAATATTATCTGCACCCGGGTTCTGAAATCCATCTCCCAAGGATATCGAACTTGTTCAAATTCCTATAAAATTGTTATCCTTGCTTGCCAAATGACTGGAACTTACAAATTGCTCTTCTTAGGGACTTATTTTTAAATATGCAAAGTTTATGTCCTTTGCAATTTTCTTGAACTTGGGTCTTTCTTTGCAAATTGTCCACAAAACTTATTTTCTCATCACATGAATTACATCTCCCTTATTCATTTGTCTTTGTTTGTCATTCTATGCATTGTGTGATCATATTACTTGGTGTGTGTGATTGTTCAATTAATTGAATAAATGATCCATTTTGGCTCACTTACTTGATTTTTTTTTGTCTAAAATGATAGTATTATTTATGAACGCAAAATGGAACAACCATTCGACAGTGCTTCAGAGTAAAGAAGGTCCAGAAGATGATGGGGAGGGGAGACAGCCCAATTCGGTGGAAGTGAAGAACTCCCATGGGCTTTGGCAGCCCAGTCGGCAATGAAGTTTGCTTCTCTTCGACAGTGGCGAATATGGAGATTAGGGAAGTAGGGAAGAAGTGCCGTACTTTCAGCAAACAGAGCTCTGCTCTCCCAAGGTGTCTAGCTAGGGTTTTGCACGGCTTCCACAAGCACCGAGCAGTCCAATTCCAGCATGAGGTGATCCTTCGATTTCCCTTTCTGCAGCAGAAATTTAAGAGTGAGATTGAGGGCCTGCACCTCTGCTTGCAGTGCTGAGAAGGCGGTGATGCTGCTGGTGAAACTGTCAATCAGTTGGCCAGAAGAGTCACGGCACACTCACGCCACTATGCCTTCGTTGTGGGCTGATGGGTAAGCACCGTCTATGTTAATCTTTACAACTCCCGGCTCTGGTGGGCGCCACATCTGATCTGGAGTTGATGGCTACAGGCCCTGTTTTGGCAGCACCCTATTACAGCACCGGATGGACCTGGCATTTGTGAGAGCCACCTGTACAACCTGCTCGAGATCCGGCCTCTGCTGGTGGAAGACAAAGTTGTTGCGGGCCTTCCAAATTTTCCATAGAATGGAAGCAACAGTCTCCAGATCAGGTAAACCATCGATGTTCTCGATTAGATTTGCTAGCCAAGCGTCGATTTTGTGGACTCCATGTAATTGGATCGTAAGTTGGACTTGTGAGTGAGACCAAACAGCCTGCGTCCAAGGACATGAGAGGAAGATATGGTCTGTTGATTCCGGAACCTAATCTTGACATAGGCGGCATACTGGGTCTGGTAAGATGTGCCGGTTGTATAGATTCTCCTTTGTAGACAAGGCATTGTGGCATAAAGACCACATGAATATGCGTAGTTTGGGGGTGGTTTTCATGGTCCAAAGTCTGTTCCACAGCTTACGAGGGGTTTGGTATGATGAAGATGCATGGCTATGTGTGTCTCTGTTGTCTTGTAATTTGATAGAGTTATAGCTGCTCTTTACTGTAAACATACCATTGAGCTTCCCCTTCCAAATGAGTCGGTCGACAGTGCAATGTGGTCGAATTTGGATGGACAGAATTTCTTCGACAGTTTGATCATCGAAACTGTGGCGAAGTAGGGGTACATTCCATGTATTTTGGTCTAGGATAATAAAATCCGCCACCTACTCCGGTTCGCCTCTAGGTGCAGGCCCGTCGATTATGCCTTTAGAAAGCCATCTATCCTCTCGGATTCTGATCCGTTTTTCGTCACTGACTGACCACTGGAGTTTGTTTAATATTGAGTCCCGGCCCAGCAGTAAACTCTGCCATCCCCAGGAGGGTCTAGTTCCTTTATCTGCATGCCAAAATTCTTTGGAATGGAAGTACAAGCCTTTGAAAAGTCTGCTCCACAGGGAAAAAGGATGTTGTATTAGACGCCAAGTCTGTTTGCCCAGTAAAGCCTTATTAAACGCAATGAGATCTCGAAAACCCAGTCCCCCATTGTCCTTTCGACTCTTGAGGGTGTCTCATTTCTTCTAGTGTATGTCAGATTTGCTGCAATTAGTTTGCCACCAGAATCTAGCTATTTTCTGTTCCATAGACTTGCAAATAGACACAGGGATTTTAAATATAGACATAGCGTACTGCGGGAGTGCTTGTACTACTGTTTTGATTAAAGTTTCCTTACCTCCTTTGGAAATTAACTGTTCTTTCCACCCTTCCAGCTTGGAGTTTACTCGACCCAAAATCCAGGCAAACATCTCCCTTTTTGATTTCCCCCAATCTGATGGTATGCCGAGGTATTTGCCAGTCTTTTCCACAGGGACTCGGAATTCTCTTGCCAAATTCACCTGAAGCCTGCTAGGACAAGCCTTACTAAAGAAAATTCCAGATTTGTTTTGGTTCACCTCTTGTCTTGTAGCTAGGCAATATTGATTTAGTATATTGGCTAAGTTTTGGCATTCCAGGAGTTTTCCTTCTAAGAAAAAGATGGTGTCGTTTGCGAAAAAAAGATGAGATAGGATAGGACACCACCTGTTTAATTTAATACCTCTAATATTGTCCATGTCCACAGCTTGACTAATAAGTGTAGATAGGATGTTCGCCACCAGAATGAACAGGTACGGAGAAAGGGGATCTCCCTGTCTGAGACCCCTAGTTGGATGGAAGTAGGGTAGGGGTTCTCCATTAAATTTGACACTCAGGGAGACCGTTGTGATGCATTGCATCACCCACCGAACCCATTGTGCGTGAAAGCCCAGTTGAAGGAGGTAGTCTTTTAGGAAATCCCATTCCACCCGATCGTAGGCCTTTTGCATGTCTAGCTTCAGAACAGCTTGAAAAGTCTTTTTCCTTTTCCTTATCCTGAGTTGACGGAGAACCTCTTGGACCACTAGAATATTATCTTGAATTTGATGGCCACTAACAAAAGCACTTTGTTCCGTAGCTATCATCTCAGGTAACCATGACTTCAGTCTATTTGCTAGAACCTTTGATATTATTTTGTAGATAAAGTTGCAAAGACTGATTGGTCGGTATTGATCAAGCCGTTCTGGGTGAGGTAGTTTAGGTAGCAGAAATCCTGCACAAAAAAGAATGTCTTCCTGTAAAATATCCCAATGAGATTGGTAGAATTGTCCATTCAAGCCATCAGGTCCCGGTGCTTTTGTTTCCCCCAATTGAAAGGTTGCTTTCTGGACTTCCTCTCGAGTGACCGCTGCTACAAGGGTAGTGTTCATTTCCTCTGTCACCACGGGTGTGCATTGTGCTAGAACAGGCCCATAGTCACGATGTCCCACTGAGCTGTACAAATTTTGAAAAAATCTCAGTGTCATCTCCTTCAAACGTTTTGGTTCACGTACCCATTGTTGATGTTCATCCTATAGCATGCCTATTCGATTGCGTTGTCTCCTTTGTATTGTGGTGGCATGGAAAAACTTGGTATTCTTATCCCCCCATCAAAGCCAATTGAGCCTTGATCACATCGCCCAATACTGTTCCTCCTGTTGCCATAAATGCTGTATTTTCTCTTTCAGACTAGTAATCGTGGCTTTGTCATATTGACCATTGGGTTGATTTATCAGATTTTAGAGCTGCTACTTAAGAATGTTGATTTGATGATGGGCATTGGAAAACTTTGATCGATTCCAGCTATCAAGGGCCTCAGAGACAGCCGTTAACTTCTGAGGTAAAGTCAATGCTCCAACCTGGAAAGATCCCCATGAATCTACAATGATAGTGTGGCACTCTTGGTCCTGTAACCAAAAAGCTTCAAAAGTAAAAGCCTTTCGTCTTTTGACTGGGATTGCTTCAGTTGTTAATAAGAGTGGGCTGTGATCAGAACCAAGAGCAGGTAAGGCAAAAACTTCTGCGTCGGGGAATGTTAGGCGCCAATCCATAGTACATAGCACCCGATCCAATCTTTCTTTCACGATGTCCTCTCTGTCTCTATTGTTGACCCACGTGAATGCAGAAACCTTTGCTTACCACATCCATCAAAGAGCAGTCATTTAGAAGTTCACGAAAAGAGTGCATGCGATGTGGTTCTGCTGGTCACTTACCAACTTTCTCCCAAGGATAAATTATTTCATTGAAATCTCCAGCACACAGCCACGGTAAAGTGTTATAGTGACTGGTTTGTCACAATTCTGCCCATAAGCTTTGTCTGAGTTGGTACACTGCCAACACATGTAGACATGTGAGGCGCATTGTTATTCCATACTCAACATCCGTGCATACCATATCAAGTAAAGCCGAAGATTGACGGTCCACTGTCAAAGAAATCCTATCATTCCAAAACACCGCTGAGCCACCAGCCAAGCTAATAGGGTTTTCTATAATACTGCTAGGGAATCTCAACTTCTTTTGAAGTCGAAGAAGCATCGCTTCCTGATTTTTAGTCTCCATCAAAAAAAGAACGTCAGGCTTTTCTTGGGTCACTATCGCCCTTAGAGCTTGAACTGTCAGGGGATTGCCCAAACCCTAACAGTTCCAACTGACTAGCTTCATTTGTTACTTGGTGGCTGTTTAAGGCCAGCCACCAAAGCCCAACTATCGGGTCTTGCTGCCGCAAAGATTGGAGTATCCAGGAGATGAGTTTCATCGATCCCCTCTTGCATCTGAGTTCGCAGATCATACGGGTTGTACCGTTTTGCTTTCTTGATGGGTCCCCTTTTTGTGTTCAAACGTGTGTTTTTTAGTTTTTTGGATTTGGATGAACCTTCTACCACTTCCTTGATTATTGCATTTTGCTGGGATGTAGGGAACTTGGCAGTTGCAGCATTGATTCCTGCTGTTTCCCCTACCGGTGGTTGCCATTTGAGCGGTTCTGCCAGGGTAATAATTTGACCCCCAGCTGGTAGCTCCATAATTTCCTTATTTTTACTGTTTCGTGGCTGATCCACAGGTATCAAATTAGTGGGTGACTGAGAAGTCTCCGGGATAATCTCTTCTGCCTCCTCCCGGGAGTGTTGAGTCTCATAAAAGATACGCCAAAAAGGATTATGTTCCCGAACCTCGGCACGGAGCCACTTACCATAATTAGTGGTTGAGAATCAATGCATGTGATTTTTAAAGGTATGGATTAGGGCCGATGCATGTTCAGGGAACCCTTGGGATCACCTAGACCCAAAATTAGGACCATTCAGTACTGATTACCACTTCTAAACACAAATGATAATTAATTATCGATGGTCATGAATTTAATTGATTAGGTGTCGTAAGGAGGGATGAAGTATGAAAATCAAAGGCCGATCCCGAGGCCATGTTTGATTGGTTGAGTGCATTTGCTCAATTCATTGTATTGATCGTGCTCGCTTGAGTTCATGTTGTCTGTTGTATGATCCTATATCTTAGTTTAACATTAGTCTAGAATTAGAATAGGTCCAAAAGGCAGGCCTTGAAGGCGACGACCCTAAAGCTGAAGACGGTGGGTGGTCGATCTCTGATCCAACCTTTTTTATTGTGTAATATTCATTTCCTGATATGTCTCTAGCGTCCTCTAGTGTTGTGTACATACCTGATGAGTTGCAAGTCTTCTTTTCTTGCACTTAGATTTGCTTGTTTAGGTTTTGTCGCGACCTCTTTTCGGCGCCCCGTTTGCGCGGGCGCCTGCGGAGGTTAATGGCTCGGCTAGGTCTATTAGACTTAGCCTGGGCTTTCATAAATTCACCAATTCACGATTTAATGGTTTGATTTTTTTTAACCTATAAGTTAATTTTTAAAAAGGAGTCACCACTAATCAATTTGAAGGATGAAGATAAGGAAAAGAGGAAAAATAACAAGTAAAAAAGGGAAAGGGTGGTACGCCCTCAGCATCGCCCTACTGTCACGAGAAAAGACTGATAAGGGCTTGGTGAGGGCCCCACGACCCTCGCCAAAGTCGTGTCCTCCACACATATGTTAGCTAGATTTGGCAGTGGCCCCTATGGGTCGTCATCTACAATTGGTGAGGGGCTAAGGGCCCTCATCAAGGCTCCGCCAACCCTTTCCAACGATAGTGGTGATGCCCTTAATTTTTTTTTTGTATTTTTATCTTTATTTAAAAAAAATGGTCCTTTTTTTATTTTTCAAACAGATTTGATTAAGATTTTGGTTTAAAGATCAGAATTTGCGCCAAAATTACATTGCTTTATTTATATGTTTCTTTTTTTTTAGTGAGGTCAATGCCACGTGAAGAGAGAAAATAATAGAAAAAACCATGTTAGTAATTCTATTAGTCTAATTGGATGAAATTAATAGAATGACTCAGTTATGTCAATTAACAATTTTTAGGATTTGATTACGCTTATTGTAAGTTTTGGGATTTAATTATACTCTTGTGACGAGTTTTAGGATTTTTAAGGTACTTCTCCCAAACAAAAAATATATATGGTTCACGAATCTAAGGAAGCAAAAGGAAAAACAATTCAAGATCACTCTTCAAGAATCCAACACAAAAGCTCAAGCATATAGATGGAGGGCAACCTTATACATAAAGAGCATATAAACTTTATAGTAAAGTGATGTGAGATATTTTAACACCACCTCTTACGAGAAATTGAATAAGAAAAAAAAACACTTGCAATTTGATGAACGGGGAACCGGGTTTGATTTCAGCTCTAATGCCATGTTAGAAAGGCCAACCTAAAAACTTAAATTAATATGTGAAGAGAGGCCACATTTTTATAAAAACCATACAGACCTCATAATCAAGCGATATATTTCACTAATCATGATAAGTAATATGAAAATGTTCAACAACTTATCAGTCATTACTCCTACACCAAGAGGTTAGGAAATTAATATTTCCATTTTAATTAGATCTTGAGCCAATCTCACTTTTTGTCCTCTAATAAAAAGTCCTCGCACAATTTGTAGACCAATAGGAAAAAAAATTCACTTAAAGTCTAAATTCTTTTATAAAGTACAATCAAGTCGTAAACATTTTTAAAAATGTAACGTAGTCCTAATCTCGCTGCCATCAGCGTCCAATCGCAGAAATTCAGAAACATTACGATTTATCACAAAATTAAGCTTCATTTCATCCATAGTAAAGTGATAAAACCTGTGGGCTCTGTTGATCGCGGAGTATGTGGCTTGGTTATGATTATCAATTAGAGAAAAACTCAAACTTTATGCAAAACCTAGTGAAAAAGCAATTTAGATTAACAAATTAAAACGGCATCTTTAGTCTCGAATTGAATTTAAAAAGTTAATTAAAAGCTCAACGAGTCATCTGAAAATGAGGAAAAATGCATTTAGGCATTATTCTTGTCTAAATTTATCTGAATGAGTCGTGTTTATACGAATAACATTTCAGCATGTTCATATGTATACGTCGAAGCATATCGTAAATGAGCTAAAAAACGAACACCCCATAAGTTTGAGTTGTTAAAATGATACTTTAATACGTTGATTGTCAACGTCGGATTAACCCACCGTCGTTGATAACGAGAGACGGACGAAGTGAACAAGTCACGTCAAAAATTGTCAGGAGAAGACCCAATTGGGAAAACCTCCTCAAAGAAGCACCTACCACTTTGCGCTCCGGCTAAAAACTCTATCTCCTCCTACAATTTTATTGGGGTTTCATGAATCATGTATATGTAAAATTAAATAAAACACAGCGGAAACAAATATGATATATTTCTATACGTGATTCTCTGAAGGCGTTGTTCGTGCATTTTAATAAAAAAATCTGAATATAAAAAAAGGGAGTTAAACGAATTACCTCTCGAAGCGCGCTTTAAACGAATTGGTTCGGATGTCCTACAGTTTGAGCCCTACAAACGTCGGACCTCTAGTTTAGACACACTAATAATGGACGTCGAATGGAAGAGAGAACTTTCGGATAATCACCACTATGGCATCCGGATTTTTGCTGGACCTCGAATACGTGACGGTCCGTGATAGATCGGCGGAAGTATTGTCGGACTGCGTCATTGGTACCATTTACGGACACCGTTTCGTCATCATTGATGGACCGATACGTTACGTTTAGTAATGGTCCGATCGTCGAATAAATTATAGTCTTGTCGAAAATCTTTCTTACGTTCTAGCGAGACCGAGGCTCATTCCAAATAATATGTCGACAGGATATCTATTATACTAACTCTAGCCGTTCAACCCTTTAGACCACTATATTTTCGACCCCGCTAACCCGTGCACTTTTTTCGATGGCCCTACACAACTATACCACCCAAGTATTTATGTAATAAGAGAGGGATTTGGACTTTAATCTAATAATTATTTTGGTGAGCCAAAGGAAGGGATTTCGGCCATGCATGAGGAACATGCATGCATGCTTGGGGAAGGGAGACCATCTACGTCCAAGCCGCCCCAATTTTTCCTCATTTGGTCGACGCTTGAGTCAACTATGAGGGGGAATGTTGACTAAAGCAAGGCCAGCGACGGCCACGTTGCTTCGGAGTAGACCGCCGGCAAAAGCCCAAGATCGTGCAAATTGAGGGCACGTCTCCCCCACCTGTCCCTCGACCAAGCTGCCACCGAAAATTTGCATGCATTGACTGAGTTGGTCAATTAAGTGAAGGAACAAAATAGCTCATACAAGAGAGCAAGAGAGAGAATAACCGAGCAAAACAAGGCAGAGAGAGAGAGAGAATGCAGCGAGCGAGAGTGAGAGGGAAAGGAAGGAGACCGTCCCTTTCGCCCGTGCACGCACGCCGTCGACGCCGCTCGCACTTGCTGTTGTCCAGCTGTGTCCGTGACCGCGAGCTTCTTGATTTGTTGTCGTCTACACCACCAAAACTTAAGGCAAGTGAAAGTCTACTAGCCTATGTAATGCAATGCTGTTGCTGTCTGATGTAGTGCAGTTAGATATGGAAATACTTGAATTTGGATGTTGGATATTGAATTTTAGGATGATTGAAATGGATCGGGTTTAGGAAATTGAAGGACCCGTATGAGTAGTTCAAGTAGGAACTTCGGTTGGGCATTACATCTTGCGGCGATAAAGGCTAATGAATTTTGTTTGAAAACAGTTTTGGAAATCTTTCAATTTATGTCAAAATAGATATACATTATGATATAGTTTCAAGTGTTCGAAGGAATATATCGTCTACAGCTTTGGAAACCTTTCAATTTGTGTCACAACTTATATATACTATGATATAGTTTTCAAATGTTTAAAGGAAAGTATCGTGTTTTCAATTTTCGAACCTTTATAGAGAGTATTTTAAACTATTCAAGTTTGGATTGAAATCTGAACTTATCGACCTACCGATTTCCAATTGTACTTGTGAAAATGGACTTTCGGGAGAAATTCCAAGGGATTCTCCATATTGTTGTTTTGAAAATACTTTGGCATTGAAATGATTTGGTGGCTATACCATGGCTGAGATGTTAATGCTACCGTTGGACCCTCGGGTCGACGATGCCCCGGGAGTCGGGTTGCCCATAGGATCGTAAGGGTCGATGCCTTTGGATGCCTGGGGTCCGCAGAGCCCCGGAGGTTCCTCGGGAGTGTCGGGATGCCCGGATGTATGACAATATGTATTCTAAAGGGTAGGGGCAACCATTGCCGTGGTTAGTCCCAGAGATTTCTCGTGATGCTGGGTGAGGTGCGAGATGCCTGGAGGTGAGACATAACACGCTCCGGCTGCCCAGTGACTGAAATATGGAACCAGAGGCTTTCGTGACGCCAGGTTGGGTGCGAATGCCTAGAAGGACGTAAATACTGGTCCTTCGGGAGAAAAATCTTTTGAAATCTAAAATTGATTGTTCGGCTGAGTTGTGCCTGATTATGGGACAAAATTGTGTAGCACGAAATGGGACGCGTCATAACAGTTTGGTCTTATAATTGGGACCCTTGTGATTGAAATAATGTGTTCTGGTTTTGAAACTGTACTTGTTGTTACTTGGAAAAGTTCCATTGATTGGATGCACACTTATTCCTTTGATTATATGTTTTGTCTATCTTGTATGAAATTAGATTGTGATGGTTCTGCGCGATATAGTTTAGTGGATCTTTCACTGCTAGGTGGTTGTACTCACCTCTTTCGGGGACAAACATTTTAGACTAGATAAGATGCCTCTGCTGCCTGCACCTCCCGGAACATTCTATGGAGTCCCGATCGACTTACAGTGTGAACAGTCGGAACATCATCACCCTGAGGTGCGAGGACTAACGTTCGTACAGGTGAAGGTGGTTTTGTTGTTCGATGTCAGACTTCCCACCGGCCCTATACTTCAGGAATATATCGCCGTATTTGTCCGTCGGCATGGACAAACACTGGGGCTGTTGCCACTGCCACCAGCAGACGGACTGAGTGACTAGATATGATCGTGAGATGGGGCCAACAGAGGAAAGAAATTTTTGGACGCCGACACTAAACGATGGACTTTATGTTTGTAACTGTTGGAAATGTTGGGTAACTTTTGAAGTGTAGCCAAGTATAGAAATTACAGCATTTTGGTGTACCGACAAGTGATGTCCATCTAGTTTATGTAAATAAAAGTGTCCGGCTATTACCTATAAAAGTGTTTAGTTGGTGTGCATCGTTTTCTGAATATAGGGAAGGGAGTTGTTGGATACGCTTCCGCCATGTTTTGCGCAGGGACCAATAGAAAGGATATAGACCCCCAGAACTCATGGATTTACCGAAATCCTTTGGTATCAGAGTATCAGACTTTTAGGTTGAGAGAAAGTTGGTGATATGTGGTGACCCTAATGGATCGGGGGCCGTCGGGGGGTGCCACAACCACTATGATCGTGCTAGCAATCTCGTGGAGATAATCCGCCGTATCCTTGATGTTTTAGTCACGGCCCGAACTAGAGATAATTCATTTTCTTTCTCGCGTCTCTAAGACATGAAACAAACGCCCACTTTCTCTCTATTCGTAGCAACCTTTTTGAAGACATTTCTTTTTAAAATTTCTTCACGAATCAGCAACCATTGCTAATCCTCACTCTCATGCATGATTTTGTGCATGTGCACGAAGCTTCAAATTTTTTTTATTAGTTATTATTATTAAAAAGGAAACGCACATATCATTGATTAATTAATTAATTAAATGAATAAATAAATATTTAATCAATCCCCTTAAAAATAAAAAGAACATAATCTTTATATGTATAGTTGGAATACATTAATATATATTCACTTTTGGCATGTATGTGCATCATATGCAGATAGGCTCGTGACTATAATACAAATTAAATTAAATCTCATTTTATTTAATTTCAAGTCGACACAATTCGATTACAGTAATTGCAAACACATTTGCAACATTATTTCTCTCTTGTTCCACGTTATCCTAATTGTTTATGGTGTGTGACATCCCTAAGTTCATCACTAAGCTGGTAGTAAGACTTGTACTAACACATTAGTACTTCCAAATGAATTAATTGTCCCGATTAATCTTTGGGTCCTACAAGCCATGATTGACATCTAGCAATATGTCATGGCTACCCAGATAATGTGAATATTTTAAGAACATAATGAGCCTGTCAGCTTTGATTACGGTATAATTCAATCCTTCTGTCTTACTATGTCCCAATCGAACAATATTCGTCAAGTCACCAATTCGATTATATGCACAAATCTAATTGACATGCATTTTAGTCGAGACATAAACAATTTATTCTCGGTAACAACCCCGGCCGATGATTTCAATGCATTGTCATAATTAGATCGCATAGGACATCATTATTATACCTTGCATGTAATAAGGAGACAGATTCCATATTGCATACACGTGCAACTTTGTATATGAACAAAATATGACCATCAGGTACAAAGACGGATCAACGACCCGGCATTACGTGCACCTATGAACATAGTTGTTCGACACACAAGTTAACACTGTGCCTCAGGTCTAAGGATTATTTACACAAGACCAAAGCATGAACAATTAGACATTGACCACGCTAAAAGCTTCCATGTCGCTAATCATTCCATATGCATCACATTTAGTGAACTTGTCTAATACAAACACTTGTGCTCTTAACTTAGGCATCATAATACCTAATGACTTGTGACTCATCATTCCCTTAAGTATCCAATACTTAATGGTGAAGTTATGAACACACCGGTCTCAACAGGATTATTAATATTCACTCAATAATCCATCGACCGGGAACGATTTAAAGATTCAGTCTAACTATGAACCCGTCACATATATTCTTAACGTCTCAAGAATAGGTCTAGTTACAACTAATCTTATGGAATCATTTATAAATATAAAATAATTGGACAAATGAATGAATACGTCATTGCCATTAATTAAATAATAATAATGATAGTACAACTGAAATTCTTAACATGTAACTATTACATAGTAGCTTTAGGGTGCATACATCCAACAATCTCCCACTTGCACTAAAGCCAACTTATCTGGTACCTCAAACCCATTTTGTCAATATGCCTTTCAAAAGAAGACTGAGGTAAGGCCTTAGTGAAGGGATCTGCCACGTTTTCCGCTGAGGCAATTTTTGCAAGACGATACCTCTCTCAACAATTTCTCTGATGAGATGGAAGCGTCTCTCAATGTGCTTGGACTTCTGGTGAGACCTTGAATCCTTAGCTTGAGCTATCGCCCCATTGTTGTCACAAAACAATGTAATCGGTTGCTCAATTGAAGGAACGACTCTAAGTTCAGAAATAAACTTCTTCATCCAAGCGGCTTCCTTTGCTGCTTCAGAAGCGGCTACATACTTTACCTCAGTGGTGGAATCGGCAATTATGCTTTGTTTAGAACTTTTCCAACTAACTGCGCCACTATTGAATGTAAAAACAAACCCAGATGTAGGCTTATAATTGTTAGGATCCGATTGAAAATCGAAATCTGTATAAGCTATAACTTTAAATTCTCCTTCTCCATATATCAAGAATAGGTCTTTAGTCCTTCGCAAGTACTTAAGAATATTCTTGATTGCTATCCAATGCTCTTCTCCTGGATCAGACTGATATCTACTAGTAATACTTACAGCATGTGCAATATCAGGTCTAGTACATAGCATAGCATACATTATGCTTCCAATAGCGGATGCATATGGTATCTTCACCATCCGCTCTCTTTCTTCAGGAGTGTTGGGACACATCACCTTAGAAAGACGGATTCCTTGCCTAAAAGGCATTAATCCTCTCTTGGAACATTGCATGTTAAAACGTGTTAACACTTTGTCTATGTACGTAGACTGTGAGAGGCCAATCAATCGTCTTTATCTATCTCTATAGATCTTGATACCTAAAATGTAGGTTGCCTCTCCTAAATCTTTCATGGAGATTTCTATGACAAGAATAGTTTTATCGATGATATCATCAGTACATCATTCCCAATCAAAAGTATATCATCAACTTACAAAACTAAAAATGCAATTGCACTCCCACTGATCTTCTTGTATATACAAGATTCATCCGGATTTTTGATGAAGCCAAATGATTTGACTACCTCATCAAAATGGATATTCCAACTTCTAGAGGCTTGTTTGAGTCCATAAATGGATCTCTTAAGCTTACACACCTTCTGTTTTTCACTATTGGATTCAAAACCCCGTGGCTATTCCATATAGATGTCCTCCTTGAGAAAACCATTTAGAAAAGCCATTTTGACATCCATCTGGAATATCTCATAATCTAGGTGTTTATCTATAGCCAACATAATCCGAATGGATTTTAGCATGGCCACAGGTGAGAAAGTTTCGTCATAATCAATTTCTTCTTTCTGACGATATCCTTTCGCCACCAACCGTGCTTTGTAAGTTCCAATTTGACCTTCAGCATTCATCTTCCTCTTGAAGATCCATTTACAGCCAATTGGTATAATACCATCAGGCAAGTCAATTAAGGTCCAAACTTCATTGGAATATATTGAATCCATTTCGGAATTCATGGCTTCTAGCCATTTACTAGAATCGATGTCCGACATCGCCTCCTCATAAGTTTTAGGATCACCAGGTTGATCACTATCATTCACAATGAATAATGGTTCAATATGATCAACCGAGTGTCTATAACGAGCAAGTGGGTGAGACGTTCTCGCACTTCTCCTAAGAGATTGTGTATCAGAAACTCCCACTAAATAAGAGATTGGTATCTGAGCTCGGTTGTTTGGTACTTCATTATTTTCTTCTTGTAAGACTATTTTCCGCCCAGCACCACCTTCTTGGACGAACTGATTCTCTAGAAAAGAAGCGTGCTTGCTCACCAAAATTCTTTGGTCTGAATGAAAATAGAAATAATAACTAAGAGTTTCGTTTGGATATCCAATGAAGCGACCTTGTTCAGATTTTGCCTCTAATTTTTCCATTTTCAGCTTTTTTACAAAAGCTGGACAACCCCAAATCTTAATATGATTAAGACTAGGTTTCCTACTATGCCATATCTCATAGGGCATAGTTGAAACATATTTGGACGGCACTCTGTTCAGTATATATACAGCTGTCTCAAGGGCATATCCCCAAAGGGATATTAGCAAATCGATGTAACTCATCATAGATCGCACCATATCTAATTAACTATGATTTCTTCGTTCAAATACACCATTATGTTCTGAAGTTCCAGGAGGTGTCCATTGTGATAAAATGTCATTCTCTTTAAGATAGTCCAGGAATTCAGTACTAAGGTATTCACCTCCTCGATCCGATTGAAGAGCCTTAGTACATTTTCCTGTTTGCTTCTCAACTTTGGCCTTGAATTCCTTGAACTTTTCAAAGGATTTAGATTTATACTTCATGAGGTATAAATAACCATACCGTGACTGATCATCGGTGAAGGTAATGAAGTAATTATAACCACCTCTAACAGTTTCATTAATTGGTCCACATACATCTGTATGTATTAATCCTAATATGTCAGCAGCTCGTGCACTATGTCCCACAAAAGGCACTTTGGTCATTTTTCCTAAAAGACATGCCTCACAAGTCGAGTATGACTCAAAATTTGATGGATCAATGTACCTATCATTACTCAACTTGTTAATTTTGTCTTCTCCAATATGACCTAATCGGAGATGCCAAACATACTTTTTATTTGGACTATCTCTAGGGCGTTTATTAGTTATGGCATTTATATCAATTATATTTTGTTGATTGACATCGGTAATCGCATTACCAGACATTGTAATAGTATAAAGATTATTGGTTAATAAGCTAGAACCAACACATATTCTATTATGATAAATAGAACATACATCATCAGCAAAAGAAAATTCATAATTCTCTTTACCCAAACGAGGTATAGAGATGATGTTCCTAACAGCATTCTTTTAATGCAAATAGTTCTTTAAAACCAATACATGTCCAGAAGGCAAACATAAACGAAAAGTCCCTATAGCTAACACGGCAACTCTTGCTCCATTGGAAAATGTCAAGACAATCTCATTTCACCCTAGCATCCTGCTTGTTTCCAGATTCTGCAAAGACATACAAATATGTGAAATTGCAGCAGAATCTAGAACCCATGAGCTGGATTCAACACTAACCATAAGATTAGTTTCAATAAGCATAGACACCATACCTTCATAAGGTTGGTCCTTGGGCTTGACCTTCAAGCTCGTGAGGTACTTCTTACAGTTCCTTCTCTAGTGCCCCTTGACACCATAGTAATGACATTTCCCTTTATCAATCTTGGGTTTTGGTTGCACAACAGGTTTGACAGGCCTCTTCCATTTCTTTTTCTTTAAAACACTCTTACCCCTTGAAGAAGAAGCCTTAGCCATAGCCACTACATTTGGTCTCGTGTTGTGCATTTCCTTCTCATAAACTACCAACATGCTATGTAACTCAACGAGAGTTTTCTCCATCTTATGCATGTGGAAGTTTTGGACAAAACCAGAGAAGGAATCGGGTAAAGATTGGAGGATCAAATCCACAGCTAACTCGTTGTCCATAACGAGATTCAACCTAGCCAATTCTTCAATGTGCCAAATCATTTTCAAAGCATGATCATTAACTGATGATCCTTCGGCCATCCTCATATGGTACAATGCCTTAGATATCTCATATCTAGAGGTTCAACCATTCTCATCAAAGTATTCCTTTAAGTGCAAAATGATCGACCTAGCATTTTCCATAGATTCATACTTCTTCTGTAATTCATTATTCATCGAAGCAAGCATATATGACCTAACTTTTAAGTCATCGTCACGCCACTTATCATAAGTGACACGCTCCTCTTGGGTCCCACCCTCAGGAAAGGAGGTTGGCATCTTTTCATCAAGCACATACCCAATTTTTTTCTGAATTGAGAACAATTCTCAAATTCCTCACCCGATCAGAAATTGGGTCCAGTCAAACAATTCTTGTCAAGTATGGAAGCGAGTGGGTTTGTGGTCACCATTTTCAGAGTAATAATATATCTGTTGCAGAAAATAAATTGTTAGCCGTTGTATCTTTCTAAATAACTATTTCATTTTGGCCTTTAAATGAAATAGATCCTCCCACTAAATTTATATTCGAATCTCATACTCCTTAAGATGGGAAGCGGTAATCTTTGTTGGGTAAAGATTATTAGTGGGGATTGGAGTCTCATTAGCCCAAAGTCCACCTCACCTAGCAGTTATTGGTGTTCTATGAAATTAGTGAGTGAACCAACTTGTTCAACGCATCATATGCGAGTCCCAATCATAACTTCAGCCTCTAGACCATGAAAGCCTCACCTAACAGTTATTAGCATCATGATCATACTTAAGTCTAGCATATTGTCTCATGCAAGTATTGAAAACACAAACGATTTCCTCACTTGACAGTTATTAGAAATCATTTGGCTCCAACCCCACAACATCACATGCATAATGGAGTGGTCCAATATTATGAATGATAATTAACCCCTATGTATCCATAACCGATCAGTTAACCACTATAATATTGAATCAAACCATGACAATGGAAGGCCACAAGTCCGAAACCCGTTTCGACTTAATATTATTAATAAGGAGATTTGGGTCGTTATTAATGGTCTCACTTTGCACATTAACCAGTTTAACATGCACGATAACATAAACACAATAAATAAATAGATATCACATAAACATCTATCCTACGTGATGGTCATGGAATTATGGTTCAATGGGTCTCGAGCCAAAGAGACTCATTTAGCCATTTTAATGTTTTAATAATAGAGACCTACCCTTCATTTCTTCTTGAATCTTTGAACTCTTCAAAGACCGGGCCCATAGAGCTCACCGGCTTAACGGCTCCTCCAATGGCTATGACGACCCAGACTCGGGGCAGTACGGAGGGATGGACTGAGATCGCCTTGGCAGTACGCGGGTGAAGCCAAGGACATGTCTCCCGTCCCACATTGCTTAGGGGGGAGTCCTGGGCTAGTTTATAAAGGCTTGGGTCCCTTTAATTTGTATAATGCGTTTTAAAGCCGTGAGGACTCAGTGTCCAAAGCGGACAATATTATACAGCGGGCCCGGGTCGTTACAAATGGTATCAGAGCCCACTCCCGACCGCGTGTGGGGGCCATAGCGAGGACTCTGTGCCTTAAGGGGGGAGAATGTGACGACCCAGACCCGGGCAGTACGGAGGGATGGACTGAGATCGCCTTGGCAGTACGCGGGTGAGGCCAAGGACATGTCTCCCGTCCCACATTGCTTAGGGGGAGGACATGTCTCCCGTCTCACATTGCTTAGGGGGGAGTCCTGGGCTAGTTTATAAAGGCTTGGGTCCCTTTAATCTGTATAACGCGTTTTAAAGCCGTGAGGACTCAGTGTCCAAAGCGGACAATATTATACAGTGGGCCCGGGTCGTTACAAATGGTATTAGAGCCGACTCCCGACCACATGTGGGGGCCACAGCGAGGACTCTGTGCCTTAAGGAGGGAGAATGTGATGACCCAGACCCGGGGCAGTACGGAGGGATGGACTGAGATCGCCTTGGCAGTACGCGGGTGAGGCCAAGGACATGTCTCCCGTCCCACATTGCTTAGGCGGGGAGTCCTGGGCTAGCTTGGGTCCCTTTAATCTGTATAACACGTTTTAAAGTCGTGAGAACTCAGTGTCCAAAGCGGACAATATTATACAGTGGGCCCGGGTCGTTACAAAAGGTATCAGAGCCGACTCACGCCATGAATGGACCTAGACTTAGAACCAGGGAAGGAGAGTAAATTTCCAACAGATATGCATCCCACATTGGGCGAACAACTCCCGTTCAAGCCCTTCAGGGACAGCCTTTTAGCAAGAAATCACTCAGCCCTTTAGTTCAGAGCCTAGAGACACTCAGAGATGCCAGGATAGAGACGTTTCTAACCTATCCAAGCTGCATTTCTCGATGGATCATACCACGCTAGAGAAGAGGAGGAATTTAGAAAGCCATAGAGGGATTTCAGAAAGCACACTCTTTCATTCAGGGGACTCTGCCCAAACCGAAACACAAACAATGCCTTATATAGGCAAACAAAGGAAACAAGGACAGACACAGGGACCAACTCATGGGTCCAGATACAAACGAAGGCACCGGAAACTTCCGGGAGGGAATTATTTCCACACAATGAACAGTAACTGTACTGTGAACAATACTCTCCCTAGCCTAGTGCTACAGTAAAAGTGAACAGTGATTTGCTACAGTGAAAATGTACGGACTCAACGGTCTCGTCCGTCACGCGCATCGTAGCTACATACTGAGTCATCATCTGAGCTGTCTTCTAGGAGATGTGCTTCATATTTCTGCTGGAGGGCTTCAAGGTCTTGAGGTGAAAGGATCTGGTTCAGTCTTCTTGATGAGGATGCTTCATGAGCCCAATGGGATGCTTATTCTTCTGCCCAGTTGATGTTTTCGCTGGTGGTGTTGACAGGAAAGCTTCGCTGAGGCCAGTTGGATGGCTGTGCATAATATGATGTGTCCATGTCTTGAAATGTGGACGAAGATCCCTGTTCGTAGGGATTCTGGGACAGAGGACCTCCAAAGCGTGTATAAGGGTCTTGAGTGGACTGGACGATGTCATCTTCGCTTGTCATTTCAGGCTCTTGGGACGATGCAGCTTGTCTGTATTGACTGAGTGCTTCTTTAGCATTTGGTGCTAGGTCATAATGATCCCACGTAGTAGGTACATTATTCCATATGTCTTCGGGGATGGTTTTGTTTTCTTGGCATAGGATTCTCTGGAGTTCTCGATACTCGTTTTCACAAAGTCTAACAGATCTTGGATAAGATTTGTGAATTCGGGCTTCTCGGCTGTTCAAATTAGGCTTATAGGATGTGGTTCCTATTTCTAGTGGTGCATCGAGAATACTACCATTATTTCTGCAAAAATTCCATGGACGTCGGAAAAACAGGATGGTGTGGACCTCTGGATTTGGTGCCATGGTTCTCAGTTCTTTTTCCAAGTCTTGTTTCCAACATGTAGGATGATAGAACCAATTAAGAAAATCTAAGAGATTCTTATCATTTTCTTTTTCAACATTTCTTCCGAGTAAGAATATCCTGGTGAGATTGGCAATGAATCTTCTAGTGGGAATTTCAATGGCTATTAAGTACTTGTTGGTTAAGTACCATAACAGCGTCTTGAGCTGGTCAGGGAAATCATCTTCCTTCCAGATAAGAGGATGAATGAAAGGATAATTCAAATTTAACCCGAAAGGATAAAGAATCGAACCTCCATTGAATTGGAATAGGTCTGTGTGGCATTGCCACATGAGGTTCTCCAAGTTCTCTGTGAGATTGTCGTTCTGGATTTGCTGAATAATTTCCTGGGGGAATTTCCAGCTTGGCAAGTCTTTGATCTTCTCAATCTTGTATTTCACACCGTGATTGAGCATATGGAAAGCAGGTCTTTTGATGTACATGTTGATCTCGGCTGGTGCTTTGGGTCTTGACAAAAAGTCAGCAAGCACATTCTTTTTTCCAGGAATATGTTTGGTTTCAAAAGAGTATTTTGAGAACCATTCAGCCCATCGAAGCAGTTGGGGGTTTGGAATCTGTTTTTGTTTGAACTTGGTCATCCGAGGAAAAGATGCCATGTCTAATTCTACCAGAAGTGATGGCCTATGAGATGAAACTCAAATTTTTTGATTCCATTTTTTACTGCTAGGATTTCTTTGAAAGTGGAATGGTAATGCATTTCAGCTTGGGAAAACCTTCCACTTTTGTGAGCACAAAGGTGTTTCTTACCATCAATTTCTTCGAATAGGATGGCCGCCCAGTATTCATCACTGGCGTCTGTTTGAAGAATTCTTTTGCCTGTTGATGGTATTTGCAATGGTGGGAGATTCTGCATAATCTCCTTAAGCTCAGCGACAGCCTCTGTCTGAGTTTTTCCCCAAGGTGGGGAATTCTTTTTCAGCATGGATTGCAATGGAATTAGAAGCTTTGCAATGTTTGGGATAAAAACCCTAAGATAATTGATTATCCCAAGAAATTGCTGAACTTGTTTCGTTGTGAAGTTACTTTCAGGAAACTTCAATAATTCTTGAGCGATATGTGGCCCTGGATAGTATGTACCTTTGTTGAGGTGCATACCAAGAAATTCGATCTCTGTCTGGGCAATATTCATTTTCCTTTGAGAAAGCATAATACCATGCCTTTTTATGATTTCTGCAAATTGCTCAAGGAGTTGACAGTGTGACTGCTCATC
The DNA here is from genome assembly GCA_014182725.1 of Eucalyptus brandiana. Lineage (NCBI taxonomy): Eukaryota > Viridiplantae > Streptophyta > Magnoliopsida > Myrtales > Myrtaceae > Eucalyptus > Eucalyptus brandiana. Next base: position 56,662,743 of record CM024675.1, read on the forward strand.
AAGACTAGAGTAGAATATCATCGATGTACACAAACAGCTTGCAAGGATTGGTTGGAAAATGCGACACATGGCCTTTTGGAAAAGGGATGGTGCTACCTTTAGGCCGAAAGGAAGAACTTTCCACTGGAAATGCTGGTTTGGGATGCAGAACCCTGTTTTGGATCTGTCTTCAGGATGGATGCCCAATTGCCAAAATCCGGCTTTGAGGTCGAATTTGGAATAGATATGGGCCTTAGTTAAACCACTAAAGAGAGAATCTCTTGAGGGTAAAGGGAACTTATCATCTTGGAGAAAAAGATTGAGAGGTTGATAGTTAATTACCAATCTCATTTTTCCTCTGTTTTGCTCGGCGCGCTTATTGACATAAAAGGCTTCACAAGCCCATTGAGAATCAGAAATTTCAATAAGGCCTTGCCGCAATAATTCGAGCATTCCCTTTGAGCTAAAGCCAAGTGTTTTGGCTTCATTCCCATATGACTCGCCTTTGTTGGATTGATATCTTCATTTTTTTTGAAAGGGAGGCGAACATAGAATTCTGAATTTTCCCACAAAGGGTGAGAACATTTTCGAGCGAATTCTGAATGGGATTCTGAACAGGATTCTAACAACTTTTGCATGATTGGATCTAATAAACTCATCTGAATGGAAAAGAGTCTCTGAATGTTAACGAACTCAGAAAATTGATCTTTATATCTAAGACCTTTTCCGGGAATGATGCGGAGTTGAGAGATTTGAGTCATGATGTCCCACCCAATTATCAGATCTTTATTGGGGAGATTTGATCCAAAGATTTTTGCATTTATGGAACACTCGGGGAAAGAACTGAACAAAGAATGGAGAAGTTCGACATTTGTGGAGAAAGTATCTCCGAGGCGAGTTGAAATATCGGACATGAGGAGTCCAATATTCTTTAGGTAGAACTTTAGTATCTAGAATGGAGCAGCTTGCTACGGTGTCAATGAGAGCAATGACATTGATGGGCTTGGCAAACTTTGAAGTGAAGAGTTTTACAGGGAAATGGGGACAAAGTGAGTTTGGCTTGAAAATATGTCGAATCTGTTCAAGATGTGGGGGATATGTAAAAATGTCTTCGATTCGAGTCCGACCCATTTTCACCGGAAGTTTGGTAAGTGGGGATGACACAAAGAGTTTGTTCGAAAGGTTCTTCATCGCAGAAAATAAGGATTCAATATCATCATTTTCAAGGGAAATACCTGTTTCATTCTCAATCGATGATTCTCGACCTTTTTTCGCTTGAGGACAATTTTTGGCAAAATGTCCTTTCTTGTTGCGAGATGTAGCATCTGTTTTGATTTCTTATGGCCTGTATGTTCCTTTCTCTTGCGTAGGTATCGCCATTTCTTCTTTTTCCGGAAATGCTTGGAGCCATGCTTGAACTTCTTGTAGTGCTTTTTCTTCCGGAATACGGCCACAAGTACCATCACGCCTTGCTTGGAACATTTGATTTTTAACTTCTGGCGCGAACAAGCCGATTCGAGGCGCTTGTCATCTGTGATGTAAGTACGAACCATCCGATGCTTTAAGCATAATTCTTCAAGGCATAGATGGATTTCTTGCTGTATTTCTCCCAAGGGAATGTCTTGGATTCTTCTCCGTTTTCCAAAGAAAGATCTTTCAACCATCTGGGATAGCTCTTTTGGAATAGATGTGAGGAAGACATGCTTCAAATTTGGATCTGCTCCAATTTGGTAAAAGAGCTGAACCATTAGTCGATAATGCTTATCAAGATGCTTTTCCTGGAGAGAGCAACATCTTCTTTCGAAGAATTCTCTTCTTTTTATTTCTTTGAGATCTCGGGGTGTTCCCACAAAAACATGATATAAGAAAGTAAGGGCATGGCTGAAATTTGGTGACATCAGAAACATAATCTGGTCTTGTTCTACAAGTGACTGCCACCAAAATTTAAGGCTCCCTGTGAACCTTGTAACAAAGTTGTAAAGGACATCTCCCATATCATGGTTGGTGATGGACTGTGTATTCAACCAAGTATGAAATTCTTCAAGTCTTTCTGGCCATTTGGGATAAGGAATATCGTCAATGGTGAAGAATTGTTTTGATGCCATGGACACATGCCTAGTAGGATTGTTCCTAGTAGGATTGCTTGTTTGTCCAATGTCTGGATCAGAATAATTTGATTCCATTTCATAATCTGAAGGAGAATCAGCTATGAATATTTGTGAGGTTAATGGTTAATTACCTGTTTCTGAAACCCAACTTCCTCACATCTGGATGGAGCTCGATAGGTGAAACCAGAGCTGAGAAGATCTCCTCACATCATGACAGATCCAGAAGTCATTGAAGCACCTGTTTCTCTTGCTCCTTCTACTTCATCCTCAACCCCTTCAGAATTTCGTGTTTCCAATGCATCTAAGATAGATTATCTTTATGAAGTCTCTCTTAGCGATGAAACCAAGATTTCTGAAACCCAACTTCCTCTCATGAACCCTTATTCTGCTTTTGCAAAGCCAACTTCATCTTTTTCACCTATCCGCTCCATCCGCCAACTTATTCATCAAACCCCAAAGCAAGTAAAGGAGTACGTCCAGTCCTCCAAATTCGACCAGCATCCTATTCCTGCCACTGAAAAGGAGTACTTTGTTACTCTTCAGATCCCTCCAGAATTTCCCAGACAATGGGTACAACAGGGATATTCTCATGTTCATTATGGAGCTGTTCGTCTTGCTCTCACCTTCCATGGTCGTAAAGGTTTGCCAGTTGTGGCAAGAATAGCGTTGTTAGATACCAGATTCTTACAATACCAGCATGCTTGCATCGGAACTGTTCAGACCACCTTAAATGCCGGAACAGTCTTCGTGACCTTGTATCCAAACTTCAACATCGCTCTTTCAGATCCCCAGTTACTTTCTTTTCTGAAAGTTCAAGTCCAGCTCACTGGAGCTCCTCAAACAGCTGATTCTGTAGCTGCAACATTACATTACCAGATGGTCTACCGAGTGCAGAACCATGCCCTCGACCTCAACTTCAACAATGGTAATGAAGATGCATTGTTCATCTCTATGCAGAATGACCAGGCGTCCTGCATCCATGTTCCCAGACAGATCCCGAAGGATACATTGGCTACGCTCCTCCAGAGACTTGGATCACCAACTATGAAAAGCTACATCAGCATAACAAACCCTTCCAGTCTACGGACTCAGAGTTTGTATGAAAAAAGGATGGAACTGTTTCCATCAAGTTTGGCAAAGAAAAGGAAGAAAGTCCTTCTATCTTCCAGACTCTCTTCATGATCGAACCATGTGTTCCTGAATCCATTTCCGAACCAGATCCAAAAAAACATGTTCGACACTTTGATAATAATGGACATCCTGTCCATTACTATAGAGACAATTATGGTTATTATTTTTGGGATCCTTTTTGCCAATGTTCCTACTGTACAAATTCTCCTGACGAGGTAGACCCTCTTGCAAGAACTCCACCGCGAAGGAAAAAGGTAAAGGATAAGGTGTACCAAAGGTACTTAGACGGAGATTCCTCCATCGATACTCTTGGTGAGTGTGACAAATTCCAGTTCATGGTTTCTTATGCACCACCTCCACCACCAGAATCTAGTACTACATTCCAAATTCTACCAGATCCGCCAAAATCACCGCCACCTTCTCCACCTCAGAAAAAGCAAGCACTCTCTCCATTTTATAAGCCAATCCTCAAATGGGCTAAGAAACATTCTTACCCGCTTGAAGTCCCAGCAGAAGCACCACCCACTTCTTCTATTGCCATGTTCCAAGACACTGACTTTCCTCCCCTCGTAAAAGAAAGCTCTAAACTCTCGTTCCCTGCCTCAGAAGAGTTTATAGACCCACACAACAGATACCGCCATGTTCCCAAGATTACTACTCCCACTGATGTGGATGAACATGGGAGGCAGAAAAAAACCCCTGCAGCTGAAGCTGTTCTAAACTGGCAATCAGAAACTCTGTTAGCACAGAATAATGCCTTCAAAACTATTGACTCCAAGATTGGAAATGTGCAACAAGATCTCCGAAGATATGATGAAAGCACCAAGAAGATACTTTCTGAATTCCACAAAAGGCTTCATGCCTTGGAATCAGGACAACATCATGGGTACCGTTATCTTGAAAGTCCAAAGCCAGAAATAGATAAGCTCAAGAAGCAAATCCAACTTCTTGAAGAAGGAAGGTTTAGACCTTTCGATCCATTGGCACCTCCTGTCAGAACTGGGTATTTACCCCCACATCCACAGATGTCTACTTTTGCCAACATTCCAGAAGATCCCTACAGAAGAGAACCAGATATGGCAGGAATACGAAGCCGCCTCAAAGCCCTGCAGAAGGAAAAAGAAAAAGAAAAAAGCTCACCCACAGAATCAAGCTCGATTGTCATACGAGACAGGTCAGAACAAATGATGTTATCAAATCCATTAGAATCCTTTCTAAAGGATTTGGGTACTCAGGAGCCTGATCCTATTACCCAACAACCTGAGCCTGTCATTTCAGAAAAACAAATTCTGTTCCCAGCTGAACAAACTTCTTCTGCTACATCTGATTCAGCATCTCTTCATTCTTCCTCATCCTTCTCAACTCCCGCAGCTTGATTCCCCCCCCCAATAGAACCATTAACCTCACAAATATTCATGGCTGATTCTCCTCCAGATTATGAAATGGAATCAAATTATTCTGATCCAGACATTGGACAAACAAGCAATCCTACTAGGAACAATCCTACTAGGCATGTGTCCATGGCATCAAAACAATTCTTCACCATTGACGATATTCCTTATCCCAAATGGCCGAAAGACTTGAAGAATTTCATACTTGGTTGAATACACAGTCCATCACCAACCATGATATGGGAGATGTCCTTTACAACTTTGTTACAAGGTTCACAGGAGCCTTAAATTTTGGTGGCGCTCACTTGTAGAACAAGACCAGATTATGTTTCTGATGTCACCAAATTTCAGCCATGCCCTTACTTTCTTATATCATGTTTTTGTGGGAACACCCCGAGATCTCAAAGAAATAAAAAGAAGAGAATTCTTCGAAAGAAGATGCTGCTCTCTCCAGGAAAAGCATCTTGATAAGCATTATCGACTAATGCTTCAGCTCTTTTACCAAATTGGAGCATATCCAAATTTGAAGCATGTCTTCCTCACATCTATTCCAAAAGAGCTATCCCAGATGGTTGAAAGATCTTTCTTTGGAAAACGGAGAAGAATCCAAGACATTCCCTTGGGAGAAATACAGCAAGAAATCCATCTATGCCTTGAAGAATTATGCTTAAAGCGTCGGATGGTTCGTACTTACATCACAGATGACAAGCGCCTCGAATCGGCTTGTTCGCGCCAGAAGTTAAAAATCAAATGTTCCAAGCAAGACTGTGATGGTACTTGTGGCCAGTATTCCCGGAAGAAAAAGCACTACAAGAAGTTTGTCTCGACCAATTTTTTCGGGGGTGGACCACCTAGGGTTTGGCTAATGGATTGTTAAGCCTAGACTTAACTCGGGCTCTCCCAAACCCATACCAATTCGCGACTTAGGTTCAAGTTTTTAACATGCAATTAATTTTTAACTAGGAGTCGCCACTAATCTATTTTTGGTGGGTCGATTAGAAACCCAAGTAAAGTAATGGGAGATTTACTTTATTCCTACGAACCAGAGATTATGGGTACGGGGACTTGGTTACACTAGATCTCTCTAATGCCCTTTCGGTACCTTTCTTTTTATTTTGAAAAATGTTTGTCAAGCAGTTTGGATTGATTTTAAATTAATTTCCTAACATGTGAGGTGTTCATGCAGGTACGCAAACCACAAATTTAACACTCAAGTAAAGCAGAAAATAAATTGCAGGACTTACCTCAAAGCAACGAAAGCATCTGCAGTGTTAAATTAAAATCCACATCAACAACCCTAGATATGGTTTCTAATTAACAAGCAATTACTCAATTTTTGTTTTCTCTTTTTCAATGAAAATATAGTCCATATGCAATGCAATGCTTCTAATCTAATATGAAATGACATGGCATGACAATATATCATAAACTATATGAATGAGTAAAAAAAAACTAATGATTTCTTAATGAACATGCAATAATTAAATATGCAATCTAAAATGACTTAATTCTAATGACGTGCAATGCAATGCAATAACGTACAAAATTATTTAAACTAAAATGATATGCAACATGCAACATGCAATTTAATATGCGAGCTATATGTCACGCGACATTTATTAAATGACCTAATCTAATGACGGGCAATTTCTAATTAAATGAATCTAACAACGATCACTAAATGACGTGCATTTTATGGACCTAATTCTATATGACGTGCACATGATTTTTTATTCTAGAATGCAATCTATCCTAGAAATTGCAACTAATTTATCCTAAGACAAATTTTAACTTTTTATGAAATGCAAAACATAACTATCTAGATTAAAACTCTATCTAGCTTATATTAAGGATCGGGTTAAACTAAATCCTAATTTAAACCAAGATATTGTCTTAACCTAGCAAGCTCTAACCTAAGATGCAAACATTAATCTAAACTTAAAATGAAACATGCAATTTATTCTAATATGCCATGACGTGCAAAGAATGCTCTAATTCTAAATTTTTTCTTTTATGAAATTCGAAATTAAGATTAAACATGCAATTCAAATAAAAAACTAACATCTTAAATGAATGTGCTTTCTTTTTTGTTTTCTTTTCCATGATTCAAAATAAAATTCCTATTCTAAATATGCAAGATAAAAAAAACCTAATCCTAATTCAATTTTTTTGATTTCCTTTTCCTTTTACGAAAATAAAACTGACTCAAACACCACGACATCAAATCAAGCAAGATAATGTTGATATCCAAAAATTGGCGAACCATATCTCGCGCATGAGATCGGGTTGACCAATTTTAAAATAAAATCACGAATCATATCTCGAGCGTGAGATCGGATTGGTGATTTTTCCGTACGATTGCGGGTCGTATTTCGAGCGTGAAATTGGACCGTCAATCATACGTACGTTGCGAAATTAGGGAAATTTCCTAATTCATAAGGATTCAAAAGATTTTTTGGATATGACAATAACGAACAAATATTCAAACAAGGTCGCGATCCCATGAATTAGGCAATAAAATGTTAGAAAATTGAATTAATCAAGAATCTTACCTAGCCCTCGATATCGTGTGGATAAGGTTTTCTATATCGGAATCCGCAAACAACGAGCTCGGATGATGATGGGCGATGGAACCGGCGGCGCTTGACGAACGTCCGTGAATCTGCATGAAAGAATAAAGCGGGCTGCAAGGCACGAACAAAGCAAAACCTTGAAGCTAACGGACTTTCTTTGATGGTCCCTAAATTCCACGAGAATAGACCAAAGATTCTCCTTTCCTCAATGTGCACTGGACAGAGATATTTTAGTTGAATCTCCCTTTGACCGCTAAAGGAAAACCACCCTCGCTTTAGCCCCTCTCTTGTTGTTCCAAATTTCCACCAAGGCTCTTTGACCACCGCTTGGACTTTTCTTTTGATTAAAGATCCGACCTTCCTTTCGTGGCCTTCGACAGCTACGCACGATGATGCTTGGGCAGATGATGGACGAGATAGATGCGGCAAGGAGCAGCAACGCTTGGATCGTCGCTGCCAGCGGGATGCTTCGAGATATCCACCAAAAACATAAATAGCTACAACAATTGTTGATGACAGTGCGAGGACCAGCAACGTCGATGCAGCAAAAGGGAGAGGCAGCGCAGGATCGCGTAACTGGCAGTGAGGGTGCGTTGGCGTGGCGTAGTGGCAGCTTCACGGTGGCATCTTGACTCACGCTCGGTGCTACGTTTATTCTTTTAGCGTGTAGAGTATCTGGTATCAGAAAGAAGCGAGACCCCCCTTCAATGTGGCCATGGATGCGTCGATGTCGCAGCTGCTCTCTTGCGGTTGTGCAAGCGGCAGGATCAGAGAATTGCAAGTGTTGACCGGCACTGGTATAGAGGACCTGACCGAGGCTCTCCTCTCCAAGATCTCTCTCTTCTCTCGTGTGTTCTCTCTGAAATTATCAATTTGCCGGCCACCACGATTTCTTCAAGGGGGCGTGATGCTCTTTCTTCAATGCTCTCAATTGTGGCTGCCGTATGTTCAATGTGTGTCACCTCCTCCAACCCTAGGTATTTTTTACATATTTATAGGGCACGGATTAGGGTTTTAAAATTTTCCAAATTCATCTCCACGTAGATTTCTTTTCGAAACGCAATATTTGTTTTTTTCCAAACGGAATATTTGCTTTTTCAATTGAAATCTTACAAAGATAAATCCATAAAATCTCTCCGAGGATATGGGCTTGGGCCGATTTGCTTTCTTCATGGGCTTAGCCCGACTCATCAAGTTAAAGTTCTTAACCATCAATTTGAACCCATTTGTCACCGGCCCAATGTAAATGCAAATTAAAACATAAATGCACCTAAAACTATATGTTATGCAATTGACTATTTTTTCAAGGATAAAATTAACCCTTAATTTTTTAATGCAATAAATGACTAAACGGGTCGCCAAAATTTAGGTGTCAACAAAGTTCAAGCATGGCTCCAAGCATTTCCGGAAAAAAGAAGAAATGGCGATACCTACGCAAGAGAAAGGAACATACAGGCCATAAGAAATCAAACAGATGCTACATCTGCAACAAGAAAGGACATTTTGCCAAAAATTGTCCTCAAGCGAAAAAAGGTCAGAATCATCTGATTGAGAATGAAACAGGTATTTCCCTTGAAAATGATGATATTGGATCCTTATTTTCTGCTGATGAAGAACCTTCTGAACAAACTCTTTGTGTCATCCCCACTTACCAAACTTCCAGTGAAAATGGGTCAGACTCAGAATCTGAAGACATTTTTTACATATCCCCCACATCTTCAGAACCAGATTCTGACATATTTTCAAGCCAAACTCACTGTCCCCATTTCCCTGTAAAACTCTTCACTTCAAAGTTTGCCAAGCCCATCAATGTCATTGCTCTCATTGACACCGGAGCAAGCTGCTCCATTCTAGATACTAAAGTTCTACCTAAAGAATATTGGACTCCTCATGTCCGTTATTTCAACTCTGCCTCTGGAGATACTTTCTCCACAAATGTCAGAACTTCTCCTGTTACTGTTCAGTTCTTTCCCCAGTGTTCCATAAATGCAAAAATCTTTGAATCAAATCTCCCCAATAAAGATCTGATAATTGGGTGGGACATCATGACTCAAATCTCTCAACTCCGCATCATTCCCGGAAAAGGTCTTAGATATAAAGATCAATTTTCTGAGTTCGTTAACATTCAGAGACTCTTTTCCATTCAGATGAGTTTATTAGATCCAATCATGCAAAAGTTGTTAGAATCCTGTTCAGAATCCCATTCAGAATTCGCTCGAAAATGTTCTCACCCTTTGTGGGAAAATTCAGAATTCTATGTTCGCCTCCCTTTCAAAAAAAAAAAAAAAAAAAAAAAAATGAAGATATCAATCCAACAAAGGCGAGTCATATGGGAATGAAGCCAAAACACTTGGCTTTAGCTCAAAGGGAATGCTCAGAATTATTGCAGCAAGGCCTTATTGAAATTTCTGATTCTCAATGGGCTTGTGAAGCCTTTTATGTCAATAAGCGCGCCGAGCAAAACAGAGGAAAAATGAGATTGGTAATTAACTATCAACCTCTCAATCTTTTTCTCCAAGATGATAAGTTCCCTTTACCCTTAAGAGATTCTCTCTTTAGTGGTTTAACTAAGGCCCATATCTATTCCAAATTCGACCTCAAAGCCGGATTTTGGCAATTGGGCATCCATCCTGAAGACAGATCCAAAACAGGGTTCTGCATCCCAAACCAGCATTTCCAGTGGAAAGTTCTTCCTTTCGGCCTAAAGGTAGCACCATCCCTTTTCCAAAAGGCCATGTGTCGCATTTTCCAACCAATCCTTGCAACTGCAGCTGTGTACATCGATGATATTCTACTCTACAGTCTTGATGAGCAGTCACACTGTCAACTCCTTGAGCAATTTGCAGAAATCATAAAAAGGCATGGTATTATGCTTTCTCAAAGGAAAATGAATATTGCCCAGACAGAGATCGAATTTCTTGGTATGCACCTCAACAAAGGTACATACTATCCAGGGCCACATATCGCTCAAGAATTATTGAAGTTTCCTGAAAGTAACTTCACAACGAAACAAGTTCAACAATTTCTTGGGATAATCAATTATCTCAGGGTTTTTATCCTAAACATTGCAAAGCTTCTGATTCCATTGCAATCCATGCTGAAAAAGAATTCCCCACCTTGGGGAAAAACTCGGAGAGGGCTGTCGGCGAGCTTAAGGAGATTATGCGAATCTCCCACCATTGCAAATACCATCAACAGCAAAAGAATTCTTCAAACAGACGCCAGTGATGAATACTGGGCGGCCATCCTATTCGAAGAAATTGATGGTAAGAAACACCTTTGTGCTCACAAAAGTGGAAAGTTTTCCCAAGCTGAAATGCATTACCATTCCACTCTCAAAGAAATCCTAGCAGTAAAAAATGGAATCAAAAAATTTGAGTTTCATCTCATAGGCCATCACTTCCTGGTAGAATTAGACATGGCATCTTTTCCTCAGATGACCAAGTTCAAACAAAAACAGATTCCAAACCCCCAACTACTTCGATGGGCCGAATGGTTCTCAAAATACTCTTTTGAAACCAAACATATTCCTGGAAAAAAGAATGTGCTTGCCGACTTTTGTCAAGACCCAAAACATCGCCCGAGATCAACATGTACATCAAAAGACCCGCTTTCCATATGCTCAATCACGGTGTGAAATACAAGATTGAGAAGATCAAAGACTTGCCAAGCTGGAAATTCCCCGAGAAATTATTCAAAGAAATCCGAACGACAATCTCACGAGAACCTAGAGAACCTCATGTGGCAATGCCACACAGACCTATTCCAATTCAATGGAGGTTCGATTCTTTATCCTTTCGGGTTAAATTTGAATTATCCTTTCATTCATCCTCTTATCTGGAAGGAAGATGATTTCCCTGACCAGCTCAAGACACTTTTATGGTACTTAACCAACAAGTACTTAATAGCCATTGAAATTCCCACCAGAAGATTCATTGCCAATCTCACCAGGATATTCTTACTCGGAAGAAATGTTGAAAAAGAAAATGATAAGAATCTCTTAGATTTTCTTAATTGGTTCTATCATCCTACATGTTGGAAACAAGACTTGGAAAAAGAACTGAGAACCATGGCACCAAATCCAGAGGTCCACACCATCCTGTTTTTCCGACGTCCATGGAATTTTTGCAGAAATAATGGTAGTATTCTCGATGCACCACTAGAAATAGGAACCACATCCTATAAGCCTAATTTGAACAGCCGAGAAGCCCGAATTCACAAATCTTATCCAAGATCTGTTAGACTTTGTGAAAACGAGTATCGAGAACTCCAGAGAATCCTATGCCAAGAAAACAAAACCATCCCCGAAGACATCTGGAATAATGTACCTACTACGTGGGATCATTATGACCTAGCACCGATGCTAAAGAAGCACTCGGTCCAATACGGACAAGCCGCATCGTCCCAAGAGCCTGAAATGACAAGCGAAGATGACATCGTCCGTCCACTCAAGACCCTTATACACGCTTTGGAGGTCCTCTGTCCCAGAATCCCTACGAACAGGGATCTTCGTCCACATTTCAAGACATGGACACATCATATTATGCACAGCCATCCAACTGGCCTTAGCCAAGCTTTCCTGTCAACACCACCAGCGAAAACACCAACTGGGCAGAAGAAGAAGCATCCCATTGGGCTCATGAAGCATCCTCATCAAGAAGACTGAACCAGATCCTTTCACCTCAAGACCTTGAAGCCCTCCAGCAGAAATATGAAGCACATCTCCTAGAAGACAGCTCAGATGATGACTCAGTATGTAGCTACAATGCGCGTGACGGACGAGACCGTTGAGTCCGTACATTTTCACTGTAGCAAATCACTGTTCACTTTTACTATAGCACAAGGCTAGGGAGAGTACTGTTCACAATACAGTTACTGTTCATAGTGTGCAAATAATTCCCTCCCGGAAGTTTCCGGTGCCTTCGTTTGTATCTGGACCCATGAGTTGGTCCCTGTGTCTGTCCTTGTTTCCTTTGTTTGCCTATATAAGGCATTGTTTGTGTTTCGGTTTGGGCAGAGTCCCCTGAATGAAAGAGTGTGCTTTCTGAAATCCCTCTATGGCTTTCTAAATTCCTCCTCTTCTCTAGCCTGGTATGATCCATCGAGAAATGCAGCTTGGATAGGTTAGAAACGTCTCCATCCTGGCATCTCTGAGTGTCTCTAGGCTCTGAACTAAAGGGCTGAGTGATTTCTTGCTAAAAGGCTGTCCCTGAAGGGCTTGAACGGGAGTTGTTTGCCCAATGTGAGATGCATACCTGCTGGAAGCCACAGCGAGGACGCTGTGCCTTAAGGGGGGGAGAATGTGATGACCCAGACCCGGGGCAGTACGGAGGGATGGACTGAGATCGCCTTGGCAGTACGCGGGTGAGGCCAAGGACATGTCTCCCATCCCACATTGCTTAGGGGGAGGACATGTCTCCCGTCCCACATTGCTTAGGGGGGGAGTCCTCGGCTAGTTTATAAAGGCTTGGGTCCCTTTAATCTGTATAACGCGTTTTAAAGCCGTGAGGACTCAGTGTTCAAAGCGGACAATATTATACAGTGGGCCCGGGTCGTTACAATGGCTCCTCCTCTCTCGTAGCATTTACATCAACAATTGATATACTAAACTATGCTAAAATTACACTTCATAAAAATAAATATAAAAGGAAGGACGCAGCCTCCATTTAATAATTACAACCCCAAAAAGAATACCTGTAATCATCATACATTCATCCATACAATAATCATAATGATTAGGGATTTTTCCATGATCACCACCCTTCCTTGCAAGCCATAAATTCAAAATTTAAAGCTCCAGAAGGCAAAAACAAAATTTCGCATTTAATTAAATTTAAAGCCGAACAACGCAAACCACGTCAAAAAATCGAAATCGATGAAACAAATTTCACGAGTATGATTCTGAACGGAAGTTGCGTTGTCAACTTTAAATTCACAATCGCGAATCATTCGCAAAATATAAACACAAAATATAACAAGTTACGGATTTTTTATTCAAAATTGATTTAGTTCTAATTTTTGCTTAGTTGATTAAATTTATCACATAAATTAATCAACTTCTATAGGCCACATAAGAGCAAGAGATTCTCTTAACAAAAATAAATTTGCCATTAGAACGCAAAAATATCTTTGAACTATAAATCAATTAAACGCACGAAAAACGCCTAAGGTTGGCTCTGATACCACTGTTGGGATTTCATGAATCATGTATATGTAAAATTAAATAAAACACAGTGGAAACAAAGATGATATATTTCTATACGTGATTCTCCGAAGGTGTTGTTCGTGTGTTTTAATAAAAAATCTGAATATAAAAAAAAAAGGGAGTTAAACGAATTACCTCTGAAGCGCGCTTTAAACGAATTGGTTCGGATGTTCTACAGTTCAAGCCCCATAAACGTCGGACCTCTAGTTCAGACACACCAACAATGGACGTTGAATGGAAGAGAGAACTTTCGGATAATCACCACCATGATCGTGCTAGCAATCTCGTGGAAACAATCGGCCGTATCCTTGATGTTTTAGTCACGGCCCGAACTAGAGAGAATTCCTTTTCTTTCTCGCGTCTCTAAGACACGAAACAAATGCCCACTTTCTCTCTATTCGTAGCAACCTTTTTGAGGACATTTCTTTTTAAAATTTCTTCACGAATCAGCAACGGTTGCTGATCGTGGGATCAGCAACCGTTGTTTTTTTTTTTTTTTTTTTTTTTCGGTGCTGGAGGAACCGCTACTGTGGCCGACAGCCGTTCACGTAAACCCCAGGTGTCGATAGCAGGGAAACCACCACCCCGGCGACACGCGTAAATCACCACACAGCACTTCAGCCTCCCTGCTTCGCAGGGGCTTCGAACCTTGGCCTCCACCGGGGAGAGCAAAGGCTCTACCATCCACGCTGCAACGGCCGGTGGTGAATCAGCAACCGTTGTTGATCCTCACTCTCATGCACGATTTTGTGCATGATGGTCAGCAACCGCTGACCATCATGTTTCGTGCATGTGCACAAAGCTTCAATTTTTTTTATTAGTTATTATTATTAAAAAGGAAACGCACATATCATTGATTAATTAATTAATTAAATGAATAAATAAATATTTAATCAATCCCCTTAAAAATAAAAATAACATAATCTTTATATGTACATTTGGAATACATTAACATATATTCACTTTGGGCATGTACGTGCATCATATGCAGATAGGCTCGTGACTATAATACAAATTAAATTAAATCTCATTTAATTTAATTTCAAGTCGACACAATTCGATCACAGTAATTGCAAACACATTTGCAACATTATTTCTCTCTTGTTCCACATTGTCTTAATTGTTTATGGTGTGTGACATCCCTAGGTTCATCACTAAGCTGGTAGTAAGACTTGTACAACACATTAGTACTTCCAAAGGAATTAATTGCCCCGATTAATCTTTGGGTCCTACAAGCCATGATTGACATCTAGCAATATGTCATGGCTACCCAAATAGTGTGAATGTTTTAAGAACATAATGAGCTTGTCAGTTTTGACTATAGTATAATTCAATCATTCTGTCTTACTATGTCCCGATCGAACAAAAGACCATGGAATATTCGTCAAGTCACCAATTCGATTATATGCACAAATCTAATTGACATGCATTTTATTCGAGACATAAACAATTTAGTCTCGGTTACAACTCTGGCCGAGGATTTCAATGCATTGTCATAATTAGATCGCATGTTCTATTATACCTTGCATGTAATAAGGAGACAGATTCCATATTGCGTACACGTGCAATTCCGTATATGAACAAAATATGACCATCAGGTACAAAGACGGATCAACGACCCGGCATTACGTGTACCTGTGAACCATAGTTGTTCGACACACAAGTTAACACTGTGCCTCAGGTCTAAGGATTATTTACACAAGACCAAAGCATGAACAATTAGACATTAACCACGCTAAAAGCTTCCATGTCGCTAATCGTTCCATATGCGTCACGTTCAGTGAACTTGTCTAATACAAACACTTGTGTTCTTAACTCAGGCATCACAATACCTAATGACTTGTGACTCATCATTCCCTTAAGTATCTAATACTTAATGGTGAAGTTATGAACATACCGGTCTCAACAGGATTATTAATATTCACTCAATAATCCATCAACCGGGAACGATTTAAAGATTCAGTCTAACTATGAACCCGTCACAGATATTCTTAACGTCTCAAGAATAGGTCTAGTTGCAACTGATCTTATGGAATCATTCATAAATATAAAATAATTGGACAAATGAATGAATACGTCATTGCCATTAATTAAATAATAATAATGATAGTACAACTGAAATCCCTAATATGTAACTATTACATAGTAGCTTTAGGGCAATACATCCAACAATTTTCTCTCTGACTCGTTTCTTACTCAAAGGTGAAATTATCTTTTTCAAAAGCCACCACCATATCTCACGATTAATAAGTAATTATTTATGACAAAAAAGTGTAATTATAAGGTATCACCAAAATTCCTCAGTTACAATTGCATTGCTATAGACACGCTAGGGTCCGTAATACAAGGGACTGTTCATAGCAAAGTTATTACGACCTTTCTTGTCAAGGAAGACATCAGTTATAACTATCTTGGACTGGGACAATGCCTCCAGAAGAAATTTTCCTCACCAAAGGAACAACAAAAGGGTATGTACGATTTAATTGTTGTCGACTGGACATATTATTTAAAGAAAAGATGACCGCGTATATCGTCTGAATTTTGCTCGAGGCTCTTTAGTCCTGTACTTACCAATTAGGTCAGTTGTGAGGATAAAACCAAACGCCGTACATGTGGTGAAGGATGAAAAAGAAAAGAAAAAAAAGATGGATGAAGAACTAGCGAGGAAAACAAATGTAGTTCGATTCCACCCCAAAATCAACAAATTTGTGAGTGCCGGATACCCTAGATCCCAAAACTTGATGGGAGTGGACACTTAAGTGATAAATTTTTAAAATGTACATTTAAGTACCAAAATCAAATAAAAAAGGGACACTTAAGTGTTAACTATGAAAAATTTCAGCGAAATTGCTAACATGACTTTTTTTGACAAGATTTTTATACTGACGTGGCAACTCTTTTAAAAAAGTAATGCACGTAGACACTGAGGGTACATTAAACAACATCATTTTTGGCACTTAAATGATTACATTTTGCAAAACTTGACACTTAAGTATTCACTTTTAATCACGAGCGGCACTTAAGTAATCACTTACACCATAACTTAACACTTAAGTGATCTTTTTTTAACCACGATTGATACTTAAGTAAACATGGAAGGCGATGTCATTTTAGACAAGGATTGTTAAGTGGACATTCTGGTGAGTCACGTAAAACTGTTTTATTATTAAAATAACGCTATGTCGGATTTCTGGCAAACTCGTTAGAGTTAGCACTCAATTGTCCTTTTTTTTTTAAGTGGCATTTAAGTGTTCATTTTGAAATTTTTGGCACTTAAGTATCCGCTTGTGTTATGTTTTAACACTTGTGGTGTACTTTAACCACAAATTTGTCCATTATCACGGCAGCCTTGTCCTTCGACATAGCGATGCACACGAGTCAGTAGTCGTTGGCTTCTCCACCAGATCGTCCATCACCGCATACTTCACTAGCTCTTTCACGTAATCACTCTCCCCAGCTGGCACTTCAACGAAATTTACTCCAGTCCATGATGGCATCGCACTGAGGACATTAATTTCACGGAAAGGCCGTGGGTGACCTTCCTACCGTAATAAATACAATCCTTAGTTGCGCACATGTAGTAGTAGGGTTGCCGTGTGATGAAGATGGTGAAATCACTAGGCAGTAAAAGGTTGGCGAATCTGAACTTCAAGAGGCTCTGCTTCTTGTGGGGGCATCATGTAGTACATATAACGTAACTGAATTGGTCCTAGTTACTCTTCGGGGCGGAGTGGAAGAAGGGAGGAGATTCTCGAATGAGGAAAAGGGCCCAATGACTTCAAAAGAATTGAACAAATCCTAAGTCCTCAACGCTTTTGTAAAAGATTGCCTAAGCTGCCGTCCATGGAATCGGCTTTCCTGGCTTGAGTGTGCGCGAGAGTGACCATCGGCAAGGCGTGGACGTGGAAGAAGAAGTCCACAAAGCCTTTTCCTAATTCTACAAAAACTATTCTTTGCTTGCTCTTGTTTACCGTGTGCTTCAACTTCAACTTTGTTGTTGTCTTCATTATCTCCTTCGGTGAGCAGGGTCTGTTATGCTTCTTTGTTACTGGGAAGTGGACCCATCAAATGGGTAGGTCAAGCCGAAAATAGTTCGACCCAAATAGATCCATTTAACCCATTTTGACCCATTTGTGACTTATATCCGACCCCAACAATCTAGGAAAATTTATACCCAAATTGAGATGAGAAATCTGACCAAAAAAAAAGAAAAAAAACTGAGATGAAAGTGCAGAATGAGTGAGAGAGAGAGAGAGAGAGTAAAGAAAGAGTTATAGAGGTGGGTTGGATCTAATTAAATTGTAAATCCATTTCTAATCCATTTAACACCCATATTATGCCGGGCTTTACCATTTTAAATTAATATATTACCCATTTACTGAATATAACTAACCCATGCAACAACTTAGCTAATCACATATGGATTAAGAAATAGATTTATGACCAATTTTTACAGGTCTAATGAAAAGTATACATCATTGGAAATGAGACAGCGAAGGGTGCATCATACATTGTTTAGCCTTATCATCTCGAAAAAGAAAAATCAATTAATGGATGATGATGGAGAAAAGGGAACTGGGAGGTGTTCATGAATTTATATATGAATGTTTCCGAGGAAATTGATGAGATTATGATTAACCAATCATATTGACCTTGATTGATCTTGACTTTTGTGGATGTCAATTTTGTCGACGAGTATTTCAGAAGCACTTTTAAGCAATTAATTTAGAAAAACGCATTGTTTCCAATTTTTTAGGTATTTCAGAGACTTTTTTTTTTTTTTTGGTCGAAATTTCAGAGACTTTAGAAAGCTTTAGAAATATGCATTTCAGAGGCAAGATAGATCCATGAGATTCATTGGCCTTTTTGGTTCTTGACGAAGATTTGGAGTGAAGTTTTGTTCCTTAGGCTACGTTTGTTTGAAGAATTTTTTTTTTTTTTTTTGGAAATTAGTTTTCCAACTTTTTGGTACTTAGATGATTGGAAACCACCGATTTAAGAGAAAAGTTTTTCATTAACTGAAAACATGAAACTTAGATTAAAGGAAAACAACTTCCCTATCTGACAAAAAAGGAAATTACTTTCATTTAATCACCAAATAACTGAAAATTAACAATTTCTCTTGTAAATGATTTTCATGGAATATATCTTTTTATCATGATTTTTTTAGTGAAGCAAATGCACCATTAATAAAATATGAAATTGAATAATTTTTGTGTAGTTCAAAAATTGGATGCAAACGACCCACTGATGTATAGTGCACTTAGTGCGAAATTGACAACACCCCGTCAAGGGTGCCTTCAGATCTCACTTTTTTTTTTTTTTTTTTTTTTTTTTATGTGTGTGGTAAGTCTAGGTTATAGTAAAATTAAATTGATTTGCTTTTGATTTACAATAGCCTATTTTCTGAATTTAATTTATGTAGTATTTAATCCAATATAAAATTATTTTGGTGATAGTAAACTTTAGATTGCATAAAATCCATGAAAATGTGAATATAGTGAAAATAACACGCTAAACATGCTTTCATAATTTTTAGAGAAAATTCTAAATAAGAGCCTAAATTGCACATTTTTTTTTAAATAAGGGCATAAAGTGAATCTTTTTTTTTAATAAGGGCTTGAAGTGCCTTCATTTTCTCAAATAAGGATATGAAGTGATCTTTGGGCATGAAGTGGCCATGACAATCTTAAAGAAGGGCATGACCTCATCGACTGGTTAAGTCATTTAAATCATTTCATTTTCTTTCTTTTTTACTTTTTTGGTCTTTTTGTCAAACTCAAAAAGACAAAAAAAAAAAAAAAAAGCTAAAACTTAAAAGGAAAAAGATAAAGATAAAAGATAAAAAAAAAAAACCCAGGTACGCTAGCCATCCGTCAACTATGGTCGACGCCCCACCAGCGATGGGGCAACAGCCACACATGCAAGGGAAAGCCACCAGCCCTCCACCTAATTAATTTCTCTCTTATTCCATTTTGAGTTTTTATTTTCAAGAAAAAAAATGGATGAAATGTCCTTAGTCAACTGAGAGGTTAGGCCATTCTTTAAGATTAATATAACTACTTCTGACCATCATTTAAAATAAGGTTCACTTCAATCCCTTAGTTGAGAAAATGAGAGCATGTTAGGTTCTTATGTGAAACAATATTTACTTCAAGTCTTTATTTGAGAAAATGAGGGCATTTCAGATCTTTATTTAAAATTTTCGCTAATTTCTATTCCAAGAGAGAATTTTCATGTTCATATGCCAATAAAGTTTTCATGAAAATATAAACATAATTTTCATCTCCAATGAAAATGGAAATATAAAAACATTTTTGCTAACCTAATGGGTCATTTGAAATGTTAATTCGTAGGCTATAGACCATATGAATGACCTTAATTTTGGGTTGGAGGACTTTCCAATCGTATATTTGATTGATAAGTAATAAACATGTACATTATCTACCTTTGTTTTATTTAAGTTTGCATGTGGACGATGATAATAATTTATAGTTTGTCAATCAAAGACATGGTAAATGGAAGTTTTCTTTTATCATAAATAGAAAAAAAAATATAAGATCATGTATTGAGGGGAAATTACTAAAAAAGTTGTAGACCTATTACATTTATACCAATTCAATTTTAAACTTTTCGACGCTTTGCCAATGTAGCCTATCCAGCCAATTTTGGTCAAAAAGTTGTTGAACTATCGGCATTGATGTGGATAATTTTTTAATATTTTTAATATTTTTCTATTTTTTATGCTTGCTTTTCTTTTTTTTTTTGCTTTCTTTGTTTTTCTTGCAACTCTGAGCAGGCGACGTTGCCCCATCAAACGTTGTGAGCCACGGGTAAGGGCATGGGGGCCCTTGCCCCAGATGCCAAGCCACAAAAAAATAGAAAGGAAAGAAAAGATAAAAAACAAAAAAATTAAAAATTTTAAAAATTAAAATTATTCATGTCGGCGTTGGCTATCCCACGTAAAATGACTGACATTTATATTAGCAATTTCCAATCAAAATTGGTTATATGGACTTTGTTGACAAATCATTAAAATGTTTATGACTCAATTAGCACAATTCAAAAGTTTGAGACTAAATTGATGTAAACACAATAAATTTACAACCTTTTTGGTAATTTTCCCTTTATATGAGATGGGTCTATTGCAACGTTTGTGGGGGATACTTTGTACAAAAAAAAATGACATATTTTCACGATTGCATATAAAATGTTATGAAATTATTTTAGGCTGGTGCTATTTCCACCCACTTATTAGTTCCTGACAAATTCTTTCACATTATGAATTAACTGTATTATCCTTGTAGGTCCCACTTTTGATTTAAGATTTTTTTTTATTATTTTTCCTTGTTTTTCTTTTGTTTCAATTTTTACTAGATATGAAACTATTCATACTCCTTTCAAACAATATTTATTAAGGTTAAATATAGGGCCTACTCTTGTTTTAAGATTATTGCTTTCTTTCTCCTCTTCTTTTTTGTTTTTTTTTTTTCCTTTTCATTCTCCATTTGAAACAAAATTTCTTTACCTCTTTTTTTTTTAATAAAAAATTTTATGGGTAGATAGCTAACTAATTGTTTGACCAAAAAAGCTAATCATTGTGTTAATGAGTTGTGTATTTCTTTATTTTACTAGGATTTAGAACGTATTTCATTTTATTATAACTTTAGTATGTGTCATTATGTTTAATTTGTGTATTTCAACTACTCAATATTCATTTTTTCAATGAATCTAATCGGTAATTTATAATTTTATATTATATGATGCATTAAATATTTTGAGTGATCTTGATTCGGTCTTCTGTTTGTAGCAACATACTTCAAAAGTACAGTCAATCAAACAAGATCCGGTCTTTCTTCTTTGACGTTCAATAGAAATATTATGTTGATCACGATAATTACCTCTCCTATTGCAACCAAGAAGAAAATATTTGTCTCTCTTTGACCTTTTTATAGAAATAACATAACCTTGAGTAAAAAGATGCATCCGCATTCTGCTCAAAGGATCTTCTTGTATTAGAAAATTACCTAGTAAAGTTTTGAATGAACTTGTTGATGTGATTATTTGTTGTTCGCCATTCAAAGTGTCATCATCAACAAATACATTTAAGTTAAAAATTATAGTCTTTCATAGTCATTGTAGTATACAAAATATAAATTGTGTATAATACATACATTAACCATTATATTGAAGTTGAAAAATTCATGATCGCGAGGATAATATAGGGAAATAAAGTAAACAATTTGCAAATAGAACTAACATTTCTTTAATTTGATATATGATTCGTGCTTGCTCAAAAGAATAAGTTTAGAAAAAGACAAATATGAAGGAAATGTTAAATGTGATGGGTGTGGAAGAAGTGACTAAGATAAAATTTAAGAGGGATGTGAGTAGTTTTGTCTTTTAGTAAAATTGGAACAAAAGAAATAGAACATGCGAGAAATAATCTTTAGTCAAAAGTGGAACTTGCAAGGAATGATATAGCTAATTTGACATGAAAAGGGATGTCAGGAGCGGCAAAGCGAGTGGAAATAGCGCAGGCCTTATTTTTGATATTATGATTTATTCGTGATAATTAAATGTAAAAATGCCATAAAAGAAGAGTTATAAGGTACGCTGCTGTTCCTCGGAAAGAAATTCTCGCCATGTGTAGGGGACGACCGTGGACTCCCAAAAACACTCCAGAATTCCGCGTCTAATTTAAAACCCGAAATCCCAAGAGTCTCTCCAAGAATCTCCGAATCTCTCTCTCTCTCTCTCTCTCGCGAAACCCACACGAAGAAGCTTCTGCAACTGACAGAGTACTGATCAAAGAGGCACGCCATAGATATCATTCAGCTGTGATTTCGAGTAAAGCCAAAACATACTCTCTCTCTCTCTCTCACACACACGCACAGTAGAGGCGTGGCGTGCTCATTTGAATACGCAGGTTAGCTTCGTTATCTCATGTCTGAGGCTGGTTCATGTCTGAAGCTCTTGTGTAGTCGGGATACCTTGGTCATTTTTCCCAATAATTGAAGGGTACCGACTTGATTTATGGATGATGTGGTTAATAGAATCGATCATAGTGTAGGAATCGTGTGGAAAGTTATGATCTTTATTTTTTGCTCTGTTGATCCAATTTTTTTTTTTTTTTTTGGTGACCGAGGATCCGCTGGAGCATGCTCTTATCAGCTTACGCTGAGTTGGGGTCTCACGGGCCTCCACGATGGAGGACCTACAGTCCCTGTACCTCGGGGAGAGCTGGCCCAGCAACTCACCGCCAGGCCCCCACTTAAATCGCTAGCAGGGTTTCGAACTCTCGACCTCCATGCGTTGGAAGGGGAGAACTTAACCAACTGCACTGCCCTCGGGTGGGTCTGTTGATCCAATGTTGGTTCACGGGTTTTTTCATATGTGATTGGTTTGGTCTATTTGGAGTATTGAAAAACTCTCAAAGCCTTTTGTCCGATATCCAAAGTTTGGCCTGAATTTTTTTCGATAGTTTCTTACTTTGTTTTGCCTTAGATTTTCTTTTTATCCAGGCAAAGTTCAACCTTTTTTTTCTCTGTTTTTTTCTGATATTTGCTGTACTTTGCTTTCACACTCATTCATCGTTAAGAGCACCGCAAAACTTAAAAAATGAAAGCAAACCAAACAATCTCACACATGAAAGAGAAACAAGTCCCGTGATTTACGAAGTAAGTTGCAACAACGTTTGAGATACACGGGTCAAAGCCCCTACTTAACAGTTCGCATGAAGGACAGAGGGAGATTCTTGTTTGTGATGCTGGATGACCTTAAAACATGAATAAGATATGCTGCCATGTACTGTCAGGTTCTTTTTCATGATAAACATAGATCCAGCGATGTTAGAAAGTTCTGAGGAAGAGGGATGGATTGATTTTTCCAATGCTTCATGGAAAATCTGGAGGTTGATTGGTAACATTGTCCTTTCTTTATTCTTATTGCGTTTGGTGAATCCATGTTATGTACTTTTTAGGATCTTTTAGTTAAGGAAGTTTCCCATTGCCTACAACCAAGCTTGTCAAAGTTCAATTTGGCTTTTATCTCAGTAATATAGGGAGGAAGGCTGTTTTTTAGATTGGTGTAATTCTCTTGACAGGTCAAGAACAAAAACAAGCATGGCAGCAACCAAGATGAGCTTGAAGCTTCTTGTTGACCAAGAAGCCATATGGTGCTTTTTGCTGAAGCTGGAAAGGACTTTGTGGATTTCCTTTTCCATTGCTTGGCCTTACCAGTTGGAACTGTTAATAGTTTCCTCACCAATGTAGGCGCAACAGGTAGCTTAGTCAGCCTCTATAAGAGTATTGAGAATCTCAATGACATATATTTGAAACCAAACCAGAAAGAGGCTCTGTTGCACCCCAAGCTACCAAGCGCTACTGTTGTTATTACCTGAAGCTTCATCTTCTGCACCAACTAACTACTACAGATGCTCTAATACTTCAACTTCAAGCTGTAACTACTATGTCACTGATGCCCCCTCAGCAAAATGTCCTTATTGCGGTTGCAGCATGAGTACCAAACTTTCATGGGTTGTTGGACAAGCTGCTTCATCCTCTTCTGAGGCATCTGGCAGTGAGGGTGGTTATATGAAAGGCGTAGTAACATACATGGTGATGGATGATCTGGTTGTCAAGCCTATGTCCGCCATTTCTTGTATTACTCTCATAAACAAGTTCAATGTGCGGGAAATTGGGGATCTTGAAGAGAAGGTGACAGATTTTGGGATGGATGAGGTAAGGCATGCAACCCCTTTCTAATATTATATATCTATTTATTTATTTCTAGGCTTGAAATAATTAGTTGCGTTTACATCATGTTCCAGGACATACTATAGTAACAGATTTAAAAATTAGCAGATGGATCCTAAATATCTCGCTAGAGAGACATATGCTTGTCTGCCCGATATGCATGCATCAAGTGCATGATGTAGGTGGTGGAATTGTCGTACTCAAACATCAAAGAAAAAACCCATGTAATGCCTTACTATTCTTGACTATAGTTCTACAAAATATGGAATACTAAGTAGTATTGTTAAGCAACTCTTTGTGCTTTATTTTGAGAAACTTCAACAGATGTGTTGCCCCCATCAGATTTCACTTTTGGCATTAGAAGTTACAAAAGGCCAAAAAAATTTTGCTCCTAAAGATTATGTAAAATTTGTAAAAAGTTAAGGAAAATCAAGTCTTGGTTTTCCCAAGGTGAGGAAATGATCAGACTTAAAGGTTGAATTTTTTTGTTCATGTAGTGTTGCCCATACAGTAGGCCTCTGTTGGCCTGTAGACTGTAATTGCACAAGTGGCCGTAGAGAGTTGTTCTCAGGTTTGGAGACTGACCTTGGCATATTGAACAATCGACACATTCTCCAGAAAATTTGAGCAGTGCTTCTGCATTATTGTACAAGTATCAATATTTGGAATGCCTAAAGCTATTGATAAGGGTCATGGTAACGAATGCCTGTAAGGCGCGCATTAAACATACTTTACATGGAATGGCTCATTTTTTAAAACATCGATTGTACATAGCAAGATAACAGACAGTGCACTGGAAACTGTAAAGTTTGTTTAGTTGGATGTTTACTTGGTCTTGGGACACTCTTAAACAAATTTTCTCAAGAACTCCTGTTAGAAATTTCCGGTATATGAAACTTGTCTGATGGACTTCTGATGGCCATCATATTTTCGTTTGCAACGGTCCACTTTGAGTTGGTGGAATGTGCAGCTGCCTCATTTTGTTATTTGAAAGCAACTGGTGCCTAGCATACACACAGCCCACCTGTGCACGTTCAAATATGATAGCTCGATTACTTAAACCATCATCTCGTTGTGATAGCGTCCTCGATCAATTCTGACAGGATAGTTTCTCTGAATTCTGCTATCCATTCAATCCATATCGTAACATAAGCTGAATGTGCCTTAGTTCAGTTTTGTTGTTTGGGTGTGCATGTTCTAAATGGATTACCTACATTTGAAGGAATGAAGAGCTGGATTCTGATGTTGAAACCCACTGTTTTTTAGCATGTGAAATTCATGATGAGTCTTGTAGACATTTATTATAGTTAGGGTTACTTTGTGGGGTTTGATCTGGACTTTGGAGCAGGTGGCTGGAATTAAGCTGCAGTATAAGACCAGTGGGTGATTGAGATTTTGAGCTGAACTGGGCTGTGATGGAGTTAAAGTGTGCCAAATTGCTTTGGATGGGGCTATCAGAATGGGTAATGATTTGCAAAGAGTGCTCCTGATGTCTAAGAAATTGCTGGGAATGTGGTCTTTGCAGTTAAAACTGGGTTGGAATATTATGTAGGTCTAGGAAGGGATATTAAGTCTTTTATTGGAGAACTTAGTAAAAAATGGAGGATCATTGAATAACATGTATAAGCGATGTTAGTATAGCATGTTCTGATGATAATTTAGAGTTTCCAGTGCGCTATTGCTGGGATATGCATTCCAACTTGCGCTACGAGTCTCTTCTGGTACGGTTGCACTGCTCACATTGCAAAAGGTTCAGTGATATTCTCGCCCAGCATGAACAGGGGCTAGCCTAAAAAAAAAGAACATGATCCATTGTTGGATAAAATCATCTCTTCATGACAAGAGGTTCGTCAAAATCTGAGGAAATGAAGAATTTGCTATTGGAGGAGACTTTTTAGATCACTCCAGGGATGATAATTCATAGTTAAGGAGTAGTGTGCATCAGAATTTTTTTTTTCTAAATAAATCTTCACGAGTTGCTAGTTTCTTAACTTAAGATAGCTAATGAGGTCTGGAATTCAAAATTATGTTTGAGGTCCTAATTCTCAAGCTTTTCAGTACCCTGACAATTCACTATCCATGGCCGAGAAATGTTCAGTAAAAGCTTCTGATTCTATTGTTATCTGGTCCGTAGGCCATAAAGCTGTTGAATGCTTCTTTGCACTCCAAGACGGTGCTCAGACATATTCTTAGTGGGAGAAAGCATCTGGATGATGATACTTTTCAAGTTAACTCGCTTGTCATATTTCCTTATTAATAGCTTTATCTAATGCTTTTTTCAGTGATTATCATTTATGAGAATTTCGTCTTTAAATGTGTCTATCCCTGTCAAGCTACAATGGTTGTGTTTATGATTGGTGCTATGGAATCATGGAATATTTTCTCTCAAAAAAAGTATAGGAGTTAAGTTTCAATTTTGAAGAAGATAATTAAAAGAAAAGAAGTAGAACAAATAAAGAAGAAGAGGAAAACATATCGACGGAAGAGGAAGGTGACGGAAGCAACGATCGTCAATAAGTGGGCGGGGTCCACCACCACCCAGCTTTGTCCAACTCTCTTTATTTCTTATGCCACGTTACTAATTGACGTCGGGTCATCATGACATGGTCTTAAGGCGAATTGCTAAGGATAAGCACGTGGGACCCAAATCCTAAACAGTCTAGATTGGAACGGATCGGCAAGTTTGGTCCAATTCCCGGAGGGATTGGTCCGGTTCCCTAGTTAGGGGTGAATTGGATCGGATTGGACCGACTCTTTTTTTAAATATATTTTTTAATTTCTTAAAAATAACAATAAAAGCTAAAATTAGAAGCAAGTCTTGAATATTTTAGATTTTTTAATTTTTTTGCTAAGTGATAAGTTCCATGGGACTGGAGTGGATTGGACCGACGGGTTGGTGCAGTCCGGTTCCCGTTCTAGAACTGTCCGGTCTAGTCTCTGGTTCCAAAAATTGAGAATCGATCCTCTCGATATGGTTCTTGATTCCTAGGTGGAATCGATTTAAATCGGGAACGGACACCCCTACGGATTCTAGATTCTTACATTGGCGCTTTTTGCATCCCCATGTTCGAAAGTAGAGCAACACGAACCCCAAGAAAGTTAGAAGAGGGAGTGGAAAAGACATCACTTACGAATGTGATAAAGCAAAAGGAATCTTTATCCGAGGTTGGGAAATTTATTTTTTTATTTTTAATTAGATCTCAAACCGATTTTAATTAGTTAAATGTCTTCTCGCATTTTGTTTACTAAATATATGATATAGTTTATTATATTTTTTAATTAAAGAAAATTATACTAAAGTGTAAATTTTTTTACATGCTACAATCAAGTCCTTTACATTTTTAAAAATGCAATCTAATCCTCATTTTGCAATTTATGAAATCGAGTCCTGGATTTATTGCCATTTGAATCCGATTGCAAGAATTCCAAAATATTATGATTTGTCGCAAAATTAAGAATTATTTCAACCGTAGTTATGTAATAAAACATGTGGGCTTCGCCGATCATGGAGTATAATTCCTGGTTATGACTACTAGTTGGAAAAAAATTTAAAATTGTATCTTCTATTTCAAATTGAGTCGAGAAAAGTCAGTGAAAAGTTCAATTAATCATTTTTTTTAATGCAGAAAAAATTTTATTCTCTTGTCTCTATATATTTAAACAAATCAATATTTATGCAAAAAACATTTTAATATATTCATGTAATGTGTTTAAACAAATCAATGTTTACGCGAGGAATATTTTAATATATTCATATAATGTGTTTAAGCATATTATAAAAAAGTCAAAAGAATGAATACCGGAAGTTTGATTGTCAGAATGAAACTTAATCATGTTCGTTGTCATCATCGGATTAGCCCCCTGTTGTTGACAATGAATTGTGTACCGTATGAACTTCCTCAAGAAGCACAACAGCGCTGTGCCACAGCGAAAAACTTGGCCAGGAAGGACCTGTCTCGATAATTTTCTTTCTGTCCCGTCCCTACCCAAAAGAAAAAGTGTCAACCTTTTGAATAGTCCCCGCCATTTCCGGAACTCTTCTATAAGAAAGGCAAAGCTCTCTGTCTGTGACCACGACTTGTGAAGAAGCAGCCTCACACTTGCAGGGTCAAAGCGACGATCTAGAGGTGCGCATTCCGTTATCACTTTGTGTTTTGTGAGTTCAGTTCACGATTTTTCTTTGTTCGCTTGAAATTACAGACAGAGAGCCGATTGACGCTCCTGTAAGATAGTGTTAGAAGAAACAACTTGAAGTGGACATTCTCTCGTTTTTTTGTTACTCGCATCAATTTAGAAGAGGCGTCTGCATGTCAACATGCCTCGCTGACGATTTTCCCCAACCGGAGTTGTTTTTAGTATTCATGTAGATGTTTCTTCATGAAAGTTCTGCAGATTTGCATATTTCTCCATTTTCTCTTGCTTTCCACTGAGACCGCCTCCCGATTGTGTCTCTTTCATTCATTCCAGCTTGATTTGAAATATTTCGGTGAATTTGTGATGATCTGGCGTGATCAACGTGGACCAAAGCTCAGAGTCGTGACTGTCGAATAAACCCTCGTTAAATGAACTCAACTTAATTCTGATGTTAGAGACAATAGAATGAAAAAAAAGGAATCAATAACTCAGTACAAGATATGATTTAGAAAGCCACATCAAGAAAGTTTAAAAAATAGAGTTAGCAACATGATATCCTTTAAACTTCTTTTTCCGATTGAACTCCGTCTGTCATGAAGTGGGACCTATCGGAAATTCCATTTATTCTAACAAGGCACTACAGAGTAAGCAAGAAGAGCTAGCGGTCTAAACAACCAACCTCATTTTCTTTTTGCATAATGTGAAGAGGAGCTATAAATATCTTTCTTGAGAGACCGGCCTGCCCTTCGTCGTCCCAAATCCAATTCCAGTCCTTCAGAATGACTTTTGAATAACTTTCTACGTCCTTTTCAACCCTTTCAATTAGTTACCCATTTTTGACCCCCAAAAGAAAAAACTAGTTACCCATTACCACAGAGAATATTAGATTACATAGTTTCCCGCCCGGTGCAATTGGCAGTTGGCCTACCAAGAACTGAATGAAGAAGAGAAGAGACTGGAACAAGATGGAAGCAAACCCTAGATAAATTCTAATTACTGACGGGGAGGTAATAAATTGGTAATTTATTATATATACTTCATTGAATAGTGAGAAGAATTTTTTTTTTCTATTGTTGGATATATTTTGTAAAATTAAATTACATGCACCTGGCCAATCCGTATGGATCTAGGTAAATAATATAAATGAGACAGACTACACCAATATAATTACTACACAAATTCATTTGCAAGAATACAACAATCTCTCTTGTTCGTCCTCCTCCTCCTTAAGGAGAGCTATATCTTTTAACTCGGAGAAAATTACAGAGTTGGAATGAATCCTCATTAGTTACTGGAAGACAAATACAAGATCTGAACGTGCATGAACATATATATGATTCGTTCAAGTATTTTACCGGTTTTCAATTTGACCAACCACTTCTAATCTCCCCGAGATGATAACAACTGCTTTGCAGCATCTTGACTCTTCATTGGTTTCTGCCTTTTTCACTTCCCTCCGTTTCTTAACAATTTGGCCCTTAGATGGATAAGTACCGCCACTGCACACATGATGATCGGCCGAATCTCCATTGTATCTACTCACAAGGAGCATTGACATGTGTCATCTTCCTCTGTGCATACAGTCACCCAAAGAATGGCGACGGACAAAGTGAGCTTGAAGCTTCTGGTCAACAAGAGCAACCGAAGGGTACTCTTTGCTGAAGCAGGCAAAGATTTTGTAGACTTCCTCTTCCACATCCTTGCATTGCCGGTCGGAACGGTGATCCAGCTCCTCACAAAAACCGAGATGGTGGGTAGTTTAGGCAATCTCTACGGCAGCGTTGAGAAGCTGAACGATGTGTACATTGAACCTTCCAAGAAAGACATTCTCTTAAAACCCAAAGCACCCTCCTGTGTCTCTGAAATCCCACTTATATTGCCTGAGACTTCTTCAGATGCAACGCCCAAAACCTACTACAGGTGCCCTCAACGTTCGTATAATAACTGTTCAGGCTATGTGGCAGAGGACCCTTCTGCACAATGTCCCCAGTGCGATAATTCCATGAATCAACCATTCACTCTTGTCAAATCACTGGCTGGTAACCCGGCGGCTGCAGCGGCATCAGCAGCTGAATCAAATAGTAAGGCTGGTTTCGTGCAAGGGGTGGTTACGTACATGGTGATGGACGATCTGGAAGTGAAGCCAATGTCGACCATCTCGAGCATTACTTTGCTTAACGAGTTCGACGTGAAGGAGATTGGGCTGCTCGAGGAGAAGGTGGTCAGCTTGGGAATGGACGAGGTAAGCCCATGCCATTCCTTACGATAAGGTTATATATAGATTTTAGAAGTGACTCAACTATTTATGTGGAAAATCTATTTTAAAGACGTATAAATTACAAATGAATTTTAATTGACGTGAGTTGTGTGAAAAAAGAAATTACTAGCTCCGTCCCATAAAAAATATTCTCAACAATTTTTTGGTATATATCGGTTAATCAAAATTTTAGCTTTTGTACAATCATCATAGACGCTTGTAGAATAAATCAAGATCGCGTTCGCCATTAATACAAGGCTTATAAAGTAAATGTCCTTTTTTAATTATTGATTTGTAATTGTGAAGGGTATAAAGCTATTGAGGACTTCATTTCACTCCAAGAAGGTTCTCACGGATGTCTTTCTCGATGACAAGTGAGAGAGATCGTGATCAAGTGGCTATGTGTGTGCGTGTTGGGATGTGTGATATATGAAGTATGTGGAGTGATATGTTCTGATTTTGTGAGAGTATATGCAAGTCGTGCAGCGCGGGCTGACATTTTTAAGGTTTTTCTTTTTTGTGTGGACGATTAGCAAGTTTATCGTCTCTTTTAGCGATATGACTGTATTAGTGTGGTTGTAAAAATGAGTGAACATGCTGAAGAAAGAATATAAGTCTCATAGCCTATAATGAATGATAAAGCATATGTCAGAAATGTGGAACCGCTATAGACATGCCACTCGTAAAATTAACGGTGCTGGAGAACCTGGGGTGACTAATTTTAAAGTAATTCAAAAATGTCCCTGATAAGTTGGCACCTATGTCGTGGGGTTGGGTCCAACTGAGTGCCCAACTCTCAATCCATGAGAAGTTGTCCATGAAACTCTATTGCATAAGCTCGGATATTGAGGTGAAAAGGACAATAGCTTGATTCATCGCCTATGTGAGATCGGCTCTACTTTTTCTGAGCTTGAGTCATGCTCAAGTAACTGGATTAGTTTTTCGAGTTCAGTTCGAGCTTAAAGATACTTGGCTCGATCTACTCATGGGCCTAATCGAGCATACTAATTTTTATATAGATTTTCCTTACCATTTTAGTGACAAAAAATGCAAAATGTATTTATAATTCTACTTCTTACTATGTAATTACACTTTCATTCTTTAATACATTTTTAAAAATAAACAAAAAGGGCAAATGCAAGTGTTTCAAGCCAAGCCGTGTTTGATTGAGTGAGAAAAAATAAAGTATGTTGAATTTTATATACTTAAGAATGAGTTCAGTCGAGTAACTCTCAATAATGTCTAGTTTGTATAGAGTCTAGTTTGAGTAGGGAAAAAAGTAGTCAATCGAGGTTGAATCGAGTTTTGGACTTTGAGTTGGTCAAGCTCAAGCCCAACATGTGTCTGCTTGAATCGACTTGATTCAATTTCACCCCTACATACATTTGACTTAATTTGATCAAATATAATTATGTTAGTGATTGATACATGATTTTTAGCCGACAAGACCTGACAAAGATAAAAACTCGATCTTTGATTGTGATGTTAACACTTGATTTTTAGCTAACGCATCATGTAAAGGTAAAAATTGAGATATAGATTCTTGATTGCGACTTGATCTACTTCTCAATCCAAAAAGAGTCATTTAATGTTGAAATTAACATAAATACTTCATTAACCACTGGGGTTTGCCCCAGTGGCTATCCATCCATCATGAAAGGAGGAGGTGGGGGGTTCGAATCCCCACATTCTCAGGGGGGGTTGAGGTATGGATGATTTAGTTTCATGAGTGGATTTCGAATCCTACACCTTGCAAGGAGGCATGACAAAAGTCTGAGAGTGAGTGTTAGAACAGGCATAGAGTAGGACCGACAAAAAAAAAAAAAAAAAAAACATAAACACTTCATTTATATGTCATTTGCATTTTGATTTTGAAAAGTCAAAAAGTTAAACCTAATTGGTCAAACTTTGATAGAAAAATCAAACCTAGGTAAAAATTTGTTTTTTTTTTTTTTTAACGAAAAATGCACCTAAACAATGACAATGTTGTCTCTGCACTTTCAATTTTAGAAAAAAATCAGAGTTTGACCCATCAATTGATTTTTTCAGTGCAAAGTCGACTTTTGGTTAGCCTTTTTCCAAAAAAAAAAAAAAAAAGGGAAAAACCCACAAATCAACTTTTTTTTTTTTTTTTTTTGGTAAAGAACTTATTTTTATTTTAATTTGACTTGGCATCATAAATTTTACCAAAATTAATCAGGAATTGACTTTTCCCAAATTTAGGAATTTCAAAACCTAATCGACCAAAAAACAAAATTAGTTCATTTCTAGTTGCCTTTTGAGATATTTTTAAAAGGTTAATACCCTGAAAATCTCTAAACCGGTATATTTGTAACAAATTTACTCTAAATTAATATTTTGATTACCAAAACCCTAAATGTTATACTTTTGACAAATTTACCCCAAATTGTACACTAATGACAAATTTACCCTTTGTTAGTTTCCGTTAAATTTACAATTAATTTGTTGAGTTTGATGATACGTGACAGTTGACTATGTACCTATTTGAGATTTTACTTTTTTTTTGTCACAGTTGTACCATTTTTGTTGTTTTTTTTTATAATATTAATCCAATATAATGGATGGTATATTTATAAATGTATTAATTTGGGATTTTTGACAATCAAACAAAATAGTTTGGGGTGAAGTTGTCACAAGTGTATAAATTTAGAGTTTTTCGTGGTCAAAAAATTAGTTTTGGGTAAATTTATCATAAGTGTATCAATTTTTAGTTTTTCAGGATATTAACCCCCTTATTTATGACCTTTGATTTATAGGTCACAACGCATCTAATTGTCATGCCAATTTTGATACGACAAATTATTGATAAATTTCCCAAATTTTGACCCAATTAGGGGTTCCAAATTAGTTCTTCATAATTAGTGTATATTAGCCAAAATTAGATACAATTGGTTGTATGAAGTTCAATTCCAATATCAATCTTGACCAAATTAGTGAACATGTAAATGAAAAATCAAAGATGAAATGCCCTAATCGACTTGATTCAACTTAACCTATTCTAAACTAACATTCAATTCAATCAGTGGAGCTTCAATTTGGCCAATTGAACTTCAATTATACATATTGCTCTAGTTCATGGGGCAATTTTAATAGAAATTGGTGGAATTAAAGTATTTCGTGTCAACTTAATTAAACCAAGTCATTTCAATTCACTCTAATTGCATTCAATTTGATCCAATTCACTTATGAAATTCTTAATTTGACTTGATTAGATCAAGAATGGGAAAATTGAGACAAAAATAGAGGAAACTGGACCAAGATTGAGCCGACTAAGGACCGAGTCAACTCGGTTTGACAAGCGTTGATCAAATAAGGTTGTAAAGACCATTTCAGCCAATTGGCACCCATTTTAACTAGCCAACCCTTGGCCAACTAACCCTCTCTCTCCTTATGCATTAAATTACAAAAAATGCCTTTTTTGACAAAAAGACCAAAATGTCCTTAATCCTTGTCAATTTAAAATAACCAATGAGAGCTTTTCTTAATAGCTAAACAAGTGATCTTAGCCATTCATCATGAGATCATCCTAGCCATCCATTGTGCCAAATCATCAATTCATGTGACTTGAAATGGGCCAATGAGGAGCTTACTTAATCAAGTAATAAACATTTCTAGCCCTTAGATTAATCCAGGGGCTAGGATTCAAATTAAATGGCATATATAAAAAAATTTCCCACCAAATTTTTTTTGGGGGGTGGGGGTGAGAGTGGGCTGGCCACATTTTCATATATACTTTATCTCTCTAACTCTCTCCCTCTCCCCACCATTATCTTTCTCGCCCGTCAATTCCCTTGTCCTTGTCCTACACCAGCGAGCCACCATCACATTGCCACTCCTTTGGTTGTTGTTAAGCGATTGATAGTCAAAGTTTCATCTTAAAATCATCGGACATCCTCGAAACCAACCATTTTTCCCTCTCGGCATGAAGACATGCTCCATGCTGGTGTTCTTAACTGCCAGTTCTAGCTACTGTTTCGGACAATTCTTGGTGATTCCTTGGCAGCTTGAGCTTGCAACACTTATCTTTGACAAGTCATCGAATTGATTGTGGCCGAAGTTCCATTAGATTATCATCGGAAAAATTCTGATTGCCTAATTCTTTCATTACCTTCATTTGAAGTTTATTAGACCAAATTTGCTCTTAAGTTTCACTTACTAATTTTGTAGTATTGCTAGATGCTCGCCAAGCATCCTTGGCCAATTTCGTGAAGGTGTGGAGGTGATCATGATGGCTAGATCGCTGGTTTGATCGCCAGAGTAACATCGAACAAGGTAATTTGTTTCTAAACTTAGATAGGTTGAATTTTGAAGAGGCCTAGTGCATATAGGAATTCGCAATGGTCAAGATGCTCATAGAATACTTAGTGTCGTTTGACTAGCGGAATCATGTTTAGGAAGCAATAAAATATAGACAATACAAATTTGATATTTTGTGTTTTTCGTAATGCACTAAACCTATCTCAGTTTTTGACTGTTTTGAGCTACGTAATATCGAAATCTAGAAAAATATCCAATTAGAGAAATGAACTTTGACTTCCCAAGCTTCCATTTAATAAGTCACATATCAAAATTAAAGATTGTTTGTTCTGTTAAACATGCCCCGAAATATAGCACCAGAATCTCGCAAAGTGCAAATGATTGACGGTCCGATCTCATGCCCAAGATACAACTTGCATAGAAAATCGGCCAATCTGGTCCTCATGCCGTATGATATGATTTGTTAATTTCATTTGCAAAATTAAATGGACATGTATGATATCTTGGGTGGTGGATGTTATCTTTATATTTTGATTTGATTTGATTTTGTTTTTATTATTATTAAAAAAGGAAAATCATAAAGAGATGTAGATAAAATTAGGACAAATAGAGGATAAAATTAGGGTAGATTCCAATATAAAACATTGCATATTAGGATAATATTGCATATTTAGTTAGATTATAGACAATCTCCTTAGAATAAACTAGAATAAGTTTATATAGCTTTTTTTTTCCTTAAAGACTGCATTCTAGGTTAGGGTTTATCTAGTAAAGATAACATTTTAACTTAGGGTTTGGCCTAATTTAACTTCTGGTTTATATTAGACAATGTATTACCAATTTAACGAAAAATACAAAAAATATCCCGTGCATTTCATATAAATTAGGTGCATAACTTACATGCCGTACATGCCGTGTCATCATGAAATGCCATGTCATCATGTTTGCATCATTAATGCCACGTCTTTGTACGTCATATATGTCATGTCAATATCATGCCATGTGAATAATCGCATGTCATCTAGGGGTAAAATGTTAAGCCATTTAATTAAATTGCATGTCATTCTAGAATGCATATCATTAAGAATGTGTGTAACAAGAATTTATATGTCATGTTAGAATAGTTATATATTAATTTTTACTTGTCATTAGAGTTAGAACACTTTATATAAATTGTATGTCATTTTAGAAATTCCACGTTAGTTTAATTTAATTGATATCGCATCCGATGCTAGGGTAGTCCTACGTTGAATCCATCATTACAATTAGGAAACGTAGTTAAATATCATCACTTTTTTACTTCATTGCATCATCTAGAGGAAGCTCGCATTGCACACATTACATAAAGCACAGTTTCCTTAAATAAGAGAATACCTTATAAATAGGTGAGTGAAATTGAAAGCTAATTAAAATCACATTTAGGATGGTGATGTGATTTTTTAGCTAACACTGCAAATGCTTTCATTGTTTTGAAATAAGTAATTCTTATCCATAATTTATTTAACACTCTAATTATTGAGTGTTAAATAATGGTTGCGCACCCACCTAATCACCTCACATGTTATGGAGTAAATTAAAATCAATGAAAATTGCCTGCAAAACATTATTCTCAAGTAAAAGAGAAATATACCGAAATAGCGTTAGAGAAAACTAGCGTAATAAAATCCCTGTTCCCATAATCTCTGATTTGTGTGAGAAGTAAGTCTCATGTTACTTACTTCGGTAACTAATTGATCTACCAAAAAATAGATTAATGACGATTCATAATTGAAAATCATTTATATGTTAAGAATTTAAACCCTAAGTCATGATTGGTATGAGCCTAGTAAAGCCTAGGAGAGCCTGAATTAAGTTTAGGCTTAATAATCCATAAACAAACCCCAAGGTGGTTCCACTTGCTTTGGGAGGGTCACGACAGCTAGGCAACTCCACTGGAAACTTGAAAACACTTAGTGGATGTAGGCCAATTTTCTTGTAGAGAGGTATAGGAATGAATGGTTTAATTTCGAATTATTGAAGTGCCATTTGCATATAAATTGTTGCGCATGCTTATGCATTTACACTACAGTCTTGTATACACAACCTACTACTAGACTTAGGCCGCATAGGATTCCCTAGGATGATATTGAGATGGATATCACTTCGATTATATGTGTGCGGTACGAGTCACCCATCTCAATCTCGAAATTTCTTTCTTGGTGTTAAGAGTACCCACCCAAATCCGCATGCTTGCGACTAGGGTCGACTCTTCGATCAAGCTAAAGTCATGATGACCCAACTTAGTCCGCACGCCAATTGCTAGTTCGATCATTCTTGTGGCTCCATGATTGCTACTTAGTTATTGGTAAAGGAAGTAATCTCAATTTTTGTCTTGCAATTTACTTACTTTATTGTATTATTTTTGTCAGTTCATGACAGTTGATCAGTCTCGAGTCTTGGTCAATATATAATAGGAACGTCTGACAATCGAATTATGCTCCCCCCAAAGGAGGAGCTCAACGTGTGATGGGGCAAGCTAGAGTAAGTCAGCTGCAAATTCGTGGAGTCAAGGGTTGGCCGACTCCTTCCTCTATTGTGCATCTGCATTCATGGTAGCCTTATCCAAGCACTAGCTCACTGCTGGCGTCTAGAGACATCCACCTTCATCTTAGGTAATAATGAGCTCACTCTAAATTTAGAGGAATATAGCATTGCCATTAGAAAATCTTTGGAATCTGAATCAATCATTCTGTCTATTGAAATAAATCTATACTATGCTCACTTAGAGTTAAACAATGAAGAAATATCTACATCTATATATTTAAGCCTAAACTGTCGGTTGTCTCACTTTTAAATTTCTCATTTAACCCTCATGTGCATACTACTTTGAAATTGTAATGCAATTTAACTTTAAAGAGCAAAAAGTAGAATGGCCCCAAGAAAAAGGATGGGAAAGACAAAAGAAAAAAGTAAACTACCTCCTTTCCACTAAAAATTACTCTTTTTTTGTTTCTTTTTAAATGTTACGAATCTTGATATAAGTCAATCCCATCTATACTATCGTTTTGTGGTTGGGTTACTATTGAGTTGTATAAGTACATGATTCATGCATGTGTTACGGTCCATGAATCCTCCCATACTTGTGACACTTGTGAGTGGTGCTTGGGGTTATCGAGTGAAGAGTGAGGAGGCAGAAGGGACAAACACAATTGGTCCGTGGGAGTGGCGTCAAGACGATTGGTGCTAAGAGTTCTAGGATACAAAGATTATATCACTTAAGAGCTCTGAAGGCGGGGTTGGCCTCCCGCGCACAAACTGGTTGGGAGCTGATGCCGCTTTTCTGATGAGATCATGGCAAACTGAAACCAGTTGTTGAGCCTAAAGGAACCTGCTACCTCACTCGATGGACTAGGCACCCGAGTGAAGCTGCGCGTGGTAGGATCTCGTACGAAGAAGCATTCACCATATTGTTCATTGGAACAGCTATGAATAAAGGCTGGCCTGGTGAATTCCGCTGGTCAGGCGCCGCATGGGCCCTTCCACGGTCAAGGAAACTGTCGGCCCGTGAAAAATGGTATCAGAGCAGGAATCCCTCCAATAAATGGGTGAGTCGGAGAATCAAACTTCTCGCTCTAGTGCGGGTCGAACTGATAAGTACTAGTGGTACCGGTCCTAATGGGCGGAAAGTGAATGGCCGGGGCAAAAGATGCTCAAATGAAGCTGGGCTCTCTGCTCCTAGGATGGCAATGGGTGCTAGGACAAATTGGTTCCTCGCCGAGCTGATAGGGAGTTGGAGAAGAACTGAATCCTCGCTGAATAGAGATAACATTTTTGGATTGATCGGTGAATTTGAAGAAGAGGTCTACTGCCACGTTTTCAACAAGGAAAAACCTCCATTTGGTCTGCTGGGTCAAAGAAGTTGAGCAAGCAAAAATGGTGCTGCCAAAAGATGCAATTGGTGAAAAATGCCACACTTGCCAAAGAAAGCGCAGGTGACCGAGAATGGCCGAGTAGTGGAGATCAAAAGAGGCTACCGATGGAGCAAAACCTGTTTTATTGGGCGAGCGTGACTATTCGATGTGAAATCCCAAAAAGTGGCGCATCAATGGTTAAGGGATGCAAGGAAGCGACAGAACAGATCGCAACGAGGGCATTGCAAATTTGAATGGGGGAGAATGTCACGGTCCGTGAATCCTCCTGTACTTGTGACACTTGTGAGTGGTGTTTGGGGTTATCGAGTGAAGAGTGAGGAGGCAGAATGGACGAACACAACTGGTCCGTGGGAGTGGCGTCAGGATGGTTGATGCTAGAAGTTCTAGGATAAAAAGATTATATCACTTAGGAGCTTTGAAGGCGGGGTTGGCCTCCCGTGTACAAATTGGTCGGGAGCTGATGCCGCTCTCCTGACGAGGCCATGGCAGGCCGAAACCAATTATTGAGCCTAAAGGAACTTGCTACCTCACTCGATGGACTAGACGCCCAAGTGAAGCTGGCGTGGTAGGATCTCGTATGAAGAAGCATTCACCGTATTATTCGCTGGAACAGCTATAGAACAAAGGCTAGCCTGGTGAATTTCGCTCGTCAGGTTCCGCACGGGTCCTTCCACGGCCAAGGAAATTGTCGGCCCATGACACATGCTTGTCTATCTAGATTTTCATTATTCCTTTATTTTTTATTTAGAAAAAATAGATCAAGTTCGTCAATGTAGAGGTAATGTGAAAAAAATACAAAATAGATCCCAAGCATATGAGAGAGTTTAATCCAACGGATGGAGGAATGAAAATGAGAGACCTTTCGGAATGCACAATAATAGGCCAGTCAATACCTATGCTTTTCTCCAAAACTATAGATAATTGATACTTCCCATTGCCGACCAAGCAAGTTCTTGCTCTGTCCAACCGGCCAAGCAAGAAGGAGACGTGAGGCTATCCCATCTCTTCTGAGTAGGTTTTCAATGGTGGATGAATCAAGCGGTGGTTGGAATTTAAAATAGCTCTACGAGGCGTTTGACAAACACCTTATAGCATTGCCACAGAGGCAACGCCTCCTCCACCACTTTACAACGGTAGTAAAAAAACTACTTCACCCACCTTTAAAGTTCTATAGCTTTAATACATGTATTACTAAACAAAGAGGCTACAATACTGCACAATCAAAGCACATCGTAGCTATATAACACAACTGCCTCTATACCATGTGGACTCTAATTTGTTCCACTTGTCAATTGGTTCGCTTGTTTTTTGCAAGATGAGTCCTGTCACTTGTGAATATTTATGATGAAGTCATCACATCTATTTCCTTAGTCGAAGTCAGTGTTAACCATTTCTACCTACATGATTGCTTTCGTATAATGAGTGCCTCTCACTTGCCTCTTTTCCTAAAAGCTTTTTCCAAGAAATGTTTGCTCTACGCTAGAGCACAAAAGGCTGAGTACCTCTAAAGCCCTATCTAAGTAATGAGAAAGCCTTTAGATGTTGCCTCACCCTGCTTCAAGATGCTTCACATGCAACTCTAAAACAGGTGTCACCAAACACGCAAACTACATTGCTTCTCGACATAGCTACAAATCATAAAACTGTAGTACAACCATAATTATTACTAAATGGGTTAATGTCCATCATCCTTCATCATAATCTAAGTTTAGGAAGAATTAACCTTGTCAATGAACATCGCGTCACTCAATCGAGCAATCCGGCCTCCATATTTACCTTGATGACTTCTTGGAATAAGCATGGAAAGCTTGACAACTCTCTGAATTGATGAGAGAAAGATAGATGTGAGAATCAACTTAAATGAACAATCAACAAAATAAATCAAATAATAGGGTTTTGGTGAAGCTTCGATCAAGCTCCGACCACAGGAACTTGAAGGACCAGCTAAGGATCATTGTTGGAATGGTCTGAACACCAAAGGAGGTCGTCAGATCATCGGAGTTGGCATTTGACTTGGCTAGATTGGTCACTGGCGTGAATCACGGTAGTGAAGCTGAGATGAAGATCGGCTAATTTGGCAATTGTCTTGTGGTCCTCAGGTGGAGTGACCGTTATGACCAGTAAAGGAGGTGGCTAAAGGACATCGATAATCTAATGATTTGTTGGAACGGCGGCTAGTGAGGGGCTAAAATCTGGTGGCAAAGCGAGAGAGTAATTCGAAAAATGGCTAGCCCATTATTTTGAGGGAAAGATGCATATATACTCCCTCATATTTTAATCTTAGCCCTTGGATTAAGCCAATGGTCTAAAATGGTTGCTTCCTCATTAAGCTAGTCTCTCATTGGCTCATCTCAATTCACTTGGATCAATGACATGGCACAATGGATGGCTTGGATGGGCTCATGATGAATGGCTAAGATTATTTGCTTAGCTATTAAGAAAAATTTCGATTGGTTGATTTAAATTGTCAATGATTGAGGGCATTTTGGTCTTTTTGTCAAGTATGAGCATTTTAATCAATTTGCTACACAAGAGAGAGGGGGGGTGGTTAGCCAGCCTTGCTATGCTGGTTGGATGGTTGGCCGGGAAAATCGGCCGGTCAACGTTGGCCCAAGTCAAGTTGACCTGGTAGAACCAAGTTGACCAAGGCTTGATCGAATTGAATTGGTTCGGTTCTTGATCCTATCTTGTTCTAATTCTTCTTGATTTTATCCAAGTAGACTGAATTAGAAATTTCCCAAATGATTTGAATCAAATTGAATGTAAATTGAACCAATTGGATTGGTTTCATTCGATTAATTTGGCAAGCAATGATTTTATTTCCTCAATTCTTTTTTAAAATCACACCATGAACTAGACTAGTGTGCACAATTGGGATTCAATTGGTCAAATTGGATGTTAGTCTAGAATGGGTCAAGTGAAATTGGGTCAATTACGGCGTTTCGTCCTTGATTTTTCTAGTGCATGTTCACTAATTTGATCAAATTAAGCCAAATGGAAGTGATTTTGTCAAAATTGGTATTGAAATTGAGTTCCATCCAATCAATTGTATCCAATTTTAGTTAATTTGCACTCATAATGATGAATTGATTCATAAACCCTAATTGGGTCAAAATTGGGGAAATTTGTTGATGAGTTGTAATCTCAAAATTGGTTTAACAATTAAATGTACTATGACCTATAAGATCAAATGTCGTAAAAGAAACCATCTCAAAGACGACTAGAAATGTACTAATTTTTATTTTGGCCAATTAAATATCGAAATTCCCAAATTGGGGAAAAGTCAATTCCTATTTGATGTTTGTAAAATTGATGATGCAGAAGTCAAATTGAAATAAAACTATGTTGACTTATGAGTTTTTCCATGTTTTGCTTCATATTTTCTAAAACTTCATAATTTCTAAAATCGAACGTGCAAATATGAAGTTGATACCATTTTTTTAAACAAAAAGCTAAATTTTGAGCAAATTTTGACTTTTTTTAATCAAAGTTTGATAAAAAAAGTCAACTCAAAAGTCAACTTTTTGATTTTCAAAATTAAAGTATAAAAAAATCATAATTGAAAGGCCAATGCTAATTCAAATGCTAAATAGCTCTTTTTGACATGAAACAACCTCGTTGCAATCAAGAATCCCATTGTCAAGTTTTTTCTCTTTGTATGATGCATGAGGTAAAAATTAAGTATGAACAGTTGTCCCTCATTGAGTGGGAGTTCAAAGATGGAAATTAGGTTATGCTAAACCTGTTTTTTTAGAATGACATTGTTTCT
Organism: Eucalyptus brandiana; assembly: GCA_014182725.1. Lineage (NCBI taxonomy): Eukaryota > Viridiplantae > Streptophyta > Magnoliopsida > Myrtales > Myrtaceae > Eucalyptus > Eucalyptus brandiana. The sequence continues at coordinate 56,705,236 of CM024675.1, forward strand.
TTTTTTGTTCCTAGAAAAAAAAGTAGATTTTTTTTTAATTTCTTGTTTCTATTCCAAATCTATTTATTGACCATTGATATATGTGGAGAATAGAAAAATTAACTGATGTACACAAATATATTTTTATTCTTTTCTAGTTATGGGGAACAGAAAATTGGAAATGTCACCAAACATGCCCTAAGTGGCTAGGGGCCACCACCACCTAGCTTTGCATTGACACCTTTTTTTGGTTCATGATTTATAATTTTCTTTATTTTTTATCCGGTGTCACTTTTGATGCTAAATCATCATGACATGGTGTTAAGGTATAAGGTAAATTGCTACAGTGCCACTTTTGGTGCTCACATGTTTGAAAGAAGTAGAAAATATTAGGTAGCTTGGCACTCCACATCAACGAATGGTCGCTCCTCCCTTTGGGCTCCACATGTTTGTGGGCTCCACCTTTCGAGAGATTTTAACATTCCTTTTTCTATCTCCCTCTTTGTTAGTCTCTCTCCCTCCCCTCTCCTATTGCCTCTTTTGGTCGATAGGCCTCACTCGTCTTCATCATCTTTAGAGTGCATGCAACCCTCTCTCTCTAGCTTAGTCAAAAGCAAAGTTAAGATCACCTTCACAAAATAGAGTGTGCATAACCAAAATTTTCAGCTAATTTTTAGGCCTCATGTTCAAATCGACATCTTGACCCAATTTTCCATCTTAATTTCATTGAAGTGAATTGATAGGCCTCATTCTCAAATCAACATCTTAACCCAATTTTCATCCATTTCACTGATGTGAACCGATGGAAATGATTGGCTGTTCAATCTTCGTGAATTCTTTGCTTGCTTTTGCATGCATGATAGTAGCTTCTTCTTTGCTCTTCATTTCTCATTTCATGAAACCTTAGTGAGAGAGAGGAGACTAAAAGAGGTTATGGGAGAGGGGAGGAAGAGAGAGTAACCCGCAGGGGGGGGGGAGGGGGGAAGAGGGTTTGAAATCTCCTAACAAGTGGGGTCCATTGAACATGTGGAGCTCAAAGGGTGGAGCTATCATTCATCGACGTGGAGTGCTAGGCCTGCCCAATATATTTTTCTGAATGAGGGCAACACGAACACATAAAAGAAGGAAAAAGAAAAAGAAAACATATGATTTATGAATCCATTAAAGAAAAATGAATCATAATCCCTACGTGAGGTTAAGAAATTTATTTCTCATTTTTATTATATCTCAAATCGATCTTAATTTTTGTAGAACATAACTAGCAAAAAGTCTTCGTGCATTTTGTAGACCAAACATGTGATATTGTATATTGAGATTTATTTTTAATTAAAGAAAAAACACTAAAAACTCTTTTACAAAATACATTCAAATCCCAAACATTTTTAAGAATACAATCAAGTACTCAATTGGCAGTACGTGAAATCGAGTTTCAATTTGCTATCATTGGTGTCTGTTAGAACATGGACCGATGGAAAGCAAAAGTGGAGGAAAGTTGGGATAAGAACGCATGTATTGCTTTCACATTATGAAGTTGTATGATTACACTCCTTTTATATTACATGAAGTCTAGCTAATCTAGGAAAATAAAATATTTTGTAATATTCCAATGAATCAATCAAAGACAATTAGATCAGTTATATGATCAGTATCTTCACCATAATCAGATTGAGAAGCAATATCTCTAACATTCCCCCTCAAGCTGGTGGCCTGTATACATCAAGGACGCCTAACTTCCTTAGTAGCTGCTTATGTTGCCTCCCACACAAAGGTTTGGTGAAGATGTCTGCAAGCTGTTCTGATGTTGTTATTCCCATTGTCTTGATTACTCCTTACTAGATTTTGTCTATGATGAAGTGACAATCAGCTTCTATAAGCTTCATCCTATCACGAAATACCAGATTCATTGCCAATTTAAGTGTAGATTCATTGTTGTAGAACAGAGTTGTTGTCTCCCTCATCCATATATGGAGATCTCGAAGTAATCCTCTTATCTAGATAATTTCACAGCCGGCCTTTGCCATCGTTCGATATTTTGCCTCAACGAAGGATAAACAAATAGTCGATTGTCTCTTCATTTTCCATGAGAGTAGAAAATTTCTTAATTTGACTTAGAATCCCGTTATTGATTTTCTGCTCATAGGGCAAGTAGCATAATCAGTGTCACAATATGTAGTCGGCTCTATGTTGTTTTCCCATGATAATAATATTCCCAATCCCGGACATCCCTTCAGGTATTTTACTACATTCAATGTAGCATTCATGTGGGACTATTTTGGGTCATGCATGAATTGATTAAGAATTTGTATGATGTAGCATATATCTGGTTTGGTCATGGTGAGGTAGATGAGCTTCCCAACAAGTCTTTGATATATTGAGGGATCCTTAAGTAATGGATCCTTGTTCGATGGTGACACACTCTTGTCAAATTTGGCTGTTGTCAACTTGGTATTATGCTCAATCGGGATCACAACCGGTTTGGAACTAGATAACCCCGGTTCAAATATAATTTCCAAAATAAATTTCTGCTAACTAAGACAGATTCCTTTGTCTAATCGTGCGATTTCAATTCCAAGAAAATATTTGGGAGGTCCTAAGTCCTTAATGTGGAAAGTGGAATGCAAATACTTCTTAAATTCCTCAATTGCGAGTTCATCATTCCCCATAATCAATATATCATCAACATATATCAATAAACATATGGATGATTTACCTTGAGTCCATGTGAATAAGGCATAATCATGTCATGATTGCTTGAACTTTGCTACTATGAGTGCATTGGTAAACTTTGCATACCATTATCGAGATGCCTGTTTAAGTCTATAGAGGGATTTACGGAGATGACATGCCCGATTCTCCCCCAGTCTCTGAAATCCCGGTGGAAGATCCATATAAATTTCTTCTTCTAGATCCTCATGGAGGAAAGCATTGTGGACGTCCATCTAATGAAGAGGCCAATCACGAAGAGCAGCAATAGCTGAAAAAGAATTAATAGTGATTTCCTTTGCTACTGGGGAAAAAGTCTCATAATAATTGAAACCTTCTCATTGTGTAAATCTAAGGCCACAAGCCTGGCCTTATATCGCTCAATGGAACCATCGGCCTTGTATTTGATTTTGTACACCCATTTGCACCCAATAAGCCGCCAATGAGGTGGTAAGGGGACAATATCCCAATTCTGATTTCATTTGCCATGGCTTGTTGCCAACGGGGATCTTGAATGGCCTCGTTGTAAGAAGATGGTTCTTGTCCCTCAGATATTCTACTGATACAACACCGATGTTCTGGTGATAAATGAGTAAAGTTGACATGAGAGGAGATGGGATAATATGTATCGGATGATTTTGATGTCGAACAAATATAATCCTTCATCCATGTGGGCGGTTGCATTGTACGATCATTGAGGAGGTGCGATATCCAACCGGTTGGGTGACCCATGAGAAACATGATCCACAGGACTAGATTAGGAGGCCATGGAATCCTCTGATAATGGAATTGTTGTTTCATCGTTCTCTTCCAATGATAAGCTGGGCTCATTTCTAGATGTGGAGGGCACCGTATGAGGAAACATAACTAGTTGTGGAGGCGATAGGTGTTCCTCACTTAAGAAGGACGTCGATTCCCAGTTTCATCTAATGGTTCCTCTGAAGAAGTCTCATCCTTGAAAGGGAAAATATCTTTGTGAAAAATGACATCCCGACTAAGAAAGAATCGTTCGGTCGATCGATCAAGCACCAAATATCCCTTCTGAAGAGTGAGATATCCCATAAATATGCATTTGAGAGCATGAGGTCCCAATTTATCCCGAGGGCCTATAATAGATACATAACATAAACACCCAAAGACATGCAAATGATTGGATATCCAATTTTTTGCCAAAGAGCAGCTTAAAAGGACTTCATCCATTTAGGATTTGAGATGGCACTCGATTAATTAAGTAAGTTGCTGTGACCACACAGTCTTCCCAGAACGCTTCAGAAATGGAAGCTTGATATTTTAGAGCTCGAGCCACCTCTAAAAGATGGTGATGTTTTCTGTTGACAATCCCATTTTGTTGGGGGTGTGTAGACACAAGAACTCTCATGAAGAATACCATTCGATGTAAGAAATGATGAACATTCAAGGTTGAAAAAATCATCGGCATTGTCAGTATGAATTTGCTGGACGATTTTGTGGAACTGATTTTTAATCAAGACAAAGAAGTTTGCGAGATGAGTGAGGACTTTGGTTTAGGATTGCATGAGGAAAACCCAAGTTGCATGAGTATAATTGTCCACAACCGTGAGAAAGAATCGCGACCCGTCACAATGAGGTGTGTGATATAGCCCCCAAATATTTATATGTAATAAGGCAAAAGCATCTTTAGTACATGTTGTACTTTGAGTGAATGGTAATCGCTTTTGTTATGCTCTTGGACAGATAGTACATTTGGGGTGAGGAAAATATCCACTGTATCCCAGACGCTAATGGAATAAAGAGAGATTTCCATTACTAGTGGCATTACAAAAGGTGCCCTTATTCAGGAAAAAAATTGAAAGATCAAAATTTCTGGGTAATGTAGTCAAAAAATAAAGTTCATCACGATTTTTATCCAAGCCCATCAGTTTCCCAGTGGAAATGGCTTGAAATAAACATATATTTGAATCAAACAAAATTCGACAAGAGTTGTCTTTGCAAAGTTTGGAGACGAAAATAAGATTGAATTGAAAATTCGGAATCAGAATGACATTCTTAAGTGTGATGGATGGAGTGAATTTGACATTCCCAATTTTTGTGACGGTGGTGTTGCTTCCATTTAGAAGACAAACAGAAGTGTTGTAAGGAAATTCATGAATATGGGAAAGGAAACGTTCATCGTAGACGATATGATCACTAGCACCTGAATCAACAATTCATATTTCAAATGAAATAGAGCTCATCAGGCAATAAGATATACTTGCATAACTAGCCATTTTGTCTTGCGTTCCTAGCTGACTTAGGGCCCTCATGATTTGCTGGAATTGATTGTTGTCGATGGGCTGATTACCTTAGCATTTGTTGTGACTAGAAAATCTCGATCTTTCCTTTTCTTTTCCCTGTGCAATTTCCAACAATCTTTTTTTGTATGATCTTGGCATTTATAATAATCACAAACTTGCCTTTTCCTTTGTTGGAATATTGACTATTGGATCTGGAAGATGTGGCTGAATCTCAGCCATTCGTTGTCTTCCATGTTGGTGCTGAGGTGGCGTGATACGTGCCATCAGAGCTAGGTACGACCAGGAGAGAACGGCCGTCAGATTGCGCCGCAATCCTTAAGCCATCAGATCCCACAATTAGATCTCGGCCGTTGATTTGTAATGAGCTTCCGGAGCACCTTGGACTATTCGATCGTGGAGATACGATTAAATCATGTCCGTTCATCTTGAAAGAAGTGAGTTTATCTTCCTCGCCTGGGAAACCTAGTGCTGTGCCTGAGCAAGGAGGACCTCCATGACTAGGACCTGGGATGTTGTCGTCGTGAGGACAACATGCTTGCCGACCTTCAAGTATATTGTGGACGCGAGGCATTGGGATTCCTCTTGCATGGCTAGTTGATAAATCCGTCCGAGTGAGGGTATGGGATCCATGGCGAGGATCTAGCTTCGAAAGGGTAGATAACTTTCGTTCAATATGAGTAAGGATCCCGTCACTTTCTTCGATTCCTTGATTGCTCGGTATTGTGTGAGTGTAGCCTCCGGTCCTTCAAGTTTTTCTTCTGCCATTTATAGTTCATTCCATAGGGCTGACGGCCGGTTGAAAATGGCGGTGACCGAGAGGTTGTTTTGTTTCAACTCGGATAGGGTTTGGGTTATCCAAAAACTTTTGTCCTATCGAGTTTCCCGTACATCTCTTTAATGTTATCCCAAAAAAAATTTGCATCCTCCGCCAAAGGTAGTCCCGTGGCAACCCTGGGGTGAGACAATTGCCGATCCATGTCCAAACGAGTTGAATGCACTTTCTCTAATGTCGTGCAAGCCTATTGTCAGACAAAATCGGCACCCTTCCATCGATAAATCCATCCTTGTCTTTAGTAACTAGGGCATGCTGGAGTTCTCGAGACTAAATAGAATAATTTTCCGGTCCCGAGAGTTGTTGTGTGATGAGGCGTAATTCTAGGCCATCGGCGGTGGAAGTGTATAAGGGGTCTCCAAGCTCCGGCTCGCTGCCGGCGATACCTACAAAAGGGTAGAAACAACGGCTATAAATTGAGGCCGGGTTCGCCGACCCGATTCAATCACTGGAATGGGTTCGGCCATAGGATGTGGTCCTCCTTCTGGCCTATTATCCTCCACAGAGCCCGCTTGCACTAGGCTTGGGAAAATCGTGTGGCCCGAAATGGGTTGTGTTTGGGCAGGGTGGCCTTGGAAGGGCTGAACGTGGATAGGAACCCATTGGACGTATGGGCTCAAAGGAAATTGCCCTAAATGTGCCTGTGCCTGCGCCTGCGCCTGCGCCTGCGTTGGATCAGATCCTGGAAAGAATTGCCCTACACGAGACTGAGCCAGGTCTGAGTGCCCAATCTGCTCCTCTGCCGTCTGATTTTCTTTAGAAAGTCGGCTGGGTTTTGGTGTGGATCCGAGGGAGGATCACTGGGAGATGGGGAACCAGACTTTGAACTCTAATTCTTAGGCATTCTTCTTTGCAGGATAAAAGGTGGTTTGCGGAAGCTTAAGATGCTCTGATACCATGTCAGAACATAGACTGATAGAAAGCAAAAATGGAGGAAAGTTGGGATAAGAACGTGTGTATTGCTTTCACATTATGAAGTTGTATAATTACACTCCTTTTATATTACATGAAGTCTAGCTAATTTAGGAAAATAAAATATTCTGTAATATTCCAATGAATCAATCAAAGACAATCAGATCAATTATATAATTAGTATCTTCACCATAATCAGATCGAGGAACAACGATAACTCCAATAGTGTCCAGTCGCAAAAATTTTGAAAAATAATAATACGAACCATTGACATCGCTAATCCAGATCTAAAGGCACCAGATCTAGCCTGTGAACTTCCAGATTTACGACCATGGCTCCAAACTTCCCGATATGGTGACGGCAGCTTGGCTATAGCCACGAGCGACGGTGGTCGACTTCCGGATATGCAACCATGGGTTGAGATATCCAAATTTGGCGATGGTGGCTTGTCCATGGCCGTGAGCAATGATGATTGGCTTGGATGTGGCACCAGAGGCTTTGTGGTGGTGATGGGGAGGGAAGGAACGGAGGTTGGGCTTGACAACTCCATTGAAGCGAAGAGGCTTCCATGGCTAAACAAAGAGCATATATTCAGTTTTGTTTATTTGATATCACATTAATGATGCGTGTTAATTTAAGAGTGGATGTATTTAAATAATGGGCACCATATCAATTATTGATGTTGTATTATGGGATCACCTAATATTTTCTTCTAAAAAATCAGACGAGAGGGAAGTTTCAATTTTCATGAAGTTATTTAAAAAAAAAAAAAAAGTAGACAAAAAAGCAGAGAAGAAGAGGAAAACATATCAAGGAGAGAGGAAGGTGTGGGGAGCAATGATGATGGGTCCAATTTTCTCTATTTTTTATTCCATGCCACTAATGATGTCAGGTAAATTGCTACATCGGCATCTTTGCGTCCGCGTGTTTGAAAGAAGAGCAGTAGGAGCAGAAAACAAGAAGAAAAAAACATATGATTTATGAATCTTATAAAACAAAAGGAATCATTATTCCCACACTGAGGTTAGGAAGTTCATTTTTTTTTTTTTCATTTTAATCATACCTCAAACCAATCTCACTTTTTGGTCGGACATAATTAGTAAAAAGTCCGTGTATTATGTAGACCAAATATATGATATCATTTATTGAGATTTATTTTTAATTAACAAAAATTACACAAAAAGTCCAAACTATTTTATAGAGCACAACAAGCCCTAATCGTATTTTTAAAAATACTATCAAGTCCTCATTTTGCACCATTTGAAATCGAGTTCTACATTTGCTGTCGTTGGTGTTCATATTTGGAGTCACCAGTTCTGCCCTGCGAACTTCCAAATCTATGACCATGGCTCTAGACTTTCAGATCTGGTGATGGCAACTCATCTATAGCCTCGAGCGACAGTGGTTAACTTCTTGATGGGCAACTATGGCTCAAGATCTCCAAATTTGGCAATAGCGATTTGTCAATAGTCGTGAGTGACAGCAGTTGGCTTGGACGCAGTGTCAGCAGCTCTGCAATAGTGACGACGAGGGGAGGTGCAGAGTTCAAGTTCGACAACTCTAATGAAGCAACCACTAGAGTTTGCCCCAGTGACCACTCTTTCAACATAGAAGGGGGAGGTGGGAGGTTCGAATCCCCACCTTTTCAGGGGATTGGGGTGGGGACGATATAGTTTCAGGTGTGGGTTTTGACTCCCATACCCTGCAAAGAGGCAGGGTAAAAGTCTGAGAGCGAGAGTTAAAATAGGAATAGAATAGGACTCGATCAAAAAAAAAAACTTCAATGAAGCGAATAGGCTTTTATGTGCAAATAGAGAGCATTTATTAAATTTTGTTAATTTGATTTCACATTTATGGACGTGTCAATTTAAGAATGGATGTGAATAAAAAGTGCTAGTCATACTAGCTATTCATGTGGTGTTATGGAATCACGGAATATTTTCTCTCAAAAAAAGTATAGGAGTTAAGTTTCAATTTTGAAGAAGATAATAAAAAAAGAAAGAAAAAAAAAAGGAGGAGGAAAACATATAGACGGAAGAGGAAGGTGAGGGAAGCAATGATCCTCAACAAGTGGGCGGGGTCGATCAGCTCCCAGCTTTGTCCAACTCCTCTCTTTATTTCTTATTTCACGTTACTAATTGACGTCGAGTCACGATGGCATGGTCTTAAGTCGAATTGCCAGATCCGCGCTTTTTGCGTCCCCATTGTCCAAAGTAGAGGAACACGAACCCCAAGAAAGAAAAAAAAAAGAGGGAGTAGGAAAGATAAGAATCCGACAAAGCAAAAGGAAGCTTTATCCGAGGTTAGGAAATTTATTTTTTCATTTTAATTAGGTCTCAAACCGATTTCACTTTTTATAGGACATAATTAGTTAAATGTCTTCTCGCATTTTTGTTTACTAAATGTATGATATAATTTATTATGATCTTTTAATTAAAGAAAATTATACTAAAGTACAAACTTTTTTACAAAGTACAATCTAATTCCTCAACATTTTTAATAATGCAATCTAATCCTCATTTTGCAATATATGAAATCGAGTCCTAGATTTATTGCCATTTGAATCCAATTGCAAGAATTTCAAAATATTGTGATTTGTTGCAAAATTAAGCATTATTTCGGCCATACCTATGTAATAAACATGTGGCCTTCGTGGATCATGGAGTATAAGGCCTGGTTATGACTATTAGTTGGAAAAAAATTTAAAATCATATCTTCTATGTTCAAATCGAGTCAAGAAAAGTCAGTGAAAAGTTCAATTAATCATTTTTTAATGTAGAAAAAATGTTATACTCTTGTCTATATATATTTAAACAAATCAATTTCTACGTGAGAAATATTTTAATATATTCATATAATGTGTTTAAGCACATAATAAAAGAGTCAAAAGTATGAATACCGAAAGTTTGATTGTCAAAATGAAACTTAATCATGTTAGTTGTCATCATCGGATTAGCCCTCTGTTGTTGACAATGAACTGTGTACCCTATGAACTTCCTCAAGAAGCATGACAGTGCTGTGCAACAGCGAAAACTTGGCTAGGAAGGAACGAAGGACCTGTCTCGATAATTTTCTTTCTGTCCCATCCCGACCCAAAGGAAAAAGTGTCAACGTTTTCAACTATCCCCGCCATTTCCGGAACTCCTCTATAAGAAAGGCAAAGCTCTCTCTCTCTGTGACCAAGGCTTGTGAAGAAGCTGCCCCACACTTGCAGGGTCGAAGCGACGATCCAGAGGTGCGCATTTCGTTATCACTTTGTGTTTTTGAGCTCAGTTGACGCTCTTGTAAGATAGTGTTAGAAGAAACAACTTGAAGTAGACAAGCTCGCGTTTTTGTTGTTACTCGCATCAATTTAGACGAGGCTTCTGCATGTCAACATGCCTCGCTGACGATTTTCCCCAACCGGAGTTGTTTTTAGTATTCATGTAGATGTTTCTTCATGAAACTTCTGTAGATTTGCATATTTCTCCATTTTCTCTTGCTTTCCACTGAGACCGCCTCCCGATTGTGCCTTTCTAATTCCAGCTTGATTTGAAATATTTCCGTGAATTTGTGATGATCTAGCGTGATCAACTTGGATCAAAGCTCAGAGTGGTGACTGTCAAATAGATCCTCGTTAAATGAACTCAACTTAATTCTGATGTTAGAGACAATAGTATGAAAAAAGGAATCAATATCTCAGTACAAGATATGATTTAGAAAGCCAAATCGAGAAAGTTTGAAAAATAGAGTTAGCAACATGATATCCTTTAAACTTCTTTTTCCGATTGAACTCCGTCTGGCATGAAGCGTGACTTATTGGGAATTCCATTTTTTCTGACGAGGCACTACAGAGTAAGCAAGAAGAACTACCGGTCTAAACTACGAACCTCATTTTCTTTTTGCATAACGTGAAGAGGAGCTATAAATATCTTTCTTGAGAGACCGGTCTGCCCTTCCTCGTCCCAAATCCAATTCCTTCAGAATGACTTTTGAATAACTTTCTACGTCCTTTTCAACCCTTTCAACTAGTTACCCATTTTCAACCAAAAAAAACTAGTTACCCAATACCACAGAGCATATTAGATTACATAGTTTCCCGCCGGGTTCAATTGGTAGTTGGCCTACCAAGAACTGAATGAAGAAGAGATGAGACTGGCATGAGACGGAAGTAAACTCTAGATAAAATTCTCATTACTGATGGGGAGGTAACAAATTGGTAATTTATTGTATATACTTCACTGAATAGTGAGAAGAAATACAAATTCTATTACTGGATATGAATATTTTGTGAAATCAGATTACATGCACCTGGCCTACCAGATGGATCTAGATAAGTAATATAAATGAGACGGACTACACCAATATAATTACTATACAAATTCATTTGCAAGAATACAATAATCTCTCTTGTTCGTTTTCCTCCTCCTTCAGTAGAGCTGTTTCTTTTAACTCGGAGAAAATTACAGACTTGGAATGAGTCCTCATTAGTTACTGGAAGACAAATAGCCACAAGATCTGAACGTGCATGAACATATATTTGATTCGTTCAAGTATTTGATCGGTTTTCAATTTGACCAACACTTCTAATCTCTCCGAGATCATAACAACTGCTTTGCAGCACCTTGACTCTTCATTTGTTTCTGCCCTTTTCATTTCCCTCCGTTTCTTAACAATTTGGCCATTAATATGTATAAATACTGCCACTGCACATATGATGATCGACCAAATCTTCATTGTATCTACTTACAAGGAGCATTGACATAAGTCTCATCTTCCTCTCTGCATACGGTGACCAAAAGAATGGCGACAGACAAAGTGAGCTTGAAGCTTCTGGTCAACAAGAGCAACCGAACGGTGCTCTTTGCTGAAGCAGGCAAAGATTTTGTCGACTTCCTCTTCCACATCCTTGCATTGCCGGTGGGAACTGTGATCCAGCTTCTCACAAAATCTGGGATGGTGGGCAGTTTAGGCAATCTATACGGCAGCGTGGAGAAGCTGAACGATGTGTACATCGAATCTTCCAAGAAAGACATTCTCTTGAAACCCAAAGCACCCTCCTGTGTCTCTGAAATCCCTCTTATATTGCCCGAGACTTCTTCAGATTCAACGCCCAAAACCTACTACAGGTGCTCTTACCGTTCGTATAGTAACTGTTCAAGCTACGTGGCGGAGGACCGCTCTGCAAAATGTCCCCAGTGCAATAATTCCATGAACGAAACATTCACTCTTGTCAAACCACTGGATGGTAACCCGACGGCTGCTGCGGCATCAGCAGCTGAATCAAACAGCAAGGGTGGTTTCGTGCAAGGGGTGGTTACGTACATGGTGATGGACGATCTGGAGGTGAAGCCAATGTCGACTATTTCGAGCATTACTTTGCTTACCCAGTTCAACGTGAAGGAGATTGGGCATCTTGAGGAGAAGGTGGTCAGCTTGGGAATGGACGAGGTAAGCCCATGCCATCCCTTACGATTAGGTTATGTTTAGATTTTAGAAGTGACTCAACGATTTGTGGAAACTCTATTTTAAAGAAGTACAAATTACAAATGAATTTTAATCGACATGACTTATGTGAAAGAGAAATTACTAGCTCCGTTCCATAAAAAATATTCTCAACAATTTTTTGGTACATATCGATTAATCAAAATTTTAGCTTTCGTACAATTATGTAGATGCTTGTAGGTTAAATCAAGATCGTGTTCGCCATTAATACAGAGCTTATAAAGTAAATGTCCTTTATTAATTATTTGATTTGTAACTGTGAAGGGTATAAAGCTATTGAGGACTTCATTTCACTCCAAGAAGGTTCTCACTGATGTCTTTCTCGATGACGAATGAGAGAGATCGTGATCAAGTGACTATATATATGCGTGTGAGGGTGTGTGATATATGAAGTACGTGGAGTGATATGTTATGATTTTGTGACAGTTTATGTAAGTCGTGCTACCGCGGATTGACATTTTTAAGGTTTTTCTTTCTTGTGTGGACATATTAACACGTTCATCGTCTCTTTTTGCGATATGAGTGTATTAGTCTAGTTGTAAATATGATGTGAACATGCTGAAGAAAGAATATATGTCTCATAGCCTAAAATGAATGCTAAAGCATATACCAGAAATGTGGAACCAATATAGACACGCCACTCGTAAATTTAACGGTGCTGGAGAACCTGGGGTGTCTAATTTTAAAGTAATTCGACAGTGTCCCTGATAAGTTGGCACTTTTGTCCCGGGGTGGGTCCAACTGAGTGCCCAACTCTCAATCCATGATAAGTTGTCCTCAGTACCTATTGCATAAGCTCGGATATAAAGAGGAAAATGACAATAGCTTGACTCGTGGCCTATGCGAGATCAGTTCAACTTTTTTAGAGCTTGAGTCATGCTCAAGTAACTTGGTTAGTTTGTCGAGTTCAGTTTGAGTTTAAAGATACTTGGCTGGATCTGCTCATGAGCTTAATCGAGCATATTAGTTTTTATATAGATTTTCCTTACCATTTTTAGTGACAAATAATGTAAAATGTACTTAAAATTATACTTCTTACTATGTAATTACATTTTCATTCTTTAATACATTTTTAAATATAAACGAAAAGGGCAAATGCGTGTATTTCAAGTCAAGCTGAGTTTGATCGAGTGAGAAAAAAATAAAGTGTGTTGAATTTTATATACTTCAGAACGAGTTGAGTTGAGCAACTCTCAATAATGTTGGGTTTGTATAGAGTCTAGTCTGAGTAGGGAAAAAAAATATTCAAGCGAGTTTGCATTGAGTTTTGGACTTTGAGTTGGTCGAGCTCAAGCCCAACATGTGTTTGCTTGAATCGACTTGACTCAATTTCATCCCTACATACATCTGATTTGATCTGATCAAATATAATTATACTCGCAGTTGACACATGATGTTTAGCCAACAAGACCTGACAAAAATGAAAATCAATCCTTGATTGTGCTATTGACACTTGATTTTTAGGTAACGCATCATGTAAAAGTAAGAATTTGAGATTTAGATTATTGATCGCAACATGATATATTTCCCAACCCAAAAAAGAGTTATTTAACGCTTGAATAAACATAAACACTTCATTTACATGTCATTTGCATTTTGATTTCGAAAAGTCAAAAAGTTGACTTTAATTTATCAAACCGTGATCGAAAAATCAAACATTTATCAAAATTTGGTTTTTTGCACAAAATACACCCAAGTAGTGACAATTTTATCTCTATATTTTCAATTTTAGAAAAAATCAGAGTTTGACCATCAATTGACTTTTTCACTGAAAAGTCAACTTTTGGTTAACCTTTTGCCAAAACAATAATAAAATGGAAAAACTTACAAATCAACCTATTTTTACTTCAATTTGACTTTGGCATCATAAATTTTACAAAAATTAATTAATAATCAATTTTTCCCCAATTCAAGAATTTCGAAACCTAGTCGATGAAAAAACAACATTAGTTCATTTCTACTTGCCTTTTGAGATTTTTTTTTTTTTTATGACTTTTGATCTATAGGTCACAACGTATCCAATTGTCAGGCCAATTTCAAGATGACAAGTTATTTCAAAATTTCCCAAATTTTGACCCAATCAAGGGTTCCAAATCGATTCTTTATGATTAGTGTAAGTTAACCGCAACTGAATACAATTGGTTGAATGGAATTTAATTCTAATATCAACTATGACCAAATTAGTGAACATGTAAATGAAAAGTCAAAGACAGAATGCCATAATCGACTTCATTCATCTTAACCTATTCTAAACTAACATTCAAATTGATCAGTGGAGCTTCAATTTGGCCAATTGAACTTTAATTGTACATATTAATCTAGTTCATGGGGCAATTTTAATAGAAATTGGTAGAATTAAACAATTTCATGTCAACTTAATCAAACCAAGTCATTTCAATTCAATCTAATTCATTCAATTTGATCCAATTCACTTAGGAAATTCTTAATTTGACTTAATTAGATCAAGAATGGGAAATTTGAGACAAAAATAGAGGAAAGTGGACCAAGATTGAGCCGGCCAAGGGCCGAGTCAACTCGGTTCGATAGGTGTTGATCGACCAAGGCTGTAAAGGCCATTTCGATCGACTTCCAGCCAACTAGCACCCATTCCGACCAGCCAGCCCTTGGCCAACCAATTCTCTCTCTCCTTGTGCATAAAATTACAAAAATGCCCTTATTTGACAAAAAGACCAAAATGCCCTTTATCATTGTCAACTTAAAATAACCAAAGGGAGCTTCTCTTAATAGCTAAACAAATGATCTTGGCCATTCATCATGAGATCATCCTAGCCATCCATTGTGCCAAATCATCAATCCATGTGACTTGAAATGGGCCAATGAGGAGCTTACTTAATCAAGAAACAAACAAATCTAGCCCTTAGATTAATCTAAGGCTAGGATTCAAATAAAAGGGCGTATATAAAAAAATTTCCCACCATAATTTGGAGGGAGGCTGGCCATATTTTCAGACCTACTTTATCTCTCTAAGGGCGTGTTTGGTAACTTCTGTTCTCAGGAACAATTTCTGATCATAAATGATTCTTTTTATTTTGTTCCGAACAATTTCTAAGCATTTTAAGCCGTTTGGTAATTGTCCAAAATTTCAATTTCTGGAATAGAATTACGTTTGTTACAATGCTTAAAATTTCTATTCCAAATCATTTTCTTTTAATTTTTAAATAATTTTATTACTTTTTTTTTCTTTTTTTCTTCTTTTATTTTTTTTTCCCTCTCTTTCTCCTCTTCTTCTTCTTCTTCTTCTTCTTCTTCTTCTTCTTCTTCTTCTTCTTCTTCAAGTTGCTAGTCGCCGGCCTTGGGATGACTGGCGACCGGCCATACAAGGGCTGGCGACCTCATTGTAGCTCACCGACCTTCGGCAAGGCCATGCCTCGTCGGCTGAGCCTCGCCGGCAGCTGGGCAAGGCTTAGCCGAGTCATGGCTGGGTGAGCCCTGCTGGCGGTTGGGCAAGCTCGACCTCGCCAGATCTGGGCGAGGTCGCCATGACTCGACCAAGCCTCGTCGAGGCTGGCCGAGCTTTGCTCAATCAAGCAAGCCTCGCCGGTGGCCAAGGGAGGCCCGGGTGAGGCTCGCCTGGCCACTGGTGAGCTCACTGGGCCTCGCCCTAGCTTGGCGAGCCTCCGGTGAGCTTGTGCGGATTGGTTGTCAGCGGTAATGGTAGCAGATGAAGAAGAAGAAAGAGTAAAGAAGAACAAGAAAAAAGAAAAGAAAAGAGAGAAAATAGGTTACTTGATTCTAGAATTGTTCTTGGGAACAAAGAATCAACTATTTTCTTCTTCTTGATTCTGTTCCAAATCTACTTCCGGAAACAAAAAAATAGAAATATGTTCTTGGGAACAAAAATTTTACCAAATGGATTTCTGTTCCAAATCTACTCTCAGGAACAAAAGAATAGAAATTAGCACTATTTAGCAAGTTGCCAAACATGCCCTAACTCTCTCCCCTTCCTCCCCCCATTCTCTCTCTCTCTCTCTCTCGCCCGTTGGTTTCCTTGTCCTTGCCGGCTGGTCATTGGCCCTATGCCAGTGAGCCACCATCATGCTAGCACTCCTTTGGCTGTCCTCGAGCCATTGGTGGTCCAAGTTTCACCTTAAAACCGTCGGACATCCTTGAAACAAGCCGTTTTTCCCTCTTGGCACAAAGACATGCTCCACGCTGGTGTTTTTAGCTACCAGTTCTAGCTACTGGTTCGATCAAGTCCTGGTGATTCCTTGGCAGCCTGAGCTTGTAACACTTATCCTTGACTATTCATCGAAGTGACCATGGCCGAAGTTCCATTGGGTTATCATCAGAACAATTCCGATTGCTTAATTCTTTCATTACCTTCATTTGAAGTTTATTAGACCAAGTTTGCTCTCAAGTTTCACTTACTGATTTTGTCGTATTGCTAGATACTTGCCAAGCATCCTTGGCCAATTTTTATGAAGGTGTGGAGGTGATTATAGTGGTTGGATCACTGGTTTGATTGCTAGAGTAACGTCGGACAAAGTGAGTCTATATCTAAACTTAGATAGGTTGAATTTTGAAGAGGCCTAGTGCATAGAGGAATTTGCATCGGTTGAGATCCTCATATGTTGATGAACGAATACTTAGTGTCGTTTGACTAGCAGAATCATGTTTAGGAGCCAATAAAAGATAGACAATACAAATTTGATATTTTGTGTTTTTCGTAATCCACTTGTCTCAGTTTTTGCTTGTTTCAAGCTACATAACGTTGAAATCTGGAAAAAATTCAGTTAGAGAAATGATCTTTGACTTTGTAAGCTTCGATTTGATAGGTCACATATCAAAATCGAAGATTATTTGCTCTATTAAATAGGCCTTGAAATATAGGATCAGGATCTCACAAAGTGCATATGGTCAATAGTCCGATCTCATGTCCAAGATACGACTTGTGATCACAAAGAAAATTAGCCAATTTGATCCTCATGTCGCAGGATATGATTCATCGATTTCATTTGCAAAATTAAATGGACAAGGATGATATTTTGGGTGGTGGATGTTACCTTTATTTTGATTTTGATTTGATTTTGTTTTTATTCTTACCAAAAAAAGAAAATCACAAAGAAATGTAGATAGGATTAGAACAAATAGCAGATAAAATTAGGGAAGATTATTCCAATATAAAACATTGTATATTAGGATAATATTGCATATTTAGTTTGGTTATAGATAATCTTCTTATAATAAACTAGAATAAGTCTTTTTTAACTTTTTCCATAAAGATTGCATTCTAGGTTAGGTTTAATCTAGTTAAGATAACACTCCAATTTAAATTAGGGTTTGGCCTAATTTAATTTCTGGTTTATATTAGACAATATATTACAAATTTAACGAAAAATACAAAAAATATCCCGTGCATGTCATATAAATTAAGTGCATAAATTCCATGTCATTCATGCCATGTCATTGTGCTTGCATCATTAATGCGTTGTCATTGTACGTCATATATGCCATGTCAACATCATGCCATGTGATTAATCACATGTCATTTAGTGGTAACATGTTAGGCTATTTAATTAAATTGCACATCATTCTAGAATGCATGTCATTAAGAATATGTGTAACATGAATTTGTATGTCGTGTTAGAATAGTTGTATATTAAATTTTACTCGTCATTAGAGTTAGGACACTTTATATAAATTGCATGTCATCTTAGGAATTCCATGTTAGGTTAATTTAATTGATATCGCATTCGATGCTAGGGTAGTTAAATGTAGAATTTTCGGTCATTATAATTAGGAAACATAGTTAAATATCATCATTTTTCCAGATCATTGCATCTAGAGTAAGATCACATTGCACGCATTACATAAAGCATAGTTTCCATTAAATAAGAGAATACCTTTAAAATAGTTGAGTAAAATTGTGTGTTAATTAAAATCATATTTAGGATGATGATATGATTTTTTAGCTAACACTGCAGATGCTTTCATTGCTTTGAGATAATTTATTATTATCTTTTCCCCACAATTTATTTAACGCTTTGCTTATTGAGTGTTAAATAATGATTGCGCACCCGCCTGACACCTCATATGTTAGGGAGAAATTTAAAATCAATGAAAATTCATTGCAAAACATTTTTATGAAGTAAAAGAGAAAATATACCAAAAGGCGTTAGAGAAAACTAGCGTAATAAAGTTCCCGTTCCCACAATTTATGGTTTGTAGGAGAAGTATTTCTCTCATTACTTTACTTGGGTTTATAATCAACCCACCAAAAAATAGATTAGTGACAACTTCTAATTGAAAATCATTTGCATGTTAAGAATTTAAAACCTAAGTTGCAAATTGGTATGAGCTTGGGAGAGTTAAGTTAAGTTTAAGCTTAATAATCCATTAACCAAACCCCAAGGTGGTTCCACCTGTTCAGAGAGGTCATGACAACTTGGTGACTCCATTGGGAACTTGAGAACACTTAGTGGACGTAGGCCAATTTTCTTGCAAGGAGGTGTAGGAATGCATGGTTTAATTTTGAATTATTAAAGTGCTATTTGCATATAAATTATTGTGCATGCTTATGCATTTACATTACATTCTTGCATACACAACCTATCACTAGACCTAGGCTACCTAGGATGGTATTGAGATGGATATCACTCCAATTACATGACTGCGGTGTGAGTCACCTATCTCAATCTCAAAATTTCTTTCTTACTATTAAGAGTACCCACCATGATCCTCATGCCTGCAACTTGAGTTGACTCTTCGATCAAGCTAAAGTCATGATGATCCAACTTAGTTCCCATGCCGATGGCTAGTCCAATCATTCTTGTGGCACCGCTTTGTTAAGTCTTGTAAAGTAGAAATCAAGCCACATACCATGCACACGTCATGTGATTGCCACTCAGTTATTGGTAAAGCAAGTGCTCTGAACTTTCATCTCGTAATTTACCTACTTTATTGTATTATATTTGTCAGTCCATGGCAGTTGGTCCATCGCACGTTTTGGTCAATATACAATAGGAATGTTTGCCATTTGAATTATTCTCTCTCCGAAAGAGGAGTTGAACATGTGGTGGGGCAAGCTAGACCGAGCCAATCGCGAATTTGTGGAGTCAAGAGTTGGCAGACTCCTTTTTTTTGTTGTGTATCAACAAAAAATGGTAGCATCATCCAAGCACTTGCTTGCTATTAGTGTCTATCCACATTCATCTTAGGTAATCATGAGCTCACTCTAACTTTGGAGGAATATAGCATCACCATTAGAAAATCTTTGGAATTTAAATTAATCAGTCTGCCTATTGGAATAGATACCGTCTTTCTTCTGAGAATCAAAGAAGAAAAATAATAAAAGTTTTGAAGAGTCACCGCAATGCATGTACATTCTCGTTTCTAGATGAATGTTTCGAAATGGCACCTCTTCCAAAATGAATAGGATTTTTCTATCAGCCTTCTTTGGGTTCATAGATTTCCCTCATTGCAAAAATGCTATTAATCTTTTGATTGCTGAGTTAGTTTTACAAGTGTGTGAGGGAAAGAACTTCATTAGTTTTGTCTTGAACAAAACTTCTTTCCTTTACCCGGTTTAAAGGAAATGGTGTAAACTATTCCACGCTTTTCTTAAGCTTTTGCAAATTTGGTTCCTTGCTCACATAAAAGGGTTTCGCTGTTTAATGGCCATACACAAAGTTAGCACTTCTCAATGGCTAGCATTCTTGAAAATGACAACTTCCAAAGGTTGCTTATGGCATGCTAAGTGGATCCAAGTTTGTGAGGCGAGACTCACATGTATAAGTATTGGCATGATCCCTTATTGGGATTCACTAGAGCAACAGAATACTACCTGACTAGAGTGACTAGTTGATATCAAGCTGTATAAGATCTTCTCCTAGCTTTGCAAGTAGATTTGCTTTGGATTGGCTTCACCGACGGATACCGCAACCATGAGGATTCCATTGCTTTTGTGTTGCCCACAAAAGCTCATATGGATTGAAAAGGAGCTGAAAGCTAAAGAGAGAAAGTACTATGCCTCAGCTGAATATATTCGATGACTCAAGATTCTAGGTGAACTAACCACCATTCTAAGAGTGGATGTGAGTAAAAAATGCACGTCATATAAATTATTAATGTGACGCTATGGAATTACAGAATATTTTTTCCTAAGAAACGTACAGGAGCTAAGTTTCAATTTTGAAGAAGAAAATTGAAAAAAAGAAAGAAAAAAAAAATATATATATATATATATCAAGGAGAAGAATACATATCAGGGAGAGAGGAGGGTGAGGGAAGCAATTATGGTCAGTATACCTATCAAGGGGAAGAATACATATCAAGTGGCCCGGAGCCACCATCACCCAGCTTTGCCCAATTTTCTTTATTTTTTATTCCAGGTCACTATTGACGTCGAGTCATCGGGACACGGGTTAAGGTGAATTGTTACGTCGGTGCCTTTTGCATCCCCATGTTTCAAAGAAGATCGATACTAAATAAAAAAGAAAAGAAGAAGAAGAAGAAGAAGAAAACAGATGATCTTTGGATCCGATAAAGCAAAAGGAATCGTTACCCTACACCAAGAGGTTAGGAAATTATTATTATTTTCATTTTAATTAGATCTCAAACTGATTTCACTTTTTTTTAAGACATTAATAAAAGGGAAAATGACACAAACAATCTTTGAATTTTGATCGAACGTACAATGTAGTCCATAAAATTTTAATTTATTAAATATCGTCTTTGGACTTTCGATATATATTCAACTTAAAGGACAATATTAAATATTTTCATATAATTCAGGAACTAAGTTGAACATACACAAAAAGTATAGGAACTACATTGAATAAATTAAAATTTTAGAGATAATATTGTACATTGAGCTAAAGTTTATGGATCACATTGAATAAATTAAAAGTTAAGGGACCACATTACACATTGAGATAAAATTCAAGGATCATTTGTTTCACTATCCCTTTATAAAAAGCCTTCATGTATTTTGAAGACTAAACATATGATATCATTTATTGAGATTTACTTTTTAATTAAAGAAAATTACCCTAAAAGTCTAAACTCATTATACATTTAAGTGCCAAACATTTTGAAAATGCAATCAAGTTCTCATTTTGCAATGCATAAAATTGAGTTCTAAATTTGCTTCCATCGATGTTGAATCGCAAGAATACAAAAACATTCTGATCTAGACCATCGCTGACGATGCCACTAGTCCAGTTCTCTGGAGGCACCGAATCTAGCCTGTGAACTTCCAGATCTATTTCGATAATTAAAAAAAAAAAAAAAAAAACTGTTCTAGATTTATGACCATGGCTCCAGACTTTCAGATCTAGTGGCTGTAGCTTGTCGATAGTCGCAAGCGGCGGTGTCTGACTTTCAGATATGCAACCATGGCACCATATCTCCAGATTTGGCGACAGCGGCTCCTCCATGGCTGTGAGCGATGATGGTTGACTTGGATGCGGCGCCGGCGACTCCTCCGTGGCGATGACGAGGGCAGGCAAGGTCAGGCTCGGCAACTCCAACGGAGCGAAGAGGCTTCTACCAATAAACTAGGAGCATATACTTAATTTTATTTATTTGATTCCACATCAATAGACTTATGTCAATTGAAAAGTGAATGTGAGTAATAAAAGCATGTTATGTTATGGAATCACTAAATATTTTCTTTTAAACATCACGCAGGAGCTGAGTTTGAAGAAGATAATTGAAAAAAGTAGGCAAAAAAAAAAAACTAAATAATAAGAGGAAAACATATCAAGGAGAGAGGAAGGTGAGGGAAGCAACGATGGTTAATTATGGCACATTTGGTAACGATTTTGCTCCCGGAAACAATTTTTGAGTAAAAGAACGCGCTTAATAATCTGTCCAAAATTTCTATTCCCAGGATAGAAATGTATTTGGTAGGATTTTTAAATTCTTTTGTTTCTTTTAAATTTTTAATACTTTTATTATATTTTTTTTATTTTTCTCTTATTTCATTTTTCTATTCTCTTTTTCTTTTTTTCTTCTTCCTCCTTCTTTGTAGTTGGTTGCCGGCCACCGCCGTGGTCGACAACCGGCTGGGTGAGGTCCAGTGAGCTCGTCGGGGCGAGACCGAGCCTCAACCTCACCCAAGTAGCACAAGGTTGGCCTCGCCTTAGCCTGGCAAGGCTGGCTATGCAAGGCTCAGCCTCACCTTGGTTGGTCGAGGTCAACCTCGCCCAGCCACCGGTGAGGCTTGGCCTCGCCAAGTCACCGCCAAGTGACACTGACCTGAAGGTGGCTCGGCGAGGCTCGCCTCACTAGTGGCTGGGTGAGCTCAACCTCGCCTAGATCTGGTAAGACCGAGCTTGCCTAGCCACCGGCGAGACTTAGGCCGATGAGCCTTGCCGTGGCTCGGTGTTACTCCAGCGAAGTTGCCAGCCCTCGTCTGGCCCGTCATTGGCTATAGTCGAGGTCGGCGACTGGCTAAAAGGAAGAAGAAGAAATGGGAAGAGAAGAAGAGAAAAGAGAAAAAAAGAAAGAGAAGAAAAAAAACATAAACTGATTCTATGAATTGTTCTTGGGAATAAGAAGATATTTTTTTTTTACTTTTTGATTTTGTTTCAAATTTATTCTCAAGAACAAAAAATCAATTTTTTGTTCCCGGAAATAAAATTTTTATCAAACAAATTTTTGTTCTTTTTTCGTTTAGGGGAACAAAAAAATAGAAATAGTTGTTCTGATGATGATTATCAAATAGGGTCTTAATGGCTTTACCCAATTTTCTTTATTTATTTTTCGATGTCATTATTGATGTCGAATCATCATGACATGATGTTTAGGTGAATCGCTCCATCATTACCTTTTGCGTCTACATGTTTGAAAGACGAGCAACACGAAAAATAAGGGGACCCGAGGGGGGATGCATAAAATATTTAAATCGGATAAAGCAAAAGGAATCATTATTCCTACACAAGAGGTTAGGAAAGATATTTTTTTTTTATTATAATTAGATTTCAGAGCGATTTCCTTTTTTAGGACATAATTAGTAAAATTTGTTCTCGCATTTTGTTTACTAAATATATGATAAGTTTATTATGATTTTTTTAATTAAAGAAAATTACACTAAAAGTATAAACTCTTATATAAAGTACAATCAAGTCATCAACATTTTTGAAAATACAATCCAGTCCTCATTTTGTAGTATATGAATTTGAGTCCTAAATTTGTTGCCATCTGAATCCAATTGCAAGAATTCCGAAACATTATGATTTGTCGCAAAATTAAAAACATGTAGGCTTTGTCGATCAAGGAGTATAAGGCCTGGTTATGACTATTAGTCGGAATATAACTCGAACTTTATCGTAAAAATGAATTTTAGATTAAAAATTTGAAACTGTTTCTTCTATCTCAAATCGAGTCAAGACAAGTTAGTAAAAAGTTCAATTAATCATTTTTAAATGCGGAAAAATGTTATTCTCTTTTCTTTATATATTTAAACAAATCAATGTTTATGGGAGTAATATTATAATATGTTCATATAATGTGTCTGAGCATATTATCAAGGAGTCAAAATAATGAATACCGGTAGTTTGATTGTCAAAATGAAACCTTATCATGTTCATTGTCATCATCAGATTAACCCTTTGTTGTCGACAATGAATTGTGTACCGTATGAACTTCCTCAAGAAGCACGACAGCGCCGTGATACAGCGAAAAACTTGGTCAGGAGGAACTCTCTCGATAATTTTCTTTCTGTCACGTTCCGACCCAAAAGAAAAAGTGTCATCCTTTTCAACAGTCCCCGCCATTTCCGGAACTCTTCTATAAGAAAGGCAAAGCTCTTTATCTGTGACCAAGACTTGTGAAGAAGCCAGCCTCACCTTGCAGGGTCGAAGCGAGGATCCAGAGGTGCACATTTCGTTATCACTTTGTGTTTTGTGAGCTCAGCTTACGATTATTCTCTGTCGACATTAAGAGTGGTTCGCTTGAAATCACTACATCCAATTCATGTAGATGTTACTTCATGAAACTTCTGCAGATTTACTCATTCAACAAAAGAAAGAAACTTTTGCATACTCCATTTTCTCTTGCTTTGCACTGAGACCGCCTCCTGATTGCTCTCTCTAGTTCCAGCTTGATTTGAAATATTTCGGTGAATTTGTGATGATCTGGCGTGATCAACTTGGATCAAAGCTCAGAGTGGTGACTGTCGGATAGACAAGCCGCTAAAAGAACTCAAACTCGATTCTATTGCCAGAGACAATAGAATGAAAAATGAAATAAATATCCCAGTACATGATTTAGAAAGCCACATCAAGAAAGTTTCAACAATAGAGTTAGCAACATGATATCCTTTAAACTTCTTTTTCCGATTGAACTACGCCTGTCATAAAGCGGCACTTACCAGGAATTACGTTTATTCTGACGAGGCACTACAGGGTGAGCAAGAAAAATTGAGCGGTCTAAACTACGATCCTAATTAGATCCGTCTATGCTATATTGAAAGGATAGCAAATCATGCGACACAAAGCATAAGTGCAAATCATGTCCACAGGCAACTTTAGCCATAAAAGTTAGTTATGCTTCTCTCGAAATGCAGAGCTCTCTCTACCGCCATGGTAGCTGATTTTTCAAAACCCTAATCTCATCGTTGACACCACCATGTTTCTCCTTTCCATCTGAGTTTGGCTATCGAGACTCCATCACAATTTCTCTCTTTCCCCTTGCAATTGCCCACCTACTCCCACACGCATCATCCTCTCTGTCCGAGAGGTCATGCCCGGCATCTTGCTTTCTTCGTTTCCCATCCTTCTCTTCTGCATGCTTCAATTATGTTCCACCATCCCCTCTGCCCATCTTGTCCGAAATTCTGCTATTGTCACTGGAATGGTTGTGGAGTACTCAAACCAGATTGTTGTCCGAACTATCTCGCTTGATGGTGTTCCTGTCCAGGCCTTTGGTTTCGCCTGATGAAGTCCTCTGCCGTCTGATTGATAATGGAACACACCAACCAGGAAGAAGTTGTTCGCCTTGCTGCTCTCTGCAATAGGTTGGGTCGCCTTTGGTCAGAACAGGAAATTGAGATATGGGATGAGGCAGCGCCAGCAGAGAAGATAGAGGAATGCAAACTGATTTTGGTGGGTAAAATCCTATCTAACCCATCCATTAAATTCCAAGCATTTCAAAATACCATGAAGTGTGCGTGGCGCACTAAAACAGTAGACATTTCCCAACTGGAAGCAGGGCTATATGTTGTCAAATTTACTACTGCAGCAGAAAAACAGAGAATTTTAGACAATGGACCTTGGCTTTTCTCGAATCACTTAGTAATTTTAAAGCCTTGGATGCCGAACACACCCCTCCACTGTTATGACTTCACTACTTGCGCTTTCTGGGTTCGGATATTTGGGCTTCCTCTAGAAAGGTGTACTGAAAGTATGATAAACAAAGCAGCGAGACGTGTGGGAAAGATGCTAGAAGTCAAACTAGAAAATAAAGACGGTACAACCTTTAGAGCTGGGCGAGCCAGAGTGGAAATCAAACTACAAGACCTTCTAAAAACTGGCCAGCTGATCCGGTTAGAAGGAAAGAACATATGGCTGGATTTCCGTTATGAATGCTTATCACATTATTGCTATTCATGTGGTAAACTTGGTCATTATGCTATGTATTGCAAAGATTTTCCTTTTGACGAAGAAAAAATGGACGGAAAGATAACATGTATTTGGCCAATGGCTTCGTGGTGAAGTTCGGGAACATAGCCCTTTTTGGGTAACCTTTTATGAGACACACAACAATAATGAAGAGGCAGAAGATATCATTCCAGAAACTCCTCAGCCATCCAATCAACTTATATCTGTGGAATAGCCAAGGAAGGACAAGAACAAGGCACCTGTCGAAATTCCAGCTAGCCAATCACTTGTTACCCTTGCAAAACTACTTCAGTGGCACCACCAAGCTAGCATTTCAAAAGGAGCAGCAGCTGCTACAACAAAGAACTCTACATCAACACACCTTGAAGATAATAGAAAAGCAGCAACTAGATCATCCAAACCGAAGAAAATAAAAAGCACTCGCCTGATTTCTAAAGCAAGCCCTACCAAGAAAGTAAAAAGGTATAATCCTTACAAGCTGAAATCTCATGCACTAGAGGAGTTTGATGAAATGCACCTGATGGACACACTGATCATTGAGGTCGAAGAACCTAGTAGATGGATTGTGGTGGCTAGCCCTAATAAGCCATCAAGTGACAAATGAAGGTTGTAAGCTGGAACTATCAGGGTTTGGGCAATTCCCTAACAGTTCAAGCTTTACAGGCCTTAGTGGCCCAAGAAAAGCCCCATGTAGTGTTTTTGATGGAAACAAAAAATCAGAATGTAGTGCTTAAAAGAATTCAAAAGAGGTTGAAAGCCCAAGCAGTCTTATTGAAGATCTTATTGGCCTAGCAGGTGGCTTAGCGGTGTTTTGGAATGAGCGAGTTTCTCTGAATATAGACCATCAGACTTCGGACTATATAGATATGATCTATACGGATGTTGAGAATGGACTACCCATGCGCCTCACTTGTATTCATGCACCAGCGGTGTATTCACAAAGACAACGATTATGGGACGAACTGCGTCAGATCAACCACTACAACACTTTACCATGGGTGTGTGTTGGAGATTTTAACGAAATTATTTACCATTGGGAGAAAACTGGTAAGCGACTAGCGGACCACTATCGTATGCACTCTTTTCGTGAATTTTTAAATACTTGCTCTCTCATGGATGTTGAAAGTAAGGGATGCGCTTTCACTTGGGTCAATAATAGAGAAGGAGATGAGTTAGTTAAAGAAAAACTTGATCGAGTCCTATGTACAATGGACTGGCGTCTGACTTTTCCGGAAGCTGAAGTTTTAGCCTTACCTGCCCTGGGTTCATATCACAGCCCGGTATTATTAAACACTTAAGCAAACCCTGTTAAAAGGAGAAAGAGCTTTACCTTTGAGGCTTTCTGGCTTCAAGATCAAGAGTGCCGTACGGTCATTGCTGATTCCTTGGTTTCCTCACCAAGGTCAAGCCCCACTCTTCCCAACAAGCTTAAAGCTGTTTCGACGGCTCTTGCTACATGGAGTAAACGAAAGTTTGCTAAGGGACACCATCAGATAAGCCTTTTGAAACAAAAAATCTAGCACCTCACAAATCAACCTAATAGCTATTATGATAAAGCGGAGGTCAATCGACTAAAAACGAAAATCCAGCACCTAAGGCAATAGGAAGAGCATTATTGGGCGATGCGATCATGGGTCAACTAGCTTAGATGGGGGGATAAGAACACCAAATTCTTCCATGCCACTACCATCCAACACCGGCAGTGCAATCGGATAAGTATGCTACAGAATGAAGATCCAACTTGGGCTTGAGATCCAAAGCGACTAAAGGAGATGACATTGGATTTCTTTAAAAGGTTGTACACCTCAATGGGACATTGTGACAATGGGCCTATCCTGATGCAATGTCCACATATGGTAACGGAGGACATGAATACTACTCTCACAACCGCGGTGACTCAAGAGGAAATAAGACAAGCAGCTTTTCAGTTGGGAGCCACAAAAGCGCTAGGGCCAGATGGATTGAATGGTTTTTTCTACCAACATCATTGGGATATTATATAGGAAGATCTTTTCCTCTCAGTGCAACAATTTTTCAACACTGGAGTTATGCGACCTGAGATTATTTAGACATCTATATCTTTGCTCCCCAAAATACCAAACCCGGTACGTCTAGACCAATACCGCCCAATCAGCCTTTGCAATTTTGTATACAAAATTATCTCTAAGGTATAGCGAACCGCCTTAAACCTTAGTTACTTGAGCTAATTTCCATGGAGCAATCCTCCTTTGTTAGTGATCAATAGATCTAAGATAATACATTAGTTGTCCAATAGGTCCTTCATCAGCTTAGGATCAGAAACAAAAAGAAAACTTTTCAGGCAGTTCTGAAGTTAGATATGCAGAAGGCCTACAACCGGGTTGAATGGGATTTCATTCAGGATTATTTACTTCTGTTGGGTTTCCAAGCCAAATGGGTCCAATGGGTGATGCAATGCATTACAATCATTTCGCTCAGTGTTAAATTCAATGGAGAAAATCTAACTTATTTTAATCCATCAAGGGGACTCATACAGGGAGACCCTCTCTCTCCATACCTTTTCATTCTAGTGGTGAATGTTCTATCCATACTTATCCATCAAGCTGTGGGCATAGGAAACATCAAAGGTATTCAATTAAATAGGTGGTGTCCTATCCTTTCTCATCTATTTTTCACAGATGATGCTATATCTTTCCTAGATGGCAAACAACAGGAATGTCAGAACTTAGCCAATATCCTCAACCAATATTGTTTAGCAACAGGTCAAGCTGTGAACCGGAACAAATCCGGCATTTTCTTTAGTAAGGCGTGTCCCGTTCGTCTACAGGAAAACCTGGCCCAAGAACTTCGAGTACCTGTGCTTACCAAGTCTGGTAAGTACCTTAGAATACCATCTGATTGGATGAGATCAAAAAAGGAGGTGTTCGCCTGATATTGGGTAGAGTGAATTCAAAACTGGAAGGCTGCAAAGAGCAGTTCATTTCCAAGGGTGGTAAGGAAACTTTAATTAAGACAGTAGTCCAGGCAATCCCACAGTATGCCATGTCTATCTTTAAGATTCCTATGTCTCTCTGTAAATCTATTGAGCAAAAAATTGCTAGATTCTGGTGGCAAAATAATAGCAGCAAGTCAGGCATCTATTGGAAAAGATGGGATACACTTAAAAGTAGAAAGGACACTGGGGGACTTGGCTTTCGCGACCTCATCACCTTTAATAAAGCATTACTAGGAAAACAGGCATGGCGTCTCATACAAAACCCATCCACCCTGTGGAGTCAACTTTTTAAAGGTCTTTACTATCATTCAAAGGAGTTCTGGAATACCGAAAAAGTGGCTAGACCATCCTGGGGCTGGCAGAGTATACTGACTGTCCGAGACTCTATATTGAATCACATACAATGGTCAGTTGGGAATGGAAAATGAATCTCAATAAGAGAAGATAAATGGCTTTCTAGAGGTATAATTGGCGGGCTTGCACCAAGAGGAGAACCAGTGAAGGTTGTAGACTTCATCCTACCGGGTCAGAACAGCTGGAATGAATCCCTACTACGCAGCAGTTTTGATGATCAAACTATTGAGGAAATCCTTACTATTCAGCTTTGCACTCATTGTACAGCCGATCAACTCATTTGGAAGGGAACTCAAAATGGCGTGTATACTGTAAAAAAAATGGTTACAACTCCCTCAGAAATACAGAAAACACTTCTGCACACAGCTTCGCCTCCTCCTCCTATCAAACTCCAAGAAAGCTTTGGCGCAAGATATGGAATATGAAGACCCCCCCCCGAAGCTACGAATATTTATGTGGTCCCTATGTCACAATGCTCTATCTACAAGGGATAATCTCTACCACAGACGTATCATTCCAGATCCAATGTGTCAACTATGTCACACGCACATCCTAGAAACAACAGAGCATATATTCCTTTTATGTCCATGGATACAAAATATATGGTTTCACCCGTAGGTTCAAATCACACCAGCAACATATCAAACACAGCGAATCGATGCTTGGCTAACAGATTTGATAGAACAACGAGATCTATTACTTGATTTAGAGACTGTTGTGCATCTATTGTGACAGATCTGGAAAACTAAAAATAACTTTGTCTTCCGCAAGCTTCTCCTTGATCCAGCATAGGTTGTTGCAGTGGCTTTCACGAATGACCACGTCGCTCGACACTGTAATGGAGTAATCTCGGGATCTCGGTTTCGCTTCTCATATTCAGATTGAGTGTGGTGCCCACCGGAGCCTGGAACTCTGAAGATCAACATCGATGGAGCCTTTCCTACTGCACCAAATGAGGGTTTTGTGGCGTCCGTCTGTCAAGATCACTCCAGCTGGCTCGTTGATGGATTCACCAGCAGTATTACAGCCTCTTCGGCTCTGCAAACAGAGGTACAAGCCCTCACACTCACACTCCAAAACCTGCTACAGAAAGGGATGGAAAAGGAACCACTTATCTTGGAATCTATCTAACTGCTTGATACTCGTAGAAGCCGTGCATCTTCCTTGTTCGACGCCATGGGAGATCCGAGCACTATTCTCGGAGGCGGCAGTGCTACTCCCCTGTTTCCCTAACTTCCGAATCATGCATTGCAGGAGAGAAGCAAATCACATTGCTGATTGGGCCGCTAAAGCCCATGGACTCCGAATTCTCCCCACGAACTGGGCTGTTTCCCCTCCACAACCTCTTTTGGACCTTCTTTGTACTGATATTCTGGTCAACGGTGGCACTCTTGGTTAGATTATATAATATTTCTCCATTTTCGACAAAAAAGAAAAAAAAAAAAAACTACGATCCTAATTTTATTTTCGCATGATGTGAAGAGGAGTTATAAATATCTTTCTTGTGAGACAGGCCTGCCCTTCCACGTCCCAAATCCGATTCCTTTCGAAAGACTTTTGAATAACTTTCTATGTCCTTTTCGACCCTTTCAACTAGCTACCCATCACCACAGAGATTATTAGATTACAAATTTCCCGCCCGGTTCAATTGGTAGTTGGCCTACCAAGAACTGAATGAAGAAGAGAAGAGACTGGAACTAGACCGAAGCAAACCTAGATAAAATTCTCATTACTGAAGGGGAGGTAATAAATTGGTAATTTATTATATATACTTCATTGAATAGTGAGAAGAATTTTTTTTCTATTATTGGATATATTTTGTAAAATCAGATTACATGCACCTGGCCAATCCGTATGGATCTAGGTAAATAATATAAACGAGACAGACTACACCAATATAATTACTATACAAATTCATTTGCAAGAATACAACAATCTCTCTTGTTCGTCCTCCTCCTCCTTAAGGAGAGCTATATCTTTTAACTCGGAGAAAATTACAGAGTTGGAATGAGTCCTCATTAGTTACTGGAGGACAAATAAAAGATCTGAACGTGCATGAGCATATATATCATTCGTTCAAGTATTTTACCGGTTTTCAATTTGACCAACCACGTCTAATCTCTCCGAGATGATAACAACTGCTTTGCAGCACCTTGACTCTTCATTTGTTTCTGCCTTTTTCACTCCCTCCGTTTCTTAACAATTTGGCCCTTAGATGGATAAGTACTGCCACTGCACATACGATTATCGGCCAAATCTCCATTGTATCTACTCACAAGGAGCATTGACATGTGTCATCTTCCTCTCTGCATACAGTCGCCCAAAGAATGGCGACAGACAAAGTGAGCTTGAAGCTTCTGGTCAACAAGAGCAACCGAACGGTGCTCTTTGCTGAAGCAGGCAAAGATTTTGTAGACTTCCTCTTCCACATCCTTGCATTGCCAGTCGGAACGGTGATCCAGCTCCTCACAAAAACCGGGATGGTGGGCAGTCTAGGCAATCTCTACGGCAGCGTCGAGAAGCTGAACGATGTGTACATTGAACCTTCCAAGAAAGACATTCTCTTGAAACCCAAAGCACCCTCCTGTGTCTCTGAAATCCCACTTATATTGCCTGAGACTTCTTCAGATTCAACGCCCAAAACCTACTACAGGTGCCCTCAACGTTCGTATCATAACTGTTCAGGCTATGTGGCAGAGGACCCTTCTGCACAATGTCCCCAGTGCAATAATTCCATGAACCACCCAATTACTCTTGTCAAATCACTGGCCGGTAACCCGGCGACTGCTGCGGCATCAGCAGCTGAATCAAATAGTAAGGTTGGTTTCGTGCACGGGGTGGTTACGTACATGGTGATGGACGATCTGGAGGTGAAGCCAATGTCGACTATTTCGAGCATTACTTTGCTTACCCAGTTCAACGTGAAGGAGATTGGGCATCTTGAGGAGAAGGTGGTCAGCTTGGGAATGGACGAGGTAAGCCCATGCCATCCCTTACGACTAGGTTATGTTTAGATTTTAGAAGTGACTCAACGATTTGTGGAACCTCTATTTTAAAGAAGTACAAATTACAAATGAATTTCAATCGACATGAGTTATGTGAAAGAGAAATTACTAGCTCCGTCCCATAAAAAATATTCTCAACAATTTTTTGGTATATATCGATTAATCAAAATTTTAGCTTTTGTACCATTATGTATATGCTTGTAGGTTAAATCAAGATCGTGTTCGCCATTAATACAGAGCTTATAAATTAAATGTCCTTTATTAATGATTTGATTTGTAACTGTGAAGGGTATAAAGCTATTGAGGACTTCATTTCACTCCAAGAAGGTTCTTACTGATGTCTTTCTCGATGACGAAGAGATCGTGATCAAGTGACTATATATATGCGTGTGAGGGTGTGTGATATATGAAGTATGTGGAGTGATATGCTCTGATTTTGTAAGAGTTTATGCAAGTCGTGCAGCGCGGACTGACATTTTTAAGGTTTTTCTTTTTTGTGTGGACATTTTAGCAAGTTTATTGTCTCTTTTAGCGATATGACTGTATTAGTTTGATTGTAAAAATGATGTGAACATGCTGAAGAAAGAATATAAGTCTCATAGCCTATAATGAATGCTAAAGCATGTGTCAGAAATGTGGAACCACTATAGACATGCCACTCGTAAAATTAACGGTGCTGCAGAACCTGGGGTGACTAATTTTAAAGTAATTCGAAAATGTCCCTGATAAGTTGGCACCTATGTCGTGGGGTTGGGTCCAACTGAGTGCCTAACTCTCAATCCATGAGAAGTTGTCTTTGATACTCTATTGCATAAGCTCGGATATAGAGGTGAGAAAGACAATAGCTTGATTCATCGTCTAAGTGAGAACATCTCTACTTTTTCTGAGCTTGAGTCATGCTCAAGTAACTGGATTAGTTTTTCGAGCTCAGTTCGAGTTTAAAGATACTTGGCTCGATCTGCTCATGGGCCTAATCGAGCATATTAATTTTATATAGATTTTCCTTACTATTTTAGTGACAAAAAAATGCAAAATGTACTTATAATTGTACTTCTTACTATGTAATTACACTTTCATTCTTTAATACATTTTTAAACATAAACAAAAAGGGCAAATGCAAGTGTTTCAAGCCAAACTGTGTTTGATTGAGCAAGAAAAAAATAAAGTATGTTGAATTTATATACTTAAGAACGAGTTGAGTCAAGTAACTCCCAATAATGTCTAGTTTGTATAGAGTCTAGTTTGAGTAGGGAAAAAAAGTAGTCAATTGAGGTTGAATCGAGTTTTGGACTTTGAGTTGGTCGAGCTCAAGCCCAACATGTGTCTGCTTGAATCGACTTGATTCAATTTCACCCCTACATACATTTGACTTAATTTGATCAAATATAATTGTAGTAGTGATAATACATGATTTTTAGCCGATAAGACCTGACGAAGATAAAAACTCGATCTCTAATTGTGATGTTAACACTTGATTTTTAGCTAACACATCATGTAAAGGTAAAAATTTGAGATATAGATTCTTGATCGCGACATGATCTACTTCTCAATCCAAAAAGAGTCATTTAACGCTGAAATTAACATAAACACTTCATTTATATGTCATTTGCATTTTGATTTCGAAAAGTCAAAAAGTTAAATCTAATTGGTCAAACTTTGATAGAAAAATCAAACATGGGTCAAAATTTGTTTGTTTTTTTTTTAAACAAAAAATGCACCCAAACAATGACAATGTTGTCTCTACACTATCAATTTTAGAAAAAAAAAAAAAAAAAAAATCAGAGTTTGACCCATCAATTGACTTTTTCAGTGCAAAGTCAACTTTTGGTTAACCTTTTTCCAAAAAAAAGGGAAAACCCACAAATCAACTTATTTTTACTTTAATTTGACTTGGCATCATAAATTTTACAAAAATTAATTAGGAATTGACTTTTCCCAATTCAGGAATTTCGTAACCTAATCAACCAAAAAACAAATTAGCTCATTTCTAGTTTCCTTTTGGGATATTTTTATAAGGTTAATATCCTAAAAATCTCTAAACTGGTATATTTGTAACAAATTTACCCTAAATTAATCTAAATTCGGACATGGTTTTGTCCCTTGAGTTTAAAAATTAGGAATAAATATCTAGAGATTTCAAAGTCCCTTCAAATTTCACAGGAATCTTGTTTATTCTGTTTTCGAAAACTTTTATGTTTTATAATTTTGTAAACAAGCCCTTAACAATGCAAAAATTGCAGATTTCCCGGAGACTTAGTTGAAAACTGCTTTAGAGGCGAACGCCGGTGAGCTAGTGGTTTGCTGGAAAATGGTTAGCAACGGGCCAATGAAGGCCCTAAAAAATTAGCGTGAGAGGGAGAGGGAGAGAGAGAGAGATATGAAAAATGGCTAGCCCCTTATTTTGGAGGGGAAAAAATGCATATATACTCCCTTTTATTTTAATCTTTAACCCTTGGATTAATTTAAGGGTCTAAAATGATTGCTTCCTCATTAAGCTAGTCTCTCATTGGTTCATCTCAATTCACTTGGATCAATGACATGGCACAATGGATGGCTTGGATGGGCTCATAATGAATGGCTAAGTTTTTTGCTTAGCTATTAAGAAAAATTCCTATTAGTTAATTTAAATTATCAATGATTGAGGGCATTTTAGTCTTTTTGTCAAGTAAGAGCATTTTAGTCAATTTGCTACACAAGAAGAGGGGTGGTCAATCAGCCATGCTATGTTGGTCTAATGGCCACTGTTGGTCGGAAAAATTGGCCGGTCAACGTTGGCCCAAGTCGGGTTGACCTGGTAGAACCAAGTTGATTTGGGCTTAACCGGATAGAACTGGTATGGTTCTTACTCCCATTTTGTTCTAATTCTTCTTGATTTTATACAATTAGAATGAATTAGAAATTTCCCAAATGACTTGAATCAAATTGAATGCAAATTTAACCAATTGGATTGGTTTCATTTGATTAATTTGGCATGCAATGCTTAAATTTCCCCAATTTCCTTTTAAAATGACACCATGAACTAGACTAGTGTGCACTATTGGGATTCAATTGGCCAAATCGAATCTCAATTAATCAAATTGGATGTTAGTCTAGAATGGGTTAAGTGAAATTAGGTCAATTAGGGTGTTCTATCCTTGATTTTTTGGATGCATGTTCACTAATTCGATCAAATTAAGCCAAACGGAAGCGATTTTGTCAAAATTGCTATTGAAATCGAGTTCCAATGAATCAATTGTATCCAATTTTTGCTAATTTGCACTCATAATGATGAATCAATTTGGAACCCCCAATTGGATCAAAATCAGGAAAATTTGTCGATGAGTTGTAATTTCAAAATTGGCTTAACAATTAAATGCGTCACAACCTATAGATCAAATGTCATAGAAGAAATCATCTCAAAGACGATTAGAAATGAAATAATTTTGATTTTGGCCAATTAAATCTCAAAATTTCTGAATTGGGGAAAAGTTGATACCTATTTGAATTTTGTGATGAAGCATAAGTAAAATTGAAGTAAAAATATGTTGATTTATGAGTTTTTCTTTTTTTCTTTTTTTTTGCTTTTTTAAAAGGTTGACCAAAAATTGACTTTTTAGAGAAAGACTCAATTTTTGGGTCAAATTTCATATTTTCTAAAATTGAAAGTTCAAATATGAAGTTGATGCTATTTTGGTGCTTTTTTTGGGCAAAAGTCAAATTTGACAAAAAGACAACTTTTGACTTTTTGAAATTAAAGTACAAACGACTCGTAATTGAAAGGCCAATGCTA
Source organism: Eucalyptus brandiana (assembly GCA_014182725.1). Lineage (NCBI taxonomy): Eukaryota > Viridiplantae > Streptophyta > Magnoliopsida > Myrtales > Myrtaceae > Eucalyptus > Eucalyptus brandiana. The sequence goes on from CM024675.1 coordinate 56,741,107, forward strand.
ATCCAAATGCTAAACAGCTCTTTTTGGCGAGAAATGGCACTCATCGCCATCAAGAATCCCTTCAAGTTTTTTTTTTTCCCCTTTGTGTGATGCGTTAGCTGAAAATAAAGTATCAATAGTTGCCCTTCTTTAAGAAAGAGTTTAGAGACAGACATTAGGTTATGCTGAGCTTATTTTTCTCAAATGGCAATATTTATCTTTTTGTTCTTAGAAACAAAAAGTAGATTTTGTTATTTTTTTATTGTTGTTCTAAATCTATCCCATGACTACAATATACACTGGAGAATAGAAAAATTAACTGACATACACAAGTAGATTTTTATTCTTTTTTCGTTACGGGGAAGAAAAAAATAGAAATGTTACTAAACATACCCTAAGTGTTTAGGTATAAGGTAAATTGCTGCATTGCCACTTTTTGCGTTAACATGTTTGAAAAAGTAGAAAATGTTAGGGAAATCCCTTATGATGTTTTGAAGATGACAAAATAAATCAAAGGCTACTAACGTGTTTAATGGTTAAGTAATAGACCATGCAGATGATAGAACATGTAAATGATATTGTCAAAGTCTAAAAACGGCTAGAAGACTGAACGTAACACACGTCCAAAGTATATTTTGAAGATTTCCAGACTTCTGTGTCAAAGTCTGAAGACTACCAGACTTTAGTGTCAAAGTCTGTTCTACATCAGAAGTCTGTCAACTCTGACAAATTCCAGATTGAACGTGAATGAAGAACCAGAAGACAGACTCTATGCTGAAGCTGAACTTATTCAGATAGTGTCCATACCTTAAAGCTAAATCTTTTCAGAAGCAGAATATGTTCAGACTTAGATTGTAAAGTCTATTGCACTCAGACTTTACATCCAGATTCGACAAAACGTAATACAAGTCCAAACATATAACGGCTAGTGATCTGGTTTGGATTCTACATCAAGATAGATTTGATTGACGATTGGATATTGAAGACAAGAACTTTCTATACGAAGAAGCTCTACTTATGGAAATCAAGATTCTGTTTGTATAGGCGATCAGAATCAATTTGGGATTCTACTTTTGTCACTTAACGGCTACCAAATCTTCTAGATACAGATCTGTCCAATGGGTAGATTGGAAGACGATCCTCAAGATACTGTCCAACGGCTAGTTTGGAAGTAGAGGAGTATTTAAGGAGATCAAGGACCGATGAGCAAGTAAGAGACGGAACGTAGAATTTATGATTCCAAAGTCCGAGCGATCTTTGTTCATACACTTGTCTTTGGTGAGCTTAAACGTTTGTGATCGTGAGAGAAATACCAAAAGAGTGACTTAGTGAGATAGTGTGATCTACCTCTAAGTGTTTGCACTCAAAATTGTAATTTCTTGTTGATTGCATAATGGAATCCAGCAGAAGGTTGTTGTGTGAGAGAGTGGACGTAGACTTGATCTAAGCCGAACCACTATAAATTTTGTGTTCTGATTCTCTTCCCTAAACTCCTTTATTTTGTTCATAGTTCTATTTAACTGCTAAAGTCTGAACTCGCTCAAAGTTCGTTGTTCGTCAAACTCAGATTCAAAAGCAAAATATTTCTACTGTTCTTTTGTGAAAATTTTTCTTGTACCTATTCACCCTCCTCTAGGTGTTCATACTAGCACTTTCAATTGGTATTAGAGCCAAGTGCTCGGTTTATAAAAGTGTTTTTACTTTTGAGTTAAAGATCTTCTATGGCTAGTATCTTAAAGGACAAAGCAACAGTAGTTCACCATACTTTGATGGAAAGGAATACAACATTTGGAAGAACAAAATAAAGGCATTCCTAAGATCTAGAGATCTCTTGCAATGGAATGTTGTGGAAAAAGGAATCAATCCCACTGCTGCGTCTACATCAAATAAGAATGGCAAAGACAAAGAAACCAAACCCCCTGCTCCTATGTCTCGGACGAAGATGTCCAAAAGAGAAGCCCTTGATGCAAAAGCTATTTTTCTTTATATTGTGCATTGTCTCTTGCTGAATATAACAGAATATCTTCATGTGAAACAACAAAAGAAGTTTGGGATAGACTTCATGTTATATATGAAAGGACTGATCGTGTAAAAGAGAAAAAAGTAAACTTCCTACTCGGCAAATATGAATCCTTCAAGATAAAGCAAGGAGAGTCGATTGGAGATATGTTCAGCCGTTTTACAGAAATTGTAAATGGTTTAGCATATCAAGGTCAGCCAATTTCTTCCCCAATGAAGGTCAACAAACTTTTGCGAGATCTTTCAAAAGATTGGAACCATGTCAAGACCTCAATCCGAGAGACTCAAAGGATTATGCCACTCTCCATTGATGAATTGATTGGCACTCTTCAATCCTATGAAATGGAACAAATCGTTGATGAAGATCCCGAAGGTAAGAAGTCCATCGCTTTAATATCTAACGCTGATTCTGATGATACAGACTCAGAAAATGACATGAACGACGAAGAACTTGCTTTTATGATCAAAAAATTCAAAAAGCTAAGTAGAAAATGAAGGAAATTTGGTGGAAGAAGACAATATAAGCAAAATGGGCAGAAAAGAACAATGAAAGAAGATGACGAGCAAGGAAATCTATGCTTGATGGCACATTCAGAATCTGAGTCTGACTCAGACACAGACTCAGAATCAAAATCTGACTCAGACACATACTCAGAATCCGATGAGGAAATCGAGGTAAGTCATTCAGCAATTCCTATCAAAGTTCTTAAATATATAAATGAGCTTTGCTTAAATCTCAAATCTTCTCTTAAAAGGATCTCCAAACTAAAAAAGGAGAATTCATGGCTTAGGCAACAGGATCTTTCTCAAAAAGAAAATTTTGAAATTTTGCAAAAAGATTTTCTACAAACCAAAAAAAAAGTCAAGATTTACTTGTCAAAGAAAATGATTCTTTAAAAAATGAATTTTCAAATATTTCGATAAAATTTTCAAATGCCTCGAAAACATTAGAGCATATTCTTTCCATACAAGTACCTTACTATAATAAGTCGGAACTTGGTTTCAAAAAGGAAAGTGATTCTCTAATAGATTTTCCTAAAGTCAAGGAGAGACTTAGAAAAATACTTCTAAAGGCATTTTACAAAAATCATTTTTAAAAAGTGTTTGCAAAACCTATTGGTCGAAATGCCCTCAAGTGTTCAAATTGTGGAGACTCGAAACACTTTGAGAAAGAATTTCCTAAAGTCTGGAGACCTATTAAGAAAGATTGGGTAAAAGCAACATACTCTACTAACTCTCATGGACCCAAGAAAATATGGATACCAAAGAAAGGATGAGCTGTTTTTGCAGGAAATAAAGGAAAAGGAGAAATTGGTAAGGAATGTATTTTTTATTTATTTATTTGGGCACATAATTCTCATTATGCTTGATATTCGATTTATCCTTGGTTGATTGAGATTTTATAATGATCATATTATGTTTTGTTGAAGAAAGAATCGTGTGATGTGTTTTTGTGATTCGAGATTTGATTTGATACGTGTGATCATTTTTTATATCCTGCTTAGAGACAATTGAATTTATTTGGTTTGATTTTATGCTTTCAAATTTTATTATATTTTGCATAGTAGAAATCTGTTTTACATAATATTAATTTATTATGCAAAATATTCTTTCTTAAATATTTAAGGATTTTATTCTCTCTGATTTTATCGTGCTTTGACTAAGTGAGAATTTCTTTTTCAAGATATTATTATGCATAATATTTTTTCCTTAAATAATATGTTATGATGAGTTTAGAAAGAATATTTAATTATTCTTGAAGATTTTCTATTTTGTTCTAACGAAATGGAAGGATCCAAATTGGTGGATACCAAAAATGAAATGAGTTGATTGCAGGAAATTCGATAAGGCAAGAATGATTGTGAATCTACGCAGATTTTGGTGCAATAAGAAAAGAATCTCAGGCGAAGATTGGTAATTTTTTTTTTTTAAATCAATGGTATATTTGAAACATATACCTTGGGTAAGAGAATATTTTTTTTTATCATCCTACCTTGCAAATTTCTACGTGCATTTATCATGATTTTGGATGATTATTTATCATTTATATTGCAAATACTCTTATCATAAATATAAGGCATTGCATTTTTTTTAATTGCTTGATTTGGCACGTGATAAAAATATATACTTTCTTTTTGCGAAATGCATCAATAATATATTTTTGAAATTTATGCTTAAGGAAATCCCTTTGATCTTGAAAGATATTATTACATATTCATGGATATTCTTGCTATATTCTTAGAAGATATCTTATATCTAGCAAGTTTTGATCCGCAAATCGGAAGAAGGTATTACGTGATATTTTTGCAAGGATTGTTATCCATTATACAAGAATTTGCAAGTGACAAAAGAATCTTTCATATGGATTTTGGAAAGCCCGATCTGAAAATTGTTGAGATTTTATACTATTTTCTGGAGGCTCAAAGATTCTCTTCCTTGTGCAAAGTTATTGTAAATGATTGAGCAAGTCCCTAATGCGTCGTATGAAAGGTTGAGTAGCTCTGAATTTAAATATTTGATAATCTTATATATGCTATTCAATTTATTTGTTAGAAGAAAGGGCATTATATATTACGTAACAGTTTCTTTGTGCAAAAAGTTTGTTAAGTTTATGCAGGCTGAATTCGAGAAGAGCTTGATTGAAGAAAATAAATTTTTGCCTCGAATTTCAAAAAAAAAATGATCATTGCGGATGTTGCTGCTACGAAGGAAATAATGGAAAAATATTCTGCTCAACGTGCATAAGCAACAATTGTTTCTACTCGCAAATATTGTCATGATGACAGGGGGAGAAAGTGAATCCAAAAGGAAAGGAAAAGAATCGTGATCACCTCAAAAAGGCAACAAATTGAGGGGGAGCATTGATTAATTTTGGAAAAATCTTTTTGAATTGATCGTGATCTTGATTATTATGGAAGGAAGGAAAATGTAAATGTGACAGAATTTGTCAAAATTCGGTTAGTGCATCTTTTATTACCTTTTGTCATTAACAAATCTCTTATTTATATTATCATTTTATTATGACAAAAGCGGTAAGTGAATTTTATAATGCATTAGTGATTCTTATTGGATATTTGCTGATATGATCGAAGTGAGCTATATTGCATATCTTTAATATTCGATTTACTTTATAAAAGCTGACTTTTTGGAAATTGTGTTTCATGCAAGATATTTGTTATCATTTTATATTCTCTACGTGATACTATCTCTATTGTTATCACTTTTTGATTATGACAAAAAGGGGGAGACAATATAAATATGCATATGTTTCTATTGGTTGACATTATTTATTGCATAATATTGAGCTGCGATTATTTTTCTATATTGTTATGCTCAATCTATTTGCTGTCTTTTGATTCAAATCACATTTTTTGAAAATCTAAAATTTGATGATTGATTTATTAATATTTTAGAAAGTGTGATTACACATCTACATATTCAGAGATTGTTTTGTCATCATAAAAAAATGGGGAGATTGTTAGGGAAATCCATTCTGATGTTTTAAAGATGACAAAATAAATCAAATACTACTAACGTGTTTAATGGTTAAGTAATAAACCATGCAGATGATAGAATATGTAAAGGATATTATCAAAGTCTAAAGATGGCCAGAAGACTGAACGTAACACATGTCCAAAGTATATTTTGAAGATTTCCAGATTTCTATGTCAAAGTCTGAAGACTGCAAGACTTTAGTGTCAAAGTCTGTTCTACATTAGAAGTTTGTCAACTCTGATAAATTCCAGACTAAACGTGAATGAAGAACCAGAATACAGACTCTATGCTGAAGCTGAACTTATTCAGATAGTGTCCAGACTTTAAAGCTAAATCTATTCAGAAGCAGAATATGTTCAGACTCAGATTATAAAGTCTATTGTATTCAGACTTTACATCCATATTCGACAGAACGTAATACAAGCCCAAACATATAACAACTAGTGATCTGGTTTGGATTCTACATCAAGATAGATTTGATTGACTCAATCTAATTGATTGACGATTGGATATTGAAGACAAGAACTTTCTATACGAAGAAGCTCTACTTATGGAAACCAATATTCTGTTTGTATGGGCGATCAGAATTAATTTGGGATTCTACTTTTGTCACTCAACGGCTACCAAATCTTCTAGATACAGATCTGTCCAATGGGTAGATTGGAAGACGATCCTCAAGATACTATCCAACAGCTAGTTTGCAAGTAAGAGACGGAGCGTAGAATTTATACTTCCAAAGTCGGAGCGATCTTTGTTCATACACTTATCTTTGGTGAGCTTAAACGTTTGTGATCATGAGAGAAATACCAAAAGAGTGACTTAGTGAGATAGTGTGATCTACCTCTAAGTGTTTGTACTCAAAGTTGTAATCTCTTGTTGATTGCATAATGGAATCCAGTAGAAGGCTGTTAGCGTGGGAGAGTGGACGTAGGCTTGATCTAAGCCAGACCACTATAAATTTTATTTTCTGATTCTCTTCCCTAAACTCCTTTATTTTGTTTGTAGTTCTATTTAACTGCTAAAGTCTGAACTCGCTTGAAGTTTGTTGTTCGTCAGACTCAAATTCAAAAGCAAAATATTTCTACTGTTCTTTTGCGAAAATTTTTCTTACACCTATTCACCCCTCCTCTAGGTGTTCATACTAACACTTTTAGAAAATACCGAGTAGCCCAACACTCCACGTTAGTGAATGGCCGCTCTTCTCTTTGGGCTCCAAGCGTCTGTGGGCTCCACCGGTCGGTAGACTTCAAACCCTCATTTTTTCTCTCTTCCTCTCCATTAGTCTTTCTCCCTTCCCTCTCCTATTACCTCTTTTGGTCAATGGGCCCCACTCATCTTCATTTTTATTTTTTTGACAACTCCTCACTCATCTTCGTGATCTTGCACCAACTCTCTCTCTAGCTTAGTCAAAAGCAAAGTCAAAATTACCTTCACAAAAATAGAGCGTGCATAGCCAAAATTTTCAGCTCATTTTTAAGCCTCACATTCGAATAGACATCTTGACCCGATTTTTCATCTCAATTTCACTGAAGTGAACTGGTAGGCCTCGTGTTTGAATCGACATCTTAACCCGATTTTACATCTCTATTTTACCGATGTGAATTGATGGAAATGATCGGTTGTTCAATCTTCATTGATTTCTTTAATTGCTTTTACACGCATGATAGTAGCTTCTTCTTCAGTCTTCATTTCTCATTTTGCAAAAATCTAGTGAGAGAGGAAACTAAAAGAGGACACGAGAGAGGGGAGGGAGAGAGAGTAATGGAGGGGGAAAGAGAGAGTGGGATTTGAAATCTCATAACAAGTGGGGGCCTTTGAATGTGTGGAGTCCAAAGAGTGGAGCGGTCATTTTTTGATGTGGAGTACTAGGCCTGCCCAATATTTTCTCAGAAAGAAGGGCAACACAAACAAAGTAAAGAAGAAAAAAGGAAAAAGAACATATGATTTATGAATCCACTAAAACAAAAGGAATCATAATCCCTACTGTGAGGTTAAGAAATTTGTTTTTCATTTTTATTATATCTCAAACCAATCTCAATTTTTGTAGGACATAACTAGTAAAAAGTCTTCATGCATTTTGTAACCAATTATGATATTGTATATTGAGATTTATTTTAACAAAAAAAAAAACACTAAAATATAAAACTCTTTCATAAAGTACAATCAAATCCTAAATATTTTTGAAAATGCAATCAAGTCCTCATTTGGTAGTATATGAAATCGAGTTTAACTTTGCCGCCATTGGCGTCCAATTGCAAGAATTTTGAAAAATTATAATATGGACCATTGACGTCACTAGTCTAGATCCGAAGGCACCAAATCTAGCTTGCAAACTTTCCGATCTGCAACCATGGCTCCAAACTTCTAGATATGGTGACGGTAGTTTGTTTATAGCCACGAGTTGACAGTGGTTGACTTCTGAATATGCAATCATGGCTTGAAATATCCAAATTTCACGACGGTGGCTTGTCCATGGCTGTGAGTGATGATTATCGGCTTGGAAGCGGCACCGGCGGCTCTCTGGTGGCAACGAGGAGGGGAGGAATGGAGGTTTGGCTTGGCAACTCCATTGAAGCGAATAAGAGGCTTCTATCGCTGAACAAAGAGCAAATATTCAATTTTGTTTATTTGATATCACATTAATGGACATGTGTTAATTTAAGAGTGGATGTATTTAAATAATGGGCGCTATATCAACTATTGATGTTGTGTTATGGGATTACTGAATATTTTCTTCTAAAAAATAGACAAGAGGAAAGTTTCAATTTCCAAGAAGATATTAATAAAAAGTAGACAAAAAAGTAGAGAAGAAGAGGAAAACATATCAAGGAGAGAGGAAGGTGGGGGAGTAATGATGACGTGTCCAATTTTCTCTCTCTCTTTTTTTTTTTTTAATTATTCCATGTCACTAATGATGCCAGGTAAATTGCTACATCGGTACTTTTTGCGTCCGCATGTTTGGAAGAAGAGCAGTAGGAACAAAAAACACGAAGAAAAAACATATGATTTATGAATACACTGAGGTTAGGATTTTTTTTTTTTTTCATTTTAATTATATCTCAAATGAATCTCACTTTTTTGTCGGACATAATTAGTGAAAGTCCGTGCATTATGTAGACCAGACATATGATATTATTTATTGAGATTTATTTTTAAGTAAGGAAAATTACACAAAAGTCCAAACTATTTTATAGAGCGCAAACAAGTCCTAATCATTTTTTTTTTTTTATAATACTATCAAGTCTTCATTTTGCACTATATGAAATCGAGTTCGAAATTTACTGTCGTTGGTGTCCAATTGCAAGAATTCCCAAATATTATGATCTGGACGAATGCCGGCAACTTCGCTCGTCCAGATTTAGAGTCATCAGTTCTGCCCTGCGAACTTCCAAATCTATGGCCATTGTTCTAGACTTTCAGACCTGGTGATGGCAGCTCATCTATAGCTTCGAGCGACGGTTCGCTCGGTGGTTGACTTCTGGATGGACAACTACGACTCGAGATCTCCAAATTTGGCAACGGCGACTTGTCCATAGCTGTGAGTGACGATGGTTGGCTTGGACGCGGCGTCAGCAACTCCACAATAGCGACGATGAGGGGAGGTGCAGAGTTCAGGCCCAACATCTCCAATGAAGCGAAGAGGCTTCTATAGCTAAATAGAGAGCATTTATTCAATTCTGTTAATCTGATTTCACATCTATGGACACATGTCAATTTAATAGTGGACGTCAGTAAAAATCTCTCGTCATATCGGCTATTCATGTGGTTTGAGGAAGATATGCATGCACGCCTTATATTTATGGCGTGAGCTCTCCGTTTATCCTTAATGCGGCCGCGTTCAAGCACACCACAATAAGCGGGCGAGGCCCACCACTACCCAGCTTTGTTCAACTCTCTTTATATCTTATTCCATGTAACTAATTGACGTCGAGTCATCATGGCATGGTCTTAGGGCGAAATGCTACATCGGCCCTTTTTGCGTCCCCATGTTACAAAGTAGAGCAACGCGAAAAGAAAAAGAAAGAGGGAGAAGAGAGCATATCGTTTACGAATCCAATAAAGCAAGAGGAATCATTCTCCGAGGTTAGAAAATTTTTTATTTTATTTTAATGAGATCTCAAACCGATTTCACTTTTTGTAGGACATAATTAGTTGAATGTCTTCTCGCATTTTGTTTACTAAATATATGATATAGTTTAGTATGGTTTTTTAATTTAAAAAAAAAATTATACTAAAAGTGTAAACTTTTTTACAAAGTACAATCAAGTGCTTAACATTTTTGATAATGCAATCTAGTCCTCATTTTGCAGTATAAGAAATCGAGTCCTAGATTTATTGCCATTTGAATCCAATTGCAACAATTCCAAAATGTTACATTTTATCGCAAATTTAAGCATTATATCAACCGTAGCTATGTAATAAAACATGTGGGCTTCGTCGATCATGGAGTATAAGGCCTGGTTATGACTTTTAGTTGGAATATAATTCAAACTTTATAGTAGAAGTGAAAGTTAGATTAAAAATTTAAAACTATTTCTTATGTCTCAGAGAGTCCAGAAAAGTTAGTGAAAAGTTCAATTAATCATTTTTAAATGCTGAAAAAATGTTATTCTCTTGTTTATATATATTTAAACAAATCAATGTTTATGCGAGTAACATTTAAGTATGTTCATATAATATGTTTAAGCATATTATATAAGAGTCAAAAGAATGAAGACCGGCAGTTTGATCCTCAAAATGAAACTTTATCATGTTCATTGTCATCATAGGATTAACCCTTTGTTGTTGACGATGAATTAGGTACCGTATAACTTCCTCAAGAAGCACGACGGGGCTGTGCTAAAGCGAAAAGCTTCGCCAGCAAGAACCTGTCTCGATAATTTTCTCTGTCCCGTCCTGACCCAAAAGAAAAAGTGACAACCATTTTTCAACAGTTCCCCCCATTTCCGGAACTCTTCTATAAGAAAGGCAAAGCTCTCTGTCTGGGACCAAGACTTGGGAAGAAGCAGCCTCACACTTGCAGGGTCGAAGCGACGATCCAGAGGTGCGCATTTCGTTATCACTTTGTGTTTTGTGAGTTCAGATTACGATTTTTCTCTGTGGGCATTAAGAGTTGTTCGCTTGAAATCACCACTTCCAATTCGTGTGATCGGATTGAGGCTCATGTGAGTTAGTGTTAGCAGAAACAACTTGAAGTGCACATGCTCTCGTTTTTATGTTACTCGCATCAATTTAGACGAGGCTTCCGCATGTCAACATGCCTTGCTGACGATTTTCCCCAACCGGAGTTGTTTTTAGTATTCATGTAGATGTTTCTCCATGAAACTTCTGCAGATTTGCATATTTCTCCATTTTCTCTTGCTTTCCACTGAGACCTCCCCTCGATTGTGTGTCTCTGATTCCAGCTTGATTTGAAATATTTCGGTGAATTTATGATGATCTGGCGTGATCAACTTGGATCAAAGCTCAGACTGGTCACTGCTGAATAGACCTCAGTTAATTGAACTCAACTTAATTCTGATGTTAGAGACAATAGAATGAAAAATGGAATCAATATCTCGGTACAAGATATGATTTAGAACGCACATCAAGAAAGTTTAAAAGTAGAGTTGGCCACACGATATCCTTTAAACTTCTTTTTCCAGTTGAATTCCATCTGCCATGTAGCAGGACTTACTGTGAATTCCATTTGGTGGCCGTAATCTAAGACCAAATTTCAGCAAAAATGGAAAAACCAAAGAAGAGACAAGGATGTTATTCTGACGAGGTGCTACAGAGTAAGCAAGAAGAACTGAGCAATCTAAATTTCAACCCTCATTTTCGTTTTGCATAATGCGAAGAGGAGCTATAAATATCTTTCTTGTGAGACCGGCTTGCCCTTCCTCGTCCTAAATCCGATTCCTTCAGAATGGCTTCCTACATCCTTTTCAACTCTTTCAGCTAGTTGATTTTTACACAGACTATTAGATAACGTAGTTTCCTACCCGGTTCAATTGGTCGTTGGCCTACCAAGAACTGAATGAAGAGGAGAAGAGACTGGAACGAGACGGAAGCAAACCCTCAATAAAATTTTCTATTGATGGGGAGGTAACAAATTGGTAATTTATTGTATATACTTCATTAAATAGTGAGGAGAAAAAAAATTCTATTACTGGATATGAGTTTGTCTTGTGAAATCAGAGTACATGCACCTTGCCAGTGCGAACTACATGCACCTTGCCAGTGCGAACGGATCTAGATGAGTAAATTAAATGAGACGGACTACACCAATATAATTACTATACAAATTCGTTTGCAAGAATACAATAATCTCTCTTGTTTGTCTTCCTCCTCCTACAGTAGAGCTATTTCTTTTTACTCGGAGAACATTACAGACTTGGAATGAGTCCTCATTAGTTACTAGAAGAAAAGAAGCCACAAGATCTGAACGTGCATGAACATGTACTTGATTCATCAAGTATTTGACCGGTTTTCACTTTGACGAACCACGTCTAATCTCTCCAAGATGATGACAACTGCTATGCAGCACCTTGGCTCTTCATTTGTTTCTGCCTTTTTCACTTCCCTCCGTTTCTCAACAATTTGGCCCTTAATATGTATATATACTGCCATTGCACATATGGTGATCGACCAAATCTCCGTTGTATCTACTCTGAAGGAGCATTGACGAAAGTCTCATCTTCCTGTCTGCATACAGTGACCCAAAGAATGGCTACAGACAAAGTGAGCTTGAAGCTTCTGGTCAACAAGAGCAACCAAACGGTGCTCTTTGCTGAAGCAGGCAAAGATTTTGTTGACTTCCTCTTCCACATACTTGCATTGCCGGTGGGAATGGTGATCCAACTCCTCAGGAAAACCGGTATGGTGGGCAGTTTAGGCAATCTCTACAGCAGCGTCGAGAAACTGAACGATGTGTACATCAAATCTTCCAAGAAAGACATTCTCTTGAAACCCAAAGCACCCGCCTGTGTCTCTGAAATCCCATTAATATTGTCTGAGAGTTCTTCAGATTCAACGCCCAAGACCTACTTCACGTGCAACAGTTCGTCTAGTTACTATGACGAGGACGATTCATCTAGTCACTGTTTGAGCTATGTGGCGGAGGACCCTTCTGCAAATTGTCCCCACTGCAATTGTTCCATGAACCAAACACTCACTCTCGTGAAATCACTGGCTGGTAAACCAACGGCTGCTGCGGCATCAGCAGCTGAATCGAACAGTAAGGGTGGTTTCGTGCAAGGGGTGGTTACGTACATGGTGATGGACTATCTGGAGGTAAAGCCGATGTCGACTATATCGAGCATTACTTTGCTTAATGAGTTCAACGCGAAGGAGATTGAGCTACTTGAGGAGAAGGTGGTCAGCTTGGGAATGGACGAGGTAAGCCCATTCCGTTCCTTATGATTAGGATATGTTCTGATTTTAGAAGTGACTCAATGATTATGTGGAAAATCTATTTTAAGAGACGTATAAATTATAAAAGAAATTGATCGACGTGAGTTGTGTGAAAATAAAAATAAAAATTACTAGCTCTGTCCCATAAAGGTATTCTCCACTAATTATTGGTATATATGGATTATCCAGATTTTAGCTTTTGTACTATCATTAGAGACGCCTGCAGGGTAAAATAAGATCGTGTTCGCCATTAACACGGGCTTATAATGTAACTGTCCTTTTTTAATTATTTGCTTTGTTATTGTGAAGGGTATAAAGCTGCTGAGGACCTCATTTCACTCAAAGAAGGTTCTCACCGATGTATTCCTCGGTGAGAAGTGAGATCGTGACATATATGTGTGTGTGTGTGATTAGTTGGTCGTGAGTATGCTATGAGGATCTTGTGGATTAGAAAACTTCTGGAGCTTGAAAGTTTTATGGATTATATTTATAGTGTCTAGAGACAAACAGGCAATCCCTTGTTAAGGCTGAGGCAGCCGTGTTTGCGGGATACACACCTTTTTCAATCACCCAAGGTCTCTTACATAGTCCCTTCATGGTATATGCGTTCTGATTTTGTGATATTTTATGCAAGATTTGCAGTGCGGAGTGACCTTTTTAATTTTATTTTTTTATTTTTGGAAATTTTAGCATGTTTATGGTCTCTTTTTGTGAAATAATTATATTATTCTGGTTGTAAAAATGATGTGAACATGCTGAAGAAAGAATATACGTCTCATAGCCTATAATGAATGCTAAAGCATATGTCAGAATTGTGGAACCAATATAGACACGCCATTGGTGAAATTAACTGTGCTGGAGGACGTGGGATGACAAATGCTTTGGCATAAAGCAAGGACAAATCATAAACATTAATCGTAAGAAGACATGGTAATATCTATCTTCAAGATGTCAAATCTGACTATCAAATATCTTGTTTCTACCAAAGATGAGAGCAACTTGTGGCATAGAAAGCTTGGTCATATCAACCTAAAGCATATCCATAAACTATCTTCAATAGACTTGGTTCGAGGCTTACCAAAGATGAAATATGAAAAGACAGAACTCTACAGTGCATGCTCACTAGGTAAGCAAGTAAGTTCTTTCAAATCTATAAATTCGGTCTCTACTAATTATGTGTTGCAATTTCTACACATGGATCTCTTTGGACCAACAAGAAGTGTAAGTCTTGGTGGTAAGAGATACTATTTAGCGAATAAAAGTGAAGCCTTTCAAACCTCTGTTGTATTTGCGAATGAGGTCCAAAATGAGAAGGGCTATGCAATTTGTGCTATTGGAACCAATCATGGGGGAAATTTTGAAAACCAAAATTTATCTGATTTGTATGATGAGAATGGATTCGATCACAATTTCTCTTTTCCATATTCTCTATAATAGAATGGTGTAGTTGGAAAAAACAAAAAACGGTCACTATAGGATATCACAAGAACCATGCTAACAGAAAGTGGCGTTCCATCGTACTTCTGATTAGAAGCTGTGGCAACCTCATGATATATCATTAACCAAGTCTTCTTACGCCATTGTTGGAGAAAACCACTTATGAGCTCTTCAAGGACAAAAATGCAAATATCTCTTACTTTCATGCGTTTGGTTGCAAGTGTTTCATTCTCATGAACCCCAATGGCAACACTGGTAAATTTGATCCAAAGTCAGTTGAAGGTATTTGTCGTGACCTTCCCTCAAGTATACCACCCAGGGGATGGCTAATGGACTTATACTTAGGACAGGCTTTCCCAAGCCACATCAATTCGCAACTTTCGAATTAATTAGCGCGCAAAATTAATTCAATTATGAGTTGCCACTAATCGGTTATCGGTGCATCAATTAGACACCTAAACAAAGTGTGGGAGCATTATTTACTTCAGCAAACCAGAAATTATGGATGCATAATAGGACAGTATGAATAAGTGACCTGATAAATATTCGACCTTTCTCAGACGTAGCAATAAAAGTTCTCACAGAGGATACCTGGACAATCACAAGTACTCAAAGAGGATAGAGTACTTAGACAATCACAAGTACTCAAAATAAGGGTAGAGATGCACTTACTTGGCAATATCTCTAATCCTCAAGGGTACGTCTCCTGTCAGAAATGGTTATAGGCTACATGTAATATGTGTTAACATCTAAATTTTGGTGACATAGTGAGTTGTTTATTGCATATAAAAATTAGGGATCAACCCCGACCCCTAAACAAAAATGCGAGTTAATTGCGTATAGATATTAGAAGCATTTTCATTAAGCCCATATAGTTTGCCTATTTATTGGATTGGTGGTAGATAAACACGAGTGAATGGTTTTTAGCTTAATTGAATTGATTGAACCAAGCCCATGGCTAAAGGTTGCCTCGCGCTTTGCACATGTTGGCCGAATTTCACTAGTAATATACACATGGGGTGCTCAATTTAGGGAAAAAAAAAAAACAATTAAGCTATTACATTACCAAAATTTTGGAAGCTTAAGCAATCATCGGGCTAGTGTGTGAGAGACGGGAAGATTATTTTGATCTCGAGCATATGTTGGTGTATATACATTGGTCAATAAAGAGGAAAAATTGAGAGAAACAGAAGGAAAAGAATAAAGACACGGTGGATCTTGAGGAAAGTGGCTAAGGAAGAATCGGTTAATATCAATAATAATATTTGATAGAAGGAAATAAGGAAAATATAATGCACTCGTCCAGCGAGAAGTCAATGAGCAGCGATTATAAATTGAGGCGTTTTACACAGAGAAAGGGCCAAAGACAATTCATAGACACGGCCGAAAGAGAAGAGGGAGACTACTGTCATAGGGAGACAAGAAGGGAGGACGCTTCTTTCACGAAAAGAGAGCGCAACGGTCAAGAGTGAATAAAGTGCTCTCCTTCTTCTTCTTTTGGCTGTTTGCTTTTCAATGTTGCAGGGACGTCTTCCTTTCTGCGGGAAAAGAGAGCTGCCGCCGACCTTCTTCCAGCCGCCATCGCCTGAACCAGTTGACTCACACCTCTCTCTCGCAAGCGTCTGAACCGACCGTGCCCAGCTAGTTGTCCAGCTTGCAATCAACTCTTTCCAGCCGCAAGCCACCACGGAGCTTACTCCAGTGACGCCACTGCCCCTTGACGACGACCCCACTGCAAACGTGCCATGACACATCTCAGCATCGGACACCAGAGTTGCAGCCCTCTCTGCCGCTGTCTACGTTGAGGCGCCGGTCTGCTTGCCTACGTCCGAAGCCTATAATGACAAGTCATCAAAATCCCAGACGGCATCCTTGTATTCTTGGTGTTTTCTTTTTGCAGGTTACTCGGCGAGCGTTCCACGCCGTCCCAAGTTTCATCAAGTCAAAGGAAGAGAATTCGTAAAGAGAATCCAAGCAGAAAGCACACCAACACAGGCAGCGCACTCCGAATGCCTGCACGAATCCCTTGAAAATTCTGGGCTAAATTTAAGACCATATTCTGTCGACACAGCAGCAGGAGGACGTGAATAGATTTGTGGAGAACTTCACTCAGGCACCTCAATCCAATTGGTGACAAAACTGGAGAAAATTTGGGGAGTGATGTGCTGAATCGGTGGAGATTGTCTTCTCTTGAATGGCCTTTGTGGAAAGCATAAAAATAGGGATAAGTACACTAATGGTGCCATAAGTTGTGTATGGCGCTCACTTTGGTGCCAAAAAATTAATAAAAAAACTTTGAGAAAGAACGCTGTTGGCACCAAAGCAAGCCACGTCAGCCTAAAAAATTAATAAAAAAACACCACGTCGGATTTCCGGCCGATCAAATCGGCGTTGGCACCAAAGTGAGCGTTTTTCAAATTTTTTGGCACTTAAGTGATCCGATGGAAACTTTTGGCACCAAAGTGAGCGCTGTACACAACTTATGGCACCATTAGTGTACTTATCCCCATAAAAATAGGTTCTTTTTCTCGGCCACAGGTCCTTACTAACTAAGTAGCATGAATACGCAACACGACACGACACGACACGTCATTTATCAAAAATAGAGGATTCCGACGCGTTGGGACACGTTGTATATTAAATGAATATTTTATTTTTAATTAATTTAATTCAAATTCAGTACTTTTATTTTTCGAAATTATTTTTTAATCTCATTTATTTATTTTTCCGATCAAAAAAAAAAATCCCCACTAGGGTCTACCCCCACTCCCTTCTTTCACTCGTCCATTTCCCCCACCCCCAAATTTATTTTTCTTTCCCTCCCCGCCACCTGACAGACGGGCTGTCACTTCCCCCCCCCGAAATTAAAAGTCACGCCATCACCAATGGCCCATCAGAGTCCCCCTTTTTTCATTATTTTTGAGTTTCCTATAAAAAAAACCCTAGCTCCTTTACCTCCTCCTCCTCGCCGCTCACCGCACGACCCCTTCCTCTCCTCTTCCTCTCGATTTTTCTCCTCCTCCTCATTGCTGCACGACCCCCTTCCTCCCCGCACGACCCCCTTCCTCTTGATCCTTCTCCTCTCCTCCTCGCCGCACGACCGCCTTCCTCTCCTCTTCCTCTCGATCACTGCTTGCTCTCGGTCCTCATCACAATCGTTTATTGACAAAAAGGTAACAGGAACTTTGGGGAAAATGTATTGTCTGACTTGTATTCAATTATGCTATTACATTGTACATAAATAGCGTAAGAAGGAAAATGTAAAATAGGAAAAGTAATATACATGAATCGGAGTTTCCTATTTACTAATATTTACTAGAATCGATTATATACAGAATCGATTCTAAGATCTTCCAACACTCCCCCTCAAGCTGGTGGCCTATATATGTCAAGGACACCTAGCTTGCTTAATAGAAACTTGTGCTGTCTTTGGCAGAGCGGCTTAGTGAAAATATCTGCTGGTTGATCCGCTGTTCCGATGCCTTTTGTTACGAGAACTCCCTCTTTGATCTTGTCACGAGTGAAGTGACAATCAACTTCTATGTGTTTTGTTCTTTCATGAAAAACTGGGTTTTCTACTAACTTAAGTGCAGCATCATTATCATAGAACAATTCACTTGGTCCACTGACCTGTATTCCCAAATCAGAAAGAAGTCCTGGTATCTAGACTATTTCGCAGGTAGTTTTCGCCATGGCTCGATATTCTGATTCGGCTGACGAAAATGACACGGTAGATTGCTTCTTTGTCTTCCGGGAAATCAACGTCTTTCCTAGTTTAATACAAAAATCAGTGATGGATCTCAAAGTCATTGGACAAGTAGCGTAATCAGTGTCACAAAATGCTGTCATCTCCATATTGCATTCACGTGATAGAAATATACCGAGCCTTGGATACCCCTTCAAATATCTTACAACCTTCAAGGCTGCATTCATGTGTGACTCTTTTGGCATATGCATGAATTGGTTGAGTATTTGAACTGCATAACATATATCGGGTCTTGTCATGGTAAGATATATCAATTTTCCAACAAGCCGTTGATACCCTGACGGATCCTTAAGTAACGGATCCCTGTTTGATGAAGGGGAATTGAGATCATGCTCATGTGTTGTCAACTTGACATTCTGTTTAATGGGAATTACTGCTGGCTTGCAACCTGATAACCCGGCTTCAGAAATTATTTGCAAGATAAATTTTCTCTGACTGAGGGAAATTCCTTTTTCAGACCTTGCAATTTTAATGCCAAGAAAGTATTTGGGAGGTCCCAAATCGTTGATGTGGAAAGTAGAGTGCAAATATTCCTTGAATCTTGCAACATGGGAATCATTATTTCCCATAATCAATATGTCATCAACATATATCAGCAAATAAATCGACGATCTTCCCACATTTCGTGTAAATAAAGCGTAATCATGCTTGGAATGTTGAAAACCAGCATTGGTTAATGCAACAGTAAACTTGGCATACCATTGTCTAGATGCTTGTTTTAAACCATACAAGGATTTGCGAAGACGACATACCCGATACTCCCCCTGTCTGCGTAATCCTTGAGGAAGATCCATGTAGATTTCTTCATCTAAGTCTCCATGAAGAAAGGCGTTGTGGATGTCCATCTGGTGTAAGGACCAATTTCGTACTGCTGCAATAGATAAAAAGGACCGTACAGTAACTT
Organism: Eucalyptus brandiana; assembly: GCA_014182725.1. Lineage (NCBI taxonomy): Eukaryota > Viridiplantae > Streptophyta > Magnoliopsida > Myrtales > Myrtaceae > Eucalyptus > Eucalyptus brandiana. The sequence continues at coordinate 56,760,102 of CM024675.1, forward strand.
CCTTTGCAACTGGGGAGAATGTCTCGTGGTAATCGAAACATTCTCTTTGGGTAAAGCCTTTGGCTACCAACCTAGCTTTGTAGCATTCTATGGAACCATCTGATTCGAACTTTATCTTGTAAACCCATTTACATCCGATCGGCTTTCGATGTGGTGGTAAGGGAACAACATCCCAAGTATTATTCTCCATGAGTGCGGCAAGTTCGGATTCCATTGCATGCTGCCATTTGGGATCTTGTGCCGCCTCAGCAAAAGAGGATGGCTCACGTTCTTATGAAATTCTACTGATACAACACATATGTTCTGTCGATAACCGATTGAAGGAAATATAGGATGAAATGGGATATTGTGTACCTGAAGAGTTAGCAGCATAACATATATAATCCTTAGTCCATGTAGGCGGACGTGTTTGTCTTCCAGAATGACGAGGTAGCTCATCCATTTGTTCAGAAGCCTCAGATGATTCAGCAGCCATCTCTATTGTTTCCACTGTTGAAGAAGATAATGGAACTTCTTCAGGTGAGATAGGCGATTCAATCTCTTGATTTGGGAATTCCACCGGTGTTGGTGTGATGGATGATTGAGGTGCCATAAGAAAACCAGGTGCAAATGATAAATCTTCATCAGACATAAGAAATTGATTGTTTTCTGGTGAAGTGTCTTGTGATGGATGGAGCTTCTCTTTGAAAGGAAATGTGTCTTCATGAAAAATAACATCTCTGCTGGTAAAGAAATGTCCTGTAGAAAACTCCATAACACGATATCCCTTTTGAAGAGGAGGGTACCCCATAAAAACACATCGTGTTCCACAGGGACTCATTTTATCCCGAGGACCCACACTTGTCGCATAACATAAACAACCAAACACTCTAAGGTGATCATTATCTGGCTGTTTGTTGTAGAGTATCTCATATGGAGTTTTACCATGAAGGATTCGACTAGGCATGCGATTAATCAGATAGGCGGCTGTGACCACACAGTCTCCCCAAAATTCTTCAGGGATTGAGGCTTGATATTTAAGTGCACGGGCTACTTCTAGGAGATGTCTATGTTTCCTTTCAACAACTCCATTTTGTCGTGGAGTGTAAGTACAGGAACTTTCATGGAGTATTCCATGAGTGGATAGTAATGTTATGCAATCAGAAGTAAAACATTCTCGCCCATTATCTGTACGAATTCGCTATACAGATTTATCAAATTGATTCCTAATTAAGGAAAGGAAACTTGATAAGTGCGTGAATGTTTGACTCTTCAACTGCATAAGATATAGCCAGGTGGCACGACTATAGTCATCAACTATTGTAAGAAAGTAGCGAGATCCATCACGATGAGAAGTGTGATAGGGACCCCAGATGTCCATGTGAAGCAGTGAAAAAGGATTTTGAGTTCGAGATGTACTAACTGGAAATGATGCTTGAGTTTGTTTAGCTAAAGGACATATGGAGCATTTTGGATGAGGAAATTTAGCATTGTGACCCAATCGTTGATGCAAAAGGAGATTTTTATTATAGCTGATTACATTACAATAAATGCTTTTATTCAATAACTCTAAATCTCTTGGAGAATTGACCCAAAAATAAAGTCCTCGTGCCTCATTACCCAAGCCCATCACTCTACCAGTCGAAAGGTCCTGAAAGACACAATTTTTGGAATTGAATATGGCTTTACAAGAATTGTCCATACATACTTTTGAGACTAAAAGAAGATTAAACTCAAAATTTGGAATGTATAGGACATTTTTAAGGACAAAGTTTTGGCCAAGATGTACGGTACCGATTTTGGTAACATATGTAACGTTCTCATTTGGAAGCCGTACCGTAATAGGAGATTATGTGTTTTGATGGACATGGGAAAATAGGTACTCATTACAAACTATGTGGTCACTAGCACCTGAATTGATAATCCATGCATCAATAGACAATGAATTCCTTTCATGAAGAAAAGTACCTGAGAATCCTGCATTAGTGTCCCCAGTCTTAAGTTGGCCCAATGCTTGGATGATATTTTCATACTGTTCTTGAGTGAGAGCCTGTTGAGATGTTCCACCACCCTTCTGTGCAGTGACCTGATAGACTGAAGACTCCTTTTCCCTTTTATTATTGGGTTTCCCATGTAGTTTCCAACATATATCAACGGTGTGGTGTGGACGTTTGCAATATTCACAATATTTATTTTTAATCTTTGAATTTTGCCCACTGACCTTGCCTGCTGACGTGGCATATCGTGTGCCATTGGATGCTTTGTACACTGGTGCTGACGTGGCGAAATACTGGCAGTCCGATCCAGCCGGGTAGCTCATCAATCTGTAGCCGTCCGATTGCGCGCGACGATCCTAGCCGTTTGCCGCAAAGAATTGATCCAGCCCGTCTGATCCAGCGCGCCTCCCTTGACCGTCAGATCCAGTGCTTCTATCCAAACCGTCCGATCCAGATTTAAGATCCCAGCTGTCCATCCGTGAAGACCTAGGGTAGTCTTTGTTACTCTTGACGCCGCAGCCGCGAAACCCTTTTCTCTCGGTTGTGCTGCAGCTCCGAGGTTCCCTCCGGTTCCGGTGACGGTTTCCGTCGAAACAAAGCCCAAGGGGAACGTTGCAAAGCTCGTTCCCTCACTGATCCGAGCATGTTCACTCGTGGCGGCCCTCTAGTTTTCCTCCTACACGACCAACTGGAAGATTCGGCCGAGCGGTGGTTGAGGATCCATCGCAAGAATCTGCGATCGAATGTGTCGTTCAAGGTAAGTAGGAATCGAGTGGCTTTCTCCTTTTCCCTAATTGCATGATATTGATGGAGAGTGGCTTCCGACCCCTCCAATTTGTCCTCGGCCGCTTCAATCTCGTTCCATAGGGCCGACAATCTGTTGAAACAGGCGGTGACTGAAAGGTTCCCTTGTTTTAGCTCGGTTAGGGCTTGTGTCAATGAGAAAAGCCTAGCCCTATCTGATTTCCCGTATATCTCATGTATTTTATCCCAGTATTTCTTCGAGTCTTCGGTCGGAGGAAGACCGGCGGCGACATCGGGCGCCAAGCAGTTCCCGATCCAGGAGCGCACCAGCTAATTGCAGCGATTCCAGTGCCTCTACAGTCGTTCATCCGTCGGGTAAGGTATTGTTCCATCAATAAAACCATCTTTGGTTTTGGTAACGAGGGCACGCCGGAGATCGCGGGCCCAGGCATGATAGTTCGTTGTTCCGGTAAGTTGTTGGGTAACTAGCAGTAGCTCCGGCCCGTCCGCCGGCAAAGTGTAAAGCGGATCTCCAAGCTCCGGCCGTCCTCTGTTGAATGGAAACAAGTAAGGGGAAACCAGGTAGGGTTTGATTCCGTGACCCGGTGTGAACCTGGGTCTGTGACCCGCAGTTGCCTGACCCGACTCACCAGTCGGGTTGGCCCCATATGGATATTGAGGCCATGGTGTAGTGTACCACGGGGCTAGAGGCCAGTAGGTTGGCCTTGGAATCTGCACTGAAGCAGGAGCAGGTGCAGAGGCAACATTGGTTACCTGCTCTTCTCCAGTCGATCCATCTGGATGAGAAGATGTGATCGTCTGATCCTGGGTTGATGAAGCTTCTACTGAGGGATTCATAACCTCTTTGTCTTTTGCCATGGTACCAAGGATGAATTACTAATTACTTTGCTAATCTGTTCTGCAGGAAAGGATCCTCAGTTACAGATCAGAAAGAAGCAGTGGCAATTCAAGAAAGGTCACGGAAGCTAGGGCAGGAAACGAGGCTCTGATACCATGACAGAAAGGTAACAAGAACTTTGGGGAAAATGTATTGTCTGACTTGTACTCAATTATGCTATTACATTGTACATAAATAGCGTAAGAAGGAAAATGTAAAATAGGAAAAGTAATATACATGAATCGGAGTTTCCTATTTACTAATATTTACTAGAATCAATTATATACAGAATTGATTCTAAGATCTTCCAACATTTACCTTCTCCCCTTCGGCCCTTTCTCCCTTGTAGTTGTAGCCTCGTCGCCGATCCATCGCAGCATCACAGTGGCGGCCCTCGCCTTAGTCTATGCTCTTTCTCTGGCCGTCTCTTGCCGTCGCTCGCAGCCTCGTCTCTGCTCCCTTGCCCTTGCCTCCACCCTCCATCGTCTTTTGGACACACGTGTGGAAATGTGTCGAGCAAAAGTTGACCGTGTGTCCGACTGTGTCCGAGCCTGTTGACGTGTCCAACATGCTCCGACACGTGTCGGACACGACACGAAGGCATGGGCAACGTGTCCGTGCTTCATAGCTTACTAATCCCATGAGTCCCTCTAGCTCTATACCGAGTCTCAGTGCCTGCCTTATTATTGCTGCCCTTCGCCCATCACGCGTGCACCTTGCTAGAAAGCTACACCGTTGCCCCATCAAGAGTGCCTTGACAAAAAGCCTCACCATTGACCACATCAAGAGTTCCTTGCCGACACTGGTCTTGGTGGAGCATCATCGCCGCAAGCCTTGCTGAACCGCTAGTCACACCGTGATCCACCGTCGTGATTCGACGTCCGTCCAAATTTCGAAACGATATTAGCATGATATCGTGAATTTGGTAAGAATCCTGATCGATTTATGTGGCATCCTAAATTTCGTAACGATCCTTAGATACACAGTGGTCCAGGATTAAATGATGAGAGTATTGCCGGATTATGATATTGGCGTTATATACAAACATTAGTTTGTATCATCGTTGGACAAGTGCATTATGTTTATCAATGATTCGATTTTCATATAAGTTATAGTCTCATCGGAGATCTTTCACGTGAGACCAAGACTCATTCCAAATGATTTTCGGGCCTACCAACTCGGGTATGCTAATGAAGAAACATCCGAGGATCGGCCATTGGAAGTTGTCCATTTACTCATAGGCGGCTAACAAAAGAAAATTTGATGATGCATGAGGATTGTTCAAAAGCATGTGAGCGGATGTGAAGAATTATAACCCCACACGTGCGATGACCATGACTAACAGATAGGAGTACCGCTGGAGGATGCCAATAGTGTCCTGTACGGACATTACCTTATAATCACCATCGGACCAATGGATCACATATGGGAATGATCTAATCGTCGAATGAAATTATAGTCTTGACAAGAACTTTCCTATGTACCATTACTGGCGAGATCGAGATTTGCTCCATGAGAAGAATAGACAAGATATTTGGCCGTCTAGTTGTGTACCCTATGAATTAGACCTCCCTTGATTATTGCCGCGACATCACACGGCCATGTAAGTAGATTACACTTGATTCATGCATAAGCGGAGACTAAGGCCAATAATTAGAGAAGATATTGGGCTGTGTAATTAGAGTGATGAGTGGCAAAACCACCGGCCCAAAGCCACTCCACATTGTCGACACTTGAGTCAACAATTGAGGAGAAATGCTGACCGAAACATGGCCAGCAACGGCCACGTTGCTCCCGGAGTGGTGGCCAACGCATGAAGGAGGTGAAGCATGGTGGACACTTGTCCTTGAATTGCCTCCACTTGTTCATTATTTGAAGCCACTTGTCCATGCATCTTCCACTTGTCCTTTCCATGAGAACACTTGTCACCTGCATGCAAAATTAGTGAATTAGTTAATCAAAGGAAAGCAAAAGCTTTCGGAAAAAGGAGAGTGAGACCGAGAGAGTTTTGTGAGGGTTGGTTGGCAAGAGGAGGAAAAAGACCGGCCCGTCGTGCATGCGCCCAGTTCCGCCGTCGAGCCCACCTTGCCCCGCCGTGTGCTTACTGTGTTTTGCTTGGATTAGAGGCAAGTAGAGTCCATTGATCTATCCTTTGCTTGCTGTGTTTTGTGTGTGATGAATGGTGAATTTCGGATGTGGATGAAGTGTGAAATTTCGAAGTTATAGGAGTTGTGTTCTAGCCTAGTATTCTGTTTCTGGAAAAACAGTCCGACCTTTGATGATTTCGTGAGTTGCATGCAATGTTCTAGTTAGAATCTGACTTCGACTTCTTGATGAAAGTTGTAAAGGACTTCTTGGAGAATAACATATCAAAATTTGAAAGGAAACGGACAAGTATAGGTTGATGAAACCATTTTTCTTTGATGAAGCTAGATCTGGAAACTGTTATGATGATCTATTGTGATTCTGTGAATTTCGTGAAATTATCTAGTCCGAATTTGATCTTATTTTCTCAATGAGAGTTGTATAAGACATATTGAGGAGCAACATACTAAAATTTGAGGATAAACGGACAAGTAATGGTCGGGGAAAACAATTTTCTTTGAAAAGGATAAATCTGGACAGTGAACCGAGAGATAGGAAGAGTTATAAAAATTATAACTTTTAATCCAGAAGGAATTAAATTTCTATTTCTTCATGATACTTTTACCTCTATGTCTCAAATATAACATATTAAAATATCATAATTTTTGGAGTTCATTTAAGGGTTTAATCAAAATTATTTCCGAAACTGTGCGAAAGTGGTACTGAAATTTCTTTTGCTGTGATGTATGGATTTATGTGATTGATGTGAAACTTTCTTGACATAGTGTTCTTCATGAAATATCTTCCTCTGGATGTTTTTTACATCATGATAAATTCTCAGAATTTATTGAGATCGTTTACTAATTTTTCCAGAATTTTTATAAAAGAAGTGCATTCTGCTTTATCCGAAATTTGCTGTATTTTCAAGAATAAATGGACTGCCCTACGAAATATTATGTCTTGAGTGGTTATATATGCTGCATATATGGTGATGTTTGGCATATCATGTGACATCAAAAGATGATTTAGATCTTTGATATTGTTGCATCAAATGCCATGATGAAAATGAGACATATATGAGATTATATATCGTGATAATAACGAAACCGTCGGAGGTGTGAGCCGACGATGCCCCGGGAGTGTTGGGATGCCTAGAGTGTGGGTGCCGGATGCCCGGAGTGTGTGTGCCGGATGTCCTCGGGAGTTTCGAGATGCCCGGAGTGTGTGTGCCGGAAGCCCTGGAGGTGTGTGCCGGGGGGATTCTTCGTGATGCTAGTTGGGATACGAGATGCCTGGAGTGTGTGTGCCGGATGCCCGAAGGTGTTTGCCGGAGGCCCTCGTGATGCCAGGCTGGATGCGAGCAATAAATTGTGGGATGCAAACATTGATCCCTGGATGAAAAATGATGAGATCCTTATGAAAGATAAGAATTGAAATTGAATCATGTGCATGGGTGTATGCATATGGCATGATGCATGATCTGCTTATGAAAGTAAATTGATGCTATTTGATATTGAAAATGCGATCATGAAGGCGTGAATGGATCTCATGGTGATGTATGCTTGATAGCATGGATGATATGAATCATGGTGATATATGCACGATGGCATGGTGAGATATGCATGACTGCATGGTGGTATATGCACGATGGCATGGCAAGATATGCATGACTGCATGCGACTACATGGTGATGTATGCTTGATAGCATGAATGATATGTGCTTTACTCGTGATATCTTGATTGTCTTGCTTGTTGCATTGCGTAGTTTGGTGGATCTTTACTGCTGAGTGGTTGTACTCACCCCGTTTGGGGACTAACATTTTAGACTAGATAAGATACCTCTGCTGCCACTGCCACCGGTAGATGAATCGAGTGGTTGGATATGACCGCGAGGAGGAGGATAGCAAAGGAAGGAACTTTTGGACGCCGACACTGATCGATGGACTTTAAGTATATGATTGTTGGAGGAGATGTCGGTCATCTTTTGAAGTATAGCCGAGTATAGAAGACTACGGCATTTGATGTACCAATGAATGATATCCATCTAGTTTAAGTGAATAAAAGTGTTCGGCTTTTACCTATAAATGTTTAGTTGGTGCGCATCACTTTCTGAATATAGGTAAGGGAGTTGATGGATGTGCTTCCGCCATATAAATTGCGCAGGGACCGATCTAAAAGATGTAAAACCCCAGGATTTATGAATTATAATGAAATTCCTTGGTATCAGAGCATTATATTATCAGGTCAAGTGAAAGATAAGCGGACTGTGGCGACCCTAACAGTTCGGGGGCCGTCGAGCGGTGCCACAATTTAATTTTCATATATTTTGTTGCCTAATTCATAAAATTGCAATAATGCTTGAATATTTGATCAATATTGTCATATCCAAAAAAAAAAATTTCTTTTGAACTTCCGTCAAATTAGGAAACTTTCCTAATTTCGCAAAGTGTAAATGATTGATAGTCAAATCTCGTGCTCAAAGATATTAGATATGATTTGTTGATTTCATTTGCAAATTAAATGGAGATGGATGATATCTTGGGTGTTGGATGTTATCTTTTGTTTCATGTTGATGTTGATTTCCTTTTTATTCTTATAAAAAAAATCACAAAAAGATGTAGATAGGATTGGAACAAATAGCCGATAAAATTAGGATAGATTCCACTATATAACATTACATATTAGGATAATATTTCATATTTAGTTTAGTTATAGATAATATTCTTAGAATAAACTAGAATAAGTTTATATAGTTTTTTCCATAAAGATTGCATTCTAGGTTAGGTTTTACCTAGGTAAATAACATTCCAATTTAAATTAGGATTTGGCCTAGTTTAATTCCTTGTTTATATTAGACAATATATTATGAATTTAATAAAAAAATACAAAAAGAAATGCTGTGTATGTCATATAAATTAGGTGCATAAATTCCACGTCATCATGCCATGTCATCATTAAATGCCATGTCATTGTGCTTGCATCATCAATATCATGTCATTGTGTGTCATATATGCCATGTCATCATCATGCCATGTGATTAATTGCATGTGTCATTTATGCCATGTCATCATCATGCCATGTGATTAATTGCATGGTAACGTGTTAGGCCATTTAATTAAATTGCATGGCATTCTAGAATGCATGTCATTAAAAATGTGTGTAACAAGAATTTGTATGTTATGTTAGAGTAGTTGTATATTAATTTTTACTCGTCATTAGAGTTAGGACACTTTATATAAATTGCATTTCATCTTAGGAATTCCATGCTACGTTAATTTAATTGATATCGCATGCGACGCTGGGGGTAGTCCTATGTTGAATTTTCTGTCATTACAATTAGGAAATGTAGTTAAATATCATCATTTTTCTACGTCATTGCATCTAGAGTAAGCTCGCGCTGCACGCATTGCATAAAGTATAATTTCTAAGAGAAAACCTAAAAATAGTTGAGTGTGTGACATCCTCGATTTGAACCCCTATTTAGACCGCAAGGGATGGACTAAGGATTGGTACGTCAATAATGAAGACAAGCCATGACTCAATCCTAGGGGTTGTTCATGAGCTGACTAACTAATTAAAGCTAAGGCAATTCAGGATCAAGGTTGCAATAGACTAGAACAATCGACCATGAAAGGACCGCTTGACCATAAGGATCGCTATGGACGACCACGTGCCATCACAAGTCAATCAATGGACGAGAATACCTCATTCAACTCAAGTATATACCGATCGTAGGTGATGTCGTACGACTAATGTACTGTTCATAAACGATCCTAATATGATCCCGAATGACTGTGAGTTAGGGCAGGCTGATCAATCCTACTCGATTACATGACAACCGGGGGTCATTTATGGATCGACCAAACTCAACTAAAAGTCACGTGAAAAACCCTGGATAGGCACCGAACTTAGTTTGAGTCCAGTCGTGTGAATTCTACCAATACCACCTAAATTCGCGTAGGTTGTGCTAAAGCCGTTTCTGATCAAAACTTAGCCACAAGTCTTGATCCAATTGTGAGTATCAACTGTAGATGTAATCAAGGCATTCCTTTCCAATTGATGTGATTTTATTGAACCCGTTAGTACATTAATTGGAGAAATAAGCTAATTTGAGGATATAGACATTAATAGGCTTAGAGGTGAGACCAATTTAGCCTATTAAGATTTAAATTGAGATGAGACAAACTTTGTTAGGCCATGGACAATGGGTTAGGCACCACTTTTGGGATGGATAAGAGGAATAGACCAAATTGCCCCCTTGAGTCTAGCCAATAATTGAATTTTAAGAAGCCATCCTAACCCTTGATCTTGGATAAGTGTCTTGACTTGATGGATGGCTGAGATTTGATTTTGCACCCCAAGTTTAGGGTCATGATAAGAGAAGGACAATAATGCATGAAGCATTTAATGTGAAAGACAACCCTCCATTTTAAGTTTCTTCTTCTTATTATTCTTCTCTATTTCTTCCCTTCTCTTCCACAGCCATCGGCTGAACCCCTCTCTCTCTGTTCTTTCTCTTTTTCTCTCTTTCCCTCCCTTTCTCCTCATCGCCCGTGCCTGTTCGCCGCCATTGCACATTACTGCCGCCGTTCGCGCGCCACTTGGATGCTCGTCGGTCGTTTGTCACTTCGATTCGCCATCCCTACTGTCGTTAGTCGTTGCCGTCCGTGAGCTGCTATCATTCACCCGCCATCCTCAAGCCACCCCCAAACACTGCTCATCTTGTTCTGGTTGTTTGTAAGTAGATTTCCTAAATGTTAGCTAGGCCATTGCGTTACTTAACTTGGATTTAGGACTGCCTTTAGTGTCATAGGATTATCCTAGGTTGAGGAACTCACGTGACTAATTTTGTATAGTTTGCTCATGTTATGCTTGATCTATATGGTTCGGGATTGAACGAGGAACAAGTATGCGAGAGTTGAGGTTGCTTGGGTTTGGCGTGATATGTAGAAATGGTTCATATAGGCTGAGGTTGCCGCTTGGATTAGGAGGTTTATCGTGACTGTTGTTTGTGGACCATTTGCTATTGCTACTTATGCTTGATCTTCATATATAATGCTATGGATTGTTGTATGAATATTATGTGATATGAGCTTTGCATATAGATGTCCATAGGTCATGGTCGAAACTTGAGTTCACATCGAGCCACCGAATCTAGAACGGTGTTGGTTCTTGGATGTGCATGGAAGTGCGTCGGGCCGAGTCACTCTCTTGATTCAACGATATTGAGGCGTATCATTCGATTTGGGTTTGAATTAGGCCGGTACTTGAGCATCATGGGCCAAGCCATGATTTTAGTTTCATACTTGACATACTTTATCATCGCATTTACGATAAGTTATGAGGTTGCTCGATCGCCTGACATGCCCTTGGGGCATTCATAGCTTAGACTAATATGAAAGATAAAATTGGTTGCTTGTGTGTTTGATTATATGGTCACACAAAGGATTCCATCACCAAAGGTTTTTGAGGGACAATGCCCCCATGCCAACGAGATGCCGTTCGCGGGAGTGTTAGATCGGAACGATGCCCTGCAAGGATGCCCAACGGGAGTTTGGATACCGTGTTCGATAAGGTGAGACGATGTCCAAGAGGTTTATAGAAGAGCCTAAGAGTTAAGGCTATGTGTGATTAATAAATTGTACTCGAGATAGCATAATAGTATGAGATATTATGCGATTCTCGAGGCGCTAAACATGTGTAAAGCATTTGAGTGTGATATGCATACTTTGAATGTTGTTAAATGGCTTGTGCATGTTTGGTATGACCTTATATGAGACTCGTGAAACACGTGCCTAATTTAATTCTCACTTTTAGTGACTTGGAAAGCATGTGCATGATTAAGCAGTCGTTTTTGTGACATGAGAGGCATGTGGATCTTCTGAAGGCCATTAATTAAGTCTTGAAGGCTATGATATTATTTTAGATACTATTATGTGACACGTAGGAATATTATTGGCTATTAATTGCACTGTTGATAGAACATGTAGATTTATATGGAGTCTGAGACACCTGGAGTGCCAAAATTTGGCACAAAGAGACACTTAAGTGTCAAAAGTTAGGAAAGTACCAAAATCAAAGCAAAATGGATCAATTAAGTGCCAATGGCGAGAAATCCGGTCAAAACACTGACGTGGCGATTTTCCGGTGAGCCAAGTGCAAAACGACATCGTTTTGCACACTAATGTGGCTAGACAAGTGCAAAATGACGTCATTTTGTTGCTGACGTGGGTAAATAATTAATATAAAAATTAATTAAATTAAATTTAAAACCAAATTAAAAGAAAAAAAAAAAGAGGAAGATGAAGGCAGCCGACGGTTGAAGGCTCAACCCTCGTCATCGGAAAGGTGGGGGAGGGTCGGCTAAGGTTGCCGAGCCCTGGCCAGGGGCTACCAACCCCAGCCGACCTGCGGTGAGGGCCTACGAGCCCTCACCCAAATCTAGGGTGAGGGTCGTGACCCTCCTCTAGATTTGGCGAGAGTCGTCGACCCTCCCCTAGATTTGGCGAGGGTCGCCGGCCCTCGGTCGGCCAAGCCAAGGGCCGTCACTCGCTAGGGAAGTGGGCGAGGGCTCGCAGGCCCTTGCCGTAAGTCAGCTGGGGTCGTCGGCCCTCGGCTAGGGCTTGGCGACCTCAGCTAACCCTCCGCCCACCTTTTCAACAACGGTGAGGAGGCGACGACGGCGAGGGCTAAGCCCTTAGCCACCGGCTGCCTTCATCTTCCTCTTTTCTTTTTTAAATAAAAAAATGGTTTTTAATTTAATTTAATTAACTTTTATATTAAAATTCGAATTGTGCCAAAACGACGTCATTTTTGTCTTTCTTTGCTGAGTCAGCCTTCTGGCGAGCCACGTAAGCGAGCAAAATTAATAAAAAAAAATCACTTAAGTACGTATTTTTTAAAAAATCGCTGTATGTGACACTCAAGTGTCCTTTTTTATAAAAAAAACATGGCACTTTAGTATCACTTTCCTAACTTTTAGTACTTAAGTGTCCCGTTGTGCCAAGTTTCGGCACTTGGGATGTTCTTTTTACGATTTATATACCTTTGTTTAGGACTCGAGGGCCTTAGAATGAGGATAGGTCCTATCACATATATAGTTAAGGTAAAGCATAAGCTTTACTATTGATCTAACATCGGCATATTTGGGATGAGTAATTGTAAGGCCCTGATGTGAGATATCCGCTTACACGAGATTTAAGATTTTTATTTATTGAGTTTTCAATTCATTTGTTGTTATTTAATCTTTTATAGGCCAATAGGTATGGATTATCTACCTCACTAGTTCATGTACTTCGGTGTCTTTACGAGCATGGAGGTCACCGTTATGGATGTTTTTAGGGAGAACACTGCTTTCCAAAGGATTACCACCATTGTTTGGGTCAACGAAGGTATCACAACCTTATCCCGCATAGCTACCGAGCCTAGTATGCTTGGTTTGATAGGGATCTCTTCAAATCCCTCCATAGGTTCCATGGTCCTCCCAGACCGCTGGCCTACCAAATAGTTCGATGGGTGATGCCTAGGTGGTATGTCTTAATAGGGATGCCACTTTTGGTTAGATCTCTCTAGAGGAGATAGGCTCCCCCTTTCCAACTTTTAAACCCCCTGTGATATCTTTTTGTGTGAGGAGATGACCAATCGGAATGGCCCTAAAGTTGGGCTTGTAAATCTTAATCGTTCTGTGTAAATAAATAAAGCATGGAAGTTATGCCATATGTATGTGTGTGTTTTCTCCATGTCTATCCATTGCTTGTTATATGTTGATTAGCTGATTGGAGATTGCATGCTTTCACATGTACTTAAAGTCAAAAATAAAATCAATGGGACGACAACGCCTCCTGGGACGTCGCAAATTAATCCTGTCACGAAGGACATTGCTTTCCCACGCCGAGGTAGGGCCTGGGGTGTGACAGAAATTATGTGTTAATTAAAAGCATATTTAGGATGAGGATGTGATTTTCTAGCTAACACCACAAATGCTTTTACTTCGAGGTAAGTAATTCTTCTCTTTTGCCTATAATTTATTTAACAATATGATTATTGAGTGTTAAATCATAGCATTAAATAATGGTTGCAGACCCACCTGATCTCCTCATATGTTAAGGAGTAAATTAAAATCAATGAAAGTTGCATGTGAAACATTGTTTTTTTTTTTTAAAGTAAAAGAGAAGAGGCATCAAAACGGCGTTAAAGAAAACTAGCATAATCAAGTCCTTGTTCCCATAATCTCTAGTTCGTAGGCGAAGTACTTCTCCAATTACTTTACTTGAGTTTTTAATCGACTTACTAAAAAATAGATTAGTAGTGACTCCACTACTAAGGATTTGAAAACACTTAGTGGACATAGGCCAATTTTTTTTTTTCAAAAAATATGGTTTAGCGGCAAGAATTCCAAGTACATCCTTAACATTTAAGGTGTTAAATATTCATGCAAAATGAGAGGTATAAGAGAAATTCTTTGCTAACATTTGTCTTATAAGGAGGTGTAGGAATGTATGGTTTAATTTCAAATTATTGAAGTGCCATTTGCATATAAACTTTTGCACTTGTCTGTACATTTACACTACACTCTTGCACACACAAGCTACTGCCAAACATAGGCCACATAGGATCACCTAGGATGGTATTGAGATATATACCACTCCGACTACATGCCCACGGTATGAGTCGCCCATCTCAATTTCGAAATTTCTTTCTTGATGTCAAGAGTACCCAACCTGATCCACATGCTCGCAACCCAAATCGGCTCTTCAATCAAGCCAAAGTCATGAGGACCTGACTTATTCCGCACGCCCACGGTCAATTCGATTGTTCTCGTGGCTCTACATTGTTAAGCCTTGTAGAGTAGAAATCAAGCCATGTACTATGTGCATGTCTATGTGATTGCCACTCAGTTATTAGTAAAGTAAATGCTCTGAACTCTCCTCTTGCAATTTACTTACTTTATTGTATTATTTTTGTCAATCCATGACAATTGGTAGGTATGAAGTCTCGGTCATTATATAATGAGAATGTTTGATACTTGAATTATTGTCCCTCCCAAGGAGGAGCTCAACGTGTGATGGGCCAAGCTAAATCGAGCCAACCGCGAATTCATGGAGTCAAAGGTTGGCCGGCTCCTTCCTCTGTTGTGCATCAACATACAAGGTGGCCTCATCCAAGCACTTGCTCACTGCTAATGTCTAGAGACATCCACTTTCATCTTAGGTAAGCATGAGCTCACTCCAACTTTGGAGGAATATAGCATCACCATTAAAAATCTTTGGAATCCAAACTAATCAGTCCGCCTATGGGAATAGATCCAATCATTCTCTGATTTTCTAAGAATCAAAGAAAGAAAATAAGAAAAATTTTGAAGGGTCACCACAATGCATGTCCATTGTCTTTTCTAGATGAATGTTTCAAAAGTGGCACCTCTTCCCAAGTGAATAGGAACTTTCTATAAGCCTTTTTTGGGTTTGTAATTTTCCCTCACTGCAAGAATGCTATTAATCCTTTGACCGCTGAATTAGTTAGACAAGTGCGTGAGGGAAAGAACTTCGTTAATGCTGTCTTGATCAAAACTTTTCTTTCCCTCACTTGATTTAAAGGAAATGATGATAAAATATTCCACACTTCTATGAGCTTTTGCAAATTTGGTTCCTATATCACATAAAAAGGTTTGGCGATTTAATGGCCATACATAAAGTTAACAACTCTAATCACCATATTATAAGACTTGAGAATAAATAAGAGCATGCATCATATTATCACTATTCTCAATGGCTAGCTTTCTTGAAAAAGCCAACTTCCAAAGGTTTCCTATGGCATGCTAAAAGGTTCCAAGTTCATGAGGCGAGACTCACATGTGGAGGTGTTGGCCCAATCCCTTATTAGGATTCACTAGGGCAAACGGAATACTACCCAACTAGAATGACTCGTCAATACCAAGTTGTATAATAACTTTCCTCAAATTTTCAAGTAGATCCGCTTCGGAGGCTTCACCAACGAAGACCGCAACCATGAGGATTCCATTGTTGTGATCAAGTCGATGTGGGATATGTGTCACCCACTAACGCTCATATGGCTTGGAAGGAGCTAAAGAGTAAAGAGAGAAAGTACCATGTATCAATAGAATATATTCGAAGAAATAAGATTCTAGGTGAGCCACTCTCGAAGATACCGAAGGTGCCTACGAAGACCACCAACCATGCTAGGAATAGGCATCTCAAAAGGATAGCCCAAGAAACCCAAGAACTCATTGCACGATTTGGCTAAAGAGAATAAGTGATTACGTTTGGAAATCCTGTCCCTGTTGCATATTGATCAAGCCAAGTGAAATGGCTTGAGAATATCATGTTATTTCCTTTCTAGTTCAGTGTTTAGGGAGTTGAGTTATTTACTTTCCTAATTTGTTTGTTTCGAGCATTTCAAGTTTTCACTTTGATAATTCATGGCAAAGAATGTGGTTTAAACAATTCCATTAATGAATAAAAGCGATTAGACCTTTGTTATGGACTGGCGTGCTTTTCGTACTCTTTGCTTATCTGTGTTTAATTTATAAATTAGGTGATTACATTGACGCCGCTCATCCATTCGTATGCGGTCCAAGACAAAAATGGCCGATCTAATTGAGATGCGTGATTCTATTGTTAATGTGGAGGATCAGCTCAAGTAATTCCTTACCACTACGTAGCATATGTCGATCCAAATTGAATCCCTCTAGGAGAATCCAATTTTTGCACCCACTCTTCCTGTGTAAGTGGTCTTGAAACAGATGAACACGGTCCAAATGATTGGTGATGATATGTCTGAGTTGGAAAATGACCCACCTCTAATTGCTATTGAGAAAGACAAGACTAATAGTGCTCCTAAGATGAAGCATGATAAACGCTTTCGAATCTTGAAAAGAAAGTGAGATAATTGCAAAGTTCACAAAGCTCACTCCTCATCCACTTGTCCATTTATGCAAAGGATAAGTCGCTGAGCAACTCTAAAATGCAACAATTCGAGAAGTGTGATGGCACTTCTTGCTCAAAAGCTCACTTGTAGATGTACCGCATGCAAATGATACAATATGTCAAAAATAAACCCCTTATAATCCAATTATTCCAAACAAGTTTGACTGGACCTACACTGAAATGGTACATTACGAAGAACATAAACTTCCTCAATGCTTGAATGAAGTAGTTAACGCATTTCTCAAGCAGTATAAGTTCAATATGGACATTACACCCTCTTGTGAGGATCTCAAGCAAACTAAGAAAAGAAAGTAAGTCGTTTAAAGAGTATGCCACGAAGTGGCGAAATCTGGCTGTCTAGATCACTCTTAAACTTGCTAACAAAGAGTTAATGAAGTTGTTTATGAAGACTTTCCATTTGAGTTTTGCATTCAAATGGTTAGCATGTACATTGAGACCTTTAACCAACTCATCCTCTGGGGGAACAAATTGAGACAGGGTTGAGAGATGGGTGGTTCACTAAGCCATCCTCGTCAAGCAAAAGGTTCACCACAAAGAAAAACAGAGTCTGCCGTGGAAGTGAATGTAATCTACACCCAACTAAACCGTGAAGATGCCAATCGTACACCAAGAGTGCAACCACAGACTTTAAGTCGATAGCAGTTTCAAAAGCAAAATAACAAGAGACAATTCACTCCTCTCCTTGGGTCCCTATATTAGGTACTGGCAATCCTTCAAAAAAAGAATTTGCTCTTAACTAAGCCAAAAAGACCCAACCCTAAATAGTTCTCTAGTTATAATCTGTCCAAGAAATGTGACTATTACATGGGTGAAGTAGGGCATTCGACTGATGAATAAATCACCCTAAACCTTCGAATCCAGAATTTGTTAGACACAAAGGCCTTTTCCTTCCAAACCGCTCAACCAAATGTCTTGAACAATTCGCTTCTTATCATGCAAATAAGGTAGATGCTATATTCGAGTTCGATGCTAGCTAAGTGAAGAATGTGAGGGTGCATACGACTAATATCTATGACGGATTAGTGAAGGCTAGATACATCTCGAGCGATGAAACACTTCCTCCGGTAGTCATGAAAGAGAGGTTTATAAGAATGATGGATGTCGGCATGATTGTGTACACCAACCACGCTGGCATAGTCTCCACTATCTCCTGAGTCATCATTGATTGGGAGGAAGAGTTGGCTGCATTAGGTGATAAGAAGAATTAGATGGATCCATTGCTTTAAGACATGCCACCATTAAAGGACACATCTCAATATGAAGAACTAGCAATCATGGTGCCCATGAATAATGAAGAGATAATGATTGAAATGCCTCAACCTTACCAATATGTTGACAATAAAGCGGTTCCCTAGTCCTATAATTTTGATACTGACCTAGTCGCAAGGTCTGGTTGTACCTATCCTCAAGCCAATACTCAACTTGCAATTCTTGTCACTAACAAGGAAGCTAAGAAATTTCTAGTTGTGATCAAGGCAAGTAAGTATAATGTTGTGAACCAATTGTGTAAGATGACCGCACAAATCTCTTAGCTTCAACTCCTACGAACATCTACCAAGCACTAGAAGCCCCTAATGAAAGTGTTGAGTGAGGTTCATGTGTCGAAAATAATCGACCATGACAAGCTGGAGGAGTTTGTGGGATCTTACTCCCAAGGACCTGATAGCATTCTTAGATGAAGAATTCCCTGCTGAGGGCTAGGGCACAACAAAGCATTGTACATTTTAGTCAAGTGCAAGGCATCTCTAGTGGCCTAAGTGCCTATTGACAATGGATCCACATTGAACATCTGCCTGTTGGCGACTCTTCATCACCTTGGAATACATACATCTAAGATTAGGGCTATGAAGACCTCCATGTGACATCCTAGAATTTCAGCCCTGTTTTCAATTTAATAAATCGGACATTTCATCAACGCGCCTATAGTGCTATTTTCAAAACTGATCACTCCTAAGATAACTAGACTATCTGAGGAAGTTATTAAGGGATTTTAATGCAATAGACTTGAGGATTCGACCAGAAATCGACTACTCAACTGTGCTCATCTGCAAAGATCATTACGGCACAGTTAAAAGTCGATTAGAGATTAGAGATACGTTGGTTTGACTGAGATGTGTGGTTAAACATGGGTATTTGCACCAAATTAAAAAATTCTCGTCGATCGACACTAGACTAATTTTTCATTGTTTTGGTACCTTGTGTCCGTATTTGAAATCTCGAGATTTTCACGACCACCAAGAGTCATCAATGTGTCGAAGATGTTCATTGTGGCTCGAAGAAAATTGACCACGAGTCATTTGCACTAATTTTTTTTAAAGCTACCTGGTAAGCTAGGTCACGCTAAAATCGCGTCAGATTGAAATAAACCGCAAATTTAAATTCGATTTTAGAAATGGAAAGTTTTGTCATTTCACAAATCATTTAAGGAACGTCGACTTATCCTCCGAAGATTTTTCTGCAAACCGAGATTTTTGGCGAAAAGTCGACCTAGGGCCGTTTTTGTCTAAAAAATTCAGAGGACCATTTTTTATCATGAAATTGGGATGTAAGTAGGTTCTATTGGCGAAGAAAAATGCCAATTTGATCGAGAATATAATGGTTGAATTTTTTAGGGCCGAATTGAATTGATTCAAGTAGGATTTTGGTTCAAATTGGGGAAAATCAAATCAAAATTCGTAGCCCCCCCTTAGACTCCACCTTTAGACCACCTCCCAAGCTTCCTAAGCAAGCTAATGCTTGGAAAATTGTTGAGGAAGCCAGCCTTGCTTGGTGGGACCAAGTTAAAGGGACCAAAGAGGATAAAGGAGACCAAGGTGGCTCCCTGTTTAGCCAACCGGTTCCCCCTCCATTCCGTTGACGACCCCCCATCCTAGCTCCTTAAAGCCTCTGAAAATCCAGAAAAGTCGAGCAGCTCAGCCCCTCTACCAGTCTAAACCTGTCCGCCCTCTAAGAGCCATCACGTCGCCGTCACGCCAAGCCGCAAGTCCCGCTCGTCCAGCTGCTCGTCCGCACACCCCTAGCCGTCACTCCGCCTCTACCGTGACCTTAAGTCGTCCCTAGAACCATTTGAACCGCCCTCGCCATCGCCGAAGTTGCCTGGAAACCCGTCGAGCCGCCAAAAGCTCGTAGCAGCCCCGTTCGCCTCACCTTCCCGTTTCCAACTCAACTGGTCCTCGGAGCAACCTTGTTCGGCCAAGAATAGAAGCTGAAGCCATGGGTCTCACCAGCACTGTTTGGCCCGCCTTGGTGCTCTTCCGGATCTCGAAAGGCACACTCGTTTTGGAGTTTATCGATCCTCTCCACCTCGCCGTCATTTTGGTTCCACCGGTTCATTAATCAAGTAAGTTTACTCACTAATCCTCGCTTAGGAAAGTTAATTATGCTTAAGAGTTGATTAGTTTAAGTTAAGCATGGATTAATTGGTTAGTCAGAATAGATTAGCAATTTAATTAATTGTTATTGCATGTTAGGTGGTTAGATTAGTGCAAATAGCAAGTAGGTAGGCCGTAGTATTTAATTAGATAGGTTTGGAAATTTTCCGAACCCGTTTCGGCTTTTAATTAGGCTTTTCCGGCCTAAGTTGCATTTTTGGGTATTTAATAATTAATTTTCGAAATTATTTAATTAATTATTATTTTCCGAAAATTAGACCGGAATAGCCGGTGACCGGAATTTTATGCTGATTGTAATGGTGTGATTTGTTTATTTAATTGAGTGCCGGTTTGTGCAAATTGAGTGTGATTTGTAATTTTGGGGTATTTATCTCAAAATTTATTAATTTCGGTAATTAATTAGAAAATTACCGGGCATCGGTTTACAGCGCCAAAAATGTTTTTATCGACTATATTATTAGTGGGATTTAATAAACTAAAAATATTATATTTTTGGCTGAGGCCAAAATAGTGAAATGGGTAGTGGATGATATAAATCAGCTTCGGTGAGCACAAATCAGCTTAGGCTAGTTATATTATCTATATCAGCTTCGGTGAGCTATACTATCTATCATTGTCATTCGTATCAGTTTAGGTGAGCAGTGATCGTTTCAAGGAAACGACTTGATAGATAGTACTGAAGTAGTTGACCGGGAGGTGGTCTTAATGACATGGAATCGACTGAGTTGATTGATCGATGGTTCGATCTAAGTGAATGAATTGTTGAAATGATTGATTGAGTGATTGAAATATACTAACTCGCAGGAAGGGACTAAGGCAAAGGTAAGCCATCTAACTTGTGTTTGTGCTTAGGCAGCCCTTAGGACGTATTTCCTTCCTCGTCCGGTCTTAGGGAGCAAACTTGCTGAGACATCGTCTCACCCCGTTGTGGGATAACATTTTCAGGTCTGTAGATGACGGTCGTGGAGGACCTGAAGCCCCGGAGTCTGGGAAGGTGGAGACCAAAGAATCGGCGAACGTGTCTGACTAGTAGATCATAAGACACTTCCCTTTTTGATAAGCCGATATTTTTGTAAACAGTCTGGTATTGTATATGAACCTGTGTGTTTATAAAAGACTTGTTTTTGTTTTGAATTGTGGCTTGCTTTTCTATCCCATCTTGTTGTTGTCTGGGGAAATTATTTATTTGCTTCCGCATGCACATTTAAAATGAAAGGGTCGGCGATGCGTCCTGGGACGTCGCTATTTAATCGACCATTGAGGGATGCGTGTCACGCCCCGATCTTCTGAGCGCGTGCTCATCCCTCTACGGTCGATTAAATAACAACGTTCCAGGAGGCATCGCGGACCCATTCATTTTATTACATATGCGAAAGCAAATAAATAATCCCTAGACTGGAGGGGTTCAAATCCCGCAGGACGCACGGGATCCTAAGCGCGACGTCGGGGTGGTGGGTCCTCCGCTAGCATCGCTCTAGGGTTTACTCGCCGGCTGCCGGCTGTACGAGGTTCCCTGGGTATAAAAAAAATAAAAATAAATAAATAAATAATCCCTAGACAACAACGAGATGGGATAAGAAAGTAGGGCCATAATTTTTCAAAATCAACAACACACTTATATATACATATCATAACAAGTCATATACAAGCCAAGCTGATATATATATATCAGGTCTACAAAACAATGGGGGGTTTTCAAACAGCTATTAATCTTCCTCCTGCTCCACATCCTCACTAACATTGGATCTTGGAAGTCCGGTGGGACTCTATAGCCGAGTACACCGGACTTCTAGGATCTTCAAGATCAGGGTCCACCGAGTCTACCACCGAACCCCCAGAAGGATCTGCTATGCCTTTCCCAAAAGCAACCTCCAACACATATAGAGGTATCTTAGATTTCGGTATGGGACCTTCTCTTTGTCCATTTCGCTCATGACAATACCATTATCTATATTGATGAGGTACCTTCTTGGGTAGACCATCATCAACCTAGACCATAGACCTTACAAGCTCATAGACTAGACCCCTAGGGTGCCCATGGATCGGAATGAAACACCTCTGTTCAGTGACATTCTTCGGTTGTCCAAAACGCTTAGGAGGAGTTGCCATTTATGAACTTGAAATGTTATCCCACAACGGGGTGAGACGACGTCTCAGCAAGTTCAACCCCCTAAGACCTGACTAGGAAGCAAATACGCTCTAAAGGCTACCTAAGCACAAACACGAGCCAAATAGCTCACCTTAGCCTCAGTCTCTTCCTGTAAGTCAATACAATTCGAATAACCATTCAATCATTTCAACCAATCAGATCGAAATATCAATCAATCGACTCAGTCGATTCCATGTCATCGAGACCATTCCCCGGTCATCTCAATTAATACTATCTATAAAGTCCGCTCATAATCAGGACTGCTCACTCTAAGCTGATAATAGATAGTATATAGCTCACCAGAAGCTGCCAGATATACTGATATAGTATACTAATTATGCTCACCAAAAGTTGCCATCAATAATTATGCTCACCAGAAGTTGCCAGATATACTGATATAGTATACTAATTATGCTCACTAGAAGCTGCCAGATTTACTAATATAGTATACTAAATATGCTCACTAGAAGCTACCAGATATACTGATATAGTATACTAATTATGCTCACCAGAAGCTGCCATTTTTATCATACCCGATAAAATACTCGTGTGTGGGTACACGGTCGGCCTTAGCCAAAATATAATATTTTCTCACTTGAAAATTCCACTAATTTCAACAGTTCACAAATCCATTTTTGGCGTTGTAAATCGACGCCTGGTGATTTTCTAATTAATTACTGAAATTAATTAATTTTGGGATAATTCCCCAAAATCACAAATCACACTCAATCAACACAAAATAACAGTCAATTAAATAAACTGATCACACCACTACAATCAGCATAAAATTCCGGTCACCAGCTATCTTGGTGTAATTTCTAGAAAATAAATAATTAATTAAATAATTACGAAAATTAATTATAAAATACTAAAAAAAAAAAAGCACACTTGGGGCCCGTAAAGCCTAATTAAAAGCCAATTCGGGTTCAGAAAATTTCCAAACCACTCTAGATAAATATTAGATCTTGTCTATGCTCTAATCACACTACTCTAACCATCTAACATGCAATAACAGTTAATTAAATTGTTAATCTATTCTAACTATCCACCTAATCCATACTTAGTCTAAATTAATCAACTCTTAAACGTCATTAACTTAGTAAGCAAGAATTAGTGGGTTAAACTCATTTGTTAAGTGATCCGCTCGGATCAAAATGACAGGGACGCGAAGAGGCTCAATAAACTTCAAAGCAGGACTGCCTTTCGAGGTCCGAAATGCCACAAAAATGGGCCAAACAGTGCCTGTGATACCCATTGCTATCCGGTTCTATTTTGGGCTGAGAAAGGCTGCTCGGCTCGACTGAAGCGGCAAGGCTGGATCGGCGGTGGCTACAGTAAGCTTGGCGGGGCTTCACGGCGACAAGTGGGCGACCAGGCAACTCCGACAACGGCGAGGTGAGCTCGAGCAGCTCTGCAGACATCTTGGGGTCACAGTGGAGGTGGAACGGTGGCCAAGAACACGCGAGGCTAGCATGCAAGCGGGCGGACAACGAACGAGCTCCAGGGCGCGACGATGGCGTGCGATGGTTCCGGCGAGGCTGTCGGCTTGCTGGTTCGGATTTCTGGGTTGCTAGAGTCTTCGAATGGCAAAGGGAAAGGAAGAGGGTGGTCGACGGGCAGAAGAGGGGAGGAACAAGGAGGGGGACCGGTTTGGCTAAGGAGGGGGCCACCATGTCTCCTTCTCATCACTTGTCCCCTTGGTGTGCCCCACCCACATGGCTATCTTCCTCAGCTGATTTCCAGCCACCAAGTACTCTTCTAGAAGCCTTGAGTTGGTCCACAAGTTGGGGTCCAAGTGGGGCATACGAATTTTGGTGCAAATGGCACAAATTGGACTTCAATCCTCACTTGAATTAAATCAATTTGACCTTTAAAAATTCAATTATCGAGCCAACGATCAAATTGATATTTTTCCTCACCAATAGATCCTACTTGCATCCCAATTTCACGATAAAAAACGGTTCTTTGATTTTCCTGGTCGAAAACGGTCCTATATCGACTTTTTCCGCCAAAATCTCGGTTTGCAAAAAAAAATTCGGAGATTGAGTCGACATTCCTAAAATGGCTCGTGACATGACAGAACTTTCAATTTTTGAAATCATATTCAAATTCGCGGTTAATTTTAATCTGGCGCAATTTTAGCGTGATCTAGGCTACTAGGTAGCTTTCAAAAAAATTTAGTGCAAATGACCCGTGGTCGATTTTCTTCGAGTCACAATGAACCTCTTCGACACATTGGTGACTCTCGGTGATTGCGAAAATCTCAATGATTCAAATACGGCCACAGGGTACCAAAAAGATAGAAAAATCAGTGTAGTACCGATCGACGAGAATTTTTCAATTTGGTGGAATCACCCACGTTTAACCACACATCTCAATCGAACCAACCTATCTCTGATCTCTAATTGACTTTTAACTGTGCCGTAATGATCTCTGCAGATGAGCACGGTCGAGTAATCGATTCCTGGTCGAATTCCCAAGTCTATTGCATTAAAATCCCTTAGTGACTATTAATCGCATGAGTGATTAACTCTGAGAATAGCATTATAGGCGCGTTGATGAAAGGCCCAATTAATTTAATTGAAAGCAGAACTGAAAAATTCAATATGTCACAATGGGCACGTGCTCGGAGGATCGGGACGTGACACTCCATGTGTGCATTTGATGGAACGAAGAAAGATGTGGTGGTTGAGATTAGTCTCGACATGCAAAAAGAGCCAACATTGTTTGACATTGTATTTTAAGTGATAGATATCCCAAATGCATTCAACTTCTTGTTTGGTTGTCCTTGGATACATACCGTTAGGGCCATACCATCCAATCTCCACCATAAAGTGAAATTTATTGTCAAGGTGGAACTCATAATTGTTCATGGTGAAGAAGACCATTGGATCTATCATGATATGGCTATTTGATACGTTAAGCTAGATTACAATGAGGAGTCAAGTTACCAATCATTTGAACTCGTCAACTATACACATGTCTCGAGGTTTGTTGCTTCCTAATCCTAAATTATTGAATGCTATAGTTATGAAATGAAAAGTAATGTCCGAAAATGGTTTTACCCCAAGACTTGGGCTTCGTAAAGAAGGTTAGGGTGTTCGAAATCCAATTGAAGCTCCCCAGAGGTCCCATTCCACTAGATTAATGTACTGTGGAAGGGGTGAACAGAATCATAGATGAGATGGAAGAGACGAAAATAATCCTGTGGTCCCTCGTATCTTGACCAAATTCTTAACTCCGCAAGAATGATGCACGAAGACGATGGGGTTATTGATACTTTGGGCCAACCTTGGTAAGTATGACTATTATGTGAGGTAATTAGCTCCCCGAGTTTTTGTATTGATCCTGAGAAATTGTTCCAAACGGATGGGGTGACATGGATATTACCTTCAAGGACAAAGGATTCATATGACGTGATGGAAGGGATCACAACCCTATTCGATAACCTTTTTCATAGGCGCTATCGAGGGTGGACCGTTAGAGGAAATGGGTCCAAGCCCACAAAAGTAACACATTTATATTTCTTTGCATGCTCCCCTACATTGGGTATTTTTATTGCTTTATAGGGATTGTTTACGATTTCCTCTTTTTCGCTTTTCTAGGGCTTGAATATCGCATTTTTCCATTTAATAAATGTAATTGATTGACCAATGTCAATAAAATTACAAGTTTTGTTTTGAGGGCATCACAAGGCCCGATGATAATATCCAGCCATGAAAAAGAAAATATCATTCAAGGAGAATTGTAAGGGCTAGACTTTATCATGCTTCCTCGATTCCATTTTTTAAAAAAAATGAAAAGCGATTCGTCATTGTAAAACCTTGTCTTAGAACTTGTATTGGTTTAGCTCTGATTCATCTACTTTAGGTTTCAAGTATAATCTTATGGCATGCATGGGTGTGGGAATGGTCCAATCTAATGCAATAGGCAATGATATGATGATCCTCATGATTTGGTTGGTGGACCGACTGAAGTGCAATGTAGCTACAAGCAAAATGAAAAAACCAAGGTTCTTCTGAACAAACCACTATTAATTTGAATGATACGAAGGGAATTACGGAGGTGAAAATTGGAACATATCTCCCTGAAGATGAGGCAAAGCACCTAATCTAGATGCTAAAGGAATATCGGGACATTTTTTCCTGGACCTATATTGACATGCTTGGCTTAGACCCATCAATCACATAACATTGTTTGCCTACTAATCCAAACATACCACCCAAGAAACAAAGGCTACGAAGAACTAAGCCTAAGCCCTCGAAGAAGATAGACGAAGAAGTCATGAAATTGCTGAAGGTGGGATTCATTGAAGTCTGGCGATATCCTGATTGGGTAGCAAGTATAGTTCCAGTCATGAAAAAAGATGGTTGAGTTTGAGTTTGTGTCAACTATCTTGACTTGAATAAAGCTAGCTCGAAGGACAACTTCCCATTGCCACTTATAGATGTCCTCGTGGATAGTACCATCGAGTTCAAGTTGTTCTCCTTTATAGACGGTTTTTCCATACACAATCGGATAAAGATGAAGGATGAAGATAAGGAAAAGAGGAATAATAACAAGAAAAAAGGGAAAGGGTGGTAGGCCCTCAACATCGCCCTACCGTCCTGAGAAAGGGCTGATAGGAGCTCGGTGAGGCCCCCACGACCCTTGCCAAAGTCGTGTCCTCCATGCATATCTTAGCTAGATTTGGCAGTGGCCCCTATGAGGTCGTCATCTACAATTGGTGAGGGGCTAGGGGCCCTCACCAAGGCTCCGCCGACCCTTTCCAACAATAGTGGTGATGCCCTTTTTTGTTGTTGTATTTTTATCTTTCTTTTTAAAAAAATTGGCCCTTTTTTTATTTTTCAAACATATTTGATTAAGATTTTGGTTAAAAGATTAGAATTTGCACCAAAATTATATCGTTTTATTTTTATGTTTCTTTTTTTAGTGAGGTCAAGGCCATGTGAAGAGAGAAAATAATAGAAAAAACCATGTTAGTGATTCTATTAGTCTAATTGGATGAAATTAATAGAATGACTTAATTATGTTAAATAACAATTTTTAGGATTTGATTACGTTATTGTAAGTTTTGGGATTTAATTATACTCTTGTGACGAGTTTAAGGATTTCTAAAGGTACTTCTCCCAAACAAAAAATATATGTGGTTCACGAATCTAAGGAAGCAAAAGGGGAAAAAAAAAAACAATTCAAGATCACTCTTCGAGAATCCAACACAAAAGCTCAAGCATATAGATGGAGGGCAACCTTATATATAAAGAGCATATAAACTTTATAGTCAAGTGACGTGAGATATTTTAACAGCACCTCTTATGAGAAATCGAGTAAGAAAAAACACTTGCAATTTGATGAACGGGGAACCGAGTTTGATTTCAGCTCTAATACCATGTTAGAAATGCCAACCTAAAAGCTTAAATTAATATGTGAAGAGAGACCACATTTTAATAAAAACCATACAAACCTCATAATCAAGAAATATATTTCAATAATCACGATAAGTAATATGAAAATGTTCAACAACTTATCAGTCATTACCCCTACACCAAGAGGTTAGGAAATTAATATTTCCATTTTAATTAGATCTTAAGCCAATCTCACTTTTTGTCCTCTAATAAAAAGTCCTCGCACAATTTGTAGACCAATAGGAAAATTTTTTTCACTAAAAGTCTAAATTCTTTTATAAAGTACAATCAAATCGTAAACATTTTTAAAAATGTAATGTAGTCCTAATCTCACTGCCATCAGCGTCCAATCGCAGATTTTCAGAAACATTACGATTTATCACAAAATTAAGCTTCATTTCATCCATAGTAAAGTGATAAAACCTGTGGGCTCTGTTGATCACGGAGTATGTGGCTTGGTTGTGATTATCAATTAGAGAAAAACTCAAACTTTATGCAAAACCTAGTGAAAAAGCAATTTAGATTAACAAATTAAAACGGCATCTTTAGTCTCGAATTGAATTTAAAAAGTTGATTAAAAGCTCAATGAGTCATCTGTAAATGAAGAAAAATGCATTTAGGCATTATTCTTGTCTAAATTTATCTGAATGAGTCGTGTTTATAAGAATAACATTTCAGCATGTTCATATGTATACGTCGAAGCATATCGTAAATGAGCTAAAAAACGAACACCCCATAAGTTTGAGTTGTTAAAATGATACTTTAATACGTTGATTGTTAATGTCGGATTAACCCACCGTCGTTGACAACGAACGACGGACGCCGTGAACAAGTCACGTCAAAAATTGTCAGGAGAAGACCCAATTGGCAAAAAATCCTCAAAGAAGCACCTACCACTTTGCGCTCCAGCTAAATACTCTCTCCTCCTATAATTTTCTCTCTGACTCGTTTCTTACTCAAAGGTGAAATTATCTTTTTCAAAAGCCGCCACCATTTCTCGACCTCCACCATAAAAGAGGCAAAGCTCTCCGTCATTGACCAAGACTAGTGAAGAAAGCAGCTCTTAATACACTCGCAGGGTCGAAGCCACTCGATCCAGAGGTGCGCATTCCGTCATCAGTCCGTGCTTAACAAGCTCAGCTTCATCGTTTTTCTCTGGTTAGTGCTATCTGATGACACTCTTGGAGAAAATTGTCCAAAAAGTCATAAATCAATTATACTTTTATCAATTCAGTTCTAAACTTTTTAACTTTATCAATTGAATCATAAATATTTTAACATTTTGCCAATTGAGTCTATTCAGTCAATTTTAGCTATTATTCGCTAACGTGGATATCAATCATTCGACGTGGCATAACCAGCACGAACGTGGACAAAATTTATTATTTTTAATATTTTGTTTTCAAAATTTTCAATTATTGTTTTATATTCTAAATTATTATTATTATTATTATTATTTTTCCTTTTCTTCCTCTAGCAAGTTTCCTAGTCTCCGGCGACCGGTTAGATGCCATGATTGGCGAGGGTCGGCCTCGCTGGCCTTAGGCGAGGTTGCCCTTGTGGGGATTTGGCGAGGGGCGACCTTACCATCCTTAAGCAAGGCTCGCCCTCACTAGAGGCTAGTGAGTGTTGACCTCGCAGGCCTCAAGCGAGGTTGCCCTTGCCGAGGTCTGGCAAGGAGTGACCTAGTTGGCCTTGGGCGAGGCTCGCTATCGGTGAATTTGGTGAGGGCAAGCCTCGCTCGTAGTCGGCGAGGTCGCCCCTCACTAAGGCCCCGTTTGGTTCGGCTTTCCCAATGAGCTTTGGGCCCCCAAAGCCCCTTGGGGAAAATATTTTGTGTTAGGCATGTATTTTTTAAAGCTCATTTGGCCAATGTCAGCATCCCCAATGCTGAAAGCCCAATGCTAGGGTAGGGCTGCTTTGAGCATTGGCATTTTGGAGATGCCATTTCACTTCACCAAGTCATTGTTCATTCTTCTTTCCCACCCATCTTCTTCGCCATTCGTTTCTTCTTCCCCCGCCTGAGAGTCGGCCGAGCTTCGTGGTGGGCGGTGCTCAGTCGCAAGCGGGCCGCCAGGAAGCCTCACCTGAGGTCGCGCAACCTCAGGCGAGGTGGCCTGAGGTTGGGCAACCTCGGGCGTCGCCTGGGTCGCTCAACCTTAGGCAACGTCGCCGAGGCCGCGCGACCTCAGGCGACAGTTGAGCAACCCAGCCGGCTGGGTTGCGCCACCTTGGGCGTCACCGAGGCAACCTCAGGCGAGCCGCTCCCCGCCACCGCCACTGCCTCCTCGCCACCACCAGCGCCACCGCCACCACCAGCTCCAACGCCACCAGCTGCTCCCCCACGATCACCCACCTGCATCTCCTCCTCCCTTTTCTTTTCTTTTCTTTTTTCTCTTTTTTTTTTTTTCACCTTAAAGTTGCTTTGCAAAATATACACTTCCAAACACAATTGCCTTCACAAAATGCCCATTCACTCAAAGATACTTGGGGAAATGACTTTGCATTTCCCCAAAGTTGAACCAAACGGGCCCTAAATCCTCACGACAACAACCTCACTTGGGGCTCACGAGGCTGACCCCCGCTGGATTGTGGTGAGGTTCCACCTATCGCACTTGGTGAGGTCGCCCCTCGTAGGGTCGGCGAGACCGATCCTCGCTAGTCATGGCCTTTGGCTTGTTGCCAAAGGCTGGGCGACTGGCCAGAGGGAAAAAAAAAAGGGAAAGAAATTTAAAAAAAAAAAACAGAGAGAACAAAGAAAAAAAGAAATTGAAAACATAAAAAAATTATTGAAAAATCGAAAAGATATTAAAAAATTAATAAAATTTGTCCACATCAACATCGGCGCCCACATCAGCAAATTCTAGCCAAAATTAATTGAATGGACTTGATTGGTAAAAAATGAAAATGTCTATGACTCAATTAGTAAAGTTGAAAGGTTTATAACTGAATTGATAAAAGTGCAATAAGTATAGACTTTTAGGTAATTTTCCCGACGTTCTTGTGAGGTAGTGTTAGCAGAAAGAAACTGAAGTAGACATGCTCTCGTCTTTTTGTTACTCGCATCGACATGCCTCGCTGATGATTTTCCCCAACAGGAGGTTTTATTTAGTGTATCATGTAGATGTTTCTACGTGAAGCTCCTGCAGATTTACTTATCCAACGAAAGAGACAAACTTTTTGGGTATTTCTAGGTTTTCTCTTGGTTTCCATGGACACCATCTCCCGATTGCTCTCTCTAAGTCCAGCTTGATTTGAGAATTTTGTGATGATCCGGTGCGATCAGCTCGGGTGAAAGCTTTAGAGTGGTGACTGTTGAATAGAACCATTGACGGGTCTGGTAACTCCCGTGCCGGCAGGCTAGCCCGAGCCATAAGAGCCCGATCCAGCCAATTCTCATATTTTTTCTGTAAAAACCGTATTATTGTTGTGCTAGAGCAAAAATTTGGGCATAAGCTTCCACCAAATGATCACTTTTGCTCTCGAGCATATGTCTAGTTTCATGAACTCTCCCTCTCCCTAGCCTCACTTGCTCACACTTTTTTCATAGTGATGACTCATTCAGTGTGCCCCGCAGAGCCTGTTAAGTCTCTTCCCATAAATCGTTTCAATTTTCGCTCGCACCAATAACTTCTTACTTTCTGCTAGAGGTTGTAAGGTGTATAGTGGCTCATGGACCAGTCGAAATGGGTTATAAACTTATCTCTTAACCCATATTTAATAGTTCGAATTGTTATGAGGTTTAGTTATTCAGTAAATAAGTAAAAAATGGACTTAGAATAATAAAGACCAAAATGATATGAGTTTTACTTGGGTTCATAACTTAAAGAGATCCCACCCACCTATACAACTATTTCTTGTCCTTACTCAATCTCATGCTCACTCGCTCCCTCCACCTTCTCAACTTAGTTTGGGTGTAAGTTTTTTCTAGATTGGATTAAATATGGAAGTGTTTTAATAATGCGGGTCAGGTATGTATCATTTTGTATGGAAATTAGTTAAAACAGGTTAAATAGGTCAATTTACATTGGACCATTTTCTATTCGATCCATCCGTTTAACGGGTCTAGTGCTGGCTCACAAGACTCGTTCTGGTCCACTTAGGCCCACCAAGCCCATGGCATAAATGATGACCCAAGTGATTTCTTTGTAAGATTTGATATTGTTTTAAATCATGGACGACCCCTCCGTGGCAAAGTTTTCTTTCCCTACGATTTCCTTCCTTTTCTGATGTTTGTTAAGTTATGGTTTATAATTTAAGATAACTTGTTTTCTCCTTTTATTTAGATTCGATTTTGTAATGAAACTAGTAATAGGTGATTAAATATCGATGGCACAAGTTGCACGGGCCGGGATCAATTGCACCGATCAAAAGGACTCGATTGAAATGAAAAATTTCAAGTTAAACGGACTAGTTGGCTTTTTCCTTTTATCAACCATGGGCAGCATGAGAATTTTTAGGCTTTGTATCAGACTTAGTCCGGCCCGACCAAGCCTGATTCACTTTTTGTTTTAGTTAAATTATAGTTAAATTATGTGAAATAAATCGCAATTCACTTGTGTTGCTTAATATACAGTACAAATATTTATACAACATATTGCTTAACAAAAAAGATAAGGGAAAGATCTACGCAATATCTCTAGCTAATTCTAAGAGATACACCAAATATCATGCTAACTAAAAAACAAAATGTAAATCCTAATCGATAATAAGAGATACATACAATATTAGAAAAACAGAAAGTAAATTTTTAGCAAATCTTCCATAATATTATGGATTAAAACTGGCTTATTGGTACGCTTGATTCTGCTGCACAGACCAAGGGCGAGCATGGCTGAAAACAAGATGAGTTTGAAGCTTCTTGTCGACAAGAGAAACCAGACCATCCTCTTCGCCGAAGCCGGAAAGGACTTTGTGGATTTCCTTTTCCATGGTCTGGCTTTGCCAGTTGGAACCATTGTGAGTCTTCTCTCTAAGCAGGTGTGGCCAGCGGCGTGCGCAATCTTTATGCGAGTGTCGAGAATCTCAGTGACACATACATTGAACGGAGAGAGAAAGAGGCTCTGTTGAAACCCAAAGCACGGAGCTCTGGTCCAGATGTTCTGCGCTCATTGTTGCCCGAAGCTCCGCCATTAGCGCCAATTAAATACTACACTTGCCATCATATTTCCGGTGTGCACATCACTTCATGCAGTAGCTATGTGACGGATTCCCCTTCTACGAGATGTCCTGGTTGCAACAATATGATGAGCAAGAAACTGTCATGGCTCGCAGGACCAGCTGCTGATGCGGCATCCTCTGCCAAAATACCTAGTGGAAAGGGTGGGTATGTGAGAGACGTCGTCACATACGTGGTGATGGATGACCTGACTGTAAAGCCTATGTCCATCATCTCTTGCATTACTCTGTTCAACAGGTTCAATGTGCACGAAATTGGGGATCTTGAAGAGATGGTGGTTGACTTTGGCTTGGACAAGGTAAGGCCCGCAAAAGTTGCTACCTCATACAAATATTTCGACCACATTAGAAATTCAACAATGAAATCTGATGGTTTGATTTTCAACTAGTGGTTGTATGTCATGTTCGGTACCATGGTAGGAGAGAATCACCGGTTCTAGAGCTACTAAGATGTTTGTATGAGATTAGAAGGCTCGATCCATTCCCATCACTCTCTGGTGTTAACTCATCAACTAAAAGCACATCAATGCTCAGGTATATGAAAGAAGAAACTAACGATTCCAATCTAGTTACAGGGATATATCCTATGAACACATCTCCGAGTCTCTGTATCAAGATGCTTTAACACCCATCGTCCACATTAATTCTTCAACTTACATGAGCAGTCCTTTCTAGAAGGCATTCAGAGTTATGATCAACTTCTGGTTATGTGAGCTATTGCAAGAGTTCTTTTACTATTTGCTCGAAACCTGAAGTACGCATTCTAAACTTGCGAAAAAAGCTGCCTCGGTGTCTTTTCTCAAGTACCCCTTTTTATGTAACTTGTTTTGTGCCGTGTGATCTTTAATCAGGCCATAGAGCTGTTGAGCGCTTCATTACACTCCAAAACAGTTCTCACGGACATATTCAGCGAAGTTCTCAGAGACAGATTCAACCCGGGAAGGCCTCAGTGAAATGCTACTCTTCAACTTTAGAAACTCTCTGTTCATATCGCCTTGCTGGGGTATTTTGTTCCTGTTACTTTGTAAGATGCTGATGAAGCTTTTCAATCCGCCATGTGATATTAGGCTCTATTATTATGTATTACTAAGAAATTAGTTCTTGAGTGATTATTGATCTTTGGTATATGGTGCCTAAGACGTACGTTGCTTCTAATGTCCATATGCTTGTCATGCTGCACGAATGTGTTTTATGTGCATTGATCCATCTGGTTCAAGAAATCGATCAATGTACTATTAACTGATATCCCGAAGAAATTGAGAACATCTGTGAGATATGTACGACAATCACATGATTAATAAGTAATCTACTGCTTTGCTCTAGACAAGCTATGGTCCATAAAACGAGGGATTGTAAGAGGCTTCCTGGAGACAAAGTGATAGACTTCTGCTAAGACGAGGTAAGGCCCGCAAGAATGGCGACATCTTACAACTAATTTGATCACACTAGAAATTCAACAATGAAATCTGAAAGTTATTTTAAATTGGTGGTTGTTGTGCCATGGCATTTGAGAATAACCGGTTCTAAAGCTGTTCCGATGTTCGTGTGAGATCAGAAAGGCTTGATCCACCGATCATTATTTGGTTGACTCATCAACTAAGAGCACACAATGCTTAGATATATGGAAGAAGAAACTAAAGATTCCTTTCTAATTACAGGGATATATTCATGAACACATCTCTGAGTCTTTGTATTAATATGCGTTAACACCCGTTACTCACAATAATTCTCTAACTTACGTGACCATACTTTTTCGAAGGCATACGGATTTACGGTCAAGTTGTGATTGTGTGGGCTATAGTGAAAGTGCTATTACTGTTTGCTAGAAACCTAAAGCACGCATTTGGTATGTCTTTTCTTTCGTGAGATGAGTAGGGCCAAGAATGATTCATCAAATGTCGCAAAATGTTGATAGGATTATTCTCAACACATCCTAGGGGGTTTCCTAAAAGTGCCGCCGGGGCTCACACAACATGTATATATCAAAACATTGCTTTTATATTCACCCACATAAACATACCTTCCTACATCTCCCTACGATATAGATAGGTCAACAAACACTCCGCCCCTTATAACTTCCAACCTATATCAATGTTTGACACTTTGTTCGTGGACTAACCTTATTTTCTATGTAACTTTGACATGCGTTGCCACAAAAATCACGTTACTGTGAATCACCAATTACTTTGATTAATTATGCACTCGTGTTAGCTAGCGAATAAAGGCCGACTATAAGCGCTCCATATTCAGCTTGATTTTTTTAACATTTAAAGTCCAGCCTGAATTGGAATTTCGTTTTATGCCCCCTTAGAGACACAATCAAAATCCCTATTCCAGATGCAGCAGATGTAAACGAACCATCAATACACAACCACCATAGATCAACTATGCATAGCTTTTGCTTTGATAACACATGGATACTCTGTAAGTGTTGAGACCTAAATTTTGGCGACCCATTTAGTCATTTATCGCACTAAAAATTAGGGATTAATTTTAACCCCTACAAAAAAAATTAATTAATTAATTGCATAGCATATAGTTTTAGGAGCATTTATTTATTTAGTTGCATTGGGTTGGTGACAGATGGGTTTGATTTGGTGAATCTGAACTTTAATTTAACAAGTTGGACTAAGCCCACGAAGGGAGCAAATTGGCCCAAGCCTGTATTCTGGAGGAAATATTACGAGCTCATTTTTGCAAGATTTGAAATTTGAAAAATCCTATTGTAATTTTGAATCTTTGACAATTTTGAAAATATTTGAATTAGGATTAGGTTTATCATCTTAGGGTTATCTTGCATATTTAGGATATGAAATTTTATTTTGAATTTTTAAAAATAAAAATCCAAAAAGATGCATTCATTTAGGATGTTATGTTTTTTTTTTTTTAATTGCACGTTTAATTATTTGGCAATTTTAATTTCGAATTTCATAAAAAGAAAAAGAAAAAAATTAGAATTAGGGCATTCTTTGCACGTCATTGCATGTTAGGATAAGATTGCATGTTTAACTTTTTAATTAATTATAGGTTTAGATAATTTTTCCTAGATAGGTTGCATTTTAGGTTAGAGATTACCAAGTCAAGATAATATCTTAGTTTAAATTAAGATTTGGCTTAACCTGATTCTTAATATAAGTCGGATGATATCTTAGCCTGCATAGACAATTTTTGTACTTTTCTAATTTCGAATTTCATGGAAAATTCAAAAAAAAAATTTGCATTAGAATAAATCAATTTCATTCTTTAGAATAGACTGCATGCTAGCGTAATCAAGTCCCTGAGCTCACAAATCTTTAGTTCGCAGAAGTAAAGTAAATCTTCTATTACTTTACTGGGTTTCTAATCGATCCTTGAAAAATCAATGGCATGTTAAAAACTCGAACCTAAGTCGCAAATTGGTTGGGCTTGGGAGAGCTCGAGCTAAGTTTAGGCTTAGTAATCCATTAGCCAAATCCTAGGTGATTCACCCGAAATTTTGGTCGCGATAGTAAGAAAATTAGCCATGGCTGTCCCTTTACTGCTTTCATTGGTACATACACTAGGTTCAATTCAGATAATGTGAAGGATTTTTGACCACTAGGCCTTTCACTATAGACCTCGTAAACATATATTTAATAACATCAATTTTACATATGACGTGAATGACAGCTGGCAACAAATAATGCCGCAATTCGGTACACATAAAATATAAAGATAATCGATCTTTTTAACAGCAGTATATCTCCTTTTAGCATCATTGAGCATCCTGTCGAGGTAATACACCGCTTGCTCTTTGCTTTCATCATTCTCTTGTACCAACATACTATCAATTGTTGTATCGGTGGCTGACACGTAGAGTTTTAGAGGTTTGCCTGCTTTTGGTGGCACCAACATTGGAGAACTAGTCGAGTATGTTTTTATCCTCTCGAAGGCACGTGGTGCTCCTCTCGCCAGACGAATTCATCCTGATTTTTCAATTTCAACAAAGGAGAAAACACATCTATTTTACCAGATAGGTTAGCAATAAATCTTCGAATAAAATTTACTTTTTCGATTATCATTTGTAATTGCTTCTTGCTAGTTGGTAGGAGGAGCCAATTCTAATATAGCCTTAGCCTTATTCTTATCAAACTCTATTCCTCTATTATTAACTAGAAATCCTAGAAAATTACCGGCTCTTATGCCGAATGCACATTTAAGAGGATTTATTTTTAGTTGATATTTCTCCATCCTAACAAAAGACTGTTCAAGATAATCGAGATAACTTACCTCTCCTGACTTAACTGGGATGTCGTCGATGTACACTTCCATAAATTTCGTGATCATGTCATGGAAAATAAAGTTCATTACTTGTTGATAGGTGGCTTTGGCATTCTTCAAACCAAAGGGCACACTTTCTAAGAAAATGTTCCTATGGCTCCCGGTACCTAAAAGCCGTCTTATGGACATCCCATTCAGCAATGAATCTTATTGTA
Organism: Eucalyptus brandiana; assembly: GCA_014182725.1. Taxonomy (NCBI): domain Eukaryota; kingdom Viridiplantae; phylum Streptophyta; class Magnoliopsida; order Myrtales; family Myrtaceae; genus Eucalyptus; species Eucalyptus brandiana. The sequence continues at coordinate 56,797,347 of CM024675.1, forward strand.
TCCTGAATGGCCATCTATCAAGGACATCATTTTGTTTCCACCTACAGGATCCACTAGCATATCGGCAAATAGCATTTGATATTTGTCTTTTGGAGTCATGGCATTCAAATACCCGAAGTCTATGCAAACTCACAGCTTCCCATTTTTCTTCTTGATTGGCACTATGTTGGAGAGGCACTCAACATACCAAGCGGTCTCAATTTTCACATTTACTTTGGGAGCAAACCTCCTTGGAGGTTGCTTATTAGGTCTCCAAACTGATTTTATCAGGAGACGATGTTCAACCACATCTCTACTCAATCTTGGCATCCCATGGTAGTCCCACGTGACTCCACAAGACTTCCACCAAACCATTTCGAAATTCATCGCCCAACAATGCGCTTACAAAGACGGGATGTTTACTTCATTATTACTAATGTCAACCTCTATGAGCGGATCTTCAGATTCAACTATTTTTGTATTCTCTTGGAGTGAAAACTCCTCAAAATCCCCTAGTAATCTACAAATCCCAAAGAATTTTCAGTTTCTTCCGCAAGATAGCAAGAGTATCGCTCATCTAGCTCTTGTAACAAGTTATTTTCTTCCTTATGAAACGTCGAATTTCTCTTTGGCCAACTCACTTTCCTTTGGGATCCACTCAAACCGCATCTCTTTGAAATGGCCATAGGCAAGCTTAGCAGTGTCCTTGCAAGGTGGGTCAATTACAAACACTGCATCATCTTCAGAAGCATCCGTTTGCACTACGTCACCCCAAATGATGACTCATGATTTGCTTTTACGTACTCTACCTTATTCCCATTCCAAAAAGCTAAAGTCCGGTGCAATGAGTAAGGTATACATTGTGTTGGAAATATGATTTGATAACTTAGGAAATACCAATCCTGAGGATCAATGATTGATTTATTTAGTCGGTAATTGACTTGGTAAAATAGGAATTAGAATCAATGTATATTTTCTTTTATTCCTTTCCTGTTTTACACTTTGCCCTTGTATTACAAATAGTGTAATCAACTTGGACAACAGACATATACAGAAAATACAAAGCTCCAGTTTCCTCTCCACTTTATTTTTAATCTCTGTCATGGTATCAAAGCAGGTATCGCGCCTTCTTCTATTGGGTTGACTTGTGCTGGATCTGAGACTTGGTGAGGTGAGTTAGGGGTTTCCTCCATTGGATGATTTTATCAAGGTTTTTGAAGCACAGCAGAGAAAAATTCCTATTCGGTGGCTGGTTTGTTTTGCAGAGTTGAGGTCGCAACAACAGACCAGAAAAGAACCGAAGGGCAATTTGAAGATGCGGAAGCTTAGGCCAGAATACGATGCTCTGATACCATGACAGAGATTGAAAATAAAGTGGAGAGGAAACTGGAGCTTTCTATTTTCTGTTTATGTCTGTTGTACATGCTGATTTAATGCCTTCATTATATTCTGATGCTGATCTTGGGTAATTATCTGATTTGCCCCATCAGTCCTTCGTGCCGAAACCTGGTAAGTAGCAACTTTTTCCTTCTTATCACCTGGCTTTCCATGTAATTTCCAGCACATATCAATAGTATGATGAGGATGTCTACAATATTCACAGTATTTACTCTTAATTTTTGAATTTTGCCTAGTATTTTTGGTAGATGATGTGGCATTTCGTGAGCCTCCAGATGCCCTATATGCGGGTGCTGTCGTGGCCAAATAAGGGCCGTTTGATTCACTTGGGCTAGCGAGTAAATAAGGGCCATCTGATCTCCTGTGATGTGGACCGTTGGATGCTGCTGGGCGGATCAAACTGTAGCCATCCAATTTGCTTCCATCCCAACCATTCATTGTAGGGTTTGCACCTACCCCAATCATCGTTCCAAAACGTCCGCCCTCTCCTTGCCCGAAAACCTCGACTCCTCTAGCCATCCTGCAACTGCCATGGACTCCGTGCGACATCTCTCCAGATTTGAAGCTCACTTGGAGGGCAACAAGGGCGACTCCTTCGCAGACTCTGCTGTGCTCGGTCGCAGCTTGTCGCTGGCTTTCCTCTTGGATCGCTAGTTGGTAGATCCGGCCGAGCGAAGGTAATGGGTCCATCACCAAGATCTGTAATCGAAAAGGTGAGTATGTATCATAAAGATAAGTAGAAACCGAATCACTTTCTCCTGTTCCTTAATTTTCTGGTATTGTTTCAGCGTTTCTTTGGGACCCTCGAGTCGTTCCTCCGCTGCCTCGAGCTCATTCCAGAGAGCCAAGAGCCGATTGAAGTAGGTAGTGACCGATTGATTGTTCTGCTTCAACTCTGAGATAGCCTGGGTAATAGTAAAGAGCTTCGCCGGATGTTCGCCCAAAAAAGTCTTAAGAGTCCTCGGTCAGCGGTAGCCCAGCTGCAACGTCTAGAGCGAGACAATTTCCGATCCAGGTACGAACTAATTGATTGCATTTTTTCCAAAAACGTTACATTCGTTCGTTGGTCGGGTAGGGGACGGTGCTGTCAAGGAAGCCATCCTTGTCCTTCGTTACGAGTGCTCGCCGAAGGTCTCGAGCCCAGGTGTTGTAATTGTCCTATCCGGTGAGCTGCATGTTGATGAGTTGGAGCTCTGGTCCGTCGGCCGTCGCCATGTGAAGGGGATCTCTGGGCTCGGGACGGCCGCCATTGAACGGAAACACGTAGGGCAGAAAACCGGTTCGGAAACCAGGTTGAGGAACCGGGTAGGGATCCATTGGGATGGATCCGGATCCAGGACCCGTTCTTGTCCAGCCTGACCCGTCATTTGGATAGTTCTCCTGAGAAGATCCACGTCCTTTGGGTTGAATTCCAAAGCCCAGTCCATTCTCCTCTCCAGGTAAGCTCTGTTGAGCCCATACATTGCTCGACCCAAAGGCCCATTGGCCTTGAATAGGGTACCAGCCAAGGTGAGGCCACTGAATTGGTCCCTGTATTTGGAACGAAGTAGGTGGCGCCGTAACAGATGGCTGAGCAGGTACCGACGAAGCAATAACTGATGATCGAGCATGGATAGTTGATTCATGGATGGTTGTGTATCCAATCCCTACCAAATAACAAATTGTACGACTGTTGATGTCTATAATGAAGAAGGTAGTCTTGGTAGTACACGACCTAATTGTGAGATCAACCACGACCACCCCCTTGTATCATGTATATCTCCCCTAGAATTCGAAAGCATCACATTAGGCGGGATTATCTCTTCCTTATCTTTATCGAGCTTTCGGAAGTGTTTATAAGACATAAGATTTAGAGTAGCTCCCACATCAACAAGCATCCTATTAACAGGATGTCCCTCAATCTTACCTATCACCACAAGAGCTTTCAGGTGCTTTGTCTTATTAATTGGAAGTTTCTCGAATTCCACCATTTCCTTATTGGTGAACTAGAATTTTGCCTTCATAGTCTCCACCAATTGGAAAGTTTCTTCCTCCACTGGAACAACTCTCAAAGTTGAAGCCTTGAACTCAAAGAGGGAGTCTTACTTGCACCATATTTGAGACAGTTGAAGAACTAGAATTGGACCTCCCCCTGTCGAACTTTCCCCTTATTTTATTAATTTTTCCTTCAATCCTTTCTTCCTTGAGCTTCCAAGGAGGACTTCTCCTTGTCACGATATCTTCCCGATAGCTATTATACTCTCCCTCAAACTTAGAAGAATCCTATTTGTCTCTTACCCATACTAAAGGCTCTTTTGGCTCGCCATGCGTCTACCTTTTGGTCCTAAAGTGCCAGCTTGTTTATGTAACTCTTGTAGCCTTTTCTTTCGCTGCATTCTCCTTCTCCGAGTTTTCGACACTGGTTTCTATTCAAAGGTTTGAATCTGTTGCAAATTGGCTGAGATTTCTCTTCCCACAAACCATTGCTCTTTTGGAGGATTATGTGGCACTTTCATTGTCTGAGGAGGCTTCTGACGCTAATTATTCAAAGGTGGGAATTTGTCCTCATACTCGAACTCCAATCCTCATCATGATGGGATAACCTCAAAAGCCTTCTGCTTGGGCTGGGCCATTCTTGTATATCGACATAATAATCGAATTTACCACTCAGTTCTCCCAATGTTCCGATTTCAAGATGTCCTTCCTCATAAAGTCACTTGAATGGGACTTTATTTGCTTGTTTCTTTGTTAGTATTACAATACTATTGGGAGTTTGCTCCTAAAAGCTACGTTCACCAAAATACCTCCCTCTAACAACCGCCGACACCATCCAAGTCATTTGAGGGAAAGGATCCTCCTTCAACAAATTTGATTTTGCCCCGACGGATTGTTTTATGAACCGCCTTCCTGAAGACATTAGAATAATTGGTACTATGACTCTAAAAGTGATGCCACTCACAATACCTTATATTGCCTATTTCTTCTTTACTTGGGATGGTTTGACCCTCCATTAATCTTACAACCCCGCCGCGTACCAAGTGATCAAAGATTTCATCTACCCTGGTGACATTAAACGAATACCTTTGCGTATCCTTAACTCTAAGCATGATTGACCTTTTCACTCTAGTAGGCTTCAAGGCCTGGCGGGCATATGGCTTGTCTAGGGTCATTTTTACTACTGCAATCTTAGCAGCATCGTTCTAAGCATCTTCATCCTCAGAATCTTCTTCAGGGTCATATACCACCACAATCTGCTTGTAATCTCGATAGGGTTTCTTGTCTTTCTCCTTTGAAAAATTCTCATACTGAGTTGTTGCAGCAGTTAACAAAAATAAATCCCTAAATTTATGCCTAGCAAAATGCTCCTTCAATGCAAATTTTTAGACTTTTTTTGCCATCTCGGCAACTTCTTTTTCTAGGAGAAAGAACATGCACCGATTTCTCATTTTCTTAAATTGGACAACATACTGATCTACCATCTCATTGTTAAACCGTTTGACGGTGACTAGATCTAATAATGTTACTTCAGAAATTAGGCGGTAAAACTGAGTATAGAACTTATTCATTTCCTCCCAATTTTGTACCAAAATTGTGGGAAGGTCAAAATACCAAGTTAAACTTGTCTTCGACAATGACAGAGGAAATAAACACAAATTTTGTCATTATTAACATCACCACACTAAGCCATGAATTGGCTAATGTGCTCTACCATCAATTGATCATCCTCACCAGTGAAGAGAGTAAACTCACTGGTATGGGATGTTATCAACCTAATTTGGGTACGGCTTGTGATGGATAGGACTTGGAATGCCTCCATCCAAGCCCATCCCTTGCATGACCAAGCAAGCAACCTATTCGATTACTTGCTAATCCCTCAAGGGATCAACCACCCGATTCCCTTGATTAAATTGCACCCTAGGCAGCAAAGGAGGCCGCATAGCAAATTCTCTAATCCCTTATTGTGGCCAATAAGGCTGGTGCCCTACAATCAGTATGGGAATAGATCTGATGTTCAGTACCCCTGTAGGTGGCACCGCATTATTGCTACCTTGTTGATTGATGTCTAGAGGCAATTGTTGTGAGACGCCCGTTTGCGCCTCATTTCCTAAGTTTGAGGTATCACTTATCACTCTCCTTGAATTTGTGCCATTGAAAGTCTCTAGTACTAATCGATGCGGGAATATGGCTCCAAGCATCCCAACTCAGTCACCTCGATTGCCTTGAGTCTAATCATTCACATTGTCAACCCTTTGCAAAATCCTAACTGACAGTATGGGATTCAAACATCCTGCAACATCAGATTGGGCCAGAACTTGCATGGTTGGTGGAATCGCACTGGTCTAACTATCATGGGCCATGTTTGCTTGATTCGACAATCCCATGCTCAAAGTCAAATTAGTAACAAAAATAGTAAGTAAGGGACTTAAGACACTAAACAAATCATTAGCCATATGATTGGCGAAATTACTTTGTTATTCATTGAACATCATTCTCATGGTGGCCATTACCACTGCATTCAGGGTCAACGTTCTTCTCTAATCTTCAAACAATTCCCAAGTAATGTCCCTAGAATTGCTACCTATGTTGACACCATCAATAGGGTCTTCATTCTGGCCAGAAATCTCATAATGGATAGCTCTTTCTCCAACGCGTTGCGGGGATGAGTTATCATCGCCAACGGAGGAGCAACTCTCCCGGTTCCTTGTTTTTGCCATCAACACTTCCTAGGAACATAACACAATAGTCCCACCAAGCGTGCCAAAAAGATGTTTGCGGGGGAAAGTTCCCTTGATAAATATCTTTTACCAATGGGGCAAAGCTTCAACTTTATTATTTGAAATGGGTTATGTGTTGTTTCGGAAAGGAAGAGACTTGTCTAAACTACAGGCAAAGAAAAATACAGGAAAACAGGAGAAAAAGTAAACGTGCAATTGAATGTAAAAGTGCAATGAAGGAAACAATAACTAGCGAAATGTGTTCGATTGTTGATTTTGGCAAAAGGTCTTTTACACGAATGCCTCTTCGGCTATTTATTCTACAAGTAACTACTCTTGGTAGTTACCACCTCGATTTCAAATTATTTCGAAAGCTTTGACTCCATGTTGTTAACTACTCTACCTTGCCCGCATCCTTGCTAGTGCCAATTCCCCCTAACCGCTTATGCTCTTATCTCATCCCTCAAGAGATGTATACTATAAGTGCCTTAACTTGTATACAATGCTCACTTTAGTGTCACAACTTTTCGCCGACTCATTTAAGTACCAAAATAAGAGAAAAACAATCACTTAAGTGCCTCCAGCAAAAAATTATGGCTAAAGAAATTATGTGGCTTCTATAATTTAAAAAATTTATTTGATGTGGAATTTGTTGGCATTGAAGTGATCATTTTTTTATAATGACTAGCATTGAAATTATTACTTTTTGACTTATTATACGACGTTTATGGGTTTTTTAGCACTAAAGTGATCACTTTTTCATTAAAATTGGCACTGAAGTAATCATTTTTTTACAACGACTGAAACTAGAGTGATTATTTTTTAACTCACCACACAACGTCGTTTAAAGATTATATGTTGACTGGGCATGTTGGCAAGCCACATAAGATTGAGAAATTAATAAAATATTACCACGTTAGATTTCCAGCATTCAAATCAGAGTTGGTACTTAAGTGATTTTTTTTTTTTATAAAAAAAGTGGAATTTAAATGAGCCGACAAAATGTTGTGACACTAAAATGAGCGTCGTACACAAGTTAAGGCACTTCTAGTGTACGAGACAAAATGCTGGAGAAAACTCCTATTAAATTTTGAAGCTGACAAAACTTTTCTAGTTCTATTCTCATTCTGAGGAATACGAGACTTCTGTGTAATTTCTTCAAAGTCTATCCTACATCAGAAGTTTGCCCCACTCTAACGAAGACCCAAACTGAATGCTAGTGAAGAACGAAGACATAATCAAACTCAGGATTATTTATCTTCCTTTAAGGCTTCAATACGAACAGGATATATATGGCTTTCTGGTTGGAAATATCACTTACCTTTTTTGGTTATCATTATTGGAATCAATCACGGAACGGCAAAAAAACATTTTTGGAAGGCAAGTTTATTTGGAAAGAATCTACTTATGGAAACTAAGATTCTGATTATATGGGCGACCAGGATCATCAGACTTTCATCTCAATCTTCAAATGGCTTGAGATCTCCTTGATTGATTCTGTCCAATAAGTTGATTTGAAGAATTCCTTTGGGAAGTGCCAACAGTAGAAAAGGCATAGAGGAGTATTTAAGGAGGTTTTTCAAGTCATTCGAGAAAGAGTGTGAAAGAAGAATTCCAAAGTCTGAAGCTTCCAAAAATCACTTATTCTTCCTCATATTGTGCTCAAATTTGTACTCGAAAAAGAGAGAAAACACTAAAGAGTGACTTGGTGAGAGGAGTAGAAACTCTTCACTGAGAAGTCAATGTTATAAGGTTGTAACACTCTTTTTTGATTCATAGTGAAAATTGGTCAGAAGGCTATCAGCGTGGGAGAGTAAATGTAGGCTTAATCTAAGCCGAACCACTATAAATCTTGTGTTCATTTTATCTTCCCTAAACTCCTTTACTTTATTTGTTGTTATATCTTTATGTGTTTTATGATCATGAGAGAAATACCAAAAGAGTGACTTGGTGAAATAGTGTGATCTACCACTAAGTATTTGCACTCAAAATTGTAATCTCTTGTTGATTGCATAATAGAATCCAGCAGAAGGCTGTTAGCATGGGAGAGTGGACGTAGGCTTGATCTAAGCCGAACCACTATAAATCTTGTGTTCTTATTTTCTTTTATGAACTTCTTTATTTTGTTCGTAATTCTATTTAACTACTAAAGTCTGATCTCACTTAAAGTCTACTGCTCTTCAGACTCAGTTTCAAAAGTCTGTTATTCTTCAAACTCGGTTTCAGAAGAAAAATATTTCTACTTTTCTTTGCGAAAAATTTTCTTCGCGAAAAATTTTCTTCAAACCTATTCACCCCCCTGTAGGTGTTCATACTAGCATTTTCAATTGGAACTACGAGCTTGTTAGGTCCATGGTCTGGGTCAATGGGGGTCTCGCCCATAAGGTGCCCCATCGATACAAGTCGTGGTACCGCTAGGCTCAAGATGGCCAGAGAGAGGGTCCTATTCCGGAGTTTGAGATCCCTCCGTACGCTCTGGAAGTCGCTTTTGGGAAGGGCACGGCCAATCCTCCTCAAGGCTCAATAGTAGATGTAGTAGACCCGGCTCTTGTAATACTAGAGTCTCCGATGCAGTCTGCTGAAGGCTCCAGCTGGAGCGTGGAAGAAGGAGAGATCGAGGATGATGATGATGGCCCGAAGTAGATCAGAAACCCCCACCCCTATTTGCAGACTTTGTTTTCTAAGCTTGTTTAAGTTGAATCTGACTTGGTAGTTCGCCTTGTATATATGTGCACTAGTTTGCATTGTATATAAATGTGGTTGTTTTTCAGGTTTGAGTTTTATGGCCTACTTTTCTATCCCATCGTTTTATCGTCTGGGGATTATGGTCGGCGATGCGTCCTGGGACATCGCTATTTAATTGACCAGTGAGGGATGGGCGCACGCTCGAGGATCGGGGCGTGACAAGTTTTAGGACTTGATTGCACTTTTTGCAAGTTTTAAGACTCAATTGCATTTTCGTGACAAGTTTTAGGACTTCTACATTACTTATCCCAATAGAAAATAAACGAGGTGTCGGGTTCGGACACCAAAACTTACTTACCCGATAAAATAATGAAGTTTTAAAGTAGGTGCGTGCAAAGTTTGATGGATTAATTTTGAGTACGTGAACACCTATGAATTTATTTCTAAACGTTTTGAATAAAAAAAAAAGAGGGGTTACTAAGGTTTGTTTTCAAAAGAGGGTGATTGGAAAAGAAATTAGAAAAGAAATATGGTGTCGGGTTTGGACGCCAAATTTTATGTCCTTAATAAAACGAGGAGGTTTTATACGAGGTGCGTGCAAAGTTTAGCGGGTTAATTTCAAATACGGGACCCCATACAAATTTATTTTGAAAGGTTTGAACAAAAAAAAAAAAAAAAAGAGTTACTAAGTTTATTTTTAAAATGGGATTTTGGTGTTTTGGCTATATGATGGAAGGAAAAAGGTTGACTTGATTGATGAGGTACCTACATGGTTAGGTTACGTAAGTAGTTCAATTTAATTAATCGCAACTTATTTAATTACTCGCAATTTATTTAATTAATTATTAATTAGTGTAAATTATACCGAGATAGCCGGTCGTTAGAATTTCGTGCTAATCGTCGTGGTGTAATTGGTTTGTGTAATTGAGTGGTAATTTATGCAATTGGATGCTGATTAATGAATTTTGAATTATTATTTCAAAAATATGAATTTTGGTATTTAATTAGAAAAATACCGGGTGTCGGGTTTTGACACCAAAAATGTTTTTAAGTACTATATAAAATCGTGGAATTTTTAAAAGAGAGTATACCACGTTTTATGGTTCAATCTGATCGTATGTCCATGCACAAGTATTTTACCAAGTGTTTATAATATAAAGAAAATAGGCCAAGTACATTATTTGAAATGAAAGTATTTGAGTGCAAAGCACGATATTCTTGACTGAACATGGATGTGCGAGTGATCGCTATCTGAATCCATCACGATGTGTTTACGCCGGATGATACTCCTTCGGGAATACCCCACATCAACAAATGTCGGTCGGAGTGGAGGCTGGGCCAATGCTCATTTAAGAATGCCGTTTAGATGAAGACGTTGCCATGCCCAATGAAGCGGGACGACGCCCAATTATGCTGGATTATGGGACAAAATTGTGTGGCACAGAATGGGACGTGTCATAATGGTTTGGCCTTATAATTGGGACCCCTATGTTTAATTGACTTATGTTATGAGGTGTTTCAGATTAATAATTTACGCTTGCTGTGTATACATATGTTATATGAACTATATTAAAGTGCAGGGAAGTGCTAAGGCGAGATAAATCTTATATGGTGCATGTTTAGACTGCCTCTAGGTGAATTTTCATTCTAATCGGGATTTAGGGCGTGGACTCACCGAGACCTTGTCCCACCCGTCGTGGTTTAAAATTTTCAAGTTCCTAGTGTGAAGAATCTAGAGCCCGAGGCTGAAGGGTCTGGAGTGTAGGTGGCCTAGGGTTTTCTCTTTGGACATAGACTTGTGTATAAACTTGATGTGTTTATAAAATGTGTTTTGTTTAAATTGGTTGTCCTGCTTTTCTATCTCATGTTTGTTTGTTTGTTGTCTGGAGATTGTTTAATTCGCATTTGCCTGTGTATAAAATGAATGGGTCGGCGACGCGTCCTGCGAAACGTCGCAATTTGATCGACCATTGAGGGATGTGCGCGCACGTGAGGTTCGGGGTGTTACAGTCTCCGTTGGCCGATTCGGCGAAACTGAGGAAACTAAATGTAAGACTGGCTTATGTTGTTTGGCAGAATGTTCTTGCACTTTGGCGTACGCGAGTTTGTTTTTTATGAAGAAGGAGACTGCACATAAGATGAAGACGGCTCATCGGAAGGCTGAGGCAGTTTTGTCTCCGAAACAACTGGAGGTACATCCCATTTATGTTGCTCAGCAGAATGTTTTTGTGCTTTTGGGGTAGGCGAGGTTGTTGTTGACAAAGGAGACTGCACACGAGAAGAACATAGCTCATCGGAAGGCCAAGGCGGTTTGGCTACATTCTTATTTGAGTGACCTGAAATTGGTGGCGGTGTGGTCTTAGAAACAGCTAGAAGAGCAGAAAGGGCCGCATGTTTGGCTAAGGAAACAAACGGTTCACTATAAGCGACATTTGATGGCTTTGATACAGAAGGGGATGGTTTCAGAGAACCCGAAGGGACTGCTTCGAAAGGAGATGTGACATGAGAAGACTAAGTTAAGGCACTAACACTCCTGCTCAAATTTGGCTCACTTTTAGGCCTAATCGGGTCTTTGGTCATTGGATTGTGCACAACAACATGGCAAGTGGAGGATGATGAAGAAGGAGGCGTGAATTTGAGAGGTGATGGCTTGCTAGTATTCGAGAGCAGTGACTGTGAGGTCTCTGATTTAGGCATATACTTATTCGAGTCAATGGAAACTGATGTTGGTCTTGTTTGGAAAATTGTTGCACCTAAGATTGGTTTACATTCTTTACCACTTTGCTAAGAATGTTGTTCAACTTTTGGGGTTGGTAAGGATGTTTCCGACGAAGGACATTGCAAATGAGACAAAGATGACTCGCTCTAAGGTTGAGGTGATTGGGCTAAATACTGCTTTGAGGGAGAGGAAACCAACGGTGGTTTGGTCGGATAAGCAAACGTGTCACTAGAGGAGAACAATAAAGGACTTTGACGCCATGACCAAAAAAAAAGGGCTTTGACGCAAAATGTGATGGTTTCACAGAAGCTTAAGGAGATGTGCCATGAGAATACTGACTTAGCCTAGCTATTATCAGTGTACAAATAGTCATGCCAAATTTCGGCTTATTTTGCAACCCAATCCAATCCCCGGTCAATGGATCGCGCACAACAAGATGGTCACCAAGGGGCGATAAAGAAGGAGGTGCATATGGAAGTGATTGTGACAATTCTTATTCTTGATGATGAGAAGACTGACTTAGCCTAGCCATTATTAGTTCATCAGTAGTCATGCCAAATTTCAGCTCATTTTGCAACCTTGTTAGGTCTTCAGTCAAAGGATTGTGCACAACAAGATGGACACGAAGGGGCGATAAAGAATGTGGTGTGAATGTGAGTGACTGCGATAATTCTTGTTCTTGATGATGAGAGGACTGACTTAGCTTTACCATTATTGATTCATCAATATTCATGCCAAATTTCGGCTCATTTTGCAACCCAATCAAGTCTCCCGTCAAAGGATTGTGCACAACAAGATGGACACCAAGGGGAGATAAAGAAGTTGGTGCGAATGTGAGTGACTGTCATAATTCTTGTTCTTGATGATGAGAAGACTGATTTAGCCTAGCCATTATTAGTTCATCAACAGTCAACAATAGGTCATATAATTCATCAGCATCGATGACACAAAAGGATATTTTTGAAGTTTTAGATCCGACGGTTAAATTGGCAACAAATATTCCTTTACCCTCAGCAACTTTCCCGGTCAAGCCTAACAACTAAATATTTGGTGGGATTATTACTTCATCCCTTCTTCCCAACTTCTTGAAGAACCTATGTGTAATGAGGTTCAAAGTCGAACCTCCATCTATTAGCACCCTAGACACTGGATGATCATTTATATTGGCATTAATATTTAGAGCTCTTAAATGGTTAGCACTACTCACGGGAGGTTTCTCAAACTCCATTACTTTCTCAAACTCCATTACTTACATGCCGTCGAAGTAAAACTCAGCCCCTTCCTTTTCATTAGTCAAGACTTCTTCAGCCTTTCCAGATTTGGTTGGCACAACTTGAAATTCATTGGGTAACCTAGCCTGAACCATACACGAGCTCAGAGGGGAGACTGACCTTGACAATGTTTTTGGCCTGTCTTCACACATTTAAGATGTAGTCTGGGTAAGCCCATCTTCTCCTTGGTTAGATGTTATAGTCCTCTCTAACTTCCTTTTCCAAACCAAGTTCCTGGCCTTGTAGGGTTTCAGATTGTTTACTGTGATTAAAGCTAGCTTAGCTTGTGTGATATAAATTTGATTGACTTGCTGTTGCAATTGACACATTCTTTTCTTCCTTTGCATTCTCCTCGTTTAGGTTCATGTTTTGTTGCCCCCGGGCCTTGGATTTCCTCAACTTCATACCATTGATTTTCTGGTGGATCATGGGTATCTTCAGCGTTTGTTGATGGTATGGTAGTGTTGGTACATCGAAGTTCTTAGGATCATGGTGATTAAACTCGTCTCCGCATCCAGAGGGAACATAATCATTAGAGTATGAGGGAAGTGGTGACAAAATAATCAAACTTTTTGCTAGGTTCTCCCAATGTGCCTATAGTAAGATCTGCTTCCTCTTACCTTTGTTTAAACGCCCTACAAATTTTTCAATGAGCATAACGCCTTCTTGGGTAAACTATCCTATCGAAAGTTTGAGTCCTCTGGTGTGGACTAAATACCCTAGGATTGTCAGCTTCATCGATTCGAACAGCTCTTGTTTGACTTTCTTTTCTTCCAACATGTTGATAGTTTTCCCTTTCAATTATTCGCTTACATCGATTGCATAAACGTGGTAGTTGGTATTTTTTGCCTTTGGATTTCAATGAAACCATTCCAGTTATAACAAGGAAAGGATCAACATTAACCTCCATCGAGATTTCCCTTTGTCATTAGCAAATTTTATTTTTCCCTGTCAAATTGCCTCTTGAATATTCTTTTTAAAGATCACGCAATCGACGGTGTTATGGTTCCATGAGTGATGCTACTTGCAATACTTTTTATATACCAAATCGTCTTTGGCTGGTATGACTTGACCTCCATCTACCAATAACATGTTGAAAATTTCTTTGGTTCTATTAATGTCGAAAGAGTAGTACATAGATTCTTTAGCTTTTGCCATGATACTAGATTGCTCTTTCACCCTCGCCGATTTCAATGCTTGGCACGTATTTGGCTTATCTATTACCATCTTGGCAATAGCTACTTCGACCGTTCTACTTGCTCCAATTCCTCATCAAACTCTAATGTTTCAAACAAATTGACATCACCTCTTCAGCCATGTCTTTTATCCTTTTCTTTGAGTAGACTCTCATGTTTAGATGCTATCATTGATAACTAGAATAGATCCGAATAACGCTGTCCTACCATCCTTTCTCTTTTCTTCAACTTCAAACCATTAAAGGCTAGATCTGCAAAAGGTCTTCTCGAGCAAGGGAACAAGACATTTGTTCCTAGCTCTTTTAAATCTAGATATAAAGGGCACGTATGACAACCATTTTATTTTTGTTCCAGAATAATTTTTCCATGTTAAACTTGTTTCTGAAATATAAATATGTTTGGTGATGCAATTTCAATTTTCTATTTATGGATCAAATTTTTAGTTTAGAAATAGGTTTGGAACAGAAATGAGAAGTAAAAAAATTTTATTTCTCTATTTGTGGAATAGAAATGAGAAATAAAAACTCTTCTCATTACTCGTCTTTTCTACTAGCTAGCCACCCACCTACTGTCTGCCATCGTCAATCATTAGCCACCATCCGCCACCCGCTATCATCGCCCCCTAAGAGGGAGAAATTTTATGTTATTATCAAACAAAATTTTATTCTGAGAATAGAAATTTTGTGTTGTTGTTAAACACGAATTTCTATTCAAGAACTAATCCAAAAATAGAAACAGAAAAATCTATTTCTCTTCAAGAAATCAATTTCTAGCTAGAATGTTTATCATTTGCACCCAAATTGATCAATTGATTCGTTTCCCTTCTATTTCAGGGTTGACAAATCAACAATTGACAAATCAGAGACAACCCTTTGAAATTGACTATGAAAGAGTCTTTCCATCTACTCCCATGAGAAGATTGAATTTATTGGTAAAGTTGCATACCATGTAAACGCGGTCTTTAACAATGATAGCAGGAACAATCATAGTTTCCAATGGTCACCTTGCGCAACGTCTCCACATAATGCCAAAAAATTGATTAACATGCTTAAATGTGGACTGATCATCTTCTCCAATAAACAACATGAACTTTGGTATCTTGAAACCTCTGGAATGTAGTATTGCATCTATCCAGTCTAGGTATGGCTTTCTATAAACATTACCAACATATCCCATATCATTTCCATAGTACCTTATAGGCGGATCAATGACCACTTGGTTTTGACTTAGGATGACCATGGTCAATCCTGCAACGTGTTGCATGCTATAGTTAGGTTGCCATAACTGGTTCACATTCTGCTGTGAGATCTGATGCAGTTGTTACTATGGGATATAGGGTTGTTGATGAATTTGGAATTGTGGAAATTGTTTGATGTTTTGTGCGATTGGTGGAACATTCGCTTGTTGATGTGGAATGTTAGAAGAAACAGGTTGACAAGCCGGTTGTGGAATCTGTAACGGAACATTTAGAGGGACTTATTGGAATCCCTGTTGTGGTATTTAGGGTGGAGCATTTGGAATGGTTGGCTAAGGAGGTTGTTCTTGCCCCCAGGCTTGGTTAACATGATCCCCTAGTTATTGATAATGGCATGTGTATATGTGGGATTGATTTGAGGCATCGGTATGGGATTAGGTTGAAGGATAGCACCACCATTCTGAACATAATGTATTCTGGCAAGGACCTTGATTGCTGGTTCCACTATTGTCACTTACAAGATTTGTTTGAGCATCACTAGTGACGAGATCACAGGTCTGGGCTATTGCACTAGTTTCTCCTCTTTGTAAGATCTTAATGGGTGTTACAGTGGCCATAGCTTATCGAGAAGTATTGAAAGTTATCTGAGGACCAGATAATGGAGGAACATACCTGGAGGATGAAGCCACAAATTTTGTGTGGTTGAACAATTCCAACTGACACTCCATGTTGCCCTTGAGACACTCATGCTAAGTGTTAAGGATCAATGGTTTGATTACATCCATCATGCATCTAACCACATAATCGGCGAACTCATCTTGTGTCTCTTCGAAGGTCCGTTGTATAGATGAAAGTGTTATAGGAGTAACTTCCATCTGCCTTCTCTATTCTTCCGTACTCTACCTTGGTATATTGGCATCCTCCTCCTAACCATGTCTTGGAGGAAGTTGTGTCATCGAAGACTCGGTGTGGACAATAACTTCAACCATCAATGGAAGAGGTTCGTTAGTAATGTTGTCAAGATTGGATTGATTTCTAGTCCATGGCATAGTATGCTCTCAAATTAGCACGAAGTTCCCCCCGGGCATGCCAAAAAGATGTTTAACTGGTTTTGTTCTTGCAACAAACTATCTTTCATCAAGTGTTATTTTTGGCTTTTATTTAGAGGAGACAAGGGTTCTATGCTAACTCTAGACAGATAATATCAAATGGGATATTATAAGATCTCCAATTACAAATAGAACTATACAACCCTTACAACTAAACCTCAAATTCTCGAACCACACTCAAACTATGTCGGAATCTAATCAATGACACGGCTCAAACATATATCGGCACACTACCAAAATCTAATCAACAACAATGCACTTTGATAGAGGACACAACATCGGAATTCAATCGAAGACACTGGACAAGAGATACAACACTGGAATTTAATTAATGGTTCTACACTAGGATAAAAATACTAGCCGGAATCTAATCAACAACGAGAATCTGAAAACTACGGCTAAATAAACTAAAATGCGATAATGTTAAGATCAAGTAATAACATTTGATGTGTTGTTTGTTGGAGGTTTGCTCTATTGGACGACTAGGGTGTTTATAGAGAAATCTAGTAACCACTGAGTAGTTGCTCATTTTCTAATAATTATTTCCATCCTTGCGCACGTTCCTTTTCCTTTGTAACCAATTGCCCACTTCCTTTGTAACTGCCTTGATCCTGTTTCGACATTTCTTGATTTATCGACACCAATTCCATGACTGGATACCTGAGTATTAACCAACTTTCTCATTGCTCGTCCCCTTGGCACACTTCAAAATATTTTGAAGATTCTAACTCAAGACTTACTACCAAAATCATTCAAGTAGCCACTTTAGTTTTCATCATTGTATTTTGACAATTGGACACGTGGCAGTCCTTTGTTTCACTGTCGATTACTGAACTCTCATCCATAGGCTTGTTGATAATTATTCATATATCAATACTCTATGATGCACAACTTCATTATATTTCTCATCCACGTGACCGGCACATGATAGTACGCCCAACTTTGAGTGTCAACAACAACTTAATTATATATCTCATCCACGTGACTGGCACATGATAATATGACCAACTTTGAGTGTCGACAGAACCAGAATCAAATGAAAGAGAAAGAAAGAAAAAGGCCAAAAGGTCCAAATACACATTCAAGTCCATCGATCTTGAAAGCCTGACCCATATCCAAACCAACGAGCCCACTTAATTGGATAGCATGTTGAAATTTCAATGCTAGAAGAGAAATGATGCTTACATCTTCTTTCTTTCATCTTTTGGGGCTCACACCCAACAACTACTTACATATACATACATATATATATATATATATATATATATATATATATATATATATATATATATACCATAAAGGGGTTAGGATCGGAGTACTATATGAGAGAACAAGGAAGTATAAGAGATTAACAATTCTATAAGCAAGCAGGGAAGGATATATCTAAACAGAAATGATGTATAAGAACAAGAAAGTAAATGACTTAAATAAAATCGCGAGAATTAAAAATATTGTAAAGACCGAAAGCAATATATAAAATATAAAGTAAGAGTATGCATAAACAAAAACCAACCATGAAGGTGGTATGAACTTGTATTATACAAAGCTGAAAAGCCGAAATTACATGTATTGAAGGATGCAGAAACTAAAGCATCAAGTCATCCACTAGGGCGGTAATCCGCACTCCAAGGAGTATTGATGTTTGTATTACAGGAAATGGTTAACCAACTATCATGTAAGTTGGTAACCCTGTATAAAACTATGTATATGAAAAACTAACTTACTTTGAAACCAGGGGATACAAGGTAAGAGAGCTTGGAGATGGAAGAGATGAGGATGGAGATGGAAGAGAGGATGGTTTACCAGTGAGAGGGAGAGAGAAGAAGAGGGAAATCTGGAAAATTTCGAGGTGCTTTCTTCTATGTCGAGTGGGTGTATTTATAGAGGATGTTACAGTGAAAGTGCTACAGTGCTGAACAGTGTAAAGTGAACGAAGATGCGAGTGAACAAAGTGTAAAGTGAACAAAGGAATGCAGTGTATGAACAGTGTATGTCTACTATGCTCCGGTGTGTAGCCTTTGCGCCGTTTGTAACAGGATCTGCATGTGATGTCTTTGAATTTTAATCTCTGTCCAGATTGATCCCGTAGCAGTCGTCTTCATTAATGTTTCCACTGTGATGTGACTGGGAGGATTCGTCTTGACTGTTTTGAGATTTGGAAGATCCACATTGTGATTCTTCCGCTTCTGAGAGTATCGTCCTGAGGATATTGCAGTATTCCTCTCTGTTTTGGACTGCTGCAAGTGCTGCACTTGCCATGGATTTTTCCTGTAAAAACGATGTATTTGATGGGGATGCAATTATTTGGGTTTTCTGGCTATTTAGCCATGTTTTAACCGCAGCTTCGGATCCTTGATCAAGAAATCTGAATCCATCCCACCATTTTGTTTTGTATTTTCGGACAAGTACTTGGTACTCCCGGTTTATTGGATGTATTGTATTCAAATTCCCATGCTGTTACCCAAGAGATTTTGAATATTATAAAGAAATGCATAAGGCATGGGAACCTTATATCATGAGGTGTTGGTATGAAGTGTTCACTGAAAATCTTGTATCCTTGTTTGACTGTGGGGTGTAATATTATGTCCAAAGGACCAAAGAGATCCCACCAGGAGTCAAACCATTTTGGTAAGCTTTGTCTTGGGAAGTTGTCTTTGAAGAATAATAACCAGGTGTGTTGGAAATTTGTATTCTGTCTGAAAAAGACGTTCCACCAGGCTTGTTGGTAGTCCCAATATGTATATGAGGAGGAGTATGGCGGGCTTTGGGTAAGTCTGGTTTGGAATTTTCTGGGTGTATGGGATGAGGCTCCCCAGTGTGAGGGGTGTATGACTTTACTAATGGATATAGTGGAATAAAGGATATTTTCTGTATTGTTTTTATCAGCAAAGTGAGTGAACCTTGCCGATTCTGTTTCCACTAAAATTTGTTCATAATAAGCAAGGGTTTTGTTTGTATTGTGAGGTTTGAAAAGCCAATTTTTTGGAAATATGTTTTCTGCAAATTTGATTGGATCTTTATCGAAGAATCCATCTTCCACAGATCAATATTTTTGAAAAGATGTTTTGGGGAAAAATTTTGATCTTTGAGAAGGAGGGGTTGCCTGAGGCTTAATAACCACCTCATTCGAAATTCTTTTGTATTCCGCTTGTTTTTGTGTAGCAAGCGGGGAAGGATTGTTACTTACCTCTATGGCACTGGATGGCTCTTTCTTTACTTTTTGTAAAGACTGGGCAAGTAACAATATTGTTTCTTTTGGTAGTATGTCGGCTAACTGATTAAAGGCTAGCATGGGTTCAGATGATATGGGTTCTGTTGTCAAAGGTGTTTGTTGTAAGAATGTTTGGTTGTTTTCTGCCATTTGGAGCCATGTCTTGACGGATGTTAAGCCTTTTGGCTTTGGTGGTGTATTGGAGGGTTCGGCAGGGCTTTGCCTTTGCCTTTATCTTTGTCTTTTTGGATCTTGGCATATTGGTATCCCCTGTAAAAATTCTCTTGTGAGAAAATCAGGTAATGAATTTGAAGAACCGTTTATAAATTTAATGTCAAAATCAAATACTGAAAGTATGGGTTGCCATCTGGCAAAAATCTGTTTTGATGCAATATTTAAAACGCGTCTTTTTGTAAAATGTCTTTGGCTGATTTGCAATCAATTCGTAAGAGAAATTTTTGGTTTAATAAATCTCCTTGGAATTTTGATATAGATAAAACTATAGCAAGTATTTCTTTTTTAATTGTCGAATAATTTTGTTGAGTGGAATTCCAATGTTTTGATATAAACTGAACAACTTGTTCTTTGTTGTTTTTGACCTGTTTGAGAATGCCACCATATCCTAATTCTGAAGCATCTGTTTCAACTATTTTGAAAGCAGAAGGGTCAGCAAGGTGTTAGCATGGTATATCTTTTACGTGCGTTTTTATTTGTTTGACAATGTCTGTATGAATAGAAGTCCAGGGTGGAGGATCCTTTTTCAATCTTTGGTGTAAAGGTTTGCAAAGGATATTTATATTGGGAAAGAAATCTAGAATATAATTGAGACTACCCAAAAATCTTTGTAATTGAGTTTTGTCTTTAATTTCATCAGGGAATTTATCAGTAAAAGAGATTGATCTTTCTATGGGAGTGATGGTGCTTAAATGGATGTAATGACCTAAGAATCTAATCTTGGTTTTGAAGAGTGCAATTTTAGTAGGAGAGACAACAAGACCGTTTTGTATGATTATTTTTATGGAGGTAGATAAATGTTTGAAATGCTGTTCTATATTGGAAGAGAATACTAGAACATCATCAATATAAACTATGATATATTCTGAATAGAGATTGAAAATCTCATTCATAATTCTTTGGAATTCTGAAGGGGCATTTTTGAGACCGAATGGCATAACATTCCATTCATATTGGCCAAAAGGGACTGTGAAGGCTGTCGTGTATTTATCTTTTTCATTGACCTGTATTTGCCAAAATCCTGATTTCATGTCAAATTTTGAAAATATTTTTGATTTACAAAGTCTGTTTAACAAATCTTTTTTATTGGGTATAGGATATCTTATCCATCTAAGGGCTGTATTAAGAGGTTTATAATTGATAACTAATCTGGGAACTCCTCTTTCCAGTTCAGCATTTTTGTTGACATAAAAAGCAGAACAACTCCATGGTGATTGGCTTTTTCTTATGAGTTTTTTATTCAAAAGATCTTGTATTTCTTCTTGACAGAATTTCAAAACTTCTTGATTCATTTGTGTTGAGCGAGCTTTGGTAGGTATTTTGTTTTCAGAAAAATCTTGTTCATAGGGAAGATCAACGATATGCTTCTTTCTTTCCCAAAAGGCATTGGGTAGAGTAGAGCATATAGTTTTCTCTATGTGTTTTTGTAGGGAAGCTATTTTTTCTATGATGTTTGGTTTTATGAGATTTTCTTCTATTCTTTTGAATTCTAAATCTTCTTTTAAGAATTCAAGCTGGTTTTCTTTGTCTTTTATTAGGCAATTTATTTCTGAAATAGAATGTTCTTGTAAAATATTTAGACTTCTCTTCTGAGGTTTTGTTATGAAGTTGAAGGTGATTTTTCTATTAAGAGCATGAGTTTCAATACCTTCGTTAGTAACTGTAAAAGGTTGTATTAATTGTATGAAATATGTTCCAAGAATTACCTGTTGTCTCATATTTTTTACTAAAAGAAAAGATGTTTTGTAAGACATTTGGTCTTTTATTATTAAGGCTTCTGGTAATTTGTATTGGATATTAAGTTTATCACCTGAGGCTGATTTTAAGGATTCGGAAGTTTTATCAAAGTAAATGACGTGCGAACCCCTGGAGTGCCATAACTTTGGCCAAAGGGACACTTAAGTGCCATAACTTACGAAAGGTACACTTAAGTCTGCCACATTTTAAGAAAAGTGGGACACTGAGTGCCATCTCCTAAGTTGGCCGGAAATCATACGTGGCATTAAAATATTAATATTTCTGATGTGTCTCGCCGGGAGAGAGTCAGCTCGAATTCGGCCAAAATGACGTCGTTTTGACATCATTTGAATTTTCTAATAATATAAAAAATTATTTAAATTAAATTTAAAATAAATTTATTTAAAAATAAATTTATTTAAAACATTTTTAAAAATTTTAGAAACTTTAAACATTAAAAAAATAAAAAATAATTACAAAATTACAAAAAATTTACAAATTTACAAAAAAAATTAAAAAATTACTATAAAATTTAAAAAATTACGAAAAATTTACAAAATTTACATAAAATTTAAAAAATTTAGACAAAATTTAAAAATTTAAAAAAAAAATTAAAAATTTACAAAAATTTAAAAATTTGCAAAATTTTTTAGAAAGTTACAAAAAATTTGCAAAATTTATAAAAAAATTTACAAAATTTACATAAAATTTACAAAAAATTCAAAAAAAAATTTGAATTTATTTTTATTTTTTTAACTTTTAATTTATTTTTAATTTTTTAATTTTAAATATTTTATAAATTTTATAGAATTTTATAAATTTTTACAGAATTTTATAAATTTTTATAAAATTTTTACAAAATTTTCTAAAATTTTTTAAATTTTTTTAATATTTTTAGTTTTTTTAAATTTTTAAATTTTTAACATTTTTAATATTTAAATATTTTTAATATTTTTTAAAATATTTAAATAAATTTAGTTTTAAATTAATTTTTATATTAAATTTTTGGCCACGTCGGCATTAAAACGACACCGTTTCGCACTCACTTCGCCGGAAAATTGACACGTCGCGTTTTGGCCTGATTGGCACTCAAGTGATCCATTTTACTCCGATTTTGGCACTTAAGTGTACCTTTCGTAAGTTATGGCGAGCTTAAGTGTAAAACGTCTTGAGAAGTTAAGGCACTTGAAGTGTTCTTTTGCCCAAAGTAAATTGTTGGAACAAGGCCTTCTTTGATACAATTGAGATCGGCTCTGTATCAAAGAGTGCTGTTGTTTCAATAATAAACTCGTTATTAATTTTTATCATAATATTTATTATCCATTTTCTAGATGTTATTTCTGTTAATAACATAAGGAAGGCTGGGTCCGGGTTGTGTGAAGTATTAGTGATTTCGTTTTGGTCTTCTAATTTTGTCTTTCCTTTTATAACAAGAGATTTTATGTCAGAAATCTCTTTTTTCATTTCTAACTGTGTTGTTTTTAAGGCTTGAATTTCTAATTTTTGTTGTTTTATTTCATTTTGGAGGTCATTAATATTAACGGGTCTGGATTAGGGTTTTTTGTTTCTATTTAAAATGTCTTTTAAATTGTAGGAAGTATTGGGTTTGAAGGTAATATTCAAAGAGGAATTTAATCTATCTAAGTATTCTTTCTTGGCTTCTGGGTCGGTAATTTTATCAGCAGTGCTAAGGAGAAATTCTTCTTCTTTTGTTAACATGTTTATTTCAAGAATAGGTTTTTCAGGAGAGGCGTCTTCATAATCAGAATCAGAAGAGGAATCTATTTCATTGATCTGAAGACCTTCTTCCTCAAGGAGTTCATCAGAAGAAGTATCACCGTTTTCTATGAAGATGTTGTTTAACTGGTTAAGAGTAGTGTCATCAAGAGAGAGTTCATTTAATTTTTTATTAATCCTACAATATTTTGAAATGTGACCTTTTTTACCACAAGAATAGCATTTAATGTCTTTAAAGTTTTTCTTATCAGTATGTGGTCTATTTTGGTTATTCTGGTGTCTTTGTTTATTCCTACGAGGTGGAGGTTTGTTGTGATGTTTCTTTGTTTCTTTCTCAGAAGGACAAGTTCCCTTACATTTTGGTTTTGTTTTTTCATTATAAGAGGGGTCGTATTGAGCACAGAAATCTCCTAGACTTCTATTGGTAAGAGATTGTTCTTCCTTGAGTTGTCTTTGTAATTTGATAGTATTACACATTTGGGTTCCTTGTCTGTAAACATAAGAGACTATTTCTCCATAAGAAAGAAGATCATAAGGTATTTGGCCATTGTATTCTTCTCTAATTCTATCTCTAACTTGGTCACCTATAATTTGGGGTAAACCTGCTAAGAATTTTTCTTTCCAAAAGGGTTTATTGCAATCAGGTCTGATAAGAACCCTTTGAAGGAAGAGTTCCTTGTATTCTCTAAATTTCCCTAAGGATTTGCAACGCATGTTGGATAAGAGATCTTGGTTCCTATCTCTAATATGTGAAGGGTCTCCTATGAAGTGTTGTGAAATGGAATAGATAAGAGTATTGACCGCATCTTGGATAAGATGACCTTGATCATCATCCATGCGTTGGCCGAAGTCATCTATTTTATAGGCTGTTAAAATTTGTATTCTTTGTTCATCAGTCAAATAATTATCCCACCAACCTTTTAGTTGTCCGGTGAATCCGGCTACTAAAAGATTAGCAACATGATGATCGAAACATCTTGCTGGGTTTTGTAGGCATTGGCAAGCATTACCATGTTGTTTAAAATATTCATGATATTGCTTTCGGCAACACCATCTATATTCCATTCATAAATGGCGTCGGGAGAGTATTTATTCTGTATTTTCTGTGATGATTCTTCTTGGGCAATGTCAGGTGGAGTAGCTCTACTGTAATAAAGTTTCTGAGGTTGTCTCCAATTAAGTCTATTAATTTCGGCGACTAATTCATTATCAGAATCACCAGATTGTTTGGTCAAAGTACTAATAGTGGGTTGGTCAGGAGTGTCTTTAATGATAAGATTCTGGAATTTAGGGGTGTCTATAATAGGAGTAGGCTCTAGCTTTGCTTTCCCTAGGAGTTTTTTCTTTTGTTCTATGGCTTTGGCAAACTCCGGGCTAAGATTTTTTGGGAATTCAAAGGCTTTGAAAATGGGTTTTTTGAAAGTGTCAACTTGAGGTGTGATGAGTTGAGTAGGATTCTGAATGGTGGATTCTATCCTATTCAACTGTTTTCCTATGGTTGCCAAATGTTGATTAGTGTAATTGTTTTGTTCAATGACTTTGTGAGTGTAAAGAGAGTCTCCTTGGTCAGGAAGCCTAAAAGGAGTGGCGATAACCTCACTTTCTCCATGTTGTATTTTTATTCTCCTAAGAGGGGGGTGATTGGATTCTAGGGTTTCACCATTATCAAGTTTCCACTTATAATGATGATCTAAGACAATTATTTCTTTTAGTTCGAGAAATTGTTCTTCTAACAATCAAAGAAAAATATATGGACTTCATATTCATATATGTAGTCGTAATATTTTTGTTTGATGTCTTTGGCTTTATCAGCAAAGGTTTTGAAGAACCATTATCTGATTTGTCTGTTGTTTTCAGAATTAAATTCTTTATTAAGGAAAGCCTTGTTTGGTTCAAAATGTTTTTCTAAAACATTAAGTTCGGCATCTATCATTTGCGAATAAGTGGGAGAATGATGAGGAGAATCGGTATTTTCTAGGACTGGTTCAGGCTGGTTTTGTTGATAAACTGGCCTGGAAATTCCTGATCTGTTATCTAAACCACTAATTTCTGGTTCAGGAGGTGTCTCGTGATTACTTCTGCTGGTGGAAGGAGGTAAAGGTGTTGTATCGTGTGTGCGAGTATCTCTATGTATACTAGGAGGAGGAGTGTTTCCGTGCGTACTAGGAGGGATGGTGATTATAGGAGGAAGATTAGGATTAAGATCTATAGACCTCGTATAAGAATTATGAAAAGAAGGACTAGATCTGGAATCGAAAGATCTTCTAGGAAATCTAATGGTCACTATTCCTTCTTGGATGTTGAATGACATTAGTCGGATCTGTATTTTGAACAACTTGTTGGGGAATTTGGTTTTCTAATTCCCATTGTTCTGGGTAGAGTAACTTGGTTCCAATTAATAGACCTAGGAATTGTTGTATTAACTCTAGAAATGTCAGTTTGGAGGAGAAGTGTTTCTCCTCGAGGACTATGTTTGAAAGCATTTTCTCCAAAGGCGGAGGACATGGCTTTATAATGAATTCTATAAACAAGGGCTAAAGGAATAGAACCATCTGCCACTTTGTAATTATGGGTTTTGATTTGGAGTGTTAAAGCTCTAAGAATGTTCTTATCTTTGAGAGATACAGAAAAATTGGGGTAACAATCAAAATGTATGGGTCCTTTGCAGAGACTTGTCTCTACAGTACCGAGAATAGATTCATCATAGTTTAAAAGACGTGAATCACGTAAGACTAAGAGAATGGAAGTATTAAGGCCTTCTTTTGTAAGAGGTTTGACTCCTACTTGGACTAGTCCTATATGAATGTAATTGTATTTTTGTTTATGCTTTTGAATAGACTCTTTATTTAAAAGATGTATTTTTTCATAGGAATTAGAAAGAGGAACATCTCTTTCTTCGGTGGATATGACATAGTCTGATTTTTTGAATGTATCAAAAGATTTTCCAGATTTCCCTCTTCTTCTCTCTCCCTCTCACTGGTAAACCATCCTCTCTTCCATCTCCATCCTCATCTCTTCCATCTCCAAGCTCTCTTACCTTGTATCCCCTGGTTTCAAAGTAAGTTAGTTTTTCATATACATAGTTTTATACAGGGTTACCAACTTACATGATAGTTGGTTAACCATTTCCTGTAATACAAACATCAATACTCCCTGGAGTGCGGATTACCGCCCTAGTGGATGACTTGATGCTTTAGTTTCTGCATCCTTCAATACATGTAATTTCGGCTTTTCAGCTTTGTATAATACAAGTTCATACCACATTCATGGTTGGTTTTTGTTTATGCATACTCTTACTTTATATTTTATATATTGCTTTCGGTCTTTACATTATTTTTAATTCTCGCGATTTTATTTAAGTCATTTACTTTCTTGTTCTTATACATCATTTCTGTTTAGATATATCCTTCCCTGCTTGCTTATAGAATTGTTAATCTCTTATACTTCCTTGTTCTCTCATATAGTACTCCGATCCTAACCCCTTTATGGTATCAGAGCCAGTGAGAAAGTATAGATAGTCTTTGTAAGAACATACCCATAGATCGAGAGCCATTCGTTGGCATCCTTCTTGTTTCTACAGAGTGGTCTAGGCCGTAAGTCCCTGAGTGGCTATTAGACCGTTGGTTTAGCTCTGTAACGGTTCTAAAGAAGGAATAGTTCCGATCTTAAGTACGAGCTTACATAGAAGATCTACATCTTCCTCTAGTTCTTTATCACAAATAGACTCAGATCCAAGTCCTATACATAGAGAAGAAGTAAGGATAGAAGATTTCAACAAATCTATAGAAAATTGGGAAATTCCTAAAATACAGCTTAAGGAAATATACAAACAATCAAAGTTGAAGTTTTTCAAAAAATCAGACTATGTCATATCCACCGAAGAAAGATATGTTCCTCTTTCTAATTCCTATGAAAAAATACATCTTTTAAATAAAGAGTCTATTCAAAAGCATAAACAAAAATACAATTACATTCATATAGGACTAGTCCAAGTAGGAGTCAAACCTCTTACAAAAGAAGGCCTTAATACTTCCATTCTCTTAGTCTTACGTGATTCACATCTTTTAAACTATGATGAATCCATTCTCGGTACTGTAGAGACAAGTCTCTGCAAAGGACCCATACATTTTGATTGTTACCCCAATTTTTCTGTATCTCTCAAAGATAAGAACATTCTTAGAGCTTTAACACTCCAAATCAAAACCCATAATTACAAAGTGGCAGATGGTTCTATTCCTTTAGCCCTTGTTTATAGAATTCATTATAAAGCCATGTCCTCCGCCTTTGGAGAAAATGCTTTCAAACATAGTCCTCGAGGAGAAACACTTCTCCTCCAAACTGACATTTCTAGAGCTAATACAACAATTCCTAGGTCTATTAATTGGAACCAAGTTACTCTACCAGAACAATGGGAATTAGAAAACCAAATTCCCCAACAAGTTGTTCAAAATACAGATCCGACTAATGTCATTCAACATCCAGAAGGAAGAGTGACCATTAGATTTCCTAGAAGATCTTTCGATTCCAGATCTAGTCCTTCTTTTCATAATTCTTATACGAGGTCTATAGATCTTAATCCTAATCTTCCTCCTATAATCACCATCCCTCCTAGTACGCACGGAAACACTCCTCCTCCTAGTATACATAGAGATACTCGCACACACGATACAACACCTTTACCTCCTTCCACCAGCAGAAGTAATCACGAGACACCTCCTGAACCAGAAATTAGTGGTTTAGATAACAGATCAGGGATTTCCAGGCCTGTTTATCAACAAAACCAGCCTGAACCAGTCCTAGAAAATACCGATTCTCCTCATCATTCTCCCACTTATTCGCAAATGATAGATGCCGAACTTAATGTTTTAGAAAAACATTTTGAACCAAACAAGGCTTTCCTTAATAAAGAATTTAATTCTGAAAACAACAGACAAATCAAATAATGGTTCTTCAAAACCTTTGCTGATAAAGCCAAAGACATCAAACAAAAATATTACGACTACATATATGAATATGAAGTCCAAGGAGATTTATTAAACCAAAAATTTCTCTTACGAATTGATTGCAAATCAGCCAAAGACATTTTACAAAAAGATGTTTTAAATATTGCATCAAAACAGATTTTTGCCAGATGGCAAGCCATACTTTCAGTATTTGATTTTGACATTGAATTTATAAACGGTTCTTCAAATTCATTACCTGATTTTCTCACAAGAGAATTTTTACAGGGGATACCAATATGCCAAGATCCAAAAAAGACAAAGATAAAGGCAAAGGCAAAGCCACTGCCGAACCCTCCAATACACCACCAAAGCCAAAAGGCTTAACATCCGTCAAGACATGGCTCCAAATGGCGAGAAAACAACCAAACATTCTTACAACAAACACCTTTGACAACGAGAACCCATATCATCCGAACCCATGCTAGCCTTTAATCGGTTAGCCGACATACTACCAAAAGAAACAATATTGTTACTTACCCGAGTCTTTACAAAAAGTAAAGAAAGAGCCATCCAAAGGCCATAGAGGTAAGTAACAATCCTTCCCAAACTTGCTACACAAAAACAAGCGGAATACAAAAGAATTTCGAATGAGGTGGTTATTAAGCCTCGAGGCAACCCCTCCTTCTCAAAGATCAAAATTTTTCCCCAAAACATCTTTTCAAAAAATATTGATCGTGGAAGATGGATTCTTCGATAAAGATCCAATCAAATTTGCAGAAAACATATTTCCAAAAAATTGGCTTTTCAAACCTCACAATACAAACAAAACCCTTGCTTATTATGAGCAAATTTTAGTGGAAACAGAAATCGGCAAGGTTCACTCACTTTGCTTTGATAAAAACAATACAGAAAATATCATTTATTCCACTATATCCATTAGTAAAGTCATACACCCCTCACACTGGGGAGCCTCACCCCATACACCCAGAAAATTCCAAACCAGACTTACCCAAAGCCCGCCATACTCCTCCTCATATACATACTGGGACTACCAACAAGCCCGGTGGAACGTCTTTTCGAGACGAGAATACAAATTTCCAACACACCTGGTTATTATTCTTCAAAGACAACTTCCCAAGACAAAGCTTACCAAACTAGTTTGACTCCTGGTGGGATCTCTTTGGTCCTTTGGACATAATATTACACCCCACAGTCAAACAAGGATACAAGATTTTCAAAAACACTTCATACCAACACCTCATGATATAAGGTTCCCATGCCTTATGCATTTCTTTATAATATTCAAAATCTCTTGGGTAACAGCATGGGAATTTGAATACAATACATCCAATAAACCGGGAGTACCAGTACTTGTCCGAAAATACAAAACAAAATGGTGGGATGGATTCAGATTTCTTGATCAAGGATCCGAAGCTGCGGTTAAAACATGGCTAAATAGCCAGAAAACCCAAATAATTGCATCCCCATCAAATACATCGTTTTTACAGGGAAAAATCCATGGCAAGTGCAAAGACTTGCAGCAGTCCAAAACAGAGAGGAATACTGCAATATCCTCAGGACGATGCTCTCAGAAGCGGAAGAATCACAATGTGGATCTTCCAAATCTCAAAACAGTCAAGACGAATCCTCCCAGTCACATCACAGTGGAAACACTAATGAAGACGACTACTACGGGATCAATCTGGACAGAGATTAAAATTCAAAGACATCACATGCAGATACGTTTACAAATGGCGCAAAGGCTACACACCGGAGCGTAGTAGACATACACTGTTCATACACTGTTCACTGTTCACTGTTCACTGTTCACTTTTACACTGTTCACTTAGTACTGTTCACTTTTACACTGTTCAGCACTGTAGCACTTTCACTGTAGCACCCTCTATAAATACACCCACTCGACATAGAAGAAAGCACCTCGAAATTTTCCAGATTTCCCTCTTCTTCTCTCTCCCTCTCACTGGTAAACCATCCTCTCTTCCATCTCCAAGCTCTCTTACCTTGTATCCCCTGGTTTCAAAGTAAGTTAGTTTTTCATATACATAGTTTTATACAGGGTTACCAACTTACATGATAGTTGGTTAACCATTTCCTGTAATACAAACATCAATACTCCCTGGAGTGCGGATTACCGCCCTAGTGGATGACTTGATGCTTTAGTTTCTGCATCCTTCAATACATGTAATTTCGGCTTTTCAGCTTTGTATAATACAAGTTCATACCACATTCATGGTTGGTTTTTGTTTATGCATACTCTTACTTTATATTTTATATATTGCTTTCGGTCTTTACATTATTTTTAATTCTCGCGATTTTATTTAAGTCATTTACTTTCTTGTTCTTATACATCATTTCTGTTTAGATATATCCTTCCCTGCTTGCTTATAGAATTGTTAATCTCTTATACTTCCTTGTTCTCTCATATAGTACTCCGATCCTAACCCCTTTATGGTATATATATATATTAAAGGTTTAATACCACGAAAAATCCTAAAATGGTATTTCTTTGATAAATTTACTTCAGATTAATTTTTCAACTACTAGAAACCTCACACTGGTATATCCATGACAAGTTTACCCCAAATTAAATTTTTGACCAAAAAAAAACTCAAAACTGATACATTTGTGACAAATTTACCCTTCGTTAGTTTCCATTAAATTGGATAAAAACCACAAAAAATTACAAAATGGTACATCTATGACAAATAGATGGTAAAATCCCAAATTGGTACATTTGTCAACTATCATGTGTTATTCAACTCAAAAATATAATAGTAGAATCTAACATAAACTAATGGAAGGTAAATCTGTCACAAATGTATCACTTTTGAGTTTTTTTTTTTTTTTGTGGTAGTGATTATTTTGAAAATAAAGATACGTAAGGGGTCATTGGGTGAAATGAAATGTATATATTTGTTTAGAGATAATTGGGATATTCTTTTGAATATTTTCCTATGTTAGATATGTTGAGAAAACTCTTACCAAGTTTTGAAGTTGACAAAACTTTCTTATTCTTATTTTTATTCTTGTTCTTATTCTAAAGAATTGTAGACTTTTGAAGTCATATCACAGACTTTTGTCAAAGTCTATTTATTCCAGAAGTTTTTACTACTCTAACATAATCCAAACTGAAACCAAGTCCAGAATGAAGATATAATCAGACTCAAATTTATTGATCTTGCGACAAATATATAGTATGAACATAATAGGGATTTATTCTTTAATATCTAACTTTCTAGCGAAGAATCTCACTTACCTTTTATAAATACATTAATGGAATCAATCACGAATTGATGAAATCAATCTTGAAGATAAGTTCATTTTTGGGAAACATCTACTTATGGAAACCAAGATTCTGATTCTATGGGCGACCAAAATCAACAGATTTTCATTTCAATCTTCAAACGGTTACAAGATTTCCTTAATTGATTATGTCCAATGGATTGATTGGAAGAAATTCCTCTGGAGAATGCCAATGGCTAATAAGGCGTGGAGGAGTATTTAAAAAGGTCATTCAATCTATTTGATAGAGGGCATGAAAATTGAAATTCCAAAATTCAAAGTATTTCCAACCACTTGTTCTTCAACGATAGCTCTTACAAATTGTATTCAATAGAGAAAATCACAAGAAGAGTGACTTAGTGAGGGAAAAATAAATCTTCCACTAAGTGTTTGTACTCAAAATATTGTAATTCTCTATTGATACTTTATCGAATTTCAGCCAAAAGGCTGCTAGTGTGGGAAAGTGGACGTAGGCTTGATCTAAGCCAAACCACTATAAATTTCGTGTGTAATTTTCTCTTTCCTTAACTCTTTTAAGTGTTATCGGTTGCATCCTCTTTTTAAGTATTGCAAAAACTATTTCATCTCTCATGTGATTCTAAATTTTCACCAGAAGTCTGGTGGCTTGTTTAATCAGACTTTGATCATTTTTTAGACTTTGCTCGCAACTTATTTTATTCCGCATTTATTTGTCAATGTTTATTTTAAACATTTATTCACCCCCCCTTTAGTTGTTAGTACTAGCATTTTCAATTGATATCAGAGCCATGTGCTTTTCTATTGAAGTGTTTATACTTCTGAGTTAAAGATCTTCTATGGCTAGTTGTTTATTACCAGGACTCGTGGAGGGGCAGAGCAATACCAGGCCACTTTATTATGATGAAAAAGAATACAGTGTGTGGAATAATAAAATGAAGGCTTTCCTAAGATCCAGAGATCCTCTGGAATGGGATGTTGTAGAAAGAGGAATCAACCCAAAGGCAACTTCAGCATCTGACAAAGGAAAATAAGTCTTAGATAATAATGCTGAGGAATCCAACCAAGCATAAATTACCGAGAGATAGGCTCTTGATGCAAAAGCCATCTATTCTTTATATTGTGCATTGTCTCATGCTGAATATAATAAAAAAATTTCATGTGAAACAGCTAAAAAAGTCTGGGATAAACTTAATGTCACTTATGAAGGAATAGATTGTGTAAAGGAGACAAAAATAAATATCTTATTTGGCCAACATGAATCCTTCATAATGAAGCTTAGAGAGTCTATTGGAGATATGTTCAGTCGATTTACAGAAATTGTAAATGAGTTGGCATATCAAGATCAATCAATTTCTGCTCCAAAGAAGGTCAACAAACTTCTACGAGAACTTTCAAAGGATGGGAACCGTGTGAAAACATCAATCCAAGAAACACAGAGAATCATGCATCTTTCTATTGACGAGCTAATAGGCACTCTTCAATCGTATGGAGTGGAACAGATCAATGATAAAGATGATCCAAAAAGTAAGAAGTCAATTGCGCTTAAATCTAATGCTAATTCTGATAATACAACCACATACGATGATATGGATGAGGAGGAGCTAGCTCTCAAGATACAGAAATTTAGGAAACTGAATAGGAAAGGAAGAAGATTGAACTGGAAAAAGCAAAGCAAACAAAATTTCCAGAAAATATCAATGGAAGATGTTGAATCTAGCAAGGATGTGATATGCTTTGAGTGCAAGAAAAATAGACACATCAAGCCTAATTGTCCCTTATTAAAAAAGAAGAAAGCAAAGTATGAAAAATACAAGAAAGCTCTAAAAGCATAAACCTAGAGTGACGCAGAATGTGAGGAAAGTGAAGAGGAGTTTGCAAATATCTGTATGATGGCTTACTTAGAATTAGACTTAGAATTAAAGTCAGACTCTGACACAGACTTAGAATCTGATAAGGAAATTGAGGTAAGTTATTTAGATATTCCTATTTAAGTTTCTAAGTATATAGATGAACTTTGCTTGAACCTCAAATCTTCTCTTAAAAGATCTCCAAATTCAAAATTCAGGCAACATGATAATTATTGGAGAGAAAAGTTTGAGAATCTGAAAAATAATTTTGATGATTTGAAAGAAAATACCGATTCTCTTTCAAAAGAAAATGAATATTTAAAAAATGAGATTTTAGATATTTCTACAAAGTTCTCTAAAGGATCAAAAACTGTAGAGAAAATCATTTTGGCTTAAATACCTTATTATAACAAATCCGATTTAGGTCTAAATAAAGAAAGTTTTCTTTTGATCTATTTTCCTAAAGTCAAGGAGAGACTTAGACAAAGACCTCCAAAATCTTTTTACAAAAATCATTTTCAAAAAATTTTTGTAAAACCTGTTGGCCAAAGTGTTCTTAAATGTATTAAGTGTAATAGCTCAGAACATTTTGAGAATGAATGTCCTAAAATTTGGAGACCTGTTAAGAATGATTGGACAAAAACTGTTTTTAAAACTAACTCGACAGGACCTAAGAAAATTTGGGTACCAAAAAAAGTTTGAGATTTCTTTTTGACTGCAAGTTACTGTTAAAAGAAAAAGCAAATAGTACTTCGACAATGGTTGTTCTAGACATATGACTGGAGATTCAAGTAGTTTTGTAAAACTAGAAAAACAAAAAGGATGAAATGTTTCGTTTGGGGTGAACAATAAAGGAAAAATTATTGGACATGGAACGGTGATGATTGGAAGTTTGATCATCAACAATGTTTCCTCGGTGAAATGTTTGAATTACAATCTTCTTAGCATAAACCGGCTATGTGATATAGGATTCATAATTAATTTCCAAGAAAATGTTTGTTATAAAGTTAGTTGAGACTTCTCTCAAACTTTTACTAGGCGAAGACATGGCAATATTTATTTTCTAGACATAAGTCCAAAGAGCTCTTAATGTCTTATCTCAATTCAAGATGAAGCAAATCTCTAGCATCGCAAGCTTGGACATGTGAGTATGAAACATATTGCTAAACTATCGTTTAAGAAGCTAGTTCGTGGTCTTCCTAGAATGATGTACTAGAAGTCTGAGTTATGTACTCCATATATCTTAGGAAAACAAGTTAGAAGCTCATTTAAACCTATAAATCAAGCTTCCACTAATCGCGTCTTGCAGCTTCTTCACAATGATATTTTCGGACCAACTAGAACACAAAGCATTGGTGATAAGAAATACTGTTTGGTAGTTGTGGATAATTATTCAAGATTCACGTAGGTTTTCTTCTTGGCAAATAAAACAAAAACCTTCTCATATTTTTCAAAATTTGCTAAGAAGGTTCAGAATGAAAAAAGTTATGTCATTTTAAGTATAAAGACTAACCATAGGGGAGAATTTGAGAATCAAGACTTTGCAAATTTTGGTGATGAGAATGGTCTACAACATGTTTTCTCCTCTTCATACACTCCAGAGCAAAATTGAGTTGTAGAAATGAAAAAAAAGAAGTCTTTATAGGAGATAGCCAGAACTCTGCTAATAGAAAGTAAAGTCTCTTCTTGTTTTTGGGCAAAAGCAGTTTCTACTGTCTATTATATAATTAACAAAGTATCTTTAAGGCTCATCCTAGAGAAAACTCCCTATGAAGTTTACAAAGGGAAGAAACCAAATGTCTATTAGTTTCATATGTTTGGTTGCAAGTATTTTATTTTGAAGAATGGAAATGATCGGCCTGGGAAATTTGAAGAAAGATCGGATGAATGAATATTTCTTGGCTATTCTACTTCAAACAAAGCTTATAGGGTCTTCAACAAAAATATACAAGACTATCAAAGAATTCATGAATGTCAAATTTCAAGAAAATGTCCAGAACCAACAAGATCAAACTCAACATGAAGAGTCTAAACTAGTTTCAGACTTAATGAAGTCTGATTCCCCTAAGGAACCTCAGTCTTCTGGTGATTAAAATCAAGCAGAAGAAAAGTCAAAAGAACCAAAGAAAGTAGACATTCATCAAACCCTTGTAGAAAGTGACAAATCCAACAGTAACTGAAAGCACAAATCAAGCCATCCTAAAGAGCTCATTATTGGCAATATAGAATAAGGGATTCATACCATTTCCAAGGTAAAGGGAGATTCAAGTGCTCTAACTCTTATTTCTGAAATAGAACCAAAGGGAGTAGAAGAAGCTTTATTTAATGAAAGCTGGATAGAAGTAATGCAGGAAGAACTCAGACAATTCAGAATTAATGATGTTTAGGAGTTAGTTCCAAAATCAAAAGGAAAATTTGTGATTGGAACAAAGTGGGTGTTTAGAAACAAGATGGAAGAAAAGGATAAAGTAACCAGAAACAAAGTAAGCTTGTTGCAAAAAGTTATACACAAGAGGAATGAATAGACTATGATGAGTAACCAGGTTAGAAGCCATAAGATTATTGCTCGCATATGCATGTTTACATAACTTCAAGTTATTCCAGATGGATGTCCAGAGTGCATTCCTAAATGGGTTCATACAAGAAGAAGTTTATGTGGAACAACCACCAGGATTTGAAAATCCCGGAAAACCGGACTTTGTCTACAGACTGAAGAAGGCTTTGTACGGTTTGAAACAAGCACCTTGAGCTTGGTATGAGAGACCAAGTAAGTCTATAGTAAGTAATGATTTCAAGAAAGAAATGGTTGACACAATTTTGTTTATCAAAAGGGAAGAAAAAGATTTTCTACTTATTCAAATATATGTATATGATATAATCTTTGGGTCTTCTAATGAAAGTTTGTGTAAGAAATTTTCAAAGTCTATGTAAGAAGAATTCAAAATGAGCATGATGGGAGAATTAACATTCTTTCTTGGTCTACAAGTTAGACAATCAAAGAAATGAACTTTCATTTATCAAGAAAAATATGCCAAAGATGTTATTAAGAAGTTTGGGATAGAAAACTACAAGAAGACCAAGACTCCCGTGTCAAGTTCTTCCAAACTTGACAAGGATGAAGATGTAAAGAAAGTAGACTAAAAGACATACAGAAGCATGATTGGTTCTCTTCTCTACATTACTGCTTCTCGACTTGATATTTTATTCAGTGTGTGTATGTGTGTTAGATTTCAAACTAATCCTAAAGAATCTCATCTCAGTGTTGTCAAACGTATTATCAAATATATTGCAACAAATCCAAAGTTAGATCTGTGGTATCCAAAAGGAGGAGACTTTACATTATTTGGATACTCAGATGCAAATCTAGTTGACTATAAAGTTGATAGAAAAAGTACTTCAAGAACGTGCCAACTCTTGAGATAAATGTTAATGTCTTGGTTCTCAAAGAAGTAGAACATTGTGGCACTCTCAACGGAAAAAGCAGAATATATTGCTCTTGAAAGTTGCTATTCACAAATTCTTTTGATCGAGCAACAACTAAAGAATTTTGGAATAGAAGAACCTTGAACTAAAATTAGATGTGACAACACAAGTACGATCAACCTCACCAAAAATCCTATTCTTCATTCAAGGGCAAAGCATATTAAAATTCGCCATCATTTCATAAGAGACCATGTGCAAAATGACGAAATCAATGTTCAATTTATTGATTCAAAGAATCAACTGATAGATATCTTCACCAAACCATTGGAGAAAGGATCATTTGAGTTCATTCGTGACAAAAACATCCTTCTAAAAGCCCTTCCACACTCAGTTGCCTTGGTTCATTTTCTTTAAATAAAATCTTCGACCGTTTTCCCCCGATATCCAGACTCTTTGCAAACCCTAATCTTTCTCTCAAACCCTTGCTTCTCTTGATATGCTCTCACGTTCTCTGCAAAATTTCTCACTCGATCACTTTCAAACATGTCATCAAAATCTTCCAAGTCCGTTTCGATGTCTTATCAAAGGAAATCCTCTCACATTGCTAGTCGCAAGCCTTGGTTTGTCCTGAAGGTCCAATGCATTTTGATCTCACCAGGGATGAATAACCTTGAAGCACGAATCGACAATCGGTGGAGGAGGAGGTTACTTAGGAAGCGACTCTTATTTCGGTAAGAAAGCCTGAGGTACTTCTCAAATATTATGAGTTTCTGAAAAAGGGAGGAAGTTTTCCTGTTGATCATCGTTTTGGTATAGAGGATCAGACTGAGAGTAAAAAGGAAGATGATGATGAGAGGGTGTTCAAAAATTTCCAACCCAAAATGGGTGTTGCTGCAGAAATCGCTGGAACAAAAGGAAGTTGCGTTGGTTAAAGAATCATAAGAAAGTCTACGCACATATGCTAAACAGAGGAGTCATCAACCCTTGAACGGTGGATTTTGATTTTCTAGATTCCATCAAGGTG
Source organism: Eucalyptus brandiana (assembly GCA_014182725.1). Classification (NCBI taxonomy): domain Eukaryota; kingdom Viridiplantae; phylum Streptophyta; class Magnoliopsida; order Myrtales; family Myrtaceae; genus Eucalyptus; species Eucalyptus brandiana. Next base: position 56,835,031 of record CM024675.1, read on the forward strand.
AATTTGCGAGAAAAAATTGTCAAGCTTTAGATGGAGAGGTTCTGTATAGAGTCATCTTATGCTTATCCTGAATTGACTACTTACTTCTATCTTTACCTATCTGTTCTGAATCCCGCCCATGTTCAATTTACTGTGAGTGATAAAGTGTTTGATGTTGATGTTAATATGTTGGCTGATATTTTGGAAGTAGAAAGGAGTGGATTCTTGCCCATCAATGTGTTCAACGAAGAGGTCACCAAGTTTCTGGTGAAGGAAAGGATTCCTAGGAGAAGCATTACTTACTCTAGGTGTGACATCCCGAAATTTCAGCTTTTGAATTTTGCTTAAGCTTGTGCTTGTCAATGGAAGAGAAATTGGGATAGGTGGATCACCCAATGGACTTTCCGTGTGGGCTAGGCGTGCGATGGCCTAGTGGGCCTATTTTTGGGCTGAGTTCGGGCTAGAGAGAGATTGGTGGACCGTGAATAAGGCACGTGGGCTGGACGTGTGCGAAAGGGCCCATTAAGAAGGACAAATGTCGAGACCATTTTGGTAATTGTCTTCATATATTGTGACTAACTTAAATTCAGATGCAATTATTTCGTAAAGACCATTTTTTTTCTTTAGCAGAAAGGAGCTAAATTTTGTTTTTTCATACATGACGGAATATCTTTAGAAATACAGGGGAGGACAAAAATGAGGGATGAAATAAAACTTGTTTATAGATCATATGCCAACCGAAAAGTTCCCTAACAATTTTATTTAAAGAAATCCTGGGTAGTATCAAACATGTAAAACATGATTGAAGTAACCACCAAAGACAAATCCACATACGACTCAAATCTATTTTAACTAAGCCTACTGTTTCAACTTTGGTTTTCACTTTCAATACAAAAGACAAGGACACCATTTTAGGATTCGCAATCATCTTATTTATAAATCATCAACCTGAAATGTTCTCTGCCGAAAGAAATATCCACACCCCCAAGGGGTAAAACATGCAGCGAAACATGCGACGGGAGCCTTCAATTGATATCTAGTGTAATTTTTGTATGTTCAGTATAGAAGATATAACTCATTTATATTTCGAGTGTGACTGGGTCGGGAATATATGGCGAAGTATCCTTGCACAAAATGGTATTCAGCATTCTTTAGGAGGATGGGATTTTGAACTTCACTGGATGATAAAAGCTACAAAGGGCAAGAATTTGGAAGCACATCTCCTCAAGGTATCCTTCTTAGCGACCATTTATTGTATTTAAATGTTCGCTTGAGATGCATCTTCTTTTGGCTAGAATATGTAAAATTGTAAGAGGTAAGGCTTTATTTTTCTAGAACTGTAGACCTCCCAAGCAAATATTTTGTTGTCAACTTTGTGGAGGATTCTTACCTCTATATTCTTGCATAATCAGCTGTGTTTGTAATTGTAGGGGATGCTCCTAAGCTTGATTAATGACATTTACATATTTATACCTAAAAAAAAAAAAAAATCAAAACAAATACAAGTGGCAAAGCTACGCCACTGCCAAACTTAAATAGTGAAATGTTCTTGATCTAACACAAAATTAAATTTTTAAGACGAAATCATAAATTTATTAAGCTCTAATCAAGATTTAAATCCCATGTCTTAAAATTCACCAACTCCGATGGTAGGGTTAACTCATCGAAACGTTTGATCCCGAGAGATGTACCTAAGCAATAATGAAACTCTCTAGTCATATCTAATAAAGTACAAAGAGTAAATTGTTCCAATTAATTCGATTTAATCAATTTATGGAAGGGATCAATCACTAGAGGCCTAACTAAAATCATAAGAACTCGATTTTAAAGGTCGAGAATTTACCTTACGCCGCATGACCTGACCTTTGCAAGGGCTGAACAGATTCGGTTGAGATGCGATTTCAACGTACCACCCGCATTTCCGAATAGAAAACCTAGGTAATTTATTGCTACAGTGCTTTTGCCCACGAAAAGATTGTCGAAGGCAAAAGCCAGTTTGCTTGTAGCATTGCTAATTATCAGGTAGTTCTGGGAGTGAGCGGTTCCAGATTTCTAAGTTTTGGAGCCTAAAACTTATCTCGCATTCCATTTACCAAAAAAAAAAACTTATCTCGCATTCCTTGGATCTTAGAGCCTATCTTGTCATAGGATTCAAGATCTATCAATTTCCATTTGTATTATTAATTGAACGATTGTTGTGATTCCTACTACAATCCACTGCCCACAACTAATATTTAGACACATGAAGAGTATGAAACATTAACAAAATAAAAATCCTAGTCATAAAATGAAAACTCAAACTAGTGGTTCCTAATTATATACCCATCATCGGACATCATGGAATATCACATGATATCACGAAGATATATACCAAGAAAAATACAAAAAATTGTTCTAGGTCTAGTCCTAGAATCTGCCCACATAAATATGTTCCCCAATTTTTGGAACGTGAAACCTACCATATATATCTTAGAACCTAAAACTTGGAATCGGACAAGTTCCCATTGTTCTAGTTTCAAGTTATACCATGGAACCATATTCATCCCTATGTAGTTCTCTCTTTTATATATCTCTAGTATCAACATGGCTTCATATTTCTTCCTAGGATGTTATTCAACTGTGTCACGACACTTTAGTTTCTCATCATTAAGCGGTGGAAGAGAAAAGAAACTAACTTTAAGCAACACCGGAAAAATATTTATGCAAAAGGTAAAAAAAAAAAAAAAAAAAAAAAAGGGAAATGATACCAATGGTCCTTGAACTTTAGGCCATGTGCAATGTGGCCCTTGAAATTTTAATTTATTAAATTTGGTCCCTGAACTTTAGCCCAATATATAATGTCGTTCTTGAAATTCTAAATTATTTAATGTGGTCCTTGAACTTTTGTACGCATTCAATTTAGTTCTTAAGTTATATGAAAATGTTAAATGTCATCTCTAAACTTGAAATAGTAGAAAGACAACATTAAATATAATCATATAGTTCATAGACTAAATTGAACATGTACATAAGTTTAATGACTACATTGAACAAATTGAAAGTTTATGAACTATTTATATAAATTATAGAAATAATTTGATTGAAATCACAATCCTTTTTTTTTTTTTTTTTTTGGGGGGAAGCTTGAAAAGGTAATTGGACCCCTCATTTCCCCTCTAAAAGTCATTTTAGCCTAGTGATTAGAAATCTTAGAAGAAAGAATAATATGTTTCTTTTGTCCCCTCTAGGCGATTGGAAAAATAAAAAAATAGTTAATATATTCAAGATAATAACAACCAAATGTAATATTTGAGTTTAGAGAGATTGTAATATTCTCCCTCAACTTATTAGTTATTATTTAACGACGTTGTAGCTAAGACTAACATTAATAACAACTCAATGTCAACAGGTTTGTGAAGAATTTCGAAATCACCAAGCGAAAAGAGACGCATGTGACAGGCGGTTTGCTAATGTGCAGGCAAACAACATAAATGCACAAAAAAAAAAAAGAAGTTAGATTACGTGCATCTAAGGCCATAATGACGTTAATAACTTCTCTCGGGATCCCCTTTTAATGTGATCATAAATGCGTACCTCAAGATCCGACGCCAACCTGGCTTCATGGTTTCCTTCACCTATATAAAGATCATCTTTAAGAAACCAACACATCTTCAACAAGCACCAAAAAGGACCCCAATAAGAACCATAGTAGACACTCTATTTGAGCATAATGGAGACTGCTTCAGTGAAATATATATTGAAGTTCGTCGTGGTCGCTTTCTTGGCCTATGTGGCTTCCACGATCGGGGGCGCTAAGGCGATTCCCATCTGTTGCGGATGGGACGAGTTCTGCTGCCACCGGGCTCAGAAGGTGGCCTTGGATAAATGAATGAGACTTTCTGTATAATCTTATGTAAGGTTTTATCGCAACATGCGGTGAATTACCATATGTATTCCTGTCAATTTAAGTGACACTATTGACAACAAAAATCTAATAATAATTATGGATTGATTATTTTAAATTAATATTTGTTAACTCATGCTTTTCTCTTGTTATAGTTATTTCCTTAAATAATGCGATAGTAAGTTCATGGTCATTATCTTCATTGGGATAGATGGAATCTGGCAACGAGCAACGGACGGTACCAACTTCGGGTTTTCTCCACGACTCTTTTGCCTCGTCATCTTAGTATTAGCCATGAAATGATACGTCTTTGAATCTTTGACAAAATTTTCGTAGGAAAAGGTTGGTCTTTTAGCCACGAAATTTTCGTAGCAAAAGAGTAGTATTTAATTCCGGGGACGATATGTTTCGTGGCTGAATAGTCGTAGCAATTTTTTCGTAACTTTAACGACAAAGCTGATCGGCTAAAAGGTCCATGTGGTTTTTGCACGGAAATTGTTTATCGTCAATAGGCCATGAATTTGTTTGTGGCTAAAAAGCCCAGGGCAATGTACTTGAAGCTTTTGCCACGAAAATTTGGTAGCTGATGGTATATTTTCGCCGCAAGCTTGTTTGTTTGCTAAAAGTGTGTCGCTGCCAAATTCGAATCTGCCACGAAATTTTGTAATTCCCTTGCAAATTTTGATTTTTACATTTTAGGTTCCATTTCCAAATCTAGGTATTTCTAATTCTAATCACACATTATAAACAAAGCAATGAGCGAATATATGAAATTAGTGAAATTAGATATGACAAGCATTCATAATCTATGATTAACCTATGCAATTGACGAAAAAGCAGAAGTCAAAGTATCCATCTATACATCAAATATGCAAACTACATATATACGTAATAAAGGTGGTCCATCCTCCTCAATGATCAACAAAAAAAAAAATGATCATAACAGCACATAAAGGTAGTCTATCCTCCGCGAAGAGCAACCACAGATTAACATAATCGAGGTCACATTAGCACCAACAAAAATTGGAAAATCAATAAAAAGAAATTGCATATGAAAAAGTAAATTAAGGTTGTGTTTGTTTTAGTGAAAGCATTTTCCGCAGATTAATTTTCTGGACTTTCAAGTGTTCAATTTGCTGAAAACGATCAAGCCATGGAAAATTATTTACGATCGGAAAAAAAAAATGCACGCAAGAAGTTAGAAAAGTAAATTTCCTAACCTAAGAAAGGGAAAAAAAATCCCTAGAAAGTGATTTCCAGTGAAGCATTTTTCTTTAGCACGAAGTTTTCCTCGAAACAAACACATCCAAGATTCCATTTATTTCCCAAAAAAATGAATGATTTAGAAAAAATTTCCTAATAATGATATTTTGTATCGCTTGAAATAATTCATCAATAAAAATGTTTTTATTATCAACATCGGTTTATATCTAAACATTTTCATGGACTGATTTTTTTATTATTGTAAGCGATATAAGCAATATAAGCAATCATCTTAAGGAAAATGCTTTTCAAATCATTTATTTTTCATAAAACAAATGGAACCTAAGATTAATGTGCAGGGAAAGCATACGAGCAGGTCTTGAAATAGGAGGATCTGCACCTGGATCCTCTTTCATCCAATTTACCTTCGACAGTGCATCATTTATCTGCTCCTTCATACTATTAGGCTCTTTCTCTAACATATGCTGTGATTCACTTAACTTCCGATGCGAATATTTCCTAAAAACCTTTTTTTTCTTTAGCAGAAAGGAGGCTAAATTATTTTTCTTTCGTGATGGAATATCTTTGGAAATTACAGCAGAAGACGAAAAAGAGGGATGAAATAAAACCTGTTTATAAATCATATTCCAGTCAGAACAATCCCCATTTTATTGAAAGAATCCTGGGTAGTTTCAAACATGTAAAGCATTCGAAGATATAGTAACTACCAAAATTTCTAGTTATTAAAGACAAATCCACATACGACTCATATCTATTTTAACTAGGCCCATTGTTTCAACTTCTTTTTTCGCTTTCAATACAAAGGACAGGTACACCATTTCGGGATCCACAAGCATCTTGTCAGTGTAGTTTGAGACTCCAATAGCCACCGCCGCAATATCATCAACCTGAAATGATTCGTGCCGAAAGAGACAACCACACTCCAAAGGGACGACGAAACATTACGATGGAAAGAATCGAAACGAATACAAGCGGCGTAATACATCGCTACTTCCAAACTCAAATAATGAAAACTTCTTGATCGAATACGGTTTGCTTGTAGCGTTGCTAGTTATCATTATTAGCCTAAGTAGCACCGACACGTGACATAGACGTGTGACATGACACAATAAGACACGACACGTTAACACGTTATTTCTCAAAAATAAAGAATTTCGACACGTTGAGACATGTTGTATATTAAATAAATAATTTTATTTTTAATTAATTTTTAAATAAATAATAACAAAAGAGCCTACAATGAATTTATACTAATAATATTAATAAATCTATTTATAGGAAATTCGAAACACATATTCATAATTAGTGTGTATTCATATTTAGGGACATGTTTTTAACTCTAACAAAGTTATTGGTGAAATTAACAACTAACAATAAATTAGAATTAACTTATTTAAATAAATCTATGATCTTCTACAATGATCAAAATTTATCATTATTCAACATTTAGTATTTTTATTTTCCAAAATCACTTTGTAACCTCCTTCATTTATTTTCTAGTAAAAAAATCCAACCCCCCCCAAAGAGGTTCACCCCAGCCGCCATGCCCCAAATATCACTCCCTCATTTCTTTCCCATGTTTCTTCCTCACTCCCCCCCCTCCGCCCGCCAACCGGACCCTAACTCTGTCAGGCTTCACTTCCTTCATTAAAAATTCAAGTCACCCTCTCATCCACCCACCCCACAGAAAGAAAAAAATCACGCAAAAGTCCCATCAAAGCTGCTACCTCTTCCTCGCACGACCCTCTTCCTCTCGATCTCTACTCCCTCTCGGTTGCCTCATCAACCATCACAATCACTCACCGCCTCGCCTCCAACGCTTCCTCCTTCGCAGCCACAACCTCACCGTCGACCCTCCATCACGGCATCACAATCGTGACCCTCTAGGTCGCCTCGGTCTCTGCTCTTCCTCTGTCTCTCCCTCGCCCTCGCCTCCACCCTCCATCATCTTCTTCAACGATTCTCTCTCACAAACACAAGTGTCGAAATGTGTCGAGAAGAGTTGACACATGTTGACCGCGTGTATGAGCGTATTAGACATGACACAGAAGCTCCGACAATGTGTCAATGCTTCATAGTTGTTAGTTGGGTCTGCCTCTTTTGTGGGGGTTGCTTCGTGGCATGCAAGAGAGCAGAGAAAGAAAAGAGAGAGACAGTGCTCGCATAGAGAAGAAAAAGAAAAAGTGACACAGCTTTGTGGCCCTTATTCGAAGTTGTCAAAATTTACTCAAATTTGAGAATATTGTTCGTGAGATCGAGGGTTACGAGTTGACTGGTTTAGTTCATTGATAACCTTCTCCAAGTCGTCTCTTATTTTCTCCGATCTCGATTAGGGTTCTTGCTCCAAAAGTTTTGATCCACCTTCATGATAATGAAACACTGTTGTATTGTTAATTTTAAGCCTATAATGACTAGAGAAGAATTTTTATGTATCCTCCTACTCTTCGTGATTAGTGGAAGTTTTTAAATCATTCGTGGTTTTTCTCACATTGAGTTTTCCACATAAAATCTTGGTATTGTTGTTGCATTTGTCTCCTTATCATTTCGGCATTATATTTACTTATTTTGAAGTTGTATTGCTGGAATATATCGCTGGTTATTACTAGGGTTAAGTTAATTTTAGTTGATGTAGTTTTGGGAAAGATTGATCCCGTATTAGGTTAGTTCTCGGTGAATCATTATCCAATTCTCCCCAACAATCATGTAGTCCTCTCTTTCATATATCTCCAGTACCAACAGAGCTTCAAATTTCTCCTTGGGATGTTATTCAATTGCGTCGTGACACTCAGGTTCTCATCATTAAGCAGAGGAAGATAAAAGAAACTAACTTTATGCACACAGGAAAAATATTTGTGCAAAAAAAATTTGGGGGAGAATCCTAATTATCCAAGACATTATCATTGCATCGATCTAGATTTCTAAATTTCAATTGAGTGCTGCCAACATTAGATTTTATCCCGCTAGAAATCTTTAGTTTATGTTTGATCATCTAAATTTCTAGTCACGATAAAATTAGATAAGATAGAATATGAAATCCGGAAATTTTGCTATATCATATCCATTATTTGATAAATCGCAACAATAAAATCAGATATTATCACATCTTTTATACATATTTTTTGATATAAATTGGCATACCAGTGTAAATGAACTTAAAAGTTCACTAACCAAGAAAATAAAAATCCTTTTTCAATTATTTTCTTTATTCCTTTCCATCATTCTCTAATAAAATGTTATCAAAACATAAATTGTACTAATCTATCTAAAATATTTAAATTATGTAGCAAATATAAATATATTTATATATTGAATTGATATTATAAAATAGAATTAAATTCAAATATATGAAAAATAAGAATAAATTAAAAAACTAAATTGTTATTTTAAGTTTCTTATATGAGAATTCAAATTATTTATATTGAAATATAATTTTTATTTATTAATTTAAGAAGTTATGTTATTCGAGAAAATAACTTCTTATCATAGATATTAGAATTCATTTCCACATTTATCCTATCTCTCCAATAAGATAATTTTATTCGGGCTATATCTATTTTATATCCAATTTTATCCTATTTTGAGTAAGCATCAAATTTCGTAGAATAAATTTTATCATATTCTAAATTTTATCTTATTACCAAACGCATCATTAGAGAATAAAGACTTTCTTGCTTATTAACCTAAATGTCCTACTTGTTACGAAATCGCACGTCGATTCCAGAAAAATAACACTCGCAAACAATTCTCCAGACAGAATATAGTAATAAAAGAGCGGAATCGGATGAACACGCCGAAAATTTGTTATCGAAGTTCACCCAAACCCGGCTACGTCTCCGCGCGGAGGCACTCTGCGAATCCACTAGACTTCGAAAAAAGTTGGAATACAACGACGATCTTCTCTCAAGATCGGGGTACAAAGAGATTGAGAACTCTCATCAAGAAAAACTCACTTTTTTTCTTCTCTCTTTTTCTTGCCTCTTTATTTCCTTTTTCAGCGTCGTGACGGCTAGGGTTTTGCCATCGCTAATATATAGGTACCACTTTTAACCTAAAAGGAAATCTAATAGAAAGACAAAAAAGCCCCTAAAAACAAATATTTGGCTTTATCTATAACAATCTCCCACTTGAAGACAAATATACCCAAGCACCAAGCAACTTTGCATCCATCTTCTTCAAAAAATAGTAGTTGTGAAACTTGTGCCTCTGCGATACTCCTCATCAATCAACATGGAGTAATACCAATGGTAGTAGTACAGAAAATATGCTTCTCTCTGTCTACTACCTTGGTCATCATGTCAGCTGGATTCTTCGAGCCATCAATCTTTTGTAGCTTTAATTCATTATCTTTCAATGCTGACTGATAAAGTGATAACGCTTCTTGATATGTCTAGTCCTTGAGTGATAAGCTGCATTCTTTGCTAAGTGCACTTTGCACTTTGACTATCACTCCACAAAGTGTCTTGGACAATGTTGGCTTTTTCGATGTAACTCCTCCATATAATCTTGTAACCACATGATTTCCTTGGAGGCTTCGTAATCGCTACATATTCTGCCTCTGTTGTCGATAAAGCAACTACTTTTTGTAGTTGAGATACCCAACTCACTGCTGTACACCGCAACGTAAAGACATATCCAAAGTGGTACTCTTACCACTATCTCGATCACCCGAATGATCCGCATCTACATAACCCCGCAACTTTAGAGATGTACCACTATAACAAAGTGAGTAATTAGAAGTACCTGCTAGATATCTCAATATCCATTTAACGCATTCCAATGCTCTCTACCCGGTTTCGCATATATCGACTCACAACTCCCACTTTGCTTGTGCAATGTCCGGTCTCGTGCTCACCATGGCATACATCAAACTCCCCACTTTTGATGCATATGGAACTACCGCCATCTCATCTTTCAAAGCCCGAGTGCTTGGACACATATCCTTGGAAAGTTTGAAGTGATTCGCTAAAGGAGTTGCAACCGGTTTTGCCTTGTCCATGTTAAATCTCTTTAACACCTTGTTCACATAGTCTTCCCCCGCGACAACCATAATTTCTTATTTTTCCTGTCTCTAATGATTTTCATGCCTAAAATATTCTTGGCCTCTCCCAAGTCTTTCATAGCAAACCGTGATGATAACATCTTTTTCACTTCTACGATTCTCTTCATATTGGAACTAGCCACCAGCATGTCATCCACATATAAAGATAAATACACAATGTCACCATCATCATATTTGCGAAAATAAACACAAGTGATCGGACTCACGGTGTGTAAATCCTTTTCTTGCATGAAACCATCAAATTTTAAGTACCATTGTCGCGGAGCTTGTTTCAAGCCATACAAGCTTTTCTTCAAGCGACATACCATGTGCTCCTTACCTTTGACTTCAAAACCCTTAGGTTGTGCCATGTATAATTCTTCATCTAAGTCACCATGTAAAAACGCTGTTTTTACATCTAACTGCTCAAGATAAAGATCCTCCACTGCAACTATACTTAGCGAACTCTAATTGATGTCATTTTCACTACGGTGAAAATATCTCGGAGTAGTCGATCCCTTCTTTTTGAGAAAAGCCCTTAACTACAAGTCTCGCCTTGTATCTAATACTACCATCTGCTTCATTCTTAATCCTGTACACCCATTTGTTTAATAAAGCTTTTTACCTGTGGGCAACTTGGTCAACTCCCAAGTTTTGTTACAAGCAACGAGCTCATCTCGTCTTTCATAGCACACTCCCACCGCAAGTGAGACGTGTCTGCCTTTGCCTCATTGTAAGTTTCCGGTTCTCCCGAATCGTATATAAGACATGACTTAGAACAAGTATTAGGCGATGGATCAAAAATTACCTTTGGCTTTCTCACACGTGTAGACCTTCTCAAGACAGGTACTTCAAGGTCATTCGTTTGTTCCGAATCACTGCGTTCTTCTTGAACTACCTCTTCACTGATAATAGGCTCATCTTGAACCTCTCTTTCAGGTGAACTTTGATCTACTGGAAACATCTTCACGGGCATTGTGTCTAATTCAACATATTCGATTGTACTACCTTCTCATGCTCTGTCTCTCGTCGACGATCCTTGTACATCTTTTCTTCATGGAATACCACATTGCGATCGGATAACTTTATTATTCTCATAATCCCAAAGTCTATAACCATACTCGTCGCCACCGTATCCGATAAAGACGCACTTAAGGGACTTAGCATCAAGCTTTTTCCTATCCTCCCCGTCAATCAAAGCATATGCAATACAACCAAACACCTTTAAATGTGAATAATTAATCTTCTTACCTGACCACCGCTCTTGTGGTATTTCTCCATCCAACGCACTAGATGGACTTCTGTTGATAAGATAAACAGCTGCATCAACTGTGGCAGCCCATAAGTGTAGCGGGAGACCCGCGTGTAGTCTCATGCATCTCGCACGTTCTAGAATAGTCCTGTTCATTCTTTCAGCTACACCGTTCTCTTGAGGAGTTCTAGGAACAGTCTTTAGCCCATGTATGCCTTCTCGACTCGAGATAATTTGCAAATTCTTTACTTGTGTATTCACCACCATTATCGAGATTTCAAAGCTTTAATCGATAACCTGTTTCTTTTTTTCTACCATAGTCTTCCACATCCCGAACATCTCGAATACTTCTGATTTTTCTTTAAGAGCATAGACCCAAGTCTTTCTTGTTGCATCATCAATGAAGGTGACAAAATATCTCTTACCACCATAAGAGAGTTCCCGAAAGCGTGTCCCCATACATCGGTATGAACCAACTCTAGCTTCGGCCTTTATTTTGTTGCCCATTCAATTGAAAACTAACAGCCTTACATTTTCCATAAATGCAACTCTCACAAAAATCTAACTCAACTTTTTGTAAACCCGGAAGTAATTTCCTCGAGTGTAATTGCTTTACACCTTTTTCACCAAGATGTCCCAAACGATAATGCCAAAGAGTAGATAAATTACTGTAGCCATTGTAGTTGCAACTATATCACCGATATTGTCTCCTTGGAGAAGGTAAAGTGTACCCGTACGCTTTCCCTTTGCTACTACTCTTATCCCCGAGGTTATCTTCCACTCTCCACAGCCAAAGGTTATTACCAAACCTTCTTGGTCAAGTTTACTTGGTTGAAATCAGATTTTTCTTTAATTCGGAATATGCCTAGTTTCACGCAAAACTAGATGTCCTCCACCCGAGATGTTCACAGTCACGGTTCCTTTCCCAACAATTGGACACATGTGGCCGTTTCCCACAACCACTTGTCCAAAATCTCCACTAGCATAATCATCAAATATGTCTCTTTGCGAGGTGCAATGAAAAGAAGCGCCAGAATCAATAAACCATTTATCTCGTTGTCAAATCAAACCCCGTAGACAAACACAAGTTATCTAGCAAAGATTTATCGCTAACTACATTAGCACCTTGATTCTCATCTTGCTGCTTCTTTTTGTAGGCTTCACATTGAAACCTCCGGTGTCCGGTTTTGTGACAAAACCAACACTCATCTTTTGCAACCTGTCTCTTACCCCTTGATTGTGATCTCGCCACGACCGCTGAAATTTCCTCTACTTTTACTTCTTCCACGGTTCTCCACCGCAAGTGCCGTTGAAGATGTAGATGCAAAAAGATTATCTCCACCGAGACTTTCCTTCGCATCTCTTCATCCATGATACTACTCACAGCATCATCAAGAGTTAAATCATCCTTCATGGTGCTCGAAATTCCCGCACTTTGCGGTGTTGTAGCTTTACGGAAGAGAACATAAAAATAATAAAGCTTGAAGCTTCATATCTAAATTTATGCCTGCGGATTCTAATTGACCCGTGACCTGCGTGAAACTATTAATATGCTCGCCACGAATCTCTATCAAATAACTTTATATTAACCAGTTTCTTCAAAGAAAAATACCTGATTTGATGTGGATGGCTTCTCAAAAATATTTGTTAGAATATCCATGGCTTCTTTTGCAGTTTTTGCTTTCGCGATGTGGTACCTGTCTTTTCGTCAACCCTAGACGAATCGCACCTAACGCCTTTCGATCAAGAATTTTCCATCCGGCTTCGCCTGTCGGATCCACTTCCGCCATCTCGGGTTTCCAACCCTCAAGTGGTGCATAGAGATCTTTTGATAAAGATAATCCTCTATTTGTAGTTTCCACCATCCGAAATCCTCTCCATTGAACTTATCGATTCTGATTTTATCTTACGCCATCCCGTTTGCTTTCAATCGAACGTCACCGAAAACCCTCAATGTTCTCGATTAGCCAACCCAAGCTCGATACCGGTTGTTACGAAATCGCACGTCGATTCCAGAAAAATAACACTCGCAAACAATTCTCCGGACAGAATATAGTAATAAAAGAGCGAATCGGATGAACACGCCAGAAAATTTGTTATCGAAGTTCACCCAAACCTGGGCTACGTCTCCGCGCGAGAGGCACTCTGCGAATCCACTAGACTTCGAAAAAGTTGGAATACAACGACGATCTTCTCTCAAGATCGGGGTACAAAGAGATTGAGAACTCTCATCAAGAAAAAACTCACTTTTTCTTCTCTCTTTTTCTTGCCTCTTTATTTCCTTTTTTTTCGTCGTGACGGCTAGGGTTTTGCCATCGCTAATATATAGGTACCACTTTTAACCTAAAAGGAAATCTAATAGAAAGACAAAAAAGCCCCTAAAAACAAATATTTGGCTTTATCTATAACACTACTCTCTACTACAGAAAAACACCACACAATATAACTGACCAAAAAAATTTAGTCACTGTAGCCCTGATCTTTTGTCGCTTTTTACTGTCACGATTGACTTCCTTTCACGGCAGCTTTGTTGCATTTGCCCCGAAGAAACTTCAAAAGTTTGTTGGTGGAGGTACACCTGCACCAATCGCGTTAGGCAATTAGATGCCTTATCAATTGCAATGAATATTTTTCGTCCCAATAGACCATCAAAGAGGACAAAATTTTTAGCCAAAAGAATGCATTTCATCGTTATAGATCTCCCGAATGCAACATATGGCGACGAAAGTATAAATTACTTGTCGTTGCAGGTCTGTCAAGGGCGATGAGATTAGATAGTCTTGTCACCTTTGATCGACCTATAATAATTGGATCATATTTTCCTTCATTCCTTCCCCCAACCAATCTTCTGAGTCACATTTATATCAAATGCAACATCAAATGTACAAAAGACATTCTACTACTTAAATTGTTACGGTGAAGAAACCGTCCATTTGAAAGAATATAGAAACTAATAAGGTCTGATCAGACACTGCAGTTTATCTCCTTTCCTTCTCTCAGAATCCATGGATGACCTCTATTTACAAAGAACAAACAATCCTGAGTGATCCCAGTCCGAAACTTTCACTACAGTTTCCGAGAGAGAATGAAAGTGGGAGGAAAATGGAAATCTGAAATATCGGACATCATATGTTTTGAGGAACTTTAAAGTTCGTAGCCAAGATAGAGATATGCGACAGATGGTTTGATGATGTGCAGGCAAAGCAACAAAGAAAAATAGAAAGCGTTACATGCGAACCAGGCCATCTAGATGTGTCATCAATGAGGTTAGTGTTATGAAATCGCTCGCTGATTCCAGAAAAATATTACAAGCAAATAATCCATCAGACAAAATATAACAATAAAATAACAAAATCAGAATAACGCGCCAAAAAAATTTGTTATCGAAATTCACCTAAACCTTACCTACATCTCCGTATAGAGACACTCAGCAAATTCACTAGATTTCGAAGAAAATTGGAATATAACTATGATATTCTCTAACAATCATGGCACAAAGAGATTGAGAACCCTCACAAAGAAAAAACTCACTTTTCTCTTCTCTCTTTTTCTTGCCCCTTTATTTTCTTTTTCAGCATCTTGATGGCGAACGTCTTACTTTCGCTTACATGAAGGTGTAGCTTTTAAACTAAAAGAAAATCTAATAGAAAAGGAAAAAAAAAAAACCTAAAATATGTTTGGCTTCATCTACAACAGTTAGCAAGTTGCTTCACCAATCTCCTCTCTTCAATGCAATCATTTATGTATGTCTCAAGATCCAACGCCAAATTTGTTTCAAGTTTTTTCTTCACCTATATAAATACCAGATTTCAAGAACGAAATATATTTTTCCACAATCATCTTCAGAAGATCAATAAAAATAACGGCATGCCTTGGTAAATATTGTGAATAAATTACTCATGTTATTTCACTTAAATGAAGACTGAAGAACGTTCAATGAGGCAATGGCATCTTAAGATGCATCATTTTGGAAAGAAGCGATTAATAATGAAAGAAGATACTAAGGAAGAATTCTTAATGCTCTGAAATTTTTCAATCTTACATAAATTCCGGAGACATTTGAAATGCCTTGGAAACCAAATACAATATTGACAAACAAGGTGTAGATAAATTGACTACTTTAAATATTTTGAATTTATCATGATTCATAGAAAATCTACCTCTAAGCAAGAGAAGGAATTTCAAATATATGTTGCCAAATTCAAATACCTTAAAATTAAAGTTTCTAAACCTTTTCAAGTTGTAACAATTAATTTAAATTTGTTTCAACTTGAGATGATTATTGAAAGCAACTTCCCCACACAATCAAAAACGTGATTGTGGATAATTTGATAAAACACATTCTAATTGAGAAATGTTCTTGATTGTGAGGTTAATTATGTGAAAGAACTTGCAAGCAAGATGTAGTTTGTTGAAAATGGCAATGTGAGCAATGACAAAGAAAATAATAAGGTTTGAAACAAGCACTAAAGCAATGGCATGAAAATTTTGATTCGGTGGTATTATCATATGAATTTAAGCATAATAGTATTGATAATATATTTATTCAAAGTTTGCCAAAGAGTATGGAGCTTGACCTACTTATATATAGATGATATAGTCATTGTTGGGACAAATATGCACAACATAGATGAAACTAAAAAGTATCCATCTTCTCGATTTAAAATGAAAGATTTGGAAAAAGTGGATATAATTTAATGTATTAAAGTGATCAAACATAGTGGGAGGTATATTTTAAGCCAAGGCCACTATGTAGAGAAAATTATTCAAAATATCAACATTTGGGCATTAAAGAGTCAAACGCACCATATTGTGTGTCAATTAAATTGATGGAAAATACTGAGCGACCTCTAGTATAATTAGAATATGCTAATATAATTAGAATATGCTAGTGCAATTGGAAGTCTACTGTGCAAGACTAAGTATAATCTTTATTGTGTGTCAATTGTCCAGATTTACTAGTAATTCTAGTATTGTGCATTAGAAGGCCATAAGTAGAATATTGGTTACTTAAAGAAAACAACACATTATGATTTATCTTATGGAAGACAACCAGCAGTATTAGAAGGATATTCAAATGCCAGTTAGATAACTAACACAATTGATAACAAGTCAACATTTGGATGGATGTTCAAGCTTGCAAATGGTGCCTTTTCTAGGAATCAAATAAGCAAACATATATAGCTCATTCAACGGCGGAATCTGAACTCATAGCACTAATAGTGTCTAGTAAAGAGGATAAATAGCTACTCAATTTGCTATTGGATAAAGAGTTGTGGCCACAACTTATGACATCCATATTTTTACAGTTGTAGTAGCGAGGCAATTATGTCTAAGAGTTACAATAAATATGCAATGGACAATCTAGACATATTAGTTTGTGACATGAATATGTTTGACAATTAATTACTTATTGAATTATTTCAGTAATTTATGTTTGGACAAATAATAACTTGGCCGATCCATTCACTAAAGGGCTCTCGAGAAGTTTAGCTAGTAATACTGCCAAAGGAATATATTATAGACCAATTGATAATAATCAAGCATAGAAAAACCCAACTTGCCAATTTCTCACATATTTGTCAACCCAATGGCTTAAAACAAGCTATTGTATCTACTCATAAAAGTTAGGAGTATGAGTATAAGAAAGCATTTTTAATGAGTTTATGTTTTAGCAAGGCAAGATTTAGTTAATAAGTCAGGAACTTCACTTATATGAACATATTTAAGGATGTCGCTTTCAAAACCTTTTGTAAATTATAAGGAAATGAGATTTCATCCACAAAAAGTACATATTCATTCTCAAATCACCGTCTAGCGATCTAAATAAACCTCACATGGCAAACATTAAAATAGAACAGAGAGAAAAAAAAAAAAGGACACAAAGAAGAACAGATAGGAACTCACTCGAAGCCAACTCTGCAAAGGAACCCCAGTTAACGTCCCTGCGGATCATCCTCTTCAACAAATCCTTAACATCCCTCAACATTGCCCTTAAATGCTTCATTAAAAACCTAGAATTCCCCCCATAACAAATCCTAAACATCCGCCCACACCGCCATGAAAGGCTGGGGAGCTGAAAGCTTGCCTATCAGTTTGAAAAGGAAATGAACACTAACATGAAAATATATGCAAAATAAAAGGTGAAAGATGAATCAGTTAGCATCGTGACTGCCTTTGTTCATTGTAACTATTACACGTGCTTATAGCACGGAAATTTATAAGTATACAAGTACATAGTTAGGGCTAATAACAACTTAGTTACCATAAAGAGGCTCTTGTGAAATTCTACAGTTCCCTGGTGAAGATATATACATGTGACAGATGGTTTGGTTATGCGCAGGCGAAGCTACAAAGAAAATAATAGCTTTACCAGTGTACCGGGCCATCTAACTGTCTCATCAATGAGGTAGCAAGTTCCTTCTCCAATCCCCTCTCTCCAGTGCAATCATGACTGTACCTGTGTCTTAAGATCCAACCCGACTTTGTTTCGGATTTTTTCTTCACCTATATAAAAACCAGATTTCAAGAACAACATACATCTTCAACAAGCATCTCAAACAGATCAATAAGAAAAGTCTCATTCTATACCCTCTATTTGAGCAAAATGGAGACTACCACGGTGGCGTTGAAGCTCGTTCTGGCGGCCTTCTTGGCCTTTGTGGTTTCAACAATCGGAGGCGCTAAGGCATTTCCTATATGTTGTGGGCGAGACAAGCGTTGTGGCTGCCACCGATCTCAGAAGATGGCCTTGGAAAATTGAAGTAGCACTTTTTTAATAAATCATATGAGGGTTCCTCTTCTTTTTTTGTGTAAACCTAAGTGATAGTATTGCTGAGAAAACATGATTTGTAATTTGTAATTTATATTTCTTACCTCACATGTTTCTTTATTAAATTTTTTTTTGATAATTTGTTTTGGCATTTTGCGACTGCATGTAGTCTCACATATACTTGGAGATTGGCATCGTGAAAGTAAGTTGGGCTATATCTGCTCCAAAAAGGAATTGCATTTCATAATTAACTAAAATTTCTTGGAATGCATTTTTGTATTGTATTTGGAGCATCAGAAATCATAAGTCGCATAATTTCTCTTTTTTTGTAGATGTTGATGCTGTTATTTTAAGTATTACATGGGTTGCATCCGGTAGAATCGCTAGTTGTGTTGATGTAAGGAAGAAAGTTTCTTCTGATAGGCAGGAAGCTTTTTGCTGTGATTAGGGAGTTTTTGAGTGGCCTTCTCGCCATTATCGAGCATATAGCAAAAGTTGCTCAGAAGCTGGTCCTTTGCTTTCTTTGACTATGAATAAACCAAAAATGCTTTATCAAAAAATATCAAACATCGTTCATAAATCACCATGTATCCCGGTGTTTTCCATTCATTGTCTAACATTAACAATTGAGGATAGAACACCATAAAGTCATAATTTTCACACAATGCTCACTTAAGTGCCATAATTATTGTTTTGATCATTTAAGTGTCATAACTTACATAAAGCGATCACTCAAATACCATAATTTTTTTTTCAGATTACTTGAGTATCATATAATATTTCAATCGATCACTTGAGTATCAAAAGTTTTTAAAAATGTCACATCAAAATTCCGAAGCTTGAGTGAACGTAATTGATTGAAAGTTAAGGCACTTAAGTAAACATTTTTAAGAAGTTATGATACTCAAATGAGTGAAAAAGAAAAGGTTATAGTACTCAAGTGAGCATTGTATAATAGTTATTAACTTTTATGAGGTCTTTATTCCTTAAGAACTAAAACAACTGTCGTCACGCATTGGTTCTTTCTTGCCAAGGAGCACATGGGTTAGAATTGACGACTTCGACCGCATGGAAACCCTCGACAGCTCCCTGCCCTACTGATTTCAACCACCCAAAAAAGTAGAGAGTATGAATTTAGCATGATGGACATAAATGGCGGAAGGAATTGGATTCTCACTTCCATTTGTTTCACAAAAATATAATATTTTCAAAAAATATTTTTCAAGAAGTCATCTTTGACAATTTTTTTGACACTTAACTGACATCTGAAAATGAATTAGAACATATTTTTTGATATTTAATAAGAAAATCAAGATTTTCCTAAATAAAAATATATTATTCAGGCATTAATGACTTACACATGGGCAATCGGAGAACTAGATACAAGCACCGGGATCCTAAGAAAAATTTTAGCCAAACACTAGTGTTTGTGCTTAGGACACCAACACCTATACCCTGCTCCTCAGCGACTAGGCCCAATAGTAGGGGTTCGAGCCCGGTCTCAATGGACCCTAGCCCAAGCATCATGGACTAGGGCACTAGCACCAAGGTCTCAGGGTTGGCCTCAATGGACCAAGCACAAGTGTTTGGGATTTGGGCGCAAGCACTAGGATCTCAAGTCCAACCTTAACGGACTCATGGCTGGCCTTAATGGACCCAAGCGTCAGAAATGGGGGTAGGGGCTTCAGGTTCCCAGATGTGGCCTCAATGGACCTGGGCTCAAGTGTTGAGGACCTAGGCATGGGTATTAGGGTCCCAAGCTCGACATCAATGGACTAGGGCCCGACCTCGATAGACTTGGGTACAGGTGCTGAGGTGCAAGCACTAGGATTTAGGACATAGCCTCAATCAACACGACGCCACGTGCATCCGACTTTTGGCACTTCTCTTGGCCGGGCTTCTAGACATTTCAATGCTGGTTGGATTTTATATCACTAGGCTCAAACTCGAAATATACTTCCAATGAATAGCAGCATTTAAGGACGAAAAATCCCATTATAACGCCAGCTAGTAATTTAGTGCGGGACTTCTCTATAGTATCGAGTCCTGCAACTGCAATCTTCTTAATTTGACATAAATAATACATGTTTTAACAACTAATCAATGAATCGGTGAAGTTGGAGTTATTCTTCTACAATCAATGGCGGGCCACTTAAATTCGCAAGCCCTTATATAAACTCAAGTCTCTCATGCCTCGTCCAAGAAGAATTTTCAGCTTGGTCTCCCACATTACATTCTCTAGTTCGTGGTCAAAGAAAAATCATCTGCATTTGGCTCTCGTTCTTTTCGAAAAAATAGAAAGAAACCTTCGATGGCTACAACTCCTACCCCCTCAATGCTGTCCATCTTCGTGAGGGTACTCTTACTCTGGTCGTTGCTCAGCTTGCTGTTCAATAGTTGTTGCCACGCGCAAAATGTTGGAGATAGAAAGGCAAGAACACCCTTCTTTTCAGATTGACTATTGCTTTTTACCTTTAGTTTAATCAAGATATTGCGACTCACATAAATTTTTACACGTATAGCAGTAGATGCTTTTTTCATAATTTCTAGAAATTCAGATAAAAGTTTTGGCAGGAAAGCTTAAGGCCAAACAAAAAGACCCTAAAATTTGCATCACCCAAATATTGACTACAGTAATTATTTCTATGCTAATGTAATGTTTCATGCTAGTTGACAAGAAATACTTGGCTACAATTATTCTTTGGTACTTCTCCGGACTAACGAAATATTCGATGCAAAAGTTCACAGGTTCACATTGTCTTTTTGGATCCTTCCGTTAGGAATTCAGAGGCTCTTGCTCTCCAACTTCTTGGGAGGGTTCTCCAAGGAGGGTACGTAATTTCTGTTTCAAAAAGGATTTTATTTAAGTCTAGTTCATATGATATATCGAACTCATTAAAATAGATCTAGGGATTTATTTGAACCTTTTTATCTAGAGTTGCATATGATATGATCCAGAGTCCTCTTTATGGTTAAATAAGAATACATAGCTATATTGGTATACATTGGTTTTTCTTTTTTTCACTTTTCAAATTATTTATCCAGCAAACCAATCCTAACTTTGATACGTACTTGCAATTTTGATATCTTGCTAATGTTCGAGTAGCAAGCCGGCGGATTCATTGATCCACACCTTTCATATAATCAATGGCTTCGTGGCGAGATTGTCCGAAAGCGAAGCGCAAAATTTGAGCCGTAAGTATTTCGATTCGGTCATTATTTCTCTTAGGGTGGCTAAAAGAATCTGGTTGTTTTACTATTTTCTATGATGGGAGATTAAAAGGTCTCTTAATTTCAATCAAATGCAACAACGGCTCATTGAAAAAGAATTGATTTTTTTCAGGATTGAAAGCGGTCATCAGTGTGGCTTTGGATCGTTCTTACCATCTTCACCCCGTGGGTGCATTTGCATCTGAAGGAAGCTAGCCT
Organism: Eucalyptus brandiana; assembly: GCA_014182725.1. Lineage (NCBI taxonomy): Eukaryota > Viridiplantae > Streptophyta > Magnoliopsida > Myrtales > Myrtaceae > Eucalyptus > Eucalyptus brandiana. The sequence goes on from CM024675.1 coordinate 56,856,608, forward strand.
CGCCCAACGGCATTGGCATTGAGATGTGTAATAAAGAGCGTGGAGGAGATAGAAGATTTGGGTTGTCTTTGAGTTGATTTATCTGAGTGCTTCCGTAGATAGTAGGCCAATCTCATGTATTGCTCAATGTTAGTTTCGACGCGACAGTTTCTGCAATGATATTAAGAATCTTGAGGTTGTATTTCCTATTCTCCCCTCGAAATGAGACGAACGCCTTTCCAATCGCAAACAACATGCATCTACCGAAAGTTCTATAAATATCGACTGGACTCATTTTCCTAAATGATGTGGTGAACAAAGCCGATCGCGATACATTAACAATGTCAAGATCAGCACTCACAGAATGTCTCCATCTCCGGAATCCTATTATCAGCGCATAAGACATCTACGAAAGCCTTCTTGAAGCGCAATGAAGCCTCCAACGATTTTCTACGCGAAAAAAAAAAAAAAACACCATTCAGAAAGGTATGCAAAAGGATTTGTTAGTTTTAACCCCAAACAAAATATATGTCGAATTACACTTCTAACGACGTCTGACGACAAGAGAAGAAAAAGCACTTACTACATTACAATAAGCAATCCGTCAACCGAGTTTTCTCGGGGCATTTGTCAAGCGTTTAATTAAGGAAATAATTAATTAAGGAACTAATTATTCATAAATTAAAACTCAAACTACCGATACAATACAGGCTCGATTTATAAAACCTTTTCATTGGCTTGAGACGTCCTCAGACCCTGCCCACTCATTAGGAAGCGGGACCCGTCTCTTCTTGTTGATGGAAAGTATGAACTACACCTCAACATTTCTAAGATATTTTTCAATTTTATATAACACCGATTGCACGTCTTATAATCTTTTTCTCTTTTAATTGAGAATTGTAATATAGTAGTGAAATGTGCTAATTATAATGGAACCCTCTACTAGATGTAGCTTTAGATGATGAAATAGGATAAATCTCGCATTTCAATTTCTCTTTTTCAGTTTTTACTGTCCATTCATTTGCGTTTGCGCGCCAAATCCTTACAACAAAATATGCTCATTGCAAGACCCTTGCAATTATTATATAATACCTCATCCATTCAAAACTTGACCTTTTTTTTCCTGTAGAACTCCAGTGTCCTTCACCTTGAATCTGTAAAGCACAGTAATGCCACGAATGGTCGACGTCGGCTACACTATCACACTATCTATAAGCCCGTACGTAGCCGCCCATTCGCATTTCCACTCTCGCCACCAGATTCCCCTGTGCTACCACGGTGCGGCGGTGGGCGGAGAGGCCTTGCTTTGACGTTTCTCATGGTGGTGTATAGAAGCCTCTCTATTATGTCCAAACCCCTTAATTTTAAGAGAACCATCCTTTTAGGCCAAGAATTAGGTCTTTCTTTCATATGACACATCCTAATTAGGTTAAAAGTATAAATCTGTTTATATATATTTGGGAATCACAATGTGATTCTCTTTTTTTTTTTTTTTAATGATCCAGGGAACCCCGTAAGCTGATAGCCGGTGGGCAAACCCTGGGGCGATACTAGCGAAAGACCCACCACCCCGACATCGCACTTAACATCCCGTGCGGCCAGTGGGATTCGAACTCCTCTCCTCATCGCAAAGGATCATGGGAGCCTTATCCAACTAAGCCACCGCAGGCGGTGGTACTATGTGATTCTCTTTTATTCCCACGTGACCTGAAATTTTATAATAGAGAGCTTAATTACTGCCCAAATTTGCTTCAATAAATCATTTTTCCCTAATTTGAAGCACCACGTGTGCAAGGCACATGTCCACTTCGGCCATGAAGGGAATAATTGGCTATGTTCCAATTTTGTTCAAGTCTGCCAGATTTAAATAAATTCTGATTAAGCTCAAAACCTCCCTATCTAAGTCCATTTAACATCAGTCCAATTAGAATGCAATTCATGTGGGCTTATTATTCCTAAAATACTCCTAATATGCAAACGCAAGTATTAGTATTTTTGTTCAAGGGTCAAGGTTATTCCTTATTTTCTATAAAATAAATTGTTAAGTGGGTTATCAAAATTTAGATATCAAATGGCTTTTGTCTTACAACTTAAGCTTCTAAAATAATTGACAGTAATTGAACATTGTTGACTATTTATTGCTTTCCTCTTTTCTTATTCATATTTTTCATCCAGAATCATGGAAAAGAAATGGCTAAGAAGATTATCAGACTTTAATTAAAGTGACATATATCAATATTCCAAAAGTAAATATGTTATTTTTTAAGTGATATTAACCAACTTGTAAAATAAATAAATAAATAAAAGACTACATGAAATGGTTTGTTTTTGTGAGAAAATTTTGTATGTTTCCGAAGTTCAATGTAATCGACCGCCCGCCAACTATTCAACACCAAGGGCAAAGAACTTTTTAGGTGAAATTACGCACACGCCGCTTGAATTTTTAGCATGGTGCACGTTCATTTTCAAACTTTCAATCGTTATACACAACACCAGCCCCGCCGCGCAACCCCCGCGCGCACCACCACCCCACCCCCTCTTCCCGCACGGGGAACTTTCATGTTATTACATCTGTCAACTCTACATTCAATTTTTTCTACATGTGATATTTCAAGAAAAATTGAAATTCTTCTAGACTGTTTTTAGTCAAATCCCTATTTTGCCTCCAAATACGTTAAAACAAAATGTAATTCATACATTAAATAGTAATAATAATAATAATAATAATAATAATAATAATATGGTTAGCTCCATAACATAACTTATTTCAAATTTGATCCGGCAATTAATATTATCATTGAAATATGTCAACTTGGTAGCTTAATCATCACATTTAGAGAGAAATAATCTACGCCATGTATATGAATGGAACTACAATGTTGACCATGGTGACAAACACTAATTTTGCTGGGGACGATGGAGGTTTCCTAATTAGAATAAACAAAAAAAGGTAAATAATTTTATGATTAAAAAAGCTAATTACAGTCAAAGAAAAATAAAAGGAAGACAAAAAAAAATGGTATCACTATTGTTGTTGTACGATGTTGTGATTGTCATTGTTGTTGTTGTTTGAACAAATATTTTTTCTTGAAGATCATCATAATTTTTTTCATCTTTTCTTTGTTAATGCATTTTATGGCAGAAGAGTGATTATTTGACTGAAAAATGAAGAAGAATTAGAATTGTACAATTGAAAAGTCACATCATAAGCATGTGCAAACAGAAAAATAGATTGGGCATTGATGGTTGAAATAAAATGAAAGTTCATAAGAGCTTATGTCATGAACAATGAAAGTTCAGGGGCGAACGTAACTCCCCCTAAAAGTTTATGGGATTTTTGTGTAGTTTGTCCCAATTTTATTTATTTTTCTTTAAAGAGAGATATTATGGTAGAATTGTTTGACTGGATAAATTTTATGTGGTGTTTCGAAAGCACCTTAGAATTTGACTCTAAGTTATATAACAATTTTGGCACAACTTAACTAATGCAAACTCATGTGACAATTGTTCAATCACTTCTACATGGCTTGGGGTTTTACCTAATTAAAATATCTCGTTAATCAAGAGCACCACTTAAATACAAAAGATACGTGCCAATAAATATGTTGGATCATGGACACAACTGTAAAGGTTGTGCATTTTATGTGATGAACAAGAACAACTAATCGATAAATAACTGGAGATTTTGAAATAATAACATCACGTGTTATCTTTTTGTGAGTTTCTTAGAACCTTACTTTAACTTATTAGGAAGATCAGATGTGGAGACTTCAATTTAATAGAATATTTGAGAAAATGAAACTAACTGCAAAGTCGGAATAAGCGAATCTATAATTAAGTCAAGTCCAGCCCTCACAATGACAGGCTTAAGCTTTACTGGACTCAATTCGAAGCTCAAAACTCTGACTCGATTCGAATACTTTTTTGCCCTGGTCAAACTCGACTCAATACAAAACTCGACATATTCAAGCTTGACTCAGCTGGACTCGTTTTGCAGTATATAAAAACTCAACAAACTCGACTTTGTCATGCTTAATTACAAGTAAAAAGTAGAGTTATAAGTACATTTAACATATCAGGGAGGAAAAAAAAATACAAAAATTAAAATACTTGATTAGGCTCACAACCCGATCGAGTCGGTAGCTTTAGGCTCAAACTCGGCTTGACAAGCAATTCGAGTCACTCATACTTGACTCAAGCTCTTAAAAAAGGTCGAGCCAATCTTGCATAGACGCTGAGTCGAGCCATCGTCTTTTTCCCCTTTATATCCGAGCTTTGGCAATAGAGCTTCAAGGAGAACTTCTCATGGTGAACTTGTTAGGGGCATTGTTTAACTGCCTTTAAAATTAGGCTGCGTCTGCTTAACGAAATTTTGATAATTTGGAAATATTTTTCTAAAAATGATTGTTTATATTACGTATAAAAATTAATGAACGAAAAAACATTTTCATTATCCACAAAGATATCTAGACATAAAATAATGAACTCATTTTCATTGACTAATTATTTCAAGTGATATAAACAATTATTTTTAGGAAAATGTTATAAATTTATTTTTTTAGTAGAATAATGGAACATTAATTACCCCTTGTTTTTCTACGTACGCTGTGTCTAAATCGGTTCCACAGTTGCTTGAGCATTGGTTATCGGCCATGAGAGACATATTCTTTCTTCAGCATGTTTACATCATTTCTTCAACCAAAGACGATAAACACGTCAATATTTCCGAAGAAAATACTTTAAAAGGTCAATCAGCACTAAAAAGTCTTGTATAACACAAAACCAGAACATATCCCTTCATTTACTTCCTAAACTCCGATGACTTCGACAAAAAAATAAAATTCCCAGGACATAGAGCGAGAGAAAATTTTATTCTATTGTATCCACTCAGGTCATGATCTCTATCACTTCTCATCGAGGAAGACATCAGTGAGAACCTTGTTGGAGTGCAATGAAGCCCTCAGCAGCTTTACACCCTTCAAAGTCACAGACCAAATAATAAAAAAGGACCGTTAATTTCTAAATGATTGTACAAAATATAAAACTTGGATTTAATCCATATACACATACTATTAGTTGAGATATCTTTGTAGTATAAAGCCAGTATCCTTTTTCTTTACGCGAGTCACGTCGATCCATATTAATTTTTAATTTATAAATCACTTAAAGTAGATTTCCACATAAATTGTTAAAGTTATAAAGTTTGAATGACTGATATATAAATATATCCTAATCGCAAGGAATGGCATGGGCTTACCTCGTCCATTCCCAAGCTGACCACCTTCTCCTCAAGATGCCCAATCTCCTTCACGTTGAACCGGTTGAGCAAAGTAATGCTCGAAATATTCGACATCGGCATGACGGTCAGATCGTCCATCACCATGTACGTCACCACTCCTTGCACAAAACCGCCTTTATTGTCCGAGCCAGCTGCTGATTCTGCAGAAGCCGACAGGTTACCAGCCGGTGATTCGACAAGAGTGATTGTATTGTAGAGAAATGGTTCATGGAATTTCTGCATTGAGGACAATCTGCAGAACGGTCCTCAGCCACATAGGCAGAACAGTTAAAAAGTACAAACCTGAAGAGAACCTGTTGCAGGTTTTGGGTGTTGAATCTATGGTCGAAGTCTCGGGCAATTTGAATTGGATTGCGGAGAGAAAGGCGGGTGCTTTGGGTTTCAAGAGAATGTCTTTCTTGGAATATGCGATGTACTCATCGTTCAGCTTCTCAACGCTGCTGTAGAGATTGCCTAAACTGCTCTCCATCCCGGTTTTCTCAAGAAGCCTGATCACCATTCCGACCGGCAACACGAGGATGTGAAAGAGGAAGTCGACAAAGTCCTTGCCACCTTCGGCAAACAGCACCCTCTGGCTGCTCCTGTCCACGAGAAGCTTCAACTTCACTCTTCCTGTCGCCATTCTTCAGGTCACTGTATGCAGAGAGGAAGCTTAGGCTCGTGCAATGCTCCTTGCGAGTAGCTCCAGTGGAGATTTGGTCGATCATCATGTGTGCAGCGGCCGTATTTATACATATGAAGGGCCAAATGGTTAAGAAACGTAAGGAAGTGAAAAGGGCAGGAGCAAATGAAGAGTCAAGGGCTGCTTTATCCATTGTTATCATCTCGGAGAGATCAGATGTGGATGGTCGCTACGAAAACCGGTCAAATACATGAATGAATCCAATATATGTTCATGCACGTTCAGATCTTATGGCTTTCTGTCTTCAAGTAACTAATGAGGAGTCATTGAGGCCTGCAATTATCCCCGAGTTAAAAGAAATTGCTCTACTGTAGCAGGAGGAAGACGAACAAGAGAGGTTATTGTATTCCCGCAAGTGAATTTGTACATGGGAACTAGTAGATGCACCTCGTCATCCGGACGGAACAAGAACAAAATCTCAAGGGTGCAAATCATATAAAAGTAACCTAGATAAGTAAGTCATATTCATATGTGAATAATAAAATTTTTCAATGAATTATTATCTTGCAAAGTAAATGATTTCACAAAATAGATTGATATCCGGTAATAGAATTTTATACTGCTGCTCACTATTTCTTGAAGTATATACAATAAATTACCAATTTTGTTAACTACCCCTCGGCAGATTGACAATGAGGATTTGCTTCCATCTCGTTCTCGTCTCCTCTTATTTTCTTCATTCAGTTCTTGGTTGGCCAACAGCCCAGCAAACCGGGCAGCAATCCCCGTTATCTAATTTTCTCTGTTCCAGTCTCGCAGGAAAGATATCCATAGCTTTTCTTCATAATATGAAAAAAGACCGCTAGTTCTTTTGCTTGCTCTATAGCACTAGCGCCGGGTCAAAATATCGTCGTTGTCTCTTCTTTGGTTGTCCCTTTTATGCTGAAATTTGGTCTTTAAATTACTTTCGCTACACGGAATTAACAGGAAGTGCTGCTTCATGGCGGACGGAGTTCATTTGGAGAAAGAAGTTTAAAGGAAATCGTGTTGCCAACTCTACTACTTTAAACTTTCTTGGTGTGGTTTTCCTAGTCATATTTTGGAAAGTAGGAATCAAAATTTACACTCGTCTATTTCGTACTTAGTTATTGATTCTGTCGTTCGTTCTGTTGTCTCTAACTTCATAATTAAGAGTTCTTTCGACGAGTTTGAAGGGAAGATTAAGGTGGCAATGACAGATTGATTTGCAGGTGTTTGAAAATATAAGCATGACATTTTTTGTACTCTTTTGAAGACTGTAACTGGGTTTAGCTCCCATGTGCTCAGTTTGCGTAAATTATACGTTTAACTAGGTTGTCCACAAAAATTAATTGCGTAAAAGTCACAGAATTATATTGTTAATTGCCAAAAAAACAATACAGATTTTTCCTTCACGTCAACAAAAAAAATTTCTACGTAATTTGTTGATAACTTTATTAATACTTTTATGAAATTACCGACTTCTTTAATTGTTTGCCAATTACCAAGTTTTTTACTGTATTACCAACTTCATTGGCCAAAAAAAAACTTCATTGGCAAACTTATTAACGCTTCGGAAGTACAAACTCTTAACAGCCCAGAAGCCTGTGCTACGCGCGGGTCCTTTCCTTGACTTGCTTTGCGGGACAACTAATTTCCCATTAGAAGTACAAATCAAAATGATTTAGCACAAAAAGAAAGAGAACAAAAAATAAAATTCACCATGGATCACTTAATTCTGTTCATGTTTTCTTCATGTTAGATTGCGTTATATATTTGCTAATTTCCCGACGAACATTGTTACTTACTTTTGCAAATTGGATATATAGTAATTACATGTCTTCAAGTGTTTACGTTTATCTATACACGTGCAAGTTTTTATATATGCACGTACATACATTCAAGACACGATAGAATCAAATTAATTCATCAGCGCGTTGTTGCTATTGCATATTGGCTGCAAATCAACTTATAAGGTTCGAACACGATAAGAAGGCCATTTCATAATAAAGGTAATGGAAATTTGAAATTTATACAATCCAATTTCATGTGAAACTACCTATGGAATTGCGCTAGCATATATTTAAAAATTAATTAACTTGTCGAGCAATGTAAGGGAAGAAACAAAAGATTTCCTGATGTAGATTGAAATTAGTTGCCTCTATTCTCTCTTGCATAGTCTTAAAAACGTTTAAATGGAGCATATAAATGTAAAAATACATATGGTGTCCTAAAACATTTTGGAAGAGTAGCTCTCTTTCTAAAATCGGCTCCTTTTTAACATTTCCTTTTGAAAGTTTTAAATTAAAGCATTGACACTGTTGAAGGAGAAAACAAATTATTTTAGGGAAAAAGCCACAAAAAGACTTCAAACTATATCAACTATAACCCATTTACCCTAAACTTTTTTGTGACATAAAAAACCACAAACTATATTGATTGTAATACATTTATCCTAAAAAAATTTCTTATAATATGAAAAACCTCAAATTTGTATATATGTGACAAATTTACTATCCATCAAGGTTCCATTAAATGATTTTTCAGTCAAAAAATATTATTTTTATTTCACTTAAATCATGTGAGCACCATGTCAACAACGTTTGCTTCCTAGCATCAATGTAGGTAGATTTTTAATAGTCTTCGTTAACAAAACTTTGATAGAAAGTAAATATATCACACGGATACAATTTTGAGATTTTTGGTATCACTGAAAAAAAGTTTAGGGAACATGTATCACAATGGGCATAGTTTGGAAATTTTGGCAGTTTTTGCCCATTATTTTAAATAATAAATTTCAAATTAATAAAAGATAAAAAAAATGAAGTAATATAGGACGATGCTTTTAAAAAGCATTGGATTTCATAAAAAAAGAACAATTGAGCGAGCCAGCTAAAGAAACAAATAGATTGCCTAGGGCCATCCACTTGTGCCTTGGGCTCAGTGGGCCTAAGAGGGCCTCAAGTGGAACGACAAATGTCACACCCCCAACTTAAGTACAGGGGCAAGGACACTGCCGTTCAAATGCAACATCAAATATAACCATTATCAACCTGTTACCGAAATATACACGTTCGTATATATTTGATAAAATAGTTATCTTGTTATTATTTCTATAATTCATTGAAAAAACATGTACCCATTTAACGCCTAAACTCAGAAGTTTGTCTTAAGTATAAATAATTCATACCTTCTAATAATGCAAACGCTCTTGTCTTACTTGCACCACTACGATACATTTTCATCTATAGCATAAAGTGATTGGTGGGGGCACAAATGAAAGGAATCACATTAGGGAAGAGGCTCTATGGGGCACACTAATTGGAGACATCACTGTAATGAAAAGTGTGAGTAGATGACGGTAGAGTGAGAGAGAGCTCATGAATTGACAATTGAATTGAGAAATCTGCTTGATGGCAAAGGTGATCACCGGGTGGAAAGTGAACGCTTCATTATTTACCTAACACTCCAATGATGAATTTTTGAAAGTTAATCTTAGATTTTGGTTATTTGATGAAGACACCAATATAACTTATGAAGACATGCATGTATAAATGCACATACGTACAAACCTTCTCTTCCTAATAACACATTAAAAATTCATCTGAGAGATAGAAATCTAATTTCTTCCAAACTCAACAATGGCATCAAAGACGAAGCATTTCTAATACATTTTTGCTTTCTATGATGATTTCATAAAAATGTTCTGTTTAAAGATCCGAAATTTTACGTTGAATGATGATAAGTTGATGAGAGTATTCCAATGATAAGATCTTTCATTAGCATGCTCGCATCATTCTTTCAACCAAACAAATACTATCATGTCATAAATAGACTTAAAAAAGGTCAATCCACAGTAAAAGTCTTGCATAACCCCGGTGACAAAATCGGAACATGTCCTTCCATATACTTTCTTAATGAAATTCTATGGCATCCCCTTCATCATGATCTCTCTCATTTCTCAACGAGAAAGACATCAGTGAGAACCTTCTTGAAGTGCAATGAAGCTCTCAGCAGTTTTATACCCTTCGAAGTTGCAGACCAAATAATTGAAAAGAGCAATTGATCTTTAAATGATTGTATAAGAGCTAAAATTTGGATTAATCAATATACCCATAACTTTCTTTAGGGCTTGACATGTGTATGGCCTATCAATCACCATTTTGGCCACGCCTACCTCAGCAAACTTTGGTTGGCTCAGCTCATCATCAAATTCGGATCCATCGACAAAATTCACATCGCCTCATCTACCATGTCTTTGTCCTTTCCCTTCAGCGGACTTTCATATTTTGCTGCCACAGTTGCCAACCGAAATAGCTCTAAATTAAGGCTGATCTATCATCTTTTTCCTTATGTCATACTTTAGTCTATTGAAAGCCACGTTCCCTATCATTATTATCATTTCCGGTATTCATCTATATTGGACTAGGCAATGGCCAAAGCTGGCCCACAGGTCTGGATCGTCTCAACAACTTCTTTTATTTGCAAGGGAGTTAAACTACTGTTTCCATTGGTCAGCATTGACCCACGGGTCTCAGTCGTCGTAATAGTTTCACTCGTCTGCAAGGTCCTAAATGGCGTGTGCAACATAACTTGCCCAACAGTACCAAAAGTAATTTGAGCATCAGCAAGCCAGAGAACATACCCAGAAGACACAACAATATGATTCGTTTGTGGCTGAGCTGAGTTATTTGGCATCCCATGCTGCCCTTGCGCACAATCATTATAAGTGTTGACAACTAGATGTTTGATCACATCAGCCATGCGTTTTGTCAAGTGATCAGTAAATTCGTTTTGGTTCTCCTCCAATGCTCTTCTCATGGTAGACAACATCACAGGACTCGGCTCCATTTGCCTTCTCTGCTCTTCGGTAAGTTGCCTCGGAATATTCATGTATCCGATCTGGACCTGATCTAAAGCTAGAGGTGTCGTTGATGATTCAGCATGTCCTAATCCTTCACCAATCGATGGTGGTGGAGAATCATCAATAGCGTTGTCAAGATTAGACCGACTCGCAGTATGCGGCATAGATTGAGGATATAGAGATACAACGTCTAAATTCAATCAACGACAAGGTATCGAAATAAAGGTGCATGCGAAATTTAATCGGCGACACAAATCTAAAAGCTATAGCTAAGGAAATTTAAAATACAATGCAAAAAAAAGTAAAATAATTGAAAGATAACATTTTGTTGATTTGTACCCTGAGAAGGGGGGGTCTCTTGTTGTATAGTTGGTGATATTTATAGTGAAGATGTGATAACCGCTCCTCAACTATGCCCAATTGTTGCGTTTTCTCAAGTAACTTCTTATAGCCTTGCCCATACTCATTTATTCTTGCAAACTCTACTTGCCTACGTTTTGCATAACTGTTTCCTTTGTTTGTTGATGGTTTTGCAGTTATCGAGGACCATTCCAAGATTGGGTTTTTGAATGGCAACTACTCCCCTCACAATGCATATTCTCAACGCCAACCGACTTCGTGATTTGAATAGTACTTTAAATATTTTTAATGAAAACTTGCCACCACTGGCCCTATAGCTGGCCATCAACCGTCCGTCATCATTTTTCAACAATTGGACACGTGGTATTAATGAATATTTTCATCAATCTCCTGTAATAGCTCCTACACTTGTTAATAACTTAATATATATATATATATATATAAATGTAAGATAATACCCATGTGCCATGCATGTGACTATTGCATATATTTTGCTCATATGCTACATAATTCTCATTCTCGTGCCAAGTGCATGCACTGATGATCAAATCAACTTTGGGTGTCAACAAAATCGCATCTAACCTAAATTAAAAACACGGTTTGGGCCTTGGGTCTTCTTTCTATTCAAAGATTTCGATGACAAATTTCAGCCCTTTTAACTCACTCTTAAGAAGTGTAGCCTCGATGCTTCTCGAAAACGATATTGGTGCTTCCTCGAACCTTCTATGACAGCCTCCTCTTCTCCTTCACAAACCTGTTGTACAACAGAAAAATCCCCATGAACAGAGCCAAAACGCCACTGATCAAGCACTGACCATCCATCGTCTCCTTTTCCAGAGATTGCTCGTGATTCAGCAGCTCTCGTCGGCATATCAAAAAACCGCTTGACAATCCATCGTCTCCTCTGCTCGAAAATCTCATACATGAATGCACGGCTTATACTGTGGCTTATTACGTAGAAAAACCCACAATCCAAGCATGGCTACAAGAAAGCAAAAACTATATCGAACTCGGAATCAATCGTGAAATTGAAATTGGCATCCCACTTGCAGCTCGGGCTGGATCGGATTTTTTTTTTTTTTTTTTTTGGGGGGTGTCGCCAATCGGGTAGTATTGACACCCTTGCATTCAGGTACATTTTTATTTTCTGTGATGCTCTCATGAAAATGTTCCGTTCCAAGATCCGAAATTTAACGACGAATGATGATAAGTTGATGAGATTATTCTAACAATATTCATGTCTTTTTTTTTACCAAACAGATACTATCATATCATAAATAGAGACAATAAACATGTCAATATCTCCAAAATACTTCGGACTTAAAAAGTCAATCCGCACTAAAAGTCTTGCATAACGCCCAGAATCTTCAGACTTAAAATGTTGATCCGCACTAATAACGCCCAGAATCTTCAGACTTAAAATGTCAATCCGCACTAAAAAGTCTTGCATAAACCCCAGTCACAAAATTAGAATCTATCCCTTCATAAACTCTCTCTCTCTCTCTCTCTCTCTCTCTCTCTCTCTCTCTCTCTCTCTCTCTCTATAAATGAAATTTAATGGCATCCACTTGATCACGATCTCTCTCATTTTTATTCACCGAGAAAACATCAGTGAGAACTTTCTTGGAGTGCAATGAAGCCTTCAGCAGATTTATACCCTTCAAAGTTACAAAGCAAGTAATTTAATAGATTAGTTAATATTTAAATGATTGTACAAAATCTAAAACTTGGATTAATCAATATTGTGGTACAGACTACGGAGGCAATAATTTTTTTTCTTTTTTTCTGTACATAACTCACATCTATTGATATTCGTTTGTAATTTATTTCGTCTCCCAAAATGGATTTTTCCACATGAACTGTTGCGCTATAATGTTTGGACTCTTAGAATCTAAACATAACGTAATAGCAAGGTATGGCATGGGCTTATCTCGTCCACTCCCAAGCTGACTACCCTCTCCTCAAGATACCCGATCTCCTTCACGTTGAAATCGTTGAGCAAAGTAATGCTCAAAATAGTCGATATCGGCTTCACCTCCAGACAGTCCATTACCATGTACGTCACCACCCCTTGCACAAAACCTCCCTTGCCGTCCGACTCAGCTGGTGATGCCGCAGCAGCCGTAAGGTTACCAGCCGGTGACTCAACAGGAGTGAATTTGTGGTTCATGGAATTTCCACAACTAGGACATATTGCAGAAGGTTCCTCAGCCACGTAGGTCCAACAGTCCGTGTTCGAACTGGAACGGCACCGCTAGTAGTTTTCGGGTGGTGAATCTAAGGAAGAAGCCTCAGGCAACAGAAATGGGATTTCGGAGGGAAAGGCGGGTGCTTTGGGATTCAAGAGAATATCTTTCTTGGAAGATTCGATGTACACATCGTACAGCCTGTCGAGGCTACCATGGAGATTGCCTAAACTGCCCACCATGCCTGTTTTCGTGAGGAACTGGATCACCTGCCCGACCGGCAATGCGAGGATGTGGAGGAAGTCGACAAAATCTTTGTCCGCCTCAGCAAAGAGCACCGTTCAGTCGCTCTTGTCGACCAGACGCTTCAAGCTCAGTTTGCCTGTCGCCATTATCGTTTTGGGTGGATTGGATTGTGCTTAGGGGAGGAAGAACTCAGGCTATGGAAAAAGATTCAAACTCGCGTTGGCACTATGGTGAGTTGAAATGCGAGTATATATAGCGCAAAAGGTAGAACCTTGGGGATGGTGACATAGTAAAGAGTCCGGTTTATGGGAAAAGATCCAAGCCGACTTCATCGAGGAGGAGCTCATTTCCCTTGAATTAATAACCACCTACGCAATCATCCGAACCACATAAGCATTTATTTTCATTTCAATTTTGAGATGAAGGCAAACGGTTCCATCTCCATCGACAAGAAGAAAATTGTTCTCTCATCTGCTAAATGCCGTCTTCCCTGCGCTTCATCTGTGTTATTTCAACCAAGAAACTGAATCATCGAGTATTGACCAGTCCCTGTTTCGTATTTCTTTTAGAACGTCTTTCGTCAAAGTTCTTTTCTCTTTCTTTCAAAATATGAAAATGGGCACCGACGATAATACTGTGAAGATTAAGTATAATAAACCATGCCAACTATTGTGACTTTCCATGCCCAGAAGAAGAAACTAATTCAGCCTTTCTTATCATCTGTCCTATGATCAACAGGGTAATCTCTAGAGCTTAGATCTGGTTGTGAACACGTGTCTGATGGCTCGGTTAATAACAATTGACCACCTCTAGACTGTTGCCAATGCAGTATTCATGTTTACTTGCATGCCATGAGTTACAACTAGGAGAATGCAGAGGTGATGCTACTCAGGCTGCTTCCAGCAAAAGGAAATGAGATGGACATATTTGCAGAAGAGAGTGCATCTTTGCACAGAAACATCTGTATCTTTTCCTGAAATTAATGAATATACAAGATCCAGGTCAGTTCCTTCTCCAGCGAGAAGTTTCAATAGCCAACACTGTCACCGCAATGTACAACAAGGAAAATGCCTTGAAGAACAAAGACCAACGCTCCTGCAAAAGTACCAGAGGAAGAAGAGAGTCAAAAACATTGCAACAATGCTCGACAACTATGCAGGGAGAGCTACCCTGCTCAAACAAACAAAAATTTTGAAACCCGTTTGCTAAATATCTGCTTCAATTTGTGAATACTTCACTTAAACCTTCAGATTTAGCAAGCCAAAAATTTAAATTTCCTATTGCCACAACATTTCTCAACAGCATAAGTACACATAATAGACAAAATGGAAGACTCTAAGCAAGCTAGTGCACTAGGTTTGCTTTTAAAGTACCTAAGCAAGCTAGTGCACTAGGTTTGCTTTCAGCATAATAGAACACCTGACCCTCAATTTTAAGATCTGATCATAGCATGGAAAAATGGAACTTTAAGTAATGCTAAAGACAAGGAAAGTATGCTCGTTTGAAAAACCTAGTGCCAACCCAACACACTAGCAAGTATCTCAAACTTCGTAAAGGAAAGGGGAAAAAGCCCATGGTCTCGTCTGACAAATCAGTCAGTTTTAAACAGTACTCTCAGAACCAGTCACTACCATACAGGTCGTACACTTAAACCATGAAAATCATCCAAAGACGCCCAAAAGATGATTTATCAATCTAAGATCAAAAGAAGCCTCCTTCTCACTTGTTCCCGCAGATCATGACAGAAAATGCATCCGTGCAATAATTCCACAGAGTGCACAAAGTTTCCACATTAACTATTATCTTGCTATGTATGGCAGATCCTTCTATCATGCCTTGTTTTGTAATTCAATTCTCAACATTCTGTTTAAACAACCTGTAAAGATTAAGTTGCATTCTTTGCTTTGATTGCTACACATGGTAAGCATTTTATTGATGATAATCTGAGGCATTGCAGAATAGTCGGTAGGGCTTGCATGTGCAAAAATTAAAAAGAATATTCATATTCACAAAGAACTTAATGCTATCTGAAAATAGCGTAGAAGATTCGCATTTACAAAGAAAACATGGAAAGATCTCATTTTTTCTCTCACGTGGAACTTATTTCTTTAAAAATAGTGACTAAATTTTATAGGAACTGAACCGTCAAAAGTTATAGAGCCTTGTTCTAAACCAGGCACTGACTGGACTACCTTTTTTCTATTCCTTCAGTTTTTTCACAATGTCTTCTTGTTTTCTAGTTAGCTGTTTCTTTTAGATGTGGACTTCCTGTGTACTCAGTAGGAATTTGGTTGTATTTCCATAAAGTTCTTGGTTATCAAAACAAATGGCAAAAGATATGACAGCAAGCCTTTACGAATGCAAATATACTACGTAAACTCGCGCTCTTCTAACTCCATGCAAATGCGATTCAACAGTTCCAGGACATGTTCAAGAGTTTATCTTCTTATATGATAGAATGAGCAACAATCTCTTAGTCAAATTATAGTCTAAATCATGATTACTACAAAATTACATAAAGTTGGGTCGCCAACCCTGAATGCTCTCTAATTCATATGATGAGATAGGAGAATTACTCAAAAAATAAAATCATCACCTCTAAGACTACTGTAAGAGCAGGCTCCTGTGCAGGTTGTTGACATACAAAATAAAGCCACTTGATCGAAGATGCTGCTTTGGTTGCTAAGCTACTTGATTACTCAGTCCCTTCTGAAGTTCAGTGTTCCTGATCAATCTCATAATTGCAAGAAATTCTTCAGGTTCCTGATCTTCTATAAGAATCTGTTGAGGAGCATTTGGCATAAAAAAAAACATTTAGGAACCAAATCAATTTTAGCAAATGTTTTGACTGTTATAATAAAACAAACAGTCTACGATGCTAAAGGGGGAAGAACTCATGGAAAAGGAGACAAAACCTAGAACAACAGTGAATGTGCAAACTAAACATATCCATCATTGTGCAAAGATAGGCTTAACTCCACATGAGACGATTACATGATGAACATGACTCATCATTAAAAAGGTAAACTCGTGCCACCTTGGCAATGATGAGTATTTCTTAAGACCTAGAATCGCCCAACATAGATTCACCATCTGAGTAACCCATTTGTTTGTCCATCTTACCTGGTCATTCGATATATTATCACAAAGACAAATATGAAGACCCCTATACAGTATGCAAAATTTTATTTTATTTATCTTCCAAACAATAGTTTATATATAAGGCATCAACAGCCACAATGAAAAAAAAGAAAAAAGAAAACAGCCACAATGAAGAACCTCGAAAAAGTTAAGACCAACCTATAATCACTATCATGCTTGCAGCTGCTTCAATAGTAAAGTGCAGAAGAGCAAAAAAAAACATAAAAGTTGGGCATGCAGGACACTAGAGTGACCAAATCACAAGGAACGATAAGTACAATTAACGTAGCAGGCAAACAGGATGGAAGAAAAGTGATGTCAGATTATTACAACAGTGGGACAATCAATTTCAAAAGCCTTAAGTGCTGGTCATGCATGAAAAAGAAAGGCAGAAACTTAAAAGGTTCCCACTCTTGATCCAAGAATGTGCAAAGTACAATCCCTGCAATGTCAGGAGGCCATATAGCTCATGGTTTATCGATTTTCACTTCTATGCACTGTTAATATTTTCTCCAGTTCCTAGCAGCACATATTTCCATCTAAAACCGCTGGGAGTCAGGGGTAAGATTGAATCATTTGATCCTCTATAAAACCCCAGCAACCACATATTTGGTCTGCCAAATTCATTGTACGACTTTGTACATTCAATTAGAAAGCCTATGTTTCAAGTAGATAATAAGCTGAACTATTAAGTCAAAGGCTATCTTCAATTAGGCTCTGTTTGGTAAAATTTGTTCCTGTTCCCCAAAACAACTATTTTTGTTCTTTTGTTCCGGAAAACAAAAAAAAAAATAGAAACCCGTTTGGTAAAATTGTTATTCCCGGGAACAAAAAATCTCTTTTTTTTTTTCCCAGAAATAGATTTAAAACAAAAACAAGAAGTAGAAAAAAGTAATTTCCCATTCCCAAAAATAATTTCTAGAATCTATTTTTTTTCTCTCCTCTCTTCTTCTCTTTTCTTCTTCTCTCTCTTCCTTTTGGCCGGGTGCTGGCAACTAGCCAGACGAGGGACGGCAACCTCGCTAGAGCGTCACCGGCCCCCGGAGACGCCGAGCCATGGCGAGGCTCATCAGCCCAAGCCTCACCATGGCTGGGTGAGGCGAGGCCGAGCCTCACGCCACCTAAGTGAGGCCGAGGCTCACCGTGGCCAAGCCAGCCTCCGGCAAGCTCGCCAAGCCTCGCCTAGCCGGTCCCTGGCCACAACCGTGGCCAGCGACTAGCCAAAGAGAAAAAGAAGAAGGAAAAAGAAAATAAAAGGAAAATATAATAAAATAATTAAAAAAATTATAAGACAAAAAAATCTAAGAATCCTACCAAACATATTTGGTATGCCAAATTCATTGTACGACTTTGTACATTCAATTAGGAAGCCTATGTTTCAAGTAGATAATTAGCTAAACTATTAAATCAGAGGCTATCTTCAATTAGGCTCTGTTTGGTAAAATTTGTTTTCGTTTCACGGAACAACTATTTCTATTCTTTTGTTTCGGAGAACGAAAAAAGAACAGGAACCTGTTTGATAAAAATTTTGTTCCCGGGAGCAAAAAATATATTCTTTTATTCACGAGAATAGATTTGGAATAGAAATGAAAAGCAGAAAAAAGTAGCTTCTTATTCTCGAGAACAATTTCTAGAATTTATTTTTTCTCTCTTCTTCTCTTTTCTCCTTCTCTTTCTTTTCTTTTCTTCTTCTTCATCTTCTTCTTCTTCTTCCTTTTGGCCGGTCATCAGCCTTGGCCATGGCCGACAGCCAAACAAGGGCCAACGACCTCGTCGGAGCGTCGTCAGCCCCTGGAGATGCCAAGCCTCACGGCAACTGGGCAAGGCCAAGGCTTGGCCTCCCCAGCCGGCACGAGGCCGCTACCGCCGTGGCCGACGACGGGCCAAAGAGAAAAAGAATAAGGAAAAAATAAGAAAATATAATAAAAGAAATAAAAAAATCTAAAAATCCTGCCAAATGTATTTTTATCCCGAAAAATAGAAATTTTGGGAAGTTACCAACCGCGTTCTTTTACTTAGAAATTGTTTCCGATAACAAAATTAGAAAAAATCATTTCTCATCAAAAATTGTTCTCCGAAACAGAATCATTACCAAACGCACTATTAACTTCTCTATTGATTAACATATCGAACAGGGTCAAGAACATCTTAATAGAAACTTCTAATAGAAATTGAAGACGGCAGGATAAATGCTAGCCCAAGAAGAAATTCATCAAAAACATGCTATATACAAGAAAAAACTCCACAACACCCAGTAAGCACACCTTTGGTCCAACAGATCCATTATATAACATTGTGAATTCGACTAAAGACCTATGTGCCAAGTTAATTGTCAGCTAAAGCGTCAAACACATGCTATCTTCAAGTAGCTTCGATGCTCATTGATCAAGCCCAATTTGGTCATAAACATTTTCTAAGTAGAAATTACTAAAAGAAACTGAAGACGACAGGATAAATGCCCCCCCAAGAACTAAATCATCAAAAACATCTCAAACCCAAGAAAATAGAAGAAAGAATAGAGTTTTAGAACAGTTGATTCCATCATTCTGTTTCCTTCAATGGCACTTTACTTTGAGGAATCTTTAACAATAAAGCAACAACATAGAACCCCCAATCCACAAAAGGCTTTCAATAGATGACATTTGAAATGATTAAGAGCTTTGTCATAGTGCATACCTCAATTTTGGTTTCCTTCGGAAGGCCTTTCTCTAAAAGAAAATCCTGTGCAACTTGGTTCCAGTCAATCTTCTCTACATCACCTAAATCTCTCCTTCTTTTTACTGTAATTTTGCTTTCATTGCAATTAAAAGACCTTCCTAGCCAAAAGTACAGAATCCCCTCCTTTGATTGTTTTAAACATGTAGCTGGACAATAGATAGCAAAAACAGCTCCTGAACTCAGATCACTCCTACCAAAAGCCGCAATTTCTTCTAAACTAGGCCAACAACATATGAGGGGTCGCACTTTCCCATTACATTCTACGACACTTTGATCAATTTCCCCTGAAACAGAAGGAACGCCAACTTCTTCTAATTCTCCACTTCTTCCTAGACAACTCTGTGCTCGCATGCCAGCAACTTTGTAGGAAGATAGATCACTAGCGACAGGACAAGGCTTCTGAAACTTGCTTACCGGAGCCAGATGCCTCTCCCTGGTTTTCATACCATCCGCTGCTTCTACGATATTTTCTCTGTCAGGACCCGGCTCAAGTGATGTACAAGTATTGCCATTTTCCCAGACCCCATTTTCTTGTGGGGGAACAGCAATAGATGGAACCTGTGTTGCTTTATCTTTCCCAACTGGTAGCTTTAGAGTCCTAGATGCACTACCTCTGCGTTCAGCAAGCGAGGGCGAGACTTTCTTAAGTGGTGAAGAGACTGACCAAGGGTGAGGCCTTGAAGGAAAGTTGATGTCAATATAATCCTGATTCTGTGACATAGGCTGAGAAATAGCCATTGAACGATGGAGAGACAAATTAGAGAAGTTAGACAAAGTTGATGATACAGGAAGTGAATAGGAAGCTGTTGAAGGTGAATCTTGAGATGATTCGGAGAAGTACGTCGAGTTGGTGCTTGAATCAGAAGAGAGGGAATCTGGGGAAAGATAAGGTGGAGATGACGATGACGACGATGATGAAGTCGATGATGCAGGTGAACAGTTCACAGGAGAATGTACAACCATCATGGAGTCGGAGAAAACCCTGGACAGGGTAATCTTAGGAGCTGACACGAAATCCTTCATATTACTTGGGGCAAATTTGCGTCTCAACACACTCCAACTGCTTTCTCTAGCAGGAAGATGGGTTTCATGCTCATTTTCAGATGATGCAAAGGGAGGCACAACTCCCCCCTTTATTGCTTTCTTGAAAATTTCAAAATCTACATCATACAAATCCACCTTTCTCAGTCCTAAGGAAGTTTTCCTGGCAATTAGTTCCTTAGCAGACACTCCATTGCCAGATTTATCCATTAAGGGTAAGAGATTAGAGAAAACATCCCAGAAGTATGATGGTTCTTCTCCTTCCCGGATCATAACCACTGGACAGTGTACTCTCTCATACCTCATAATCTGACAAACAGCCCCCCTAGCATCCCTTTCCATTATGCTTTCACATTCCCTTCCAATCCACATGTAAATTGACGAAGGTACCTGTACAATGAAAGCTCCTCTGGAATCGAGTGCCGCAGGAGAAGGATCAGTCAGCATTTTAGGAACCAGATGCAAGGGATCATATGACGAATGCGGCGCAATTCTGTACATCCTGAGCAATGAGCTTGGACTCAAAGGAAAAGCATGGACTCTTTTTTGACACTGCAACAACTGACAAGCAAAACCCATGTTAGGATCAGCTATCCCTCTTGCAGCCTTCACAAACTGAAATGCATCATCAAAACTCTGCCCCTCTCTCCACATAAGATATGCTATCACCAGAGACGTTGACCTGGAGACCCCTTGACAGCAGTGCACAAAAACCCTCCCATGTCCTTCCCTAACATCTTCAAAATAGTCAAAGACATCATAGAGAATACTAGTAATATCTTCTGACGGACTATCCTGCAACCACAAGGTCCTATACACAAAATCCGCTTTAAAATACTCGGGGCAAACAAAGCCCACGCAGTTCAGAACATGCGTGATCCCATTCCTCTTTAGTATATCCCTATCTTTAGCCACCGCATCCCCACCAAGATATATATGTTCAGCTACCTTAGAACACTCTTTATCAAAGAACGCTATCTTTTCCCTCTTCACTAACCCGCCATTCTTATCAGGGTTCCGCTGAATCGCAGACATATCAAGCTTCAACCTCTCCCCACCTCTGTTCCCGCTGGGTGTGGGAGGCTGTGGCCACTCACCAACATCATCAGACCCTGCTTTTGGCCACTCATCTAAGCTCCGCCGGGTGATCGACAGAGGCTGCAACGGCGGCAAACACGACCTCGCCTTGCTATTATGGGATCGCGGGGTCAAAGGGGCGGGGAATCGCCGGTTCTGCCCGAACCCATCCGACCCGTTCCCATTCGAATCTGGGCAGTTATTACCTTCTTCGCCGGGGCTCTGCTGTGCGGTCCGGGAGGACGACCAGGACGCCGAACGCCAGAAGGTCTTGCGAGCGGCGGATATGTGGCAAGGAGCCAGGGGATTGACGGTGGACTCCTCCTTACCCACCATGCTCAAACTCAAGACTCCTAACCTAGGGCTCGCGCAAAACCCCCGAAAAACAATCGGAACCCCCCCTAATCCGTCCCCCCGCCCCTACGCTGCAGTCAAGCGAACATGGCGGCGGCGGCGGCGGCGGTGGCGGCGGCGAATCCAACGACTCGGAACCCCATGTCAGATCAGCGACAGGGTAATACCGAATCGAACATGGCGGAAAATCCTTAAAAAAAAAAAAAAAAAAATCAAGTGCGGAAGCGGGAGATTAGAAGCACGACGAGCGCTGCGCGTACCCCAATTTCTGCAGGCAGGGGCGGCGGGGAGGCGAATCTGGAGCCCCGGATTCGGGGGACGGGACTGCGAATTCCGGGAAGCCTGGAGCTTCACCGCGAGCCGCCGACGGAGAGCGGGGCGAGAGGACGAAGCGAGGCGAGGCGAGGAGAGAGATCCGGAGATTTAGGGTTTCGTCGGTTCCTCAACAGAGGCGCGCTGGGAGTGAGATTTGGGAGAGAGAGAGAGAGAGAGAGAGAGAGAGGGGGACTGGGAAAGAGAGGGAAAAAGAAGATGCAGAGAGAGAAGAGAGAGAGAGAGAGAGGGAAAGGGAGAGACAGTAGTAACAGTATTTTCCCGACTTGGGTTTTTTTTTTTTTTTTTTTTTTTAATGCTGAAAATTTATATTTGCCTTTTGCTTTGGTTTGGGAATTCTTTTCTCTTGTGTAATTTCTAACCCGCAAGAATATAAACATGAAGTTAAGTTAATATCATCAAAAATCACTAACCGATGCATGCATATTATGCCTATCATCTTAAAACTGATCTTTGTGCAGTAAAGTTAGAGATTTTAGCAAACTTCCAAATCGAGACAAAATTAACAGCTTTCCAATCTCGATTCATTTTCTCCAAAACTAGCTTTTCCAAAAGGACATTTGTGACATTGTTTAGGAGATCCATTTATATTGAGTTTGCACATCAGATCCACATCACGAGCTGATCATCTGAGTTGTTTCACATTCATTTTTTTTTTTGTGACATAGGAACCCCGTACAACCGGCGAGTAAACCCGGGGGACATATAAGCAGGAGGACCCATCATCCCCAGTGTCCCACTTAAGACCTCAAGCGACTATGAGAGGATTCAAACTCATTCCCTAATGAGGGGAAGAAAGCACAAACCATCACGGCCACTAAGGCAGTGGTGTTTCACATTCATGTTCATGCGCCGGCGATTTAATATAATATTGGACTGAAGCTAAAGGAAGGTAAAGTGTATCAATTTGAAATTTCCTATAGTACAGAGATTAGTGTGGGGTAAATATACTATGGATATGCTAGTTTAGGATTTTCATGACTCAAAAATTAAGTTGAAGTAGATGTTACATTAGTATACTAATTTGGAATTTTTTCTTTTTTACAACATTAACCCTTCAAAGTTTAAAAAATAGAAAGAATTTAATTTGCAAGGAAGATTATGCAAAACTTATCAATCTCAATACCAGTCGATTTTACTACATTAATAAGAAAATTTCTAGGAAATTACCGTGTGATGCGGAGAAATTGCTCTTGAGACATTTTATTCATCTTTCATGCTTTTACCCACTATTGGGCAACGCAATTGGTTGAATTCTACTACCTTATCACCTGAGGGAACGAGTTCGAATCCCTGCGTTGTCAATACGTCTTAAGTGAGAGCCATGATGGTGGAGGCCTGTGTTAATTTTCCCCCAGGTATTAACACTTGGTTCGGGGTGCACCACGCACTCTACGGCCGTGGGCTACCCGGCATAAACCCGGCGAGCCCAACGAATCCTGGGCATAAATTTTTTTTTTAATAATAATACTAATAGTCTAACAAGTACTACAAAAATTATGAATTTCAATTGGATCGATTTTAAAAATTTAATGTGAAACTGTTGATGCAAATCTGCATTTTTTTTTATCTAATTAGTCTTTTTTTTGTAGTAAAGTGGGAAGGTAATATGTAAATTAGTGTGCTTAGTTAACATAATAATAAAAAATAATCTCTTCATTTGCTAAAACAAACTCCAAGCGTGCTAATTCTTGCCAGGAGAAATTCAATAATGTCAATGCTACGATATTAAAAATGTCAAAAAAAAAAAAAAAAAAAATCTTTCTGTCGACAAAATGATAATTTAAACATCCCAACATGTGTGTTGTGTTGTCCATGGATCTCTAGTAGACTTGAATGTAAGTTATATATTTTCCATGTTACCGAAACTTATATCCTTATGCGTATGAAAAAAAGAGAGAAGAAAAAAGTGTTAATGTGCAGAGAAGAAATTGTTTAAAGATGTGAATTAGCTATAAAATAAATTTAAATAATTGTAAATTTGGGAGAACTTAATTCAATCTCAAAATGTGAAGACATTTGTATACAATTACCATGATTATTTAGATAACTATTTTCCTGTCTTCTTTATACCATGATATTATAATACATCTAAACAAAAGGTATGGGCTTTTAATGAATGTTTTGTCCAAAATTTTCGAGGGTTAATTTGTGTAAATTAGTATAACTCTACCTCTCGACTGTATAAAGTAAACCCAAAACAACTTAAAACTCTTGCACAAAATTTCCAACAGTAGACCCGATCATGAACGCAATAGCCTCTTGGGCTTGCCCAGGCCCACAGGAGCAAATAAGGCCTGGAGCACATTTTTTGTGGGCCTAGGTAAGCATTTTCCTTTGTGGGCCTGCTCAAGCCCAGTAATTTTGCGGAGAAACTTTAATATATATTTTAAATCACGAGCGAGCTTGACTTAGGACTTCTAGGCTTGGTATCCGATCCTGCCTGTACTCTGGTCGAGTTTAGGGCCGTTTGGACTTGGATAAAAGCACCACGTACTTCCCCACTTGAAATCGTTGGTCCTCCGCCTAACGAACATTGGCCCCCATTGCGCCGAAGTTTTCAATTCGTGAAAGACAAATGACACTTTACATTACATGCCCGACATCTCTCCTACTCGTGAAATCTTAGTTCAAACAAGATGGCACGCCTAGCAGGACTCGGATTGAAATAGATGTCTAATTCAAAGCATCAAGTGTAGGTTAATATTAAGATATGGCAAGAAGAATTCGGCAAAGAAATCCTAGTCGATGACAATATAAGGACAGAAATCCTAGTCAATGACCAAATAGGGACATCAATGGTTCCAATCATCTCTATTTAGGGTTATTTCTCTATGGCTTTCTAAAACAACTTTAATTTGATATTTCCCAGTCTACTTGCCAATTTTGTTTGCATTTTGCCAAAGACAAAAAAAATTTCAACGTTAAAAAAAAAATGAACAAATCGGAATTTATTATTGCTAACATATGAATAAATTATCAATGAGCGACCGTTGGATAAAATTGTGAATTACAAAAAAAGGGAAAAATGTTAAAAAAATCCTAAACATTTTGCATTTGTGCCAATTTAATCTTAAACCTTTTTTTTTGTGCCAATTAAGTCTTAAACATTTTTACATTGTGCTAATTCAGTTCTTTCCGACCAATTTTGGCCGGATTTTGTTAACTGAATACCGGCCGGCTAACGTGGCTCGATTGGCATTGATGTAAATAACTTTTAATAATATTTTGATATTCTTTTTTTATTTTTATTTTTTATTTTTATTTTTATTTTTTCCTTTTCCTCATTCTTCCTCTAGTCAATTGCCAAACCTTGGCAACTGGCCAGAGGCAACAGCCGACGAGATCAAGGTCGACCTTGCCAGCCACCTTGCTAGTGGCCGCAAGGGTGGCCTCACGCTAGGTAGCAAGGGTCAAACCCCGCTTGCCCAACATGAGGCCGCCCTCAAGGCTTGGGCAGCGAGGGCAAGCCTCGCCAACTTGGCGCAAGGCCAACTCGAGCTTGCCCTCACGGCCACTAGCGAGATGGTCAATGAGGTCGAGGTCGACCTTGTCGGTCGTCGCCTCCGACGACCGGTCGCCAAGATCCGGCAACCGGCTGGAGAAAGAAGGAGGAGAAGGAAAAAAAAAAAAAAAAAGAAAAAAAAAAAATTCAAAAATATTAAAATATTATTAAAATTTCTCCACATCAACGCCGATTAGGCCACATCGGCTAGCCAGCATCTAGTTAGCAAAATCCGGCCAAAATTGACTGGAAAAGACTAAATTGGCACAATGTAAAAAAAGGTTTAGGACTTAAT
Source organism: Eucalyptus brandiana (assembly GCA_014182725.1). NCBI lineage: Eukaryota > Viridiplantae > Streptophyta > Magnoliopsida > Myrtales > Myrtaceae > Eucalyptus > Eucalyptus brandiana. The sequence continues at coordinate 56,882,646 of CM024675.1, forward strand.
TGACACCAAAAAAAAGTTTTGGACTAAATTGGCACAAATGCAAAAGGTTTATGACTTTTTTAATACTTTTTTCCCACAAAAAAGGTTAAAACAAAAGGGTTTAGTTGATCGATAAAAATGTGAATTATGTAAAAATAGCATCCAATGGCATCCGATGAGAGCTTCATAATGACTTTGAAACTCGAAAGTTGACCCATGATTTTACTAGTCAACATAAGTGAAATATACATCTTTTATGAAGTTCGTTGACATGAGTGGATAGGATCTTTATTTTTAGGCAGTTGTTCTCGTTCGAACATTGTAATTGTCACTTCTTGTTCTTGTCTATGTCTGACCGGAAGCATCCATTTTAAGAGCTTATAGACATCGCAAAATCTATAATAAGAGTATTTTGATCACTTATTAAATTTATTTGTCTTGTCATGTAATCGCATTTGATTTTTACTTTCACATACTTTTTAGGTTCTTCTATTTTTTGCGCTTTCTTTCTTATAACATAGATCTTGAACATAGTTTTACAATAGAATCGGGGTCCAATGAGCCACACTATTAGGACTGCTCACCCTTATTAGGTGCAATGTATTGGAAATCAAAACTCTTTGGTCGAAATCTCTAGTGTTGGTTACAAGAGCAGCAAATGGCTTAAGGACTCACAGTTGATTAGAAAGAGTTCAAAGCACTCTCATTTTCTCAAATAAAGATTCAAGGTTGACATAATTTAAAATTAAGGCCTGAAGTGCCCTATTGTTATCAAATAAAAACTCAAAGTGGGTATCATCTCAAATAAAAAGGTTCGAAGTGATTACATTAGTGTTAAAGAAGCGTCTAACCTTAAGGGTATTTTCACCTTTTTAATTTTTAAATTTTTTCCTTTTTTCTTTCTTTTTTATTTTTTTCCATAAAAAACTTTAAAAATAAAAGAAACACACATGCCTCCGCTTGTATTTTTGCTTTTTCTAATCCTTCTAAAATTTTAATCTAATTTAATTGAAATTAAAGTTAAAATTATATTTGAATGAAGATGCTTATGATTGATCGGAATATCTTGTCAACTTATGAGGACTTCAAGTCTTTATTTGAAAAAAAAGAAAAACCAACATTGCTAAGTATTTATATGGAATTTTTCCAAATTGACTTCGCATCCCTTTTCTTCAGTGTGGATCCTCTATTTACACACCCACCAATGCAGTTGGCTTGTCTAGAGTGGCGTGACCCGACCGACCGACCGACCGATCGACTAGGTACGCCCTAACATTCCTCGGACCCATGCAACTTTTAGCATGATCGTACGCCAAATCGAATTGACCTCGATGGGCTCGCGGGTTCTTTTAGGCTACATTTGACAATTAGAATAAAATTCAGGATATGATATGATTTATCATATCCTACGTTTGGCAATTACTCAAACTATGATAAAATTGAATATAATTGGGATATAGGTCAAATAAAATTATCCCATGAGAGAAATGGATAAAGGTGGATATGATTTATAATATCTATAATAGGAAAATTATTTTTATTGAATAACAAACTTATTAAATTAACAAAATTAAAATTATATTTAAATATAAATAATATTTGAATTCTAATTTAAGAAGTTAAAAATTAAAGATAAAAATTTATTTTTTTAATTTAATCTTATTTTAATATATATATTCAACTTTAATTCTATCTTATAATAAACATTCAATCTATAAATTATATATTTATATTTATTAAATATATTTTAGGCATTTTTGTATTTTAGGTATGTTAGTACAATTTACTATTTGATAAAATTTTATTAAAGAATGATGAACGGGGAAAAAAAGAAATAATAAATAAAATAATTTAAAAAAAAAAAAGGAAAAATAAATTAAAAATAAATTAAAGAATAGTGTCATGAGAGATTTTCATCATCTCCGTTTATAAACATTTAGGTTCATTTACAATGATATGCCGTTTATATTAAATAAATGTACATGATATGATATAAATATATTTGACTTTAATATCGCGATTTACCAAATAATGAATAGGATATAGAAGAATCCGAGGATTTTATATCATATTCTATCAAATCCTATCCTGTTTAGAAATTCGGACGATTAAACGTAGCCTAGAGTACTTTGAAGGGAAAGAAGAACATGAGATGGAGTTGACGACCAAACGTAGCCTAGAGTACTTTGAAGGGAAAGAAGAACATGAGATGGAGTTGGAGTCACACAACTTGGAATTGGCAAAAGCTTTGGTGGAAAGTATACTGCAAGTTAATTGGGAAATAGATGCATTTATATGTAAAGTGCAGGCACGTGTTAAAACTTTTCCAAATCTAAATATAACCCATTGCCAAAGAGAATGCAACAAAGTGGCAGATTGGGTTGTTAAGGCCACTGAAGAAAGGCCATTCCAATTAATTAGGTTTGTTATCACCTTCTTGTCTTTTGGACTTGTTATGTTCTGAAGCTCTTACTTCTACTATCCAAACTTTTTATTGAACGAAAATGCTATAAACTCTTTTTCGACCAAAAATAAAAAATAAAAAACTTCTGTGTTTTCTCCCTCATCTGCCTCCTCCGTCTACCGCCATCTAATTCATTCGGTCATCGGCGGGGTCAACGGCTGCGTCCGAGCCAACTACTGCTCGTCGAACGAACCGTCGCTCAGGCCTTCGATCCATAAAGCACCGTTCCGTCCATAGGATGAAACATCCTCCGTTTTCCTTTCTCTGTTCAGAATGAAGCTTCCTCAGTGGGGGAAGAGAGAGAACAAGTCATTGAGCTCGAGAGTGAGACCCATTGCCAATATAATCAGCCCAAGCAACAAGCAATACCAGGTCGGAAGTTTTTCCCCATCTGGGTCTCGCTCGGGTCACCGACACGTGGTCGGAGCCTTCATTTACGCATCGGATTGGGGATAAAAATATAAACTTTGAGTGAGCGAGAGAGTGGATCGATGTTGGGTTGAGTCTGGATCGAGAGAGGAGGGTGAATATGAGATAAGATGGTGGAGATCTGGAGGGACTCGTCGATGTTCCATCTCCAGGACGAGCTTTAAATCTGAGGCCCTGGCTCATCGATGGAAGGCCGTGAGCAACGACGGTGCTGTGTGGATGGAATGAAGGAGTTGGCGGTAGACGGTGATGCGCCGGTGACGCAGCACCGGTGGTGACTCATCGATGACCAAATGAAGGAGATGGCAGTAGACAGAGGAGGAAGATGAGGGAGAAAACACAGAACTTAAGTTTTGATTTTTATTTTTTTTATAGACTTTCAGTACAAAATATATGTCATGTGAGTTTATAACATGGTGATGTCTAACCATCGTGATATATAACCATTGAATACTTTCTCCATGAAGCGAAGAACACCAGGATTGGCGAAGAGAATTTGGCGTTTGATGATCACCGACATTGAAGGCCATAAGCAGAAAAGAAATATAGGGGAAAAAACATGTGATCGTCCATGAAAAATGAAAACACAGAGCTCCAGACTCTTTATAGTGAAACAGATTGTCATCGGTAGCTTGCAGGGGACTTGGCTATTGCTTTGTTTGGGTTCAAATTAAAGACTCCTGATTGTGTCAAAAGGTAACAGCTTTCCCCTCTTTACCATAGAAAATGACCGACAAAGGGAAAAAGAGGGAATGACTTGAGAATAGGAAGTGGGGACAAGGGAATGGCAATAACTTCTAGACGAATGAAGGAATTTTATAATTCATGAAACATTTTTACTTAGCTACATTAATTTCATTTCTTGCTAAGCTTTCAACATCACCATAAAATCACTTTCGCAATCCTAATGTTCTTTCTTCGCCGATGATAAAACTATCTCATATCTTTCAAGGCATCAATGAATATTTTATCAATTATGAGAATCTACTTAAAATACTTATCAAACAATCCAATTCCTCAAAAAATTTGGTGCTTTTTCTTAGGACGAAGGAATTAAGACTTCTCATGGAATGAAATTGCTTTATCATTAAATTATGTCTCTAGCTTCATGACCCAATCCGGTTTTGATAAGTCTCCACAATCTGATGGTGAAGAGCCCCGCAGCTAAAAGACGAACAAGCTGACAAGCGTCACAATAAAAGAAGAGCCGCACAGCGAGCACGAAGGAGCCCCCATACGAAAAGAAAGAACGATCAGAAGAGGAGTTTTTTTTTTTTTTTTTGGCGTACGCAGAGCCTTGCTTTGGGCTGGAACACCGATTATTTGTGCTCCGAATTTTACATCCTATTGAGTTATTTATTTATAAGTGTATTGAATTTAAACTTAAATTTAGGTGTCGAAATCACCTACGCATGTGAGCAATTACAATTCTAATTATCCAATTATAATAGATTATTTATTACTGAATTTTCCCATAAATGTAGATATTGATACTTGCATAAGCTTATTTGCAAGATTCTATAGTTTCCATGTATTATATTGGGATAAGTGCCAAAAAAAGTCCTAAACCTTTTGCATTTGTCTGCCGATTTGGTCCTAAACCTTTTTTTTTTGGTCTTGGATTCGAGTCCTAAACCTTTTTAAGTTGTGCCAATTCAGTCCTTTCCGGCCAATTTTGGCCGGATTTTGCTGACTGGACGCCGGCCGGCTGACGTGGACAATTTTAATAATATTTTAATATTTTAATAATTTTTTTATTATTTATTATTTATATTTTTTTCTTTTTATTTTTTTCTTTTTGTCTTTTTCCTCCGGCCGGTCGCCGGACCTCGGCGGCCGGCCGGAGGCCACCGGGCGCGGGCGAGGCCGACCTCACCGGATCCGGCGAGTCGAGCCTCGCCGGCCATGGGCGAGGCTCGCCTCGCCCTCGCCGGATCTGGCGAGGCGAGGCTCGCCCATGGCGGATCTGGCGAGGCGAGCCTCGCCGGCCCTCGCCGCCATGGGCGAGGCTCGCCCATGGCCCGATCGGCGAGGCGGCCATGGGCGAGGGCGGCGAGGCTCGCCTCGCCTCGCCCGACCTCGCCGGATCGGGCCATGGGCGAGGCTCGCCCTCGCCGGATCCGGCGAGGGCGAGCCTCGCCCATGGCCGGCGAGCCTCGCCCATGGCCGGCGAGCCTCGCCCATGGCCGGCGGGGCGAGCCTCGCCCATGGCCCGATCCGGCGAGGCGGCCATGGGCGAGGCTCGCCCTCGCCGGATCCGGCGAGGTCTAGCCTCGCGGGCCATGGGCGAGGCTCGCCTCGCCGGATCCGACGAGGGCGAACCTCGCCCGACCTCGCCCATGGCGGCGGGGGCGGCGAGGCTCGACCTCGCCAAATCCGGTGAGGTCCGCCTCGCCCTCGCCGGCGGTGGCCTCGGCCGGTCGCCGGACCTCGGCGACCGGCCGGAGGAAAAAGACAAAAATAAAAAATAAAAAGAAAAAATATTAAAAATAAAATAAAATAAAAATATTAAAAATAAAAAATAAAAAATATTAAAATATTATTTAAAATTGTTCACGTCGGCGCCGATTAGCCACGTCGGCCCGGTCGGCGTCAAGGCAAAAAATCCGGCTAAAAGGACTGAATTAGCCTGGCACAACTTAAAAAGGTTTAAAGGATCGACCCAAGACTAAAAAGCAGCTGTAAAATCTGCACAAATACAAAAGGTTTTAGGACTTTTTGGCACTTATCCCGTATTATATTACAATATTGTTTTTACCATACGGAGAAATAGAATTGCAAGTTAAGAGGTAACTCCTCAAGAGATTCGAAGAAAATTAAGGATGAATAAATGATTTGAAAATGATTTTATTAAAAATGATTGCTTGTATCTTTACTTACAAAACTAAATTAACGAAAAATATTTTCATTATTTATTTAAGTATTTATGCAATAATTAAAAAAATCATTTATTAATATATTTCAAGATATCCAAATGATCATTTAAGGAAAATATTTTTCTAATCAATCACTTTTCACATGACAAAGACTTTTCATAGTACAAAGGGAGCTTATAAATTTCAAGAGATGCCAACAATCATTTAAGGAAAATATTTTTCAAATCAATCGCCTTTCACAAAACAAAAGGAGCTCAAGAGAATCCACAAAAGCCAGAAAAGCCAAAGTACAAACCTTGATTAATCTCACGCATAAGGCATCAGCTTCCCTTTTTCACCACAAACAAGGGCAAATACAAAATGTTCAATTTCCTACGCTTGGCTTCAAGCTATTAGTCATGGATTTGCACAACTATGACTAAATAATATGACGTTCAGACCTGTCTAAAATGAAAGCAAACTTATTTCAGGTAAATACTAAAATTACAACGGCATCTGTTCAAGAATTTTCATAATTACAAGGGAGAAGCAAAAAAAAAAGGTAGAGCACAATGAATGTTGTGGAGATAGCAGTTTCAGTTGGGCAGAACCATCACACTATTTAAATGGCTTGATGGTGACCATCCCTAGGTTACGTAAATGCCAACCTAGGCAGAAGATTTGGGCAATTTATACTGCTTTTTAAGGAATTGCGATGCCTCTGAGTCACTCCTGTGGCATAATATTCTCAAAAGCGTGTTGGAATCAGCGCCAAGCTTGCTTCTGCCACCTTGCATTTCCATGCTACTTGCAGATTTTAAGTCCTCGATCAGTTCTCGCGTCTGCAAGAGATGATTTAGCAAATAACTATTTATAGTAATCAAATAACCAAGGACAAATTGCATATCTAGATATCAAGATGGGAAATTTATGGATGTTGCCAATATATAGAACTTTCATCTATACTTGATTTATAACCTATACTCCTCACGGAATCCATAGAGGTAAAAAAGACATCCATGTGATAGCTCAATATCTTAATTCAGGGACTCATGTGTTGATATAAAGTGATGACTTGGGCCATCTAGTTTTGTTGCGACACCACTTATTCAAAAAGCCTTTTTCTTGTCTATTATCCATAGCCGAAAAAGATAACCAAGCTAGGGCACATATAAAGCTTAAGTTACAAAATTACTTGAGATTGTGATCCTTTCTTCAATGGAAGAAGAAGTAAACTATACAGCAAAACAGCTAACCTCATAACCATGCAACTTTACAACGTGACGGATTCGGGCCACTTGATTTTCAACTACACCCCGTGGAAGCCCATCTCCTCCAGAGATGAAGAACTCCTGTAATGTAAACGCACACATATGATGAGTTGTCATTGTCCAAAAGTACAATAAACATCAATGATCAAAAGTCTCTTGCAGATATATCAGGTCTAACTTGTATCCACATCCACTTACCTTCAGTATTTCCAAATCCTCCTCCAATAGTTTTGCATCTCCAGGGTAGAAAACTCGCAATGGGCCTCCATTCAGAATAACTCGAAGTAAACCATCCTGCAAGAAGAATAGTATAAGTACCATAAAAGAGTGACAATAGCTTTAGGTTTTTATCCCACTATGTAAGTAAAATGATACCAGTGATGCTTGAAGAAGACTGGTCACAACGCGATCCCTGAGGGGTTCAACAATAATGTGACACAACTGATTCAATTCCTGCAACATTCCAAATTGAAAAGACTCACTGTTACAATTCTGGGGCTAATTATACCATCACACATATATGAGCACATAATCAGACAAGATTAATATTATTCAGATCAACATTAGTCAACTATGCAAATGCCTCAAAATCTTAGAACCTACTCCAGTGCAGGAAATTATCTCTCTTTTTAAGCAGCTGTGAGAAGATGAAACAGACTTAAATGAAAGGTTTACAGGAAAAACCTACCACATCAAGTGGTTCAACCAATGACTCTAATCTCGACTGAGAAACGCTTGGTTTATAGAGATTCTCGATGAATGACTCCCTTAAATCCCAGAAGACAATCTTGGTTCCTGAAGTTGAGGTAATTAAACACTTCGGCAAGGTGTCAGAAGGAAAAGAGCGAGAAAAGGAGTAACTCTTACCAGTAAACTCGCATATGCGATCAATGGATGCATTCAAATCTTTTCTGCTCCCATCAAATGCTTTTTGCATCAAGCTTTTTGACTTTCCATCTAAAGAATATGGTCGGTTTAATAAAGATAACAATAAGATTAAGATAAAACCTCCATTCAAAATGCTTGTATAAATAAACTTATTTTCATAAGGAACAATCCTATATTAAATCTCAGAACGCAAAACCCACAACATTGGAAGTATGCAGAGCATTAGTTCGAGAAGAAGCTTAACATCTTTCAAGCCCAAAGAATCAGCTGAAATAAATGAAATCACAGAGATGAGAAGATTAATGTACTTCAAGAAGGAGAGACATTAAAGAAAGCATGAAGAACCAATTCCAATGATGAAGCCAGGGTCTACGTTGAGTGAAAATTTTCTCGATGAGTTCAGGATGTTAAAGGTATGTCTCAATAAGCATTCTTCAATGGACAAAGATATAAAAATAATCTAAAGCAATTCATGTAAGCTTGAGTTTAAACTTTTATGGACATAGTGGCAAGATAGTTTCTATGGGAGACGAGGGTGGTTCATTTGAAGCTTATGAAGTGATAACCAAAGTCTCGTCACTGTTAAGAAAAGAGAACTTCCTGCTTCGATAAAATTTTAAGGGGGGAAAAAAGAACTTACTACTCAAGTTGTCACGTTGCCGCCTGCTCCATCGCTCATATATGCTATCTTCCAACTTATTAAGTTGACTAATTGCATACTGTCAGGAAATAAAAACATACATATTGATTAGTCAACAATGACTTAACCAGAATTGGCAGTGGCACCAAACTAGTGTCAAGGCCTGCACAGTGTAAGCCCTGTTGCTGTCTTCCTCCCTCCCTCCCTCCCTCCCTCTCCACCGCTCAGAAACTTTGCTAAGTTTATTTCAACAGTTCATGAAGACCAACCGCCATTGATTGTCTCTGATATGGATTTTATTTATTTCTTTTCACTAGCACTTCTCAGTTCTTCAGCTGGAATATATGTTTGCAAGCCATGTCATTTCACCAAGCATGCAAGACTGAATTCCTAGTGATTATTTGTGTCCCTGCCTACAAGAATTAAACAAGCAGGGAAGATCTAGCAAAATACGTCATTAATATCTGTGTTCTTCAACAATTTAGAAACTCAAAGCTGCTCTTTTTCTCAGCATTCTAGCTTTTTATACAACTCTTAACCTTTTTTTCCTTCTAAAGCAACGTCAGGCACCATTACTCTGGTGCATTTTCACTAAACAGAGGGTTGACATCTAGTGTGTTCACAATTTCCAGGGACAATATGAAAGTGGATATCTTCCCATACACATGCAAAGAGGAAAGCAACACTCACATATAGAGTATTTAACTGCACACACAGTGTTGGTGTTGTTCGAATGTTAATTTCAACTGATCTTCGCTCATCAGGAATCCTAGGAGTATCGAAAAGCTCCTTCTTCACAAAGGCCTTTATCCCAGCTTCCTTTTTGAATCGTGTAAGGACTGGCTCTGGTGGAATTAGCTCCTCTTTGCCAGCTGCACATATCAAACATAATGCATTGAGTACTTCACAAGAAGAATGGTATTTTCCTAACAGAACATAAAGGAAACAACAACTATGCACGAGAACAAATCTCAAACAACCAAACTGGGTTGACATCTAAGAAAGAACGTAGGGGCTTGAAGTCTTAATTTTTTATATCAGAGAGAGAGAGAGAGAAAGAGAGAAAGAGAATCAAACATGCAAACCCATAAGAGGCACGTTGCTTTTTTTCTTAATAAGAGAAAATCGTTTGAAACAGAGGACATTCAGGAAAAACATACCCAAGTTATCAGTGACTCGATTAGCATATACTTGAAACGCATTGTCAATACCACGGAGCATGCTATTTAATTCCGTAGACCTCATTGGAATGGTAAAAGTGAAGAATTGATCAACAGTCTGCAATAAGCAATATGCACAGATGGAATAAGTCAGTTAAGATAGTATACGCATGCATTTTCTGCAAGACCTGAAAGGATAGAACAGTCAAGCATCTGTCTCATTCATTAAAGTAGTCAAAAATATAAAAACGTGAATTCTGCTAAAGTTCGGAGTGCAAACAAAAATCCATTAGCCAACTCTCATATCGAACACTTCAGTAAGTTTTCTTGAGGAATTTCCCAAGTTTTTGTTTTCAACTTTTATAAATCTAGATAAAAACTTGATCCGTGTGAGTTTTCAAGGGTCTTCAAAACTTTTTTCCGAAGAAACCATCAAGAATAGTTTTTAGATGGGATAAGTGCACCGGGAGTCTTAAAACTTGTCAGAAAAATGCAATTGACTCCTAAAACTTTCAGGAAAGTGCAATTGACTCCTAAAACTTTTAGGAAGTGTAATGAAGTCCTAAAATTTGTCAAGAAAGTAAAATCAAGTCGTAAAACTTTTAAAAGTGCAATCAAGTCTTAAAACTTATCCTGAAATTCTAATCGGGTCCTAAAACTCTGAAAAGGTGTAATCAACAAATGGACCTAATTGAACCAATTCGACAAGTTTTAGAACTTGATTGTATTTTTTTAAAATTTTAGGACTCAACTGCACTTTCTTGACAAGTTTTAGGACTTAATTACACTTTTTGAAAGTTTTAATACTCAATTACACTTTCATGACAATAACACTTCCAATACACTTATCCCGGTTTTAGATTTTGTGGCCTAACTCTTGAAAATAATTTTGTAATGTTTTGTATGTCTTCTTCCAATTGGAAACATGGACGCCCACAATGCAAAGGAACCTTTTACAACTATGATCCTCTGTTCACACCTCTCTCTCTCTCTCTCTCTCTCTCTCTTCTCTGTGAACCAAACATGTTTTTAAAAAAATTGAATATATAAATTTGTCTTGTTGTTTTCATTTTCTTCAAAATGGAATGCATTTGCTAAAAGCAACCAGTCCCCTTAACTTCAAGAACCATATCCACCCTAAGCAATCCACCACTTAGAAGTTTTATGACAAATGAAAAGAAGTGGATAACAACCTCCTCAATGATCCTATATACTTCAACAATGGAACTCCCATGCCGCTGCTGAGGTGATATTGGATCCCACCGCTACAAAAGTGTTCAAACAAAGATTAGGCTTTGTAATGGAAGAATAGCCAGATGTAAAGGTCCAAAACAATAAGAAGATAAGTAATATACAGAGCATTATTCTATCGTTCACAGGGACAAACAATTTATGCTCCACTTTCCACATAGATGTAGTGAAGGAAAGAAAGATTAAGCTAGACTGAAAGTACTAAAAACACTCATGAGTTCAATTCCACATGCAAACCTTGAGTTGATAATTTTTTTTAATGGGACAGCACCCAAAACACAGGCTTTTCATGAGCACGCAGTACAATATGACCAGCATATGGTGTCACAGTCTACATATAATTTTGACAAGAAAACTTCATCAAAGGACTCCATCAGAGTCCACTTACAAAGCCTAGAAAAAGAAATGCCGCATATACCTCTTGCTGAATAGCACGCTCAACCCAGCTGAGAATTCTGGCAAGCTGTGAATTGACCCAACGCAATACCAATGTTCCAGATATTGATTCAATCTGAGAAAAGGAAATGGCACAATTGAAGGACAGATAGACAGCAGAAAAAAACAAGCAAATACACATGCACATGCAGATATACATGTCAATGCTAAAGAACATATCCTTTTCCCACTAGTAGTTCTCACACACATACTCATCAAGGACTGAAAGCGGGGCCCAATGACAATCGAAACCTAGAAGTATTATGTCAATTATTTCACCTGGTATGGAATGAGTTTCTTGTTGTAGAAATCGGCATTCCCATCCCCACATGTAGATGATATAAGAGACTTTATATACTGCTCAAGGCTATCCGCCGCCGGAAAAACAGATGCAACATCCTCAGTCAAATGCTCAGCATGATCAAGGAAAGGTTTCTGGAGATTTTGAAAAGATTAAAATCAACTGAGAAGACCATAATTTTGAACGATAAACTGAGCAACCAACCACCAGGACATAAGCTTACCAACTTCTGACCATAAAGCTTGTGTGTAAGTGAAGCCGAAACAATAGTAGCCTGTGGATGCCATTGACGTAAAATGGGCATGAAGGTGCTTGAATCTGTTTTCAGAAGTTTCTTGGACTCATTGGCAAGCAATGCCAAAGGATGCTCATGAGTTGCCTCTAATTTGTCAACCGCTAGCAATATCTGCATGGAGAAAGAAGTGTGAAATAATAGCCCTACATGAACTAACAGGAAGATTTGCCCTTTAAGAGTTTTCTGTCTCCACTTCCAGGACCCTCAAAAGAAAGCTCAGCTATTCAAGAAGTGGAATCCCCAGAACTCAGGTCCATGTAAGATGCCACATCAGTAACATCATAGGTTGTCTAAGCCAGATATTTACAAAAGGCAGATTATTATGTCACATATTAACAAAGAAAAAAAATATACATAATTAATATATCATGTTTCATTCTAGTGATACAAAAAAAACGAAAGTAATAACTTTTAGCCATTCAAGAAACAAGCTACTCATATTTATAAAAACTCAATTTCCTTTACTACACTCTTCTTACCCTGTAATGCATGGACCTTTTTAAAACAAGAACCGTTCATTAACAATGGCATTACTAGTAAAAGTAGAGCATCCCACTTAATAGTCTTCATATAGATTCCCTATGCTCAAAAACTTCTATTCCATCCCACTTTCAAAGTAGTGAACTCAGGAGAAAGCAAGGACATCTACATGGATCAAAAACTCCCATAGTTCATCCTTGTAGAAGTTTCAGTTGACCTCCGGACTTAGTTGCCTTAATGAGTTTGAACAAGAATGTTGAGATGGGTTTTATCAATGTAGTCGCTCTCAAAGTGCAGATCTAAGGACATGGATAATTGTATGGCCTATAAGAAAATTATTATAAGATGATCTATCTAAATCCAAATGATCTAGACGCACCAGCATATGCAAGCTCAATCATCAAGCTATAGATTATATATAAATAACTATAAAGCTGCTTAGATCCTTCTATTTTATATTGCTGTTGAGAAGAAAACATGAAAAGAAGACAGCATCAAAATAATATTTTAAATGACGAGCCGCATCTGTGTCCAGATGAAGAATAAGCAGTCTGGAAAAACTCATGCCCATCACTATCATAACATGAATTCTCCAAAACAATTTCAGAAACAATATAGAATTCATAATTCTCTAGACATCAGGGTTAGCTTGTGGCCAAACAAAATTAATAGAGAATTGGAATTGAAAGCTGCCACTGTAAGCAAATTCAAAATCTTTGTAAATATGAAAATTGCAAGAAGAAAATAATGAGCAACTTACTCTTGCAAAGGCATTCTTGATGGAGGATGATACGTATGACTCTATCTGATCTCTATCACTGACAGACCCAGATTGGATTGCCTGTGTTGACACGAAAATTGTGGCAAAACTTTACATCCCAATGAAGCCACGCATTTATTGCTAACAATATATAGGTATGAATTGACTTTGTTCAAGATTAACACATGCATGTGTTATGAAATTGAGACTTGGGTGATTAAATTAACATTCACAAATGCAGTGTGTCAATAAGATGCAGTTTTTTATGGATGTTTACATTAATGGAAATACACTTCATTGCTGCATTCTGGATAAACTGAGAGCCCTCTATTAAATAAATAACTAAATAGTTGGCCCAGACATGAGAAACAAAAAGTGAAGATTGCCAATCAGGTAAATGCGCCTTTATGGTGAGTTCAAGTACAAAGCCATGAGAGAGGCTTAATTGGCTAAAAATCATAGAGGAGCTTGTAAGACTGGATCATGCTGAATACATGAAATAATAATAATTTTTCTCGTATATAATGAAATGCCACATATATATGGATCTGCGAGAATCTGAAAGGAGATGAAGTGCCAGAAAATAACTAATCCTCTTAACTGCATGTATTTAGATGACAGGACCCAGTTTGTTTATCACACCATTTTTACAGCTACATCATTAGCCCAGCTTTTATCTGTTATCACCATGCAACACACTTTATTGCTAAATCAAGTGTGGAATACCGGCATCCATACATGTTCAGGTTCTTCCAAAAGAAGCCTCCGAGAAACCATTGCAACTTTCACCACATTCTCCATCAAGACTGATCCCTGGCAGGTAGATGAGATTTTCACTAAATATATATCATTTCAAGGTAAGATAGAGAAGAATGACCCTCAGAAATAATTTAGTCTTAGGGCCTCAAGGGGGAGAACAAAGTATATTAGTTTGATGGACCACCAAGATGTCCATAAATAACACAACAGTACCTATAGAAGCTTGAAATTTTGATCTTTCACTGGTAACAACAGTTGCAAAATTTGATCAATTAAAGGATAATTGCAAGTAAATCCACCATGCGCATCATGACTGGATAAGCAAACATAAGATATCATACGGCATGATCATTCATCAAGTACCCTAAAGACTTACCAGTGGACATGCTGGACATCAAGATCTCCTAAAGGTGAACTTTATAATGGTATCAAAAAAAGTTTGACGGTAACAATAACATGCATGTAGTTTCTCAGACTGCAGTCAAGAACCCAAAGGCCTATTACCATATCCCATGTGAAACCAAATATGATGCTGCTCTGTCTCATACATGATAGTGTAGCCCCAGTTCAACACTATTATAACTGTGAACCTGCATCTACGTACTCAGTTCTAGCACATCAATTAGACCTTCTATGTGAAAATATTTAGGTATGACACTCCTGAAGTGTGACTAAGTGTGAATTATGACAATGTGGATACAATGCACATGAAACTAAACATCCATTACATGATTAATTCCACTTCCAAGATGTGCTCAACAGTCTTAGTGATAGACATATGTTTGACTCCCCAGAATAAGGATGCTCAAAGTAGTGTTTCATTTAGCATTACATTCATTACAGGGAAGTTTTCGCAGAAGAATGGTCAGATGAGCCAAATCTCCAGAAGAACTCAAAATGAACTTTAATGACATAGGTGAATGATGTCACAGGCCCAGCATGCATGTTATAAACACATTTATACCCATTGTACCAGCTTTTTTGCTGGAAAAAGCTACCATTCCCTCGTAAGTGAGCCATAAAACAAAAATAGCACTAACAAGATTGGACAGTGATCCCAACACATATATCAGACCTCTGCAAAGTGCATATGGTAGTCTTCTAGCCGCTTATCAGCCCATCTCTGAACAGGCAGTAGGAAGGACTGTAATAAGGACATCTCATGAAATCCATCACCAACATCAACTTTGGAATGCAAGCTTCTTAAGTGTGACCTCTCTTGTGGACCTCTCTGCTCCTTTAAAGGAATTTTCTTGAGCTGATGAATGGCATGTTGAAGCATTCCTTGTTCATTGGTCATAACATACTGTGAATAGATGCAGCAAATTAATAAAGAGTTCATTACACGAGTAGTGGGATATCTTGACCAAGATTGTAATGCTATGAGGCCCCACTATATGCTGCCAGAAAGAAAGCCACACCAGACAATTCATACTTAGGTCAGATATAAATTCACAAACGATGATTTTACACGTACACAAAACTACAACAGAGATCATATTGACCCAAGCCTCCCGGAACAATGCAAATGCATCCAGCAAAAGCAAGGTTTCAAACTCAACCAATGCCAGTTCCAGTTTACCATTAGAACAATGGCAGGCGCAATGAAAGCAGAAGTTATCTACAAGAAAGCTTATTGTGGGAAAGGATCCACTATAGTTCCTTCCCTTCAAGTCTTAATATTTGCGCTATCGAAAAGGCTGCAAATGGGCAATTCAGAGAAGGTCACAATTCTTTAGCGAGACTTGGCTCAAATCCATCAGCTCATGGCCCCTTTTGCCAGGATGGCCTCTAGGAGCATGTTAGGGAAGGTTTTTTTATTTAAAAAAAGGCACAGGAAAGGAAGAAAAACAGTGATGACAAAGGGAAGGGAGTGAAAGCCTGCAAAGTAACAGGCAAGAATATATAGGGCAGCACTTACCAGCAATTTCTGCTATATGAGGGCTAAAAAGTGTTAACACTTTCAAAAACATCAATTTGAGAAATCCTCAAAAGTGCATTCTAGATACCTAATAACCATCACCAACTACCATAACATTACCTGACGAAATAGTATCCATGCATAGCACGTGTAGTGCATGGTCTCTGTGATTCCTAAAACACGCCATGTGGACTTCAAAAGTTCAAGTATTTCTTCAACTTCCTGTAAAAGAGTAAGTGTGCATAACTACAAGCGGAGTAAACAAGATAATAGGCTATAACTTATGCTACTTCTCCCAAGGGAGGAATCAAAATTTCAGTTCAGAATATGGAAAGTTCAATTCATTTTTTAATTTCATAGTTGAAACGGAAACCAAAGCATGAAGTAATCCTCACCGGATAACCTAAAATCAGATGACTTGTGTTTAGGATATCTGCAACATTAGCTTTGACTTTTAGTTATAGCTCACCATGAGTTATGGTATTATTCAACACCACAAATCTCTAAAGCCACGTATTTGTATTTGAAGGAGTCATACATATTTTATTTTGAGATCCCAACAATCATATGACGTTGCCTTTTGGCTTTTATTCGAAGCCAACATAAGGAGGGCAAAGCCCCCAAAACACTTAAACTTTTGAACAGATTGACCTCACTACAACACATTAGGATATATAAATCTCTTAGAAAAGGACAATAAGCACTAACTTCTGTCAGCTTTCCCTCATCCAAAATGTCAAAGACGCTGAGAAGCAGTTTCTCATATAGCCTGACATTTAGATGATACCCATCTGCCCAGTGGGAAATTTCACCAGTCAAGTCACCACGTGCTGGCCTTTCAGCAAGTGGAATAGCAATCTCCTTAAGGGACCTCAAACATTCTGTCCGCTGTATTTCACCCGCCGAAGTCGCGAGAGACTGAAACAAATTAAAATGGACATAGGCAATATCAGAGACATGAAAGCTGAAAATGAGGATGAAGAAGCCTAGTTTGCCGAAGTGCAACTCAAGAAGCTGTTAGGGAAAACTACTTCTCATCAATATCATAATGTCAAAACAGTCATCTATACTCTTAAAAGGAAGAGTGTTAGCAGCATGCAGTAAAAGAAGATTGCAACTATCAAAGTTAGAATTATCAGAATCTATTAGCTATTGCTGTTAGGCCCATGAGGCTCTAGTACATTCAGACCCAATTGAGAATGACAATAGTTCAGAAGTAAATTCCCATTGCACGTTGGTGAAAGCAACACAACATGCATGAACAAAATCTCCCTGAACTGAAAAGTCAATACTAGAACTGGCAAAGTGAGAAAGTTAACATAAGAGATTCCATAAGGAAATAAGGTAAAGACCATTATATGCTTTGGAAAATGAATGATGATGGCAGAATGCAATGGTATCAGCAAGTGAATGTGGAACCGACAAAAAGTGAACCTCAGATTCTTCAATCTTCGCCAGAAGCATCCTAAGCTCACTCGCTTTGCGTCCAGATTCACTAAATCCGACAGCGGCATGATTAAGAAGCCCCTCTTCCAACATGTTTAACTGCACTGATACAAAACTTATATGTTGAAATGTTGAATACAATAATGCTATTGCATCAGATTAACTTATACCCAGACACATGGATAAACAATGGTACCAACATAGATATATTCCAAGCAAGAACTTCAGTAAGGCACAGGAAAGGGACAGAGCTTACCTGCCTTTTTTGCCATTTTATATATGCCTTCTTGTCAGAAAATTCTGTACGGGAAATACAGCATAGCAATTCCAGTGGAATTAGCAGGGTGTCCATTCTCTTTCCAGCCTTTCCCGCAAGTGCATTTAACAGCCCTTGTCTTGTTCTGATGTCCATTGCCTCAGAGATCTGCCCTCACAGTAAAGAGATTAACAACGGATATTTTGTTTCACTCTTAATTAATGACAAAGCAACAAAAAGGTAGATGATAAAATAAAAAATAAAAAAACAAATGTGTCAAGAGAGAGAGAAGTTATGAATCTCTCAAAGTACCTCCATCTGTACACGCATGGACTCCAACAAACCAACCAATCCTGGCGCTCTTTGAGATTGGGACACCAAATTTTCACTTCTACTGCGTCCAAGCTTCCTCATCAACTTGGACCTCTTATCCTTCTTTTTCTCTTTAGATGGAACAATAAGGCCTCTGTTTTGGTAATATTATAGACGTGGGCAAAAAAGGCATGATTTTAGGTGGGGTTCAATCAATGTGCCAATTGAAATTGAGCTATATTACCATGAGAGGAAAAGTTATTGCAAAAGAAACAAGATTATTAAAATATACCCTGCTGCCCCAGCACAAGCCAGAAGGATTTCGTAAGCACTTTCACGGAGATCATCATCAGTGATACCTAACAATGAGAAATTGAAGTTCAGCTATATCATTCAATGCATTTGGTTTCCTGCAAATTTAGCACAATAATGCCCTCCAGTCCTGATAATATCTGCCAATGTCTAAGATTTTAAGCAATAATTATAGCATACCATCATGCATGCAACATTAAATAATTTCCATTTTGGATAAGTCAAAAGAAGCATCACTCCAAGAGCACCAGAATGGTAACAAACTATGCAAAGAAGCATAATTTACAACTAAAATGGGCATGCAACTTAACATTGCAAGGGAACCGGAATATTTTCATATATGTGCATAGTGAAAAATGTAAAGCCTCGAGAGTATAGACAGAAATTGAAACTCCTAAAAAGCTTTTCCCTTCGTAAACACGATATCTCTGCACTTGAAAAGAAGCTCCGCCAAGCTATTAACCCTTTCTCACAACCCAACAGTGAGGAAACCACGTCGCGAAAGTGCAGATCCACAAGGACAAGAAGAAGAAGAGACAAACAAACTCAGCCATGCTTCTATCTAACATGACCCATCTTTCATCCAGAAAATCTCAATAAAATGCTTGAGGGCCTATCAGATACTCCTATGGAAATTATGCATCTTGCTCATCAAAGTTATCTAAACCCACGCAAATTATGAAATTTCAAGGCAAGTAAACTAGAGACATGTGCTATTTGAGTTACCCGTTGCAAATGGAGGCAACACTGGTACAAGATCCGCTGCATCATTGATACCCCGTCGCGACATTCTACGACTGTCAACTTCCTCAATCTCTTCATCATCCTCAAAGTCATCAATGTCATCTACAGTGAGTTCTCGTACTCGTGGAGAGTTGAAAGACTCTGCTCTTGATACACTTGATACAACCGGTGAAGGAGCAATATCAGGAATGGGAGATGATGCAGAAGGAATGGGTGATGGCATGAAAGGAGAGATAGCCGGTGCTGTAAAAGCAGGAACGGGTGGAGGCACCTTTCTCGGAGGTGAACCTGAAGACTCAGGATTTGTAACCAGAAAGAACTCATCACTGGAACCTGTGTTATTCTACAAAAGGGGAAAAAAAGGATAAAGCTTCAAAACCAGATCAGCATAACGAAATCATGATGACAAGATAAAGCTTCACATAAACATACTGAGAGGGAGAGAGAGAGAGGTGTGAAGATGAATATGGGTTAGAATCACCCTCAAGCAGGCATCTCTTTGGAAAGGCACATTGTAACAAAAATAATTATTGAATAGAAGTGGATACAAAATAAAGCTTCATGAATTGAATGGCAAAGTATGTCAAAGCAGGACGCCATTGATAAATCACATGTTTGACAGTATGCAGTTGCCAATTACCCAACTATCTGCAGCAAAAGCAATTTCTAATAAGTTGAGCAATATGATGACAAATGAACCACAGGCCATAGCTTACCATATGTGGTAAAGCAGTATGATCATGATAGTCTCTGATAGCTTCGGATAGTTCAAGCATTTCGCCTGCATCAACAAAGCGCAACGCAGATAAGAACACTATCAGGGAACAATGAACTGCAATGACCTAGAAAGTTGAGCACCTCTTTTAGCACAATTGAGAACATAATCGACACTGACTTGGTCAAGATCCACATCATCTAATGAAACAGCACCAGGAGGCATTGTAACTTTCTTGATTAAGCTGCCAGAAAGTATGAAGCTGAGAAGAATACGCCTGTCTCGTCGATACCGTTGAAGAAGCTCCAGTGCATTTTCCCTAGATCAACCAAATGAGCGACAATGTCTTTGAAGTCCAAATTTTGGGTAAAATGATAAATTTGGCATCCACTTAAAAAGAACCAGATAAAAAAAGACACAGCGAAGATATAGGGATACATACTCTTCCATGGCAGTTGCAACAGTAATTTAAATTTGAATTCCGCCGAATTTGACCGTCGCTGTAAAATAAATGCACAATCAGATCGAGAATATGCTGCTAACATCTTACATCCATCTACACCCAATTAAATATCATTATCCCTCTGCAAGAATGACAAAGACGGTATGCCGGCAGACTTCTCAAGAACCACAACGAAGCACATCGTAATCACATGAGCAAGAAACAAAACAATCACGACACGAACATGGCATTGGCCCAGACGCAACAAACAAACCCCTTTTTGCCCGAAAGATTCTGCCCAGTCGGTGCTTGCCGAACGATAAGACCAACCAGCCCACTCCTGTCCCTTCAATGCACTAGCGATCCACAAAACATCCCAAACTCATCACAAACGGGTGCCGTCTCGCAACCGAACTGCTAAAGGAACTCCATTTACTCTCCTCTACCTAACTTCTCTAAGAACCCAACAGACCTCCTGCTCCCTCGAGTCTAAAGCCGGTCCCAGAAACCGAGTTCCGCAAAGAAGCAGCGAAATCGACGCGGCCACGCGAGAAATCAAGTAAAGCCCATCACGAATCTGGCACATCCCCACTCGCATTGAGCAGCTAACGAACGCTGGACTGAAGACCGGGCGATGCGAAAGCAAAAGGGATCGGTTCACGTACCGTTTCGGAGGCTGAATCCGCGAGAGAAGATCCAAGCGAAGACGAGAGTGGGCGGGGGGAGAGGCTTCAGAGCAAGGTGAACTTTTTCTGCGGTGAAGAAGCGGAGAATTCTGTGCAAGAGAGAGAGAGAGAGAGAGATGGGCATGCGAACGTAGGAAGAAGAAGAAGAAGCTGCGCTTCACTTCACATCGGAGAGCGCTGAATCGGGTTGCTTCTCTGAGGAGGAAATTTCATGGAGGTTGATGAGGGAAGTCAAATCCGAGAAGAGACCGCAGATCTCACGTTGCTGTTTTTCTTTTCTTTTCTTTTCTTCTCTTTCTTTTATTTTATTTTTTATTTATTTTTGGGGGATGAAGTTTTCTTCTTATATGTAAATTTTTATGTTTTACCAAAATATTGCCTTGCAATTCCCGTGCATGGTATCCGTATGATGCTTGTGCAATCATTACTCCAAATTTTATTAGGTGATATTGCGAAATCATCGATTTATTAGTTTTAGGTGTGATTAGATCGAGAGAAGTTAGAAATCGTGTATGCAAATTTACGGGTTTTAGATAATGAAAATAATTGGATTCGTTGATAATATCACCCTAATGATTGTATCTCAATTAAGTCACCCAATGACAAGTTTTACAAGTTTATGCAACTCAAAAGTATTACACGTCATTATATTTATTTGATGTCTGTAATTTATCTATAGAATGGGGTATTTTATACACATTACTGTTATGTATTTTAGTAGCCTGTGACAATACTCATTTCAAATTGATATTCGTTATGATATATTTAGCACAATGAATTTGAATTATATAGGGAGGACTACATAAAAACAAAGTTTTTATCTTAAATTTGGAATTGTTATTTTGTCTTTTGCTCTTGTACGTAATGGATTTTTTGTTGTCTCTTTCCTCTTTTTATTTTTTATTTACATTGAATATCCTTTTTTTTTCCCTTTTCTCAATTACTGATGCATTATCGCATCTTCAATAGTTTGCCAAAGGGCAAAATCCAATCAAAAACTTTTAATGTTTCTCTTTAGTATGTAGACTCTAGATTACAAGTTTTATAGATATCAGGTGACCTATGCCCCACGACTAACACGTCATCAACCGCTTATAAATATTACATTACAAGAAAACCAGAGATGATTCATGAACACATTACTATTTTATTGGAGAAGTTTGCAACATCTTCTTAAAAAAATAAAAAATACAACTTGCTGCTCGAATTTAGAAATATTGCAACAAAATTATATGATTTGGTTAATTTAGTGAATGCGAATCATAAACTCTGGGTTTGGCACTGTTGGTTAAGGTGTTAAGGATTTCTAGTTTAGAATTTAGTGATTATCCTTTAAATCTTATCAACTGTATATAAACTACTCTAGGCCGGAGCCACTTACATGTTGATTTAGTGAAAAGTCATACAAATCATAAACTCTAGGGTTGACACTTGTTGGTAAGAGTGTTAGAATTTCTAGCTCAAAATCTAGTGATCACTCTTTTGAATCGCATCAATTGCATGCAAACTACTTTAAGTCGGAGCCACTTACATGTTGATTTAGTGAAAAGTCATGTAAATCATAAAATTTGGGGTTGACACAATTGGTTAAGTGTTGAGAATTTCTAGCTTAGAGTATGGTGATCACCATTTTAAATCCTATCAACCACATGTAAACTACTCTAAGTTAGAGCTACCTACATGTTGATTTAGCGAAAAGTCATGAAAAACTCTGGGGTTGACACAGTTGGTTAGAGTGT
This sequence comes from Eucalyptus brandiana, assembly GCA_014182725.1. Taxonomy (NCBI): domain Eukaryota; kingdom Viridiplantae; phylum Streptophyta; class Magnoliopsida; order Myrtales; family Myrtaceae; genus Eucalyptus; species Eucalyptus brandiana. The sequence goes on from CM024675.1 coordinate 56,905,186, forward strand.
TAAAGGATTTCTAGCTCATAATCTGATGATTACCCTTTTGAATCCCATCAATTGCGTGCAAACTACTTTAGGTTAGAGCCACCTATATAGAACAAAAATCTAGACATAATTGGGTGATGAGACTTTTAGGTTGTCGGGGACCCTGGCACCCCTAATTTGGATTATAAAACAAATTGTGGTATTGTGATTTCATTTTCTAAGGCAAGTTTTTCGATGCGAAACTTATTATGAATAGAACTAACTAAGTTAGTCTAATATTATCTATGGTTGACCGTTGGGATGCATGCAGTCAACCAATGCGAAGACTTAGGATATTCATCTTGATTTTGTATATTATCATATGTAAATGTTCTGGGAAATGGTCACGGGATTTTTAGCAGAATGATAGTTAAAGAAAAAAATAACTAGAGATGAGACATATATCGGCAATGAGCCTGAAGCTATTCACTGAGCCTTTTCATTTCAACGATATAAGTGACAAAAGCGTCAGCAATTTCGTCCTGTAGTAGCAGAGTTGCCCAGCAAAACAGCATAAATCTGCCCACGAGGCAGAATGTGAGCATGAGCCGCCGGTGAACATGAGCACTGGTAACTTTAGTCGTTCCCCGATCAAGCGTACTGCATTTTCGTGAACAAAATGACTCGAGTTCAGTCGTGCAAATGGCATTACCCAACGTTTCCCCACCATCCTCTTTGACGTCTGTAAGAACAACTCCGCTGCTTTGATTCTCTTTGGACTTTCTCCAGATAATGAATATGTAATCAACAATCAATCTAACTTTACAGCAGGCTACTACACAGATAAACTCGAGAGGTCTATATCCATACCATCAAGCTGATGATTGAATCTGATTCCGCATGGATTTACAAGGTGTTCAATTCGCACAGGGTTATCACTACTTGGCTCTGAGATTCAAGCATTCTTGAACTATTAGTCAACAGGCTTAAATACAGTATTGGAGCAATGACAATCACGTTAAATGGTGTTTTGTCCGTAAGAGGTTTAGTTTAATTCAAGCTATGTACTTTAAGTAATTCGTTAAGTAACTTTTATTTCTCATTAATATGATTGATTGTTATGTAATAATTATCATTTGTTAAATACATAATTACCATTTGGATTTCATGTTCTGATATGAACCGGCTGCCCGTTTATGTTCCATTAGGTTTGGACGGGTCAAATAACCTATTATATCCCGTCCCCCTTCCATCCCCAAGCTCGTTCTTAGCTGTCCTCAAAATTTGTACTTTACTCGTAACCTAATGCTCAATTAATAGTAAATTTCTTTTCACCTATTTTTGGTGAACTACTGTATTAATTATAACTTTTCTTTGTACTCTGTAAATGGGTGCAATCGTGATCCTTTATCATCGTAAAGTTGATAATATTATAGTCAGTAACTTTCCTTAAATTTTGTACGGTACTACCAAAAGCCGGTATTACAAGTAATCGGTTACACTTTTTAAAGCTAATCTAACAAGCAAATTCTTTTTCATTTCATGTAATGCTTCCCGTTTACTGCAGGACCATTCACGTAAACGAGGAAAACGGACCATCAAATGGGCTAATACCATAAAAGAAATTCTAAATTGATACACACACGTCATATCTACTTTAAACTAAATTTTGTTGATAAAAACTCCAAAATTGATACACCCATGCCACATTGAATTCTCACTAATGTTCGTGATGGGGTCTTATTTTCTTTCTATCTCTGGTAGGGTTATTCATTCATGCACTAGGAATTTACAAATGACTTTGATTTCACTGTTATAATTCATGAAATAATTAACAATTACATTACTTGCATAATGATGAATCCTTTGTATCAAGTGTAACTAACTCGATATATTGCATATATGATATTAAATAAATAAAAATAATCATCTCGATTGCCCATTTTCTTTTCTTGGTTTTCTTGGTGAGATATTGAAATATTTTGAGTGAGTTTACACAGGCAATCTTTTTTCCGGATGTGTTAAATTGTATTGCAGTCAAATTTATTGCCCCGAAAATTTAGCGAGTGCATTCACCTGAAATACTAGCCAGTAAATGTTCATAAAAATTTATTATCGAGTGGGCTGACATTCAGGTGAGACTTCGCACTTCCGTGGGAGCTCCGCAGATGATACAGACTACAGAGGAGTGAAGTATTCTGCTTGCGTTGTCTTCTCCTCCACCTTTTGCAATTCTATAATCTTAGTGTTGGGATATAACAAGAAAGTTGTGCAACAAGCCTCGTCAATTTCATCAAACAGGAGTGCCGCCGAGAAACCAACATCCTAAATTTGCAGGCGAAGCCGGATGCGAACACCACGAACTTTGCTATTTTTCAGATGGAACGTGCTGCAGCAGAGGGATGAAACTGCAGCAGAGCGTATTTGATTGGTGGAGACAAACCCGTTGACAGCATCAGTAAAAGAAGTTAGACTGAACACGGAATGCGAAAGCAAATCATCGATGTTGTACTCATTGAAATTAGGGATTTCTGTGGATGAAAGAACTTTGCTTTCATCGGTTCAACACAGCCAAGCTCAACAAGCCAAGTTGACTGGATCAGTGAGAACCGTTCCATCAAGACGGGAAAGTGGAAAAATGAGCTTGGTGAGCTCCAATTTCATCCCTCGCAGCAAGTAAATAAAGCGTGATTGCTGATAATGCGGGGAACCAACGAATATGAAACGTAGAAGATGTCGATTGGGAATGAGAGTCCAAATTATCACGTCGATTCTCTGATACCGCTTGGCAACCCCTTTAGATTCAGCCTCTCTCCGAATTGAAGCAGGGAGAGGATTTTAGTCTGTTTCACCGAGACCCTACAGAACGCTTGGCAACCCCTTTAGATTTAACCACGTCTCGAGTTTTAACTATTCTCATTTCACACACCATCTAGTGTCTCTCAAAATAGTTTTGTGAATATTTTTTTTTCCTTGTATGCGAGTTGAGCCAAAGTGGTCTTACCTGAACTCCTATACCAAGCAACGGAAATTACAAGAGGATTCATTTCACAGATTGAATACAACAGTAAATCTATCAATTTGCTTTGCCAACCGAGGAACAAAGCCAAATCTCATTTCTTCTTTCCTATTCCCTGTAGCGGGTCGCCAGCCCAGCCTAATTCATGCGTTCACCAAAAGCAAGGTCTCACACTCCGTATCCGGGCTTCGAACGACTGAGCCTTGGGCCTCCACAAGTCAAAGCCCAACAGATTTCTTGACCCGCCCAACCGATTTTGACCTTTTCCCCGGGACGAGAAAATACCGCCGACCCCTGCGCGGGCGCCACGTAGCAAAACAAGGGCGGCTCGGCCGCTGCCACGTGGCGCCCTCTGGAAACCTAGAACGATCGGGTTGGGCGCCACGTGTTCAGTCTAAGCAGGCGTTGTCGTCTAGTGACTCGCGTTGGGGGGGCTTTCCGTGCGCCTCACCTCCGTTCACTTGGAACCGCAGAACCTCCCCACCCCTCTTTCCCCCAGGTGGGCCCCAAATCTGCCCACATGAGGGGGTGGGGCCCGCCGTCGGCCAATCAGATGGCAGTTTTAGATGGAGTCCTCTCAGCCACGAGTCTCCACCACCTCTTCTCCGCCGCGCAAATCCAAGATATTCTTATTAATTTTGACTGGGACTTTTCCGTGTTTATCTCAGTCACATAAAGCTGGAAAATCTAAAAGGCTTCCCTTCCCCACTTACCTCCTCATAAGATGCTATCGAAACTAGGATTATTCATTTAAATATTCCTCGTCGCATAAACTAATTTATTTATTAACTTTACGGTAAGAGAGATACTTAGCCACAAGTTCATGCAGGGTCTCGTGTGTCCGTGAATTAGATGTGGCGGGGTGGTCAAATAGTATAAAGAATGCAAGACGATTGGCGAATTTAGTTATTGGAAATATTCACAAATGAGAAAAATAATATTAAGAGAAAAAGAAAGAAAAGAGAGGAAATTATAAAGTGCGGAAGCTGAGTACTACAAGTAGCCGCCCCCTCTGCTTCTCCTCAGCTTAAACAGAGAGAGAGAGAGAAGAGCAGAGCTTCATTCGTGGATCTCCATCTTCCATCGCCTTGCGCTTTCCGTCTGGCTCGATTAAGCTTCTCTAGTTCAGGAACCGAGCGTCTTGCTGCTCTCTGTGTTTCTCCTCTACAAGGTAAGCTTTGGTTTTCTCTGTTTCTTGTTCCTTTTTTCCGTCGTTGAAGGAGCGGCTAAGGTCGTGTTGTTTGTGATTGTGCCAATTGTTTGTGCGTGCCTTTGACCTCGTGGTTGTTTTAAAGGAGGAAGAATTTTAATGGAGAACATTAACCTGAGCTTTCGAGGGTTGTTTAGATTAGTTATGAGGGTTTTGGCCAACCAGTTTTATGAAGATCCTGCAAAAGCAACTGAATTCTGATCCTAGGAGTACCCACCATTTCTCATGCTTATTGCTTTGCGTAACCTGTCATGTATCTGTGCAAAGTTTTTGTTCTTCAGCGAGGTTCCATCGTTTATGTCATTCGATCTTTCAAGAAACATCTTTAGCTTGATGGTTGCATATAGTCAGAACCATGGTGGTGATAATGGATGGTCGAGGGAGAAAAGTAGAAGTTGCGGTTGCAGTTGCAGTTGCGCATAATTGATACGCAACGCTTCAATTTTGACATGGTGAAAATGTGAAAACTTTAGGCTCACAACGAGTTTGAAATAGCTCGTTTTTATTATTACATTTTCGTCAAATGAGCTATGATGGCTTCCATCAACTAATAATTGTATTGGTAAGAGAATGAAAAGTTGCTTGCATCCTGTTTTCTTCTGTGCGGTAGTTAACATGTGTCTCAAATTTAGAGACCTTTTCAATTATGAACTTCACTCTGCAATTTCGTCCAGACAAAACTGATGGACTGGCATTATGGGAATGGCACCAACGTTCTTGTGGTCCCCAAGGATCAGGATTTCTCAGATCGGCTCCCATCACCGAACAGTTGGCATCATTGGGGATTATATAGCCACCCGACTTTTGGGTCCCCAAACAAATTCCACGTTACTGATGAGGAAGAAATCAAATTGAATATGATGAGTTGCAGCGAAGCGGAGATGCAGCTTTCGCCTTGCAATCAGCACCATTCTAGCACATCCAGCACAAGTGAGGGCTTGTCTAGCGGGGCTTTTCATCGGAACGTTCTTTCAGTCGGCATGCCAGAGTGCCAGCTTGACTTAGCCAAAGCAGATCAGACAGAAGACATTTTCTTGTACAGGCACTACTTATGGGATTAAGATACTTGATTCGATGCATGTAGGAAACCATGTAGCTCTTCAAATTCTGCCTGGTCTAGTCAATTGCTGTTGATTTTATCAATCTTTAGAAGTTAGAGATGTGGCCATGTAGAAACATTGGACAGTAGTTGTACTTTGGTTGACACTAGATTGTACTTCTATAGACAGAGAACAAGCTAATACACAATCGGGAAATAAAAATTGGAACCTTCTCGTGTAATTTACTGTTGACTAGATTGTACTTCTATAGACAGAGAACAAGCTAATACACAATCATGAAATAAAAATTGGAACCTTCTCGAGTAATTTACTGTTGACCTGTACAGAGCTAAGGCATTTAAAACTACTTAAATTTCTTTATAGGTGATTTTTACTTATGCGGGCCTTGAATAGCATCTCCTAATGTTGCTAATTCTTTTATGCAGAAACTCCTTACTGGTAGACTCCCCAGGGAATGAAACTCTTGACAGAGCATATAGCTGGTGTCCTTCATACAACCATGGCATGTTGCCTGCTGATGATTCACACTTAAAAGTGATGGATTCTCAGAGTATCTCAAGGAACAGTTCCCCTTCAATATCTTTTGAAATTGATCAAGGAGTTACCACGCCACAGTTTGACTGGTGCAACATGGATGACGACAATTTTCAATCAACAAAGGTGAGATTGTCCTCATTTTATCACTTGGAAGCTATGGCAAAGTCCAAGACTTGCATTTCTTGCTTCTGAATATCTAAGTTTAATAAATTACAACTTTTTTCTGGAAGGCTCTGGCTCAGCTGGTGAAAATTCCGTGCCCTTCCGAACAATGTGGAGTGTATCAACCTATGGTTGAGGACACAATGTCAACCGAAGAGTATGTTTTGTGGGAGCTTGAAACAGTGATGGCACAGGTGCATACTCCGAAGCTAAAATTTTTTAATTGTGATCTCTATCTGTATAATAGTCTATTGATCTTATGACATGAATATGGACAGTTAAGCGAGAAAATGCGGATATGCTTTCGAGATGCCCTGTATCGCCTTGCTGATAATTCCAAGCAGCACCCTGTTGAAGCAGAAAGTCATGGTGGAAACTCCAGTGCAGAAAGGTCCCCACCGTGGACACTCAGTGCTAAAAGTAGAAGGTATTCTTTTTCCTCTCGAATGCTCTTACATGAGTTGCTGTCTTTCTTTTAGAAGGAAACTGTTTCTTTTTCTTGTTACCCGAGGTGAGTAGATGAAATCTGTTCAGCACATATCTTTGACCAGAGAAGCCTCTAAGGATATGTCAATAACCCAATCTCACAAACTGAGTAAGGTTGTCAAAGGCATGATTTGTGTGGAGTTTTGAGCTTTTGTCTTTTTGCCATTGTGACATAGTACCTGGCTTAGTTCATATGACTTTAATAGGAGCAATACTTCTTGAAGTGCTGATTTCCATTGTAATTAGCCAGTAGGATGATATTCAATATCTTGACTTTCAATGTCCCCTGTTATGTAGAAACTTTTGTCAAGAAAAATGATGGCATTGTCATGGTGATATTCCATGCGGCAGTAATTTCTAACTAGGACTCCGATAATTGCAGGCCAAGGAACGTTGCAAAGGAATCAGAGACGAATGTCATCGACCGAGCTATTGCAAATATAATGTTTAACAAGATGGACTTCGATCTACAAGATTCTACCGCCATGGCAGCAGACAGATTCAAGCATGACATCATTGGAGCTTGTGATCCTTACACTGCAAAATGGTCAGATGACTTTGAGGTTCCAGTCTTCGGAGAGGAGTAACCGTTCAACCAACAGTAGACTGGCCTGAGCTCTTCTCGGATGCTGCAAATAACCTGGTGAAATCGTGTATGCCAGATATGAAATTGGTTTATTCATAGTTTCAATGATGGCAGATAGTTAGGGACTGGTAATAGCTAACAGCGGGACAGCAAGTTGCTTTTTGCTTTTTTGGAACTGTATATGTCGAGGTACAATAAACTACCGAGTCTTGCTACAGGCTTTACTGGGACTAGCAAGTATGTTCCCGGATGAGACGAGTTCCTGCAGATTTTTCAGCATGTCTTTTATGTTTGATTGTAAAGTAGATCTCAGGCTGAAGGGGTATCATAATTCCTTTTGGCATCCGGTGCTCCTCTCGCTACTAGAAATTGGATCAATAAAGACGAACTTTTTAGGGATGGTCAGCCAATGCCATCCCTAAAAGTCATTTTTCAGCAGCACAAGGAGCACCCTTCTCTAGTGAGCCGGACACTAGCGAGTTATTAAATTGAGTGGACACGTTTGAAAGTTTACTGGCCCGTCCTTATTGGGTTACCCATCTAACAGAAACAAGTCAAGTGAAAGCCCAACTTCAAATCGCACCAGTCATTGTTCATAACAATCTAGGATGAATGGGGAGGGTCTTTTCATCTTTTAACGACGGATTTGCCCATCGCCTGCTGTTATTTTATTTATCATTAGTGTCTGTAAGTATGGTTTCTGCTTGACCTTTTGGCTATCTGCTTATGTTGAGTCTTATTAGTACTCGAATTTTTTCTCGGCTCATAAGATGATAACCTCAGAAATGACAAGAAACAGTAAATTCGTTGATTGGGTGAGTGAAACTTCCTTAGATCTTGCTATGCAAATGATGATGTGCTCCACAAGAAGGGGACGTTGGAAATTTGTGATCCATTTTTCTAGAATTTCCTGGATTAACTAAACTACAATCTGGAATCCACCGGATGAAATGTTGGGTACTTAGAGATTGTGGCTAGAAAACGTCCAGTATGTAAGAAGCAAAAAAGAAAAAAAAAATCTCTAAACAAGTCAGATAATTTGGTCGAAGGCGGTGAAGAATGTCACTAGACTCGGTTGTAATTGCATATAAAAAGGCTTGCAATTATTCATGTCTGGGTGTGGGGACCGAGCTCATAAATCCACATCCTTAGCTCCTCCTCCAATACTCCTTCATCAACTATATTTGAAAAACTATGTTGTTCAGCTAGTGAAATTATATCTCCCTTTATCCCATAACCTATACCATTGAAATTATCCTATCTTGTTCCCTCATGCATACTCTACAAACTACACCATGCACACACACCTACACATATTCAAATCACAAACTATCATTGATATCAAAAGCATACTTTCACGCAATCAACTTTTCAACAATGGCGGATAGTTACTGGTTTGGCAATGGTTTGGCAACTTGTGCGGTATGTTCTTGTTGATCATCTCGAGTCATGGGAACGAGCTTGCGATTGTAGTGTTCTCCGCTGGTGTTACATCCTCAGTTTTGTGGACTACAAAACAAAAGTGCATTCTCGATTTCTCTGCTTTCTTGATGGAAAAAGAATCCTGTCGAACCTGTTTTTTCTGTGTTGTAGTAGACACCATCTGACAACGAGATTTTATGAGGCATTCAATGTCGTAGTGGGGTAGTCTGTACATGTTCATAAGGGCAGATTTCAGTCATCAGTCCCAATGGGACCAGTGATATCTGCCCTTCTTCTAAAAGTCAACTCATTTGTTTGGTAAGCAGTATCTGCGAGAATTTGCAACCCAACTGCTATTCAACTTACTCATGATCTTCGCCAAAACGATAAAAAGTAAATAGAAAAATACTCCACTTCACTCAAATTTAAAAAAGAAACAAAGAAAAAGAGAGAACCCATATTGAGTATTCTTGTGACATGTGTGGGTCACTAATTAATTGCACCCACTTATAATTATTGATACAGCAAATTTGTACTGAACGCTATAGAAAAATCGACCGTCACTGAGTAATGCTATCAACGATCATACAAACTTTATTATTGTTAGTAAGATAAGGAACTGATCCATCATATAGAAAATGATTTTAGGAGAGTCGTAGTTGTCTAGTAGTTGTCTATGAAACGTTTGATTAACAAGAGTCGGAAGACCCTCAATATAGTATTTGTAAAAACAAATGGGAAAATGAGGCTCGGGCGATGATCCCCAATTTTTCGGCCAAACGGGAAGCATGATGATCTCTGTTTGCTTCGGTAAGAGTGAGTATAATGCATGTGATGCATCGGCCGACTCCGATGCATTAGTAACATCTCAGATTCGGGGTACATATCCAATGCAATATTCTATTTCACTGTTATGGTCTTCACGTATCATTTATATTGTGATATCCATTGTAGATTTTGGCATGAAATAGCAACAAAATAATACTATTTCCTTTTGGCGACCTCTTGCTGTCTCTTCACTGGATCAACTTCTTTTAGCGGACATAAGATTCATTTGCTATGCGTGTGTTGTAACATCTTTGAGTTCAACATCTCCTTTTTTTTTTTTTTTATGAGCCAAGGAAGCCCCGTACGCTGCGGACGGCTAGAGTAAACCCTGGGGACGAAGTGGAGTTGGACATCTCCTTCTTGCTACGCTTTTACCCAGGAAAAAAGTGCGTGAAAAAAAGAAGGTAGGTCATCATTTGCTTGTTACGTGTTAAGGTTGATAGACAAAAGACATATAAAGAAACGAGTACGGAAAAGAAATCTGCCTTAGTGCAGATCCATTCAAGTCGCGGTGCATCTTCTTTCCAAGTCATGTTTGAATCGTAAGACGGGGAAGAAAAGTCACTTTAGGGCAAACGGGACATCGACTAATGACTAAAAAGGCTTTGCGCATCCTTATTGCCAAGTGTGGACAAATTACGAACTCTCTCTGAATGATCTAGGGGCGAGATTTGCTACAAGGATTCTCGAATGCGGGAGAGGTTAAAATAATCTAGTTATCGAAGTTCTATGCGCGTTATGTGGTCAACAGTGCCTGCGGATGATTAAAAACCTATTTCTAGATTAAGGTGCATTGCATTTGACACGTCATTGAGTATGCTAATAAAATAGTGAAAGTTGACAGTGCTTTCAAGGCATTTGTTATGTTTTACGTATCTCAAGATGAAACCTTGATAAATGAGTGAAGCGCATGAAACGCGTGGAGACGACCGAGAGAGAGATCATGGTACTGTTTGATGTCAAGTTCAACAGTAACATGACAGAGGAATCGTTTCCATATAAGCACATATCAATTCGACCATTTCTGCATGCCATTCACCACCACCACCACCAACACCTACAAAAATGGCCATCACGCAGTCCCCACAGAAGCAATCCACAGTTGAAGGAGTTGAAGACGATCAAGGTCTGAGCAATGAATGCAAGGACTTGCTTCTTTCTCTCCCCAAAGAAAAGGGATGGAGAACAAAACATATCTATCTCTTCAAAGGGTTCTGGTGCCAACCCAAGGAAATCCAATCTATATTATCATTCCAGAGACATTTCCAAGCACAGGACAGTGACATAGTCCTCTCCACCATCCCAAAATCGGGCACCACATGGTTGAAGGCGCTTGCGTTTGCCATCGCAAACCGCGAGAAATACCCGATCTCAGAGAAGAAGAGCCATCCTTTGCTCACTTCAAATCCACATGATCTTGTGCCTTTCTTCGAGTATAAGGTCTATGCAAGTAGTGACCTCCCTGATCTCTCAAAATTCCCTGAACCTAGAATCTTCGGTACCCACATCCCGTTTCCGGCACTGGCTGAGCCCATAAAAAACTCCCAATGCAAGATTGTTTATATTTGCAGGAACCCATTTGACACTTTTGTTTCTTCCTGGATCTACCTAAACAAAGTGAAGCCGGACTCAATGCCCATGGTCCAGCTGGAAGAAGCTTTCGAGATGTACTGCAACGGCACCATAGGCTACGGTCCGTTCTGGAACCACATGTTGGGGTACTGGAATGAGAGTTTAAAGAGGCCCGACAATGTCATGTTCTTGAAGTATGAAGAGATGAAGGAAGACATCGTGTCACACGTGAAGAAGTTGGCTATCTTTCTTGGGTACCCGTTTTCAGTCCAGGAAGAGAGGGATGGTGTGGTTGAAGATTTAGCTGAGCTGTGTAGCTTTGAGAAGATGAAGGAGCTTGAAGTGAACAGATCTGGGAAATCGATCATGAACTTTGAGAACAAGAACTTGTTCAGGAAGGCTGAGACAGGAGACTGGGTCAATTACTTGTCCCCACCAATGGAGAAGCAGCTGTCAAAGGTTTTGGAGGAGAAGCTGAGTGGTTCTGGCTTAACTTTCAAGGCGGCAAAAAGGCCATGAATCAAACTGGTCATCCAACAGTTCACTTTGTGCTTGCATTTTCTTTTGATTTTGTCAAGGTGGATTGCCTTTTGTCATGGCAAGAGAAGAAGATATATCAAGATGACGCATCCGTTCAGCCGATGGCACCGGAAGCGTGAATCTGATATGCTAGGTTTTCTAGTTTCTTTTCCTCGGCCATCGCTGGGTTTTCCACTTGAGTCGTCCACGCGTCACTGTTAAGGGCATCATATTATGATAATTTGGCTTTTGGGTTATATAATAAAATGAGCAGCATCTATAGGTTCATTGTTTTGATTTTCTTGGAAAAAGAAACCAGTGATCATTAGCCTGGTTTTACATCAATGATTTTATATATTTAGATTTTGTTTCAATCTCTCTCTCTCTCTCTCTCTCTACTCTACTCTCATCCACAGACTGACATTGCATGGCTCCCGTGAATCATTAGATAAGAGAGTTAGTATACCTGCTCAATGATATGTCTATTAAACAAATACTCTACTAACCTAACGTGGATGTCTAGGCCACTATTTCAAGAGTAGAATACTAAAATCATGAATCACATCGATCAGCCTTTGTCATTTAGATAAGACTACCGGCGGTGAAATAATTACTAGCTAGCCTTCTCCACTATATATCTGCATGTCCTTATTGATCTTGCAAAACGAAATGATCTATTGCAGCTTCCTGAAATGGAAACAGAACTGCTCTTCACACTATCTTCTACTTGTAAAAAAAAGTCCTTCAAAGCATTGATAATATGAGATGAAGGGGTGGTTCTGTCGCACTTACTGTATAGCACGTACTACGTTGGCTCCATGCGATTAGAATTTGCAATTGTCCCACACAAATTAAACCGACCCATAGCATTGGCGATCACTTCAAATTGCCTGTCTGGAACCAAAGAGAAAACGTGAGTTGATGTTCGTCGCACGGACTAAAAAAAAAACTAGCTAGTTAGTCACTTCTTCTGTCATCATCAATATGAAGAGAGATGTATCACCTCCAAGGAAAGGTGGTTCCGAGACAACCAACATTCTCAATCTATGACATCCAGTGGTAGATGTACGGAGGATGACCATAGAACATGCCGCATGGTACTCTTGTGGTATGAGAAGGGTAAGAATCGAGGGTTGTCCTTCAGGGTAAATTGCAAGATACTGTATACAGGAGAATAGATGATCCTTTCAGCAAATTTCCCTCGTTCCTGGGAAGTCGGGGGTTTGCATAAGGAATTCTGTACATAAAATGTGAAACACACGCTTGATGCACGTATGGCGAAAGAATGCAGACTTGTACGAATATTCTCTACAGTCGACGCGGCAAGTAAAACAATCACTTCGCCAATAATGTGAGGACTCGTTATATCTGTAAGTGGGGTAATATGTGGTTCTCAGTATCTGACCAATATATATATATATATATATATGTGGTTCTCAGTACAAATGCACAAAGCGATCTTGTAAGCGGTGCAATCTCTGATACCTTCCCACTTGAAAATCTCCCATTTATACTGCCCATGATTTGCCATAAACCGAGGAGGTGGATTAATTCCAATATGCGCAAGTTGGGACCGCAATAACTATTGTGAAAAGGCTGATGTGAATTAGGTGAGAACATAAGTAGCATTGGTTTCACGGGGCCACTGGGTTGCGGCTTGAAAGCTCGTTCTTGCCTGTGTCTGCACCTCTTGTTATTATATTTGCCTTCTTCTTAGGACCAGTTGGCCGATCCCAGCGTACATGAATCTAACCATTGATTTATCAAATGAAACTGACCGGCCCGTCACTCTTACCGTTGCAAGAAAGGTGGCTATAGTATATACTCCAGTGGAGTCAAAACTCCTACTGGGGCCTCTGTGACTTGTCTGTTTGAAATATAGTGAAAGTGTGTTTCAAGGATACGTTTTTCATTTTAACATCACGCTGTTTGCAAGTCCCGTGTCCCCAGTTGATACCATTTCTTTTTTTACTCTGCAACCGAAAATACTCTCTTTTCACCTTACATCGTTGGGATCAGTTCAAAATCTAGGATGAGACCTTTTAATATCCTAAGACGGAAGGTAGCTCCGGTATAAATGGTTGTTTTTTCTTGTGTGCGGGCTTTCTTTGTTAGGATGTACAAAGAAAGGTTAGCGAAGATCAATCAGTTCCTTTTAAGAACCTTTAATGTGGTCTCTTGTCTTGGGCCACCATGATAGATACCTCTTGCTTTGACCCTACTAGAGGACCAATTACTTCTCCACCTCCTCCTCTTCTTCCTCCTTCCTACTTCCTAGTTTGATTTGATCCCATCCAAGAATCAGGAACCAGACCAAAAGGACCAGTTCCCAATTTCTAAAATCAGGGACTAGATCGCTAGATCTTAAGACTAGAGAGATAGAAGAGATAGAGAAGCTAGAGTCATCTTCATTGTCTAGATTTGAACATGTACCACCTAATGCATTTTGCCGAAAAAGAATACAGGCCTTCCCTCAATCTTAAATTGAATTAAGAGATGCATGTGAAGCTCATACCCCAAAAAAGAGAGCATTACCTTGATGAGATGCAAAATACAGAGCAAAAGAGAGGGATGCGACTAATGTTGGAAAATATGGCTTCAAATTGGGTAGAACAATGAAGTCAAATATTTAGAGTAATCAAGTTGGATTTTGAGGCGTGATATCACTTTCTTTAAGGATTTATTTGCACCACAATGTTGCTAATGGTCATCGACAAATTTCGTCTAGTATATAACAAAGTCTCAAATGAGAATACTAGATAGCAATTCTAGTATTTCTCCAGAGTCTCTTATGGAAAATAATTATAAACAATGGCTGTAGTTTCTTTTAAAAGAAAACGAAAAAAAAAATAAAAATGGAAGAAGAAGTTAGTTTGATCTCAAAATAAATGTACTTATTTTTGTCTTTCGAATATAGGCAACTCTTCAAAAGGTTGCAAAAAAAAAACAAATGCAACTTTTCGGGAAAGGTTGCAAAATGAACAAGTACGTCTCAAAAGTTAAGTTGAAAAGACATAAAAAATTCGGAATTAAATAAATAATAAATAAAAAATAACCGTAACTTTTTGTGAACAGTCGCACTGTTTCAACAATATTTATAGTTAATTTTTATAGAAATAAATCCAAATTTTCAATAAATAAAAATAATGATCGTCTGTTAGTACCAAATCTTGTCCATGTATGCACTCACATCTTTTCGATGTGGGACAAGGCACATCTTCATTTGTTTTATAAACAAATTACCAACAATCCCCCACTTTTGTTTATAAAACAAAAACAAGAAATAAAACGTTAGAAATATATAGCCAAAATTTCCGTGAGATTCATATACATGCATAAAGGTTTCTTTCGAGTTAAACCTTTACTTAGTGCAAGTATCTCAAAGCTCTATCAAAGTGATAAGTAGCTCAACTTTAAACTTGTACTTTTATATAATAGAACCGGACATATTGCACATACACTAACCTCTTATTTCAGCGATAAATTCTATATTACTCCGCACTATTATGGCCTTGTGCTTGATCCTGTTTCATGAGCTTTTTAGAAAGCAACCCTAACTTTCGTAAGAAGTGGCACCACTTCTAAGCTCATATAGGTGAAGTATCTACCATATGTTTCTATTACTATCAACACATTACAAGCTTGTACTATAGTTCATTAAGAATTCAATTCAACCTACAAAATGTAACAGACGATATTGATTTCTTATATCGAGACTACGTCAGTATCAAACAATCACATTCAGTAACTTGTTCTTACCCATTAAACCTTGTAACTAGTGATGTTCTAAAAAAATGTCGGGTTATCATTACTGGTGATTTTAATTAAAGAGTTTCAACCCCATTTCTTTTGAGGTCATTATTACCATGTCTCTTGATAAAGCCTTTGTCAATGGATCAATTAGATTATTACTTGACCTCACGTAGATAATTGTTATGATACCATCTTTAATCAATTGTCTCATATAATCATCTCTTAGACTAATATGTGTAGACTCATCCTTATAAATGCTACTATAAGCTCTTGCCAAATTAGCCTGACTATCACAATGGATATAAATAGAAGGCGTAGGATTATGCTATAATTTGATATCTAACAACAAATTTATAATCCATTCAGCCTCTTTCCCAGTTGCTACTAAAGCAACAATTCAAATTCCATAATTGGGTGAGTTATGTACACTTGTTTCTTGCTCGTCCAAGAAACAACTCATTCACATAATGTGAAAATCCATCTAGTAATGGATTGTTTATTTCTCACACTTGTAACCTAACTAACATCAGCATATCCTTTTTATATACCTGGATAATTATTATAGAACAATCCTAAATTTTACTTCTCAATAATAATCAAATTTTCGGGTAATAACTTTCCGATGTTCTATACTTGGATTACAAATATATCTACTCAACTTATACGGATAGGTAATATCGGGTCCAGTACAATGCATCGCATACGTTAAAGACCTTATAGCACTTGCATATTCAAATAGTGCTATTGCTCTACTGGTATTATAATTTAATTTAGTACTATAATCAAATGAATTACTCATTTATTTGTAGCCAATATGTTTAAATATATTTAACATCTTTTCCATGTTATCACTTTGGCTTAAAGAATAACCCTCACTATTTTATTTTTTTTTAAATTTTAACACCCAATAAGGTATCTACTTCACTCAAATCTTTCATTTTAAAATGAAAGTTAGATTTTCAAAATGAAAGTTGGATACTTTTTTTTTTTGGTCTCAATGACTCCAATCACATTGGCTCCATAGTCCCCTTCAAATACCCCAACTTCAAGACTATTTTAAGAGGCATCCAAGAGACCTATATCGACTCCGCCTTTCCCATTGGGGATGAAGCACCCCATGACGCGAAGAAGAATGGAGTCAGGTCGTGCAACATATTTATTCCTCTTCAATGAAAATTCACAGCAAAAGATTTAACCCACTCAAAATGAGTGCAAACTTATAAACAAGATGTTCAGATGGTTAATTTCCAGCAAGCTATTAACCATTGATGATGGCACATTTAATATCTAAAGAATTTGGCATGCAAGACTGCATCATTTCGCCATAGCATGGAGTCAACGTAGACATCCTAAAGTGCCCCGGGTTGACTACATTAGTTTTGATGTTCTTCACTGATCACAGAATTATGTCAAATCTGCTACACCAAATATCAACAAATGTTCATGCGGAAATTGCCAAGTTCTAGTGCCGTAAAATTCGATAACACTACAATCGCCATTACCACTCTCCAATAGATTTATGATTTCACAAGACCATAAGAAGACATTCTTTAAATATTTGCAACTTCTCGACATGCATGCACTTTAGAAAGCAACGCGACCCCAGGGGAATAACCACCCTTCTTAAAGAGATGACAATCCAATGTAAAAGTCGGAGTAGAATAATAACTTCAGCATATAATTTTTGTACGTCAACCGATGGATAAAACTTCGCATTGATGAACCCAGATCAGAGACCGAATCCAAAAAAAAAATAAAAAATATGTGCTCAGATTTTCTGTCTTAACAACAAAGAAACGTAAGCAAAATTAAGTCAAATGCATGGGGATCGGATTTAACCAACCCCGGTCCCATCCCGAAATGATTCTCTCAAATTGAAGGATCCCCGACTAAGAATCTCCAAAAGCGAGCCAAGCATTCATAGTTAAAGGGAAGCACTGTCTACCAGACGAAGAGCAATCGAATCGCAAACCCCCAATTGCAATAACAAACCAACGAAACATCGAAACATACAAGAGAGAACGAAGAAGTAGAAGAAGAAGGAACTCTCATATTAGCATTTTGGCACATTCCTCATGGCAACCCACAATCCATGTCGGGATTCGATAAAATCGAACCCCACACGGTGCGCATAATTCGTTGCAGATCGCTCTCGCCGAAATCTCTCTTGTCATCGAGTCCCCCAATCACCATGTGCACAAATAACAAAAAGTGAAGGAAAGAAAAGAAAAGACTCACGGATCCTCCGGATCTTCTTGATCCTTAGTATCTCCACCAGAAGATCCAATTGATTTTGTGAATGGACAAAGAACGCGCGGATCAGACGATGAAGGCTTGCGTTGACAACCGGTGCTTGATTCATAACTTCCATCCACTTGACCCCATTGTTGCAAAATAAATCTTTAAAATTGTTGGGAAAATATGGCTTCGAATTGTGTAAAACAATGAATTCAGATACTTAAAGTAATCAAGTCAGACTTTGAGGCGTTATATCACTTTCTTTAAGGATTTATTTGCCCCATAATGTTGCTAATAGTCACGGGCAAATTATGCAACAAAATCTCAAATGAGAATACTATATAGCAATTCTAATATTTCTCTAGGGTTTCTTATGGGAAATAATTATAAACAATGGTTGTAGTTTCTTTTGAAAGAAAATGGAAAAAAAAATGGAAGAAGAAGTTAGTTTGTTCTCAAACAAACGTACTTATGTTTATCTTTCGAATAGAAACAACTCTTCAAAAGGTTGCAAAAAAGAACAAAGGCAACTTTTCGGGAAAGGTTGTAAAATGAACAAGTACGTCTCAAAAGTTACGTTGAAAATACATGAAAAATTCGGAATTAAATAAATAATAAATAATAAATAACCGTAATTTTTCGCGAATAATCACACTATTTCAACAAGATTTATTGTTAATTTTTATAAAAATAAATCCGAATTTTCAATAAATAAAAATAATGATCGTCGGTTAGTACCAAATCTTGTTTACGTGTGCACTCACATCTTTTCGATGTGGGACAATGCACCTCTTCATTTGTTTTATAAACAAATTACCAACAACTAAGAGTCAAATGAGAGGGACGCAACTCTCTGTCTGAGGCAAGAGAGGGAAAAAGGCACTCACAGTCAAAAGAGCCTTGAGAGGCGAGAGGCAATTAGGGTTTACCTCCGATGAGCTGCTAATTCAAGCGAGAAGAGGGAAAGAGGAGGCGTGCATGATGCATGAGGGGCGAATAGGGAAGATGGGGCGTGAAGCTTTAGTAAAAGAGATTATTAAGGTTACATTTAAGAAATAAGAATAATATTTGATTTGGTCTAGGCTGCCTAGTTCCCTATTGGAACCAGGAACCGGATTTAAAGATCACCAGTTCCAATTTTATGGAATTGGGAACCAGATCGGTGCCCCTAGAAATGTCTAAAATCGGTTGATTCGGTCCAATTCGGACGTTTTTTAGTTTACTCTGTCAATGCTGCTCACCCTTACTCCTTCTCCTCCTCTCTCTATCTCTCTCTCACACACATGTGTGCGTCTTTATAAGCAAACCAACTGATGACTCATTGGCGTCGAAATTCAATCACACGATGCCTGCATCGCATTGGCATTTGAGCGCTAAATCTTCTACTTAGTTGCTGAATTGTTAGCCGATAATGATCAGTACAGCTTCTATGTCTAAAGTTTCTGTTTGCTGCATTATGCCTTCAAGTATCATGACAAGTCCCATCGCAACATAACTCTCTTAATTATTATTAACCAACCATGTGTCTTAAGGCATAGGAGCTGACGGAAGAATACCTTGAAGCAATTTCAGGACTTACTCTGATCCTCTGCCGCTATTTCTTGATGAACACTCAAAACGTAGTAGCTATACCTATAAATACTTGAAAGAGATTCGGCAACCAATTCCTGTTAAGTAAACGAAATGAAAAATTAGGGAGACATAACTTAAGTTTTGATAGAATAAAGTGAAATAATGAATTTCTGTATATTTCAGTGTGTATAATACTGACGATACAAGGGCCTATTTATAGGCTAGTCTAGGCAACTATCTAAAGTAATAGAATATTACAATATCATAATCAAATCAATTATAATCGATATGAAATCAATTATAAATCAATTTGGAAAATAAATATTTCTAACATCCTAAAATATCTCTAACATCCCCCCTCAAACTCAAGGTGAGATAGAAGAGGTCAACTGGAGTTTGGAGAAAAGATCTTTAAAACGCCCAGGGGGATGCGCCTTCGTGAAAACATCAGCCGTCTGATCAATTGAAGAGATGGGAACAAGACGAACATCGCCACGAAGCACATGAGAGCGTATGAAATGACAATCTATTTCAATATGTTTGGTACGCTCATGAAAGACATCATTATGAGCTATTTGGATGGCACTTCGGTTATCACAATGAATGACGGTTCCACCGTTGTGACGAACTCCCATGTCTTCTAGCAACCACCGTAACCATAATAATTCCGGTTGTATCGGCAAGGGCACGGTATTCCGCTTCCGTACTCGATCGAGCAATAGTAGTCTGTTTCTTACTTCGCCAGGAAATAAGGGACTTCCCTAAGAAAAAGCAATAGCCTGTAGTAGAGCGACGATCAAGAGGATCACCAGCCCAATCAGCATCAGAATAAGCTGTTAACTCCAAGGATGAGTCAGTAGAAAAGTGAAGACCATGAAATAAGGTACCCTTAATATAGCGAAGAATCCGAAGAACAGCAGCAAAATGAGTCGTCCGTGGCGCAGTCATGAATTGACTCACAATGTGAACAGCATAAGCTATGTCAGGGCGGGTAACAGTGAGATAAACCAGACTGCCAACTAACTGTCGATAAAGTGTAGGGTTTGGAAGAGGAGTCCCATCTTTTTCATCAAATTTGGCATTATTTTCAATGGGAGCGGTAGCAGTCTTGTTATCAGTAAGTCCAGCTCGAGAAAGAAGATCAGTGGCATATTTCGCTTGAGAAAGATAATAGCCGAGGAATCGAAGCAACCTCCAACCCTAAAAAAACTAACGAGCCGTCCAAGATCTTTCATTTCAAACTGTTGACTCAAATACAAATGTAGCTTTGTAATGCCTTCGTGATCATCGCCGCAATAATCATGTCATCCACATATAATAGTAGCAGAATACTCCCACGAGATGTGCGTTGAACAAATAAAGCGTTATCATAGGGACTTATACAAATCCAAGGCGTTCCATAGTAGAACTAAACTTAGAATACCACGCACGAGGAGCCTGTTTTAGTCCATATAATGCTCGACGTAGAAGACACACTTTACCAAGAGTATGAGTATATCCAGGAGGTGGCTCCATATATACTTCTTCAATAAGATCTCCATTAAGGAATGCATTTTTGACATCCATTTGAAATAGAGGCCATCGCTTAATAGCGCGACAAAGAAGAAGGCTACGAACAGTAAGTAAGACGTGCAACCGGAGCAAACGTCTCATCATAATCAATGCCATACTCCCGGGTAAAGCCTTTTGCTACTAGTCGAGCTTTATAACGTTCCACCGTACCATCCGCCTTAGTTTTGATTTTGTACACCCATTTACAGCCTATAGTCGACTTGTTAGGAGGCAAATCAACCAAATCCCAAGTATGAGAGTGTTCTAATGCTTGCAACTCATCCGCCATTGCTTGTTGCCAAAGAGGATTAGTACGAGCTTCTCTATATGTGCGAGGCTCGTGAAAAGAGGCAATTGTGGAATAACAATGAAAATCACGAAGCCGAACAGAAGGTTGACTTACACGGGTGGAGCGACGAACAGAAGAAGGAACTTCCAAAGTTGGATCCATGGATGGCACAGACATATCGGGAGCTGCTGAAGTGGGAGTGGTACCTGCATCAAGATTTGGAGAGGACAATTCGACAGAGGAAGATGTAGGAGTGGTATCGTCAGGGAACAGTTCAACAGAAGGATTTGTGAAGAAACGAACATTTGGAATAGTGGGAGAAGATGTAAAAGAATGTAAAGATGAGAACATTTTATGTTCCCGAAGGTAACATGGCGAGACACACGAAGTCGATTGGATATAGGGTCCCAACATCTATACCCTTTATGCTCAATGCCATAGCCAAGGAAACAACATAGATGAGCACGAGGTTCTAACTTCGTGCGTTCGTTTGAAAGAAGATGCACAAAACATGCACTACCAAAAACTCGAAGTAGACTATAATTAGGTATACTGTCATACAAGCGCTCATATGGAGAAGTGTTACCTATAATAGGTGACGGAATACGATTAATAGTGTAGACAAATATGACAGCCTCCCCCAAAATTGTTCGGACAAGAGGCCGAGATTAAAAGAGTGCGTACGGTATCTAAGATATGCTCGTGTTTACGCTCTCGCTCGACCATTTTGTTGGGACGTTCCTGGACAAGAACGATGAATAATAGTACCGTTCGAGAAAGAATTTTAAGAAAGTCTCTATCCTTATATTCCATGGCATTGTCGATTTAAAAAACCTTGATTTCTCGAGAAAATTGTGTTTTGATCATGGCAACAAAATTGCCATAGATATGGGTAATTTCAGATCGATTTTTCATGAGATAAAGCCATGTATAACGCGAATAGTCATCAACAAAAATCACAAAATAACGAGAGCCTCCCATAGTGGGAGTAGGAGATGGTCCCCAAATATCCGAATGAATTAGATCAAAGGGAGCATAAGACACGATTCACTAATATTGAACGGTAAAGCATGATGTTTTCCTAACTTGCAAGATAGACAATCAAAAGTTTTATTGTCAACAGAACCTAGATGACCACTTGAAAGCAAATGACTTAGACGAGAAAAAGAAAGATGACCTAAACGAGAATGCCAAGTTTCAGATGAAACTGTAGCAGCACAACTAGTGAAGGAGTTGGGAAGCTTTAAGGAAACAAGCTCAAACAATCGTCCCACTTTACGGCTGTCCCAATTGTCCGTCCCGTCCGTGGATCCCGCACACGACAACCATTCGAAGAGAAATGAATATCAAAACCAAGCTCACATAGCCGACCCACGTATATCAAGTTTAAAGAGAGATTGGGAACCATAAAAGTATCGTAAGGACAATGTGGGCGTTGAAACGTTTCCCCGTATGACTAACTATCATCTGAGAGTTATCAGCAGTGTGAATAATAGGTGCTTGTGAGTTATATGATTTTGACTTGAATAAATTGGAATGAGAAGTCATGTGATTACAACACGCAGAATCAAAGAACCATGAATCATGAGTACCTGGAGTGACTGATAGAGTAGAAGAACTAGAGGTACCGGTTTCTTGAAGAATGGAACGAACGGTGGATCGAAGATCATCTAAAGATAGCGTGACAGACGAGCTGGTAGAAGAATCCTCTATGACAGAAGCAGCAGTGGATGGGCGGCGTGCAGCTGCACCTCGAAAACGGGATCGGTTGTTTGTTCCCGTAGGTTGCTTGGATTGCAATTGATAGCAGTTTGATGCACGATGACCGGTCGACGACGGTGCGTACAATAAGGTTTGCGCCATGAGGATGAGCCAGAAGTAGCAAGCACTGCATCTATAGGAGTGGAAACCAGTGGAGTAGCACGTTGTGCCTTTAAAGTCGCAAGGCGAGTTTCCTCCGTTAGTAACTCTGAAACAACTACCTCAAGACGAGGTAAAGGATCCCTATGCAAAAGTGAGGCTCGTACGGTTCATACTCATCATTTAGAGCCATCGAAATTGCATAACCCACATACGATCACGATATTCAGCAAACTTACGAGCATCAATAGTCGAATCCCATGTTGGTTCGAGACAAAGCTAGCTGGTCCCAGATAGCATGCATTGAAGAAAGGAAGTCATTAATAGATCGACTGTCTCTTGACGCATGCGATGTAAGTTCCCTAACAGTTGATATTGATGAGCAATGTCTGATGTGGAATAACGACCAGCAAGAAGATCCCAGGCTTCCTTTGCTGTATTTAGACGACCAAACTGAAGTTTGATGGATGGAATCGAAGTATTTCGAAACCACGTAAGTATCTGGTGATTCTTGCTCTCCCACTCTTCCAATCGTCCAGCAAATGTATCGTCATCTTCTTCGACGGTCTGAGAAGGCTCGCGAAGGTTTCCAGTGACATAACGCCAAAGCTTACGTCCCCTTAGAAAACTAGACATTTCTTGAGCCCATAAAATGTAATTTGATCCATTTAGGATGGTCTCGAATTGGCATTGAGACTTCTAACTTGTCCATGATAGGCGATATACTAGTAAACTCAATCGATTCTTTGATGAATTTGAGAAAAACTGATATTTGTAGAGCTGATATGAAGAAAATAAGGCCGAAAATAGACTTAGAACGATGAAATACCTCAAGAACCGGTCTAGAAATGCCAAGAACCGGTCGGAAATTGGCTGAACCGGCTGAAAAACACTGTGAACCGGTCGGAATCTGACTGAACCGGTCGGAATCTGGTTGAACCGGTTGAAAACACCTTAAAATCGCTCGAAAACTGCACGTGGGCTGACGTCACTGATACGCGCGCAGAGGGTTGACCGGCGCGTGAGGGCGCGTGGCTGACTCCCCGGTGTCGTGGGCGCGTGGATCTCACGTGCAGAGGCTTTGGACGGCGCGTGAGGGCGCGTGGAGTACTTTCCGGCGACGTTCGTTGCTGTTCTGGACTCGTATGGGAATGTAGAACCTGTATATGTGGTTTTCGATTAAAAATTCTAAGAATTGTTTTCGAAATTTCCACCTGCAAATGACGACGGCGTCGGTGGTCGTCAGTAGTCCTATAGCACGACTGACGTGTGGCTTCTCTCCGTGGTAGATCAAGATGCTGCGACAATGGCGACCACTCTCTTAGACAAAACCTCGCTCTGATACCATGATAGAATAAAGTGAAATAATGAATTTCTGTATATTTCAGTGTGTATAATACTGACGATACAAGGGCCTATTTATAGGCTAGTCTAGGCAACTATCTAAAGTAATAGAATATTACAATATCATAATCAAATCAATTATAATCGATATGAAATCAATTATAAATCAATTTGGAAAATAAATATTTCTAACATCCTAAAATATCTCTAACAAGTTTGATTAAGATAAACTATTGCTACTTGACTACTAAATTATGGATGTGTCAGAAAATGGAAAGGAATCGGATGATAATTCTGACTAAACCTGCTTTTCATACAACGTGAATCATGTGATTCGTGTAGTTGGCAAATCAATTGAGCCCACCAAGGAGTTGTTACCCAGTATCATATACTCAAATGTACAAGAATATGTAGAAGATATATGCATAATTTAATGGATGTCCAAATGGCAGAGCAAGTCCCAACTTTTCCAAGAATTTTCAATACCATCTCAACCTATTAATCCTATAAAAAAGAACACCAACCTTACAATTTTATATTCCATCTATCCCAGATCCTTTGACACCATGTGGGGGAGGGAACGTTCCTCTAGATTTCTTTCCAAATTTCAATTTCGCTCCTACTTCTACTTTTTGTTTGTTTGTGGGATCTTCTCTCCCTTCTTTATTTAGATTACAAATCCGATTATATTTAATTGGCTTCACATCATTACCAAGCAAGATTAAATATTAGAAGCTTTTTCGAATTCACGATATCGAAAATTGCAAAAAGGGTAGACAGAATATAGTTTTTGAAGGGATCCAGCCTTGGGATGGACTTGATACGAGTTCAAAAGGAGAGTATTTTTTTTTGTAAATTGGAAACAGATGAAAAGATGAGCACTTTTTTTTTTTTTTTTTTTTTTCATTTTTTGATGTCTTTCCAGGAATTGTCAATCGTGGAGATAAAGCACCAGCTACTCAAAATAGTGGAAAGTGATAACCGGCGCTTATGAACAACAGTTGACGTTCCACTTTTCTATGTTCTACCGCCATGGAACACTATCCTGAGGAAGTAGATGAAGCAATTGCTTCACCTCGCAAAGCGAGAGGGTTCCTGGCTCCTCTTCTTTGCCTTCACTACAACTTTTGGTTCCCAATCAACCATCCTTCCAATCAAAAGCCCTTGCTCGCCTCCTATAGGAAGTCAAATGAACCTTAACGTTTGAGCAAATATGTTCATCATGCCAATCTAGAATTCGTTTGAGCGCTCCTATGAGAAGAAGCAATATCGCAGGGGTCCCATCCGGCTTACTCATTTGCTAATAAAGGCTGTTTTTCTCCCCCTAATAGCAACAGCACGCTCCTCGGTAGAACGGGATCAGTTTCTTCTTCTTCAAATCAACGTTGGTGTTTAATCCGTGGACAATAAGGTACGCTCGATTCTGTGGTATGTCTTTGATCGGTGATACATGTTTGTTTCTGGGCTCGTCTTCTACATTCGTTTTAAGGGTTCGATTTAGTGTCGAATCCGTTTTAGGAAATCAGTAATTCCCAACAAAAGGCAAACCATCCGGTTCGACTGGGTCACATCAAGCACCATACTGGACAATTAGATTGTAATCCCTCATGTCGATTTCTTCCCTGCCATAACTTCCATTTGTCTACTTGCACAGATATCCACTCCAAAACTATATGTACCACATCTTGAAGCTTTCCTCCACGAATCGCCATGAAATGCATTACAATCTTTGTTGCTATCTACTTGGTACTAACATGAACGACTCTGATTCAAACCAAAATCTTGCAAGCTCATGAAAGACACCCTAGAGCACTATGCTCTCTTGCCCGGAACGGAACAAGCACAAATGCTCAGTGCTCGGGACACCGACATTTTCATAAGGCGAGGTTGAAGAAAGGCGAGAAGCACTTACTCCTACTTCTGGATTACCTGAACACACGTGATACGGCGAATTTCACGAGCGGTCTGGGGAAGAGAGGCAACGACTTGATTCTATCTAAGCCACGCGCGAGCTATTCCTTTGTTTTTGCTGGAATTCGAAGCTACGGTGCACTTATAGCTTGGAGCGCGCGCGCGCGCTAGCGCTAGAGAGACGGAGAGTTGCCATCGGGGGGAGCGGACGGAGGTGGACAGATGCCAAGCAATTCATGGGCTCGACGGTGAGCCTGCCCAACCCAATCCAACAGACCCAAAAGGGCCCGAATATCAATATGGGCGGGTCTGAGATATGAAATTACTCGAAAGCCTGGCTAAGCACGAATATGCCTGATCCTGCCCTACTTAATCCGAATCAAAAGGTGCCTGCAACCATAACCTGCTCGAGTAAATCAGATTTGAGATGTACTTGGAGTCCACGAGAAGGGAATCATCGCGCCAGCCATTAAATGCCAACCAGCTGTCCAATCGTCCTACCCTAGCTAGCAACAAAAATATTAGTGCTTCACTTGTGCTTGCTTCGATTCGTACTCAGACACCAAGCCCTGCGGTACCACCACCATGGCGCACCAGCAACTTTCTTCGCAGCCCGCCACAGTAGGTACCGATGAACACGACCAGGAGGCCATTGATGAGCTAATTGCTTCGCTTCCCATAGCCAAAGGCTTGGTTCGTCCCATCCATCGCCTTTACCAAAACTTTTGGTACCCGATCCCCGTGCTTCCCAACGTGATCGCGTTCCAGCGGCACTTCAAAGCCAAAGACAAGGACATTGTCCTGGTCTCTCAGCCCAAATCGGGAACCACCTGGCTAAAGGCCTTAGCGTTCTCCATCATTAATCGCTCCCACTTCGGCATCTCCAACACGCCCTTGCTCACTTCTAACCCCCATGAAGTCGTTCCTTTCATCGAGCATAAGCTGTGGCCCGACCTTGATGGCCTAGCGGAGCCAAGGCTCTTTGCGACGCACATCCCTTACCCATCCTTGCCGGAGAGCGTCAAGCTGTCGGATTGCCGGATCATTTACATCTGTCGAAACCCATTGGACACTGTGGTTTCCTCTTGGCACTTCTTAGTTGAGACGGTGCAATCGGAGGACCAGCCAGATTGGTCCTTGGAGGAGCATTTCGAGACCTTTTGCCAAGGGCAAGTCCTGTTCGGGCCGTTTTGGGATCACATCACGGGTTATTGGAAAGAGAGCTTGGAGAGGCAACGCAAGGTGTTGTTCCTCAAGTATGAGGACTTGAAGGAAGATACTGGAGGACAGCTGAAGAAGGTGGATGAGTTTGTGGTGTAGAAAATTATTCACATGAATAATTAATTAATCAAGAAGAATCGAATCCATATATGATTGTAAAACACCGAGATCAATAAATACAGCGTAATTAAAGCGTACCTATTTGAGCCATTGCTTCACTTGAAGAAAATAGATCAATCTGATAACCAGTGATTTATCAGAATGCCAGATCTTCCTCTCTATGACCTATTTCAGTATAGCAGCTTTCAATGGGAATAAAGCAACTGATAGGTATAACCTACTATTTTTATAGGCTAGAGAGGGGACCTAAGAAACCCTAATCAACAGCGCGTGTCAACCCCGGGCCCTTCCCATTACGGGCTTTAGTTAAACACAATTGCCTACACTTTGCTACTCAACTCAACAGCCCGTTATCAATAGATGCCAATACCCAATTCAATCGATCACCGTAGGGTTCAACAAATATTGGAATATCCATTAACCCGATTATTTAAAATAGAAAATCAATTAATTAATGTAAGCCCATATTATAGGAAATTTCCAACATTCTCCCACTTGGGCTACATTAATTAACTTATTTTATTTTGAAAAGATTTTATATTGAAAACGACACTATCGGGTTAATAACTGAAAACTTTGTTTTATGTGGCCACAAATTTTAAAAAATAATATTCCAATAATGGCATCTCAATACCAATCCAATCCTATATAATCTTAGTATAGGACTATGGAGATCAATGTGTTAAGAAAATGCCACAACACAAAACCTTCCATAATCACATATAATAAGTATTATATTTTCATGGATCATGGGCCTAGTAGTGTAGTAAGAAATAGTGCCAATATGTGATTAAGATATACACTATTTCTTATCGGTCCTCAATGCAATTTCTCAACGACATGAAATTGCATCAGCGCAATTTCTAAACAACATGAAATTGCCTCAGTGCGATTTCTAAACAACATGAAATTGCACAATTATGTCACAATCCAACATGAGATCTCATAATCAGTGACATCCAGTCATCTTTAAATTAAAATTTGTTTAAACATACTGTTTTATACTTCCATTTCTTAGTCAACAGGAGAAAGGATAACAATAGAATCAATAACAACAATCATTGAAAATAAATGCTTTAATATACATCATAAAAGCATTATTAGTCTGCATATAACTATAATCTCCAGAAATACAAATTATGAGACTCCCACTAACAAAAGAAATCAAAAGAATCTAAACTACCCATATTCTTTACATGTTCTTTAAACAAAATAGGTCGTAAGCCTTTTGTTAGAGGATCAAATAACATTGACTCAGTTATGACATTCTCGATCACAATATCTCCATTTTTAACCAAGTCATTAACATTATAATATTTGATCAAGTTAATATTTCAACTGTGGCATTATTGTTATTTACAGCAAATGTAACTGTTTGTCACACATAATGCAATAAGATCAATTATGGGCAATAAGTAACTCAACAAAAATAATTAGTACATCATAAACTCCCCTTTGGGTAGAGTGTATAATGCACCATTATTTTTCCTAGCATGAAATTTATAAAGCAACAATAAGGAGAATTACATATAATTGTCAAGGATCCATCCCCTTTGGGCAGACAAATCCTTTAAATCATACATCTCCATAATATTAACATAGAGACGATAAAGGAGAATTACATATAATCTTCAAGGATCAATCCCTTTTGGGCAGACAAATCCTTTAAATTATATATCTCAATTATCTCAACATAGAGGGGAATTACACATAACTTTAAAAAATCTATCCCCTTTAGGTAGATAAATCTTTTGAGTCACACATCCCCATCATTCATCTCTATTATATCAATATAGAGGGGAATTACATATAACTTTCAAAAATTTATCCCCTTTGGGCAGATAAATCTTTTTGAGTCATACATCCCCATCTTTTAATTTTGGAATTTATCTTCATCCAATTTTCAAATTAATATACACAATAACCCCCTTTGGGCAGGTAATTGTATATACTAATTTTTATCAATAGGAAACTCCAAAAAATATATGCCCAAAATTCATCCAAAATTCATCTAACAATATGAAGCACTTTACGACATGTGCTTCCCAAGATCATATTGCATTTATCAAGCAACAATTTTTACCACAATTTTTATTTTTATTTTTAAATGGAGGGTGAGAAAAACAATTTTAGTCCAAATCACTGAATTAACCCAACAAAAGAAAGGATATGTGCATCTAGCACTTCAACCAGCATGTTTCGTATTTAATTTTAAATTACTCGTGCACCAAATACCAAACAAAGACACCCATGCAGGAACTACAATATTTACAAGAAAAAGAATGGCACCCAAGCTGCATACTCGACCTCAACTAAAATAGAATGAAGAACACTCTAAGCAAGCACTGTAACCAATTACATCAGACAGGGAAAACAACCCATCATTTTGTCACCTTTAGTCAATAGGTTCTTATGTTTAAATCAATAAATAAAAGTCCCACTAGCAATATTAAGCTTACTTTCCCTTTTCTTCTACACAATGGTTGTTCACATAAAACACTATCACGGACCATTACTTATAGAGACATAATTGAATGAGAAGTTCACCATCCATCAAAGAAAACCAAGTTCATCAATCCATAAGCAGTACCCATGATTACCATCAATGGAATTCGTCTAAATTTCATTAAAAAAAAAAAAAAGATCTTGAATCCACCACAAACAAGGATATGAAAGCACACATCAATCAGTACACTAGCCACCAGATTCCAACATATGTGAATCATTAAACGCGAATCTACACGAGAAACCGAAGATATTCAAGCCACTCAGCCCTCGAACCCGAATTGTTCACACGCCCTCCAGTCAAAGCAAAAGCTACTACACAATAAGGCTCAATCCCATGAATCTAGCCCAAATCACACCAACACCATCTATGTTTTCGCAGATTTAGTCCAGCAGAAGCAAAATAGAGGGCCACGATTCACCAACGGAAACCCATGATGGGTCCCACATCAAGCACTCTTTTGTCCGTCAGATCCAAATGTAAACTTTCCAAAAATATTTAAGGTCCAGATGATTGTTTCCTCAAGCTGGACCACTTTTGCTAGGTTAATAGCACCAACCCATGATGGGAGAGAACTTCTCCCACAAGCTAAAACATAAGCACTTAACTGAGTACCTCCACATGTTAATTGGAACGGCAGCACTCTTTGTTTTATGTATCTCATCAATCGAGTCCTCCACCGCCGTCCTAGTCCATTAACCCTTTCTCGAATTTGTGCAGGAAAGATGAAGCATCCATGTATGCAAAAATATTATCTGTCCCAGCAAACAAACTTGGCTAATTTAACTAGGAGTAGACGTCCTAGACTAGCCATGGTGGAGCACTCATGTCTGCTAGGACATTTGCATGCTCGAGTTCACAATTTTCCATGCTAATTAGTGGAATAACAAACCTTTCATGTACGAGGATTCCTAGAAAACAATGGGAACTCTCTTCCTTGCACTTGCTTTTCTAATTACAAAAGCTATCAACACTCTATCTTTACCAATTAGTTTACAAGTACTTACCACACTTTGGAGCCGAACATAACCGACGAATCATCTGTCTCTTGCTTGTGAGAACTAACAACAATTTTATACTCGACCAGCAAACAGATTAATTAATCACAACTTTCTCAAGCAAGCATGTTGCAAGACCCCAATCATTATTCCAATTAAAACACTCAAATCTTGATCAACTAGATAACTATACATAAAGATCAGCATCAACCTAGTAACATTGAATGTGAGCCCCACACGTTCAACATGGAATAAAATCGTGAAATCCTATGATCGCACCATATAACGCAATCTACCAACATTTATTGTAAAAAAAAAAACGGCATCAAGCAAGTACGTTTACACTCCTTGTCATGAAAAATTAGCTAAAAAGAGGGCAAGCCTCGAGTCCAATCCAAAAGAAATTTTCGGTGGCTGCACGTGACAATCAGGATGAAGCTATAATCCATTAAAGTATGAGGGCGACTAGAAGAAAATAAAGACTAATAGTATGATAATCGAAAGAAACACACTCTTCCAGCATTAGCAGAAGAATCTAAAAGCACCAAACAAAATAGATGTGGACACCTGACAATAAGATAAAAGCGCGGATGCCATGGAATATTAGGATTCAAAACTAAGTCTCCTTCAAAGAGCATTGGTCAAAGAGAGTGTACACATAAAAGACTTTCGCACATCAACTACGATTTCTAGCGACTGCCACCGCACACATGTCGCATTATGCATTGGCACCCTAAAATCTTACATGCAAAGTCGGTAGAATACTGTCCCTTGATCCTGTTTGATATGCAGGTATTTACCCTTAGCCTTCACCAATATATATTTAAAATTGGCCACTTTTCTAAATATTTTCTTACAAAAAAACTATTAGCCATCATCTAACATAGCAACGCCCACACGAACAGATCCTTCGCCGACCCATCGCCGCAACACGATCGTGGTGAACGAATTTCACAGCCGCCTACCACCACAAAAATACAAATCTTCACAAACCCTCCATCCTTCTCGTCGCAAATGAATTCGGCATCGACTAGCGACTATGGGTGAACTCGCCACGGCAACTGAACAAAACCACCGAGAGGAGCAAGTCGATTCCGAAATCAGAGAACGACGAGTGAAAGAGTGCGTGTGTTGACCGACAGTTCATAATTCAAACGACACGGCGCGACGCAAAGAAAAGCATCAAGTGGAGAAGAAAAACGAAGGTAACGCTAGAATGTAACTTAAAATTTTAGAACTTTTTCATGTATAAACCCTAGAATTTAAAATTTAAAATTCTCTCTCAATTCTCAGCGAAATTATACAAATCATATATGGTTGGAAAGATCTCGACATGTAGAACAAAAGCCCTATGGTTTCAGATCAATCAAGCAAAAAATCCACATGAAAGATAATGCCCATATTTGGCTCAAAGAGGAAAATTTCGAATTTGTCCATAAAAAGATAAAATTTGGGTTCTACAATCATATATGACAAGCTCTGATACCACATATAGAAAATTATTCACATGAATAATTAATTAATCAAGAAGAATCGGATCCATATATGATTGTAAAACACCGAGATCAATAAATACAGCGTAATTAAAGCGTACCTATTTGAGCCATTGCTTCACTTGAAGAAAATAGATCAATCTGATAACCAGTAATCTATCGGAATGCCAGATCTTCCTCTCTATGACATATTTCAGTATAGCAGCTTTCAATGGGAGTAAAGCAACTGATAGGTATAACCTACCCTTTTTATAGGCTAGAGAGGGGACCTAGCAAACCCTAATCAACAGCGTGTCAACTGGGTACTTCCCGCTAATACCCAATTCAATCAGATCACTGTAGGGTTCAACAAATATTGGAATATCCATTAACCCGATTATTTAAAATATAAAATCAATTAATTAATGTAAGCCCATATTATAGGAAATTTCCAACATGTGGGGCTTCCCTTCACTGAGGAGGAAGAAGAGGGAGGTGTGATAGAAGAGATAGCTAACTTGTGTAGCTTGAAGACCCTGAAGAACCTGGAGGTCAATAAATCCGGCAAATTACTGGACAAAATCATTGAGAAGAGAAGCTTTTTTAGAAAAGGGGAGGTGGGTGATTGGGTCAACCATCTCACTCCTTCCATGGTGGATCGCCTCAATAGCATCATCCAAGAAAAGATGAGGCCCTTTGGGTTGGAATTCAGAATGTGTTGAGCGTTAAATCCATTTACTTTCTCTTCGTGTGTCATTAGAAATAAGTGAAATTAATAATGGAAGGATCTGCAGTCCTCCTTACTGGTGCAATGCAGAGAATTCAAGAATCCTTGACTTCTCTGATACTGTAAACTACTACTATCCTATACTAGTGACATGTGTTGTCTACGTGTTCAGTCAATTAGAGATCATGTATTCATAAATTTACTGTTAATTCATCAAATTTTCAAAAAGTAATCCTAAATTATTCGTATGATTTCTCATACGTGTACCTGTGAATGCATCTTACTGTTTCTCCTTACTCTTGGATTAATTCATTTTCTCATAATTCACGAGCAAAGGATTGGACAACTCCCCCTCATTTCACTTGAGATCTAAAGTTTGAATTATATCGAGTCCCTTCTTTCAACAAAGGAGATAACACTTCAATGACAAAATTAATAATTGTCCGCTATCGCTTTGCAATTTCATCATAATGTTTTACATTCACACCTCACATTTTACACGACTCCACAACATGTGCTTCCATGATCATTGCATACTCTTTTTCTCTATGTCATGGCACGCATGCAAAAGGATGGCTCTCCGATAGAATTCAACTGTTCGCACTTTTATTAGGGTTTTTTCACCTTACTAGAGATATCAACTTTTGTTTGTCTGACTTTCCAAATCATTAAATTTAGCAACTCTCTTTAGACTTGTTGACATTTGCTAGAGCTATTACCAATTTTTATTCCGATTAAGTGATCGATAAGTTTTGCATTATTAGTTCTTATTCATGTTATTTACCAACATTTGTTTGGTTTGTTCGAATTATCGTTTTTTTTTTCTTATTTTTGACAAAAAAAATCTCTTGTCATTTGTAAATTTCTATTTACCATTTTCACCGGCATGTGCAACTATTATATGAGAATATTAATTTGTGTTGTAGTTAATTGCTCAAAAAGAAAAAGGAAAGAAAATGATAAAAAGAAAAAAATTAAAAAAAATCACAAAAATTGTCAACATCAGTTATTTTTAACTAAAATTCATCTGAATGATAAAATTGGCAAATCTTTCAAAATTTTATGACTAAATTAAGACAATTGAAAAGTGTAAGACTAAATTGGCAAGTTATCAAAAAGTTTATG
Organism: Eucalyptus brandiana; assembly: GCA_014182725.1. Taxonomy (NCBI): domain Eukaryota; kingdom Viridiplantae; phylum Streptophyta; class Magnoliopsida; order Myrtales; family Myrtaceae; genus Eucalyptus; species Eucalyptus brandiana. Next base: position 56,939,233 of record CM024675.1, read on the forward strand.
ACTAAGGACACGCATGGCAATCGGCCAAATAATAAATTTTTTTTATTCTTTTGTTCCCAATAAGAGATTCGGAACAAAAATTCGTTTGGTAAAATTTTTGTTCCGAGGAAATTTGTTCTCTCGAATAGATTTGGAATAGAATTAAGGAGTAAAAAAAAATTAATTCTTTGTTCTCGAGGACAATTCCAAAATCAAAGCCAATTCATTTTTTTTTCTCTTCTTTCTTCTTGTTCTTCTTCTCTCTCTTATTCTTCTTCCACTGCCGCTATGTTAGTTGCCACCATCGCTGCCAATTGCCAGCAACCAATTGGGTGAGATCCGGCAAGCTCGCTGGAAGCTCGCCTGAGCCTCACTTGTGGATAGGCGGGCCTCGCCCGAGCCTCCCTCGGCCACTGTTGAGGCTCACTTGACCATTGGCAAGCCTCGCCTGGCCACTAGCAACCCTCACTTGGCCTAGCGAGGCCTAACCGAGCCATGGTTGGGCGAGGTTCGACCTCGCCTAGATCTAGCGAGGTTGAGCTCGCCTAGCCGCCGACAAGGCTCAACCTTGCCGAACCACTACGAGGTTGGCGTCACTCGGCTAAGGTCAAGCCAACCTCACGGTGGCCCAGCAAGGTCAAGCATCGTCGGTTGCTAGGCGAGGCTCGGCTTAGCCTTGGTTGGGCAAGCGACTTAGCCTAGATCTAGTGAGGTCGAGCCTCGCCCAGCTACCATCAAGGCTCAGTCGATGAGGCGTAGCCTTGCCGGAGGCCAGTGACTAGCCATCCCGTAGCCGACAACCGGCCAAAGCTTGAAGAAGAAGAGAAAGAAAAGAAAAAAAAAGAAAAGAAGAAAAAAAGTAATAAAATTATTTAATAATTAAAAAAATGATTTGGATTAGAAATTTTGAGAATGATACCAAATGCAATTCTAGCCCAAGAGTAAAAATTGTCCAAACCAAATGCCTTGAAATGCTTTAGAAATTATTCTTGAGAACATAATTAAAAAAAAAATCATTTCTAATTAGAAATTATTCCTAGGAACAGGATAGTTACTAAACGTACCCTAAATTGACATAACCAAAAAGTTTATAACTAAATTAGCTACTATATAATAGGTTTATGAATTTTTAAATAATTTTCTTGACATAAATGATTACAATCTGAACCAAATGTTGCAAAATCATGGAAGGAAAGTTATTTAATAATTAATTGATTTCTTGTGAATTCCCTAACCTAATGAGGATGGCATGCTTGGATCATATGTCAGACGTGGACTAACAGCGATGCAAGAAAGGTAGCTCATGATTTGTACCGCTCCATCAATATACAATATGATCGGAAATTCTGGGGTTTCAATCAAATTCCATTATATATCATAAATTTTATTAATCATGAGAAACCAAAATGCGAGTCTTGTAGGATATAAAGTGGGTGCAGAAGCGGGGGAAAAGTTGGAAATATACCATGAAAAGGTATTATCTCTTAAAATTAGGCTTAGAAATTAGAATCCTTCACACCTCTAGTTTTGGATAGAAACTCAAATCTTGGTAGCTCGACATATGTGGTCACCTCTTATTATATAAACCCGGAAATTGAGAACGACGGGAGTTTATGCCCGAAGAAGACAAACACCCCCCCAAACAAAAAAAAGTTTCTTTACGACCAAAAAAATCTGAATTATGGATATGCTAATTTTGACTAAACCTTTCTCATGAAGTACCGTGAGTCCCCCAAAGAAAGGCCTTCCAAATTAATACAATGTGAATTGTCACGACCAAAATTTTCGGATTTGGATCACCTAGGTTTGGCCAATGGATTGTTAAGCCTGGACTTAACTCGGGCTCTCCCAAGCCCATATCAATTCGCGACTTAGGTTTAAGTTCTTAACATATAAATTATTTTCAATCAGGAGTCGCCACTAATCTATTTTCGGTGGGTCGATTAGAAACCCAAGTAAAGCAACGGGAGATTTACTTTACTCATACGAACCAGAGATTCATGAGTTCGGGGACTTGGTTACGCTAGAATTCTCTAACGCCCTTTCGGTATCTTTTTTTATTTATTTTGAAAAATGTTTTTTTTGTAGGCAGTTTGGATTGATTTTAAATCTAATTCCCTAACATGTGAAGCGATCATGCGGGTGCGCAAATTGCCAATTTAACACCCAAGAAAGCAATTAAATAATGTAGAACTTACCTCAAAGTAACGAAAGCATCTGCAGTGTTAAATTAAAATCCACATCAACAACCCTAGATATGATTTCTAATTAACACGCAATTTTAATTTTTGTTTTCACTTTATTAATGAAAATCATGCGATGCATGCTAATAAGCTAATATGACATGGCAGCACGACCTAAACTATATGACATGAAGAAATGCAATAATTAAATGCAATTTAAATGACTTAATTCTAATAATATGCAATGCAATGCAATGACATACAAAATTATTTCAACTAAAATGACATGCAACATGCAACTTAATATGCGAGCTATATGTCACGCGACATTTATTAAATGACCTAGTCTAATGACGAGGAAGTTTTAATTAAATGAATCTAGTAATTACTAAATGACGTGCATTTCATGAATCTAATTCTATATGATGTGCATATAATCATTCCTAACAAAAGCGTGCAATCTATTTGGGAGAAATTATCTAAACCTATAATATGTAATCCTAACATGCCATGACGTGCAAAGAATGCCCTAATTCTACATAACATATGCTTGATGTTTTTTTATGTTTTTTCTTTCTTTATGAAATTCGAAATTAAAACTTGCCACGTAATTAAACATGCAACTTAAATTAAACAAAAACTAACATCCTAAATGAATACATTTTTATTTTATATTTTTCTAAATTCGAAATAAAATCCATATTCTAGATATGCATGATAACAAGAAATATTTTAAAACAAACCAAATACTAATTCAAATATTTTTTGGATTTTTTTAATGGTTCTCCAAAACAAGCAATTTTCAAATAAACATTGTTGTATTTAAACTAATCAAAGCATCCAATCAAATAAAGGATTAAAATAATCGAAAAAATAACATGTTGTCTCACAGATCAAATTAATGATTATCCTAACCCTAATTATCACGACAAAGAGTTCAAAATAACTAAAAATCTGATCTGAATTCATATGGATCAAATTAATAATTATATTGATTCAACACTTAAAATACTATCGACAAACCCCAAAAATTAATATAATTAAAAAAATGATTCGACATCCTACAGATCAAATTAGTAATTACAATAATTATGGGGAAGACCCTGCGGATAACGCCTACAGAATTACAGAATTCATGAAATGAAGATCACTTCAAATTTTCACAATAACAACTAAACTTAAAAGAAATAAATAAAATAAAGTTAAAAAAAGAAAATAAAACTACCTAATTTCCTTTTTTTTTCTTTTTTTCTTTTCCTGCTTTCTTCACCCACGGTTGAGCGGCTTCGGTGGATCACCGGGGGTTGGGTCGTCGGCGTTCAGAGCTCCGGCAAAGACCAGCAACGGGCTAATCGGCAGCAAGCGGTGGCATCGTGAGGAGCAGTAGCAGGCAGCCTCGCTCGGGCTCGGGCTCAGGCAGAGGATCGGGGTCGGGCTGTGGCAGAGGATTGGCGTCGGGCTGTGGGTGGAGCGGCTCGACTCAAGCGACAGGGGGCTGCTGGTACTTGGGCGATCAGGGGCACAGCAGCAGCGGAGGTGCGGCGAACCGGCTCGGGATCTGCTGGGTCGCGAGCTGCAGACAAGTTGGGGGCGAGATCGGCGTTCCGGTGTAGCAGATCGAGCTCCGAGCAGGCAGTGGTAGGGACGGTCTGGCGTCTAGGTGTTAGAGCAGGGACCGGTAGAGGAGATCTCGGCAGCGAGGGGCGAAGCTTCAGGTCGTTGCGGGTTCGGCACGACTGGGCAAGCAGATCTCGGATAGAGTGAGGCGGCCGGCGAGTTGCAGGCGAAGCGATGCGTGGCAACCGGAAGGTAGAGGCGTCGGCAGCAAGGGTGAGCGTCGCGAACAACAGGTGGGTCCTGGATCTGCTCGGGCTGCAACGGTGTCGTCGTTCGGGTAGAGCTGTAGGAGACGGTGGCTGGCAAGGTCGTGGGCGTCAGCAATGGGTGCGGTCGTCGGGTGAGTAGCGAGGGGGCTCACGGGCACTGCAAGTCGCAGGTTGCTACGCGGCGAAAGCGAGTCCGGCGAGGCGGCGTCAGACTTCGAGTGGTGGTGTGAGTGGAATTGGGTGGCGGAATGGCGATCGGCAGCTATGGCTGCACGAAGAAGAAGATGAACAGCCCCCCTTGCTTTTCTTTTTTTTCCTCTCTCTCTCCCTCTCTCACGTCACTCTCCCTCTGAGACCCCGTGTACTTTCTGTAGGAGACTTTTTACTTTTTCCAACCGGAAGAGAATTCCTTTTGCTCCCCCTTTTCACTTGACTTTTTGTGTTTTCTTTTTCGGCCCAGAGAAGCCCCCACTGTTCCGAAACCTCGCCCTCCTTTTATAGAGGAAAGACTCGAAGTTGATTGCCGAAGATTTGGCAATATTCACTCAACTTCTTCAACAAAAAATGGCTCCAATTCTTTTGAATTCAATTTTTTTTTTCAAAATTTCCCTCTAATCAAATATTATCTTCTATTTCTAAAAACTAAATCTAAATTAGGTATCAACATGAATCGACCAAAAAAATAAAAAATTAATACAATGTGCAAATTATGTGTTTGGTGCTATCTGCAATAAGAGTTTTACCTAGCACTATATTAAAATTGATGAAGGTGCGCACACAAGAAATCAATAGAAATAACTTGTAAGGAATCTATTAGGGGGTTTGTCATTTTTCGCATGTTTTTCGAGGGTATGCAATGCAGCAATGAAGTCGCCAGACTCTTTGTGGCGCACATTCCTTACCTATCAATGTCGGAGAGTGTCAAGCAATTGGACTACTAGATTATCTGTCACAACCTGTTGCACATTCCTTATTTATACGAGTTAGTTAAACCTTTATTTCTTTGTTAAGTTTTCCCAATAGAAAAGTTGTCAAATTGAAAAAAAAAAAAAAACAAATACATCAAATAAATTTATCATTTCTAAAAACCAATAACAAATTCAATGGATTGCTAACCAAGCAAATAATATGTGATAAATCAATAGAAAAAAGTTGTTAAATAAAATAAAAGTACACGCTCGTAAGTAATTTAAATAAGAATTACTAATACAAAATTAGTTGGTAATTAGCTCCAATGAATGGTGGCTTCTCATTATGAGAATCAAGAAATGAGAGAAACACCAATACGTGCCTAAGTTTATGCACGTTTGAGATTTGCTTGGAATTAGCGAGAAGGTCACCGATGCGCCAACTGTGTGGTGTTGTTACTAAGACGTGGAATGTTGAATGCCAACTCAAAAAAATCCAATCAGCTACTCAATTCCTTGGATATTACACACGAGATAAAAATGTTGCGGTTTATCCCACATCCGTTATAGAAAGGTTTGGTGGGCGGTTTCCAAGGATCTAGTAACCATTTTACTCTTGAGAATAATTTATACTCAAAAATAGTTTATATGATCTATTCCCAAGCGAGTTTTTGAGCATTCGAAAGCATTTGGTAACTGTACAAAATTTCTATTCCTGAAATAGAATGCATTTGATATGTACCCTCAATTTTTTTATGACTTAAGATTCTTTTAATTTTTTGATAATTTTATTACATTTTTATTTTTTCTTCTTTTACTTTTACTTTTTTTCTTTTCTTCTTCTTTTTTTTCCTCTAGCCAATCGCCAGGCTCGGAGGAGCCTCACCAACTAGGCGAGGTTGAGCCTTAATAATTTTATTGCATGTTTCTCTTTTTTTCTTCTTTTTCTTTTCTTTTTTACTTTTCTTCTTCATCTTTTTCTTCTAGTTAGTCGCTAGCCTTAGAGGAGCCTCGCCGGCTGGGCAAGGTTCGACTTCGCCTTGGCTGGGTGAGGCGAGACCCCGCCTAGATCTGGTGAGGCCGATTGTCGCCCAGCCACCAACAAGGGTTGGCCTCGCCCAATCCGCGCGAGGTCAACTTCGTGATGGCCAGGTGAGGTTAGTCACCAATCATCGCCATGGCTAGGTACGTGAGGTTGAGTCTTGCCGAGAGCCCACAAGGCTCCGACCAGGTCGCTAGACCTTGTCTAGTCAATTGCCAACCATCGTCGTGGCTAGCGACTAATTAGAGGAAGAAGAAGAGGAAGAAAAGAAGAAAGAAAAGAAAAGAGAAAAAAAATGGTTTGGGTTTGATTCTTGAGTTGTTCCTGAGAATAAAGAAGTAACTTTTTCATACTTCTTGAATTTATTCCAAACCTATTTCCATGAACAAATTTATTCTTAGGAACAAAAATTTTACCAAACGGATTTCTATTTTTTTCTTTGTTTCGGGGAATAAAAGAACATAATTAGATGCAATTTGATTAATTACCAAACATGCCCTACATGTGAGGGATATCCATTGAGTTAGCTTTTAGGATGAGACTTTCCCTCACACTTATAATCCAACCATCAGTCCATTTCATAACTAATGTAGGATGAACTCAAATAATCTCCCTCTCATACATTAGGCTTAGATTGAGGCCATTTGATACTAATGTTAGGTGGTCTTGGGAGCCAACGCAATGAACATGATTTGAATGAAATTGGTACATTTGTGCCCACCCTATATTAGTTATTAGATCACACGGGTCTCATGAGAAGCCAACGACATTTGCAAATGCCATGTGAACGAGGAAAGGTGAGCAGGAGGCCATTGATGAGTTGATTGCTTCACTTGCCCAAGGGAAAGTTCTAAATCTTCCTCCTCATTGCCTTTACCAAAAATTTTGGTGCCTGATTGTTATGCTTCCTTACGTGGTCGCATTCTAGAGGCATTTTGAGGCTAGAGACAAGGAAATTGTTGTGGCCTCTAAGTGTATAGAAGGATTGGTATAAATAACTAAAGAATCAACAAACAAGTGAAAGTTTAATTTAATAAGTGCAAACTTGCACATTCTCCTAACCTTCAATAGGAACTAAAATGCTAGTCCTCTCTGATCCAAACATGCAGAAGGCATATGATCAAATTGAATGGGATTTCCTTAGAGCATGCTTAATTAAGATGGGATTCTGTGATCAGTGGATACAATGGGTGATGCAGTGTGTTTCAACGGTATCATTCAACGTCAATTTAAATGGGGGACCTCTGCCTTTCTTCAAGCCAACATGTGGGATTCAACAAGGTGATCCATTATCCCCTTATCTCTTTAGTATAGGGGCCAATGTTCTATCTAACTTAATGAAACAAGCAGTATCCGATGGCACACTTTGACGAATTAAGACGAATAGCAGTTGCCCTACTCTATATCACATTTGCTATTTGCGGATGACTCCATTTTCTTTCTTAATGGAACAATATTGAGAAAACTAGGAAGTACTTAGGAATATATTTTAGTAAATATTGTTTTGCATCAGGTCAAGCTATTAATCTCAACAAATTAGGAATATATTTTAGTAAATGATGTCCAATTAACTTGAGGAGGAACATGCCTTCAGAATTAAGAGTTCCAGAAATTGAGAAAACTAGGAAGTACTTAGGAATTCCTTCGGATTGGGGAGCTTCAAAGAAGGATATGTTTGCTTGGATTCTTGCCAGAGTTAACATGAAGTTGGAAAGTTGGAAGGAGAATTTGTTATCAAAAGCAGAAAAGGAAATATTGATAAAATCAGTGGTACAAGCCATTCCTCAATATGCCATGTCCATCTTCAAAATTCCTGTTTCAATTTGCAAAGCTATTGAGATGAAAGTTTCTAACTTCTGGTGGCGAAATAGTAATAAAAAATTAGAAAAAATGGGAAACTTTGAAACTCAGAAAGGATGAGGGGGGCCTTGGCTTTAGAGATTTAATTGCTTTTAATAAAGCTATGCTAGGGAAGCAAGCTTGACGCATTTTACAGCACCCTCAGTCCCTTTTAAGCCAAGTAATGAAGGGTCTGTATTATCCACAGTGTGAGTTTTGGAAAGCTGGGAAAGGTTCCCGATCTTCGTGGGAATGGCAAAGTATTCTACTGGGAAGAGACTCTATATCTCCACATATTATGTACTTAGTTGGGAATGGAAAGGAAATTTCAATTAGAGAGGATAAATGGTTGAAGAGCGGACCTATTGGTGGCCCAGCAACAAGATGTGAGCCAACTCAAGTGGCTGATCTAATTGAGCAAGGAACTGGAAAATGGAATGTATTAAGGGTAAAATTGATGTTTGATGATCAAAGAGTGAAGGAAATACTTGCAACCCCTATTGGAATACCCACTGCAGAAGATAAGTTGGTTTGGATGAAAAACAAATTAGGGTTATATACAGTAAAAAGCGGCTACTTCACCACTAGAGAAAGTTCAACCAGCACGCATACAACAACAGCAACTTCATCTCATCAAACAAATCCAGAACTCTGGAAATACATTTGGCATTCTGGAACTCTACCGAAAGTTAAACTATTTTTATGGAATGTATGTCAAAATGCATTACGCACAATGGACAACTTGTACAGGAGTAAAATAGTACCTAACGCGTTATGCCCTATATGCAAACAAGAAGTCGAAACCATTGAACATACTCTATTACTATGCTCTTGGACAGTTCGGATATGGAGAGTAGCTCCCCTGAAAATCAAAACTTCAAGAGTCGGGTTAACACGGCTTGATGAGTGGCTGTATATAGTAAAAGCAGACCCAAGAAATGCCATCAAGTTCGACCAAACCACTGCTACCCTTTGGAGCATTTGGAAAGACCGGAATCAATTTATCTTTGACCACCGCCCCCTACATCAGCAGTAAACACTACTCAAGGCCGTCGCTTTGCATGAAAACTTCATTACATGGAACCGAAAATCAAAGGGAGAGAAGGACAGAGCAACCCAACCTCACAGATGGCAACCCCCGACCTCAGATTCGCTGAAAATCAACATTGATGCTTCCTTTGCCATCAATGACGAAGCTGAACCAAATTCTGAGGAGAGCAGGGGAGCGGACGAAAACAGGGGAGCGATCGCCTGTATCTGTCGAGACTTTAGGGGTCGGCTCGTTGATGGCTTCACCAAACTGGTCGCGGCTTCCTCGAAGGAATAGGCGGAAGCCCTTGCCCTTCTCAAAACCCTAGAGTTCTTCTCCAATTGAACTAATCTCACTTTGCAAGTACAGTTTGACTGCCTCTAGCTCATGCAAGGGATCAAGTCTTCGACGGACATCAGTTGAGAAGTGAGGACCATTGTGGATCGAGCCAATACAAAAATGATGGAGTTTTCGGGCCTTTCTCTGGCCCATTGCAGCAGGGATTCTAATAGACCAGCTAATTGGCTTGCAAAAGCTCGTAGATCAAATTGTCTTCCGTCTAATTGGTTAGCTAATCGCCCGCCTGCTCTATTTGACTTATTATGCGCCAATGCTTTTGATGTATTTCCTCCAAACATGGCTAAGTAAATCAATAGTAATTGTATTTCCGTTAAAAAAAAGATAGGAACTAAAATGAACCTTAAAGTTAAAGTGAATGTGACCATCAAATGGGTCTAGAATCTTGTTCAAGCGCTCCCAAAAGAACGGGCAACATCAGAGTGGTCCCATTCGGCTTACTGATTTGCTAATTAAAGCAAACAATCCGGTCCTCCCATAGATTAATAATACTTCTACTTTTGGATGTAATGTATGGCTATGGTCGCTTTTTGATACGGACCCACCCATGGAACGTGCCCACGTTTTATGCACTTCCACTTGGGGTCTGCGATAAGCCTTTAATGCGCCAAATGCATGGTCCCCTTGCAAAGAGATGAAAGTGGGATACCAGCTGCCTTTTAATCGTCCTGTCCTAGCCACTGGTTGGCTTTTTGACAGGTGATGGATCCCAATTCCAGTCTCGGCGACATCGAGACCCATGCAAAGATCAGCTGAGTTGTGGCTATCACGCTCAAGGTCCCTCCAATTGACAATGATATGTCCGTCTGTTTTGATTTTGTCGCCTGATATTACTATAAAATCGGGAAATAAGATATCATGACGTCGAAGATATAAATTTGGAGCATATCGTGCATTTTATTAGTTGGGTTGATACAAAAATCGCTCAGTCACCAGGATTGCGTTAAAAAATTTTCTAGGAAGCAATGTCAAAGAAAATACTGTTTTATGAAAGCTGAAATAAGATCTCTCAAAACACAACTGAAATGAAAAATAAGATGTGGTAAAGCTCAGGAAAGAAAATTCCAAATTAAAGACAATGCTGGTTATGTCCTAAATATTTATTGTAAGTGTGATTTTAACTCACATAAGTGGAAAGTTGAAGGGAAAGGATGTGCTGAATTTTCCATGGACATGTAAAGGCATGTATGAGTTTTAAGACATGTTTTGTAACCGTGGATATGTTTGACAAAAATGAAATTCCACGAGAATAATGATCAATGGTCAGATTTTGCATCTGGTATCTGCTCCTCCACAAGGACACGTGTTGCATATTGCACAAAGGCATGACACATGTCACGCATGCACAAAGGCGGCGACTTATGCCTGCATGTGGCCTGAAATGAATTTTGTTTCAATTAAGAACTTGAAATGGTCTTGATTGTTTCAAATAAGAGCCTGAAATGGTATTGGTTTTTTCAAATAAGAGCCTGACCTTGCTGGTTGTCGGCTGACTGAATTTTCCAACCAGTTGAGGATGTTTTCGTGCAAATTTTTTTTACTTTTTTTCTCCTCTTCTTTTTTCTTTCTTGGCTAATTTACTCAAATGTGACGTGAATGTCGAATCGGAAAAATACAGTCCAACTAACATGTACACCATTTAAGAGGCTGCTACGCATCCAGTTTTTACATTTTTAAGAAACAGCAAAACTTGACCACAAATGCCCCCTTAACCAGGGAGACTACCTCAACAAAAATCAGCTACATAAAGCATGTCAAGGTAGCTAGTCAAAATGCAGGATCGATGTAAACAAAAGTTCAAATGATGATTGTAACATGGCCACATTATAAGTGCAGTTTTCTTGTCTTGTAACACTGCCTTTGGTAATAAACCGCTTTAATTCCATGAGAGCAGAGACCAACAGAGGTAAAATTGCTACTAAGCTTTTGATTTAGCTCCAATAGCAGTGAGGGCCAAAACATTTTCTATCCAAGCCTTTAGCCAGAACCTACTTTGTCTTAACGAGTCAGAATTGCATGAAATCTTTTATATGCCTTTAAGAGTCCTATGCATCATCTCTAAGTTTACTGGTTAGTCTATGAGGTAACAAAGAAAATATGAATTAGTCTACAAGGTATTATCATTCAGCTTCTGTTCTGACTTGATCAAATAAGGGACACCAAGTGTCATCCACAGCTAACATTCCACAAGTGAAATTCGGACTACACACTGCAGTCTGCAACCAATTGACTTAGACAAAACCTCAATGCATCACAACACGACTTTTCTTAAAAATAATTTCCAGCCCCTGCACCGTTTGAGTAAGTGTGAACCTGGCCCTATTCACAAGCCTACATTGCATTCTTAGTACTAGCCTTCTCTAGATTCCTTTCAGATTCACGATTTTGATCTCACTTGAGATGGAGAATTAGAACTTTCCAAGTCAAGCCACTATTAAACAATGGAGATGCATATTAAGCATGTCCTTTCTGTCAAAGTCTAACTTTTCCAATAACATATGTTCTCTACTTCCAGCCACCATTCAATTTGAAAATCTTCATCCAATCAAGCCTTAGACCTTCTACAGCACTTTTTCTGACCTCAAGCATAGACAAACGCCATAGAGCTCCTTAGAACTTCGCTAATGAATTCCATGCATATGCTATAAAAATTTTTAAAAAAAAAAGGATTCTTTCTTTGAAGAACTGCTAGTCTTCCAGTGGTGAATGTACAAATCACAATAGGTAAAGAGGTCGAAATGCCATAGAGTTGATGACACAATCCAGATGATAATTCATTCTTCATTTGTCACATTTCTTGTATGATAGCTTTCCCCACACAAGGCAGACAGATTCCTAGTAATCTAATGCAGTTCATTTTCATATAAGATATCCCAAGAATGAAAAAATCCTCAACTCCCAAGTGATATCTGAACAAAGAACAAATCTTGAAGCATCCAACTTCACATTTTCTCTAGGGAAAATTGAGTTTAAAGCAGCCCGAATCCTTAAAGATATAATAGGAAATCATCAAAGTCAAATAGTTATTTACATAAGACATCACTTGATTTTTTGAAACTATGCTAATCTCCCTCGAACAGTAGTCAAACCTGTCAATTCTCCCAATTGCAGCGAAACGGTGCAAAGTAGGAGTGTCCCCCACCCCAACCTTCGATAACAGTGAAAACTATATAACTATTACATCACATGGGTCAAAGAGCTTCCTTTTATCGATTACTGCAGGTTTAATGGTCATGTCTGGCAATAAGTCGCCTCGGTGACAGACACAGAGAGAGAACCAATCCCAAACAAACAACCAGAAGCCTAAGGGAGACCATTCACACCAACCATTTATCTTCCTTACAATGATAAGACCAAGCAAGATTTAAAACAAATCACACTTGGGATTAACCCACGTAGGCCTCCACACAAAATAATTCTCAATGAGCTTCATCCTCGCATAAATTGTTAAAGCAAGGAAAAATATCCTATTCTTACCCTACAGACAGATCATCTAAAACCATCTTTCGGATACCAAATTTCATTGCACCACTACATAAACAAGAGAAGTTCATGAACCACAAAGCCCGCTCACGCACGAATGCGATTCCAGCGCCCCTCCATATCAGTTTCCGATCCCCAACATTATCTCATTGTTAGGTCCAAATTGGCGCACATCGGAGCATTAGGTAATTTGTGACCTCAAAGCACCCAAAAAACAGAAAAAATCATTATGATCCAACTTATCTGTCCTCTATTTGAAACTCTCTCCCTCAGACATCAAAATCGATAGCCAACCATCTGGCATCTGCTCTCCCGTGCGCTCATCCAGAAAATAGATAACCGAGAAAAAAAAAAAAAACCAGAAAGACTTTATCGGTCATGATGGTAGCCTATATCCGCTAGTGCAAACTACTACAGTTTTACGCTCGATATAAGCATTCGAGGGCGCATTCTCTTTTCTCGTTCATTTAGCGGCACACGTTCAACAATTCTAAATATCATCCATAGAGATATGAAACACTTTTACCATTGCTTTTAACAAAAAGATCCAGCACACAATAACTAGCACCGGCAGCGACAAAACCAATCAAGCCTATTCCAATTTACGGGAAACCTTATATGGCAAACCCTGTTCCTGTGTCCACAAACCCTTGAGCTACAAAGATATCATTTGATCTAACCAACAGCAGCAGGAGCAAAAGATAATCCCCCTTTTGGTAATCCGTGTCAACTATTTATTCTAACATGATGATTCATTAAGGACTGGAATATAAATTTTGAAATTTGTGGATCAGAAAGGGAGATTTAGTCACTAAATTGCATACGGAGGGATTGGAATGAATAATTAAAGAACCAACAAACAAGTGGAAGTTCAATTTAATAAGCACAAACTGGAGCATTCTCCTGACCTCCAACAGAAATTAAAATGAACTTTAAAAGTTTAAGCAAATGTGACCATCAAACGGGTCTAGAATCTTGTTCTAGCGCTCCCAAAAGAACAGGCAACATCAAAGTGGTCCCATCCGGCTTACTGACTTGCTAATTAAGGCAAACAATCCAGTGCTACCATAGATTAACAAACAATCCGGTCCTAACATAGATTAACAATACTTCTACTTTTGGATCCAATGTATGGCTATGGTCGCTTTTTGATATGGACCCACCCGTGGAAGGTGCCCACGTTTTATGCACTTCTACTTGGAGTCTGAGAGAAGGCTGTAATGCGCCAACTGTGTAGTCCCCTTGCAAAGACATGAAGGTGCAGTACCAGCTGGCTTTTAATCGTCCTGTCCTAGCCACTATTTAGCTTTTTGACAGGTGATGGATCCCTATAACAGTCTTGGCGACATCGAGACCCATGCAAAGATCAGCCGAGCCGTGGCAATCACGCTCAAGGTCCATCCAATTACAATGATATGTCTATGTGTTTTGATTTTGTTGCCTGATATTACTACAAAATCGGGAAAGAAGATATCATGAATGTTGAAGATATAAATTTGGAGCATAATGCAGATTTTATTAGTTGGATTGATGCAAAAATCACTCAGTCACCAAAGATTGTGTTAAAAAATCTTCTATGGAGCAATGTCAAAGAAAAATTGTTCCATGAAGGCTGAAGTTGACAGGGTTAATAAGGACACCTAGAGGGGGTAAATAGGTGTTAAAAGAAGTTTTGCAAGACTTAATAAATTAACTCGTCTATTGAGGATAATAGACTGAAGATGTAAAAGACTGTAAACAGTTATATAAAGTTACAAATTAAGGTAAATAGTTCAGGGAAAAAGAATTGAAACACAAAGTTTATAGTGGTTCGGCTTAGACCAAGCATATGTCCACTCTCTCACGCTGACAGCCCACTGGTTGGATTTCACGAAGAATCAAAAGATATTTTACAATCTCACGTCATTGATTCCACAGTGTAGAAACTTTACTACACTTTCTCAAGGTTTGACAAGTGTTTAATCCCTTTTTTGAGTACAACTTAAGCTCAGTAATTGAAATAGCAAAGAACTAGGAGCTTCCGACTTTGTAAAGGCACGTATGAGTTGCAAGACATGTTGTAATCGTGGACATGTTTGGCAAAAATGAAATTCCATGAGGACAATGATCAATGGTCGGATTTTGCATCTGGCGTTTGCTCTTCCATAAGGACACATTTCGCACATGCACAAAACGCGACACATGTCACGCATGCACAAAGGCAGTGACTCATGCCTCCGCGTGGCTGTGCACGCAGACTGCCTTCACGGTGCTTGACCACACGTGGTCCCACCTGAGTAACATTAGGGTGGTCCCATCCGACTTACTGATTTTGCTAATTAAGACAAACAATCCGTTGCTAACATCTTAACAATACTCCTACTTGTGAAAAATAATGATTGCTTGTAATAAAAAAAATGTGCTCAACTGAGTGTGATTCATTATATCACTCGATTTATAGTGGAATAATTTGTTACCATCCCCATAAATATAGGTCATACTAATAGAATTATATAAATCTGATATTTGATTTTTCTTCTTGTTTTTTCTATTTTATTATTTGATCACTTACTTCTGCAATATAAAGTTATATGCCCAAGTATACCAATTATCCATATAAGCTGTTGTTATTTTCATAATAATTTAAAAATTATTATGTTGGCAAAGTCCTATATAAAATTATATGCCCAAGGATATCATATTTAAGATGCGCTTGGTGTCCACGAAAAAGGAATCGCCACCTTTATCTATATAATATGTCATGTCTATCTATATAATATGTCATGTCTGTATACCAACCACCACCTTTATCTATATAATATGTCATGTCTGTATACCAACCATTGTGCCAGCCGGCTGTCCAGTCGTCATACCCCAGAAGAGTCACACGAGTAGAGGCAGCCTTTAAGAGGCAGTACATCCATTGCAGTCAAATAATGGGCCGTGGAGATAAAGTGGGAGCAAAACAAAGAAAAACCCACACTCGCTAGCAAGGGAAAGTTAAGTGCTTCACTTTCATCTGCTCGTTTCGATTCGTACTCAGAACAACAAGCCTAGCGGAACCACCACCATGGCACACCTGCAACTTTGTTCGCAGTCCGCCATAGCAGGTACTGAAGAGCATGATCGGAAGGAGATTGATGAACTCATTGCTTCACTTCCCCAATGGAAAGGCGCGGTTCGTCCTTTCCAGTGCCTTTACCAAAACTTTTGGTACCCCATCGTCGTGCTTCCCAACGTGATCACGTTCCAGCGGCACTTTGAAGCCAAACACAAGGATATTGTTCTGGCCTCTCAGCCCAAATCAGGGACCACCTGGCTAAAGGCCCTAGTGTTCTCCATCGTTAACCGCTCCTGCTTCGGCATCTCCAACACGCCCTTGCTCACTTCGAACCCCCATGAACTCGTTCCATTCTTCGAGTTCCAGCTGTACGGAAGTAAACTGAAGCCCAACCTTGATGGCCTGGCAGAGCCGAGGCTCTTCGCGACGCACATCCCTTACCCATCCTTGCCAGAGTGCATCAAGCGGTCTGACTGCCGGATCATTTACATTTGCCGGAACCCGCTGGACACCGTGGTTTCCGCTTGGCACTTCTTCCTTGAGATGGCGCGATTAGAAGACCAGCCAGAGTGGTCATTGGAAGAGCATTTCGAGACCTATTGCCAAGGGACAATCTCGTTCGGGCCCTTTTGGGATCACATAATGGGGTATTGGAAGATGAGCTTGGAGTGGCCATCCAAGGTGTTGTTCCTCAAGTATGAGGACCTAAAGGAGGATACTGTAGTACACCTGAAGAGGGTGGCCGAGTTTGTGGGTCTTCCCTTTACTGAGGAGGAAGAGGAGGCAGGTGTGATTGGAGAGATAGCCAAAATGTGTAGCTTGAAGACCCTAAAGGACCTGGAGGTCAACAAATCCGGCAAAGTAGCCTTGACGATCGAGTTCGAGAAGAGAAGCTTTTTTTTTAGGAAAGGGGAGGTGGGTGATTGGGTTAACCATCTCACTCCTTCCATGGTGGATCGCCTCAATAGCATCATCCAAGAAAAGATGAGCCCCTTTGGGTTGGAATTCAAAACGTGTTGAGCGTTAAATACTTTCACTTTCTCTACTTGTGTCACTAGAAATAAGTGAAATTAATAATGGATGTGCAATCTTCCTTATTGGTGTAGTATAGAGAACTCAAGAATCCTTGACTTCTTTGTCGCAAGAGACGAAACGAGTATTTGATTCTGTCAGGTGTGAAGAAAAAAAAGAAGCATTGGTAGCATCGGTAGACTACGTCTGATGCTGTAAACTATTCCTCTCCTATAATAGTTGCCTGTATTGTCTACGTGTTCAGTCAATTAGAGATCATGTATTCACAAATTTACTATTAATTCATCAGCTTTTCAAAAAAGTAATCCAATATTATTCATGGTCTCGTATGATTTCTCATACACACACACACACACACAAATACTAATCCGTCTTTTTGTTTCTCCTTAATCTTGGATTAATTCATTATCTCCTAAATCATAAGCAAAGGATCAGACAATTCCCCTTATTTCTTTTTAGATCTAAAGTTTGAATTATATTGGGCTACTTCTTTCAAGGAAGGTAGAAGTTCAATGACAAAATAAGTAATTGCGCTATTGCTTTGCACTTTCATTTAATAACAAGAAGGCATTTTCACATCATGATGATTTACATTCGCACATCACCTTGTGCATGATTCAACAACACGTGCTTCGATGAGAATTGCATACTCTCTTTCTCTATCTCATGTAAGCAAGAAGATGATGCTCTGATAGGGTTCAAATGTTCGGACTATTATTAGGTTTTTTCGCTTTATTGGAGCTACCTACTTATATTTGTCTGACTTACCAAACCACTAAATTTAGCAACTCTATTTAGAATTGCCGACTTTTATTGGAGCTGTTACCCACTTTTATTCTGATTAAGTGACTAATAAGTTTTGCATTATCAATTCTTATTTGAGGTAGTTACTGTCATTTGTTTGGTTTGTTTAAATTATCATTTTTTTCCTTATTTTTGACCAAAACATCTCTTATCATTTATAAATTTCTATTCACCATTTTCACCAACATTTGCTACTATTATATGAGGATATCAATTTGTATTTAAGTGGTTAACTACTTAAAAAGAAAAAGGAAATAAAAGAAAGAAAAATTAAAAAAATTAAAAAAATCAGAAAATTAAAAAAATCGTTAAAACTATTAATGTTAGTGATTTTTAATCAAAGTTGATCGGAATGACAAAATTAACAAATTATTAAAAATTTATGATTAAATTAATACAATTGAAAGGTACAAGACTGAATTGGTAAGTTGTCAAAAAGTATATGACTAAATTGACACAACTGAAAAATTTTAAAATGAATTGGCCGTCGTATAATAGGTTTATAATTTTTTGGACAATTTTCCCTACATAAAATGATTATGATTTGAACTGAATGTCGCAAAATCATATAAGGGAACCTATTTCATAATTATCCATTTCTTGTGAATTCCCTAACCTAATGTGGATGGCCTGCTTTGGTCATATGTGAGATGTGGACTAACTTCGACCCAAGAAAGGTAGCTCATGGTATGTACCGCCCCAACAATATACAAAATGATCGGAAATTCTGGGGTCCCAATCAAATCCCATTATATATCATAAATCTATTAATCATGAGAAACCAAAACGCGAGTCTAATAGGATATAAAGTGGGTGCAGATATTAGAAATATACCGGGATAATGTATTATCTCTTAAAAGTAGGCCTAGAAAACTTATTTAGAATCCTTCCCACCTCTATTTCATGATAGAAACTCAAATCTTAGTAGCTCCACATATGTGGTCACCTCTTATTATATAAAACCAGAAATTGAGAGCCACGGGAGTTTACGCCTGAAGAAGACAAAACTCAAAAAAAAAAAAAAAGAGCTTCTTGACGACCGAAATAACTGAATTATGGATATGCCAATTTTGAATAAACATTTCTCATGAAGCACCGCGAGTCCCCTGAAGAAAGGCCTTCCAAATTAATAAAATGCACGAATCATGTGTTTGGTGCTATATGCGGTAAGAGTTTTACCTAGCACTATATTAAAATTGATGAAGGTGTGCACAAGAAATTGATAGAAATAACTTGCAATGAATCTACTAGGGGATTCGTCATTTTTTACGTGTGCTTAGAAGGTATGCAACGCCTATAAAGCAATGAAGTCACCACACTCTTTGTTACCCACATTCCTTACTCATCCATGTCGAAGAGCGTCAAGCAGTTAGACCGCCGGATTATCTGTCGCAACCTGTCGCACATTTCTTATTTATACGAGTTAGTTACAAGCTTTATTTTTTTAATTAAGTTTTCCCAATAGAAAATTTGTTAAATTTAATTATAAAAAAAAACCACACACACATACATCTGGGTAACTAATATGGATTGATAATTTCTAAAGATCAATAACAAATTTAATGGATTGCTAACCAAGCAAATAAAATTTGATATATCAATGGAAAAAAGTTGGTAAATAAAATAAAAATGCACGCTCATAAGTAATTTAGATAAGAATTAGTAATAAAAAAATTAGTTGATAATTCAATCTAACAAAGTTTAATAAATGACCTAGATTTTTGTGGAAATGATTTAATGAGCAAGAGGCCTCGATTATCCTATTACTGAAAGAGTAAACAAGTATTCGAAATGACATGCGTAACAATTTCGTCACAATTCACTTGATATGGACATAGAGTACTACGATTCAAACCAAGCTCTTCTAAATGATAACGCTAGTATGAACACTTAGAGGGGGGGTGAATAGGTGTTAAACAAGTTTTTGCAAGACTTAACAACTTAATTCGACTTATAATAAAACAGTAGATTGAAGATATAAAAGATTATAAGCTGATATATAAGACAGCAAATTAAGTAAAGAGATTAGGGAAAGAGAATTGAAACACGAGGTTTATAGTGGTTCGGCTTAGACCAAGCCTACGCCACTCTCCCGCACTGGCAGCCCACTGGCTGAATTCCACTAAGAATCAAAAAAGATTTTACAGTATCACGTTCTTGATTCCACAGTGTAGAGACTCTGCTACACTTTCTCAAGGTCTCATAAGAATTTGATCTCTCTTTTGAGTACAATTTAAGCTCGACAAATTGTAACAGCAAAGAACTAAGAGTTTCAGACTTTGGAATTTTTCTTTCACGCACGCACTCAATTAACTTGAGCATCCTCCTTATATACTCTTCAATGCCATCATAACCGTTGGCACCTTCCAAATGAGTTTTTCCAATCTACCCGTTGGACAGAATCAATTCAGAAGATCTCGAGTTATTTAAGGAATGTGATGATAGCCCACCAATCATGCTTGCCCATACAATCAGGATCTAGGTTTCCATAAGTAGAACCTTCCAAGTATACTTCACCATTCAATGGATCTAATTATTCAAGTTGATTTCAATAAGAATAATTGATCACGAGATGTTATCTCCAGCTATGAGATATTTTTCAATCGTACGAATCAAATCCTTAAAGATAAACTTGTATCTGGATAAGTCTTCTTCATTGGATGAAACTTTTAATCGTCGGTCTGGAAACTATCAGTGAGGGCAGACTTTAACTCTTGAGTTTGGAGGTCTTCGAGACTTTAACAATAGAGTCTCGCAAGTCTTCGACTAGGGCCGATGGAAACGCTTTGTCAACTTCAAAATAGATAAGGAAGTTTTCTCCAACAATCTCCCCCTTTTTTATGGTGATAAAATTTTCCTATAGATTTGGACACTTTGACCTACAAAACAACACTTAAGCAAACCAGGATTTCTTATAAAAGATAATTAGAGATTAGGATAAAGATAGTAGCAATTCTGCAACCACAGAAAACATGTTAGTCCTATAAAAGCAACTATCTTTATCATAATCAATACTATAGCTTAAGTTACTTGCAAGCATCATCAATCCAAACTAGTCCAAATCATAACCACACCAAACAGAAGATAAAGTCCAAAACAAAAAGTCATCAAATCTGCATAAAACCTCTCCTCCTTTTTGTCAACAGCAAAAAGTGGAGAACAAACGAAAAAGAGTTGATTGAAAATTGAGTCAAAAGCATGGCAGTTTAGGAAGGCGAACAAGCTCGAATTCTCCCATAGAATGCACTATCTTCTCAAGCCTTTCAACACTCTGCTTCAATGACTGAAAATCTTCACCCTGCACAATAGACTGTACTTGAATCTTCAGGGCATTCAACTAGTCATGTAAAGACACTGAAGTGACCTTAAAAGCATTCTTGAGATCCTGCATCTTAAATCCCATAGCATATTGCTGTTTTTTGACGTCCAATAGGATTTCCAGCAGTCTCGAAAAGTCTACTGTTTGAGCTAATGCAGAACTAGGACCAGCTGAGTCAATTCTGTGAATGCTAGTATGAGCACCTAGAGGGGGTGAATAGGTGCGAAAACAAATTTTTGCAAAGTACAGTGTAAAACCTTAAGTTTGTCTTGAGTTTGTTTAACTGTAGATTTTAAAATAGAAGCGAGACTCTAACAATTAAATAAAATTATGAGTAAAGTAAAAGAGTTTATGGAAGAGAATAAGAACACAAAGTTTATAGTGGTTCGACTTAATCCAAGCCTACGTCCATTCTCTCGCACTAACAACCCACCGGCTGGATTTCACTATGAATCAAAAGAGTCATTACAGTATTACGTTCTTGATTCCACAGTGTAGAGACTCTGCTATACTTCCTCAAAGTCTCACAAATGTATAAACTCTCTTTTAAGTACAAGTTTACACTTAACAATTGAATTGACAAAGAATAAGGAGCTTCAAACTTTGGAATTTATCTATCGCACACACACTTGAATAATCAAAACATCTTCCTTATATACTCCTTCATGCCTTCATACCCGTTAGCACTTTCCAAAGGAGCTCTTCCAATCTATCCGTTGGACAGAATCAATTAGGGAGATCTCGAGTTATTTAAGGAATATGATGATAGCCCACCAATCCTGCTCGCCCATACAATCAGGATCTAGGTTTCCATAAGTAAAACCTTTCAAGTATGCTTCACCAATCAACGAATCTAAATTACCTGAATTGAAATCAAAACGAATAATAGACTCCGAGATGCTATATCCAACCGAGAGATCTTCTTCAGTCGATAGAATCAAATCCTTAACGAAGTACTCAATTCTGGATAAGTCTTCTTCAACAGTTTAGAAACTGTCAATGAGGGTAGACTTTGAAACTTGAGTCTAGAGGTTCGGCGGTCTTTAAACTTTGACGAAAGAGTCTACAAATATTCAGACTAGACTGATGGAAACGTTTTGTCAGCTTCAAAACAAATATGGAAGTTTTCTCCAACAATCTCCCACTTTTTGATGGTGACAAAACTTTCCTACAGATTTGGATACTTTTGACTTGCAAGACAATACTCAAGCAAACATGGATATTTCACAAAAGATAATTGGCTTGGTAAAAATAGCATTAGATCTGCATCCACAGGAAATAAGAAAGTTAGTCTTGTAAATAAACAACTATCTTTGCCACGAAATACCAACAGTGCTTAAGATACTGCAACATTTAAACGATCAAATAATCCAAGTCCAAATCCAGTCACAACCAAACAACCAAACAAAAGTAAAAGTCAATCAAAAGTCAAGTCAAACAAGAGTCAATCAAATCTGCACCATCTCCCCCTTTTTGTCAACATGAAAAAGGTAGAGATGAAAAGATAATGAAATTAGGATTGCTTTAGAACGCGAATAAGCTGGAAATCTCCCATCGACTAGACAATCCCTTCCAGCTTTTTCAAATCCTCCTTCGCCTTGAGCCACTTCTTCACCCTTGGCATTTGCTTGAACTTGAAAAGCAAAGGCATGGATTTGATCATGTCTTGGAGAGGCCGCCCAAGGGGGTATTCCTCGAGTATGAGGACTTGAAGGGAGATGTTGTAGGACACCTGAAGAAGGTGGGCCGAGCTTGTCATGTTTCCCTTCTCCCGGTGGGAAGAAGGAGGTGTCAACGAAGAGATAGCCAAAATGTGTAGCTCGAAGAACTTGAAGGGCTTACAGGCCAACAAGAATGCAAATTACTCCTGATGATTTTCAAAAATGAGAACAGAAGCTTGTTCAAGAAAAGTGAGGTGCATGACTAGGTTAACCATCTCGCTCCTTCCTGCTGGGATTATAATGACAATCCAAAAATTATGCGATTAGCGCAACATAACAAAACATTCTCCCTACCACCCCATGTGTTGGCGGTGTTGGCTTCGGGCTCCTTCCCCTAACGCAAGGGAAGGTGTTCGAATCCCAGCGTCGTCGCTAATGGTCTTAAGTGTGGGTGTCATGGTAGTGGGTCATGCGCTAGTACCGCTTCGGGTTTACCTCACCGACTATTGGCTGTACGAAGGTTCCCAGGTCACCAAAAAAAAAAAAAAAAAAACATTCTCCCTTATTATGGGAAGAATTTTCCAAAAAGTTTTAAACCAATTGTACTTTTATCAATTTAATCATAAACCTTTTAATGTTGCTATTAAGTCCTAAACATTTTCATATGTTGTCAATTGAGTCCATTCAACTAATTTTTGTCAAATTTTATTGACGTATATGCCGAGTCATCGTATGTGGCAAGCCATGTGCTAACATGAGCAACTTTAATAACATTTAAAAAATAATTTTTTTTTTTAAAGATTTTTATCTTTTATCTTTTTCTTTCTTCTTCCTTTTACCAATGGCTAGTTGGCCTTGTCTAAGCGAATGTCATCATCGCCCACCATAGGTGAGACCCGACTTGGTGAGGTTGAGCTTGGCAAAGGCAACCCTTGGCGAGGCCGCCCTGGCCTAGGTGAGGGGGGGTGCTTGGGGTAACCATCTTGCTCCTTCTTCCATGGTGGAACGCCTCAACTCAATAGCATCATCCAAGAAAAGATGAGCCCTTTTGGGTTGGATTTCAAAACATGCTCAACATTTTAGTTGCTTTCGACCTCTTCCTTCTCTAAGTATAAACAGAAATGAAGGAAAGCAAAATCGAATGGCTTTCGCAATCAGCTTCTCTCGTCTTGCTTCTCCTCGTTACTTGGGTGGTGCAGAGAAAGAAAAAGAACAAATCCCAATTGAACTAAAGAAACCTCGAGTCTCTCTGCGCTGAAGACCAAACGAGTTGGGAAGAGAGGCTGATCAGTTGGAAGGCGTGATTCAAGAAATAGCTGAAACGTGTAGCTTGAGGAAGTTGAAGGATCCGGAGGTGAACAGATCTGGCAAATTCATGCCGAGCTTTGAGAACAGAAGCTACTTTAAGAAAGGAGAGGTGGGTGACTGGGTTAACTATCTCAGTCCTCCAACGGCGGCGCGTCTACTTAGCATCATAAAAGAGAAGATGAGTCCATTCGGGTTGGAGTTCAAAACGTGTTAGTCGTCCTTCCCGTATTAATTTTCCAGTTCAGTTGGTTTTTGGTACCTTGAATATTAATAGTATTTTGCTTATGACTTTGGACTCAATCTTTCTTTATCTTCGATCTCCATGCAAATATTATAGTGTGTGGTAAAGATTCAATGAGTAATTGCACCGAGAGATCTCGATTTTTCTGTTGCTGAAAGAGTAAACAAGTATCTAAATGAGATGCGAACAAGATAGAAGGTAAGCATTCTTTGTCTTTCTCTCTTGCACTGATTCTCAAAAGATCAGTTTACTCCAACATGTACGTTACAAGGGACGAGTTATTCTGGTGCATGATAGCTTAGAACCTCCAGCATTAGGTAATTTGTGACCTCAAAGCACCCAAAAAACAGAAAAAATCATTTATGATCCAACTTATCTGTCCTCTATTTGAAACTCTCTCCCTCAGACATCAAAATCGACAGCCAACCATCTGGCATCTGCTCTCCCGTGCGCTCATCCAGAAAATAGATAACCGAGAAAAAAAAAAAAACCAGAAAGACTTTATCGGTCATGATGGTAGCCTATATCCGCTAGTGCAAACTACTACAGTTTTACGCTCGATATAAGCATTCGAGGGCGCATTCTCTTTTCTCGTTCATTTAGCGGCACACGTTCAACAATTCTAAATATCATCCATAGAGATATGAAACACTTTTACCATTGCTTTTAACAAAAAGATCCAGCACACAATAACTAGCACCGGCAGCGACAAAACCAATCAAGCCTATTCCAATTTACGGGAAACCTTATATGGCAAACCCTGTTCCTGTGTCCACAAACCCTTGAGCTACAAAGATATCATTTGATCTAACCAACAGCAGCAGGAGCAAAAGATAATCCCCCTTTTGGTAATCCGTGTCAACTATTTATTCTAACATGATGATTCATTAAGGACTGGAATATAAATTTTGAAATTTGTGGATCAGAAAGGGAGATTTAGTCACTAAATTGCATACGGAGGGATTGGAATGAATAATTAAAGAACCAACAAAAAAGTGAAAGTTCAATTTAATAAGCACAAACTGGAGCATTCTCCTGACCTCCAACAGAAATTAAAATGAACTTTAAAAGTTTAAGCGAATGTGACCATCAAACGGGTCTAGAATCTTGTTCTAGTGCTCCCAAAAGAACAGGCAACATCAAAGTGGTCCCATCCGGCTTACTGACTTGCTAATTAAGGCAAACAATCCGGTGCTACCATAGATTAACAAACCATCCGGTCCTAACATAGATTAACAATACTTCTACTTTACCACCGGCCTTGGTGGCTCCGCTGGATAAGACCTTGAACCTTGGGGGAAAGGTGTAAGGGTCGAAACCCAGTGGAAGCATCAGCGACTTAAGCGTGATGTTGGGGTGGTGGGTCCTCCACTAGCATCACTCCAGGGTTTACCTGACGGCTATGTACCGCTGTAAGACGACGAACGGCTGACGGGGTTCCCTGGATTACCAAAAAAAAACAATACTTATACTTTTGTATGGCTATGGTTGCTTTTTGATGTGGACCCACCCGTGGAAGGTGCCCGCGTTTTATGCACTTCTACTTGGAGTGTGAGAGAAGGCTTTAATGCGCCAACTGTGTAGTCCCCTTGCAAAGACATGAAGGTGCAGTACCAGCTGGCTTTTAATCGTCCTATCCTAGCCCCTATTTAGCTTTTTGACAGGTGATGGATCCCTATACCAGTCTTGGCGACATCGAGGCCCATGCAAAGATCAGCTGAGCTGTGGCAATCACGCTGAAGGTCCATCCAATTACAATGATTGTCAATGTGTTTTGATTTTGTTGCCTAATATTACTACAGAATCGGGAAAGAAGATATCATGAATGTTGAAGATATAAATTTGGAGCATAATGCAGATTTTATTAGTTGGATTGATGCAAAAATCACTCAGTCACCAAAGATTGTGTTAAAAAATCTTCTATGGAGCAATGTCAAAGAAAAAATTGTTCCATGAAGGCTGAAGTTGACAGGGCTAGTAAGGACACCTATAGGGGGTGAATAGGTGTTAAAAAAGTTTTGCAAGACTTAATAAATTAACTCGTCATTTGAGGATAATAGACTGAAGATGTAAAAGACTGTAAACAGTTATATAAAGTTACGAATTAAGGTAAATAGTTCAAGGAAAAAGAATTGAAACACAAAGTTTATTGTGGTTCGGCTTAAACTAAGCCTACGTCCACTCTCTCGCGCTGACAGCCCACTGGCTGGATTTCACTAAGAATCAAAAGATATTTTACAATCTCACGTCATTGATTCCACAGTGTAGAAACTTTATTACACTTCCTCAAGGTCTCACAAGTGTTTGATCCCTTTTTTGAGTACAACTTAAGCTCAGTAATTGAAATAGCAAAGAACTAGGAGCTTGAGACTTTGTAAAGGCACGTATGAGTTGCAATACGTGTTGTAATCGTGGACATGTTTGGCAAAAATGAAATTCCATGAGGACAATGATCAATGGTCAGATTTTGCATCTGGCGTTTGCTCTTCCATAAGGACACATTTCGCACATGCACAAAGACGTGACACATGTCACGCATGCACAAAGGCGGTGACTCATGCCTCTGCGTGGCTGTGCACGCAGACCGCCTTCACGGTGTGTGACCCCACGTGGTCCCACCTGAGTAACATCAGGGTGGTCCCATCCGACTTACTGATTTTGCTAATTAAGACAAACAATCCGTTGCTAACATCTTAACAATACTCCTACTTGTGAAAAATAATGATTGCTTGTAATAAAAAAATGTGCTCAACCGAGTGTGATTCATTGTATCACTCGATTTATAGTGGAATAATTTGTTACCATCCCCATAAATATAGGTCATACTAATAGAATTACATAAATCTTATATTTGATTTTTCTTCTTGTTTTTTCTATTTTACTATTTGATCACTTACTTCTGCAATATTAATAATGGAATCATGTGAGTTAAAATTAATTTTCTTTATTAACTTACATATGATTGACTGGACTAATAAGTTATCAATCGTTTCTTTCCCCTTATAAACGATATGTCAAATTCACTATCGGTTATTCAAATTTACCTTGCATGGAACAAATTTCTGTTTTGTGGCAAACCCGACGTTAGAAATGTGCACTACAATGTCAATTATGTGTTTGGTGCGCTCTTTGACGTCAACTAAGCCGACAAGTGTTTGACTTATCAGCGTGTAATAAATGAATTGGGATTAATTGGGGGTTCGTGATCATCTTTCGCATGTATAAAGCAGTGACCAAAAAAATTTTGAAAAACTACCACTCAACTAGCTATAAAAAGATTAGCGCTTCACATTCATCTGCTTGTATCGATTCTTGCTCAGACATCGATGGCACGCCAGCAACTTCCTTTACAGTCCGCCATCTTAGGTAGCGAAAAACATGAGCAGGAGGACATCGATGAACTAATTGCTTCACTTCCCCAAAGCAAAGGCGTGGTTAGTCGTTTCCAGTCCCTCTACCAAAATTTTTGGTGCCCGGACAACGTGCTTCCCAACGTGATCGCGTTTCAGCGGCACCATCAAGCCAAGTACAATGACATTGTCCTGCCTCTGAGCCCAAAACAGGAACTACCTGGTTAAAGGCCCTAGTATTCTCTATCGTGAACCGCTCTCGCTTCGACTTCTCCAACACACCGTTGCTCACTTCGAACCCCCATGACCATGTCCCTTTCCTCGAGTTGCAGCTGTATAGAAGCAACCCGAGGCCCAACCTTGACAGCCTAGCAGAACCGAGGCTCTTTGCTACACACATCCCTTATCCATCCTTGCCGGAGTGCATCAAGCGGTCGGGCTGCCTGATCATATACATCTGCCGGAACCCATTGGACACTGTGGTTTTGGCTTGGCACTTCTTCCTCGAGTTGGCGCGGTCGGAGGACCACCCGGAGTGGTCTTTGGAAGAGCATTTCGAGGCCTATTGCCAAGGAGAAATGCTGTTCGGACCCTTTTGGGATCACATGGTGGGGTATTGGAAGGAGAGCTTGGAGAGGCCACACGATGTGTTGTTCCTCAAGTACGCGGACTTAAAGGAAGATATTGGAGGGCAACTGAAGAAGGTGGCTAAGTTTGTGGGGCTTCCCTTCACTGAGCAGGAAGAAGAGGAAGGTGTAATTGGAGAGATAGCCAAAATGTGTAGCTTGAAGACCCTCAAGGACCTAGAGGTCAACAAATCCGGCAAAGTACCCATGACAATCAAGTTCGAGAAGAGAAGCTTTTTTAGGAAAGGTGAGGTGGGTGATTGGGTCAATCATCTCACTCCTTCCATGGCGGATCGCCTCAATAGCATCATGCAAGAGAAAATCAGCCCCTTTGGGTTACAATTCAAAACACGTTGAGGGTTAATTACGATCACTTTCTCTGTGTGTGCCATTAGAAATAAAAGAAATTAATAAGGGGTGAATCTATATTCCTCCTTAATGGTGTTGTATAGAGAACTTAAGAATCCTTGACTTCCGTGTCGCGAGAGAAGAAACAAGTATTTAATGCTGGTCAGGTGTGGAGGAAAGGGAAAGAAAAAAAGAACTATTGGTAGCACTAATAGACTACATCTGATACTGTAAATATTACTCTCATCTCCATCGGGAAATCAAATGGACATTAAAGAGCGAGCAACCTACTACCCATTTCATTGTAGTAAGTTACGAACAATTTGAGGTATTTACTAACACCAAATTAAAACTATAAATTATCCAACTTTTAAGAAATTTTTCAGTGGAAGTTGAACCTTACCATTGAAGTCAGTAAGGCACCCTTAGTGACTCGACATACTAGTGTAGCCTTGCCCTTTGGCTGGTAACTTACTAACCAAGTAAGGAGATAACCCAATCTCATGACTTTCCCGAAACTCGCTACACCTGTTCCTTACCCATGCTTGCTGAATCCATCAAGCGATCAAATTGCCACTTTTAGACTCCAAAAAAAAAAGGAGGAAGAAGAAGAAGTAGAAGACAACTCAAATCAAACCCAATAAACTACTCAATTAAATGTCTGGCACTGACTCAACCAGCATGCTAACGAAGCACATGGTGGTCCCTCAAAGAAACGTGAATCCTATTGAGATTGATGAAGGGGTATGCACAAGAAGTCAACAGACAGCTTGCATGAAGGAGGTCCATTTAGGACTACTTCATTTTAATCATCATTAAATTGTATGTATCTCATGTGGGCTCATAAATTGTTTTTCTCATGTGATTGGGGGTATGCAACGACTATAAAGCAGTGAAAAAGGAATTGAAAACCGTATGAGTGTTTCGCACTGAAAACGCCATGGCAATGGGAGACAGTGAGCAGGAGGCCATTGATGACCTGATTGCTTCACTTCCCCAAGAGAAACTTCTTAATTTTCTTCCTTGCTGCCTTTTCCAAAACTTTTGGTACGCGATCTCCTTGCTTCCTAATGTCGTCGCGTGCCAAAGGCACTTCAAGGCCAAAGACAAGGACATTGTTGTAGCCTCTGACCCCAAATCGGGGACCACCTGGCTAATGGCCATAGCATTCTCCATTGTAAATCGCTCCCGCTTCGACGCCTCAAACTCACCATTGCTCACTTCAAGCCCCCATGAACTCGTCCCTCGCTTCGAGTTCGACTTGTTCAGGCATAACTCGAGATCCGATCTTGATGACATGGAGGAGCCCAGGCTTTTCTCTACGCACCTACCTTATCCAAGCTTGCCAGAGTGCGTCAAGCGGTCGGACTGCCGGATCATTTACATCTGTCGGAATCCGTTGGACACCGTGGTTTCCTCTTGGTACTTCTCCCTCGAGATGGCGCGATCAGCGGAGTGGCCAGAGTGGTCTTTGGAAGAGCATTTCGAGAGCTATTGCCAAGGTAAATTCCCGCTCGGGCCCTTTTGGGAGCACATGGTGGGGTATTGGAAGGAGAGCTTGGAGAGACCACACAAGGTGCTGTTCCTCAAGTATGAGGACTTGAAGGAAGATATTGGAGGACAGATGAAGAAGGTGGCCCAGTTTGTGGGGCTCCCCTTCACTGAGGAGGAAGAGGAGGGAGGTGTGATTGAAGAGATAGCCAAAATGTGCAGCTTGAAGACCCTCAAGAACCTGGAGGTCAATAAATCCGGCAAATTACCTGGTAAAATCATTGAGAAGAGAAGCTTTTTTAGGAAAGGCGAGGTGGGTGATTGGGTTAACCATCTCACTCCTTCCATGGCAGATCGCCTCAATAGCATCATGCAAGAGAAAATCGGCCCCTTTCGATTACATTTCAAAACACGTTGAGTGTTAATTACTATCACTTTCTCTATGTGTGCTATCAGAAATAAACGAAATTAACAATGGATGGATCTGCAGTCCTCCCTATTGGTGTAGGATAGAGAACTCAAGAATCCCTGACTTCTCAGTTGCTAGAGACCAAAACAAGTACTCGATGCTGATCATGTGTAAGAAGAAAAAAGAGAATCTTTGGTTGCGGTGGCAGACTGAATCTGATATTGTAAACTACTACAATCCCACACTCAATATTAGTGAACGATATCATAATTTGCTATATGGCTCATTCAATAGCACACTGAAACAAGGTCTGAACATCATCAATAGAATTATGAAACACTTGGACTACTCCCGCAAACAATAACAAGCACCGCCGCATATCCAACGCTGCAAAGTAACCAGGCAAGCTCACCTAGATGTACCCGAAACCTTATATGGCACCGTGTTACTGCAACTCTCTGAGATACAAAGTTCGAGATTAATTGATCTAAACGGCCACATGAGCAAAGATAATCCATTTATTGGGTAATACATGTTTTTTTTTTTTTGTGTTTTTTGATGTAATGTTCTTTGAGAACTGAAAAGGAATTTTGAAACTTGGGGATGAGAGAGAGAGAGAGAGAGAGAGAGAGAGAGAGAGAGAGAGAGAGAGAGAGAGAGAGAACACTAAACTATCTTATCGCGACACCAGGGAGATGTAAAGAATTAACAGTTAGACTCATTAAGCACTACACTCGAGCTAAATCAAACTTGGGCATACCCTAACAACAGACACGAAATCAGTCGAACCTTAAATATTGAGCAGATACGCCCATGCAAGTCTAAAACTTGGCCAAGCCCTTCCAGCACAACAGGCAACAATGGAGTCCATCAATTGATCAAATTGCCACTTTTAGACTCCAGCAAGGAAAAAGGAGGAAGAAGAAGAAGTAGAAGACAACTCAAATCAAATCCAATAAACTACTCAATTAAATGTCTGGCAATGACTCAACCAGCCTGCTAACGAAGCACACGGTGGTCCCTCAAAGAAACGTGAATCCTATTGAGATTGATTAAGGGGTATGCACAAGAGGCCTCGATTATCCTATTACTGAAAGAGTAAACAAGTATTTGAAATGAAATGCATAACAATTTCGTCACAAGTCACTTGATATGGACATAGAGTACTATGATTCAAACCAAGCTCATGTAAACTCATGAAAGAAACTTATAGCACCATGCTCTCTTGCCCAAAAAGGAGCAAGAAAAATATTCATGCTCAAGACAGTGAGATTTTCATAATGGGAGATTGAAGGAAAAAGAGCAGCACTTAGGGTGTGCTTAATAATCATTATGTTCCCGAAAATAATTTTTAAATAGAAATGATTCTTTTTTATTTTATTCCCATGAATAATTTCTAAATATTTGAAGGCGTTCGGTAACTGTCCAAAGTTTATATTTCCAAAATAGAATTGTATTTAGTACCGTTCTCAAAATTTCTAATCCCTTTTAATTTTTTAATAATTTTATTACCTTTTTTTTTTTGTTGACTTGATTCTGGAATTGTTCTCAGGAATATAGAAGCAATCTTTTTTACTCCATGATTCTGTTCTAATCTTGGGAATAAAAAATTTACCAAATAGATTTTTGTTCCAAATCTATTCTCAGAAATAAAAGAATTAGTTATTGTTTGACAAGTTGCCAAGCGCACCCTTATTTTCACCCCATCCAACAGATCTTAGTGTGCCCAAATATCAATTTGGTCAGGTTTGAGATAGGAAATTTACTCGAAAAGCTTGGATGCCTAATCTAGCCTCACGTAAACCGAATCCAAGGTGCATGCTATTATATAAAAAAAAAAAAAAATAACTTGATAGTCTTTAATTCATTGTGAGAATAATAATCTACTCTAGATCATAAAAAATTAAATAATATATAATTATATATTGTTGTGGAGTCCACTTCTTTAAAAATTTATAACTCACAACAAGCTGTTGTTATTTTTTGCACCAAAGTGAGCGCCGTACAAAATTTATGACACTGATAGTGTACTTCTTCCCACATGCTTCATTGAGAATTGCATACTCTCTTTCTCTATCTCGTGTAACCAACAAGATGGTGCTCTTATAGGGTTCAACTGTTCTGACTATTTATTAGGTTTTTTTTTTTTGGGTAAAGAGAGCGACGGGAGTTTATGCCTCAAGAAGACAAAACTCAAAAAAAAAAAAAAAAAAAGTTTATTGACGACCGAAATAACTGAATTATGGATATGCCAATTTTGACTAAGGGTGCGAATGGTAACGTTTACTGTTTTTTTTTTGTTCACCGGGAACAAACAAAAAAAAGTGTTTACATTCCGGGGAACAATTTTTGAACAAAAGAATGCGTTTGGTAACGTTTGGTGCAGGAATAAAAAATGAACGAAAAACACGTTTGGTTCGGGAATAAAAATTTAATTCTTTTTTTGTTTCTTTTAATTTTTTAAATATTTTTATTTTATTTTTCATTTTTTCCTTTATTTTTTATTTTTCTTTTTTTTCGGTCGGTCCCCGGCCTCCGGCGATCCGGCCGACAGGCCGGCAGCCTCGCCCGGCCACGGCGAGGCTCGCCGGCCCTCGGCGAGGCCGAGCATCGCCGTGGTTGGGCGAGGCTCGGCCTCGCCGTGGCCGGGCGAGCTCGGCCTTGCCCGGATCCGGCGAGGCCGAGCGTCGCCGGCCCCCGGCGAGGCTCGGCCTCGCCGGATCCGGGCGAGGCCGAGCTCGCCCGGCCAAGGCGAGGCTCGGCGTCGCCGCGCGGGCGATGCCGAGCCTCGCCATGGCTGGGCGAGCTCGGCCTCGCCGGATCCGGGCGAGGCCGAGCTCGCCCGGCCCAAGGCGAGGGTCGGCGTTGCCCGCGCGGGCGACGCCGACCCTCGCCTTGGCCGGGCGAGCTCGGCCTCGCCCGATCCGGCGAGGCCGAGCTCGCCCCCGATCATGGCGAGGCTCGGCATCGCCCGCGCCGGCGACGCCGAGCCTCGCCGGGTCGGCGACGCTCGGCCTTGCCGGATCCGGGCGAGGCCGAGCCTCGACGGGCCGGTCGCCGGCCATGGCCGAGGCCGGCGACCGGCGAAAGAGAACAGAAGAAAAAAAAGAAGAAAAGAGGAAGAAAAGAAGAAGAGAAGAAGAAGATTTTGTTCTTTTTTGTTTCTTCCGAGAAGTGTTTCTTCTCGGAAACAACTTTTTTCTGTTTCTTTTTTTTGTTTCTATTTCGTTCCAGAAACAAAAAAACAAAAAAAGAACAGAAACGCAACCAAACGCGTTTCTGTTCTTTTTTTGTTCCCGGGAACACTTTCCGTACAGAAGTGTTCGAAACGTTTCTTAGAAACGTTTCCATGCACGCCCTAAGCATTTCTCATGAAGCACCGCGAGTCCCTGAAGAAAGGCCTTCCAAATTAATACAATGCGTGAATCATGTGTTTGGTGCTATATGCGGTAAGAGTTTTACCTAGCAATATATTAATACTCTAAATTTTGTCCCGGTGTGGTTCATGCTGGACATAAATGATTACGATCCAAACCGTCGTAAACTCACGAAAAGCAACCTATTGAGTAAAAATTCGATTTCTTGTGAATTTTCTTATATAAACTGAAGCAGACCACGAAAATGTATTATGTCTTAGAAATAGGCCTAGAAAGCTTATTGACAATCCTTGCACCTTTATATCTCGACGGAACCTCAGCTCTAATAGCTCTGTATATGTGGTCACTTCTTGATATATGAAAACCAGAAATTGAGAGCAACGGTGTTTTTTTTTTTTTTTTTTTGGTAAAGGAGAGCAACGGTGTTGATGCCTGAAGAAGACACAATTCAGATTAATCCTAATCAACTACTGAATTAGATTTGTGTGGATTATGACTAAAACAGCTCACTGATGAAGCACCTGCAAGTCCCCAAACAAAGGCCTTGCAGATTATCACAATGCACGAATCATGTGTTTCATGCAGTCGACATCACCTGAGGGGCCGACAAGAGATTTGTGTGGATTATGACTAAACCAGCTCACTGATGAAGCACCTGCAAGCCCCCAAACAAAGGCCTTGCAGATTATCAAAATGCATGAATCATGTGTTTCATGCAGTCGACATCACCTGAGGGGCCGACAAAAGATTTGTGTGGATTATGACTAAACCAGCTCATTGATAGAGCATTTGCAAGTCCCCAAACAAAGGCCTTGCAGATTATCACAATGCATGAATCATGTGTTTCATGCAGTCGACATCACCTGAGGGGCCGACAAAAGAGTTCTACCTAGCATCTTACTTAAAATTGATGAAGGCGCAAGTGTTTTTAGGGCATGCGCCGCCTTGATTTTTATGATTTGGAAGAGCATTCTGAGACCTTTTACCGAGGAGGGATGAGTTTTCGGTCCTCTTGTGATCCCGTGTGGGTATTGGAAGGGGAGCTTGGAGAGGCCACCCAAGGGGTTATTCCTCGGGTATGAGGACTAAAGGGAGATGTTGTAGGACACTTGAAGAAGGTGGACCGAGCTTGTGGCATTTCCCTTCCTCAAGCAGGAAGAAGGTGGAGGTGTCAATGAAGAGATAGCCAAAATGTGTCGCTCGAAGAACTTGAAGGGCCTGCAGGCCAACGAGAATGGCGGATTACTGCAAATGATTTTCAAAAATGAGAAGAGAAGCTTGTTCGGGAAAAATGAGGTGCGTCGCTAGGTTAGCCATCTCACTCCTTCCTCTTGGGAGAACAAGGACAATCTGAACGATATGGAATTAGTGCAGCAAAACAAATATTCTCTCATATTGTTATAAAAATTGTCTAAAAAGTCTTAAATCAATTGTTCTTCCATCAATTCAATCCTAAAGCATCCTACACCTTTTTACAAATTGTCAATTAAGTCCATTTGATCAATTTTGATCAAAATTTATTGATATGGACGCTGACCATCCTACGTGGCAAAATCAATGCTAACATTAACAATTTTTAATAACATTTTTTTAAAAAAATTATTTTTTGATTTTTTATGATTTTTATCTTATTTCTTTTTCTTTCTTCTTCCTTTTACCAATGGTTGGCTAGCCTTGTCTAAACAAGACTCACCATTGCCCACCACAGGTGAGGCCCAACCAGGCAAGGGTGAGCTTAATAAAGGCAACACTTGGCGAGGCTGCCCTAGCCTAGGCGAGGGCTCCCCTCGCCATCGCGGAGGCGAGGCCAGCCATCCAACCACCAACAAATAGAACAAGAAGGGGGAAAAGAAGAAAGAAAGAAGGGAAATGCTAGAAAAATAATAATAAAATCGAAAAAATTAACATATTATCAAAAATTATTCACGTCACCGCTCGACCATGTTACTTAGAACTACTACTATCAACGTTAGGAGTTTGCAACTGAAATTGTTTAGATAGAATCGACTGACAAAATTAAAAGGTTTAGGACTTTTTGGACAATTTTCCCTCCTCTTGTGCAAACCTCATAGGAAACAATATAATAGAGTAACATAAGTACCAAGCACCCATAAACACAAAACTATTTTTTTTATATGGAAAACCTCCCAGCGTGAGAAGATAAAAAATCATGGGATAGGAGTCCATCCAAATCTTCATTATCAATAAAATTAGATGAACAAAATCCTTCCCTAGTTAATGCTAGAGGTACACAGCAGCAACAACATTAAGAACACCAGTTTTAGCAACACACATGAATTCACAAGAGATCATGAATAAATCTCACTAATAATGTAAGTTTGGTTCAACCCACAAAAAACTTGATGTTGGGAGCTTCAAGTAAAAACCAAACTGATCAATTAGGTTTAAAGACAAAATTGGTATAATTAAAAGCTTTAAAACTAAATTGGCAAAAGTGTATTAGATTTAATTTTTTTCAGATAATTTTCCCAACAAAAATATGTGCCACTTGTTCAAGCAAACGATTGCTCATATTCTGAAAGAGTATTTTTATTTTGATAAATTGATTGTTTTGTTAGTATGTTAAATATAGATGTTGTTACTCGTCAAATCTCATAACAATGTTAATAATCTACGAGGAAATTTATAGTAGCAAAATGTTAGAACTCTGCATTATTATGTGAAACATGTGTTTGTATTATCGAATAATTAAATTGGCATGAAATCAATAGAAAATAATTTAATCGTTAATTAGGGGTTTTATGATCATTCTTCACTGTGTATAAAGCAATGACAAGGAAATGAAAAACCAACACAGACCAGCAACAAAAAGATTGTTGCTTCACCTTGCGTGGGGTTCTAAAATTAGAATAGTTGGTAGTGTTCTCACAAATTCTCACGCCTTCATCTGCTTGTTTCCATGCTCAATCACCAAGATGAGCGGTATCACCATGGAACACCAGAAAGTTTCATTGCATTCTGCCATTGCAGAACATGACCAGGAGGCCAACCTTGACAGCATAGCAGAACCGAGGCTCTTTGCTACACACATCCCTTATCCATCCTTGCCGGAGTGCATCATGCGATCGGGCTGCCGGATCATATACATCTACCGGAACCCATTGGACACTGTGGTTTCTGCTTGGCACTTCTTCCTCGAGTTGGCGCGGTCGGAGGACCACCTGGAGTGGTCTTTGGAAGAGCATTTCGAGGCCTATTGCAAAGGAGAAATGCCGTTCGAGCCCTTTTGGGAGCACATGGTGGGGTATTGGAAGGAGAGCTTGGAGAGGCCACACGATTTGTCGTTCCTCAAGTACGAGGACTTAAAGGAAGATATTGGAGGACAACTGAAGAAGAAGGTGGCCAAGTTTGTGGGGCTTCCCTTCACTGAGCAGGAAGAAGAGGAAGGTGTAATTGAAGAGATAGCCAAAATGTGTAGCTTGAAGACCCTCGAGGACCTAGAGGTCAACAAATCCGGCAAAGTACCCATGACAATCAAGTTCGAGAAGAGAAGCTTTTTTAGGAAAGGTGAGGTGGGTGATTGGGTCAATCATCTCACTCCTTCCATGGCGGATCGCCTCAATAGCATCGTGTAAGAGAAAATCAGCCCCTTTGGGTTACAATTCAAAACACGTTGAGGGTTAATTACGATCACTTTCTCTGTGTGTGCCATTAGAAATAAACGAAATTAATAAGGGGTGAATCTATATTCCTCCTTAATGGTGTTGTATAGAGAACTTAAGAATCCTTGACTTCCGTGTCGCGAGAGAAGAAACAAGTATTTGATGCTGGTCGGGTGTGGAGGAAAGGGTAAAAAAAAGAACTATTGGTAGCACTAATAGACTAGATCCGATACTGTAAATATTACTCTCGTCTCCAACGGGAAATCAAATGGACATTAAAGAGCGAGCAACTTACTACCCATTTCGTTGAACAATTTGAGGTATTTACTAACCACCAAATTAAAACTATAAATTATCCAACTTTTAAGAAATTTTCTCGTGGAAGTTGAACCTTACCATTGGAGTTAGTAAGGCACCCTTAGTGACTTAACTTATTAGTGTAGCCTTGCCCTCTGGCTGGTAACTTACTAATCAAGTAAGGAGATAACCCAATCTCATGACTTTCCCGGAACTCGCTACACATGTTCCTTACCCATGCTTGCTGAATCCATCAAGCAATCAAATTGCCACTTTTAGACTCCAAAAAGGAAAAAGGAGGAAGAAGAAGAAGTAGAAGACAACTCAAATCAAACCCAATTAACTACTCAATTAAATGTCTGGTAATGACTCAACCAGCATGCTAATGAAGCACATGGTGGTCCCTCAAAGAAACGTGAATCCTATTGAGATTGATTAAGGGGTATGCACAAGAAGTCAACAGACATAGCTTGCGTGAAGGAGGTCCATTTCGGACCACTTCATCTTAATCATTAAAGGGCTCATAAATTGTTTTTCTCATGTGATTGGGGGCATGCAACGACTATATAGCAGTGAAAAAGGAACTGAAAACCGTATGAGTGTTTCGCACTGAAAACGCAATGGCAATGGGAGACAGTGAGCAGGAGGCCATTGATGAGCTGATTGCTTCACTTCCCCAAGAGAAAGTTCTTAATCTTCCTCCTTGCTGCCTTTTTCAAAACTTTTGGTACCCGATCTTCGTGCTTCCTAAATTGGTCGCGTGCCAAAGGCACTTCAAGGCCAAAGACAAGGACATTGTTGTAGCCTCTGCCCCCAAATCGGGGACCACCTGGCTAATGGCCATAGCATTCTCCATTGTCAACCGCTCCCGCTTCGCCGTCTCAAACACACCATTGCTCACTTCAAGCCCCCATGAACTCATCCCTCGCTTCGAGTTCGACTTGTTCGGGCATAACCCGAGATTCAGTCTTGATGACATGGAGGAGCCGAGGCTTTTCGCTACACACGTAGCTTATCCAAGCTTGCCAGAGTGCATCAAGCGGTCGGACTGCCGGATCATTTACGTCTGTCGGAACCCGTTGGACACCATGGTTTCCTCTTGGTACTTCTACCTCGAGATGACGCAATCGGACGAGGGGCCAGAGTGGTCTTTGGAAGAGCATTTCGAGAGCTATTGCCAAGGTAAATTCCCGTTCGGGCCCTTTTGGGAGCACATGGTGGGGTATTGGAAGGAGAGCTTGGAGAGATCACACAAGGTGCTGTTCCTCAAGTATGAGGACTTGAAGGAAGATATTGGAGGACAGATGAAGAAGTTGGCCCAATTTGTGGGGCTCCCCTTCACAGAGGAGGAAGAGGAGGGAGGTGTGATTGAAGAGATAGCCAAAATGTGCAGCTTGAAGACCCTCAAGAATCTGGAGGTCAATAAATCCGGTAAATTACCCGGTAAAATCATTGAGAAGAGAAGCTTTTTTAGGAAAGGCGAGGTGGGTGATTGGGTTAACCATCTCACTCCTTCCATGGCAGATCGCCTCAATAGCATCATGCAAGAGAAAATCGGCCCCTTTCGATTACATTTCAAAACACGTTGAGTGTTAATTACTATCACTTTCTCTACGTGTGCTATCAGAAATAAACGAAATTAACAATGGATGGATCTGCAGTCCTCCTTATTGGTGTAGGATAGAGAACTCAAGAATCCCTGACTTCTCAGTTGCTAGAAACCAAAACAAGTACTCGATGCTGATCATGTGTAAGAAGAAAAAAAAGAATCTTTGGTTGCGGTGGCAGACTGAATCTGATATTGTAAACTACTACAATCCCACACTCAATATTAGTGAACGATATCATAATTTGCTATATGGCTCATTCAATAGCACACTGAAACAAGGTCTGAACATCATCGATAGAATTATGAAACACTTAGACTACTCCCGCAAACAATAACAAGCACCGTCGCATATCCAACGCTGCAAAGTAACCAGGCAAGCTCACCCAGATGTACCCGAAACCTTATATGGCACCGTGTTACTGCAACTCTCTGAGATACAAAGTTCGAGATTAATTGATCTAAACGGCCACATGAGCAAAGATAATCCATTTATTGGGTAATACATGTTTTTTTTGTGTTTTTTGATGTAATGTAGAGAGAGAGAGAGAGAGAGAGAGAGAGAGAGAGAGAACACTAAACTATCTTATCGTGACACCAGGGAGATGTAAAGAATTAACAGTTAGACTCATTAAGCACTACACTCGAGCTAAATCAAACTTGGGCATACCCTAACAACAGACACGAAATCAGTCGAACCTTAAATATTGAGCAGATACGCCCATGCAAGTCTAAAACTTGGCCAAGCCCTTCCAGCACAACAGGCAACAATGGAGTCCATCAATTGATCAAATTGCCACTTTTAGACTCCAGCAAGGAAAAAGGAGGAAGAAGAAGAAGTAGAAGACAACTCAAATCAAATCCAATAAACTACTCAATTAAATGTCTGGCAATGACTCAACCAGCCTGCTAACGAAGCACATGGTGGTCCCTCAAAGAAACGTGAATCCTATTGAGATTGATTAAGGGGTATGCACAAGAGGCCTCGATTATCCTATTACTGAAAGAGTAAACAAGTATTTGAAATGAAATGCATAACAATTTCGTCACAAGTCACTTGATATGGACATAGAGTACTATGATTCAAACCAAGCTCATGTAAACTCATGAAAGAAACTTATAGCACCATGCTCTCTTGCCCAAAAAGGAACAAGAAAAAATATTCATGCTCAAGACAGTGAGATTTTCATAATGGGAGATTGAAGGAAAAAGAGCAGCACTTAGGGTGTGCTTAATAATCATTATGTTCCCGAAAATAATTTTTAAATAGAAATGATTCTTTTTTATTTTATTCCCATGAATAATTTCTAAATATTTGAAGGCGTTCGGTAATCGTCCAAAGTTTCTATTTCCAAAATAGAATTGTGTTTAGTATTGTTCTCAAAATTTCTAATCCAAACCATTTTCTTTTAATTTTTTAATAATTTTATTACCTTTTTTTTTTTGTTGGCTTGATTCTGGAATTGTTCTCAAGAATATAGAAGCAATCTTTTTTACTCCATGATTCTGTTCTAATCTTGGGAATAAAAAATTTACCAAATAGATTTTTGTTCCAAATTTATTCTCGGAAATAAAAGAATTAGTTATTGTTTGACAAGTTGCCAAGCGCACCCTTATTTTCACCCCATCCAACAGATCTTAGTGTGCCCAAATATCAATTTGGTTAGGTTTGAGATAGGAAATTTACTCGAAAAGCTTGGATGCCTAATCTAGCCTCACGTAAACCGAATCCAAGGTGCATGCTATTATATAATAAAAAAAAAAGAAATAACTTGATAGTCTTTAATTCATTGTGAGAATGATAATCTACTCTAGATCATAAAAAAATTAAATAATATATAATTATATATTGTTGTGGAGTCCACTTCTTTAAAAATTTATAACTCACAATAAGCTGTTGTTATTTTCATAATACTTTAAAATGATCATGTTGGTATAGTCCTATATAAAATTATATGCCCAAGGATATCAGATTTAAGATGCACTTGGCGTACACGAAAAAGGAATCGCCACCTTTATCCATATAATATATCATATCTATATACCAATTATTATGTCGGCAAAGTCCTATATAAAATTATATGCCCAAGGATATCAGCGAAAAAGGAATCGCCACCTTTATCCATATAATATGTCAAATCTGTATACCAACCATTGTGCCAGCCGGCTGTTCAGTCGTCATACCCCAGAAGAGTCACACGAGTAGAGGCAGCCTTTAAGAGGCAGTACATCCATTGCAGTCAAATAATGGGCCGTGGAGATAAAGTGGGAGCAAAACAATGAAAAACCCACACTCGCTAGCGAGGGAAAGGTAAGTGCTTCACTTTCATGTGCTTGTTTCGATTCGTACTCAAAACAACAAGCCTAGCGGTACCACCACCATGGCACACCAGCAACTTTGTTCGCAGTCCGCCATAGCAGGTACTGAAGAGCATGATCGGAAGGAGACTGATGAACTCATTGCTTCACTTCCCCAAAGGAAAGGCGCGGTTCGTCCTTTCCAGTGCCTTTACCAAAACTTTTGGTGCCCCATCTTCGTGCTTCCCAATGTCATCACGTTTCAGCGGCACTTTGAAGCCAAACACAAGGATATTGTTCTGGCCTCTCAGCCCAAATCAGGGACCACCTGGCTAAAGGCCCTAGTGTTCTCCGTCGTTAACCGCTCCCGCTTCGGCATCTCCAGCACGCCCTTGCTCATTTCGAACCCCCATGAACTCGTTCCATTCTTCGAGTTCCAGCTGTATGGAAGTAAACTGAGGCCCAACCTTGATGGCCTGGCAGAGCCGAGGCTCTTCGCGACGCACATCCCTTACCCATCCTTGCCGGAGTGCATCAAGCGGTCTGACTGCCGAATCATTTACATTTGCCGGAACCCGCTGGACACCGTGGTTTCCGCTTGGCACTTCTTCCTTGAGATGGCGCGATTAGAAGACCAGCCAGAGTGGTCATTGGAAGAGCATTTCGAGACCTATTGCCAAGGGACAATCTCGTTCGGGCCCTTTTGGGATCACATAATGGGGTATTGGAAGATGAGCTTGGAGTGGCCATCCAAGGTGTTGTTCCTCAAGTATGAGGACCTAAAGGAGGATACTGTAGTACACCTGAAGAGGGTGGCCGAGTTTGTGGGTCTTCCCTTTACTGAGGAGGAAGAGGAGGCAGGTGTGATTGGAGAGATAGCCAAAATGTGTAGCTTGAAGACCCTAAAGGACCTGGAGGTCAACAAATCCGGCAAAGTAGCCTTGACGATCGAGTTCGAGAAGAGAAGCTTTTTAGGAAAGGGGAGGTGGGTGATTGGGTTAACCATCTCACTCCTTCCATGGTGGATCGCCTCAATAGCATCATCCAAGAAAAGATGAGCCCCTTTGGGTTGGAATTCAAAACGTGTTGAGCGTTAAATACTTTCACTTTCTCTACTTGTGTCACTAGAAATAAGTGAAATTAATAATGGATGTGCAATCTTCCTTATTGGTGTAGTATAGAGAACTCAAGAATCCTTGACTTCTCTGTCGCAAGAGACGAAACGAGTATTTGATTCTGTCAGGTGTGAAGAAAAAAAAGAAGCATTGGTAGCATCGGTAGACTACGTCTGATGCTGTAAACTATTCCTCTCCTATAATAGTTGCCTGTATTGTCTACGTGTTCAGTCAATTAGAGATCATGTATTCACAAATTTACTATTAATTCATCAGCTTTTCAAAAAAGTAATCCAATATTATTCCTGGTCTCGTATGATTTCTCATACACACACACACACAAATACTAATCCGTCTTTTTGTTTCTCCTTAATCTTGGATTAATTCATTATCTCCTAAATCATAAGCAAAGGATCAGACAATTCCCCTTATTTCTTTTTAGATCTAAAGTTTGAATTATATTGGGCTACTTCTTTCAAGGAAGGTAGAAGTTCAATGACAAAATAAGTAATTGCGCTATTGCTTTGCACTTTCATTTAATAACAAGAAGGCATTTTCACATCATGATGATTTACATTCGTACATCACCTTGTGCATGATTCAACAACACGTGCTTCAATGAGAATTGCATACTCTCTTTCTCTATCTCATGTAAGCAA
The DNA here is from genome assembly GCA_014182725.1 of Eucalyptus brandiana. Classification (NCBI taxonomy): domain Eukaryota; kingdom Viridiplantae; phylum Streptophyta; class Magnoliopsida; order Myrtales; family Myrtaceae; genus Eucalyptus; species Eucalyptus brandiana. The sequence continues at coordinate 56,982,484 of CM024675.1, forward strand.
CAAGATGATGCTCTGATAGGGTTCAAATGTTCGGACTATTATTAGGTTTTTTCGCTTTATTGGAGCTACCTACTTATATTTGTCTGACTTACCAAACCACTAAATTTAGCAACTCTATTTAGAATTGCCAACTTTTATTGGAGCTGTTACCCACTTTTATTCTGATTAAGTGACTAATAAGTTTTGCATTATCAATTCTTATTTGAGGTAGTTACTGTCATTTGTTTGGTTTGTTTAAATTATCATTTTTTTTCCTTATTTTTGACCAAAACATCTCTTATCATTTATAAATTTCTATTCACCATTTTCACCAACATTTGCTACTATTATATGAGGATATCAATTTGTATTTAAGTGGTTAACTACTTAAAAAGAAAAAGGAAATAAAAGAAAGAAAAATTAAAAAAATTAAAAAAATCAGAAAATTAAAAAAAATCGTTAAAACTATTAATGTTAGTGATTTTTAATCAAAGTTGATCGGAATGACAAAATTAACAAATTATTAAAAAATTTATGATTAAATTAATACAATTGAAAGGTACAAGACTGAATTGGTAAGTTGTCAAAAAGTATATGACTAAATTGACACAACTGAAAAATTTTAAAATGAATTGGCCGTCGTATAATAGGTTTATAATTTTTTGGACAATTTTCCTTACATAAAATGATTATGATTTGAACTGAATGTCGCAAAATCATATAAGGGAACCTATTTCATAATTATCCATTTCTTGTGAATTCCCTAACCTAATGTGGATGGCCTGCTTTGGTCATATGTGAGATGTGGACTAACTTCGACCCAAGAAAGGTAGCTCATGGTATGTACCGCCCCAACAATATACAAAATGATCGGAAATTCTGGGGTCCCAATCAAATCCCATTATATATCATAAATCTATTAATCATGAGAAACCAAAACGCGAGTCTAATAGGATATAAAGTGGGTGCAGATATTAGAAATATACCGGGATAATGTATTATCTCTTAAAAGTAGGCCTAGAAAACTTATTTAGAATCCTTCCCACCTCTATTTCATGATAGAAACTCAAATCTTAGTAGCTCCACATATGTGGTCACCTCTTATTATATAAAACCAGAAATTGAGAGCCACGGGAGTTTACGCCTGAAGAAGACAAAACTCAAAAAAAAAAAAAAAAAAAAAAAGAGCTTCTTGACGACCGAAATAACTGAATTATGGATATGCCAATTTTGAATAAACATTTCTCATGAAGCACCGCGAGTCCCCTGAAGAAAGGCCTTCCAAATTAATAAAATGCACGAATCATGTGTTTGGTGCTATATGCGGTAAGAGTTTTACCTAGCACTATATTAAAATTGATGAAGGTGTGCACAAGAAATTGATAGAAATAACTTGCAATGAATCTACTAGGGGATTCGTCATTTTTTACGTGTGCTTAGAAGGTATGCAACGCCTATAAAGCAATGAAGTCACCACACTCTTTGTTACCCACATTCCTTACTCATCCATGTCGAAGAGCGTCAAGCAGTTAGACCGCCGGATTATCTGTCGCAACCTGTTGCACATTTCTTATTTATACGAGTTAGTTACAAGCTTTATTTTTTTTAATTAAGTTTTCCCAATAGAAAATTTGTTAAATTTAATTAAAAAAAAAACCACACACACATACATCTGGGTAACTAATATGGATTGATAATTTCTAAAGATCAATAACAAATTTAATGGATTGCTAACCAAGCAAATAAAATTTAATATATCAATGGAAAAAAGTTGGTAAATAAAATAAAAATGCACGCTCATAAGTAATTTAGATAAGAATTAGTAATAAAAAAATTAGTTGATAATTCAATCTAACAAAGTTTAATAAATGACCTAGATTTTTGTGGAAATGATTTAATGAGCAAGAGGCCTCGATTATCCTATTACTTGAAAGAGTAAACAAGTATTCGAAATGACATGCATAACAATTTCGTCACAATTCACTTGATATGGACATAGAGTACTACGATTCAAACCAAGCTCTTCTAAATGATAACGCTAGTATGAACACTTAGAGGGGGGTGAATAGGTGTTAAACAAGTTTTTGCAAGACTTAACAACTTAATTCGACTTATAATAAAACAGTAGATTGAAGATATAAAAGATTATAAGCTGATATATAAGACAGCAAATTAAGTAAAGAGATTAGGGAAAGAGAATTGAAACACGAGGTTTATAGTGGTTCGGCTTAGACCAAGCCTACGCCACTCTCCCACCGGCAGCCCATCGGCTGAATTCCACTAAGAATCAAAAAGATTTTACAAGTATCACGTTCTTGATTCCACAAAGAGAGACTCGCTACACTTTCTCAAGGTCTCATAAGAATTTGATCTCTCTTTTGAGTACAATTTAAGCTCGACAAATTGTAAATGACAAAAGAACTAAGAGTTTCGGACTTTGGAATTTTTCTTTCACGCACGCACTCAATTAACTTGAGCATCCTCCTTATATACTCTTCAATGCCATCATAACCGTTGGCACCTTCCAAATGAGTTCTTCCAATCTACCCATTGGACAGAATCAATTCAGAAGATCTCGAGTTATTTAAGGAATGTGATGATAGCCCACCAATCATGCTTGCCCATACAATCAGGATCTAGGTTTCCATAAGTAGAACCTTCCAAGTATACTTCGCCATTCAACGGATCTAATTATTCAAGTTGATTTCAATAAGAATAATTGATCACGAGATGTTATCTCCAGCTATGAGATATTTTTCAATCGTACGAATCAAATCCTTAAAGATAAACTTGTATCTGGATAAGTCTTCTTCATTGGATGAAACATTTAATCGTCGGTCTGGAAACTATCAGTGAGGGCAGACTTTAACTCTTGAGTTTGGAGGTCTTCAGACTTTAACAATAGAGTCTGCAAGTCTTCAGACTAGACTGATGGAAACGCTTTGTCAACTTCAAAATAGATAAGGAAGTTTTCTCCAACAATCTCCCCCTTTTTTATGGTGATAAATTTTCCTGTAGATTTGGACACTTTGACCTGCAAAACAACACTTAAGCAAACCAGGATTTCTTATAAAAGATAATTAGAGATTAGGATAAAGATAGTAGCAATTCTGCAACCACGTAAAACATGTTAGTCCCGTAAAAGCAACTATCTTTATCATAATCAATACTATAGCTTAAGTTACTTGCAAGCATCATCAGTCAAACTAGTCCAAATCATAACCACACCAAACAGAAGATAAAGTCCAAAACAAAAAGTCATCAAATCTGCATAAAACCTCTCCTCCTTTTTGTCAACAGCAAAAAGTGGAGAACAAACGAAAAAGAGTTGGTTGAAAATTGAGTCAAAATCATGGCAGTTTGGGAAGGCGAACAAGCTCGAATTCTCCCATAGAATGCACTATCTTCTCAAGCCTTTCAACACTCTGCTTCAATGACTGAAAATCTTCACCCTGCACAATAGACTGTACTTGAATCTTCAGGGCATTCAACTAGTCATGTAAAGACACCGAAGTGACCTTAAAAGCATTCTTGAGATCCCGCATCTTAAATCCCATAGCATATTGCTGTTTTTTGACGTCAATAGGATTTCCAGCAGTCTCGAAAAGTCTACTTGTTTGAGCTAATGCGGAACTAGGACCAGCTGAGTCAATTCTCGTGAATGCTAGTATGAGCACCTAGAGGGGGTGAATAGGTGCGAAAACAAATTTTTGCAAAGTACAGTGTAAAACCTTAAGTTTGTCTTGAGTTTGTTTAACTGTAGATTTTAAAATAGAAGCGAGACTCTAACAATTAAATAAAATTACGAGTAAAGTAAAAGAGTTTAGGGAAGAGAATAAGAACACAAAGTTTATAGTGGTTCAACTTAATCCAAGCCGACGTCCATTCTCTCGCACTAACAACCCACCGGCTGGATTTCACTATGAATCAAAAGAGTCATTACAGTATCACGTTCTTGATTCCACAGTGTAGAGACTCTGCTATACTTCCTCAAAGTCTCACAAATGTATAAACTCTCTTTTAAGTACAAGTTTACGCTTAACAATTGAATTGATAAAGAATAAGGAGCTTCAAACTTTGGAATTTATCTATCGCACACACACTTGAATAACTGAAACATCTTCCTTATATACTCCTTCATGCCTTCATACCCGTTAGCACTTTCCAAAGGAGCTCTTCTAATCTATCCGTTGGACAGAATCAATTAGGGAGATCTCGAGTTATTTAAGGAATATGATGATAGCCCACCAATCCTGCTCGCCCATACAATCAGGATCTAGGTTTTCATAAGTAAAACCTTTCAAGTATGCTTCACCAATCAACGAATCTAAATTACCTGAATTGAAATCAAAACGAATAATAGACTCCGAGATGCTATATCCAACCGAGAGATCTTCTTCAGTCGATAGAATCAAATCCTTAACGAAGTACTCAATTCTGGATAAGTCTTCTTCAACAGTTTTGAAACTGTCAATGAGGGTAGACTTTGAAACTTGAGTCTAGAGGTTGGGCGGTCTTTAAACTTTGACGAAAGAGTCTACAAATATTCAGACTAGACTGATGGAAACGTTTTGTCGGCTTCAAAACAAATACGGAAGTTTTCTCCAACAATCTCCCACTTTTTATGGTGACAAAACTTTCCTCTGATTTGGATACTTTTGACTTGCAAGACAATACTCAAGCAAACATGGATATTTCACAAAAGATAATTGGCTTGGTAAAAATAGCATTAGATCTGCATCCACAGGAAATAAGAAAGTTAGTCTTGTAAATAAACAACTATCTTTGCCAGGAAATACCAACAGTGCTTAAGATACTGCAACAATTAAACGATCAAATAATCCAAGTCCAAATCCAGTCACAACCAAACAACCAAACAAAAGTAAAAGTCAATCAAAAGTCAAGTCAAACAAGAGTCAATCAAATCTGCACCATCTCCCCCTTTTTGTCAACATAAAAAAGGTAGAGATGAAAAGATAATGAAATTAGGATTGCTTTAGAACGCGAATAAGCTGGAAATCTCCCATCGACTAGACAATCCCTTCCAGCTTTTTCAAATCCTCCTTCAGTTGAGCCACTTCTTCACCCTTGGCATTTGCTTGAACTTGAAAAGCAAAGGCATGGATTTGATCATGTCTTGGAGAGGCCGCCCAAGGGGGTATTCCTCGAGTATGAGGACTTGAAGGGAGATGTTGTAGGACACCTGAAGAAGGTGGGCCGAGCTTGTCATGTTTCCCTTCTCCCGGCGGGAAGAAGGAGGTGTCAACGAAGAGATAGCCAAAATGTGTAGCTCGAAGAACTTGAAGGGCTTACAGGCCAACAAGAATGCAAATTACTCCTGATGATTTTCAAAAATGAGAACAGAAGCTTGTTCAAGAAAAGTGAGGTGCATGACTAGGTTAACCATCTCGCTCCTTCCTGCTGGGATTATAATGACAATCCAAAAATTATGGGATTAGCGCAACATAACAAAACATTCTCCCTACCACCCCATGTGTTGGCGGTGTTGGCTTCGGGCTCCTTCCCCTAACGCAAGGGAAGGTGTTCGAATCCCAGCGTTGTCGCTAATGGTCTTAAGTGTGGTGTCATGGTAGTGGGTCATGCGCTAGTACCGCTTCGGGTTTACCTCGCCGACTATTGGCTGTACGAAGGTTCCCGTGTCACCAAAAAAAAAAAAAAAAAAATATTCTCCTTATTATGGGAAGAATTTTCCAAAAAGTTTTAAATCAATTGTACTTTTATCAATTTAATCATAAACCTTTTAATGTTGCTATTAAGTCCTAAACATTTTCATATGTTGTCAATTGAGTCCATTCGACTAATTTTTGTCAAATTTTATTGACGTATATGCCAGTCATCGTATGTGGCAAGCCATGTGCTAACATGAGCAACTTTAATAACATTTAAAAAAATAATTTTTTTTTAAAAGATTTTTATCTTTTATCTTTTTCTTTCTTCTTCCTTTTACCAATGGCTAGTTGGCCTTGTCTAAGCGAATGTCATCATCGCCCACCATAGGTGAGACCCGACTTGGTGAGGTTGAGCTTGGTAAAGGCAACCCTTGGCGAGGCCGCCCGGCCTAGGTGAGGGGGTGCTTGGGGTAACCATCTTGCTCCTTCTTCCATGGTGGAACGCCTCAACTCAATAGCATCATCCAAGAAAAGATGAGCCCTTTTGGGTTGGATTTAAAACATGCTCAACATTTTAGTTGCTTTCGACCTCTTCCTTCTCTAAGTATAAACAGAAATGAAGGAAAGCAAAATCGAATGGCTTTCGCAATCAGCTTCTCTCGTCTTGCTTCTCCTCGTTACTTGGGTGGTGCAGAGAAAGAAAAAGAACAAATCCCAATTGAACTAAAGAAACCTCGAGTCTCTCTGCGCTGAAGACCAAACGAGTTGGGAAGAGAGGCTGATCAGTTGGAATGCGTGATTCAAGAAATAGCTGAAACGTGTAGCTTGAGGAAGTTGAAGGATCCGGAGGTGAACAGATCTGGCAAATTCATGCCGAGCTTTGAGAACAGAAGCTACTTTAAGAAAGGAGAGGTGGGTGACTGGGTTAACTATCTCAGTCCTCCAACGGCGGCGCGTCTACTTAGCATCATAAAAGAGAAGATGAGTCCATTCGGGTTGGAGTTCAAAACGTGTTAGTCGTCCTTCCCGTATTAATTTTCCAGTTCAGTTGGTTTTTGGTGCCTTGAATATTAATAGTATTTTGCTTATGACTTTGGACTCAATCTTTCTTTATCTTCGATCTCCATGCAAATACTATAGTGTGTGGTAAAGATTCAATGAGTAATTGCACCGAGAGATCTCGATTTTTCTGTTGCTGAAAGAGTAAACAAGTATCTAAATGAGATGCGAACAAGATAGAAGGTAAGCATTCTTTGTCTTTCTCTCTTGCACTGATTCTCAAAAGATCAGTTTACTCCAACATGTACGTTACAAGGGACGAGTTATTCTGGTGCATGATAGCTTAGAACCTCCAGCATTAGGTAATTTGTGACCTCAAAGCACCCAAAAAACAGAAAAAATCATTTATGATCCAACTTATCTGTCCTCTATTTGAAACTCTCTCCCTCAGACATCAAAATCGACAGCCAACCATCTGGCATCTGCTCTCCCGTGCGCTCATCCAGAAAATAGATAACCGAGAAAAAAAAAAAAAAAAAAACCAGAAAGACTTTATCGGTCATGATGGTAGCCTATATCCGCTAGTGCAAACTACTACAGTTTTACGCTCGATATAAGCATTCGAGGGCGCATTCTCTTTTCTCGTTCATTTAGCGGCACACGTTCAACAATTCTAAATATCATCCATAGAGATATGAAACACTTTTACCATTGCTTTTAACAAAAAGATCCAGCACACAATAACTAGCACCGGCAGCGACAAAACCAATCAAGCCTATTCCAATTTACGGGAAACCTTATATGGCAAACCCTGTTCCTGTGTCCACAAACCCTTGAGCTACAAAGATATCATTTGATCTAACCAACAGCAGCAGGAGCAAAAGATAATCCCCCTTTTGGTAATCCGTGTCAACTATTTATTCTAACATGATGATTCATTAAGGACTGGAATATAAATTTTGAAATTTGTGGATCAGAAAGGGAGATTTAGTCACTAAATTGCATACGGAGGGATTGGAATGAATAATTAAAGAACCAACAAACAAGTGGAAGTTCAATTTAATAAGCACAAACTGGAGCATTCTCCTGACCTCCAACAGAAATTAAAATGAACTTTAAAAGTTTAAGCAAATGTGACCATCAAACGGGTCTAGAATCTTGTTCTAGCGCTCCCAAAAGAACAGGCAACATCAAAGTGGTCCCATCCGGCTTACTGACTTGCTAATTAAGGCAAACAATCCGGTGCTACCATAGATTAACAAACCATCCGGTCCTAACATAGATTAACAATACTTCTACTTTACCACCGGCCTTGGTGGCTCCGCTGGATAAGACCTTGAACCTTGGGGGAAAGGTGTAAGGGTCGAAACCCAGTGGAAGCATCGGCGACTTAAACGTGATGTTGGGGTGGTGGGTCCCATCCGCTAAAGATCACCAGGTTTACTCGACGGTATGTCTCATTTGTAAGACGACGAACGGCTGACGGGTTCCCTGGATTACCAAAAAAAAACAATACTTCTACTTTTGTATGGCTATGGTTGCTTTTTGATGTGGACCCACCCGTGGAAGGTGCCCGCGTTTTATGCACTTCTACTTGGAGTGTGAGAGAAGGCTTTAATGCGCCAACTGTGTAGTCCCTTGCAAAGACATGAAGGTGCAGTACCAGCTGGCTTTTAATCGTCCTATCCTAGCCCCTATTTAGCTTTTTGACAGGTGATGGATCCCTATACCAGTCTTGGCGACATCGAGGCCCATGCAAAGATCAGCTGATTTGTGGCAATCACGCTGAAGGTCCATCCAATTACAATGATTGTCAATGTGTTTTGATTTTGTTGCCTAATATTACTACAGAATCGGGAAAGAAGATATCATGAATGTTGAAGATATAAATTTGGAGCATAATGCGGATTTTATTAGTTGGATTGATGCAAAAATCACTCAGTCACCAAAGATTGTGTTAAAAAATCTTCTATGGAGCAATGTCAAAGAAAAAATTGTTCCATGAAGGCTGAAGTTGACAGGGCTAGTAAGGACACCTATAGGGGGTGAATAGGTGTTAAAAAAAGTTTTGCAAGACTTAATAAATTAACTCGTCATTTGAGGATAATAGACTGAAGATGTAAAAGACTGTAAACAGTTATATAAAGTTACGAATTAAGGTAAATAGTTCAAGGAAAAAGAATTGAAACACAAAATTTATTGTGGTTCGGCTTAAACTAAGCCTACGTCCACTCTCTCGCGCCGACAGCCCACACCTGGATTTCACTAAGAATCAAAAGATATTTTACAATCTCACGTCATTGATTCCACAATGTAGAAACTTTATTACACTTCCTCAAGATCTCACAAGTGTTTGATCCCTTTTTTGAGTACAACTTAAGCTCAGTAATTGAAATAGCAAAGAACTAGGAGCTTGAGACTTTGTAAAGGCACGTATGAGTTGCAATACGTGTTGTAATCGTGGACATGTTTGGCAAAAATGAAATTCCATGAGGACAATGATCAATGGTCGATTTTGCATCTGGCGTTTGCTCTTCCATAAGGACTGTGGACACCTAAATTTTGGCTACCCATTTGTCGCATTAAGAAATTATGGGTTAATTTTTAAAAAAAATATTAATTGCATAACATTTAATTATAAGTGCATTCATTTTTATTTGCATTTACTGGACCGGTGGTGAATGGGTTGTTTTGGGTTTTAAATTAGCGGTAGGCTAGACCCACGAAAGGAGCAAATTAGCCCAAGCCCGTTGCTTTTCAATTAATTAATTATCTTATGAGAAATTGAGATTTGATGCGATATTACGGTGATTTTTGACATTTAAGAAATATTGCAATCTTATCTTTAGTCTTTTGGTAATAAAATCATTGGGGAATATTAAGAAGGATAATCTTCAATGGTCGAAATGAGTCGAACCTAGAAGATTTTAACGAGATGATTTTAACGGTCGAGTGAGTCGGATACATGATCTCGAAGGATAATCTTCAACGATTGAGTTGTTATGCAAATCCTCGTTGGTAGACTAGACTAAGTTTCCACCCTATAAATAGGGGTGGATTTCTCTTCGTAAAGGGGAGGCTTCTTTTGAAAAAAATTCAGAAAAAGTGAGAAAGAGTACGAAGGAAGAGGGAGAGTGACGTGAGAGAGGGATAGAATATAAAAAAAAAAGAAAAGTCAAAAGGTGAAAAGAGAGAGAAAAGTGAAGAGAACTGTTGCTTTCGTAGAGAAAGGGTCTGACAAAAGAAAAGAAACAGAGGAGAAGCGGAAAGGCAAAAAGGGGTGGGGGTTGATTTGACCCCTACTATTCATCATCTTCCCAAAATCCTTTGCCCCTCTGCACTTCCGTCCGCGAACTTTCTCGCCACACCAGTGCCATCGCAGCAGCAAACCCGTTCGTCGCTACTGGTCGCCGCGCCTCCTCACCACCGCGAGCCCGGCGCCCGAGATCCTCCTGCCGTCCGTCGCCGTAGGAGCCCACGCCGTGATCTACCTCTATTCTGCTCCCAGCCGAAGCGCACCACGATCGCCCATCGCAAATCCAGTGATCCGACGTCCCTTGCTCGCTGGTCCCTGCTCGTCGCCCAACTCGACGACCCGTGAAGCTCCGCCGTGCGGCACCACCGCCTGTCGAACCACCTCGCCGGTCTCCGCCGCTCAAGATTCGCCCGCGACGCCACTGCCGCCCCTGTTTTGCGCGCGATCAGCTCAACCCAGCGCCCGCCGCGTCCCCCCGGCGCTTCCTCCTGCTCGCTCGTTGTTGCCCGAGCCGCCGGCCGTCGAAACCCTCGCCGATTTCGCCTTCAGCCCGTCTGCGACGCTCCCGAAGTCTCCACCCGCTGCTTCTGCCATAGCAATTGCCTGTCCGCCTTGCTTCGCCCCTGCCCAAGCCGAGTTGAGTTATCGCCGCCTAGCCGCACCAGCAACTCACCTCGCCGGAACCTCGAACGCCGGCGACCCAAACCCAATTGGCTGCCCGTCCATTTTCTTTAGGTTGTTTATTGTTCTCATTTTATGTTATTTACTTTATTTTTAAGTTTTGCTATTATTGTTTAAGTTTGAATATTGTGAGATAATTTTTATGGATATTCTAGGCATCATCCGCAAAGGTTATCCCTAAACTTATTGTAATTATTAATTTGACCCGTAAGATGTCGGGTTATTTTTTTAATTACTTTAATTTTTGGGGTTTGTTGATAGTTTTTAAGTCTTGAATCAATGTAATTATTAATCGATCCGTAAGAATTCGGATCGATTTTTAGTTATTTTGATCTCTTTGTTGTGATAATTAGGGTCGGGATAATCGTTAATTTGACCTATTTTTTCGATTACTTTGATCCTTTATTTGATTGCATATCTTGATAGTTTAAATTTGATTTTTAGTTGGTAATCGCATTATTTTAAAAAGCCACCAAAAAATCTAAAAATATTTGAATTAGGATTCAGTTTGTTTTAGAATATTTTTTGGCATATCTAGGATAGGGATTTTATTCCGAATTTAGAAAATATAAAAACAAAAAACAAAAAATGCATTCATTTAGGATTTTAGTTGCATGTTTAATTACGTGACAATTTTAAATTTTGAATTTTGAATGAAAAAATAAAAGATAAAAAATATCATGCATATGTCATGTAGAATTAAGGATTGCTCTGCATGTCATTTCATATTAGATCAATTACATGTTAGATTAAAATAATATCTTAGTTTAAATCAAGATTTAAGTCAGTTTAAATTAGATAGAATTTTAATCTAGCTAAATCATTTTTTGCATTTTTAAAGATAGAAATATCAAATGCACGTCATTTAGTTTTTATTAGGTTCATTTAATTAGAACCTCCTCGTCATTAGACTAAGTCATCTAATAAATGTCGCATGACATATAACTCACATGCTAAATTATATGCTGCATGTTTAAATAATTTTGTATGTCATTGCATCACATTGCGTGTCATTAAAATTAAGTCATTTAGATTGCATTTAATTATTGCATTTCTTCATGTCATATAGTTTAAGTCATGCTGCCATGTCATATTAAATTATTAACATGCATCGCATGACGTTCATTAAAAAAAACGAAAACAAAAAAATTAAATTGCATGTCAATTAGAAATCATATCTAAGATGGTTGATGTGAATTCGATTTAGTAATGCAAATGCTTTCGTTACTTCGAAATATATTTTGCATTATTTAACTAACTTTCTTGAGTGTTAAATTGGTGGTATGCGTACATGTATGATCACCTCACATGTTAGGAAGTTAAATTAAAATCAATTCAATTGCCAAACATTTTCTTGAAAATGAAATAAAAGGTACCGAAAGGGCACTAGGATAGTCCTCGGTGTAAAAGTCTCCGAACTCATAAATCTCTGTTCGTAGGAGTAAAGTAATTCTCCCGTTACTTTACTTGGGTTTCTAATCGACCCACCAAAATAGATTAGTGGCAACTCCCGATTGAAAATCATTTGCATGTTAAAATTCAAACCTAAGTCGCGAATTGGTATGGGGCAGGAGAGCCCGAGCTAAAAAAGACTTAGTGTCCATTAAATTTAGTTTTAGGTGGTCCAAACCCTGAAAAATTGGGTCGCGACAAGGACACATTTCGCACATGCACAAAGACGCGACACATGTCACGCATGCACAAAGGCGGTGACTCATGCCTCTGCGTGGCTGTGCACGCAGACCGCCTTCACGGTGTGTGACCCCACGTGGTCCCACCTGAGTAACATCAGGGTGGTCCCATCCGACTTACTGATTTTGCTAATTAAGACAAACAATCCGTTGCTAACATCTTAACAATACTCCTACTTGTGAAAAATAATAATTGCTTGTAATAAAAAAAAATGCCCAGTCATATTAAATTTTTAATTAAAAAAGCCACGTCTTTTTTTGGCCTGAATTTCTCACTGAAGGCACCAAAGTAATCATTTTTCCTCCGATTTGGCACTTAAGTAATCCGATGGAAATTTTTTGCACCAAAGTGAGCGCCGTACAAAATTTATGACACTGATAGTGTACTTCTTCCCACATGCTTCATTGAGAATTGCATACTCTCTTTCTCTATCTCGTGTAACCCACAAGATGGTGCTCTTATAGGGTTCAACTGTTCTGACTATTTATTAGGTTTTTTCGCTTTATTGGAGTTACCAACTTTTATTTGTCTGACTTACCAAACCACTAAATTTAGCAACTCTATTTAGAAATGTCGACTTTTATTGGAGCTATTACCCACTTTTATTCTGATTAAGTGACTAATGAGTTTTGCATTATCAGTTCTTATTTGAGCTAGTTACTGTCATTTGTTTGGTTTGTTTAAATTATCATTTTTTTCTTATTTTTGACCAAAACATCTCTTATCATTTATAAATTTCTATTCACCATTTTCACCAACATTTGCTACTAACATGAGAATATCAATTTGTATTTAAGTGGTTAACTACTTAAAAAGAAAAAGGAAAGAAAAGAAAGAAAAAGAAAAGAAAATTTAAAAAAATCAGAAAATTAAAAAAATCGTCAAAACTATCAATGTCAGTGATTTCTAATCAAAGTTAATTGGAATGACAAAATTAAAAAATTATTAAAAAATGTATGATTAAATTAATACAATTGAAAGGTACAAGACTAAATTGGTAAATTGTCAAAAAGTCTATGACTAAATTGACACAATTGGAAAATTTAAAAATGAATTGGCGGTCGTATAATAGGTTTATAATTTTTTGGACAATTTTCCCTACATAAAATGATTACGATATGAACTGAATGTTGCAAAATCATCTAAGGGAACCTATTTCATAATTATCGATTTCTTGTGAATTCCCCAACCTAATGTGGATGGCCTGCTTTGGTCATATGTGAGATGTGGAACTAACTTCGACCCAAGAAAGGTAGCTCATGGTATGTATCGTCCCATCAATATACAAAATGATCGGAAATTCTGGGCTCCCAATCAAATCCCATTATATTCATAAATCTGTTAATCATGAGAAACCAAAACCCGAGTCTTGTAGGATATAAAGTGGGTGCAGAAATTATACCATGATAATGTATTATCTCTTAAAAGTAGGCCAAGAAAACTTATTTAGAATCCTTCTCACCTCTATTTCATGATAGAAACTCAAATCTTAGTAGCTCCACATATGTGGTCACCTCTTATTATATAAAACCAGAAAATGAAAGCAACAGGAGTTTTTTTTTTTTTTTTTGGGTAAAGAGAGCGACGGGAGTTTATGCCTGAAGAAGACAAAACTCAAAAAAAAAAAAAAAAAGTTTATTGACGACCGAAATAACTGAATTATGGATATGCCAATTTTGACTAAGCATTTCTCATGAAGCACCGCGAGTCCCTGAAGAAAGGCCTTCCAAATTAATACAATGCGTGAATCATGTGTTTGGTGCTATATGCGGTAAGAGTTTTACCTAGCAATATATTAATACTCTAAATTTTGTCCCGGTGTGGTTCATGCTGGACATAAATGATTACGATCCAAACCGTCGTAAACTCACGAAAAGCAACCTATTGAGTAAAAATTCGATTTCTTGTGAATTTTCTTATATAAACTGAAGCAGACCACGAAAATGTATTATGTCTTAGAAATAGGCCTAGAAAGCTTATTGACAATCCTTGGCACCTTTATATCTTGATGGAACCTCAGCTCTAATAGCTCTGTATATGTGGTCACTTCTTGATATATGAAAACCAGAAATTGAGAGCAACGGTGTTTTTTTTTTTTTTTTTTGGTAAAGGAGAGCAACGGTGTTGATGCCTGAAGAAGACACAATTCAGATTAATCCTAATCAACTACTGAATTAGATTTGTGTGGATTATGACTAAAACAGCTCACTGATGAAGCACCTGCAAGTCCCCAAACAAAGGCCTTGCAGATTATCACAATGCACGAATCATGTGTTTCATGCAGTCGACATCACCTGAGGGGCCGACAAAAGATTTGTGTGGATTATGACTAAACCAGCTCACTGATGAAGCACCTGCAAGCCCCCAAACAAAGGCCTTGCAGATTATCAAAATGCATGAATCATGTGTTTCAATGAGTCGACATCACCTGAGGGGCCGACAAAAGATTTGTGTGGATTATTACTAAACCAGCTCATTGATAGAGCATTTGCAAGTCCCCAAACAAAGGCCTTGCAGATTATCACAATGCATGAATCATGTGTTTCATGCAGTCGACATCACCTGAGGGGCCGACAAAAGAGTTCTACCTAGCATCTTATTTAAAATTGATGAAGGCGCAAGTGTTTTTAGGGCATGCGCCGCCTTGATTTTTATGATTTGGAAGAGCATTCTGAGACCTTTTACCGAGGGATGATGAGTTTTCGGTCCTCTTGTGATCCCGTGTGGGTATTGGAAGGAGAGCTTGGAGAGGCCACCCAAGGGGTTATTCCTCGGGTATGAGGACTAAAGGGAGATGTTGTAGGACACCTGAAGAAGGTGGACCGAGCTTGTGGCATTTCCCTTCCTCAAGCAGGAAGAAGGTGGAGGTGTCAATGAAGAGATAGCCAAAATGTGTTGCTCGAAGAACTTGAAGGGCCTGCAGGCCAATGAGAATGGCGGATTACTGCAAATGATTTTCAAAAATGAGAAGAGAAGCTTGTTCGGGAAAAATGAGGTGCGTCGCTAGGTTAGCCATCTCACTCCTTCCTCTTGGGAGAACAAGGACAATATGAACGATATGGAATTAGTGGAGCAAAACAAATATTCTCTCATATTGTTATAAAAATTGTCTAAAAAGTCTTAAATCAATTGTTCTTCCATCAATTCAATCCTAAAGCATCCTACACCTTTTTACAAATTGTCAATTAAGTCCATTTGATCAATTTTGATCAAAATTTATTGATATGGATGCTGACCATCCTACGTGGCAAAGTCAATGCTAACATTAACAATTTTTAATAACATTTTTAAAAAAAAAATTATTTTTTGATTTTTTATGATTTTTATCTTATTTCTTTTTCTTTCTTCTTCCTTTTACCAGTGGTTGGCTAGCCTTGTCTAAACAAGACTCACCATTGCCCACCACAGGTGAGGCCCAACCAGGCAAGGGTGAGCTTAATAAAGGCAAAACTTGGCGAGGCTACCCTAGTCTAGGCGAGGGCTCCCCTCGCTGTCGTGACCTACCCTCGGGGGGAGGGAACAGGTTTAGGGTATTGCCTAAAGGACGGGCCTAAGAACCATGATTAGGCGCGGGCTCTCCAAGCCCATACCCCGCGTGACATTGGGATATTTTTTTTAGAATTTTGCATAAATGGAGTCGCCACTAGCCTATTGGGGTCGGCTAAAAACCAAGTAAGGCATGGAAGCGTGCCTCACTTCCTACGTGACCAGAGAATCTAGGTTCGGGGACTTGATTACACTAATTAATCAATTAGTGCCCTTTCGGTACCTAATCTTGTTTATTTTAACAAAATGATTTTTGACATGCAGTATCCACTAACATATGAAGTGATCATGCGGGTGCGCAATCATTAAAGTAATAATCATAACTATCAAGATTCTAATTGCTATAAAATTAAACACATGCAATCAAACATAATTAAATATGCAAATTAAACATGCAACATAATCAATATACGAGCACATAAAAGGTCTAATTACGCTAAAATGGCAATACATGGCAAGTCCTAATCAAATCCCATCATTTTTGGATTTTCGAAATTTTTAATTAATTTTTTTAAAATTTTTTTTTTTAAAAAAAAAAAAAAAAATTCTAATTTTTAAATATATTTTCTTTTTTGGATTTTTCGAAATTGTTTTAATAAATTTTTTTAAATTTTTTTTAAAAATTTTTTTAAAAGAAAAGTAACTAATTTCTAATTTTTAAATATTTTTTTGGATTTTCGAAATTGTTTTAATTTTTTTAATTTTTAAAATTTTTTATTTTTTATTTTTTATTTTTTTAAGAAAATATTTTTAAAATTTTAAATTAATTTTTTATTTTAAAAGGTGAACCGGGTCGGGTCGGGTCCGGTCGGAGACCGAACCCGGTTTGGTTCGGCAAGCCCAAGCGGGCCGGCTCGGGCCCGGCCAAGAAAGTCTCCTCTCCTCTTTTTTTTTTTTTTTTTTTTTACTCGCAGCCCACGGCCCAGGGTTGATTCCGGGTGGTGGGCTGCCGCAGCCAGAGAGCCGAGCAGGCCGGGTCGCGGGCTGGCCCGGCCCGGCCCGCGCTCCCCTAGTCGGCGGCGCACGGTCGCGACCGGGGAGTGCGACGATGGGGAAGACGAGGGGGAGGGGAGGCACCGTGATCCGGTTGGAGCCGCGACGCGCCGCCTTGCCTCGGAAGGATGCGGTCGGCTTTCCTGCCGACGGCGGCGGCGGCAAACCGACGACTAAAAGACCGGCATGGACTCTACACAGAGGAAATGGGGAGGGAGAGCCCGCTTGGGCATTACAGCGAACAGGTAGAGGGCATGGGCAAACCACGGGGGTTTCGACCTAAACCGAACCCGAGGCGGCAACGGTGGTGACCAGCAAGCAAAACAACAACAGACAGGAAGCTAAAAGGGACCTACGGAGGCCGGAGCTTGCCCGAAACGGACGGAACGAACTCCGGCCAACTCGAGCTCAAGCCGCACACCCGGTTATTCGATGAAATGCCAACCCGAGTTCCGACGGGAATGGCAGCTTGAGACGCGTCTGCGACGGTGGCGGCGGCGATGGCTTGGAGGACGGAGCGGCGAGGCGAGGCCAGCCGGCCGGGGGCGACGCGAGCCGGAGCGCGACCGTGACTCGTCCGGTCGCGGCGTCGGTTCGTCGCGGGCGGAGGCGGGCG
Source organism: Eucalyptus brandiana (assembly GCA_014182725.1). Taxonomy (NCBI): domain Eukaryota; kingdom Viridiplantae; phylum Streptophyta; class Magnoliopsida; order Myrtales; family Myrtaceae; genus Eucalyptus; species Eucalyptus brandiana. The sequence goes on from CM024675.1 coordinate 56,999,876, forward strand.
CAATTGGTCCGCGGCGGCGGCAAGCAAAACCCCTAGTCTTCTCCGACTTCCCCCTTTTCTCTCTCGCCCCTCGCCCTCGCTCCCTCTTCTCTCCCCCTCTGTGTTTTTTCTTTCTGCCCCTTCTTGCCGAGATCTCTCCCCTTTTTCTTCGTTTTCTTTCGCGTGCGTGCGAATCGGCTCCGTGTGCATCCGAATCGGCCCCTTCCCAACCCGCCGACCTGCCAGCCGAGATGATCCCGTCCCCCTCGCCCTCTCGCCCCCTTTCGGCCTCGCCATTTCCGCACGCGAACGGCTACTTTCGCTTTTCTCTTCGCCGGTTCCCCGTGCGGTGAGCGGGCGAGGAAAAAGACAATGGGGTGGGCCGGGCCGGAGGGAAGAAAAGGGCTGGGCTGTGCGAAAGGGAAGAGAAAGGAAAAAAAAAAAGAAAAAGTAAAGGGGAGGGTTGGGCCAAGGCCGGATCCGACCCAACCCAAACCCTCACAACTTTTTTTTTTTTTTTTAAGGAAATTAATAATTAAATTTTTTTTTATTTGATTTTTTTATTTTTATTTGATTATATACTATTTGAAATATAATATAAAAAAAGTAGGTGTCAACAGCTGCCCCTCTTTGAATGTAACCTCGAAGAGGTTGCAATCAAAGACAGAAGACACCTAAATTATTTTTGGCGATAGAAAGACCCTAGGTGCATATGCACGTATTAGGTCGACGAAAATGACTCATAACTATGGAAACGCATCTTGTTAATAAGGTGAAGAAAGATTTTGGGCTGCAAAAGCCCATCGAGTCATAAAAAATAATGAAGACTCCAAGATACAAGGCTCTCCGGGTCATAGGAAAGGTGGAAGACTCCAGGATACAAAGCTCTCCGGGTCATAAGAGGTGAGGAAGGCTCCAGGATACAAAGCTCCCCGGGTCTTAAGAGGTGAGGAAGACTCCAGGATACAAAGCATCTCCGGGTCTTAAGAGGTGGGAAAGACTCCAGGATACAAAGCTCTCCGGGTCATAAAAAGTGAGGAAGACTCCAGGATACAAAGCTCTCCGGGTCATAAGAAGTGAGGAAGACTCCAGGATACAAAGCTCTCCGGGTCATAAGAAGTGTGGAAGACTCCAGGATACAAGGCTCTCCGGGTCTTAAGAGGTGAGGAAGACTCCAGGATACAAAGCATCTCCGGGTCTTAAGAGGTGGGAAAGACTCCAGGATACAAAGCTCTCCGGGTCATAAGAAGTGTGGAAGACTCTAGGATACAAAGCTCTCCAGATCATAAAAAGTGAGGAAGACTCCAGGATACAAGGCTCTCTGGGTCATAAGAAGTGATGAAGACTCCAGGATACAAGGCTCTCGGGTCATAAGAACTGGGGAAGACTCCAGGATACAAAGCTCTCTGGGCCATAAGAACTGGGGAAGACTCCAGGATACAAAGCTCTCCGGGTCATAAGAAGTGAGGAAGACTCCAGGATACAAGGCTCTCCGGATCATAAGAAGTGATGTGACTGAGGTCTCATCGTGTAAAAAGAGTTTTGACCGGGTGTTATAGTCTCACCTATGTACGCACGGGTTTCGACTGGGAGGCGGACCAGCGTGGTTTACAGATGAACCCACCAATCTTGGAAATGACATGGTTTAAGGTTAACCATAAACCTTTGGTTTTTAGGGAAGCACCCGCTAACCCCCTTAGAAAACTGCATGGCTTCACTGATGAATCCTGTCAAACTTAACTCAAGCAAATGTCATTAGAGACGTCATCAAGAGACGTATTGGCAGATTGCAGCAATAGTTGAACAAAATAATCAAGCTAAATCCATTTGCTTTAGAAAAACATTCGATGTTCATCAACCTCATGTGACGCAAAATTGTCATCTTGCTCATGGATATATCATTAATCATCAAATTCTCGAGGAGACAAGTTACTATCAGAACGATTACGACTTGAGAAAAAGGTTCATTAAGCATGCCAAACTAGAGCTTCTTAGTCAGAAAGGGTTTCTCACGCACTCTCAATAAAATGGCTACTTGATCCCATCCATTCATGTGGGAGATAATTGGTTGCTGAAGCTCTCACATAACCTACGTCGAAGGCTTCCAGAAACATTCGCAATGAGCACAATCTGATTGATCAGAAAGGTCGTTTGAAAGGACCGCAATATAGGCTCGGTTAGAGCTTACACAAAGAAATTATTGCTTTGAGGCCAACAAAGGAACATTTGTCACTATCTTCATCGGCTTTACAAGTCGAGAGCTTGGAATGTGAGACAAGATAAAATTACTTTCACTCCTTCAAGCAGTAGCTTCTTGGTGGTATTCTCATTTTCACTCAAACCGTCCCAATCAGAAGAGACTTCGGAAAAGGGTTGTAATGTTGGCTTAGGAGAGGCTCGAAAGGCTTAAAATTTTCAAGAGGGTTTTTAAGAGTTGGTGATCATCACGACATCATGACCAGTCACTTGACATTTCCAAATCATTTGGCTTTTGAAATACAACGCATCTCGAAAGTCCCTTAACTAATCTTTTGTGCATGGGAGCTTTGCTCCTTTCTCTAATGTCCTTTGCTCTTGTGATGATTTTTTTTTTTTAACGGGCATTGGCCTTGCTTTTACCAGGCACACTGCTTTTTATGCCCTCTAGTTTGTAGAACTCTTTGCTCTTTGAACTCTTGGAGCTATTATGACTTTCGAGATGCTTTTCACATTTTCTCGTGACTTTCAATTGTATTTGGTCAATTCTCATGCCTTGCCCCAATGAAGGGAGATGATCACCGCTTGGGGTTTAGAAATGAATAAACAGGCCCAAATTGGTTAAAGCAATGGATATGTGTTTGGGTAGAGAAGGAAATGCTCTTCTTCACTTTGGGATGAGTCAAGATCTAATGAGAATTCCTTTGAAGCTATCACTAGAAGATTGATGCAAATGAAAGTAATAGGATCTTTCCCAATCCTTTGCTTTACAACACGACTGTAACCTCCTATGCTGCCCCAATTTCGGGTTGTCCTCGACAGGGGTATTTTGGAGGATCATCTCTATTTGGCCTGAAGGGCTAGCAATATGTCAGCTTGGCGTTTGGGATTGATGAAGGAAATGCCTTTATCATTTCGATCTTCACGCTCAATGCGAATGGATCCTCCGTCCTAAAAGAAGGTTATTTTTCACTCAACTCTTGAAAGTATTCGAAGGATGTGTTTGGAAATGTCTTACATTTCTTCATCCTAAGCACTCCTTGTTTGGCACGATTAATGTTTCAACTTTTTATCCAAATAAAATCGTCTTTACGAGCTCCCCCCTTCGAGAATTACCGACATGAAGCACGTATAGTGGCACCAGAAAATAGGTGGTACGAATGACGCTATGCCCCCCCGGCTTTTTTTTTTTTTTTTCTTTTTTTTTTTTTTTTTTTACCTCTCATTTAAGAAAAAGAGATATTCAACCATTTGTGCAGAGACTTGATGGGTCTTTTGAATCAACTTTTCCCTCCGCCATTTTCTTCATCCAACGGTAAGGTGCCTGAAACACAAATAGATATGCGTGTATGTGATATATGTATGATATCTATGATGCTATGCATGATGCCATGTGACTCGGTTGCGCATGAAGCGGTTCTTCGACCTTGATTTCAATCATGGAAAGTATTTCTTGACTGCATCTCGAGTTTACGAGGTCTAGGCAATTCACGCCATCCATTTCAACTAAAATCATAGCACCACCGAAAGCGAGAATCTTTTTAATGACATACGGCCCTTCATAGTTCGGGGTGAATTTGCCACGAGGGTCTGGTATAATCGTAAGCACTTTCCTCAGCACCAGGTCATTGACTTCAAAGTATCTAGGATGCACCCTTCGATTGAAAGCTTTTGCAACTCGTCTCTGATAACATTGGCCATGACACACAGCTTGCAATCTCTTCTCATCAATCAAATTTAACTGCTCATGCCTCTGTTGCATCCACTCAGTCTCATCGAGCATAGATTGGGAAAGGACCCTTAGAGAAGGGACCTCAACTTCAACAGGTAAGACTGCCTCAATCCCATACACGAGTGAAAAAGGAGTTGCCCCTGTGGAGGTACGGATAGAAGTTCGATATGCCATTAGCGCGTAAGGGAGTCTATCGTGCCAATCACGATAATTTTCGGCAGTCTTCGATAGGATTTTCTTTATGTTCTTGTTCGCCGCCTCCACTGCTCCATTCATCTGAGGACGATACAGTGACGAGTTCAAATGCTTAATTCGAAACTCACTAAACAATCCATCTACGACTTTGTTGTTCAAATTAGTGCCATTGTCAGTAATGATCGCCTCTGGCACCCCGTAACGAGCGACAATGTCACGACGAATGAACTTCGCCACATTCTTGGCAGTAACGTTAGCATATGAATTGGCCTCAATCCACTTGGTAAAATAGTCTATCGCCACCAGGATAAATCGATGCCCATTTGAAGCTTTGGGGTTAATGGGCCCAATCACGTCAATTCCCCACATTGAAAAGGGCCAAGGTTGAGACATTTGGTGAAGTTCATTTGGAGGGGCATTTATCCTATCTCCATAAATCCGGCACTGGTGACACCGTCGTACGTGCTTGAATGCGGTCGGACTCCATGGTCGCCAATAATAACCGAGTCGCATGATTTTTCTCACCAAGAAGTGTCCATTCATATGGGGGCCACACTCCCCTTCATGTATCTCCTTCATCAAACGGTCGGCTTCTTTAGCGTCGACACACCTTAGCAATGTCGAGTCGAATGACCTTTTGTAGATGACATCTCCACTGGCGAAGAATTTCGATGCTAACTTTATTAAATGCTTCCTATCTGCTGCTTCACTTCCTTCGGGAAATTCACCATTATGGAGATACTTCAAGATGTCGTGATACCAAGGCTGTCCGTCCAGTTCTTCTTCAATCGTCATGCAATAAGCTGGGCGCCTAAAAATTTCAATTCTTAATGGTTCAATGTTCAAGCCTCCAGCTACTTGTAACATTGAAGACAAGGTAGTTAGGGCATCAGCAAACTGATTTTGAGACCTTGGCAAGTATTCAAATTCTATTTCTTGGAATTCCTCCGTCAACTTCCCCAGGAACTCATGATACGGAATCAATTTAGAATCATGTGTCTGCCATTCGCCTTTAGTCTGTAAGATGATAAGGGCTGAATCACCATAAACTTGCATCTTTCGGATCTTCATATCAATAGCAGCTTGGAGGCCGAGAATGCATGCTTCATATTCGGCAATATTATTCGTGCAAGGGAACGTTAATTTAGCGGCAACATGGTAATGCTGACCATCTGGGGAGATAAGAACTGCCCCGGTACCCGACCCAAATAAATTAACTGCACCATCGAAGTACATCGTCCATTTGTCACTTGATACAAGTAGAATTTGCTCCTCTGCATCACTATCCTCATCAGATGTCTTGGACCTCTCGGGACTTGCTGCTAACATGTCTGCTATGGCGCGACCTTTAACAGACTTCTGCCCCAGGCTTTGAACGTCAAACTCTGAAATTAAGATTTGCCACTTGGCCAACTTGCCAACCAGTGCCGGCTTCTCCAGGAGATATCTGATGGGATCATTTTCAGTCACCAACATGATTCGGTGATGAAGTGTGTATTGCCGCAACCTGTGCAAAATCCAAATCAAGGCCACGCAAGTTCTCTCAACTTCTGTGTAGTTCATCTCGGAAACAGTAAACTTCTTGCTCAAGTAATATATCGCGCATTCTCTCCCGTCATTTGGTCTTTTCTGTGCTAACATGGCTCCCAATGATTCATCATGTATGGTCAAGTACAAAATTAGGGGAATTTTAGGGAGAGGGGGTACTAAGACTGGTGCATGAGTGAGATAGTGTTTTATCTTCTCGAAAGCACCCTGGCACTCGATATCCCATTCAATCTTTGCATTCTTTTTCAGGAGCTTGAAGAATGGTCTCGCTTTTTGGACAACCGACGATGAACCTCGCCACATAATTGAGCCGCCCCATCAAGCCGCGAACTTCCCGGTGGTGGTGGTCGGGGATCGTAAATCACAGATAGCCTTAACCTTTGACGGATCAATCTCTATGCCCTTGTTACTAACCATGAACCCTAACAGCTTCCCCGATCTTGTCCCAAAAACGCATTTTGTGGGATTGAGACGTAACTTGAATTTCCGAAGACGTTTGAACAATTTTTGCAAGACTCCAACATGGTCCTCACCTTGTCTTGACTTTGCAATCATATCATCCACGTATACTTCAATCTCCTTGTGCATCATGTCATGAAACAAGGTGACCATGGCTCTTTGATACGTTGCCCCAGCATTCTTTAGACCGAAAGGCATCACTTTGTAGCGAGAAAGTTCCCCAAGGAGTTATAAATGATGTTTTGCTCCTATCCTCCTTCTTCATACGGATTTGATTATATCCCGAAAAAACCGTCCATAAAGGAGAATAACTCAAATCCCGCCGTGCTGTCAACCAAGACATCGATATGCGGGAGTGGGAAATCATCTTTGGGGCTTGCTCGATTTAGGTCACTATAGTCAACACATACCCTGATTCACCCATCTTTCTTCATTACCGGCACGATATTTGCTACCCAATCAGGATAACGTGTCACTTCAATAAAATCTACTTTCAGCAGCTTCATTACTTCTTCTTCGATCTTCTTGGACAACTCTGGTTTAGTTCTCCTGAGTCTTTGCTTCTTGGGTGGCATATCAGGATCTGTTGGTAGAGCATGCTCCACAATTTCAGGGTCCAATCCCGGCATGTCGGCATATGTCCAGGCGAACACATCTTGATATTCTTTCAAAAGATTAGTCATCTTTTCTGCCTCTGACTCTAATAGACATGCCCCGATCCTTACTTCCCTGACATTCTCTGCATCACCTAAATTTATCGTGATTGTTCGCTCTTCTGTCAACGGCTTCGATCCTTCATGTCGATTCCATTCGCGTTCAATCCCCTTCTGATCGTCATCGTCGGTGTCATCGGAACCTGAGAGACTTTCTTCATGCACGTCTGAGTCATATGCGTCCTTATTATGATTATGCATAATGTAATGCCTGAGATGCAATAAAATGAGTTAGAGCAATGTCGACAATAAAAATGATGCATGTCTTTTTTTTTCGAAGAAATTTTTTTTGAAGTATCTTTGTAAAAGTTTCAAGAACTCATCCTCATATCCTCGGATTTCCTCGTCCTTGCAAGGGAGTCAAATAAGGGATCATGTGGAGACCTAGGCCTCAGTGACCATCATAGGACTAGTTTGATGTGCCTCCACATGTCCTTAATAAAACATGTGTCTATTTTATTGAATGAGGAAAGATAATGCCGTATTTTAAACACACACCACCCACGACCAACGGCTCAAGATCGGGGTTGACCATAGTTCACATTACAAATGACGTAAACGGGAAATAAATAAAGAAAGAAAAACTACGAGATCCCACGCAGGGAGAAGGCATAAAACAAAAGACTAGGCTAGACGAGAACCGCCCTACTTTGAAGGGACAACCATGACTTCAGAGGACTCAGCTTCCTCGCATGCCAGGATGGCGCATATGACGTCTTCCTCGAATAGCTCAGTCACACCATAGATGTCCACCTCTTCCTCGAATAACATCCTTGAAGGTCCTGGAAACGTTTCTTCCAACAACGGGTGAAATGGGCCTTGACCGCCCTCACCCTCCTCGGTTTGGGCAATACGTTCACTCCAATCTCTATACCCACCTCGGCCTCCTCAGGCATTTCGGCCTCTCTGCCTTCCACGGCCCCCTCGGTTGCCACGATCACCTTGCTCACTACGACCTTCTCGCCCCTCAACATATCCTAGACCTCTCCTCTTCGAGTTTTTATGAGCTTCAATGGGCTTTCGCACACCCTGACTGTGCGGTCCAAGGCCCTCTCCAGGATTATACCCGCTTGCCAGCATGATTTTTCCCGCAGTTATGGCCGGCTTAGACAATTTAGGAGCCTTTGTGAAGGACCTTACAGGCATATGGACCATGGATACCAGCTCGAGGGTTTGAAAGCTGGATTCCTCGGTACACTCTGGCTCCACATAGGGGATGGCTGTCTCGTGATAGATCTTGAAGTCGGATTCTCCATGGACCGTGATAAGCCTGTTGTCCACCACAAATCGTACCTTCTGATGGAGGCTGGAGGCAACAGCACCTGCTGTGTGGATCCATGGCCTCCCTAGCAGAAAATTAAAAGCGCTTGGTATATCTAACACTTGGAACATGGCTTGGAAAAGTACAGGGCCAATCAGCAGCTCAAGTTCAATTTCCCCTATCACCTCTTTCTTCATCCCGTCAAAAGCTCGCACAGTCGACTTGCCAGTATGGATTCTCCCAAGATCAATGCCGAGATGGTGGAGAGTAGCCAACGGGCATATATTGAGTGCCGAACCATTATCGATCAATACTCTGCAAACAAGAGTGCTTTCATGTTTCACCGAGATGTGTAGTGCTTTAGTATGATTAGGACCATCGGGGGGGAGATCTTCATCAGTAAAGGAAATTTGGTCTTTCAGTAGAACGGCCCCGACGAACTCCTCCAATTGGACTTCATCGATTGATTCTGGCACGTGCACCTCATTAAGGACTTTCAAAGCAATATGTCCCTATGCTTCTCGGAAGATTTGAATAATTCCAAGAGGGAGATTTGAGCTGGCAACTTTCAAAGTTGATCCACCACGTTGAACTCACTGGACTTTACTACAGCCAAAAATTGCTTTGCCTCCTCCTCGGTCACAGCCTTCTTTTCTACTCCCTTATCAGGTGCGTAACAACGGCCTGATCGCGTGACAGCATCTACCTCGTTTGTTCCGTAACCCCAAGGTACAGCTTTGGGATCGAATTTGGGAGGATACTCCAGCATTATCATTTCGTCTTCCTCCTGGGGAGGCAATTCAATCGTGACCGGCATTGTGTTTCCTCCCGTGACTTCGATTGTCGACATCTCTTCGACCATAAGGTCGATCACTGTGGGTTCAGCAATTTCCAGCTCGATATCGCCGGCGAGCTCCTCATCGGACAGTTCAATCACCATCGGGGTAATCATAGCTATCACCCCTTCCTCGTACAAAACTGGGGTCTTCGAAATTCCATGCATAACCTTCTTCGCCCGAGACATACCAGCAAAGTTGCAAAAAGATGAGCGGAATGACGATGGCATTGTCACGGATATGACCTTCTCTTCCTCTTCTCCGCGTCTAATTACTCCCATGGCTACCATCCTACGAACGCGGTTCAATTTCTCTTCTAGGGTCACATTCTCCTGGCTTTCATAGTATCCCGCTAGCACTAGAGATTCGTACAACTCGGAAGCATCCAATACTAGAGGCTGTTGACTCGCCCGCGTGTCCTTGGAAATTGAGTTCACTCCCCCTACATGATTTGGTAGAGGGTTCTGTTGCACGTTGGGCTGAGCCTCCCTGAAAGTCAAGATGTTCTTGTCTAGAAGCTGTTGAACTTTGTATTTCAGCATGTGACAATTATCTACATCATGCCCCATTTCTCCCATGTGGTATTCACAGGTCTTGGTTATATCAAACCCGGCGAACCTCGGGGGGTTATCTCTAGGCACCTCCTTCGCGACCATCCTCTTTTCAAGAAGCATGGGTAATAACTTTGACAGCGGGCGTGGTAGTGGAGAAAACCCCTTTCGAAATGGCCTCTTGCCATTATCGTATGCTTGTGATGAACTACCTGGAGCCATCGTAGGCTTGTGCGCGGGTGTTGCGGTTGGCCGAGGGAAATGTGGCTCTTGCACAAGCGCTACTTCAATTGCGGCCTCTTTATCTTTTCTTGCTGGAAATTTCTTCACGCCTCCAGTTGAAATCTTTCCCTTAACCATCGCCCATTCAACTCCTTCACCTACCTCAACTAACTGTGAAAATGTCTGGCAACCCGAGAACACTAACCCTTGGAAGTATTCAGAGGGCAATGTTTTGAGGAACAGTTGCTTCATCTCCCTCTCATTCAAGGCCGGCTTTACTTGTGAGGCCATGGTCCTCCACCTTTGCGCGAAGGCCTTAAATGACTCATTCCTTTTCTTCTCAACACGAGTCAACTCTTCCCTTGTGGGGGCAAGCTCGATGTTAAACCGGTATTGCTGCAAGAACTCATTGGTTAAGTCATCCCAACTAGTGAATTCTTCAATGTCCAGCGCAATGAACCACGTCAGGGCAATGCCTTCCAAACTATCTTGGAATGTGTGTATGAGGAATGGCACGTTGTCAGTGTAGCGAGCCATTTTTCTCATGCAATACCTAAGGTGGGTCCTTGGGCATCCCGTTCCGTCATACTTTCTTGTGAACTCAGGCTCCTGGAAATTCTCAGGAAAGCTCGTCTTGGTGTATGGAGATAGCCTATCAGCTCCTTTCAGCTCGTAACCTTGCAAGACACATAATCGCTCTTCCATCTTTGCCAAACGTTTTTCACTCTCTTAATTTAGGCGAGGTGTTGGGTTTTCCTTCGGAGGAGGATTCAGATTGACGATAATTGGCGTGACAGAAGGAGCTTCTCCGGCAATTTCTTTCCCGGGGAGATCAGCAACGTGCGTGCCTCCCGTCGACGGGGAAGCGTGTCCTGATAACGTAGGAGTGGATGTTCCGGTAACAGCTACAGCGGGGGGCTCCTTAAGCTTCTGGCTTATTTCAAGCATCATTGCGGTGAGTTGGGCCAACTGGTCCTCCATCTTTGTCATGCGCACGTTGGTGTCATCGTTCTCCATTCTGACTTTTGCGCAGGTGCGAATTGGGGATCTCCGCTTGGCCGTGTCGACAACCAATAGAAGACAATCGATCGATTAGTACCTGAAGCAAAGGTAGATAAGCATATATAAGTATAAGTAATAATTAGGCGGTCGGCCCACGACAAAGATCTAATCGCCCCAATTTGCTCGTTTCATTGAAAGCCGAGTTGCTACATAATACAAGGAAAAACGCAAAAGAAAACCCCTAAACAATGAAGCTATTTCAAAGATGAAAAGACATTCTCCTAACTCCCAATTTTCAACATCGAGACTCGAGACAAACTCCTTAATATTGCAACGTATGCGAATATGGTCCTGCTACATATTGCGCTTGACTCAATCTAACTGATGAGGACGGCTTCCGCTTGTGGCAGCTCCACTAACTCGGGTTAACTTCGAAACACGCTCCTCGGCTTCCTCGAGCTCCCTCTTGAGGCGCTTGATCTCGGCTCGATGGGTGATCTTTAATGGCACTTTAGGAATCTTCGGGCGGAGGTTCTCCGGAATCTTGTGCTTAAGGATGTACTCCTTCGAGGCATAATAGGTCTTCTCTTGCCCCTCCAACTCTTCTTCAGGCCATATCATCCTCCGAGGGTGGCACATATCCCACATCGACTTGACCAACGCGACGGAGTCCTCATGATCTTGGCATCCGTCAGGGAAGTCTATCCTGAGCGGGTCTTCCTGAATTGACGGTGGAAGCTGTTGAACCTCTTGAAACTGTCGGGTGACTCGTGTCGGGTAATATTCGATGACTCCAGTGATTCCCAACAAAGGAATAGGTCCCGTAAGCCCACACACGAATCGCGCTTTTGAACTCGAAGCCATTTGGCATGCCATTGGAAATCCTCGGTCCGGATTGGTCATGAAAACTAACCACTCAGAATAATGATAATCAGGGGCAAACATCTTCCTATCTCTAAACTTTAAGATAGGGTGACTAGAGTCAGAAATGTCGCTCACAGTCATCAAGCTACCGAACCCCTTAATGTGAGAAAAGAACCAAATTTGCAAGAGTTCAGGGGGAGCATAGAAAGCTTTGTTTTTATTTTCTTTGAAACGAGTAAGGGAAAGAAAGGTTTCAGTTAGGACGGCATTAACAAAGCCCTTTCCTATACATACTTCACGAACTACCCATGCCACGGAGGGGTTAATAGCATTTTTATAATGTGGGAATATCACAAACCCGAAGAAAGCTAGTAGGAATATTTTATTCTTTTGGAAAGATGGTGCATTTTGAAAAAGCTCATTTAGAAATGAAAATGGGCAGGTTTTGCGATTGGCTTTCAAAACTTTTCTCACATCCTCTTCTTTAATTTTAAGGAAATCGGATAAGGTCGATGCATGTTCAATTCCTACAGGTGGGCTAACCAACTCCGACGCTAAGGGCTTTCCAATGGCAATACTGTATTCCTCCAAGGTTGGAGTGAGTTCGTGATCACCAAGTATGAACGTGCAAGTTGCGGGACACCAAAAATGCGCTAACGCTTGCACAACACCAGAATGAGTTTCTACCTCCAATAGGGGAAGTAAACGTCCAACATATGATCGTACCCAATCACGGCCTGTTGGATCTAATCTATCCCACCACGCACGAAGCTCAGCTTTCGAGACGGAGATGATGCGAAGGTCGGGTACCCCCATCGTATGATCAACCTAATTTGTCGTGGACCGGCCAAAATGAAAACAAATAAGTAAATTGTGATGAAAAGAATTCAAGAAAAACTTACCCTACTCATTGAGCAAAGAATGTAAAGGTCATAGACATGCGCATGGACAGTGGTTCGATTTCTACTCTAGATGGCTCAAAATGAAGCCATGGGATTACAGGACTGAACCAACAAGCTCGTGGCTAGGTCGTGCTTCCCATGACTCCGGCTTCGTCAAAGGACCGACCCGTGTCGCATGCTCGCAGACCAGGGTGGGGACCTTTGACATCAAGAAAGAAATTTCGGGGTTGAGATGGGCGACTCGTACTACATGCTTGTAGTCGGAGTGGTATCCGCCTCAACACCATCCTAAGTGATCCTATGCGGCCCAGGTCCGGCGGCAGGTTGTGTGTGCTAAAGTGTAGTGCAATGTAAGAGATGCAGGTGTCACGGTCCGTGAATCCTCCCGTACTCGTGACACTTGTGAGTGGCGCTTGGGGTTATCTGGTGAAGAGTGTGAGGCGAAGGGTAGAACACAACCGGTCCGTGGGAGTGGCGTCGGGACGGTTGGTGCTAGGAGTTCTAGGATAGAAGGATTACATCACTTAGGAGCTCTGAAGACGGGGTAGGCCTCCCGTGCACAAACTGGTCGGGAGCTGATGCCGCTCTCCTGACGAGGCCATGGCAGGCCGAAACCAGTTGTTGTGCCTAAAGAGAACTGCTGCCTTACTCGATGGACTAGACGCCCGAGCGAAGCTGGGCGTGGTAGGATCTCGCACGAAGAATCATTCACCGTATCGTTCGTGGAACAGCTAAAGAAAGGGCGGCTCGGCGAATTCCGCTCGCTAGGCGCCCGCGGGTCGTTTCCGAGGCCAAGGAAACTCTCGGCCCGTGACAAGTGGTATCGAGCGGAATCCCTCCGGTAAGCAAGTGAGCAAGTCGGAGAATCGAGCTTCTCGCTCTTGTGTCGAACCGATGAGTGCCCGGTCCCCGTCCTAGTGCGGCGGAGAGTGAATGGCCGGGGCAAAAGATGCTCGAACGAAGCCGCGCTCTCTCGTTCCAAGGACGGCAATAGTACTAGGATGAGTCGGTTCCTCGCCGAGCCGATAGGGAGTTCGAGAAGAACCGAACCATTGCTTTGAATGGGGATAACGTTCTGGATCGATCGGTGAATACGACGAAGAGGTCTACCGCTGCGTTTTCAACAAGAAAAGAACCTCCATTGGTCTGGTTGGGGTCAAGATGCCGATTAGGCTGAAATGGTGCTTTGCCAAAAGATGCGGTTGGTGAAAAATGCCACACTTGCCAAAAGTGCAGGTGGATCAAGGGCCGAGCGGCCGAGATCAAAAGAGGCCACCAATGGAGCAAAACCCGCTTTGTTGGGCGGCGTGACCGTTCGATGTGAATTCCCAACAAAGGGCACATCAATGGTTAATTTACGCAAGGAAGCGACGGAGCGAGATCGCAACGAGGGCGTTGCGAATGAGTGGGGAGAATGTCACGGTCCGTGAATCCTCCCGTACTCGTGACACTTGTGAGTGGCGCTTGGGGTTATCTCGGTGAAGAGTGTGAGGCGGAAGGGTAGAACACAACCGGTCCGTGGGAGTGGCGTCGGGACGGTTGGTGCTAGGAGTTCTAGGATAGAAGGATTACATCACTTAGGAGCTCAAGACGGGGTAGGCCTCCCGTGCACAAACCGGTCGGGAGCCGATGCCGCTCTCCCGACGAGGCCATGGCGGCCGAAACCGGTTGTTGTGCCTAAAGAGAACTGCCGCCTTACTCGATGGACTAGACGCCCGAGCGAAGCCGGGCGTGGTAGATCTCGCACGAAGAATCATTCACCGTATCGTTCGTGGAACAGCTAAAGAAAGGGCTGGCCTGGCGAATTCCGCTCGCTAGGCGCTCGCGGGTCGTTTCCGAGGCCAAGGAAACTCTCGGCCCGTGACACAGGCATGACAATTCATAAGCAATCAACACTTCATACATGAACAATAAACCATACATTCCTTCACCTCCCTACAAGACAAAGGTGAGCAAACACTTCCCCTTATACCTCCCATTCTACAAAAACATTTAACACATTTAATGTTAGGGACATACCTAAAATCCTCGCTGCCAAACAAAAAATATTTATGAACAAGATTGATGTTGGCCTAAGTCCTCTAAGGTTTAAAACCAAGTCCCCAGCGGAGTCGCCAAGCTATCGCGACCTACCCTCGGGGGGAGGGAACAGGTTTAGGGGTATTGCCTAAAGGACGAGCCTAAGACCCATGATTAGGCGCGGGCTCTCCAAGCCCATACCCCCGCGTGACATTGGGATATTTTTTTTAGAATTTTGCACAAATGGAGTCGCCACTAGCCTATTGGGGTCGGCTAGAAACCAAGTGAGGCATGGAAGCGTGCCTCACTTCCTACGTGACCAGAGAATCTAGGTTCGGGGACTTGATTACACTAATTAATCAATTAGTGCCCTTTCGGTACCTAATCTTGTTCATTTTAACAAAATGATTTTTGACAAGCAATATCCACTAACATATGAAGTGATCATGCGGGTGCGCAATCATTAAAGTAATAATCATAACTATCAAGATTCTAATTGCTATAAAATTAAACACATGCAATCAAACATAATTAAATATGCAAATAAAACATGCAACATAATCAATATACGAGCACATAAAAGGTCTAATTACGCTAAAATGGCAATACATGGCAAGTCCTAATCAAATCCCATCATTTTTGGATTTTCGAAATTTTTAATTAATTTTTTTTTAAAATTTTTTTAAAAAAAAAAAAAAATTTAAAGAAAAGTAACTAATTTCTAATTTTTAAATATTTTTTTTTTGGATTTTCGAAATTGTTTTAATTTTTTTTTTAATTTTTAAAATTTTTAAAATTTTTAATTTTTTTTATTTTTTTAAGAAAATATTTTTAAAATTTTAAATTAATTTTTTATTTTAAAAGGTGAACCGGGTCGGGTCGGGTCCGATCGGAGACCGAACCCGGGTTTGGTTCGGCAAGCCCAAGCGGGCCCGAAGCTCGGGCCCAGCCCAAGAAAGTCTCCTCTCCTCTTTTTTTTTTTTTTTAATTACTCGCAGGCCCACGGCCCAGGTTGATTCCGGGTGGTGGGCCTGCAGGCCAGGAGAGGCCGAGCAGGCCAGGCCGCAGACCTGGCCCAGCTCGGCCCGCGCTCCCCTAGTCAGCGACTGCACAGTCGCGACCAGGGAGTGCGACGGTGGGGAAGACAGGGGGGAGGGGGAGGCACCAGTGATCCGGTTGGAGCCGCGACGGCGCCGCCTTGCCTCGGAAGGATGCGGTCTGGCTTTCCGGCTGACGGCGGCAGCAAACCGACGACTAAAAGACCGGCATGGACTCTACACAGAGGAAATGGGGAGGGAGAGCCCGCTTGGGCATTACAGCGAACGGGTAGAGGGCATGGGCAAACCACGGGGGTTTCGACCTAAACCGAACCCGAGGCGGCAACGGTGGTGACCAGCAAGCAAAACAACAACAGACAGGAAGCTAAAAGGGACCTACGGAGGCCGGAGCTTGCTCGAAATGGACGGAACGAACTCCGGCCAACTCGAGCTCAAGCTGCACACCAGGTATTCGATGAAATGCCAACCTGAGTTCCGACGGGAATGGCAGCTTGGAGACGCGTCTGCGACGGTGGCGGCGGCGATGGCTTGGAGGACGGAGCAGCGAGGCAGCAGCGGCAGGGACGGCGACGCGAGCTGGAGCACGAATCGTGACTCGTCCGATCACGGCGTCGGTTCGTCGCGGGCGGAGGCGGGCACAATTGGTCTGGCGGCAGCAAGCAAAAACCCCTAGTCTTCTCCAACTTCCCCCTTTTCTCTCTCGCCCCTCGCCCTCGCTCCCTCTTCTCTCCCCCTCTGTGTTTTTTCTTTCTGCCCCTTCTTGCCGAGATCTCTCCCTACTTTTTCTTCGTTTTCTTTCGCGTGCGCGCGAATCGGCTCCGCGTGCATCCGAATCGGCCCCTTCCCAACCCGCCGACCTGCCAGCGAGATGATCCTGTCCCCCTCGCCCTCTGCCCCTGCTTTCGGCCTCGCCATTTCCCCACGCGAACGGCTACTTTTCGCTTTTCTCTTCGCTGGTTCCCCGTGCAGTGAGCGGCTGAGGAAGAAGACAATGGGGTGGGCCGCGCCGGAGGGAAGAAAAGGGCTGGGCTGTGCGAAAGGGAAGAGAAAGGAAAAAAAAAGAAAAAGTAAAGGGGAGGGTTGGGCCAAGGCCGGATCCGACCCGACCCAAACCCTCACAACTTTTTTTTTAAGGAAATTAATAATTAAATTTTTTTTGATTTGATTTTTTTTATTTTTATTTGATTATATACTATTTGAAATATAATATAAAAAAAGTAGGTGTCAACACTCGCCATCGCGGAGGCGAGGCCAGCCATCCAACCACCGACAAATAGAACAAGAAGGGGGAAAAGAAGAAAGAAAGAAGGGAAATGCTAGAAAAAATAATAATAAAATCGAAAAAAATTAACATATTATTAAAAATTATTCACGTCATTGCCGACCATGTTACTTAGAACTACTACTATCAACGTTAGGAGTTTGCAACTGAAATTGTTTAGATAGAATCGACTGACAAAATTAAAAGGTTTAGGACTTTTTGGACAATTTTCCCTCCTCTTGTGCAAACCTCATAGGAAACAATATAATAGAGTAACATAAGTACCAAGCACCCATAAACACAAAACTATTTTTTTATATGGAAAACCTCCCCAGCGTGAGAAGATAAAAAATCACGGGATAGGAATCCATCCAAATCTTCATTATCAATAAAATTAGATGAACAAAATCCTTCCCTAGTTAATGCTAGAGGTACACAAAGCGGAACAACATTAAGAACACCAGTTTTAGCAACACACATGAATTCACAAGAGATCATGAATAAATCTCACTAATAACGTAAGTTTGGTTCAACCCACAAAAAACTTGATGTTGGGAGCTTCAAGTAAAAATCAAACTGATCAATTAGGTTTAAAGACGAAATTGGTATAATTAAAAGCTTTAAAACTAAATTGGCAAAAGTGTATTAGATTTAATTTTTTTCAGATAATTTTCCCAACAAAAATATGTGCCACTTGTTCAAGCAAACGATTGCTCGTATTCTAAAAGAGTATTTTTATTTTGATAAATTGATTGTTTTGTTAGTATGTTAAATATAGATGTTGTTACTCGTCAAATTTCATAACAATGTAAATAATCTACGAGGAAATTTATAGTAGCGAAATGTTAGAACTCTGCATTATTATGTGAAACATGTGTTTGTATTATCGAATAATTAAATTGGCATGAAATCAATAGAAAATAATTTAATCGTTAATTAGGGGTTTTATGATCATTCTTCACTGTGTATAAAGCAATGACAAGGAAATGAAAAACCAACACAGACCAGCAACAAAAAGATTGTTGCTTCACCTTGCGTGGGGTTCTAAAATTAGAATAGTTGGCAGTGTTCTCACAAATTCTCACGCCTTCATCTGCTTGTTTCCGTGCTCAATCACCAAGATGAGCGGTATCACCATGGAACACCAGAAAGTTTCATTGCATTCTGCCATTGCAGAACATGACTAGGAGGCCAACCTTGACAGCCTAGCAGAACCAAGGCTCTTTGCTACACACATCCCTTATCCATCCTTGCCGGAGTGCATCATGCGATCGGGCTGCCGGATCATATACATCTACCGGAACCCATTAGACACCGTGGTTTCGCTTGGCACTTCTTCCTCGAGTTGGCGCGGTCGGAGGACCACCTGGAGTGGTCTTTGGAAGAGCATTTCGAGGCCTATTGCAAAGGAGAAATGCCGTTCGAGCCCTTTTGGGAGCACATGGTGGGGTATTGGAAGGAGAGCTTGGAGAGGCCACACGATTTGTCGTTCCTCAAGTACGAGGACTTAAAGGAAGATATTGGAGGACAACTGAAGAAGAAGGTGGCCAAGTTTGTGGGGCTTCCCTTCACCGAGCAGGAAGAAGAGGAAGGTGTAATTGAAGAGATAGCCAAAATGTGTAGCTTGAAGACCCTCGAGGACCTAGAGGTCAACAAATCCGGCAAAGTACCCATGACAATCAAGTTCGAGAAGAGAAGCTTTTTAGGAAAGGTGAGGTGGGTGATTGGGTCAATCATCTCACTCCTTCCATGGCGGATTGCCTCAATAGCATCGTGTAAGAGAAAATCAGCCCCTTTGGGTTACAATTCAAAACACGTTGAGGGTTAATTACGATCACTTTCTCTGTGTGTGCCATTAGAAATAAACGAAATTAATAAGGGGTGAATCTATATTCCTCCTTAATGGTGTTGTATAGAGAACTTAAGAATCCTTGACTTCCGTGTCGCGAGAGAAGAAACAAGTATTTGATGCTGGTCGGGTGTGGAGGAAAGGGTAGAAAAAAGAACTATTGGTAGCACTAATAGACTAGATCTCGATACTCAGAATATTACTCTCGTCTCCAACGGGAAATCAAATGGACATTAAAGAGCGAGCAACTTACTACCCATTTCGTTGAACAATTTGAGGTATTTACTAACACCAAATTAAAACTATAAATTATCCAACTTTTAAGAAATTTTCTGGTGGAAGTTGAACCTTACCATTGGAGTTAGTAAGGCACCCTTAGTGACTTAACATATTAGTGTAGCCCCGCCCTCTCGGCTGGTAACTTACTAATCAAGTAAGGAGATAACCCAATCTCATGACTTTCCCGAACTCGCTACACGTGTTCCTTACCCATGCTTGCTGAATCCATCAAGCAATCGAATTGCCACTTTTAGACTCCAAAAAGGAAAAAGGAGGAAGAAGAAGAAGTAGAAGACAACTCAAATCAAACCCAATTAACTACTCAATTAAATGTCTGGTAATGACTCAACCAGCATGCTAATGAAGCACATGGTGGGGTATTGGAAGGAGAGCTTGGAGAGGCCACACAATTTGTCGTTCCTCAAGTACGAGGACTTAAAGGAAGATATTGGAGGACAACTGAAGAAGAAGGTGGCCAAGTTTGTGGGGCTTCCCTTCACTGAGCAGGAAGAAGAGGAAGGTGTAATTGAAGAGATAGCCAAAATGTGTAGCTTGAAGACCCTCAAGGACCTAGAGGTCAACAAATCCGGCAAAGTACCCATGACAATCAAGTTCGAGAAGAGAAGCTTTTTTAGGAAAGGTGAGGTGAGTGATTGGGTCAATCATCTCACTCCTTCCATGGCGGATCGCCTCAATAGCATCGTGTAAGAGAAAATCAGCCCCTTTGGGTTACAATTCAAAACACGTTGAGGGTTAATTACGATCACTTTCTCTGTGTGTGCCATTAGAAATAAACGAAATTAATAAGGGGTGAATCTATATTCCTCCTTAATGGTGTTGTATAGAGAACTTAAGAATCCTTGACTTCCGTGTCGCGAGAGAAGAAACAAGTATTTGATGCTGGTCAGGTGTGGAGGAAAGGGTAAAAAAAAAGAACTATTGGTAGCACTAATAGACTAGATCTGATACTGTAAATATTACTCTCGTCTCCAACGGGAAATCAAATGGACATTAAAGAGCGAGCAACTTACTACCCATTTCGTTGAACAATTTGAGGTATTTACTAACACCAAATTAAAACTATAAATTATCCAACTTTTAAGAAATTTTCTGGTGGAAGTTGAACCTTACCATTGGAGTTAGTAAGGCACCCTTAGTGACTTAACATATTAGTGTAGCCTTGCCCTCTGGCTGGTAACTTACTAATCAAGTAAGGAGATAACCCAATCTCATGACTTTCCCGGAACTCGCTACACGTGTTCCTTACCCATGCTTGCTGAATCCATCAAGCAATCGAATTGCCACTTTTAGACTCCAAAAAGGAAAAAGGAGGAAGAAGAAGAAGTAGAAGACAACTCAAATCAAACCCAATTAACTACTCAATTAAATGTCTGGTAATGACTCAACCAGCATGCTAATGAAGCACATGGTGGTCCCTCAAAGAAACGTGAATCCTATTGAGATTGATTAAGGGGTATGCACAAGAAGTCAACAGACATAGCTTGCGTGAAGGAGGTCCATTTCGGACCACTTCATCTTAATCATTAAAGGGCTCATAAATTGTTTTTCTCATGTGATTGGGGGCATGCAACGACTATATAGCAGTGAAAAAGGAATTGAAAACCGTATGAGTGTTTCGCACTGAAAACGCAATGGCAATGGGAGACAGTGGGCAGGAGGCCATTGATGAGCTGATTGCTTCACTTCCCCAAGAGAAAGTTCTTAATTTTCCTCCTTGCTGCCTTTTTCAAAACTTTTCGTACCCGATCTTCGTGCTTCCTAAATTGGTCGCGTGCCAAAGGCACTTCAAGGCCAAAGACAAGGACATTGTTGTAGCCTCTGCCCCCAAATCGGGGACCACCTGGCTAATGGCCATAGCATTCTCCATTGTCAACCGCTCCCGCTTCGCCGTCTCAAACACACCATTGCTCACTTCAAGCCCCCATGAACTCATCCCTCGCTTCGAGTTCGACTTGTTCGGGCATAACCCGAGATTCAGTCTTGATGACATGGAGGAGCCGAGGCTTTTCGCTACGCACGTAGCTTATCCAAGCTTGCCAGAGTGCATCAAGCGGTCGGACTGCCGGATCATTTACGTCTGTCGGAACCCGTTGGACACCATGGTTTCCTCTTGGTACTTCTACCTCGAGATGACGCAATCGGACGAGGGGCCAGAGTGGTCTTTGGAAGAGCATTTCGAGAGCTATTGCCAAGGTAAATTCCCGTTCGGGCCCTTTTGGGAGCACATGGTGGGGTATTGGAAGGAGAGCTTGGAGAGATCACACAAGGTGCTGTTCCTCAAGTATGAGGACTTGAAGGAAGATATTGGAGGACAGATGAAGAAGTTGGCCCAATTTGTGGGGCTCCCCTTCACAGAGGAGGAAGAGGAGGGAGGTGTGATTGAAGAGATAGCCAAAATGTGCAGCTTGAAGACCCTCAAGAATCTGGAGGTCAATAAATCCGGTAAATTACCCGGTAAAATCATTGAGAAGAGAAGCTTTTTTAGGAAAGGCGAGGTGGGTGATTGGGTTAACCATCTCACTCCTTCCATGGCAGATCGCCTCAATAGCATCATGCAAGAGAAAATCGGCCCCTTTGGATTACATTTCAAAACACGTTGAGTGTTAATTACTATCACTTTCTCTATGTGTGCTATCAGAAATAAACGAAATTAATAATGGATGGATCTGCAGTCCTCCTTATTGGTGTAGGATAGAGAACTCAAGAATCCTTGACTTCTCAGTTGCTAGAGACCAAAACAAGTACTCGATGCTGATCATGTGTAAGAAGAAAAAAGAGAATCTTTGGTTGCGGTGGCAGACTGAATCTGATATTGTAAACTACTACAATCCCACACTCAATATTAGTGAACGATATCATAATTTGCTATATGGCTCATTCAATAGCACACTGAAACAAGGTCTGAACATCATCAATAGAATTATGAAACACTTAGACTACTCCCGCAAACAATAACAAGCACCGCCGCATATCCAACGCTGCAAAGTAACCAGGCAAGCTCACCCAGATGTACCCGAAACCTTATATGGCACCGTGTTACTGCAACTCTCTGAGATACAAAGTTCGAGATTAATTGATCTAAACGGCCACATGAGCAAAGATAATCCATTTATTGGGTAATACATGTTTTTTTTTGTGTTTTTTGATGTAATGTTCTTTGAGAACTGAAAAGGAATTTTGAAACTTGGGGATGAGAGAGAGAGAGAGAGAGAGAGAGAGAGAGAGAGAGAGAGAGAGAGAGAGAGAGAGAGAGAGAGAGAACACTAAACTATCTTATCGCGACACCAGGGAGATGTAAAGAATTAACAGTTAGACTCATTAAGCACTACACTCGAGCTAAATCAAACTTGGGCATACCCTAACAACAGACACGAAATCAGTCGAACCTTAAATATTGAGCAGATACGCCCATGCAAGTCTAAAACTTGGCCAAGCCCTTCCAGCACAACAGGCAACAATGGAGTCCATCAAGCGATCAAATTGCCACTTTTAGACTCCAGAAAGGAAAAAGGAGGAAGAATAAGAAGTAGAAGACAACTCAAATCAAATCCAATAAACTACTAAATTAAATGTCTGGCAATGACTCAACCAACCTGCTAACGAAGCACACGGTGGTCCCTCAAAGAAACGTGAATCCTATTGAGATTGATTAAGGGGTATGCACAAGAGGCCTCGATTATCCTATTACTGAAAGAGTAAACAAGTATTTGAAATGAAATGCATAACAATTTCGTCACAAGTCACTTGATATGGACATAGAGTATTATGATTCAAACCAAGCTCATGTAAACTCATGAAAGAAACTTATAGCACCATGCTCTCTTGCCCAAAAAGGAACAAGAAAAAAATATTCATGCTCAAGACAGTGAGATTTTCATAATGGGAGATTGAAGGAAAAAGAGCAGCACTTAGGGTGTGCTTAATAATCATTCTGTTCCCGAAAATAATTTTTAAATAGAAATGATTCCTTTTTATTTTATTCCCATGAATAATTTTTAAATATTTGAAGACGTTCGGTAATGTCCAAAGTTTCTATTTCCAAAATAGAATTGTATTTAGTATTGTTCTCAAAATTTCTAATCCAAACCATTTTCTTTTAATTTTTTAATAATTTTATTACCTTTTTTTTTTTTTTTGTTGGCTTGATTCTGGAATTGTTCTCAAGAATATAGAAGCAATCTTTTTTACTCCATGATTCTGTTCTAATCTTGGGAATAAAAAATTTACCAAATAGATTTTTGTTCCAAATTTATTCTCGGAAATAAAAGAATTAGTTATTGTTTGACAAGTTGCCAAGCGCACCCTTATTTTCACCCCATCCAACAGATCTTAGTGTGCCCAAATATCAATTTGGTTAGGTTTGAGATAGGAAATTTACTCGAAAAGCTTGGATGCCTAATCTAGCCTCACGTAAACCGAATCCAAGGTGCATGCTATTATATAATAAAAAAAAAAAAAAAGAAATAACTTGATAGTCTTTAATTCATTGTGAGAATGATAATCTACTCTAGATCATAAAAAAATTAAATAATATATAATTATATATTGTTGTGGAGTCCACTTCTTTAAAAATTTATAACTCACAATAAGCTGTTGTTATTTTCATAATACTTTAAAATGATCATGTTGGTATGGTCCTATATAAAATTATATGCCCAAGGATATCAGATTTAAGATGCACTTGGCGTACACGAAAAAGGAATCGCCACCTTTATCCATATAATATATCATATCTATATACCAATTATTATGTCGGCAAAGTCCTATATAAAATTATATGCCCAAGGATATCAACGAAAAAGGAATCGCCACCTTTATCCATATAATATGTCAAATCTGTATACCAACCATTGTGCCAGCCGGCTGTTCAGTCGTCATACCCCAGAAGAGTCACACGAGTAGAGGCAGCCTTTAAGAGGCAGTACATCCATTGCAGTCAAATAATGGGCCGTGGAGATAAAGTGGGAGCAAAACAATGAAAAACCCACACTCGCTAGCGAGGGAAAGGTAAGTGCTTCACTTTCATGTGCTTGTTTCGATTCGTACTCAAAACAACAAGCCTAGCGGTACCACCACCATGGCACACCAGCAACTTTGTTCGCAGTCCGCCATAGCAGGTACTGAAGAGCATGATCGGAAGGAGACTGATGAACTCATTGCTTCACTTCCCCAAAGGAAAGGCGCGGTTCGTCCTTTCCAGTGCCTTTACCAAAACTTTTGGTGCCCCATCTTCGTGCTTCCCAATGTCATCACGTTTCAGCGGCACTTTGAAGCCAAACACAAGGATATTGTTCTGGCCTCTCAGCCCAAATCAGGGACCACCTGGCTAAAGGCCCTAGTGTTCTCCATCGTTAACCGCTCCCGCTTCGGCATCTCCAACACGCCCTTGCTCACTTCGAACCCCCATGAACTCGTTCCATTCTTCGAGTTCCAGCTGTACGGAAGTAAACTGAAGCCCAACCTTGATGGCCTGGCAGAGCCGAGGCTCTTCGCGACGCACATCCCTTACCCATCCTTGCCAGAGTGCATCAAGCGGTCTGACTGCCGGATCATTTACATTTGCCGGAACCCGCTGGACACCGTGGTTTCCGCTTGGCACTTCTTCCTTGAGATGGCGCGATTAGAAGACCAGCCAGAGTGGTCATTGGAAGAGCATTTCGAGACCTATTGCCAAGGGACAATCTCGTTCGGGCCCTTTTGGGATCACATAATGGGGTATCGGAAGATGAGCTTGGAGTGGCCATCCAAGGTGTTGTTCCTCAAGTATGAGGACCTAAAGGAGGATACTGTAGTACACCTGAAGAGGGTGGCCGAGTTTGTGGGTCTTCCCTTTACTGAGGAGGAAGAGGAGGCAGGTGTGATTGGAGAGATAGCCAAAATGTGTAGCTTGAAGACCCTAAAGGACCTGGAGGTCAACAAATCCGGCAAAGTAGCCTTGACGATCGAGTTCGAGAAGAGAAGCTTTTTTAGGAAAGGGGAGGTGGGTGATTGGGTTAACCATCTCACTCCTTCCATGGTGGATCGCCTCAATAGCATCATCCAAGAAAAGATGAGCCCCTTTGGGTTGGAATTCAAAACGTGTTGAGCGTTAAATACTTTCACTTTCTCTACTTGTGTCACTAGAAATAAGTGAAATTAATAATGGATGTGCAATCTTCCTTATTGGTGTAGTATAGAGAACTCAAGAATCCTTGACTTCTCTGTCGCAAGAGACGAAACGAGTATTTGATTCTGTCAGGTGTGAAGAAAAAAAAGAAGCATTGGTAGCATCGGTAGACTACGTCTGATGCTGTAAACTATTCCTCTCCTATAATAGTTGCCTGTATTGTCTACGTGTTCAGTCAATTAGAGATCATGTATTCACAAATTTACTATTAATTCATCAGCTTTTCAAAAAAGTAATCCAATATTATTCCTGGTCTCGTATGATTTCTCATACACACACACACACACAAATACTAATCCGTCTTTTTGTTTCTCCTTAATCTTGGATTAATTCATTATCTCCTAAATCATAAGCAAAGGATCAAACAATTCCCCTTATTTCTTTTTAGATCTAAAGTTTGAATTATATTGGGCTACTTCTTTCAAGGAAGGTAGAAGTTCAATGACAAAATAAGTAATTGCGCTATTGTTTTGCACTTTCATTTAATAACAAGAAGGCATTTTCACATCATGATGATTTACATTCGCACATCACCTCATGCATGATTCCACAACACGTGCTTGGAAGAAGTACACTATCAATGTCATAAGTTGTGTACGGTGCTCACTTTTGTGCCAAAAGTTTCCGTCAAATCACTTAAATGCCAAAAATTTTGAAAAACAATCATTTCAGTGCCAACGCCGATCTGATCGGCCTAAAATCCGACGTGGCCTTTTTTTTTATTAATTTCTTATGCTGATGTGACTCACCGGAGAGTCCAGTTAGCATCTAAAGCAAGAAACAACGTCATCTAGTTGCATTTCCCCTCAAATAAGAACCCTAATTTGCCAAATTAAAATAAATCCCCAATTTCAAACCCTAAGCAGCCATTGAATGAATCCTCCCAACTTGATCTGCCATGCTTTGGCAACTTGTCAGCGACAAGCCACAAAGAAGCTACTCCACTTGGTCATCTCGACCTCCGCCATCGTAAGTGCTTGTCCCACCCCTTCTGCAGAACAGAGAAGATCAAACCTCAACTTCAACTTTGGTCTCAACAAAACAAAACAGGGAGTCAAACGCTGTCTGGTTTATGGACGATGATGGAGTTGTAATATGTGACTAGATCAAGGACAAAAAGTTCAGTTATCACCATCGGCGGTAATTAAAGTGAACGAATAGATTTCAAGAGCGATTTCATCACTTCATATCTTTTGGTTGCAAAGTAGAGTAAAACAGAGCATGCCTCGCACTCTTTTGGAATCAATTATTGTTGGCAGCAAATGAAAGTTAGATCGACGAGAAGAGCAGAAGATCATGGACAAGTGGTCGCAAGCGTCGATATTGCTCAACCAGATCTGTTGGTGACAACTGGTGGCAACGATGGAGGAGGGGCAGAGGTCGAGCTTGGAGAGAGGGGATGACCAGATGGGTTTTTCAAGCAAGAGGGATTAGAGGCGTTCTGGTGAAGGTGCTTAACCAAATATGGTGGTGACAACTGGTGGGAACAATGGAGGAGGGGCAGAAGTTGAACTTGGAGAGAGGGGATGACCAAATGGGTTTTTCAAGCAAGAGGGATTAGAGGCGTTCTAGTGAAGGTGCTCGACCAGATTTGGTGGTGACAACTGATGGCAACAATGGAGGAGGGGTAGAGGTCAAACTTGGAGAGAGGGGATGACAAGATGGGTTTTTCAAGTAAGAGGGATTAGAGGCATTTTGGTGAAGGAGAGGGCGGACACCATTGTTGTAGAGAGTGAGCTTACACAGGGTAACGGAGGAGAGATTATTTTTATAAAAAAAAAATCCCTATTTTTTCTTTCTTCTTCGTTGGACAGCAGCCCAGAAAGTCCAAGTGGATTGATTTTCTATAATAAAAAAAAAAAATGCCCAATCATATTAAATTTTTAATTAAAAAAGCCACGTCTTTTTTTGGCCTGAATTTCTCACTGAAGGCACCAAAGTAATCATTTTTCCTCCGATTTGGCACTTAAGTAATCCGATGGAAATTTTTTGCACCAAAGTGAGCGCCGTACAAAATTTATGACACTGATAGTGTACTTCTTCCCACATGCTTCATTGAGAATTGCATACTCTCTATCTCTATCTCGTGTAACCAACAAGATGGTGCTCTTATAGGGTTCAACCGTTCTGACTATTTATTAGGTTTTTTCGCTTTATTGGAGTTACCAACTTTTATTTGTCTGACTTACCAAACCACTAAATTTAGCAACTCTATTTAGAAATGTCGACTTTTATTGGAGCTATTACCCACTTTTATTCTGATTAAGTGACTAATGAGTTTTGCATTATCAGTTCTTATTTGAGCTAGTTACTTTTGTCATTTGTTTGGTTTGTTTAAATTATCATTTTTTTCTTAATTTTGACCAAAACATCTCTTATCATTTATAAATTTCTATTCACCATTTTCACCAACATTTGCTACTAACATGAGAATATCAATTTGTATTTAAGTGGTTAACTACTTAAAAAGAAAAAGGAAAGAAAAGAGAGAAAAAGAAAAGAAAATGATAAGAAAATTCAGAAAATTAAAAAAAAAAAAATCGTCAAAACTATCAATGTCAGTGATTTCTAATCAAAGTTAATCGGAATGACAAAATTAAAAATTATTAAAAAATGTATGATTAAATTAATACAATTGAAAGGTACAAGACTAAATTGGTAAATTGTCAAAAAGTCTATGACTAAATTGACACAATTGGAAAATTTAAAAATGAATTGGCGGTCATATAATAGGTTTATAATTTTTTGGATAATTTTCCCTACATAAAATGATTACGATATGAACTGAATGTTGCAAAATCATCTAAGGGAACCTATTTCATAATTATCGATTTCTTGTGAATTCCCCAACCTAATGTGGATGGCCTGCTTTGGTCATATGTGAGATGTGGACTAACTTCGACCCAAGAAAGGTAGCTCATGGTATGTATCGTCCCATCAATATACAAAATGATCGGAAATTCTGGGCTCCCGATCAAATCCCATTATATATCATAAATCTGTTAATCATGAGAAACCAAAACCCGAGTCTTGTAGGATATAAAGTGGGTGCAGAAATTATACCATGATAATGTATTATCTCTTAAAAGTAGGCCAAGAAAACTTATTTAGAATCCTTCTCACCTCTATTTCATGATAGAAACTCAAATCTTAGTAGCTCCACATATGTGGTTACCTCTTATTATATAAAACCAGAAAATGAGAGCAACAGGAGTTTTTTTTTTTTTTTTTTGGGTAAAGAGAGCGACGGGAGTTTATGCCTGAAGAAGACAAAACTCAAAAAAAAAAAAAAAAAAAAAAAAGTTTATTGACGACCGAAATAACTGAATTATGGATATGCCAATTTTGACTAAGCATTTCTCATGAAGCATCGCGAGTCCCTGAAGAAAGGCCTTTCAAATTAATACAATGCGTGAATCATGTGTTTGGTGCTATATGCGGTAAGAGTTTTACCTAGCAATATATTAATACTCTAAATTTTGTCCCGGTGTGGTTCATGCTGGACATAAATGATTACGATCCAAACCGTCGTAAACTCACGAAAAGCAACCTATTGAGTAAAAATTCGATTTCTTGTGAATTTTCTTATATAAACTGAAGCAGACCACGAAAATGTATTATGTCTTAGAAATAGGCCTAGAAAGCTTATTGACAATCCTTGGCACCTTTATATCTCGACGGAACCTCAGCTCTAATAGCTCTGTATATGTGGTCACTTCTTGATATATGAAAACCAGAAATTGAGAGCAACGGTGTTTTTTTTTTTTTTTTGGTAAAGGAGAGCAACGGTGTTGATGCCTGAAGAAGACACAATTCAGATTAATCCTAATCAACTACTGAATTAGATTTGTGTGGATTATGACTAAAACAGCTCACTGATGAAGCACCTGCAAGTCCCCAAACAAAGGCCTTGCAGATTATCACAATGCATGAATCATGTGTTTCATGCAGTCGACATCACCTGAGGGGCCGACAAAAGAGTTCTACCTAGCATCTTACTTAAAATTGATGAAGGCGCAAGTGTTTTTAGGGCATGCGCCGCCTTGATTTTTATGATTTGGAAGAGCATTCTGAGACCTTTTACCGAGGGATGATGAGTTTTCGGTCCTCTTGTGATCCCGTGTGGGTATTGGAAGGAGAGCTTGGAGAGGCCACCCAAGGGGTTATTCCTCGGGTATGAGGACTAAAGGGAGATGTTGTAGGACACTTGAAGAAGGTGGACCGAGCTTGTGGCATTTCCCTTCCTCAAGCAGGAAGAAGGTGGAGGTGTCAATGAAGAGATAGCCAAAATGTGTCGCTCGAAGAACTTGAAGGGCCTGCAGGCCAACGAGAATGGCGGATTACTGCAAATGATTTTCAAAAATGAGAAGAGAAGCTTGTTCGGGAAAAATGAGGTGCGTCGCTAGGTTAGCCATCTCACTCCTTCCTCTTGGGAGAACAAGGACAATCTGAACGATATGGAATTAGTGCAGCAAAACAAATATTCTCTCATATTGTTATAAAAATTGTCTAAAAAGTCTTAAATCAATTGTTCTTCCATCAATTCAATCCTAAAGCATCCTACACCTTTTTACAAATTGTCAATTAAGTCCATTTGATCAATTTTGATCAAAATTTATTGATATGGACGCTGACCATCCTGCGTGGCAAAGTCAATGCTAACATTAACAATTTTTAATAACATTTTTTAAAAAAAATTATTTTTTGATTTTTTATGATTTTTATCTTATTTCTTTTCTTTCTTCTTCCTTTTACCAATGGTTGGCTAGCCTTGTCTAAACAAGACTCACCATTGCCCACCACAGGTGAGGCCCAACCAGGCAAGGGTGAGCTTAATAAAGGCAACACTTGGCGAGGCTGCCCTAGCCTAGGCGAGGGCTCCCCTCGCCATCGCGGAGGCGAGGCCAGCCATCCAACCACCGACAAATAGAACAAGAAGGGGGAAAAGAAGAAAGAAAGAAGGGAAATGCTAGAAAAAATAATAATAAAATCGAAAAAAATTAACATATTATCAAAAATTATTCACGTCACTGCCGACCATGTTACTTAGAACTACTACTATCAACGTTAGGAGTTTGCAACTGAAATTGTTTAGATAGAATCGACTGACAAAATTAAAAGGTTTAGGACTTTTTGGACAATTTTCCCTCCTCTTGTGCAAACCTCATAGGAAACAATATAATAGAGTAACATAAGTACCAAGCACCCATAAACACAAAACTATTTTTTTTATATGGAAAACCTCCCCAGCGTGAGAAGATAAAAAATCACGGGATAGGAGTCCATCCAAATCTTCATTATCAATAAAATTAGATGAACAAAATCCTTCCCTAGTTAATGCTAGAGGTACACAGCAGCAACAACATTAAGAACACCAGTTTTAGCAACACACATGAATTCACAAGAGATCATGAATAAATCTCACTAATAACGTAAGTTTGGTTCAACCCACAAAAAACTTGATGTTGGGAGCTTCAAGTAAAAATCAAACTGATCAATTAGGTTTAAAGACGAAATTGGTATAATTAAAAGCTTTAAAACTAAATTGGCAAAAGTGTATTAGATTTAATTTTTTTCAGATAATTTTCCCAACAAAAATATGTGCCACTTGTTCAAGCAAACGATCGCTCGTATTCTGAAAGAGTATTTTTATTTTGATAAATTGATTGTTTTGTTAGTATGTTAAATATAGATGTTGTTACTCGTCAAATCTCATAACAATGTTAATAATCTACGAGGAAATTTATAGTAGCAAAATGTTAGAACTCTGCATTATTATGTGAAACATGTGTTTGTATTATCGAATAATTAAATTGGCATGAAATCAATAGAAAATAATTTAATCGTTAATTAGGGGTTTTATGATCATTCTTCACTGTGTATAAAGCAATGACAAGGAAATGAAAAACCAACACAGACCAGCAACAAAAAGATTGTTGCTTCACTTTGCGTGGGGTTCTAAAATTAGAATAGTTGGCGGTGTTCTCACAAATTCTCACGCCTTCATCTGCTTGTTTTTCCGTGCTCAATCACCAAGATGAGCGGTATCACCATGGAACACCAGAAAGTTTCATTGCATTCTGCCATTGCAGAACATGACCAGGAGGCCAACCTTGACAGCCTAGCGAACCGAGGCTCTTTGCTACACACATCCCTTATCCATCCTTGCCGGAGTGCATCATGCGATCGGGCTGCCGGATCATATACATCTACCGGAACCCATTGGACACTGTGGTTTCTGCTTGGCACTTCTTCCTCGAGTTGGCGCGGTCGGAGGACCACCTGGAGTGGTCTTTGGAAGAGCATTTCGAGGCCTATTGCAAAGGAGAAATGCCGTTCGAGCCCTTTTGGGAGCACATGGTGGGGTATTGGAAGGAGAGCTTGGAGAGGCCACACGATTTGTCGTTCCTCAAGTACGAGGACTTAAAGGAAGATATTGGAGGACAACTGAAGAAGAAGGTGGCCAAGTTTGTGGGGCTTCCCTTCACTGAGCAGGAAGAAGAGGAAGGTGTAATTGAAGAGATAGCCAAAATGTGTAGCTTGAAGACCCTCGAGGACCTAGAGGTCAACAAATCCGGCAAAGTACCCATGACAATCAAGTTCGAGAAGAGAAGCTTTTTTAGGAAAGGTGAGGTGGGTGATTGGGTCAATCATCTCACTCCTTCCATGGCGGATCGCCTCAATAGCATCGTGTAAGAGAAAATCAGCCCCTTTGGGTTACAATTCAAAACACGTTGAGGGTTAATTACGATCACTTTCTCTGTGTGTGCCATTAGAAATAAACGAAATTAATAAGGGGTGAATCTATATTCCTCCTTAATGGTGTTGTATAGAGAACTTAAGAATCCTTGACTTCCGTGTCGCGAGAGAAGAAACAAGTATTTGATGCTGGTCAGGTGTGGAGGAAAGGGTAAAAAAAAAGAACTATTGGTAGCACTAATAGACTAGATCCGATACTGTAAATATTACTCTCGTCTCCAACGGGAAATCAAATGGACATTAAAGAGCGAGCAACTTACTACCCATTTCGTTGAACAATTTGAGGTATTTACTAACCACCAAATTAAAACTATAAATTATCCAACTTTTAAGAAATTTTCTGGTGGAAGTTGAACCTTACCATTGGAGTTAGTAAGGCACCCTTAGTGACTTAACATATTAGTGTAGCCTTGCCCTCTGGCTGGTAACTTACTAATCAAGTAAGGAGATAACCCAATCTCATGACTTTCCCGGAACTCGCTACACGTGTTCCTTACCCATGCTTGCTGAATCCATCAAGCAATCGAATTGCCACTTTTAGACTCCAAAAAGGAAAAAGGAGGAAGAAGAAGAAGTAGAAGACAACTCAAATCAAACCCAATTAACTACTCAATTAAATGTCTGGTAATGACTCAACCAGCATGCTAATGAAGCACATGGTGGTCCCTCAAAGAAACGTGAATCCTATTGAGATTGATTAAGGGGTATGCACAAGAAGTCAACAGACATAGCTTGCGTGAAGGAGGTCCATTTCGGACCACTTCATCTTAATCATTAAAGGGCTCATAAATTGTTTTTCTCATGTGATTGGGGGCATGCAACGACTATATAGCAGTGAAAAAGGAACTGAAAACCGTATGAGTGTTTCGCACTGAAAACGCAATGGCAATGGGAGACAGTGAGCAGGAGGCCATTGATGAGCTGATTGCTTCACTTCCCCAAGAGAAAGTTCTTAATCTTCCTCCTTGCTGCCTTTTTCAAAACTTTTGGTACCCGATCTTCGTGCTTCCTAAATTGGTCGCGTGCCAAAGGCACTTCAAGGCCAAAGACAAGGACATTGTTGTAGCCTCTGCCCCCAAATCGGGGACCACCTGGCTAATGGCCATAGCATTCTCCATTGTCAACCGCTCCCGCTTCGCCGTCTCAAACACACCATTGCTCACTTCAAGCCCCCATGAACTCATCCCTCGCTTCGAGTTCGACTTGTTCGGGCATAACCCGAGATTCAGTCTTGATGACATGGAGGAGCCGAGGCTTTTCGCTACGCACGTAGCTTATCCAAGCTTGCCAGAGTGCATCAAGCGGTCGGACTGCCGGATCATTTACGTCTGTCGGAACCCGTTGGACACCATGGTTTCCTCTTGGTACTTCTACCTCGAGATGACGCAATCGGACGAGGGGCCAGAGTGGTCTTTGGAAGAGCATTTCGAGAGCTATTGCCAAGGTAAATTCCCGTTCGGGCCCTTTTGGGAGCACATCGTGGGGTATTGGAAGGAGAGCTTGGAGAGATCACACAAGGTGCTGTTCCTCAAGTATGAGGACTTGAAGGAAGATATTGGAGGACAGATGAAGAAGGTGGCCCAGTTTGTGGGGCTCCCCTTCACTGAGGAGGAAGAGGAGGGGGGTGTGATTGAAGAGATAGCCAAAATGTGCAGCTTGAAGACCCTCAAGAACCTGGAGGTCAATAAATCCGGCAAATTACCTGGTAAAACCGTTGAGAAGAGAAGCTTTTTTAGGAAAGGCGAGGTGGGTGATTGGGTTAACCATCTCACTCCTTCCATGGCAGATCGCCTCAATAGCATCATGCAAGAGAAAATCGGCCCCTTTGGGTTACATTTCAAAACACGTTAGAGTGTTAATTACTCTCACTTTCTCTGTGTGCTATCATAAATAAACGAAATCAATAATGGATGGATCTGCAGTCCTACTTATTGGTGTCGGATAGAGAACTCAAGAATCCTTGACTTCTCAGTTGCTAGAGACCAAAACAAGTACTCGATGCTGATCACGTGTAAGAAGAAAAAAGAGAATCTTTGGTTGCGGAGGTAGACTGAATCTGATATTGTAAACTACTACAATCCCACACTCAATATTAGTGAACGATATCATAATTTGCTATATGGCTCATTCAGTAGTACACTGAAACAAGGTTGAACATCATCAATAGAATTATGAAACACTTACCCTACTCTTGCAAACAATAACGAGCACCGCCGCATATCCGACACAGCAAAGTAACCAAGCAAGCTCGCCCCCGATGTACCCAAAACCTTATGGCACCATGTCACTACAACTCTATGAGATACAAAGTTCAAGATTAATTGATCTAACCGGCCATATGAGCGAAAAAATATTTATTTACTGGGTAATCCTTTTTTTTTTTTTTACTGTGTTTTTTTGTTGTGATGATTCTTTGAGAACTGAATAGGAATTTTGAAATTTGGGGATGAGAGAGAGAGAGAGAGAACACACTAAACTATCTTATTGCGACACCAAGGAGATGTAGAGAATCAACAGTTAGACTCATTAAGCACTACACTCGAGCTAAATCAAACTTGGGCATACCCTAACAACTGACACGAAGTCAGTCGAACCTTAAAAATTGAGCAGATACACCCATGCAGGTCAAAAACTTAGCCAAGCCCTCCCAGCACAACAGGCAACAATGGAGTCCTCCCATGTGGCTTATTATGCTGCCAAAGGCAAATGATCCAGTTTGTCTGTGTAATATTAATTACCATACTGGAAAATAATGTCATGAAACTTAATTCATTGTTTTCATGCCTCAACTTTAAGTAGTCTACTCTCAATTCTGTCCCGGTGTGGTTCATGCTGGACATAAATGATTACGATCCAAACCGAATGTCGTAAACCCACGAAAAGCAACCTATTGAGTAAAAATTTGATTTCTTGTAAATTTTCTTATATAAATTGAAGCAGACCACGAAAATGTATTATGTCTTAGAAATAGGCCTAGAAAGCTTATTAACAATCCTTGGCACCTATATATCTCGATGGAACCTCAGCTCTAATAGCTCTGTATATGTGGTCACTACTTCTTGATATATGAAAACCAGAAATTGAGAGCAACGGTGTTGATGCCTGAAGAAGACACAATTCAGATTAATCCTAATCAACTACTAAATTAGATTTGTGTGAATTATGACTAAACTAGCTCACTGATGAAGCACTTGCAAGTCCCCAAACAAAGGCCTTGCAGATTATCACAATGCACGAATCATGTGTTTCATGCAGTCGACATCACCTGAGTGGCCGACAAAAGATTTGTGTGGATTATTACTAAACCAGCTCACTGATGAAGCACCTGCAAGCCCCCAAACAAAGGCCTTGCAGATTATCAGAATGCATGAATATGTGTTTCATGCAGTCAACATCACCTGAGGGGCCGACAAAAGATTTGTGTGGATTATGACTAAACCAGCTCACTAATATAGCATTTGCAAGTCCCCAAACAAAGGCCTTGCAGATTAGCACAATGCATGAATCATGTGTTTCATGCAGTCGACATCACCTAAGGGACCGACAAAAGATTTGTGTGGATTATGACTAAACCAGCTCACTGATGAAACACTTGCAAGTCCCCAGACAAAGGCCTTGCAGATTATCACAATGCATGAATCATGTGTTTCATGCAGTCGACATCACCTGAGGGGCCGACAAATTTTTTTTGTGGATTATGACTAAAGCAGCTCACTGATGAAGCACCTGCAAGTCCCCAAACAAAGGCCTTGCAGATTATCACAATGCATGAATCATGTGTTTCATGCAGTCGACATCACCTGAGGGGCCGACAAAAGAGTTCTACCTAGCATCTTATTTAAAATTGATGAAGGCGCGGGTGTTTTTAGGGCATGCGCCGCCTTGATTTTTATGATTTGGAAGAGCATTCTGAGACCTTTTACCGAGGGATGATGGGTTTTCGGTCCTCTTGTGATCCCGTGTGGGTATTGGAAGGAGAGCTTGGAGAGGCCACCCAAGGGGTTATTCCTCGGATATGAGGACTAAAGGGAGATGTTGTAGGACACCTGAAGAAGGTGGGCCGAGCTTGTGGCATTTCCCTTCCTCAAGCAGGAAGAAGGTGGAGGTGTCAATGAAGAGATAGCCAAAATGTGTAGCTCGAAGAACTTGAAGGGCCTGCAGGCCAACAAGAATGGCAGATTACTACAAATGATTTTCCAAAATGAGAAGAGAAGCTTGTTCGGGAAAAATGAGGTGCGTCGCTAGGTTAGCCATTCACTCCTTCCTCTTGGGAGAACAAGGACAATCTGAACGATATGGAATTAGTGCAGCAAAACAAAATATTCTCTCATATTGTTATAAAAATTGTCTAAAAAGTCTTAAATCAATTGTTCTTCCATCAATTTAATCCTAAAGCATCCTACACCTTTTTACAAATTGTCAATTGAGTCCATTCGATCAATTTTGATCAAAATTTATTGACATGGACGCTGACCATCCTACGTAACAAGATCAATGCTAACATGGATAATTTTTAATAACATTTTTAAAAAACTTTGATTTTTTTTTTTATCTTATTTCTTTTTCTTTCTTTCTTTTTTCTTTCTTCTTCCTTTTACTAGTGGTTGGCTAGAGTTGTCTAAGTGAGAGTCGCCATTGCCCACCACAGGTGAGGCCCAACCAGGCAAGAGTGAGCTTAATAAAGGCAACACTTGGCGAGGCTGCCCTAGCCTAGGCGAGGGCTCCCCTCATTGAGGCCCGCCATCGCCGAGGCGAGGCCAGCCACCCAAGCACCGACAAATAGAATAAGAAGAGGGGGAAAAAGAAAGA
Organism: Eucalyptus brandiana; assembly: GCA_014182725.1. Taxonomy (NCBI): domain Eukaryota; kingdom Viridiplantae; phylum Streptophyta; class Magnoliopsida; order Myrtales; family Myrtaceae; genus Eucalyptus; species Eucalyptus brandiana. The sequence continues at coordinate 57,036,557 of CM024675.1, forward strand.
AAGAAGGGAAACGCTAGAAAAAATAATAATAAAATCGAAAAAAAAAATCAACATATTATTAAAAATTATCCACATTACCACCGACCATGTTACTTAGAACTACCACTATCCACGTTAGGAGTTTGCAACTGAAATTGGTTAGATAGAATCAATTGACAAAATTAAAAGGTTTAGGACTTTTTGGACAATTTTCCCTCCACTTGTGGAAACCTCGTAAGAAACAATATAATAGAGTAACATAAATACCAAGCACCCATAAACACAAAGCTATTTTTTTATGTGGAAAACCTCCCCAGTGTGAGAAGATAAAAAATCATGGGATAGGAGTCCATCCAAAATCTTCATTATCAATAAAATTAGATGAACAAAATCCTTCCCTAGTTAATGCTAGAGGTACATAGCAGCAACAACATTAAGAACACCAGTTTTAGCAACACACGTGAATTCACAAGAGATCATGAATAAATCTCACTAATAACGTAAGTTTGGTTCAACCCACAAAAAACTTGATGTCGGGAGCTTCAAGTAAAAATCAAACCAATCAATTAGGTTTAAGAATAAATTGGTACAATTAAAAAGTTTAAAGCTAAATTGGAAAAAGTGTATTAGATTTAATTTTTTTCAGAAAATTTTCTCAACAAAAATATGTGCCACTTGTTCAAGCAAATGATTACTCATATTCTGAAAGAGCATTTTTTTTTTTGAATAAATTGATTGTTTTGTTAGTAAGTTAAATATAGATGTTGTTACTCGTCAAATCTCATAACAATGTTAATAATCTACAAGGAAATTTATAGTAGTGAAATGTTAGAACTCGAACTCTGCATTATTATGTGAAATATGTGTTTGTTTTATCAAATAATTAAATCGAGGTTGCGGGCATGAAATCACTAGAAAATAATTTAATCGTTAATTAGGGGTCTTATGATCAATCTTGATTATGTATAAAGCAATGACAAGGAAATGAAAAACCAACACAGATTAGCAACAAAAAGATTGGTGCTTCACCTTTCGTGGGGTTCTAAAATTAGAACAGTTGGCAGTGTTCTCACAAATTCTCACACCTTCATCTGCTTGTTTCCGTGCTCAATCACCAAGATGAGCGGTATCACCATGGAACACCAGAAAGTTTCATTGCAGTCTGCCATTGCAAAACATGACCGGGAGGCCATTGATGAACTAATTGCTTCGCTTCCCACAGGGAATGGCTTGATTTTTTCCTATGCACTGCCTTTACCTAAACTTTTGGTGCCCGATCAGCATGCTTCCTAACGTGATCGAGTTACAGCGGCACTTCGAAGCCAAATGCAAGGACATTGTCTTGGCCTCTTAGCCCAAGTCATGGACCACCTGGCTTAAGGCCCTAGTGTTCTCCATCATTAACCGCTCCCACTTTGACATCTCCAACCCATCATCGAGCTCAAGCTGCATGGGAGAAACCCAAGGCAGAACTTGACAGCCTGGCAAAGCCAAGGCTCTTCGCGACTCACATCCCTTACCCAACCTTGCCAGAAAGCATCAAGCAGTCGGACTGCTGGATCATTTACATCTTTTGAAACCCATTGGACAACGTGGTTTCCTCGTGGCACTTCTACCTTGGGCTGGCGCGGTTGGCTGGCCATGGGAATGGTCCTCAAGTACGAGGACTTACAGGAAGATGTTGGAGGACAGCTGAAGAAGGTGACCGGGTTTGTGGGGCTTCCCTTCGCTGAGGAGGAATAGGAGGGAGGAGTGATTGAAGAGATAACCAAAATGTGTACCTCAAGGACCTGGAGGTCAACAAATCCGGCAAATTACCGGCGCATATCAAGATGGAGAAGAGAAGCTTTTTCTGGAAAGGCGAGGTGAGTGCTTGGGATAACCATCTCGCTCCTTCTTCCATGGTGGCACGCCTCAACTCGATAGCATCATCCAAGAGAAGATGAGCCCTTTTGGGTTGGAATTGAGAAAACATTTTAGTTGCTTTCGACCTCTTCCTTCTCTAAAGTATAAACAGAAATGAATGAAAGCAAAATCGAATGGTTTTCGCAGCCAGCTTCTTTTGTCTTGCTTCTCCTCGTTGTTTGGGTGGTGTAGGGTAAGAAAAAGAGCAAATCCCAATTGAACTAAAGAAACCTCGACTCTCTCTGTGCGCTAGAGACCAAACAAGTAGGGAAGAGAGGCTGATCAGTTGGCTGAATTGCGGATATTGGACAAATAATAATTTCAATACATAAGGACAGTTCTACTGTTTAGTTTTTAAAAAAAAAATCGGTACTGGTAAATCAATAAAAAAAAGTTGATAATTTGCTAATTACGAATTTTTCTTATCTTTCACTGGCTTTTATTTGTTTTTTTGTTTTTTGTTTTTTTATCAACGACTCAGATGTGCTAACTCTTATATGGATTAACTAATCTTTATCCGAGTAACAAACTAATCATTGAGTTTTCTTATCTTTTATAAACATTTATATGGTTTTTTTTTTATAATTTATTGACTTTTGTTATCGTTTACCAACTACTTTATTTATCCTCTCTTATATAAAATTTACCAATATATTTGTGTGAATTATCAGCTTTTCTCCTATGAGACTACAAACTAATTTTAGTTTACCAACTCTCATTTGAATTACTCATCAATGTTTATTTGGTTTTTAATTTTAAAAGTCTAAAACTTTCTATTGAGTTACCAACTTTTGTTTTGTCTTTCTTACTAAAAATTTATATAAACCGACTCTTTTTAGTAATGATCAACCTTTAATAGAGTGATTACCATCTTCTATCCAATTAAAATATCAATTAGTTTTGCGTTAATGGCCTTTATTTGCTCTTTCTTTCTTTTTTCCAAATTACCTCTTGAGCTTCATTGATCATCCTTTCTATAGACATTTCCAATCTTCCCATTGAATATAGTCTCGAGGAGCAAAAAGCCGTTGAGAGTCGTTAGAAGCTGTTTGTCCATGGATAGATTGTCCATACAATTTTTTTCCTCGAACATCAACATGGTTTCCCAAAATGGAGTCTACTCATTTTGTCACATCATTAGGTACTTTGACAATCTGACAAAAGCTATCAATTGCTCTCAAACAATTATCAATTATTTTGCTATGGTGTTTCCAGCTATCAATGGCTATAATATTCGTCTCTAACGATGATCTTTGGATGAATGTATCAATAGCATCCCCAATGACTCGGCATAAGTACACATCCATGCTCATAATTGGCATGTGCACTTTATCACCGATCTCTTGATGTTATCTACAGATAAACCATAAGAATAACTTGCATTCTACTTCCAATAATACTTTTAAGTATATCAACTTCCAAAGACTTCACAAATCAACCATAGTCCTTTTAAGTCCTTATGAACACCTTGACATGTCTAACTTATTCACATCCTTTCAAAATCTATATCACCATAGCTAGCCTTTGCTAAGCTTTTCAAGCAATCATGGATATCATCACAATCTTTCGAATATCACCACAAACATATGGATATGCCATTATAGTTTTGGAATCATCATAATTTCATAGGGGTGTTTTCCAACAAGCGGGGGTCACCAAGCCTCAATGATGGTTAGTGACACTTGCCCAGATCTGGGAGAGGGAAGACAAAGACAAAGATCTTCTCGCTTTCGGTGGCAATTGCAAAAGTGAGCAAATTTCTTCGCCATCCGTGAAACAATGGTTGCTTTTGTTGCATTCCCCTTGCCGCCGCCTCCTCTACTACATGTGGCAAAATAGATCCAAAGCCCATTCTTTAACTCGTATGTAATGGGCCAGTCACATATGAATTGCCAAAAATTTTAAAAACAGGTTCAAAAGGGTTCAAGAAATAAATGGCTAACTCCATATGGGTCTAAATGGGTTGGGAACAAGCACATTTGAGACCCATTTTCATTGCAGCATAATTACCCATTAAGGAGAGAAGTAGTCTTCCAGAATTTGTTGAATTTTGCTGAAGCCCAAAAGCTTGCCTGTGTCAATCCGTAATTGGGTTTTAATAGTTAGCGGTATAAAGAATCTGGCTTGTTCACGTTTTACACTATCACTTATCTTTCGTCTCGTTTCAGTGTTGTTCCTCTATTGATTCGCCATTGAAGTAGCTTACAAGCATTACTTCTGGGAACACTACCATTAATAAAGTATCGATAAAAAATGAGGGGAAAAAATAGTGGATATTCAAAATTTTCCCATGTAGGAAAGTACATGAACGGCCCATTCATTTTGAACCCCAAAGTTCGACCACATAATCTTTTTAAAAAGATAGTAGCTTAGGAGAATATTTTAGATTTTTAGCGGCAACAAGATTGTCAGTTTAATTATTTATTAAGGCAACTTTACAAAAATGAAGTTATTAGGAATATCAGCAAAATTTATTAAGACATATCTAAATATTGATATGGCCCTTAAATTTACAAACTATTAAGATGTGGTACAAATATTAAGTTATTAAAAGTACAAGTTAGGCGAATCCTTCCCGCATGGGAAGGGGGTGGGAGATTCGAATCTCTACCTTCTTTGGGAGTTGGGATAGGAATGATTTAGCTTTAAGTGCGGATTTCAACTCTTACGCCCTACATAAAGGAGAGCAAAAGTTAGCATAAGAGTAAAGTAAGATCAACCAAATCGAGTAGGGGTATGAGTCATTAAAATTATATTTTATTTAAATGAGTCGATTTGAGTCAGATCATTTTTACTCGTGATTCGGCCAAGTTTGAGAGTAAAAGTTAAAATAAGAGTAGAGTAAGATTGACCCAAAAAAAAAAAAAAAAAAAGAATACAAGTGCTTATGATATTTGGAAAGTTATTTGTCGGCATGAGTTGGATTCGGATCAAGTTTGGGTATTGGTCATTAAAATTGTTTTTCATTTAAATAAGTCAATTTGGGTCAGATCATTTTTACCCGATCCAATCCATCCATTTGATAGGCCTATCCTTTACTTCCATACACATGCTTCATCTTCATCTCTTAGGATTCCTCTACTCAAAGCATTTATTGATCGTTATTTCTTGGTCTCCATTTATGTGGCTTTCCCTCGCGAGCGTGTTTGCTAGCCAGAACCACCACTTGTACAGTGAAAATCCACGCCTAGGGCCAATGAGGGTCACTAGCCATTGTCGAGGTCCAGCAACTCCCACTAACCCTTCCACCACCTCACCAAGTGATATTGCAGTACCTTTTTTTTTTGTTTTTTTAGTTTGTCCTTTTCTTTTGGAAAAAAATAGGACGCCGAGTAAGAAGAAGAAAATATAAATAAAAAAATTACTTCAATATTATCAGTTAGCCAAATTAGACAAAACTAATAGAAAGATTTGATTGTATGATTTTAATAAGTTTTAAAACTTGATTATATTTTTTAAAAGTTTAAGAATATAATTGCATCTTCATGATAAATTTTAAAATGTATGCTACTCTTATCCCCTAAAAATAATGTCTCTCGTCCTATATAAAGAATGAAAAAACAAAAGTGTCAAAAAAAGTTTCTTGTCAAATTCGTTATATTAAAAGAAAATATCCTATACATTAATCAATATTTACAATAATAAGATATTGGCAACTTAATCGAGTATATTCAGGGTGCAATTCGGGTTCCAAATCTCAACCATCAAGCACTAATCCCAAGGGTCATCACTCTCACCTCACCTCCCACTTTCTTTCATTCACACTCAACTTTAGCACTCACCAACACACATTAACTCCAAAATCTCATTAATTTCGCTCCCCTGCTCCCTCCCATTTGTCCTCCTCCTCCTCTCTCTTTCTCTCCCATGTCCTCCTCCGCCGACCCCCCGGCGGCGACCGGAGTCGGCCTCGGGTACGGCATCGCCATCGCCGTGAGCCTCCTCGTCCTCATCTCCACCATCATGCTCGCCTCCTACGCCTGCGTCCGCGTCAAGTCCCACCACCTCCGCGCCACCTCCGACGGCGGCGACCCCGACGCGGCGGACCCGACGCCGCGTGCTGCGGAGATTATGGTGGCGGTGGGGATGGACGGGGCGGCGATAGAGACGTACTACCCGAAGCTGGTGCTAGGGGAGAGCAAGAGGCTGCCGAAGCACAACGAGGGGGGGCATTGCTCGATATGCTTGGCCGAGTACGAAGCCAAGGACGTCATACGGTGCGTACCGGAGTGCAGCCACTGCTTCCATGCCGCCTGCGTCGACGCATGGCTCAGGGTCAGCGCCACGTGCCCGCTGTGCCGGAGCTCGCCGGCTCCCACGCCGCTCGCCACGCCGCTCGCGGAGGTGGTCCCCCTCGCCATCAACCCCAGGTGACATTGGTCGGGCTGAGTTTTCTTTGTCTTGTCTAGGTTTTGGGTATGTCCATTTTGCGGTATATGTAGCGTAGTTGCTAGAAGAACCACGAGCATGCATGGTGCTTTTGCCTGTTCTTTTCCTTTTCCCCTTAGATGGTGAAGAATGTCCTGTAATCTGTATGTATTACGCAATCCCGCTCAATAGAGAATATTCAAGAGCGGATTTATTCCTTTTGTTCCATTTTTTTCCCTTAATGAAGAAATCAGGGATCTTAACACGAGCTTTGTACAAATCTTGAGCCGTTGATTCAAGTTTCCCCTGACGTTACCCCGTCATTATCCCCATTCAATCCGATGGTCGAGTGGAGCTAAAACTAGCTAATTGCTTTGGATTGGTACCCTTCAACAGCCACTCAATACAAATGGAGAAGTAGATCCCACACCAGACGAGAAAAGCCTGCTTGGCTGATATTCAAGTCGGATTAAAAATTTGATCGAACGAAGTGGATGGCGAGAAACGATGCGGCCAAATTAGAAGATCGTGATGATTGTTGCCTACGTTTGAAAGGAGCTTAGACTAACCTTTTGTTTATAAACTAGGCGTATAGGCCTGGTGTATATTTTATCTAGTCAGTGGCGACAGAAAGCACGAAGTCGTGTCTTAGGAGATCGGGTCGGCTGTTTTGGACTGATCTACAAAGTCAAGATTTGTCGAGATTTGTCACCTCATTCCATGTCCATAGTTCTCTCGTCTCTAGAAATTGAACAAATTGAACGGGGGGGTCCTCTTGGATTCACCAGTTCGAATAGAGTACATAAGCGCAATGCAATCCCAACCGATGACCCCATCGGAAGCTAAACTGAGACTCAATTCTTTGGATTAGAGCAGCTTGGCTACCTTCCGTTGGAAATTTTTTTAAGTTTATATGTTCAGATGTAGATCTGAGTCATATATCCAGATGGCCCCCGCAGACATTAATATAAAAGTAAAGGCGCTGAAAGGAATGGGAACAGATGGACTATGCCGACCTTGGTTAGGGTCACTGGCCGACACTCGACAGTCCACATAAATGACCTGTTGGCACTTTAGTATTCCCTTCACATGGGCCGAAGAGGTCGTTGCCGGTGACAATTAAGGCGTCGGGATGTGCGAAAGACGGACCAAAAAGTGGAGACGCTGTCCCAACCAGTCAAATATAAAAAGCTTCTTTCCCAGTGGTCTTCTTTTGGTTTTCTCCTTTCTGAACATCCTGCGACTTAATGCTCTCGCAATGGTCAGGTCCATGAATGGTGCGCGACGATATCCATCGTTTTAGGCGCTTGGCATGAAACAATGAGCTGTACTTTTATTAGCTATCATGGTCGTATGCACAATTCCTGAGGACTAAGCATTATATGCTTCTTCCGGATAAGAAAAAAATTCATGTGAAGTATGGAAGAGAAAGCCACACGTCGATTTCACTGAGAAATGGTATCATCCTTTGGAAGAGCGACGTAGTTGATAGGGATGACAGCATTGGACCTGCGGCCATCTCTGCGCTCCTTGCCGCTCGAGGGCACTCCATGACGGCTGGGGGTGGCACCCCGTCGGCCAACTGGTGTTCCGAGGAGGGTATTGGCAGTGGTGCTCTGGCCGAGCGGTTTCTTGGGCCGGGAACCAAAGATGGCTTCTTGTTCCGTAGCAAGTTGCTCCTGTAGTCGTTTCTGCTCCTGCAAGAGGCAGAAAGAATGGATAGCAAGATTTACTAGGCAAGTTCAGCCTCAATAACAAATGTCAATGCTGAAGCTCCTAAATGAGGACGGCATAGCAGAACCTTCCAGATCCATAACAAAAGATAATAGGAGAATAAATTAGTGCCATTTTACGTGTGAAAGACAAAATCAGACCCGTGTGTTTTGCATATTAAACATAATGAAATGCAAGAAGTGCCAGATTAAACGATTTAAGCATACCCGAAATCGACGCTTTTCCTCTTCCCTCTCTTGCTGCAACATTATGTACTCCTCCAGAGTACATAAGAGAGGATCCTGGAATTAACTAGCAATTTGAGTCAAAACTACTTAAATGCTAAATTGTACATAAAACAGAAGATGAGTGAGCTGATTAATTACCTTATCATACAAGAAAGGGATCCCTTTCTCTGATTCCCAAGCTTTTATTTTTGATGTCAGAGTTTCAATAATAGCTAGTCAAGAAAGTTTGAGTCTTGTATGAGCATATAAACATCCTTCCAAATCATAAACAGTAAAATAAACACTTCTTGTCAACTGCAAATTGATACCTTACAGACTACTTCATTAAATGAAACCCGACTACTATGCATCAGAAGGTTATAAAGCTTACAACATAACACAAGGAGTTTCCTTGCTGTCACCAAATCGCTACAATAGGTACACCATTTAATTTAATCCGAGAGATAAAATCATGCTGTGAAGATGCCAATAACAGAAACACTTCCACAGTAGTCTTGGCTCGGAGAAAATGACACGTTCAGGAGAAATAGCTTGATTACCACAGGAAAAGAGGATTTCTCTTGACAGTCTGTCACTTCTATGTAACATAGACTAATATTTATGTTGATTAATCAAGTCTCAAAGTTAATTAGCAATGGTATTGATTGACTTATAGTTCGACTATTGAATCAAGGAGGCACTCTGCCACCAATCATCAAAGACTTAGATATTGTTATAACAGTGTCTGTAGACTATGAAAAGCTCACATGGTATTTTGCTGACCAGGATCCGTGCCTTCTCTGCACGTTTGAGACTTTTATGTGCGCCCCTGCCAGCAGAATAGCGATTTTCGTCCTGCAAAGGGAAAAATAAAGTGAGTAACTAAGGATTCAAAAGCTGAAAGCTTGCAACGTGATTGCCTAAGAGCAAGTACACGGCTCAAAGGTATTACTTGCTATGAGTCTCCTAACATAGATTGTAATAAATTAATCAATTTAGCACAAATGTAATAGAAAGAAATGCGATGATCTCCTATAATTGTACACATGGAGATAAGTCTAATTTTATGTCTAAGCAATACAGACTTGTTCACGAGCCTAAGTAGAAGAAATTTCTCTGGCTTGTTATTTACATTTTCTCCTCAAAGAATCATCTAGGAGCAGTAACAAGTTCATTTGCTACGACTGAGGCTAGTGACATAAAAAAAGGCCCAAGGGGCAACACTAATGTCGACAAGTTGGGTCAGGCCTTTCCTCACCACACTTGGGCATGGATTTGGTTTTACCCTGTAGCGCAACAAGGAGGTCGATGACATATACATTTAATACCCAGTACTCATGATCCAGAAGTAAGCAAGATTATCATCACTTGACATAAAAATGTAAAATTTGGAAGAGAAAATGGAAGTAGGTAATGAGGAAAGAAAACATTAGCATACGTCCAAAGACAGAAAGTCATAGAGCTGTAAGTTTTTCAAAGCATCCAAGATTTGTTCTTGCATGTTTTGACAATGCCTGGGATTCACCTTTCAAGTATATTATCTCCAAGAAACCTTGAGATGCCATATTGTAAAACCAGAACAAAAGCTAGAGTACTGAATGTATCTACCACCAAACTGTGCAGCAAAGCAATTCAAAAGCTTTTTGAGAGTTGATACCTTTTCATAATCATCAAGCCATTTCTCCTCTTCCGCTGCATACTTCCACTTCTCTACCTTATCCAAAATATCCTTTCTGCTCAGAGCTTGCTCTTTCGCTTTCGCAATCTGGTCGTCCATGCTTGAAAGTAGGTCAGACATATCAGCATTGCCTGCAAGTGCATGTTGAAAACAAAATTTAACAATTCATTGCAGGTATTTTTGTTTAGCCTCAGAGCAAGAAGTGTGCATTTTGATTCCCTCCTAAAAAAGGGGCCTTACTATAAACAAAGTAAAAGATGCATGCCCGAGAGAGGAAAGTGGAATAAATCAAGAACAAGGAGACTGCTAAAGGTACAAACATCATACTGGAAATATATATACACGGGATAAGGGTTGGAGATTGGAACTCCTTACAACAAATTTCTATTTCACACAAGTTGAAATTGATTGCTAAGAATGACAACTGAAATGCAGGGATGAATATTTCAGGAATGCTTCTTTACCCTGGGATTTGGTAAATATGCACATTATGGAAAGTGCTGAATAACTTGAGGAAGGTAATGCCAATAGAGAGTATTTCTACTTTATCAATGTGGAAGATGAAAAAGGGAATAATGAGTGGGACCTGATTCTATAAGGCTGAAGAGAATCTGTCTGGCTGCATCACTGTCCACGTCCATATGAACACCTCTGTAGATTTCTTCTAGCTCACTTTGCCTCTTTAAAACAAGCTCCTTCATCTTACTGGCCTTTAGCACATTCAACCTCTCTACTTCAAGCTCAGCCTAGAAATAACAGGCTTAAGCATGTTTACAGAAATCCAACAGACAACTTCTTCGATATGGTAAGAGTTTATTTGTGAAATAAACCTTATGTCACGATTTCACCTGCTCAATGACTTCTAAAGCGAGGGATCCTGGCTTGGACACCTCGTCAACATTGGAAGAAATTAAACTAGTGACATAGTCATACTTTTTCTGTTCCTCAGTAGGAGTGTCCATAAGGTTCCACAGCTCCATGAGTGTGCTCCCTAGATTTTGAAGCTACAATTACAACAAAGAAATTTCTGTTCATTCCAATGCCATCAAAAAATCTTGCAGTAAACAAGATTATTCTGTTCACCAGCAACAAGTATTAGCCCTGAGGGCATTTTATTAAGCTCGAGCTCAGGAAGATCATTAAGACAATCAATAGGCCACGAAAAGGTAAAGAGAGGAAGAATCTGCTTGCACTGAGTAGCTGTTACAAAAGAAATTTTTATAGAGGAATTAAATTAACTACAAACTTATCCATTTGGTTAATACTTGCATTTTTATGGCTCCAGAGTAGTGTATTTTTCCCTTGTCGTTGCTTTGAAAGCACAAAGTATGCAACTAAGTCTTAAAAATCCATGCAGTTCCAGCAAAGACCTTGCCAATACAAGCATGATCATGGACAAAAACAACCTTAGAAATAAGGAAGCAATGAGACGTTTTTAGCAGTTCTAGCAAAGACCTTGCTAATACGAGCATGATCATAGTCAAAAACAACCTTAGAAATGAGGAAGCGATGAGACATTTTTAGCAGTTCCAGCAAAGACCTTACTAATAAAAGCATGATCATGGGCAAAACAACCTTAGAGATAATGAAGCAATAAGACGTTTTACGTGCTCTAATCAGGAATTACAAGTCTGATGTAGCATATACACATGAGACATAAAGGGAAAATAGCCATCACCTTCTGTAGTCTTTGTCGTTTTTCTTGATTTAAGGAACGGATCGCACTGGTGAGTCTAGCAAGAGTGTCATTGCTTATGCTTTTAACCTGGTCACTTTTGCAGCTGCTCAAACTTGGATTAATTTCATTGACAGTTTCAAAGAAATCAAACGACATGACGACTGACAACTGATGGATGGCATTGATATGGCTGTTCACTCTTTGTAAGCGGATCAACTGCAACTCAAATAAAAGAATTGTTTAATTTGAGGTATTTCCCAATTTTTCTCCTAGGCTTTGCGGAAAAAAATGCGTACAAGACAGATAAAAGAAATGAAATAAACCTTCTCATTTTGAAGCTCCTGCAAGTGTGATTTCAGTTCCGCCAACTTGTTTAATGTCCAATCGCTTTCATTAACTCGCAGAGAAGTAGAATCATTGGACGGTCCATTTCCTGCTATCTCTGCACATATCTGGGCAATCTGCCATTGCGTCTCTGAAAATTCCTTCATTCTTTCGTTTTTCTTCAATCTTAAGTCATCGAGAGCAGGTTGTATAGCAGATAGTTGCTCTTTGAGACTACCCTTCCCCTTCATAATCAAGTGATATCTAAAAGCTCAGCACTTATCTTCACAGAAATATTTACTTAAGGAACTAGAGAGAACAAACCAAATTGATAATTCTATGGTAGGCCCCGGCTCAAAAAAAAAAAAAAAAAAAAAAAAATCTCCTCTCTTCCCCCGGATTTTTTTTTCCCCTATTTTCACTTCATCAACGTATACTAAAATGCTATGGAGTAATTGCGCAATGATTTATTCTTATAATTTTCAATCCCTGATCTGAACTTCGATAATTAAAGGCTTGAAAAGTTTATGCAGTGATCAATTCATGTAACTATCAATCCCCCGATCCTAAATTTCGAATATTAAAGATTGAAAAGGTTAATGTGAGTACCCGCGCATTGATCATGCGCTCCCCGAGGGCAGAAATAAGGTTGGTTATTTCAGCTTCAGACTCAGCTAGTGACTGATGCAACTCTGCCTTGTACTTTCTGGTTTTATCGACCTTCCTGCAGTAAATGTCAAGACACTCCTGCTCCAGCTGCAGAAGCATTCTGTCCCTCTCATCATCACTCTCACCAATCTCATCCCAAATGATCTGCCATACAGTGGTAATTAGATCACAATGGAAAACTAATGCATAAGCAGTTCCAATCCCGAAGAAAAAAAAGGGGAAATCAGAATAAGAGACAATGTTCGAACCACACTAACAGAGCGATCAAATTCCTTTCCAATCCTACCATCTACCCATTATTCGATTCTCCACAGACGACTCGGAATGCCATTGGCTCATAGAGAAACAAGGCAATGCTAGTTCGCTGACCATAAACTCTGGAAGGTGTATCGTAGCGGAAGACGAAACGCCGAAATGCAATCTCAAAATCCTTGGCGACTTCGACGCGAGGAGGACAATATCGACGTGAATCTATGCAGAGCAGACCGCGGAAGAAGCCGGAGTAGAATTAAAGTCTCCGATTCGGCGAAAGAAGACGAAACCCAGTGCTTAATGGAACAGGAAAAGAGAGAGAGAGAGAGAGAGAGACTGACCTGAAGCTCGTGGAGGAGGGAGCTACAGGTGGTGTGGCTTTGAGACGGAGCGGGCTGCGGATCCGCCATGCCGGATGAATCCCCCGCCGCTCGGAAGCCGTCGGAAGATGGAAACCGCCAGCGATTCGAGAAACCCTAGAAGGAAGAAGGAAGAAGAAAGGAGAAGGGGAGAGAGAGAGAGAGATTGGATCGCATTCGAACCGGAGAATCTGCGCGTTTTATGAGCACGATAGAGAGGGAGAGAAAAGGGAAAATTTTGGGGGAGCCGGAGCCGTACTGGTCGTCGGTTACGGATTGAGGTTTCGTTTTGGCGGGCAATGAAATCGATTCCCCATTTTTGAATCGGCACGATTTGGAGGGCCCGGTGGGCCCCCCGCATTGGGGCCCCCAAGCAATAAGCAAAAGAGGATGATGATATTTTTTTGAAATAAATACGGTAGAAGTCACAAAAACATTACGAAAATATAATTGAGTTAAAAACTCGAAAAATGTAATTAAGTCCTAAAACTTATCAAAATGTTTTAATCGAGTCTTAAAATTGACACCGTCAAATTTCCTAATAGAAAAAACTGACGTGGCACGGACATGGCTTTTTTTTACTCATTTCTCTCTCCTATGTGTCGAATAGTTTAAAAAAAAATCTATTAAGAAATTTGACGACATCAAGTTTAGGACTCGATTGAAACATCTTGACAAGTTTTAAGATTTAATTGCATTTTTTGCAAATTTTATGATTCAATTGCATTTTCGTGACAAGTAGGACTTTTGCATCATTTATCCCTAATTCTTTTCTAAAGCCATCAGTTGTTCAAAGGGATGAAAACGGCCCTTTGAATTTTTATTTTTTATTTTTTTGGTTTGAAACGGCCCTTTAATTCAATGGATTGGTTGATCCTGAGGTGAGTGACGAATAGCCCTTTTTTTTTTTTTTTTTTTTTCTAAATAAAATCTTGTATTCGATCCTTCTATTTATATACTCGAATCTCTAAATTATGCTAGTCAACATCTTTTTCCTTGATTTGATTCGACCACAATGGCCCATTCACTAGAATCCTCCGTCGCTTGAATGCCATTAATTATAATTCACTCGAAATCGATAGACATTGCATCACGGTCGAAATTTCATAGTAAAAGCTACTTGTTATCTCATCCGATGAGTTTACATTAATTTTAAAGTGGGTTTTTTCACAGATGTAGAGAAACGTGCATGGATCATAATTCCATTCAATTTATATTGCACGAGCTTCGTTTTGTAAATCATATATAATTTTGGATCCGAAATTTAGAGCTATCTAGATATAATTTGAATTTAAAAAATTCTCACATAAGAGGTGAGACGAATGTCGCGCGAGCTTCCACCATCAACACCAACACGTAACTTCAAATCTGAGGTCACCAACCTTAAGGGGTCCTAGATTTGAGGTCGCCGGAGGTTGGACCTTGATCTTAATGTTGCCCACGGCCTACGTGGTTGCGGCCAATCGCAAGCTTAGCTTGCATCCCTCGGTGTTGATGATGAAGACAAACCTCGACCTCGTCGATGAAGATTACTAAGAAAAGCGGGTGAAAAGGAATTTGATGGTGGTGAATCGTTGACAAGAAGACAAAGGCCAGTGGAATTTGAAGTTGCGGTATATATGTCGATGGTGGATTGAGGGAGAAGAATCAACCCACTTTCTTTTTTGATAGGAATCAATAATAAGAAATATTGCGATTGGATTTCATCCAAATAAGGAAGAAACGCGCATAAATCGTAATTCCATTCGATCTCCATCGCCCATATCAAAGTGGGCCAATTTTGGATTCGAAAGTTGGAGCAACACATAATTCAACATACTTAGGTATATTTTTAATTAAAAAAAAAATAACATAAGTGGTGAGATGTACCCAATAAGATAATAAATTTGACAAAGAAAAAATGTCATGCGAGATTCAATCATCAATACTGACGTGTAATCTCAATTATGAGGTCGTCAATCTCGGGGAACCCTAGATCTAGGGTCACTAGAGGTCAGACCTTGAACTCAGTGTCATTGACAATTTGACAACCTCTTTGGTCACAGCCAACCGCAAGCTTGGCTCACGTCTCATGGTGTTGATGATGACAAATAAACCATGACCTCGTTGATGAAGATTGTTAAGAAAAGCGGGGGGAAAAGGAATTTGATGGCGGTGAATTGACGACAGGAAAGACAAGGCATGGTGGAATTTGAAGTTGCGCAATATAATGTCAACGGTGGATCGAAGGGAGAAAAATCAAGGCCACTTTCCCTTGGAAGAATCCCCTTTTTTGCTCTCTCTTCGTTCTTTCCTCTCTAGCGTCTGGCATCTTTGACTACTCGGAGAACTTCAGAGAGGAAGTCGCGAGCCCCTAATCCAGGTGATGTCGTCGCGCGCTTGGCATGGATCGAGAGCCACAAGTTTCTCTGTCAATAGAGTAATTACTTTGTTATCTTGTATCCATGTTATGTTCGGTGATATATATCAAAATAACATATAAAAATATTATACGTCTCATCATTATTTTATTCGATAAAAAAGTTCTCGACGATCTAACCTTACCCGTATAATTTAAAAATATTACTTAGATTTCATAAAATCGAAGATTATATGTGAATATATGTGCTAATATTTGCATAATCACGACTTATTCGAATCTAAGGAAAAAGCCAAAATGGCAACAAGATTTTGACTAAGTAAAACGAACGTGCCCGTAAACTTTTTATTTTTTAACAAGGTTCGAGAAGCTTTGGACCAGGAAGGGGAGCGCGCGTGAGCCGCCTCCACCCACCGCAGTTGCCGAGACGCGCGTCATCATATCATCCGCTGCTTTCACGGGAAGACAAATGAACCGTCGGGATTTGATTGGTCGGGATATGATTGATTGATCGAACCGACAGATATCGTGCTTCGTACTTTTGCTCAGTTCCCGGTGGAGAGGCCAGTCAACCGAGATCATCACAGTCGATCCATCTTCTCGCCGATGTGATCGATCGATCCATCATGGACTCGTGCGCGTCGTGGTCGCCGTCGTCGCCGTCGTCGTCGTCGTCGGAGACTCTCCTGGGGCTTCTCCTCCGATCGAAGCTGAGCCCCCGGTCCTGCGGCTCCGGCGAGTACGCCCACGAGCTGCTCCGGGAGTGCGCCGCGAGGGAGCTCAACGCCTTCCTGTGGATCTCTCTTATCGCCGTCACCGCTTACCTCGTCGGGAAGGTGGTCCGGCTGGCGAGGCTGTGGATCGGGGGGAGCAGGATCCCCGGGCCTCCCGCCTCGTCCTTCTACGGCCACTGCAAGCTCATCTCGGGGGGGAATCTCGTCGGTGAGTCTTTCCGTCTTCGAAGCGTTGATGTTCGGAGGGAAGGTTCTCTGAGCGTCGAGGATGGAGAGGGCGTGGACTAGATGTCGGGTTGTTGCGTGCTCGTTGATTGATTGGATTCGCAGCGAGTCTCGTCGATAGTAGGCCATCCTATGCCGTGTGTAGTTTGGTCCTCTTTCTGGTTTGATTGTGGATAATCATGTTCCCGATGCTATACTTAGCTTGTGAAATCCCCGAGGAAGTTGTTCAATGTTCACTGGTTGGCTTGAATGTTACTCTCGCTGGTGATTTACTACTGGACTGAAGAAGAACATAGAAATACAAGTACATGACATCCCCATGTAGCCTCAATTATGCTTTCTGATCCTATCGAGAGAGAAAGGAACAATTAACTGATTGTACTTGACCACACGATCACTGTAGACGCACAAGATTTTACTCCGTCGACAATTGGTGGAACAGTCCAATCAGTGGAATCCCCTATAATATTACTGGAGAGCCCTATCATTGCACTTTGTTTTTCTTCTGTTTTCTCTGGTAGTTTGTTGTTCTAGTGACTGCTAATTGCTGTGCCTTCCGTATAGTTGTGTCTTCTCTAGAATATCGGCACTGTCATTTAGTTTATTCTTTTAGTGATTAGTAATTTAAAAGCTTCTCGTGTGTGTAATGTCTTTTTCTCATTCTGGATTCTCTTGCTGATCCTGTTGGCCTCTCTTAGATGTTCTATCCATCCTCCATGAGAAGTATGGAGCAGTTGTCAAGCTGTGGTTAGGCCCGACTCAGCTTTTGGTATCGATGAAGGATGAAGGGCTCGTCAAAGAAATGCTTTCAAAGGCTGAAGATAAATTGCCTATTGTTGGTAGGGCCTTTCAATTGGCCTTTGGACGATCGAGCCTCTTTATGCCCTGTTTTGACAAGGTGCAGACTCCGGTTCCTTGTCCTTATGTGGTCCAAAGTGTATAGGGAGGAGTCATGACTTTCTCTGGAGCAATAGCATCTCTAGCTGTTGCTTTACTATGATTAAAAGAAGTTGAAATAGGTCATTTCACCAGTCTAATAACTGAATGTTTTTAACTCTGTATTCATGGTCCCATTGCCAATTTATTGCCACCGCCAGCACCTTGAAATATGCCATGCCAGTGTCTATCCTTTTTATTGAAGTAGATGACTTAGTTTCTGTCTGTTCATATAAACTATCTAGCTGACTGGGATTTGCATAATTATCTTATTGTGGAAGCTTAATGTGTTAGTATTAACGGCCAAATTGGAGATGATACCTCAAGGTCATGCGTCAAATGTGCTCTTCTTTTTTCTTTAACGAGGCATGAATCATCAAATATCCTTGTTTTGGTTCCTTATAAATACTTTTCATTTGTTAGTTCTTCATTCACCTAATGTTTCCAACAGGTGCAAAAGAGAAGAGAGTTATTGGAAGCAGAATTGAATAAAAGATTGCATGAGAAAGCTGGTGTTGTCTCCACAAAGGTCGTGGACTCTATCATGGAAAAGATGCGTCTATTAATGGCCAAAGGAAGTGTGGACTCTAACGTATTATCTCAACATATGGCGTTCACAGTTTTGGGTGCCAGAGTGTTTGGGGAAGCATTCTTGGGTTGGTCTGAAGTTACCTCCTATGAGGAATTGCTCATGTCAATTTCCAAGGATGCATATTTTTGGGCGTCATATAGTGTCACTCCTTTCTGGAGACGGGAATTTTGGAGGTACCAAGGCATGTGCACAAAGTTGAAATACCTGACTCAAAAGTTTGTTCAACTTTGCGAAAAGAACTATGAGAGATGTTGCCACCTTGATGAGAAGCCTAAAATTGATCCGACAGTAGGAAGTTCTCTGGCATGGTCTCCTGCTATGATGCCTGATAATTTAGTGTCTAAGGAGCTAAATAGCCAATTTAATCCAAGTGAGGAACCATTTGCTAATATCATGGGTGTCATGTTTCATGGATGCCTGACTACTGCCAGCCTAATTGGCGATATCTTCCTAAGGCTTGCATCAAATCAAGAATTGCAAGATCAGGTCTTTTCCCCCTTTCTACTGCTGTTATAGATTGTTTATTTGACCAAGCAATTCAGATGTAAACTATGTACTATTGGGTAGAAAGTTTGAATCTAAGCAATGCAGGGGAGGAAGTTTGAATCTAACCTTCCTGTTCTCAGTTTTTTTACACATGGGTGATTGTTAGCAATTCTTCCTCTTGGGTGCTGGTCTTTTGTTGGAGGTCTTGGCCCTTGGTGTTTGCCTCTATCCTTTGTATTGTCAAGTCGCCATATGAGTCTATGTTCCGTACATCAGTTTTAGATGGGTCAATGCTAGAAGGTAAATGGTGATTGATCTGGTTGAACATTGACTATGACTTAGCTTAGGTTTGCCGTGAGCCATTATCATATCAAGGAAGTTAATTTTGAAAATGATGCTCCTATTGGATAACTTCTGGTTAAGATTTGGTAATTGTGTTTGGCTTGCTTCGAGGCTGGTGTTGTTTTCTATTAAGAACTTGGTCCACATAATATGACTGTATTTTAAATATGTTTTAAAGATCTACTTGGAGATTGTTACGGCAAGAAGATTGTCACAGAAAGAGGACTATCTACACCTTGATGAGATGGTGCTATTATTTGCCACTATTTATGAATCTGCTCGTCTTCTCCCAGCTTCGCCTCTGCTGCAGAGGTGCTCTCTTAATGCAGGTATGGTGCTAAATTGCATCAGGTGGTGCATTTGACTGTGAAGTTGTGCAATAAAGCTCGTCTTCAAGTGCATTGAAAATGAAAAGGACCAAATCACAATTTATAGATATGCAGTGTGATGTGGTTTCTTTAATGTTGTGCTGCATTTATTTACAGTCAAACTGGAAATATCTTTATGCATATGACGAAGGCCCTATGTTAGATTGTCTGAAAAAATAAGTTGAATGCCCCTCTTTTCTCCCATTACATCATATCATCATTCATGGGAAATGTTACGTTTTTAGTTTCATGAAATCTTGAGGTACCTCCCCCTTTGACCACGTTTTATGTTATGGTGCTTCCTCATTTCATGAAGTAAAAGTTTCCTTGTGCTTCTGAGATGGTCAGTCTGAGTGACCATTCAATCGTCAATCAATACTTTGATATTCAAGTGGAAGGACTTAAATTTAATATCTTGGTAAAAATATGCCAATTCGATGTTTGTAACAGCAAATTTTTTCCAGCTGACTAACACCCATCTTCAAGGCTAAAAAGGGTTTCCCATAATGCCCATCATTTACCTTATTATTTTTTTAGTGGGAACGCTTTGAACTGTTCTTTTAACTCAAGTCTTTTCGAACTTTCTAGACTTGCACCTCAAATCGGGTACTACTATACCTGCTGGAGCAGTTCTAGTTGTGCCTGTGCAGTTGGTACAAATGGAAGGTTTAAGCTGGAAAAGTGACAGCAGTGAGTTCAATCCACATCGTTTCCTATCGAGGGCTGAAAAGGGTTCACTTTTAGCACAACTTTCAGGTGCCACTCATTAGCTTGCAGTCCCCCTTTTTGTTTTCAGTTTCCTGGTTTACCTCGCCTTCAGCCACTGGTCAAATATGGATCATAGTAGTTGCTACTGATAAACTTTTTGAAAAGTCACTTATCCATGCTGATGCGATTTGGATATCTTTCGTGGGCAGTGCAACTTTCCACGCTAATTGCTCGATGTATTTTCTTGAGAATATTACATTATTATTGCATGTTTCTGGCTGTGAATTAGAGTCATAAGGAAATTATGGCCTGACTTTTAGTGTCTTCTCTAGGTTGAGCTTGAACACACTTAACTTTTACAAAGCAAGCTCTAATTTTGAAAATTACATTGAGGTTTTGCAGTCACCACCATGGCAAAGTTCTTATAACTGTCTTTTGGTTATGCATGTTACCTCCTGGCAATCGTTTTCATCAGGGGCTGCTGCTGAAGATGGTATTTCTAAGAAGAGTTCTAATGTTTTGGATGATCCAAGAAACCATGCAGCATATCTTCCTTTTGGTTATGGCACACGTGCTTGTGTCGGTCAAAAGTTTGTGATCCATGGCCTGGCAACATTATTTGCATCAATTTTGGAGCACTACAAGGTTTGCTAATTCTATCTTCTATACCTTACTGCTTGTGGTAGATCCCATCAACTTTTCCATTACTAATAGAGTTGTGATTAGAGCAAGAAACTGTGCACTACATGAGAAATGCGAGGAAAGGGAAATAACACAACTGATGCAGAGAGGGTCAAAATATTACAAAAGTGGGAAGGAGTTTGGGAGATTCTGGTGATTGACCTTCTATTTCTTAAATGCTGGAATAATTGTGATAGTTGACCATGGACCATGGTCCTTTACATGAACTCAAACAACGTATATCCTGCCATTGCTCTTGCGATAGGCCATAGATATGAGAATTTTAGAAACAAGTTGTACAGGCGGGTGAGCACTGTTCCATTCTAATGCTAGCTCCAACTGAAATCTGACACCCAAGCAAGAGTGGTCTTTTAAAAGAATAAAAAGACGGATTGACTTGGCTTGACTGGAAACCAAATTTCCTGTTTCCAGATTTAGTTGGATTGTTTTGAGACCCCTACTAGTCAATGACTGACACTTCTTTCATTACTGTCGACCGGATGGTTCTGTTTGTAGTTCTAAAGCCATTAGCATTTGTAGTAGCAGCATTCTGTACTCTGTCGTTTAGATAAGCGATGAGAAGCTGTTTTACTTTCAAGTGTAATTTTCTGGGAGTTCTATGATGGACAAGAAACCATGATATCTGTTTGGAATAAAACATTTTTGGGCAGGTGAGGTTGAAGCAAGGATGTGAGGGTGATCTCAAGCCAGCACATAGTAAGCGTGCTCTTGAACGGCTTCCCAGCCTGGAAATAGTTTTTGTGAAAAGGAACACCTGAAAGACAAGGCCACAATGGTTGTTGTCCATCACCTAGAGGGGATAAGTTTTCAAGTTTACTTCTGTCTGTGTTTTTTTACTCAAAGTCGATGGGGGGATGCTTCGCCATTGACCCGACAACAGGGGATTTATACATGTGAGCGAGTTTCAAAGCTCACGTTTTTTTTCGCTCCCCATTTTGAGGTAGCCGAAGGTGCCCTCTCTCATCGTTGGACATAGAAACCTGGTTTTTGGAGCACTTGGAGCTAAATTGTGGCGGCGAAGCGAAGACTCTTCTTGTTCTCTACCCCCGCCACTTTGGTCTGTATTTGGTTTTTCAGTCCTCTCTGTGGTCTGGTTTTTCACTCTCCCTTGAGGAGAGATGACGTTGTACTTTAATCCCCTCTATCATTGTATTGGGCAATAAACGATAATAAACGATACATTCACTGTACCCTTGTGTAATGCTATTGACAAACTTGGCTTTCTTTTAACAACCGTTGATAAGCTTATTAAGGATATATGTTTTGTGAAAAATGAATGATTTAAAAAATATATATTTTAAAAATAATAGTTTGATTCGCTTTTGAGAATGCCTAAGAAAAATACTTGTGTCTTCTAAAAAATTTGTAGATATAAATTATTGTCGACTTTTTATTAATTAATTATATGAAATAAAACCGACGGTCTTCAGAAAATATCTTCAGAAAATATCTTCTAATATATTCAACCTCGCGTGAAACAAACGGAGATAAAGTCTCTCTCCATCGGGTCTTTCGACTTTCATCGCTTTCCATTGTCCATTCGACTTTCATCGCTTTCCATGGTCCATTCGACTTATATATATACATATGATCTCTCCTTTCGCAGTCAATTTCAACATTTAGTCGTAGGTTGACTGGTCGTCACCTTAACTCTGTCCTCACGGGATCTTCGTGACAATTGGATAAAAAGCCGAGTAAAACCTCCCTCGTCAATCGTAAAATCGCTAAATTTTCGGGTCACGATATGAGAATTACCCTCCTCTTCTGTTAAATGCTTGCGGACGAAATCGTGAGGAGGAAAATGGTAGACGTAGTAAAGTCCAAGAAATCCAATCCGTAAAAAAAGGGAAAAAGGAAAAAAGAGAGAGAAGTGAGGGGGTCCACGGGCCCACCAAAGCTTACGGACTAAGCAAAACGGGGGGGAACCTTCGGAAACGAAACGGAAAGCCCATTCGACACGTGTCCCACACGTATCCCATTCCCCCGCACACTCGCCGAGCACCGCCCCCTCTCTCCTTTAACTCCTCATTCGAACGACAGAAGGACCAGCACAGAAAACGATCATGAAATCGCCATGAGATTCAACCTCATCCTCCCCTACTTCTTCTTCTCCTCCTCCCTCCTCCTCCTCCTCCTCCTCGTAGCCTCGGCCTCCGCAGCGCTCGGCGAACCAGGTCTCTGCCCCGATCGGATGGCCACTCTCGGCGGAGTTCGCGAGTCGTGCGGGGCCGAGAACAGCGTCGAGGTCGAGAGCCTCGGCCGTTTCGCCGTCGACGAGCACAACAGCAAGGAGGTGGTTCCCTCGCGCCCTCTCTCTCTCTCTCTCTCTCTCTCCGTCCTCCCCGTGATCGTGTTTTTTTCCGTTTCGCGAGTTTCCAGTAGGCGGGATCGTTTGATTTTTTTAGTTCGCTTGTGGGTCGGGTGTGGAGTTCTTGTCGATCTTTTTTAACTCCTATGCCGGTCGATTGATGCGGAGGAGGTGGGCCTTGCGAGATTTCGCAAGATCGGGACGATGCCCGCCTAAAAAGGTTGGAGCTTGAAGAGAAGAGAGGAGTAAAAATTAGATTTTGATTGTGTTTTCCTTCGTCGCATGATTCGGGTATAGAGAGGAGCGTATGTTTTGATGGTTTGCCTGTGGGGTTTTCGTGAGCTTTCTGTTCGATGACGGAGCTGTTGCCGGATTTATATTCGCGAATGCCTCTACGGCGTGGTAATGGACTGACGATGTGTGTGCTTTCTTGAAGAATGGACTCCTCGAGTTCGCGAGGGTGGTGAAGGCGCATGAACAGGTGGTCGCCGGTACCTTGCACCATCTTACGATCGAGGCCGTGGATGCAGGTAAAAAGAAGCTCTACGAAGCGAAGATCTGGGTGAGGCCGTGGATGAACTCTAAAGAGCTGCAGGAATTCAAGCATGCTGGTGATGTGCCCGCCTTCACATCCTCGGACCTTGGTGCTAGGATAGGTGAGTGATGTTCTTGTTGTCGGTACGATTGTTCTTGTTCGCAGTTCTTGGGTTGATGGATGTGAAAAGCTATCTTGTTGTGATTGAAAGGTGGGCATTGTCCTGGTTGGCAAGAAGTGCCGGTTCATGATCCCGAAGTCCAGGATGCAGCGGATCACGCCGTGAAGACTATTCAGCAGAGGTCCAATTCCTTGTTCCCATATGAACTCCATGAGATTGTTCATGCAAAAGCTGAGGTAAGTAAGCGCTGGAATTTCACTTGGTCCTATACTGAAGTTCGTTGGCAGAAGATTGAACTAACATTCTTCTGCCATCTAAGAAGTCATTGGTGTCAACTTAATGTATCGTGCTGCGAAGTTTTTGGCGTACAATCTGATGTGGGGTTGTCTTTGCTTGTTTCTGTTGTCTCCATTTGCTAACTTTCATTGTCTCAACTCATTAGCGCTTTGAATACTCCCCCAGTCGAAGCTATAGAACTTGATGTCAATTTGTGGCTATGACCCATCGGAGAGGGAGAGAATTTATCCAAGTTCCCTTGACTGACAAAATGATTAAATTACAAACAGTTGCTGCTATCACGTGCCTCCCTCCTCGTCTCTTTCTCCATGCCAATATATTCCTTTTGAGATGTCGAGTGGCCCGTTAATTGAAGCTATGTCGCTGTCGTGGCCATGTGTTGTATGCATCATTAAATGCTGTGAGGAGGAGAAGTGACGGATACCTCGAGTAAACTGTAATTGTAATATGCAGGTAGCAGAGAACTTGGCCAAATTCGACATGCTTCTCAAGGTCAAGAGAGGCGACAAAGAAGAGAAGTTTAAAGTTGAAGTGCACAAGAGCCATGAGGGAATCCTAAAGCTAAATCAGATGGTGCCTGAGCAATCCTGAACTGTGATGATGTACACGTCACTTTGGTTTCCGAATATAAACCCTTCTCTGCATAAACTTTCTTGTGTGTCTTTGTATGTTCTGAGTTTTCTTGTGAACTGAAGAAAAACTGACGTTTAGTCTCTTGTTCGTTTTCACTCGTAGTGCTCTATTGTTTAGTTGTGTGCGTGTCCTCTCTATATATATATAACCATAATTGCCACAGGCTCTTTGTTTTCACATAAGTGTTTGGCATGGAGCCGTTTTCTCGAAAGATGACTTAGATTGGACTCTATCTGAATAAAGGCCTGAATTAGCCAAGTTAATCTCAAATAAAAGAGTTAGAACTTGTCAACTGGCTAAATTGAATATGATTAGGGTTTCTCCTCTTTCCTCAAATTCTCTTGTCGATTCCTCCTTGATCCTACATTGCGCACCGGCACATATTCGGAACTCGTAGACCGGCATTGGGAAAACTAACCTCAGTTGGATCACCGGCCGAGAACGATCAAGAAGTTCTTGAGGCCATCGAGAGGTATGACTCGACTGGGGTGCAGAGGAAAGCCATTTCGTGCTTGACCCTGTGGACGGAATTTTGTGGTTTGTGCGTGGAAATCAGTATGCTGTAGCTGTAGCTGTAGCTTTGATTTTTGACGATGGGGAAGTCATCGTTGGAGTGCCTGGATGTCCAAACTACCAATGAAAAAAAGGGTGGCTAATTTCAAATGAGTAGGGTTGGCGCAACCGGTTCAGTTTTACTCTAGAACCGAACGGAACCTGTTTCATGAAGTGGGAAAAAGATGATTTAAATTTCCTGAATGAGTTTTAACCTTCCTATTGTTTTATTCCTAGTTCATTCTAGAAATTGATCCTTGCTTAGTCGTGCTAAGCCACCTTGAAGTTCGGGCCAAAATTGTTCCCTGGCCCAATGTAAGCTAAAGTACATTCGAATATTTTGATTGCCCAGACACAATCAACAAGGCTATGCAACCGGTCAGACTAAGCCACCTTGAAGTTCGGGCCTAATTTGTGCTCAACCCCGACATGATAGGGCTGTGTAATCGGTTTGGTTTTACTCGAGAATTTAACCAAACTCGCTTTATGAAGTGGGAAGAAGATGATATAAATTTTTCAAATGAGCTTAGCTTTCCAATTGCTTTATTCTTAGTTCATTGGTCATGCTAAGCCACCTTAAAGCATGGGCCAACTTTTTTTCAAAGCCCGACCTAATCTAAAGTACATTCAAATATTTTTTTTGGTTCGGTTCTCATTAAAAACCAATATTTTTTTATTGGTTCGGTTTTTATCGGTTAACCGAACCGAACCGAACCGAACCAAACCACAAACCGATAAAATCAAACCATTAAAATTTCAGTTTTATTCTCACCCGACTCTCGTCTCCTCTGGCTCCAAGTCCTCTCCTCTCCTTGGTCGGCTTGGAATTGCAACAGCGACAATGATGACAACGGCGGCTGCGACGACGATGGCGGCAGGGATGGTGACCGCAACGGCGACGGCTACGACGATCGATTGAGGGACAAAACCCCTTTTTTCTGCAAGTCTCTCCTTCGTCCCTCTTCCTTTCGTAGTTTTTGCGCAAATTGCCAAGTTTTGCGACGGTAAGGTCGGATGTTTTTGGGATTTTTTCTCCCAGCGCATCGTGTTTGGATCTTTCGTTTCTTGTTTCGGGATCTCCCATTTGTTCGTGCTTTCTCAAGTCTCAGGCCTTTCGGATTTCGGGTGAATGAGTGGGGTCGGTGATTCGTATTGGTGTCCGCTACTATAGTTTTGGGATTGGCCAAGCTTGGACTTGTCTTAGCTGCTTCAACCCTCCGTTCCCATGTCTCCCCTCGCCCTCTTTCTTTGGTAAAGCTGTGTTTTTGGCCCCTTTTTCTCGATGCCCAGAAGCTCCGAAGGGGAAGAAAGTCGGCTCCGCTCTTCTGGGTTTTGGCTTTTGGTTGGGTCTTGGGGGCTTAAATGGCTGATGTCGTTCAACTGTCTTCGTTACGCTTCTCTTCTTCTCCTTCTTCTTCGTCTCTAACATATTTTGGCAATGTGAACAACATGAATCTCACACGATTCATTGCATGTATACTTTGACCCTCGACATAAGCTGAAGTATGTGAAATGGATAATTAATTAAGTGTATGAAGGCAACTGGGCAAAAACTTTGCGAGATAGAGTGACAAAATCTCTGACATTATTGTTTGAGCAATATCGCACCGGTACATGCCCTCAAAGAAACGTGAGATTAAAGGGGACAAGGACAGTGGATGTTTCAATGTAACCTGTGGTTGATGCGGACATTATGACTGTAATGTATGTTAGCCAAACGAGACAAGAATATGTGGAAGAAAAATTTGAAGTAGATAAGTATTTGGAAGAAGGATGTGAACGGTATAGCTCCACCTTTGATATATTAAATTGATGGAAAGTGAATTCTTCCAAATATTATTATTATTATCTTTTTCTTTTTATTTTCTTAATGAAAAGAAGGAAAGGAAAAGGAAAAAATGACTAGAATAAATAAATAAATAAAAATTCTAGCTAATCTCAAAAAAATTTTACAAAAATTATTTACATTAGTACTAGTTATATCACATAGGAAGTTCAACGTCTACTTCAATGATTCCCCATCCAAATTAGCCAAAAAGATTAAAATTGCTAAATTGCTACACTTGAAAGGTTTATAATTAAATTGACTATTGAATAATAGATTTACAACTTTTTGGATTTTTCTGAATGAAAAATAGCAGCCTGTACATAATCTATTAGATTTGTTATCTTAACCAATCGATTATTTTTAAACACTAGGGTCAATGTGTTCTCTATAGTTTTTTTTTTTTTTTTTGGTTGAAATGTTCTCTAAAGTTCCGACAAAAACTTTCCAAGACCTTTAAAGTGGGAGAATTACCAACAAAATCTCAAACCTATTGTAATTGTATAAATTTGATTATAAACTTTTTTTTGTCAATTTAGTCCTAAATCTTTTGTATTTGTGCCAATTGAGTCTATTTGGCTAATTTTGGCTGGTCAGCATTGACATGGCATTGCCGATGCTAACTTGCAATTTTAAAATATTATTCTAATAATTTTTACTTTTTATTTTCTTTAATTTTTTTCCCCTTCCCCCTCTCCTTCCCCTTCAGGTTGGCGAGGGCCATGACACCCTTACCAATAGGGCGTGGGCATGTGGCCCTCACCGATTTGGCTAGGCAAAGGTGTTGTGACCCTCGCCTAGACCAGCCGACGAGAGCATAGCGGCCTTGCCTGGTTTGGGCGAGGGCTACAACAGCCTCACCCGATTTGGGTGAGCAAAACAGTTGCAACCCTAGCCTTGCCAATCCTAGCCCGCCCAAAGGGAAGGGGAGGGGAAAAATGAAAGAAAAATTATAAAAAAAATTATTAAAATATAATTTTAAAAATTGTCACGTTAGTATTGACTGGCTAAAATTAATCGGATGGACTTTTGACACAGATGTAAAATGTTTAGGATTAAATTGACCCAAAAAAAAGTTTAAGACTGAATTGACATAGTTGTAATAGATTTATGACTTTTTTGTTAATTCTCCCTTAAAAAGCAAGTAAACCTTTTTATATCCTAAGCACAGCCAAAGTTGTCCCTTGCATCACTTTGCTTCCAAAATCGATCACATCTCGCCTCACGACAGAACATCACTTATATGTTGAGGATGATCTCATATGGGACTATTAGATCCTAATACAAGATTACATTCCCCAATTACAAACTTTATTTGAGTGGTCCATATTGAATTGCGTGGCACCTCTTTTATCCATTAGAACAACTAGTTTAGTGCCTCGTTCATCTGCAGCAACCCAGATGTCCAACCTTATCGGCAACCAAAATTAGAAAAAAAAAAAACACGCTGATTGCCAGCTTACATCCTTTCGGATATGGTGAGTCAACTTGACTATTTTGACTCATACCCAGTCACACTTTGGCCGGACAAAAAGAGCAACCTCGCTTGTCCTCGGAAGTACCATGTAGGGAAGTGCTGATATATGGTCGTTTTCAGGCAAGTTTTGAAGATACCGCAAGTGGTAATCTCATCGTCCTGTCAATCAGCCAGAGAAATTTAAATAGTTACTTAATCTAAATGACACTTAATATGCCAAAAATATAGGAAACATCTTATCCGATTGCATTTTTTGATTCTATGTCCATATAAAAATTGTACATCTACATTCCATTATATTCAAAATGACTGCAGCAGAAATGATATATAGAGTAATGTAATATATGATATTCTTCTTACCATATAAGTAAATTCCTCCTACCGAATAAAACGACCAAGAATGTCTGAAATTTCGTAATTTATAGGATAAGATTCTCTATACTTCATGAACACTGTAATATAACATCATGTTAAGATACTATCAAGTTTAAATGACGCTGAATAGAGTGCAAAGTACGAGAAAGGAGCTGAACTGAGTGCAAAGTAAAAGAAAATAGTGATAACCCAAATTAAACAGAGGAGCATGTTTCATTTGTTGGCTCGTATTTGGCATCCAATGAATACAAGATCACAACCTATTTTGGGATGCTTTGCCAATAAAGTAGGTGCGCACGCTCCAAGATTACCTTTCTGGGATGTCGCCGTCATTGGTATTGATTAGAATGTAATCATCATAGTTGGCCACATAATGAGATGACATTTGGGATTTCTTTCCATGGAAAGAATAATGCACGTTGACTCGACCCCTTATAAATACAAGCACATTTCATCACTGTTTTCCGCACCATCCGGAGATACCCCCCCGACCAAACCAAAAAAAAAAAAAAAAAAAAAAGAGGAAAAAAAGAAACGGGAAAGGCAATGGGAAAAGCACCAGTGACCATAGGGGACTCTTGTCCTTTGTCTGATTCCTCAAGCAATGTCTCAGCAACCCCAGACCACGGGGACGCCGCATGCAAACGAGCTGTCCTCGCTCATGACAATGCCAAGAGCAAGATGAAAATGGATGAGGCTTCTGGTGCTGCCAAGGCCGGTCTCATGCTCGATCTGACCCTCGTGACAGTTGGCTCAGGTCATAAGCAACCCTCGAGCTCCGACAAAGTGGCGGTTGTCGGGGAGCCCTCTGCTCGTAGGGTTTTCACATGCGCCTATTGCAAGAAAGGCTTTGCGACGTCGCAGGCGCTCGGGGGCCACCAGAACGCACACAGGCATGAGCGTATGATCGCAAAAAGGGAGCGAGAAATTGCTGCCATGAGCGGGTACGGGCCGCCTTCAACTCTGACCTATGGCTATGGTGGTGTCAATTCACCCTATTCAGCTGTCCATCGATTCCCTGCTCTCGGACGGCTCAACCGACAGGCCCTGCCTGGCGTGGGGATGGATCAGCCCATGGTCCACAGGGTCCAACCATCATGGAACCAGCCAGGATCGGGGGTCATGCAAAACGGGCCTTGGCTCGGGCATTCACACACGATGCCCTCATCCCTACCAAGGTCGGAGGGCATGCCTTATGCTCTCAATAACCATTTCAATAATTTCAATAGTGCAGGATTTTCGGGTCAAGCTCCTCCTCCAGCATTTAATCATTCTCAAGAGGGTGGTGGTGCAATGATGCACAGCTTTCAAGGTCCTTCAAGCATTCTTAGCCCGGATCTGGGAATGAGTACGGTTGCTAATGGGTGGGGCAGCAGCGCTGGGGGCGGCGGCAGCAGCCGAGATCTTGAAGTCCTGCTGGGGAAGAAGAGGGATGTTCAGCCAAAGACCGACCATGGAGAACCTGATTTGACTCTCAAGCTATAAGTTTATTAGCGAGTTAATTCATTTCATTCGCTCACATTGAAAACTCATCTATGATTTTATTTAAAATCGTTGTGCAGTATATGTTTTCTTGTACATGGATATGATCGTGAATCATCGAGCATAAGTTTAGTGTGTTCATGAATGGAATAAATAATCGTTTTGCTTATTTGATTGGGCCTTAAACCTTTTCTCCCGAAGATTTAAAGTTGAGTTATTATCGGACTCTCTAAACTTCATTACTTTGATGTTACCTTGCGTTTGGGATATATTGAAAGGACAAGAACGATGATTGATCTTCAGTAGTAGTCGACTCCATTTCAATTTGCTCTTTTCCATAACTGCTAAAACCCAATCCCCAGTGATATTTGCTAACAATCCGTTAACCGCTACGGTCATGGTTTTCCGTTATTGCATGATTCGTTGATGTCATCGTGATAGAAATCACCCCAAAAATTATCGGCGGATCATGCAATTAAATTAGATTCTACTAAAATCACGTGTCATTGCCTGATCGATCAAAAGAGCAGAGGAAGCAAACTTAGAAGAGACAGCAAAATTAGATTTTTGACCATAACGAGAGGAGTGAGAACTTTAAACTCAGAGATAAAGTTCATGTATCTGCATCTGTGAACAAAGGAAGGACTGTAGAAGAGCAGATATGGTTAGTCCATTTCAGGTAAATTCCTGGAGTCTACTCATTTTTGGATAAACTTACCCAATCTATTTCATCATACTTTATTGGATTGGGACATCCAAAAATTTGGACTAGAGTTATGAAAGTCGCTTTTAATAGGCAAACTTACTCAAATATACCGGATTTCGGTTGTAGAAGAGTCCTTTATATCTCTTGCTTACTAAGATGAGCAGGTACGGATTTCTTTCTTTGTTTCGTGTTATAAAAATTGATTTTGTTTCCAAAAAAACAGCATTCAGAGTATTTGAGTTGCCTTTAGAAGGAGAAACATACCAAAATAGAGTTGATCTCGGAGAAAATAGCCCAAAGGCATTCCAACTTCAAACTCTGGAGTGCAGCTTGCGCTCTGCTGTTATTGGTAGTTGTCATCTACTGAGATAAAGTCTATCTTCCTTTGTAGTTTATGTTACTCTGAAAACATTTTGAGTCAAATACGGTGCAGATCGTGGATGCATGCGCTGCTCAACTCGCACCACATTAATTTTGAATTTAAAGAATGAGGGAAAAGCTCAGTCAAATTTGAGAGAGAGAGAGAGAGAGAGAGCTGCGACTTTGCTTCAAATGTACCATAATCCATGCAGGTGCAAATTTGGGGTGCACGAATAAAGGGATTGTGAAATGGATAACAACGTGTATTTTAATGTAATCCCCAGCTATATAAATTCAAGAAATCACGTAGAAAGGAAAAGTTCACAAGGAAATGAATAACAAAATAAACAGGAGAGAGCCGCACAAAGCATCCAATTTCCTGTGAGTACCAAGGGGTCGTAATCCTAGTGCTCATGTTTGATTTTGCGTCGATAAGTGCAGCGCAGCAGGATTCTAGGAAAGTTTTTGAGCTATCAGTCATAAGTTTATCACGGTAGATTTTGCTACTTGATTAGAAAAGAAGGAGCAGGCGAAGCCCGAGAGCTGCATAGGAGTATCGAATATTATTGTGTTGCGGATATTCAGAGAGATCTGGAGGCTGGTTTAGTGCCCAGTAACTTCATCTGCAACTTTCGCATGTCTTTTTTATCGTCTGAACAGTTCAATTCTTATGGAGGATGGATGTTTTGAGTTGATAATTTGATGTCTCAGATTCCAATTGCACCTGCTTTGTTATTTCCAATTTCCAATGTTAATCGGGTGCTTGGTAAATCTGGTTGAGTGCTGAGTTTTCGCGACTCTTTCGGTTCATGCAGGGTGTTACCGGCAAATGCATTCCAGGCAAGGATGGACCCGCGCAGGACTTGGAGCTTGAAAGTCCAACGAGAATGAAAGAGAGATTCAGAGGATACTATGGCATAAAGCATTATCGGAGTTTTGCGTTCAAACCCTGCTTTAGATCTTCTTGTTGCACGGAGGTAGGATTCTTCTTTCAACAAGACTGAAAGACATAAAGACATAACAAGTGTCTGCTTTGCATTTTGTTTGCTTTAGTACTAAATGTTTTCACTGGACCACTTAAATACCAAAATCAAAGAAAAAATAATAATCTAAGTGCATTTGGCAAAAAATTCCAGCACGATGATATTATGTGACTTTTATAATTAAAGCTTTAATATCAGTTGGCAATTTTTTTTCTAAAATCTGTCCATGTGGACATCCTAAACGACATCGCATGAGTCAACATGGCTGTGTTGTCTAAAAATGACATCACACCACTCTCACGAAACATGACATTGCACTTTCACTCTCGAAATAGGCTCCATTATCCTTCAATAAGAAAATTGTCTAAAAAGTCTTAAATCTATTACACTTTTACTAATTTAATCCTAAACTTTTCAATTTTGCCAATTGAGTTTAAAATATTTTTATGTTTTGTCAATTAAGTTTATTTGGCCAATTTTGGTTTAAAATTGCTAAGATGGATGACAACTGTTCCATGTGGCACGATTAATGTTGATATATATATAATAAGCATACACTGTTCATTATTCACTATTCACTTTACAATGTTCACTCAATACTGTTCATTTTACACTGTTCAGCACTATAGCACTTTCACTATAGCACCTCTTATAAATACACCCTCTCGGCATAGAAGAAGGGGACTTGAAATTTTCAGACCTCTCTTCTCTCTTCTTCCTTCTCACTCTCTTGTAAACCTTCATCTTTTCAAGCCTCAAGCTTTCGTACCTTGTACCCCCTAGTTTCAAAGTAAGTTAGTTTTTCAAATATATAGTTTCATACAAGGTTTCCAACTTACATCATAGTTGGTTAACTATTTTTTGTAATACAAACTTTAATACTTCTTAGAGTGCGGATTACCGCCCTAGTGGATGACTTGATGCTTTAGTTTCTGTATCTTTCAATACATGTAATTTCCAGTTTATTTAATACAAGTTCAAACCACCTTCATAGTTGGTTTTTGTTTATACATACTCTTACTTTATATCATATATATTAATATATAATAATTTTTTGAATCTTTAATCTTTTTAACTTTAAAATTTTCTATCCTTTACTCTTTTTTTTTTTTTTTTAAACTTAGGGCTAGCAAGGGCCTGTAACAACGTTGCTCGGCTGGTGAGGCCGTAATGCCCTCACCTAGTGCCAGTGAGAGCGTCCAAGCCCTTGCCTATGGTTGATGACCATCACTGGCCCTAAGTTCAAACCCTCAATTAAAAAAGAAAAGAAAAGAAAAAAGAAAAAAGGATAACTGAAAAGTTCAAAAAATGTTTAAAAGTTTCAAAAAACCTTAAAGTATTTTAAAAATGTCCACATAAGCATTGACTGCCGTTCATGTCAACGATTTTGTACCAAAATTGGCCAAATGATCTTAATTGACAAAATTGAAATATTTAGAATTGATTTGATAAAAGTATAATAGGTTTAAGAATTTTTAGATAATCTTGCCATCATTCAACGATCGACTCCTAGGTGAAAAAACGACTCCTTGTCACCGTCGTTTTGCTCACTCACTTGCCCTCATGGCTACTTGCTCACTTAGTCAAGTGTGTCATTCTCCCTCACTTTGTCAATTGGTTGGAAAAATTAGGGCTTGGAGGGAGCAAATGTTCAGCTTCGTCTTCATTTTGTTGAAAGAAATTTTAATTGCTTGTCATGCTCTTGCTTTCTATTTGTAAGATTGAGTTGTTAATGTTATGAGCGAACCAAATCTGGGTTTGGATTTAGGGTTGTTGTCAATTTAGGGTTTCCAATTTGAGGATTTCCCTATAAGTTGCGGCTTAGGGTTTTTGTTAAGAGCAAAACATGTAGACCTCGCCATTTTGGGTATATATACTGGACATGTTGGCAAGTCATGTTAGACGGAGAAATTAATAAATGTGGCCACATTCGATGATGCAGATTGGAGTTGATACATAAATAATCGTTTTATGAGAAAAATGTGGCATTTAAGTGATTCAAAAAATACTTTTTGCATTAAAATGAATGCCGTGCGAAACTTTTAATACTTTTAGTATCCTTATGCCTTTTTTATTTGTCTTTTTTTAGGGAAAATAGTATCAAGTGCAGTGAAGCAAGATTCTAAGAAAGTTTTCGAGCTAATAGTCACGAGTTTTTGAGCTAATAGTCACGAGTTTATCGCAGTAGATTTCTCTACTTGATTAGAAAAGAAGGGGCAGGCAAAGCTCAAGGGCTGCATAGGAGTATTGAATATTGTTGTGTTGCGGATGTTCTGCGAGATCTCGAGGCTGGTTTAGTGCGTAGTAACTTCAGCTGCAACTTTCGCATGTCTTTGTTAGTGTCTGAACAGTTCGTTTCTGATGGAGTACGGATGTTTTATGTGATAATTTGAGGTCTCAGATTCCAATTGCACCTGATTTGTTGTGTCCAATGTAAATCGGGTGCTCAGTAAATCTTGTCAAGTGTTGAGGTTTCGCGACTCATTCGATTCATGCAGGCAGGGTGTTGCCAGCAAATATGCATTCCAGTGTAAGGATCGATCCAAATTGACCGGTTCAAGAAAATGGAAAGAAACTCCATAGCAGACCTAGCCCGACTTCTTGCCCCAAATTGACCGGTTCAAAAACTCGAACCTCAAAACTACGAGCACAGATCAAAGATAATATTCACTCCACACTCGACAATCATCAGGAGAACAGATTATGCAGCTAACCACAAAGGATCGGGCCGCACCTTAACCTTCAGTGCGTTCACGGGATGAAGCGAATGGAAGCGAGGAGAGAGATTTCTCTCAGCTAAAAGCGTTCCCGCACTTTCTGACTACTTTTTGTTGGAATTTTTGCAGATTTTTTCAAAACAATTTAAAAAAATTGGCCCAATACAAGTTGGGCGGTTCTAGAACAGGAACTAGACCAAAAATCGCCGATTTCATTTTTATGGAACTAGCTGGTCTAGTTTGGTTCGGGCCATTTCATTTGCTCACCTTAAAAAATGGCCCGAATTAAATCATACCCCTAGGCAATATGAGTATAATTGGACAGAAGAATTTCTATTATAATTGGTATTATTTGTTAATTTTTTCATATTGGGTTATGACAACTATTTAGAGAATATTAACCATGTGCTATATCTCAAGCACCTGCTTTGCACGTGCACTATGATTTTCACTCTCTTGAAAAGATTAAGAAGATCTGATGAATAATCATTTGAGTGATCGTTTTATTTTTATTTAAAAAAAGCTGTACTGTGGCTTCCTCATTTCTAAGAGTGAAGAGAGAAGTGGGTTACATGAGCGAGGAAATATTGCTATTTTTTGAGAGTGAAGTTAGAAGTAGGGCATAAGTGAAAAGTGGAACAATTATTTTTCATAATCTTGAACATGAATGGTTATTATGTATTTACTGTTTGGTTGAGGATCACTATGGTCATTTTAGATTAGACATCAAGTTTGAAATTTGGTTTAGAGCCACCATTCTCGCTACTTTCAAGTGATCAATTTGAAATACCCATGACATTTAGATTAATTTTACATTTTCTATATTAAAGTAGAATCCGTGGAGTAATTACTCAGTTAAAGCATGCGCTGCTCAAGTCAAGTAGCATTTTACTTGGGCTTCTCTATGTTCATAGTTGGAGTTCCTTTAATATTCTGATAAGGAGAAAATTAGGGCTACTTGGTAACACTCCCGGGAACAACTAATTCTATTCTCTTGTTCCCGGGAGTAAAAAAGAATAGAAATCCATTTGGTAAATTTTTTATTTCCGGGAACAAAAATCAACTTTTTTGTTTCGAGGAATAAATTTAGAATAGAATCAAAGAGTATAAAAAAGTTATTTCTTGTTTCCAAGAACAATTCTTATAATCAATTCTAATTTTTTTCTTTTCTCTTCTTTTCTCTTCTCTTTTCTCTTCTTCTCTTTCCTTTTCTTCTTCTTCTTCTTCCTTTTGGCTAGTGAACTTGCTGGCCCACGGCGACACTGAGCCAGGCTAGGGTAAGGCTGACCTTGCACCACCTAGGCGAGGTCGAGCCTCGCCAGTGGCTTGGCGAGGCTCACCTTGGCCAAGTGAGGCTTTGGTGAGCTCATCGGACCTCGACCAGCCGGCGATGGTGGCGGCGACCGGCTACCAAGAAGGAGGAAGAAGAAGAGAAAAAGAAAAAAAAAGAAAAAAAGGAAAAAGAGAAAAATACAATAAAAGTATTAAAAAATTAAAGGAAATAAAAAAAATTTAAAATCCTACCAAATGCATTTCTATCCCTAGGAATAGACATTTTAGACGATTCTGCAAGTGCATTCTTTTTTTTGAGAAATTGTTATCGAGAATAGAATTTTAAAAAAAAATCATTTTTGTTCAAAAATTGTTTCTGGGAATAGAATTGTTACCAAATGCGCATTTACCCAATCTATTTTAAACCTATCACACATATGTTGGCTCAGTCATAAATTTTTTAATTTTTCTAATTTATTTCTACACTTTGCATGAAATTCCAATGTAATCATTTCAGCCAATTTTCGCTGAAAATCGCTAACGTTGGTTTAGTCATTGCCAATTGTCTTATGTGACACACTATCACGACAATAGTTTTTGGCAAAATTAATTGGAATGATTATATTGGAGTTTTGTGTAAAGATTTAAGATTAAATTAGTAAAATTGAAAAAAATTTAAGTTTTTGTATGCATAGACTGCTTCTAGGTGTATTTCTTTCTTAGTCGGAGTTTAGGGGGTGAACTTATTGAGATATTGTCTCACCCCGTTATGGGCTCAATTCTTTTTAGGTCTATAGATGGCGGCCCTGCCAGTTCGTTATGGTCAACCTCGGAGGGTTACCGAGCTGGTTACTGATTTCCTTGTTCCCGAAGGTTACAAGGCCTGGGTCTACGAGCTCGTAGTGATCACCGTCTGGGTCAATGAGAGCCTACCTGAGAGGGTACCTCATCAATATAGGGTGTAGTTTCGCCGTGGGCTCAATGGACACAAAGAGGGTCTCCTCCAGGGTTTTGAGGTCCCAACTGCGGTAGTGGATGCCGCTTTTGGCGAAGGTACAGCTGACCATCCTGATGGTGCTATGGTAGACCCAATGCCTCCGGAGCCTGTGGAGTCCGAATGATCGGTGAACGTGTCAAATTAGGGGGTCGTAGGACAGTTTCCTTTTGAGGGTTAATCTTTTTGGAATAGACTTTTGGTTGTAGATCTTTGTATATAAATTGGTGTGTATATAAAGACGTGTTTTGGTTGTGAATTTGTTTCCTGCTTTTCTATCCCGTGTTGGTTGTTGTTAGGGATTATCATTTCACTTCCGCATATGCAATAAAATGAATGGGTTGGCGACGCATCCTGAGACGTCACAAATTTATCGACCACCAAGGAATGCGCGCGCGCTCGAGGATCCGGGGCGTGACAACACTCACCCCTAGAAAGAACTCCATATTTTTTCTTCTTTTTGTGTATAATGTGATGTAGGATTGTCCATTAATGTGGGGCTTTTTGGTGGTTGATCAACTACTACTGAACATGAGAAAAATTCTTATCGAAGATGGCATGGGGCCTACATCATATGGCAAGTAGTGTGGGCTTTTGCACAACAAATAGATGTTCGAGATCAAGACCATGTGGTGGCCTTGCCAATTGCTACATGAAGCATGACCATGTTCAAGTTTTCAGCCCAAAATGAAAACTACAAATTAAAGAAAAGAACCAAAAAAACCCAAATTGAAGTTTTAAGGGGCCTTATGGTTAATGATAAAGTTTTTAGTTTTTGTTTTCAATGGCAGCGAAATTTTTTCATTTTCGGTTTTTTGTTCCCTTGAACATATGTTTGGCTTGTAGAAATAAGAAATTCAAATGGGAATGTAAATTTAAATTTGTTTGCCATGCCTTTACAATCTATCATTATGCACCTTATCCACCAAAATTTTTACCGAATTGACTTGGAATCCGTGAATATCCTCTCTTGATGGAAATCCTACCCCAATGGTGGTAGTTTTCCCAAAAAAACCCCTAATCCTCTTCACTGAATACAGCAATCATCTTGTCTCTACGAAGATGCAAATCTTCCATTTCCTTTTCAACTTTGACCCTTTACCTAAAATCCCCAACCTTCCCATAAACCATATTCACTGTTCCACAAGTTAACCCAAACCCAGCTTCTGATAGAACCCACTCTCCCTTCGATAACATCACACCCTGCAAGGCATGCAATCAATGACCATCATATCAGCCGAAAGGAACAACCCTGGTTAATCCTTGCCCAATTATCAACCCATTACATAAGCCCCAACCCAAAATGCCCCAACTACCCCCATCAACCTCCCTGAGCACCACATTATCTCTGGACATCATTTTGCCATTATGCTATATTTAGATACAATCTCGAGGATGAATATACAAGAATAGCTGCTTCTGCTATACTTTTCTCATTGGGAGTAAGCCGTCTGCCTCTTGTGCAATTTCGATGGAAGAATTAGAAACCTCAGATGCTTGAGTTACTATCCTCTATGGAAATTTAGGCAATTCGTGGTCAGAAAAAGGCCTGGCTAAGATAGATGGTATGGTCCCAACCGAGAGAATATAAGTATGTTGTCTAACTTTGTTTGGGCAATTGTTCTACAACCCCAATATCAATCTCCATGCCTTCCAAAACACTATGATGAGGGCATGGAAAGTGGATTCCATTACCTTTGATTGGGTAGACTCGAGAACTTTAGCTTTACCTTTAAGTCTAAAAATGAAATGAACATAATTCTTGAAACAAGGCCTTGGTCTTTCTCTAGCAATCTTTTGGTGCTTAAACGATGGACACTGACCACTTCGCATATAGTTACAATTACACAAATCACGAGTCTTGGATTCAAGTGCATAGATTACCTATGGAAGGGGTCATGAGTTCCAGGTTCCCATGAAAATTTTTATATTGGAATTGTTAGGGGTTGGGCACACCCTAGACTTGGCATTGAGGCTCTCCAGAGGCCTGTCATTATTTTTGATCAAGAACCTGTGGCATGAGCTTGAAAGGAATCCAATTCCATAACAATGCAAAGGTGAATTAAAGCAGGGGGTCGGCAATTTTACAGAATGACAAGGTAGCGCTAATAATGAAATCAATCACAAATGAAATGTTTGACCTCAATTGTATAGATAGTGGAAAACATATGAGAATTGCCTTTGTACATGCTCCAATAATCAGTCTCCAAAACCAGCTTCCTTCGATTTTGGGGGGGGACTAGACTTCAATGAATTTTTGTATCACTGGGAAAAACTCGACTAGCATATGGTGGAGCACCATAGGTTAGTGGCTTTTCGAGACATTAAACATTATAAATGCATGCTCTCTAATGGATCTCGAGTGCAAAGGATGCTCATTTACATGGACAAATAATAGGATTGGGGATGCCTTTATGAAAGAAAGACTAGATAGAGCTCCATGCTATGTAGAATGGAGAGTGATATCTCAGAAGTGGAAGCATATGCATTACCTGCTATAGCTCCAACCACTGTCCTATCTTGCTAAAACTCTCAGCTGGAACTTGCAAAAGGAAAGAGAGAAATGAAGTTTGAAGCATGCTGGCTCAAAGATAATGAATGTGGTCGGCTAGTAAGTTCAATGTGGAATACTCCTGGCATGGAAATGAACACTTTAGGAAGAAACTAATAGAGGCCCTAAAAAAGTGGACCAGCAGAAGTTCTCTATTGCTAATAGTCAAATCAACTGCTTGAAGAGGGAGCTTTAGGAGTTAGCAAATGAGTAGAGCTTGCATCATGACAGGGACAAAATGCAGCGACTAAAAATGCAAATTGAAGATCTGTGGAAACAAGGGGAAATGTATTGGGGTATGCACTCAAGAATAAACTGGTTGAAATGGGGTGATAGAAATGTTGAAAAAGCGCAATGGAATGAGCACATGCTGCTCTCTCTTTTTGATGAGCATATAGGAAATAATATTCTAGCTATCCTACTCCCAACAAGACTAATAGAAGACAAGCTAGTCTGGACATGCAACCAAGCAGGAGGCTACGTTGTTAATAGTGGCTACAACCAACTCCATGACATTGAGACTAAGCATGAAGCAAATCAATCCTCATTGTCCTATCAAACTCCAAAAGCTCTCTGGACTAAGGCATGGAATCTAAAGAACTCAACCCAAAGTAAGGGTATTCACGTGAAGTGTGTGCCAAAACACCCTATCTACAAGAGAAAACCTATTCAAAAGGAAGATTCTACCTGAGTCGATATGCCCTCTCTGCGAATAGGAACCTGAAATTGTTAAAAATCTGTTCCTTCTCAGTCAAAGGTCAAAATAGATAAGGTTGGCCTTTGAGATTGGCATTCAGATTTCAAAGCAAGAAGCTATTTCAATTGAAGGGATGGCTATTAAAGATTGCTAATCACCTTAAAGCCCATCTTTCGAACTGATCGCGGTCACTTTGTGGCACA
This sequence comes from Eucalyptus brandiana, assembly GCA_014182725.1. Classification (NCBI taxonomy): domain Eukaryota; kingdom Viridiplantae; phylum Streptophyta; class Magnoliopsida; order Myrtales; family Myrtaceae; genus Eucalyptus; species Eucalyptus brandiana. The sequence continues at coordinate 57,077,249 of CM024675.1, forward strand.
TTTGCACATAGAGATATTCCTCTATTTTCAAGCATCACTTACCAGATCCTGCAACAACAATGCCGTCTATCATGGCTATGTCTATGAATTTCTCGAAATGGAATGGCCGAGAATCAGAGAATAGAATAGAAACAACCCAGGACACTTACCCATAAGATGGAAACCACCGAGTCCTCAAGCTAAACATCGACAAAACTTCCCATGAAGGATCTTCCGAAGGTTCCATAGCGTGCGTTTGTCGTGATTTTGAGGGGACACTAATTAATAGGTCCGCGATAAACTAATTGATGCTCCTTTTTAATGTAATCAGGCTCGTACTCAGTGAATGAAAAGCTCGCTTATTACCAAAAAAATTTGTTAGCACTAACTACAGAAAAAATTTAGTTGATAAAAATAAATTTCATTATGAATGAAGTTACAAACTCGCTAATTTATTGACATATTTGTAAAGTTATTAGAGTGCTTTTGTAAAATTTGAGAAAAAGTCGGTAGCTAATTTATTCATTGGAACGTTGGTAAAATCATTTTAAGGTTTGTAAAATTTGATGAGGCACTATGGCCCATCTCAATGCCTCCAATGATCCAGAGTATGACTACCCTTGAAGTATTGTGTCAACTTCCACGAACTATTGAAAGACAAAAGTACGATGCATATGAAATGCTGATGAAATTAGCAATACATCTCGACAATGAATAGTGCACCCACTTCATTTACCTTTGATGGGAGTCGTGAATTGTTCCGACTTTGTGGCCAAAGTGATCGACTGATCGAAGCATTCTTTTTCATGAACCAATTTTTCTCTGCCGTAGGAGTGCCATGAACAAATAAAATTCCGATAAGTTGCATCCCTTAACGTCTTAATGATGGAGCTCTGTGATCTTCACAAATTCATGCAAAATTGACCGATGTGGAGGCCTTGCAGTTGACTCCCTCATTTTACGATCTATCCACGAATTTGACTTAACATCACGAAGCTTCCAACACTTTCCGATGCCCAAAAATTTCAGCTTATCGAAGCACGAGAGGTTTGGTAATGTTTCAAAGGATTTGCTCCCCTCAATATCCAATCTTTCCAAGTTTTTCAACCTCTCAAGACCTTTAATTTCGATTAGATTGTGGCAATTGCTAGCCATCAATAGCTTCAGACATCTTAACCGTGAAAGGTCCGGTCTTATGATTGTCAACTCCTAGGTTTTTGAATCTGTCAAGGCCTTGAAATAGATCATCATTCACCATTGGACCATCTAACTGTAGATGTTTCAACAACTCCCTGCATGTGGATAGGACTTATCCCCACCATTCCCAAGCATCTCAAAGACTCTAGATGCTCAAGGCCGTCTAGGTTGGACAACTTGTTGCATCCAATTACATAAAGCTCTTTTAAGGATTTTAATCCTTCCAGATCCTTGATTTTTGTCCGCTCTTGGCACACTTCGATATCTAATATTGACAAGAGTTCCAAACTCAACAAACTTGGCAACTCTTTCAACTTATCACACCTGGAGACATTGAGCTTCAATATTCCTAAGGGAAGCTCTAGCATAGATTCTAGCAATTTGCAATCATGAAAACTGAGCTGTCTTAGATGGATTAAACAAGAAAGTTGAGGCAATGTGCGAAGATGACAGGTGATTACTAGATCTGTTAAATGGGTAGGGAGCTTTGGTAGCTACCAAATCATGCTACAGTCCTTTAAATCAAGTTCTTTGAGACAAGAAAGCTTTGTAGTTTGCATCAGGGAAGCTAGAAATGCATGTATAACTTAATCAAAGGATATTAAGTGAAAACAACCCATCTATAGAAACTTTCCCCTCCCTGACTCCAGTAGAATGAGGCAATTAATACTTTAACTTTGCCCAACTTGCTAGCAGTACTGAGTAAACTACTCAATTTCTTACAGTAAGCAATATTCAAAATTTTCAAGTTTTTCAAATCCCCAATGAATTTAGGTAATTCTGAAATTTCTGCACATGACATTATCAATTCAATCAATGATTCATTATACCTTACTTTGCTGGTTGGTGCTAGCAACCTTTGAGCCTGATAAGCGAAACTTTGCTTGCGTTGCTTACAGCATGCCCTTCTACATCCAAGACTCATAATTTCTATTGTGAAGTGTTCCCAGGTGATCGACTTCTTGTTTCTCCACTTGTTGGGCTGTGTTTCCAGAGTTTTCACATCGTTGTTTTCTTTTGGGGTTGCTATCTTCTATCTAAAAACAAATTCCTACCTTATAAACTTAGAGACAAAACAACATAAGAAAAAAGACAGGTATGAAAGAGAAGTGGATTTAGAATATTTTGATAGCATGAGGCAAGATATATTAGAAAAATCACTGATGAATGGACTTGAACCAAATATTAGAGTAAGATGGACAGAAGATCTGTACGAGGATTAAAAATCTTTTAAAAAAATTGAACAATGGTGGCCAATCATAGGGAGTTGATGAATTAGCTTTCAATATGATGATGTAGCTAGCAACAATGTAGGTCAGGGATCCAAATGATGGTGAATTTTCCTACACAAAGTCCACAATAAAAGCACTTTAAAAACCAAAAGGCAGACTACACAAGTACCTGCATTTTATACTCAGGAAACACAATCTTAGTAGCTTTAACATTCAATAACCCATCTCACAGATCCAACATGAGTTATCTTGGGTGGTGATTGGTGATCTATGTGTCAAGAGAGAAGCAACTTGTGTTGGCCTGTCTAAGTCCTAGAATTCTAACTCTCGATCTAGCAAAAAGTGCAAACAACTATAGGCTAATGATTTTCACAAGCTAATTCAACTTCTCATAGTCAACTCACACACAATCATCAAGTGTAGCCAAAGAACTTACGTCTGAATGAAAAGGAAGGGAACTACACAAATCACCTTAATCTCCTAGACATATCACACAAGAAAAAAAATCCAAGCAAAAAGAAAAGTATTGAACAAAGGGAAAACTCCAAGCTTATCCCAATTACAGAGAACTAACCGACACAAAAAGCGAAAATACCGTGATTGCTAACGCCATTTTTTGCGGTTGTTGAAATACAAGTAAAAGCTTTAAGGCATCTATTGGTATCAGACTTGTAAATACCACTTTTCACTTTTCAGTCAATTGAAAAATCTTAGAACCTACCACACAAAATTTATTAAAAATCTGCTAGCATGCACTACAAATTGAACGAGAGGTGGTTTTTCTTTAGAAATCTGTTGGAATTGTTCAGCTGCTGTTTTCTGTCATGTTTTCCTCTGTTTTTTTTAATTAAAAAACAGCCAAGTTCATTTAGTTATGTATTTAGTGTTTTTGTTATTTTTTAGGAAGTTAATAGCACGTTTGTGTGCAGTTATGCATTGCCCGTACGTGAGCAGTTTTTACTTTGTATTTAGTTGTGGTATTCGACAGTTTTTTTCTTAAGCACAAGACGTATGAAGTGCTATGCTCTGTTTTTTTTTTTTTATCTTTTCTCTCTCTAAAAAAAACAGAAATTTTCTGCTTTGATTGTTGTTTTTATAAACTTTAACATTGGTATCTTTTCCACAGTGCAGAACTTGTCTTTTTGACAAGCAAGCCAGATTTCCTTTCAAAGGAGGAGGCTGGAGAGCATGTGAGAAGCTGCAATTAGTCCACACAGATCTATGTTGACCTATGTCTGAGTCTTCTCTCGATGGTAGCAGGTATTTCATTACCTTCACTGATGATATGACTAGGATGAGTTGGATTTATTTTCTGCGAACCAAGTCTGAAGTTGCTGATGTGTTTGTGAAGTTTAAAGCCTTAGTTAAGAATCAAAGTGAGAAGAAAATTAAAATGCTCAGGTCTAATAATGGTTCTGAGTATACTGCTCACAAGTTTAAGTTGAATTGTGAGCAAGTAGAAATTGTGCAACAGTTCACTGCTCCCTATTCACCTCAACAGAATGGGGTCAGTGAGAGGAAAAGCAGAAGCATTATGGAGATGGCCAGATGTATGATGCAGGAGAATAATTTACCTAAGAAGTTCTGGGCTAAAGCAGCTAATACTGCAGTGTTCCTGTTGAACAGATTGCCCACAACGGCCTTAGAGAGGTCAACACCTTTTGAAGTCTGGTATGGTGTTAGACCTTCTGTAAAAAGTTTGAAGGTTTTTGGGTGTTTGTGTTACACTCATGTTCCTGAGGTCAAGAGGGACAAGCTGGATAAGAAAGCAGAGCTTGGAATCTTCATTGGGTACAGTTTCCAATCAAAGGCTTACAGAATTTTTCACCCTATGACATGGAAGGTGATTGTAAGCAGAGATGTTGTTTTTCTAGAGGAAGATGAGTGAAATTGGATGGAAGGAAAGAGTGCAAAACAACAGCAGATCGAAAAAAAAACCCGCAACAGATGTAGAGGTTGATGAAGTTATAGATGGATTGGAAGACAGTATGGATGATTTACTAGTAAGAGGCACAAAGTCACTTGCTAAAATCTATGAAAGAAGCAATGTGGCAATGCTCGAACCATCTAATTTTGTGGAAGCTAAGAAGGATCAGAGGTGGATTGCAACAATGCAGGAGGAGATTGCAATGCTCCAAAAAAACCACACATGGGAGCTTGTTGACAGACCATCTGATAAGAATGTGATTGGGGTTAAGTGAGTGTTTAGAACAAAACTTGTTGGGAGTAACGGATCCCCGAAAACCGGATTCGACACTAAATCGAGCCCCTAAATCAATGCGGAAGACGAAGCCCAGGAATTAACACGTATCACCGATCGTAAAGCACACCTCAGATTCGAGCGTACCTTGTTAGCCACGGATTAAACACCAATGCTTTGAAGACCGAGGAAAAATTCTGATCCGATGATGCCTTGAAGGGAAGAAATTGGAAGCCGTATGCCTCTTTTGTTCTTCGGGAGAGAAAACGCGGGGAGAAAGGGAAGACGTACGTTTTCCAACGGTTGTCTTCTCTCTCTCTCTCTCCCTTTTATACCTCTCCCCTTCCACGGGCCCTTTTTCCCGTGGGCCGGGCCTTTGGGCCCGGATGGGCGGACGGGCCGTAAGCCCAATTCCAATAAATCCATCATCTCCCACTCGCACATGGTGGTACAAAACCAACATGGGCGGACGGAGCCTTACTCGGCCCCATCGGAGAAAATCCATCATAGACTCTCACTTATCATGATGGGAATCCTCTTTTCCTCTCTTCAACATTCATACCGGTGAATAACCCGTGCGACCAGCATACTTTGAGAGCTCGTTGCCATACATCTGTTAGGAATATATAGCAGCTCATAATGGGCTTCACATCCCGAGTAGATTTAGTATGCGTACCTAGATCGATCGATCACATTTATATTTCTCTTGATCTCTTTTAAACAATGATATATATATTGTATTCACAACTATGATTATCACAAAGACAGTCATAATTGGTTAACCGGTGAATACAAAACTACAATGTGATTCTCCAAAATCGATCTTCCTCTTTCCTTCAAGCTCTCAATTTCAGTTCAACTTGCTTTTCTAGAAATGCCCCATTAGATCGAATCACTCATGACCATTGGCAACATCCTAAGATAGCAAACACTAAATAGAAATCTCGAGAATAAGTAAGAGTCATGAGGGGACTAAAAAATTGAGGAACTCTCTTGTCCTCAAGAGTCTCACACGACATAAAAGTTGAGATCAAACTTTTGCCACTCTTATTGGTCGTCTCATGCATACGTAGTATGAAATACGTATTACGGTATTAACTCCTTTCCCATGGAGCGTATGTCTACACCTTCAATACCGTACGGATGATAGTTCGGACATACCCAATGTCTAACTTGAGTTCACGTATCTACTCATTCACAAAATTCATCGAACTCACATCGGCATCTTAGACGATAAAGTAAAATATGTGGGGTATTTTACTTTCGGACATAGTAAGTATTATGTCCTCATCTTAACACTCGATTAAGGCGACATACGTGTTTTAAGCTTGAGCTCTCGATTATCACCCGGATAATAAGCTTAAAAACAGTCTCATCTCTATTTATCACACAAAATAGAGGCGATTACCCGTGTGAGTGGGCTAATCTTACATCTGTCCGACATACTTCTCAACTTAAAATAATGCACTGAGCATTAAGATGCATAAAGATCAAACAAAGATTCATAGGCATTAATGATGAAAACACAAATTCATCAAATTGTGAACACTTAGGGAAATTACAATATTCGGTACATCGGCTTCTACGCAACCCTAGAGATTTCATATGGCCACAAAACACATCTCTCGGGTATTGGCTTTGTCATAGGATCTCGCTACCATTCTATGCGTAGTATGTACTCTAAGTTCACGTCCATTCGTGCAACCATATCCTTTACAAAATTATACTTGGTATCTATATGTTTGGTCTTGCCATGATATTTTGGATCTTTGGTGTACGCTTTTCTTTGCTTGGCTATCACAGCTTAACAAATAACAAATCTGCAGCACTTCCAATAACACCTAAATGATCCAAAAAATCTCTAAAGCCAAACATCTTCTTACACTACCGCGATAATGCCACAAACTCAATTTCTATCGTGGACAAGGCTATGCATGTTTGTTTCTTACAGCTCCAACATATGGTGCCATCATTCGGTAAGAGAAACAAACCCGGGTAGATTTCATTTCTTTTAAATCTCCTCCCCAATCGAATCGGGATAGCCTTAGAGTCGCGAGATCCTTTCATTTATAACTCATCGTATAATCGCGGTCCCCTTTAGATACCTCGGTATTCTCTTAACGGCTTTTCATTGTCTTTGGACCTGGATTGGATTGGTATCTACTCACCATTCCAACCGCAAAACATATGCCGTCTTGTACACATCATAGTGTATATCAAGCTTCCAACACACTAGTATAAGGAACATGTTTCCTTTATTCCTTCTCTTGTGGAGTCCCCGGACACGATCTATGGCTCAATCCTTCACCTTTTGCAATAGGAGTGTCTATGGGTTTACAATCTTGAAATCTTAAATCCAAGAATATATGTAACCTCACCCATATCCTTCATAATCAATTTCTTCATGTTGATTATACCCCTTCGCCACAAGGCGAGCCTTATGCCTTTCTATCGAGCCATCAGCCTTTCGCTTTATTTTGAGAACCCAGTTGTTCCCAATAGCTCTGCGTCCTTTTGGAAGATCAACCAGTTCCTAAACATGGTTTGACTTCATTGACTCCATTTCCTCTTTCATTGCATGAATCCATTTTTCCTTATTAGGGCAATTTAGAGCCTTATTAATATTTCTTGGTTCATCCTCATCTTGTGGAGCAACCATAAAAGCTTCCCTTTCAATGTCAAAACATTGACGGGGAATACTTTGGCAACTTGTTTACCGTATGGGAGATTGTACACTTAGCACATCATTCCCATCATGCTCCCACTTGGATTAGGTGATGATGATGTTGTCACATCAGGTGGTTGTAATTGAGAATGAGTTGAATTCAATTCATCACATCTCATATTACTCCCACTTGACGAACTCCACTAACATCATTATCTTGATCCAAGGTTTCAAATAGGGAACAATCTTCCCTTATTTCGCCCTTCTTAGGAAATTCATCCACTAAGAATGTGACATCTCGTGATTCAAATTCAGTTATACTCCCACTTTCCCCGCTCACCTATGAACACATACCCTTTCGAGTGTTCGTAGTATCTCATGAAAATACTCTTATTTCCTTTTGGGACCCAATTTCCCAAACTTGTGAGAGGACTCATGAATATAGGCAAAGACAACCCCATGGCTTAAGAAAACTTAAGTCCGGTTTTCTAACCGTCCATAACTCATATGGAGTGGAAGCAACGATTTGGAAGGCATCCGGTTAAGTATATAGGTAGCAATTAACAACGCATCACTCCGAAAAGTGATAGGTAAGTTAGCATGCACCATCATGGACCTAACCATTTCCAGTAGGGTTCTGTTTCTTCTTTCCACAACACCATTTTGTTGAGGAGTATATGGAATAGACAACTATCTTTATATTCCTTTTTCATCACATAATTTTCTGAACACATCAGATAAATATTCTCAACCTCGATCGAATCTCAATGCTTTTATTTTCTTGTCTAATTGATTTTCTCGCGGGTTCATAAACCTTCAGAAACAACTTATGCTTCAGATTCATGAGAAATCAAATAGACATGTCCGACTCGAGTATAATCAAATATAAAAGTGATGAAATAAACAGCCCCTTGCCTTCCTCTCATATTCATTGAACCACAGACGTCCAAATAGATTAAATGCAGAGGAAATCCAGCTCTTTTATCTTTTTCTAAATGGTTTCATTGTTATTTTCCTACTAGGCAATGCTCACTTATGGACAAATCGACTTTTCAATATTGCCCAACAAGCCCTCTATGGCTAGTCTATTCATACGTTGTTGGCCCATATGACCAAGTCTAGCATACCACCATATTCACATCATTATCATATAAGGTAGAAGACGTGAAACAAGGGAATAACATATTGACATCACCATAGTCAACATCTAGTACAATAAAACCATCCAGAAAATAATCACAACCATAGTAGTTTGTATCCAAATACAAATCTACACCTTTATTATGGAAGTTCATACTAAAACCAAGCTTAACCAACGCTAAGACAGGACACTAAATTTCGACGAATCTCCGAGCATATAGAACATCAAAGGTGCGTCCACCACTCATGTTCAATTGGCGGTGCCAATCCCTTTACTTCACTGAGTTGTTTCCCATATGGATCCACTTAGTTCCGGTTGGTACTTGTCGGAATTCCATGAAGGATTCTCTATCCTTCTCTACATAGTCCGTCACTTCGAATCTACGATCCACAAAGGATTGGATTCAGCCAATAATATTGAACTTGACACATAAGCAAAGTTCTCAAATGTACAAGAGGTGTTTACTTTTTTGACTCACAACAGATTGCAAGCATAGTGACATTTCTTGTCATAATTGTAACACCTCACCCTTGACATTTTCTTCACTTGAGGACGTTTTCCTCTCTTGTGTTGGTTAACTCTTGATTTCTTGCAATAAGGACTTGATCCTTTGTATGCCCACATATTGAACGAATCAATACGCTTGCGCTTAGAGCACAAAACCCTTTCTAAGCTAGAACCAGCATTGCAAATATCTTTGTTCGGCTCAAATACCGTTAGGCGGTCCTCTACTAGCTCAAGGTGGCGCATGGCATCCTTAAGATCTTCCATAACATGGTCAAGAGCTTCTAGTGCTTCTTGCTTTTCCAAAGACATATTGAATCTTCTTATTCAATATTTCACAATTGTTACCGTTCATATCAGCAATCACGTTCTTAGTTGCCGAACCATCATTCTGAACACATCAGACATCCATGCACGAATAATTAATGCCTATCATTTATGCATCCCTATTTGCATAGACCCATCATATTAATAAATAATTTCAAGTAAGGCTTCGAGAATCAAAAGGTCACTACGTTTCCAATCATCCTCCAAAAATCCTAACTCAAAACTATCATTAATATGATTGTCATATACAAAATCAATTCTATGAAGCTACAAAAGCTTCTAAAACTACCCACAGCTAATTACCCACAGCAACCAGCAATAACAGAAAGCAAATAAAATCTAATATCCAATAAAATAAAAATGCTTTCACATGATACGACTAACATATCAGTTGTTACATCAACAACAATCAGGTAGTAAACATTACATAATTAATCCAAGGGATAAATAGGAATGACCCTTCTAATCTATCATTCAAAACATCCGAGAAAAACGAAGGCACATTCACCAACCAAGGAAAAACTTTTGGAGAGCTTTCATGTCGCCACCAAGGCGCATTCACTCGCGCCATGTGGCGCTCAATCTAAGGGTTGAAGTTTTGGCCAACTCAATCCTATAAGTACTCTCTTACAAAAGCTTCCACTAGCTTCCTATAATCCGGGACCACGTTGACCTCCCATAGCCGATCCAACACTGCTTGCCATTCGGGTGGAAGAGTGTTTATCAAAGCCGGCACCTTCCGAAAATCCGGCATAAGATAACCATTCCGGATGATTTCTGTATCATCGATTGACCTCGATCACATGTGATACTAAATCACCGTCATGCCACCGACAATTAGCTAAATCGACATCAGCCTTTTAAGTCTTGCATTTCCCTCGTCCCTTCTCGGGCTTGCAGGTATCTCGCGCATAACTCATTATAGTCCCCCGCAACAAATGCGAATAATCCATAATTTTCATAAGGAAAATACATAATTTTCCAAAATTCATGCAACAAATGCAGAATTAAAAAAAATGGATCACTTATAATACACATAGGCATGACCGAAAAAGAAACAAATTCCTTTTTTTTTTTTTTTTTTTTTTTTTTTTTTTTTTTTTTTCCGGGTCAACGGTCAACGGTCAAAGTCAACGGTCAACGGTCAAAGTCAACGGTCGGTCAACGGTCAACGGGTCGGGTCAACGGGCGCGCGGGTCGGACCGGTCGGGCCGGTCGGACCGGCCGCGCCGGTCGGACGAACCGACCGCACGTGCCGCGCGCGTGCGGTGGGCGGCGTCACGCGAGCGTCGGCCGCACGTGCCTCGCGCGTGGCGTGCGACAAGCACGCGGCGTCGGCCGCACGTGCGCGGCACGCGCCCGGCCGATCGGGTCGGGTCGGTCGCCGTCGGGTCGGGTCGCCGGCCGGTGACCGGCCGGCAATCGTCGTCGGCGGCTGACGTCATCAATGACGTCATCTCCGACGGTTATCGACGGTTGGTGACGCGTCATGATGACGTCATCGAGTGACGTCATTACGCGTCGGTCCGCGGACCGGCGCGTGCCGGTTCGCCGCCGCCGCCAGCGCGCACGTGCCGGTTCGCCACCGGCGCGTGGCGCACGCGGCCGGGCGGCTGGCCTTCCGGGCGCGCGCCCACGCGCAGCGCCTTCCGGCCGCGCGTGTGGGCGCGTGCGGTGGCTCCCGTCGGCGGTCGACACATCGTCGGACTCGTCTCGACGTCGCGCTTCACCCAAAGTGCCTTCGAGAATTCGTTTTTGACTTACGAAAACTCAGAAAAATGGCCGAAGAAGTCTCGGGTGTCGGGATTTGTCGCCCGATCCGTACGGCCGAACTTCCTTTTGCGAAAAATCAATCAAAAAACATCAAATTGATCGGGAAAACGTGAACTAGGGCTCGATACCAATGTTGGGAGTAACGGATCCCCGAAAACCGGATTCGACACTAAATCGAACCCCTAAATCAATGCGAAAGACGAAGCCCAGGAATTAACACGTATCACCGATCGTAAAGCACACCACAGATTCGAGCGTACCTTGTTAGCCACGATTAAACACCAATGCTGAAGACCGAGGAAAAATTCTGATCCGATGATGCCTTGAAGGGAAGAAATTGGAAGCCGTATGCCTACTGTTCTTCGGGAGAGAAAACGCGCGGGAGAAAGGGAAGACGTACGTTTTCCAACGGTTGTCTTCTCTCTCTCTCTCCTCCCTTTTATACCTCTCCCCTTCCACGGGCCATTTTTCCCGTGGGCCGGGCCTTTTGGGCCCAGCATGGGCGGACGGGCCGTAAGCCCAATTCCAATAAATCCATCAAAACTTAATCTTGATGGTTCTGTCAATAAACACAAAGCTAGACTGGTGGTGAAAGGCTATGCACAAATATGGGGAGTAGACTATTCTGAAACATTTGCTCCTGTTGCACGACTTGATACAATAAGGTTACTGTTAGTTATTGCAACAGAGAAGGGGTGGCCTATATTTCAGTTAGATGTCAAGTCTGCATTTCGAATGGAGAGCTTGAGGAGGAGATTTTGTTGAACAACCCAAGGCTTCGGTATCAAAGGGCAAGAAGAGAGTGTATACAGGTTGAAGAAAGCTCTATATGTACTGAAGCAGGCTCCAAGAGCTTGGTATGGGAAGATAGATCGATATTTGCAGGATTTTGGCTTTGTAAAAAGCTTAAATGAGTTTACTCTTTATGTCAAGAAGGTGAATCACAGTGTTGTAATTCTGTCACTTTATGTAGATGATCTATTAGTGACGGGAAATGATATGGAATTGATAGAGAATGTGAAGCAAGATCTATTTGTAGTTTTTGAGATGTCAGACTTGGGAAAGATGTCTTATTTTTTGGGTATGGAAGTCAAACAGGCTTCATATGAGATCTTAATCTGTCAGAAAAAATACATAAAGGAAATTCTAAAGAAGTTTCAGATGGAAGATTGTCGAAGTGTAAGCACTCCTATGGTCTGCTAAAGAGAAGCTGAAAGAATGATGGAACAGATGCGATAGATGCTTCTATGTATAGAAGTCGATTGGGTGTCTCATGTATCTTACAAAGAACCAAACCAGATATTCTATTTGTTGTGAGTGTTTTATCCAGGTTTATGAGTAGTCCTAGTCAGTTACATTTGATTGCAGCAAAAAGGGTATTGAGATATCTCAAAGGAACATTGTTTTTTGGTGTGAAGTTTAAGAAATGTCAGAAGTTTAATTTGCAAGGATTTTCTGATAGTGACTGAGCTGGTTCAGTAGATGACATAAAGAGTACATCTGGATATTGTTTCAGTTTTGGTTCTGCTTGTTTCTCCTGGTGTTCTAAAAAGCAAGAGATTGTAGCTCAGTCTACTACAGAGGCTGAGTTTATAGCAGCTACTGCAGCTGCAAATCAAGCTTTGTGGCTGAAGAAGATAATGAAGGATCTGTGATTGCATTGAAGTTAATGTGGATAATCAGGCCGTTTTAGCAATATCACAGAATCCAGTTTTCCATAGCAAAATCAAGCATTTCAAAGTCAAAATTTTCTTTCTGCATGAGGTGCAATAAAGTGGCGAAGTTAAGTTGGTCTATTGCAAATCTGAAGATCAGCTTGCAGATATGTTCACAAAACCACTTCAGGCTGGAAGATTTGAGCTATTAAGAGAGAAAATAGGAATCTGCAGTAGCAACTGATCCAAGGAGGAGTTTGTTGGAATTGTTCAGCTGCTGTTTTCTGTCATGTTTTCCTCTGTTTTCCTCTGTTTTTTTTATTAAAAAAACAACCAAGTTCATTTAGTTATGTATTTAGTGTTTTTGTTATTTTTTAGGAAGTTAATAGCACGTTTGTGTGCGGTTATGTGTTGCACGTACGTGAGCAGTTTTTGCTTTGTATTTAGTTGTGGTACTCGACAGTTTTTTTCTTAAGCACAAGATGTATGAAGTGCTATGCTCTGTTTTTTTTTTTTTTTATTCTTTTCTCTCTCTAAAAAAAACAGAAATTTTCTGCGTTGATTGTTGTTTTTATGAACTTTAACATAATCCTCGATAATTCATGGAACAAGCAGACTAACATGTTGTGATTTCCTCTCCACCAGTAAGTGTGTGCCCACAAAAAAAAAAGCATAAAGATAACAAAATTTAGTCAATGAGTACAAGCAAAATTTAACTAATCGATGGAGGACCAACCAATTTCCGATGGCCATTTTAAAAGAGTTGAATTTTTTTTTTTTATAAGAATAGGGTCGAAAGCTATAAATCCTCCATCGAGCAAGTCATATAGCGTCTCCGCCTTCGAATTGGCCATGGTTGGGTTGGTGGTCGGAGCTTTCTTCCCGGTTGCAGAGCCGTCATCTGGTCACACGCCGCAAGCGCAACTGAACCTCGGCCCAATCACGGAGGTAAAAAAGAAAGACACAATTGAAACGATTTTTGAAATGGGGGCGAAGGCATTGCGTGAGGTGTAGTTTTTTGCTTTTGGTTTCTTTCAAAATCCTTCGCTTTTCAACCCTCCTCGCGCCGCTCCTTTTGTCGGATGAATGTTACTGCTGCTATTGAAGATGGAGCAAATTGGAGCTCCTTCTGGCGGATGAGAAGCACCATTTGCATGTTCTCGAGCTTGGCTCTCTCCATCTGTGTTCCTGTTGGGAATAACTGATCCCCGAAAACCGGATTCGACACTAAATCGAACCCCTAAATCAATGCGGAAGACGAAGCCCGGGAAAACACGCATCACCGATCGTAAAGCACACCACGTATTCGAGCGTACCTTGTTAGCCACAGATTAAACACCAATGATGAAGAAGATGAAGAAATTCTGATCCGTTGAAGCCTTGAAGGGGAGGAATTGGAAGCCGTATGCCTACTGTTCTTCGGGAGAGAAAACGCGGGGAGAGAAGCGTACGTTGAATTGCCAAGCGTTATGTTCTCTCTCTCTCTCCTCCCTTTTATACCTCTCCCCTTCCACGGGCCCTATTCCCGTGGGCCGGGCCCTTTTGGGCCCAACTTGAGCCGATGGGCCGTAAGCCCAATTCCAATAAATCCATCATCTCCCACTCGCACATGGTGGTACAAAACCAACATGGGCGGACGCCTTACTCAAATTTCCATCGGAAAATCCATCATAGACTCTCACTTATCATGGTGGGCCGAACGTAATTCTCTTTTCCTTTCTTCAACATTCATACCGGTGAATAATCCGTGCGACCAAAGATACTTTGAGAGCTCGTTGCCATACATCTCGTTAGGAATATATAGCAGCTCATAATGGGCATCACATCCCGAGTAGATTTAGTATGCGACCCTAGATCGATCGATCACATTTATATCTCTCTTGATCTCTTTTAAACAATGATATATATATATATATATATATATATATATATATATATATATATATATATATATATATATATTGTATTCACAATTATGATTATCACAAAGACAGTCATAATTGGTTAACCGGTGAATACAAAACTATAATGTGATTCTCCATAATCGATCTTCCTCTTTCCTTCAAACTCTCAATTTCGAGTCCGGCTTGCTTTTCTAGAAATGCCCATTAGATCGAATCACTCATGACCATTGGCAACATCCTAAGATAGCAAACACTAAATAGAAATCTCGAGAATAAGTAAGAGTCATGAGGGGACTAAAAAATTGAGGAACTCTTTTCCTCAAGAGTCTCACACGACATAAAAGTTGAGATCAAACTTTTGTCACTCTTATTGGTCGTCTCATGCATACGTAGTATGAAATACGTATTACGGTATTAACTCATTTCCCATGGAGCGTATGTCTACACTTTCAATACCGTACAGATGATAGTTCAGACATACCCAATGTCTAACTTGAGTTCACGTATCTACTCATTCACAAAATTCATCAGAACTCACATATGGCATCTTAGACAGATAAGGTAAAATATGTGGGGTATTTTACTTTCGGACATAGTAAGTATTATGTCCTCATCTTAACACTCGCTTAAGGCGACATACGTGTTTTAAGCTTGAGCTCTCGATTATCACCTAGATAATAAGCTTAAAAACAGTCTCATCTCTATTTATCACACAAGAAATGAGGGCGATTACCCGTGTGAGTGGGCTAATCTTACATCCGTCCGACATACTTCTCAACTTAAAGTAATGCACCGAGCATTAAGATGCATAAAGATCAAACAAAGATTCATAGGCATTAATGATGAAAACACAAATTCATCAAATTGTGAACACTTAGGGAAATTACAATATTCGATACATCGGCTTCTACGCAACTCTAGAGATTTCATATGGCCACAAAACACATCTCTGGGTATTGGCTTTGTCATAGGATCTCGCTACCATTCTATGCGTAGTATGTACTCTAAGTTCACGTCCTTTCGTGCAACCATATCCTTTACAAAATTATACTTGGTATCTATATGTTTGGTCTTGCCATGATATTTTGGATCTTTGGTGTACGCTTTCGTTTGCTTGGCTATCACAGTTAACAAATAACAAATCTGCACATCCAATAACACCTAAACAATCCAAAAATCTCTAAAGCCAAACATCTTCTTATACTATCACTGCGATAATGCCACGAACTCAATTTCCATCGTGGACAAGGCTATACACGTTTGTTTCTTACTTGCTCCAACATATGGCGCCATTATTCGGTAAGAAAACAAAGCTAGAGGTAGATTTCCTTTCATTTAAATCTCCTCCCCAATCGAATCGGGATAGCCTTAGAGTCGCGATCCTTTCATTTATAACTCATCGTATAATCGGCGGTCCCTTTAGATACCTCGGTATTCTCTTAACGGCTTTCCATTGTCTTTGGACTGGATTGGATTGGTATCTCCTCACCATTCCAACCGCAAAACATATGCCGAGTCTTATACACATCATAGTGTATATCAAGCTTCCAACAAAGACTAGCATAAGGAACATGTTTCCTTTATTCCTTCTCTTGTGGAGTCCCCGGACACGGACTATGGCTCAATCCTTCACCTTTTGCAATAGGAGTGTCTATGGGTTTACGAGTCTTGCATACGAAATCGTTCAAGAATCTTATTTATATAGGTTTCTTGCGAAAGAGACAACGATCTCTTTGAACGATCTCTTGAAATCTTAACTTCAAGAATGTATGCGGCCTCACCCATATCCTTCATAATCAATTTCTTCCTGTTGATTATACCCCTTCGCCACAAGGCGAGCCTTATGCCTTTCTATCGAGCCATCGCCCTTTCGCTTTATTTTGAGAACCTAGTTGTTCCCAATAGCTCTGCGTCCTTTTGGAAGATCAACCGGTTCCTAAACATGGTTTGACTTCATTGACTCCATTTCCTCTTTCATTGCATGAATCCATTTTTCCTTATTAGGGCAATTTAGAGCCTTATTAATATTTCTTGGCTCATCCTCATCTTGTGGAGCAACCATAAAAAGTTTCCCTTTCGATGTCAAAACATTGACGGGGAATACTTTGGCGACTTGTTCACCGTATGGGAGATTGTACACTTAGCACATCATTCCCCATCATGCTCCCACTTGGATTAGGTAATGATGATATTGTCACATCGGTGGTTGCAATTGAGAATGAGTTGAATTCAATTCATCACATCTCATATTACTCCCACTTGGACGAACTCTACGACATCATTATCTTGATCCAAGATTTCAAATAGGGAACAATCTTCCCTTATTTCGCCCTTCTTAGGAAATTCATCCACTAAGAATGTGACATCTCGTGATTCAAATTCGTTATACTCCCACTTTCCTGCTCACCTATGAACACATACCCTTTCGAGTGTTCGCGGTATCTCATGAAAATACTCTTATTTCCTTTGGGACCCAATTTCCCAAACTTGTGAGAGGACTCATGAATATAGGCAGCACAACCCTATGGCTTAAGAAAACTTAAGTCCGGTTTTCTAACTGTCCATAACTCATATGTAGTGGAAGCAACTGATTTGGAAGGCATCCGGTTAAGTATATAGGTAGCAGTTAACAACGCACCACTCCGAAAAGTGATAGGTAAGTTAGCATGCACCATCATGGACCTAACCATTTCCAGTAGGGTTCTGTTTCTTCTTTCCACAACACCATTTTGTTGAGGAGTATATGGAATAGACAACTATCTTTATATTCCTTTTTCATCACATAATTTTCTCGAACACATCGGATAAATATTCTCAATCTCGATCGGATCTCAATGCTTTTATTTTCTTGTCTAATTGATTTTCCGCCGTGTTCATAAACCTTCAAACAACTTATGCTTGATTCATGAGAAATCAAATAGACATGTCCGACTCAGTATGATCATATATAAAAGTGATGAAATAAACAGTGCCCCTTGCCTTCCTCTCATATTCATTGAACCACGAGACGTCCAAATAGATTAAATGCGAGAGGAAATCCAGCTCTTTTATCTTTTTCTAAATGGTTTCATTGTTATTTTCCCTACTAGGCAATGCTCACTTATGGACAAATCGACTTTTTCAATATTGCCCAACAAGCCCTCTTTGGCTAGTCTATTCATATGTTGTTGGCCCATATGACCAAGTCTAGCATGCCACCATATTCACATCATTATCATATGAAGTAGAAGACGTGAAACAAGGGAATAACAAATATTGACACCGCCATAGTCAACATCTAGTACAATAAAACCATCCGAAAATAATCACAACCATAGTAGTTTGTATCCAAATACAAATCTACACTTCTATTATGGAAGTTCATACCAAAACCAAGCTTAACCAACACTAAGACAGACACACTAAATTTCGACGAATCTCCAGAGCATATAGAACATCAAAGGTGCGTCCACCACTCATGTTCAATTGGCGTGCCAATTCCTTTACATCGCCTCTAGAGTTCTTTCCCATATGGATCCACTCGGTTCAGGTTGGTACTCGTCGGAATTCCATGAAGGATCCTCTATCCTTTGCTACATGGTGCATCGCTCCCGAATCTACATCCACAAAGGATTGGATTCAGCCAATAATATTGAACTTGACACATAAGCAAAGTTCTCAAATGTACAAGAGGAGTTGACCTTTTTGACTCACAACAGTTGCAAGCATAGTGACATTTCTTGTCACAATTGTAACACCTCACCCTTGACATTTTCTTCACTTGAGGACATGTTCCTCTCTTGTGTTGGTTAACTCTTAATTTCTTGCAATAAGGACTTGATCCTTTGCATTCCCACATATTGAACGAATCAATACGTTTGCGCTTAGAGCACAAAGCCCTTTTTTGAGCTAGAACCAAGATAGCAAATGTTTATTTTCTGCTCAAATGCCGTTAGACGGTCCTCTACTAGCTCAAGGCGGCGCATGGCATCCTTAAGATCTTCCATAACATGGTCAAGAGCTTCTAGTGCTTCTTGCTTTTCCAAAGCACATATTGAATCTTCTTATTCAATATTTCACAATTGTTACCGTTCATATCGGCAAATCACGTTCTTAGTTCTTTGAACCATCGTTCGAACACATCGACATCCATGCACGAATAATTAATGCCTATCATTTATGCATCCCTATTTGCATAGACTCATCATATTAATAAATAATTTCAAGTAAGGCTTCGAGAATCAAAAGGTCACTACGTTTCCAATCATCCTCCAAAAATCCTAACTCAAAACTATCATTAATATGATTGTCATATGCAAAATCAATTCTATGAAGCTACAAAAGCTTCTAAAACTACCCAAAGCTAATTACCCACAAAGAACCAAAGAATAACGAAAAAGCAAATAAAATCTAATATCTAATAAAATAACAATGCTTTCACATAATACAACTATACATTACACTAAGCAATATATATACGGGGAAAAAATATCAACATAAAAAGAGATATTGACATCAAAAAAACATCTCAAATTAATCCAATGGATAAATAGGGAATGACCCTTCTAATCTGTCATTTAAAACATCTCGAGAAAAACGAAGGCACATTTGCCAACCAAGGAAAAACTTTTGGAGAGGTTTCATGTCGCCACCAAGGCGCATTCACTCGGCGCCATGTGGCGCTCAATCTAAGGGTTGAAGTTTTGGCCAACTCAATCCTATAAGTCTTTCTCTTACAAAAGCTTCCACTAGCTTCCTATAATCCGGACCACGTTGACCTCCCATAGCCGATCCAACACTGCTTGCCAATCGGGTGGAAGAGTGTTCATCAAAGCCGGCACCTTCTCAAAGTCCCAAGATAAGATAACCATTCCGGATGATTTCGCGTATCATCGATTGACCTTGATCACATGTGATACTAAATCACCGTCATGCCACCGATAATTAGCTAAATCGACATCGCCCCTTTAAGTCTTGCATTTCCCTCGTCCCTTCTCGGGCTTCCAGGTATCTGTGCATAACTCATTATAGTCCCTGCAACAAATGCAGAATAATCCATAATTTTCATAAGGGAAAATACATAATTTTCCAAAATTCATGCAACAAATGCAGAATTAAAAAAAAATGGATTACTTATAATACACATAGGCATGACCGAAAAAGAAACAAATTCCTTTTTTTTTTTTTTTTTTTTTTTTTTTTTTTTTCGGGTCAACGGTCAACGGTCAACGGTCAAGTCAACGGTCAACGGTCAGTCAACGGTCAACGGGTCAACGGTCGGTCAACGGTCAACGGTCAACGGGTCGGGTCAACGGGCGCGCGGGTCGGACCGGTCGGACCGGACAGGCCGGTCGGCCGGTCGGACCGCTCGCGCGGACCGACCGCACGTGCCTCGCGCGTGCGGGGCTGACGTCACGCGGGCGTCGGCGGCACGTGCCACGCGCGTGGCGGGCGACGTCACGCGGGACGTCGGCTCGCACGTGCGCGCGCGTGCCGAGAGGGTCGGTCGGGTCGTCGGTCGGGTCGGGTCGCCACCCGGCCACGAGACGTCATCGGCCGACGTCATCGATGACGTCATCCCGACGGTTATCGGCCGTTGGGTGACGTCACGATGACGTCATCGGGTGACGCGGCACGACGCGTCGGCTCGCCCGACCGGCGCGTGCCCGTTTCGCCCGGTCGCCGCGCGCACGTGCCGGTTCGCCGACCGGCGCGTGTGGCGCACGCGCCGGGCGGCTGGGGCCCCGGCGCGTCGCGCCCACGCGTTGCAGCGGCTTCCGGCCGCGCGTGTGGGCGCGTGCGGCGGCTCCCGGCGGCGGTCGACACATCGTCGGACTCGTCTCGACGTCGCGCTTCACCCAAAGCCTTCAGAATTCGTTTTTGACTTACGAAAACTCGAAAAATGGCCAAGAAGTCTCGGGTGTCGGGATTTGTCGCCCGATCCGTACGGCCGAACTTCCTTTTGCGAAAATCAATTAAAAACATCAAATTGATCGGGAAAACGTGAACTAGGGCTCCGATACCAATGTTAGGAATAATCGATCCCGAAAACCGGATTCGACACTAAATCGAACCCCTAAATCAATGCGGAAGACGAAGCCCTGGGAAAACACGCATCACCGATCGTAAAGCACACCACGTATTCGAGCGTACCTTGTTAGCCACGGATTAAACACCAATGATGAAGAAGATGAAGAAATTCTGATCTGTTGAAGCCTTGAAGGGGAGGAATTGGAAGCCGTATGCCTACTTGTTCTTCGGGAGAAAAACGCGGGGAGAGAAGCGTACGTTGAATTGCCAAGCGTTATGTTCTCTCTCTCTCTCCTCCCTTTTATACCTCTCCCCTTCCACGGGCCCTATTCCCGTGGGCCGGGCCCTTTTGGGCCCAACTTGAGCCGATGGGCCGTAAGCCCAATTCCAATAAATCCATCAGTTCCATCAACGAATCTTCAATTCACAAATGCCTCCAAAGATCACGCCACCTAAACCATTGGATTCCATCAACATAATATAAAACAAAGGACATATTTTTATCTTCAGTTCACTGCTACGAATCTTCCTTCCCCCTCTGAAATGAAATGCTATTCTCGATTTGCCAATAAAGACACTTCTTTTTTCACCTGGTCAAATACCCAGAACCGGACTTTTTTCCTATGTAATGAAAAAGCAGAGGCATTCCCACGCAGCCCAACAGATAAAAAAGAACATACTTAAGTCAGCCAAATCTCTAGAAATCCCGAAAATGCAACAACAAGAGCTTGGAAAGCCTCAACCATGGAGCGCAAGATTCCTTTTTTTCTAAAAAAAAAAAAAAAAAAACTTAATTAGGGATATATAGCGAGAATGACAACTGGTTTTGAGGAGGGATGTTTTCTTATGGGAGCTGAAAGAAAAAAATGCCCATGGTTTTGAGGAGAAGTCACGCCCATCTTTGGAAGGCAAAAAGAAGAAGGAAAAGAGTGTATTCATACGCAGGAGAGGGGTGGGGGTGGGGGTGGGGGGAGGAGAGGGAGGGAATGAATATTTGAAATAAAGGATGAGAGGGAGAGGGAGGACACGGATGTCTTTGGCGAAGAGATAAAATAGGACCAAGAAAATATTGGGTGGTCCCAGAGCAGCCGCCAGCATGGTTCCTGACCAATCATGAAGCGCCACGTGGCCACGGCGGAATTTCTGCTCTGAGCGCTTTTTGTTGTTGCTCCGGCGTTTGTCAAGCGGCCTCTCCCCGCCGTCACCCGATGCTCACTCCATCTCTGCTCCGGCGCTCGCCTCGCTCTCTGCTCCGTCTCTGCTCCGGCATGGCTTTCCTTCGCTCATTAATCTGCCGTGGCAGCCGAGATCTGAAGCATCCCGTTTATGCAACCACCTGCAGAGCAGCGTGGACGCCCTCCAGTAATCCATCGATCGCCGTCCCATCCCTCTCGGTTCCGATTTCTCGTTCCATCCAGCTATTATAGTTGTGAATCGCATCACTGAGTTGAATCTCTTCTCGTTTCACTTGCTACAGCTGGTGACTTTGCGTTTCTTTCGGATATTGAGCCGAGAAAAGCCGCAAGGGACGATTTTTATTTTGGGTCGTGCGTTTTCCTTCTTCTCAGCCGATTGATTTTTTTGGTGTTTCGATCGCAGATTCGGCTTCTTCGACCTTCCTTCAGTGCTTGAACCGACGCATGTCGGCTGCGAGCAGCGATCTCAATTTGCTCGACTCCATGTCGTTTGGGGAGCTGTTAGGTCACTGCAACGAGGTCTTCCAAAAGAACCAGAGCGACCTTGCTCAGCTCGAGCAACGCCTTAAGAGCTTCGGCTGTGTCCCCGGTACTTTGGGCTAGACCATTTTTCTGCGTGCGTATCTGATTGCGAATAATTGTGCGGAACTAGTTTACTTGGTGTTGAAGTGTACACCAATATGCTGGATCGATGGGACAAGAATGCTCGGGCAATGGGGGTAAAAGAACAATGAAATTATGTAGGAGTTGAAAGGAATGAAAACGAGAAAGTCAATTATGTGCAGACTAGGGTGTGCATGGTCCGGGCGGGCGGTTCCCGACTTAGAATCGGGAACCGCCCGCTAAGTACCGGTTCCGAAAAATTAGAACCGGGATCCACCCGTTTGTTGCATGGATCCACTCAGGAACCGGACCGCTGGTCCGGTCCGGTTCCCAGGTGGATCTATGGAATCGATCTTGACGCGGGCGACGCTGGTTCTTTAAGATCTGCAGAAGGTCGCTTGGGCGAGAGGCAGAGGCGAAGCTGGGTCGCGGGTTGCTAAACTGGATCGCGGGTTGCTGGGCGGCTGAACGGCGACAGCGTCAGGGCTGAGATGAGCTCAGATCTGTAGTCGTCGAGCGAGATCAACGCGGGCCGGGCGGCGAGGATGCCGAGCGTTGGTCGCGGATGGGTCTCGTGGGTTCTTTGGAGTCGCGGCCCCCGGCGTGAAGAAACGAGCGGCGGTCCTGGTGCTGCATGTCGAGGGGAAGGCGGATCTAGCAGGATGACGATGGCGGAGGTGCGGAGCTGTCGCAGGTCGGCGGGCGCGTGGGTATGAGATCGGAGCGGCGCCGGCAGGAAGGTGGCGGACGACTGGGCTACAGCAGCTTTGCAGCTCGGGCAGTGAGGCAGACGCACAGGTCACCGAGAGGAACCGAGGAAGAGAGAGAGAGAGAGAGAGAGAGGGGCAGCCGTAGAAACCGAAGATAAGTGGAAGAGAGAGAGAGAGAGAGAGAGAGAGAGAGAGAGAGAGAGAGGCAGCAGCAGAAACAGAAGAGAAGTGAGATGAGACGGTGAGCATGAGACCTAGGTTTATTTTAGTAATTTTTTTTTTTTAATATTAAAAGGGAACCGGTCCGGTTCGGGGACGGCCGGGTGGATCCGCCCATGGAACCGGAACCGGACCGGTTCCCACCGGTTCCCAAAAACTGGAACCAGGAACCGGACCGGTTCCCTGAAGAACCACCGGTTCCGGGGGGTTCCGGTCCGGTTCCAGGCGGTCCGGGCGGTTCCTGGGTATTTTGCACACCCCTAGTGCAGCCCTTGATGTCCTGGTCTTGTTTCACGCATCAAGTAACATTTACTAAGATGGGAGAGCATGGATGACGATGGTGAAGGGGAATCAGAGTGGTCCAAACCCGAAGCAATGATGACGATGTTTGTACTCCATTGCGAAACATCAATGTAGCCTTTACAATTAATTTCTGTCGAGAATTATTAATGCGGCGGTCTAGTTGTCTTGGGTTGTCTTATATGGCATATTGTTTTTTTTTTTTTTTGGTGACAGGAGGAACCAACTTGCACCAACAGTGCGCCGTAAACCCCCTGGTGACGCTAGCAGGGAACCACCACCCCAACGCCATGCTTAAATCGTCTAATGATCTGCCAGCCTCCCTGCAACTTGCGTTGCAGGGGCTTCGAACTCTCGACCTTCAGTTTGGAGGTCTAGAGTCTACCCAGCGGAGCCACCACGGCCGGTGGTTACATGGCATATTGTTAAGCTAGTGGTTTTTGCCAAAAATTGGTCACAAGACTCGCAATGACTGCATTGGATTATCGTATAAAGATTTAGAATTAAATCGACGAAATTATTAAATTTAAAATTAAATTGATATTTTACATAATAAATTTAAGATTAATTGGATGATTTTTAGTAATTGGTTTAAAATATGAAAAACATTCACGACTATGACATCCATGGCATTTGGTACGATGCATGTGATCGTGCCTACCCATACGTGTCTTGTTCCCACCTACCTATCTTTGAGCAATGAGCATTGCAAAAATTATGCCATGGCTCAAATCTTTAATTGGAAAAAAAGAAAAGAAAAAGAGAGGTCATCAGTCGCTTGGCTGAAAAATCATCTGGAGGTAAGCTTGGAAGGGAATTCGTTCTAAACCTAGACATCATTTGTCGTTCATTTTTGGGTATGTAAGCATGGTAGTGGCAACACAAGAAAATTGTAACGAATAACTTGGGTCCGGACATGCTTAACAAAAGATATAGTATGAATAATACAAAAAAAAAAAATTGTCAAACAATTATTGCACACATAATTTATGATTAGTGAGAGCTTACACTTACTATTACAATTACTTTTCTCATATGACACGCAAAAACACTTAGTGCGAAGTCTTATATTTCTTTCTCGCACAGATGAGCCAACTCTTTCTTTTTCTCCTCAGTTTGGAGCCCGCAAACTTCGAAAGAACCTTAGCTTTCATGGATGACTGCGATAGCTCGTCGTTTTTATGTTCTTGCGAAAGCATCTATCTATTGGACATCTCCTAAATAGTTCGCCACTATTAACCCTTACTCGTGTTTGTACTCCATCCCCGCCAGGCACGGACCTAGCTTTCATGGATAGTGCGTGTCGGCACATCCACACACATGCATTCCATATTTTCACGATGACTCCAAAGAGCAAATCTGACGAAGGTTTCAATAATTTCAGCATTTAGTGTCGTATTGTATTATTGCCTCATGGGTCACTTTTGAAAACAATCTTAATAAAATATAATAATTTTATCAATTTAATTTTAAATTTTTTGCACGAAACATCAATGTAGCCTTTACAATTAATTTATGTCGAGAATTATTAATGCGGCGGTCTAGTTGTCTTGGGTTGTCTTACATGGCATATTGTTAAGCTAGTGGTTTTCGTCAAAAAGTGGTCACAAGACTCGCGATGACTGCATTGGATTATCGTATAAAGATTTAGAATTAAATCGACGAAATTGTTAAATTTAAAATTAAATTGATATTTTGCATAATAAATTTAAGATTAATTGGATGATTTTTAGTAATTGATTTAAAATATGAAAAACATTCACGACTATGACATCCATGGCATTTGGTACGATGCATGTGATCATGCCTACCCATACGTGTCTTGTTCCCACCTACCTATCTTTGAGCCATGAGCATTGCAAAAATTATGCCATGGCTCAAATTTTTAATTGGAAAAAGAAAAGAAAAAGAGAGGTCATCAGTCGCTTGGCTAAAAAATCATCTGGAGGTAAGCTTGGAAGGGAATTCGTTCTAAACCTAGACATCATTTGTCGTTCATTGTTGGGTATGGAAGCATAGTAGTGGCAACACAAGAAAATTGTAACGAATAACTTGGGTCCCGACATGCTTAACAAAAGATATAGTATGAATAATACAAAAAAATAAAATAAATTGTCACACAATTATCGCACACATAATTTATGATTAGTGAGAGCTTACACTTACTATTACAATTGCTTTTCTCATATGACACGCAAAAACACTTAGTGCGAAGTCTTATATTTCTTTCTTGCACAGATGAGCCAACTCTTTCTTTTTCTCCTCAGTTTGGAGCCCGCAAACTTTGAAAGAACCTTAGCTTTCACAAATGACTGCAATAAATCCTCGTCTTTATGTTCTTACGAAAGCATCTATCTATTGGACATCTCCTAAATAGTTCACCACTATTAACCCTTACTCGTGTTTGTACTCCATCCTCGCGAAGCACAGACCCAGCTTTCGTGGACAGTGCGTGTCGGCACATCCGCACAAATGCATTCCACATTTTCACGATGACCCCAAAGAGCAAATTTGACAAAGGTTTCAATAATTTCAGCATTTAGTGCCGTATTGTATTATTGCCTCATGGGTCACTTCTGAAAACAATCTTAATAAAATATAATAATTTTATCAATTTAATCTTAAATTTTTGCACGAAACATCAATGAAGCCTTTACAATTAATTTCTGTCGAGAATTATTAATGCGGCAGTCTAGTTGTCTTGGGTTGTCTTACATGGCATATTGTTAAGCTAGTGGTTTTCGTCAAAAATTGGTCACAAGACTCGCAATGACTGCATTGGATTATCGTAAAAAGATTTAGAATTAAATCGACGAAATTGTTAAATTTAAAATTAAATTGATATTTTGCATAATAAATTTAAGATTAATTGGATGATTTTTAGTAATTGGTTTAAAATATGAAAAACATTCACGACTATGACATCCATGGCATTTGGTACGATGCATGTGATCGTGCCTACCCATACGTGTCTTGTTCCCACCTACCTATCTTTGAGCCATGAGCATTGCAAAAATTATGCCATGGCTCAAATTTTTAATTGGAAAAAGAAAAGAAAAAGAGAGGTCATCAGTCGCTTGGCTAAAAAATCATCTAGAGGTAAGCTTGGAAGGGAATTCGTTCTAAACCTAGACATCATTTGTCGTTCATTGTTGGTTATGGAAGCATAGTAGTGGCAACACAAGAAAATTGTAACGAATAACTTGGGTCCCGACATGCTTAACAAAAGATATAGTATGAATAATACAAAAAACTAAAATAAATTGTCACACAATTATCGCACACATAATATATGATTAGTGAGAGCTTACACTTACTATTACAATTGCTTTTCTCATATGACACGCAAAAACACTTAGTGCGAAGTCTTATATTTCTTTCCCGCACAGATGAGCCAACTCTTTCTTTTTCTCCTCAGTTTGGTGCCCGCAAACTTCGAAAGAACCTTAGCTTTCATGGATGACTGCGATAGCTCCTCGTCTTTATGTTCTTGCGAAAGCATCTATCTATTGGACATCTCCTAAATAGTTCGCCACTATTAACCCTTACTCGTGTTTGTACTCCATCCCCGCTAGGCACGGACCTAGCTTTCATGGACAGTGCGTGGCGACACATCCGCACAAATGCATTCCATATTTTCACGATGACTCCAAAGAGCAAATCTGACGAAGGTTTCAATAATTTCAGCATTTAGTGTCGTATTGTATTATTGCCTCATGGGTCACTTCTGAAAACAATCTTAATAAAATATAATAATTTTATCAATTTAATCTTAAATTTTTTGCACGAAACATCAATGTAGCCTTTACAATTAATTTCTGTCGAGAATTATTAATGCGGCGGTCTAGTTGTCTTGGGTTGTCTTACATGGCATATTGTTAAGCTAGTGGTTTTCGTCAAAAATTGGTCACAAGACTCGCAATGACTGCATTGGATTATCGTATAAAGATTTAGAATTAAATCGACGAAATTGTTAAATTTAAAATTAAATTGATATTTTGCATAATAAATTTAAGATTAATTGGATGATTTTTAGTAATTGGTTTAAAATATGAAAAACATTCACGACTATGACATCCATGGCATTTGGTACGATGCATGTGATCGTGCCTACCCATATGTGTCTTGTTCTCACCTACCTATCTTTGAGCCATGAGCATTGCAAAAATTATGCCATGGCTCAAATTTTTAATTGGAAAAGGAAAAGAAAAAGAGAGGTCATCAGTCGCTTGGCTGAAAAATCATCTGGAGGTAAGCTTGGAAGGGAATTCGTTCTAAACCTAGACATCATTTGTCGTTCATTTTTGGGTATGTAAGCATAGTAGTGGCAACACAAGAAAATTGTAATGAATAACTTGGGTCCAGACATGCTTAACAAAAGATATAGTATGAATAATACAAAAAAAAAAAAAAATTGTCACGCAATTATGGCACACATAATTTATGATTAGTGAGAGCTTACACTTACTATTACAATTGCTTTTCTCATATGACACGCAAAAACACTTAGTGCGAAGTCTTATATTTCTTTCTTGCACAGATGAGCCAACTCTTTCTTTTTCTCCTCAGTTTGGAGCCCGCAAACTTCGAAAGAACCTTAGCTTTCATGGATGACTGCGATAGCTCGTCATTTTTATGTTCTTGCGAAAGCATCTATCTATTGGACATCTCCTAAATAGTTCGCCACTATTAACCCTTACTCGTGTTTGTACTCCATCCCCGCCAGGCACGGACCTAGCTTTCATGGATAGTGCGTGTCGGCACATCCACACACATGCATTCCACATTTTCAGGATGACTCCAAAGAGCAAATCTGACGAAGGTTTCAATAATTTCAGCATTTAGTGTCGTATTGTATTATTGCCTCATGGGTCACTTCTGAAAACAATCTTAATAAAATATAATAATTTTATCAATTTCATCTTAAATTTTTTGCACAAAACATCAATGTAGCCTTTACAATTAATTTATGTTGAGAATTATTAATACGGCGGTCTAGTTGTCTTGGGTTGTCTTACATGGCATATTGTTAAGCTAGTGGTTTTAGTCAAAAATTGGTCACAAGACTCGCAATGACTGCATTGGATTATCGTATAGAGATTTAGAATTAAATCGACGAAATTGTTAAATTTAAAATTAAATTGATATTTATATAATAAATTTAAGATTAATTGGATGATTTTTAGTAATTGGTTTAAAATATGAAAAACATTCACGACTATGACATTCATGGCATTTGGTACGATGCATGTGATCGTGCCTACCCATACCTGTCTTGTTCCCACCTACCTATCTTTGAGCCATGAGCATTGCAAAAATTATGCCATGGCTCAAATTTTTAATTGGAAAAAAAAAATAAGAGGTCATCAGTCGCTTGGCTGAAAAATCATCTGGAGGTAAGCTTGGAAGGGAATTCGTTCTAAACCTAGACATCATTTGTCGTTCATTTTTGGGTATGTAAGCATAGTAGTGGCAACACAAGAAAATTGTAATGAATAACTTGGGTCCGGACATGCTCAACAAAAGATATAGTATGAATAATACAAAAAAAAAAATTGTCACACAATTATTGCACACATAATTTATGATTAGTGAGAGCTTACACTTACTATTACAATTGCTTTTCTCATATGACACGCAAAAACACTTAGTGCAAAGTCTTATATTTCTTTCCCGCACAGATGAGCCAACTCTTTCTTTTTCTCCTCAGTATGGAGCCCGCAAACTTCGAAAGAACCTTAGCTTTCATGGATGACTGCGATAGCTCCTCGTCTTTATGTTCTTGCGAAAGCATCTATCTATTGGACATCTCCTAAATAATTAAGCCTTACTCGTGTTTGTACTCCATCCCCGCTAGGCACGGACCTAGCTTTCATGGACAGTGCGTGGCGACACATCCGCACAAATGCATTCCATATTTTCACGATGACTCCAAAGAGCAAATCTGACGAAGGTTTCAATAATTTCAGCATTTAGTGTCGTATTGTATTATTGCCTCATGGGTCACTTCTGAAAACAATCTTAATAAAATATAATAATTTTATCAATTTCATCTTAAATTTTTTGCGCAAAACATCAATGAAGCCTTTACAATTAATTTATGTCGAGAATTATTAATGCGGCGGTCTAGTTGTCTTGGGTTGTCTTACATGGCATATTGTTAAGCTAGTGGTTTTCGTCAAAAATTGGTCACAAGACTCGCAATGACTGCATTGGATTATCGTATAAAGATTTAGAATTAAATCGACGAAATTGTTAAATTTAAAATTAAATTGATATTTTGCATAATAAATTTAAGATTAATTGGATGATTTTTAGTAATTGGTTTAAAATATGAAAAACATTCACGACTATGACATCCATGGCATTTGGTACGATGCATGTGATCATGCCTACCCATACGTGTCTTGTTCCCACCTACCTATCTTTGAGCCATGAGCATTGCAAAAATTATGCCATGGCTCAAATTTTTAATTGGAAAAAGAAAAGAAAAAGAGAGGTCATCAGTCGCTTGGCTAAAAATCATCTGGAGGTAAGCTTGGAAGGGAATTCGTTCTAAACCTAGACATCATTTGTCGTTCATTGTTGGGTATGGAAGCATAGTAGTGGCAACACAAGAAAATTGTAACGAATAACTTGGGTCCTGACATGCTTAACAAAAGATATAGTATGAATAATACAAAAAACTAAAATAAATTGTCACACAATTATGGCACACATAATATATGATTAGTGAGAGCTTACACTTACTATTACAATTGCTTTTCTCATATGACACGCAAAAACACTTAGTGCGAAGTCTTATATTTCTTTCCCGCACAGATGAGCCAACTCTTTCTTTTTCTCCTCAGTTTAGAGCCCGCAAACTTCGAAAGAACCTTAGCTTTCATGGATGACTGCGATAGCTCCTCGTCTTTATGTTCTTGCGAAAGCATCTATCTATTGGACATCTCCTAAATAATTAACCCTTACTCGTGTTTGTACTCCATCCCCGCTAGGCACGGACCTAGCTTTCATGGACAGTGCGTGGCGACACATCCGCACAAATGCATTCCATATTTTCACGATGACTCCAAAGAGCAAATCTGACGAAGGTTTCAATAATTTCAGCATTTAGTGTCGTATTGTATTATTGCCTCATGGGTCACTTCTGAAAACAATCTTAATAAAATATAATAATTTTATCAATTTCATCTTAAATTTTTTGCACGAAACATCAATGTAGCCTTTACAATTAATTTATGTCGAGAATTATTAATGCGGCGGTCTAGTTGTCTTGGGTTGTCTTACATGGCATATTGTTAAGCTAGTGGTTTTCGTCAAAAATTGGTCACAAGACTCGCAATGACTGCATTGGATTATCGTATAAAGATTTAGAATTAAATCGACGAAATTGTTAAATTTAAAATTAAATTGATATTTTGCATAATAAATTTAAGATTAATTGGATGATTTTTAGTAATTGGTTTAAAATATGAAAAACATTCACGACTATGACATCCATGGCATTTGGTACGATGCATGTGATCATGCCTACCCATACGTGTCTTGTTCCCACCTACCTATCTTTGAGCCATGAGCATTGCAAAAATTATGCCATGGCTCAAATTTTTAATTGGAAAAAGAAAAGAAAAAGAGAGGTCATCAGTTGCTTGGCTAAAAAATCATCTGGAGGTAAACTTGGAAGGGAATTCGTTCTAAACCTAGACATCATTTGTCGTTCATTGTTGGGTATGGAAGCATAGTAGTGGCAACACAAGAAAATTGTAACGAATAACTTGGGTCCCGACATGCTTAACAAAAGATATAGTATAATAATACAAAAAAATAAAATAAGTTGTCACACAATTATGGCACACATAATATATGATTAGTGAGAGCTTACACTTACTATTACAATTGCTTTTCTCATATGGCACGCAAAAACACTGAGTGAGAGGTCTTATATTTCTTTCCCGCACAGATGAGCCAACTCTTTCTTTTTCTCCTCAGTTTGGTGCCCGCAAACTTCGAAAGAACCTTAGCTTTCATGGATGACTGCAATAAATCCTCGTCTTTATGTTCTTACGAAAGCATCTATTTATTGGACATCTCCTAAATAGTTCCCCCACTATTAACCCTTACTTGTGTTTGTACTCAATCCCCGCCAGGCACGGACCTAGCTTTCATGGACAGTGCATGGCGACACATCCGCACAAATTGCATCCAACATTTTCATGATGACTCCAAAGAGCAAATCTGACAAAGGTTTTAATAATTTCAGCATTCAGTGCCGTATCGCATTATTGATGCTGTATCGCATTATTGATGCCTCTGCTGCAAGGAAGTTTGATCGAGAGGAAACAAGGCTCCGAGAACGAAACTTCACGTGAACAATCTTGGGAACGTACTGATTGCGACGGTACCTTAAGTTGTTTCCTCTTTTTTTTGGACTATTAGCCCTTGCAGTACACATGGACAATGAAAAAGAAAAAGGGTCATGATGGCATTTAAGACAAAACGAATATTGGTAGGGGGGTTGAGAAAAATAATTGCTGAATGCTTTCTAGTAATGTCAGGTGGTTATCGTCTAAAAATCAATAGTGCTAATGTCATTTGGGCCAAAAATCAAAGAAAAGTAAGTAAGAACATGAGCGCCTGATAGTTATGTCTATCATTTTTTGTCATTTGCCGAAGTTCATAGGTTTTTTTTTTTTTTTTGTGTCGCAGGGAACCTCCGTGCATCGTCTTCGCTTGGAGTAAACCTAGGAGGGAGTAGAGTTACCACCACCCTTGCTCCTCGGATAAGTCGTGGGTTGCCGAAGTTCATAGGTTAATTATAAGCAAATTTGTTGATGTGCTTGCCAAAAAAGAAAAAGAAAAAAGAGAGCATAATTTCTTAGAGATATGATTTAAGTTTATAAAATGAAATATGTTTCATATATAGATCTAAAATAGATACGGTCGATCTATCCTATAGATAAATGTAAAAGTGGTTCTCCAGAACACTTTCAATGGATAATTCAAAGGCGATACTCTCCATGAAGGATGTCTATCTTAACTCGTTCTTGAACAATTTTCATTTTACTTTTCCACTTTAATTGAACTAAATATTTTTCGGCTTTAATTCAAGGGGCATATAATTAATTTCAATATTGCGATAATCTCTTATTCTAATGAAGATAATATATATTTCTTGCATAATTACTTCTTGTGATCACGGTAATATGATTATAGTGGCAATATAGCTATTATGTTCTTTTCTTTCATTTTTTTTTTATAATGGGGGTGGTTGTTAAGGGCAGTAGGGACCACAAGAATTGCTTTTAGTCAATTAACAATCAAATTATTTAGTCATAATTCGAACGCGTCTCGAGATCCCAGTATAAACACATGAAATATATGAAACGACAAACCTACTTCCTCTTCCTGCCTTGCCTCCTGCTTTCCCTTCTTCCTCTTTACCAGCGAGGCTATAAATGTATGCAGAGATGGCGGAATAGTCATTTGATGCTCAAAGCATTTGGGCGAGAGAGAGAGAGGAGAGAGCGTGTAGGGGAGTGACGTTTGAGCCTACTTTAGACATGTGTCATTATTTCAGATCCCTTCTTTTTTTATTGTGCTGACTACATAGGAGGCACTCAATATTTTCTCCTACACCAGAGGTTTGTTCAGCCAAGTGTTGCGTAGTGAAAAGCGCCGCACAATATAGGATGAACGCAAAGAAAGAAAGAGGACGATCCAATGGCACTCTCCTTACATGATGAATCTTATATCGGGAATTTTATATATAATTGAGTTAATTTATTTATACACACTTAAATTTAGGCCTAATCTAGATGCGATTTAGCACTCAAGCGAACGTGTGGGCGATTGTAACTTTGATTCTGCAATTATAATGGATTGTTCCTCGTTCAAATTTTTTAGATATCGCATTGATTTAGATTGAAAGAACTGATATTTTTCTGCATTAATTGCATGCCGAGGAGTTCTAAACATGATGACTCTTATATCGAGAATTTTATATAGAATTGAGTTAATTTATTTATAAACACTTTAAATTTAGGCCTAATCTAAATGTGATTTAGCACTCAAGCGAACATGTGAGCGATTGTAACTTTGATTTTGCAATTATAATGGATTATTCCTCATTCAAATTTTTTAGATATCGCATTAATTTAGATTGAAAGAACCGATATTTTTCCGCTTTAATTTTATAACAGAATTTTTAATAATTGTTTCTGTTGAAGAGAAAAAAAAAGGTAAATAATTTAATGTATAGATTTCTAGGCTCTTCCAAAGTGAATTTCTCCATCCTGTAAAGTGGAGGTGTCAATGGATCACGGGTTTTTATTATACCGGACCCGACCCAAAACATTAGTCGAGTATGCCCCCTTTTTACCCATTTAAAGTAGACTGTTAGGGTAGCTAATATTTTCTCCTAGAGAGAGACCGAACAATGCGTGTCCATCAGTGAATGATTTTCTGCACGGCCTACGTAGAGTATTTCACTCACCCAATATTTTCTCCTCTCTCACGCGCTCTGCTATCCTCCATATATAGGCAAACTCCTCTACCCCTAAGCATCCAAAAAGAGGACTCATCTCGAATTCCCCATTTCCTCAAACTACAACACAACTTACAACGTAAAGATTACAAATCCAGACCACCATGTCGTCAGGGAAGCACGTTGTCGTCATTCCCTTCCCATTCGGCGGCCAAGCTTGGGCCCTTGTCAACCTGGTCCTCAAGCTTGCCCCAGCCGCCCCGGATGTTCGCTTCTCTTTCTTGAACATAGCCAAGTCTAACAGCCTCATCTTCCCTCCGTCGTTGAGAGCCAAGCTACCTAGCAACGTCCGAGTCTATGAAGTCAGCGATGGCTTGCCAGACGGCCGCTGCGGGCCGATGGAGCATTCGGGAGAACACGTGGAGTTGTTCCTGAAAGCGGCTCCTGAGAATTTTGGAGTGGCTGTTGATGTAGCAGAGCAAGATGTGAAGAAGAAGGTGAGTTGTTTTCTGACCGACGCTCTCGTGATTTTTGTAGGCGAAATGGCAGAGAAAATGCAGGTTCCCTGGGTAGCCCTTTGGGTCCCCGCTCCGTATTGTTTAGCGGCGCACTTGTACATTGACGTCATAAGTGAGCTCCATCGTGAATCCTCCGGTGGTGGCACCTCCATTGACAACGACAACGACGATGACAAGAGCCTCGGAGTAATTCCGGGATTATCTATGATGCACATTTCAGATCTACCTAAGGAGCTAATCGATGATCAGGATACATCAAGGAGTGCGTGCATGCTGCGTGAGGTGGGGCGTGTGCTCCCACGTGGCGCCGCTGCTGTCGTCATGAACTCTTACGCGGAAGTGACCCCAACACCTCTAATAGTGGACCTAAAATCCAAGTTCAAGATGCTCCTCCAAGTGGGGTGCCTCGCGGTGTCATTCCCCCCGCTGCCGCTGCCGTCGAGCTCCACCTCTGACACTGCCGGTTGCTTGACGTGGCTCGATGCCAGAGACCCTCGGTCTGTGGCGTACATATGCTTTGGAACGGTGGCAATGCCATCGCCAAGTGAGGTATCAGCTATTGGGGAAGCCTTAGAATCTACTAAGACCCCATTTCTTTGGTCCATCAAGGAACACGCGATGGCATTTTTGCCTGAGGGGCTCCAGGAGCGGACGAGCGCCTATGGGAAATTTGTCCCATGGGCTCCACAGGCTCAGGTGCTGAGCCACCCGGCGTGTGGGGTCTATGTGACGCATTGCGGGTACAACTCGATGTTTGAGAGTGTAGTGGGCAGCGTGCCGATGGTATGCAAGCCATTCTGGGCGGACAACATGATGAATGGGAGGATGATAGAGGAAGTGTGGGGGATTGGAGTGAAAGTAAAAGGTGGTACCATAACCAAGAGTGGGATGGAGAAGGCACTGGAGGTGGTGTTTAGGGGTGAGGATGGGAAGGAAATGAGGAAGAAGGCTGTTGAGTTGAGGGAGAGATTGGAGAAGGCTGCGGGGCCCGATGGGATTGCTGAGGCTGACTTCAAGGTCCTTGTGAAACTCATCTCCACTTGATGAAGCGCATCATGCACTAGGGCCAATTTGCAGCCGATTCTAATCGATTTACTAAGTGATGTGTCTCAAACTGCCATTGGTCGTGAAAGACCCTCTACTTGCTTAAGGTCTATTTAAGTCTAATGTAATGTTTAATAAATCAATCTCATGTACTCATGGTTAATGCTTTTGATGTTCTACGTATGATATGAACTCTCCACTCTAATATTGGTAAGGCCTTGAACAAGTTATAATATAGGCTTTGCTAGCATAACAGTCTTTGAACTACTATGAGAATAACAACTTCTTATAAGTCCCAAATACTTAAAGGAGTGGACCCCATGGAAATATATAATAATTTGTTATTTAGTTTCTCGTAGTTATAAAAAGACTGTTATTCTTACAATAGATTGAAAGACTATAGTCCAATCATTTCTCTTTTAATATCTTTTTGCTTCATTTATTTCTCCATCACTGATTGGAGGAAAACATGATCTTTTATCTCTTTGGTTTTTGTCATTGAATATAGCATATAAAGGGAGTTATTCCAAAAATATCAGACTTTGCTCGTAGCTAGAATATAGCTTGCCAAAATGCCAAACTCTTGAAGATCATAATTTGTAGATGAAAATGATAGGAGAGAGCCATAATATGATAGGACTCTGATGTGGTTGTGTGACGGGCAAGAGTTGTTTGGAGTGGTTATGACTAACGTGTGAGTGTATGGGAAGAGATGTTAATGGAATAATATGAATGCATGATAGATAACGATTAGAACCAAGGCATATAGGATGCACCCCCAGCCAAGGATCAAAATTGGGATTGACGAAGTTCACTACCAGGGCCAATCTAGGCACATGATTAAACTCACGTCACAATAACTATGATGAACTATTTATGGTGAGGGGAATACATGATCAAGTAGCAACTATGTTTAGAACTTCCGATTGGGTGTTTTGATAATTCTGTAGGCTCAACAACAAATAGAAGTTTGAGAAATGAGAAAAAAGAGTGAAATAACCATAAGCAATAACACTAAGTTGTGCCTTAATTGAGAATTTATTTCTTCAAGATATTTGAAAATGTGTAATGCCAAGACTTATAAGAGATTTGTGAAAAACATGTTTATTGACACTTTAATTTTTGCCCAAAAATCATTTTTTTCAAAAAAATGGGAGCTTATTTTTGCTCAAAAATATTTATTGTCAAATTATTGCATAAAGATTGCCCAGGCATTTAGTATAGTTTTTAAATGTATTTATTTTCTTGATATAAAAAATTAAAAAAAAAAAAGATGAAAAAAGAAGAAAAAAGGTTGGAGTTGATTATCTAAATGTGACTAGCCAAGCCCAGGAGATCAAATTGTAATTAAAATGTGTTAACACCTAAATTTTGGCGACCCAATTACTTGTTCATGGAAAATTAGGGATTAATTTTTAAGCTCTTAAAAAAAGAAAATAAAAATGGCATCAGAGCGAATAAAAGGAAAATGTGGGGAGGATCAATCTGATTTGATTATGAATGGAATGTGAAAATTCTGATTAGCTATCTTGGTGAATATTCAAATCGTAGTAAATATGGAAACAAATTTTCAGTCAAAAAATCAGGTGAATAAAAGAAAACAATGAGTTTGATAAAAGGGAAGGGAGCAAAACATTCGAGGAAAAATTAAGTCGATAACAAGATTTTGCTCTAATTTTCAGACCATGAATTAAGGCAATGGAAAAAAGGAAGCTTGAAAATTGCCAGGGAAAGTGGCCGTCCGAAGTCACAGTAAAAGAGAGCCACAATTTTCGTGACTAGGGGTGAATTCGAAAAAATCGAGAGAAAAATTCGTGCAAAAGGAAAAAATCAAGCGTGAGAGAAAAAGAGAAGCAAGCGTGAGAGAGAAAAAGAAAAAGAAAAAGAAAGGAAGCCTTCTTCATCCATTCAAACAAGGTCAACAAAAGGGGGCAGAAGGTGCAGCAACGTACATGAGAGGACGTGAGGCAGAAAAAAAAGAAAAAGAAAGGAAGCCTTCGTCCATTCAAACAAGGTCAGCAAAAGGGGGCAAAAGGTACACTAACGTACAGTGAGAGGACGTGAGGCAGAAAAAAAAGAAGAAATAGAAGATGAAGAAGATCGTGAAAGGCCCCGTCGGCGTCTGCTGCTATCCGCCTCTTCCGCG
This sequence comes from Eucalyptus brandiana, assembly GCA_014182725.1. Taxonomy (NCBI): domain Eukaryota; kingdom Viridiplantae; phylum Streptophyta; class Magnoliopsida; order Myrtales; family Myrtaceae; genus Eucalyptus; species Eucalyptus brandiana. Next base: position 57,115,057 of record CM024675.1, read on the forward strand.
CCGACCACCACGCCCGCACCACCGCCGGTCTCGCCCATGACGTGCAGCTCCGCCGCCGACGCCCACCACTGCTGCCTCGCCTTCCGCCCGCGTCCCACGACCCAGCCACGACACCAATGACCGCCGCTACCAACTCCAGCGCCTTCGGCCGCTCGTCCCCCTCGTGGAGCTACTGCTCCCTCGTCAGTCACTGCCAATCCGCCCGTGACGACGCTGCTACCCCTGCTCTGTCCACGACTTGCACAGCCCAGTGCTTCGCCTGCAACCTGTTGTACGGAATTTATTCACATAAATAACTAATCAAATAAAAAAAAACAGATTCATATATAGCGTATTTATTTGAGAATATCTGTTTGAGTCATTACTTATCAATTTGAGAACCAGTGATCTATAAAAATGCCAGATTTTCCTCTCTATGATCTATTTCGATATAGTAATTTTCAATGGGATTAAAATAACTGATAGGTATAACTCTACGGACTAGAGGCTAGAAATGGGACTAAAGTAACGTTTCTGTTCTTTTTTGTTCTGGAATGTAAAAAAAAAAAAAAAGTTTTACATTCCTAAACAAATTTTGAAAAAGAACGTGTTTAGTAAGTGTAAAAAAAAAAAAAAATCGTTTGGAATAAAAATGAACAAAACACGTTTAGTAGAATCGCAATAATTTCTTTCTAGAATAGAAAAAGAACAGAAACACGTTTGGTAAAAGACAAAAAATTTCTGTTTCCAATTTTTTTTTAAAAAAAAGCTTTTATTTAATAAAGTTTAAACTTAATATTGAATTCTCATTAATTTTATTTTGTTCATGGTGAGTGAAGACAAACATTTTATATGGGTGATCATATGACATATTTCGTAAAAAAAATTTGTAAGTAAAGTTTGTATCAAATTTTTTTCAAGTACTTTTTAATTTTTTAGTTTTAAAGCATGAGTAAATGAGTGAGTTTGGACTAAATAACTTGATTTATAATGTGAGAAAAGAACCTAGAATAAGCCGGTAGGCGGAAACTCAAGTTACAAGGAAACAAATGATGATTAGAACTATGTTATAGAAAGATATCTCGAGACACCACATGCATTGTACGAGGAGGAAAAATTCCACCAAATAAGAAATTTTACCCATTGCCAAATAAGAAATTCGCAGAAAAAGATATCTACATTTTTTAATGAGTGCCATTGCCAAACTTTTAGTAAGAAAACATATCTAACAAACTAAAAGCTATTTGGTTTGTAAACAAAAAACGTTTGAAGGTGCATAGTAAAGGCTGAAGCTATCAGAATTGAATGCAATTAACTAATTCATCCAATGCAAACAGAGTTTAATGTTTCATGTGCTCACATGTCACTTTCTAACTTTTTCTGCATCAGATGGAAAAAAGAGTGATGGTCCACACGGATTCCAGCTTCGTTAGATATGTCCTCTTATGAACAAGGTGATCAATAAGACAGATACGCCGCCACCAAGTCCTCTTGATAACTTGAGATGACGTCAATGCTCTTACAATTCTGTGCCATATGGAAAAAAGAGTGATGGTCCACACGGATTCCAGCTTCGTTAGATATGTCTTCTTATGAACAAGGTGATCAATAAGACAGATACGCCGCCACCAAGTCCTCTTGATAACCTGAGATGACGTCAATGCTCTTACAATTCTGTGCCATAATCTTTCTCTACACCAGATCTTGACTAAAGTTGCAGAGATAGACAACTAGAAAACAAAAAGCCCATGACACATGTAGGTCAATATGCTGGAGTCTTTTCATCTACAAGCTCAAGCAAAGTAAAAACAAACCCAAGTGGGCCGTTTGAATCAAGAATAAGGAATCCATATCCAGGAAACTATAAACCACTGAACTCATCAACATGAAATGCCTCCTAAAGCAGCAAATTTAAAGAAATAACATAAAATCCTTCAGAGCCATATACAAAACCAGTAATAGTCAGTTATTAGACATAAGATGAATCAGTAAATAGTAATAATCTCTCTGCTGGTATGATGACATTTGATTAGAAATCTTTTCTCATTTTGTAGAACCAGGACCCGTGCATATCAGCTCCACGTGTGCTCATTTGCTTGAAAAATTGCAGACTGCAGTTTCTACTAAATCATAATCAATAGTCTGGTACTCTTGGTGATAAGAAAGATCATAAGCAATTAAGTTTGGATTAAAATAAAATTTCAGCCCTGTAAAGGCAATTATACAACCCTAAGCATCAATCACCATGACATCTAAAACCTAAGGTGTTGCTAATACCCACATCAGCACAACAAGTGCCCCGACAAAGAAGTATGTCAAAGAACGTCGATGAAAAGATAGTCCACGCATCTTCGGAGGCTTCTGCAACATACAAAGTATCGTATCTCTCATAGACCAGCTCCAGTAAACTGCAGCTTCCTGAACAACACGCCAAGGAGCCAGAGACGACGATGGAATCGTCCTCGGATTAACAAGGTCGTGAAAGGAACAAACGGGGTCTAAGTAGCTAATCAATGTCATGGACTCAAATTGGAGATGATGCCAGTTAAATACCCATAAACTGTAGCTCGGCACATAACACTCCTGAGCATCGAATCCAATTTCCACAACACCTCCCAAAATCAGATGCAAGATGCCAGTGAACAATGCCTGACATCAATTTGGGATCCCGGTTCAACCATTAAAGGCAGGTGCCATAACTCTCACTGTCAGGATGGATCAGAGTCAAAGCCCACTCATCAACAGCATCATAATGCTTAATACCAAACACAAACTCGACCAACGCATTCCGATTCGCTGAGCTTCTTCTCTTCCTCTACACTAAAACGTCCATCCCGGACACATTTCAGCTTCCTCCGCACGAATCAGTCCGGTTTCGAGACGAATACCCATCGAAACTTCAATTCCATACCCAAAAAGGAGCTCGAGCTCGGCAGAAGCGCCGCAGCGGCGTTGCTCGCCCGATCCGCCGCAGATCCGGGCGAGCAACGCCGCTTGAGGCTCGACCGAGCGTCGGGTGGTGGTCGGCGAAGGAGGCAGTCACCGAAGCCCTCTTCGAACGGAGATGGAGGAGCAAAGCGGCAATTACTTGACCGGAAGCTTCGGCGGTTGACGGAGCACCACCTGTCGGCGCCGGAGAGTGAGCGGAGTGGGGAGGCGCCGGAGAGTCGCCGGAGTGGGGAGTCGCGGAGAGTCCGCCCGAGTGGGAGGCGCCGGAGAGGGGAGACGTCGGGGGAGAGCACGAACGAAGCGGAGGGCACGAACGTAGGACCTCCAGAAGTGTTCCCGTTTTGTTTCTTAATTTTTGTTCTTTTTGGGTTTGACAGAAGTGTTTCTGGATTCCGAAAACAAGTTTTTGTTGTTTCTATTTTTTGTTTCAATTTTGTTCCGAAACGAAAAACAAAAAAAAATGTAAATGCAAACAAACGCGTTTACTTTTTTTTTGCTCCCTAACAAAAAAAAAAAATCGTTTATAAACACATTTCGAAAGTGAAAACATGCAGGCCCTTACTTTCTCAAACCTATTTCTTTTTGTGCTTTACTTTCTCCAACCCATTTCTGACCCATATTTAACTTTCACTTTTACCCATATATAAACCATTTAACTAAAAATGGGTCATAATATGGGTTTATGACCCATTTTGCCAGCTCTAGTGAGAAGGTGAGCTAGAGAGATAGTGAGTTTGAAAGAGTGATCCACTGTCACTAGAGTCCGTCCATTGTTCGTTATCCACTGTAGGGCCACATTTGAGCTACGTAGGACTTTCCCTCGAGCCCTTGTGCTCAGTTTATGGGTGGGCATCAGGTCAAAGCTCACGACTGACCAATATGCGCGAGCTTCGGTCCCACTGATCTTTTATTTATGCTCCTGTGTGTTTGGGTATGCTTTTTGGGAGTCTAGGTCCGTGCTTGGGTCCTTGTTGAGTACTTAAGTAATTCATAGGCTCTTTGACTGTATCCAAGATTTTTGTTGCATGTATAGAGAGGAGAGGTTTAGATGCTTCTTGAAATTGGATATTTTAATAGTTTTATTTCAAAGGTAAATAAAGCAAGTCGCATTACTCATGGTAAGGATGTATTGCCAATTTCATCAGCATCGCATTACTCATGGTAAGGATGTATTGCCAATTTCATCAGCATCTCTTACTTGATAAGACGATTTTTCTTGATAGCCAGCTACGATACTTTGTAATCACCAAATGAAAAGATGGATCATTAGTTCAAAGGAAGTGCAAAATGATAGATTGCAAAGACACAACAAACATGTCTAAATTTTGATTTCTATCCGAAGTTCTTGTTTTTACCAACCAAACATATTTTCAAGAGAACCAACAAAAAAAAAAAAGATATATAAGAAGCTCCGTTTGTTTAATGAAAAATATGGTGTTTCTAAAAAATATTTTCTAAGAAATCATTTTCCAGAAAAATATAGTTATTTTTCGATATTCAAATGAAACCTGAAAATGAAGTAGAAAATATTTGTCACTGTTCGGTAAGGAAAATATTTTCCTCAATATACTGCTTTTCATTTAGTTATTTTATTTTAAAATTTTTATTTTTCATATTTTAAAATCGATTTTTAATTATTTTAATTTTTAAAATTGATTATTCCATTTTTATTTTTATTTTTATTTTCTTTTTGCCTTTCTTTTCTTTGTTTTCCATCTTCTTCTTTCTTGGTCGGTCGCCACCACAACGATGGCTTGCGACCACCACAAACGAGCCTCGAGGTCACCGACGAGCACAAGGCTTACCAATTTGGCGACACCCGAGTCCGGCGAGGTCAAGGTTCACCAAATAGGCGAGTGCAAGCTTGTGGCCGACGAGCGGCGAGCCTGAGCTTGCCAGAGGTAGGCGAGCCTTGTGCTCGTTGGTGAGCTCGAGACTCGCCTATGGCCAATCGCCAGCCGTCGCCATGGTTAGCAACTAGCCAAGAAAGAAGAAGCTGGGAAACAAAGAAAAGAAAAAGAAAAGAAAGAAAAGAAAAGAAAATTAAAAAAAAAAATAATTCGAATTAAAAAGGAAAAAGAAAATTAAAAATAATTCGAATAAAAAAAAAGAAAAGAAGAAGAAGAAAGGGGAGGAGGAAGTGAGGATTTGTAAAAATGTGAGATAGGATAGATCAGTGAGGAAAACGTTTTCCACTAATTTAAAAAACTTTTTTCCCTTCATGGAAAATGTTTTCCTGGCAGGTATTTATTTTCCATAAAATGAACGTCAGAAACCCGAAAAACGTTTTTTTGAAAATTATTTTCTACGAAACAAACGGAACCTAAATTGAGCTTTAATTTCCTTGCCCAGGCCGCTAGCGACCATGGCTAGCTCCATCGACATCCTATTGCTAATGCTAGATAAAATGAACCTGCACACCAGTGTCGCTGTGGGCGCACTAACCTTCCCATCAATCTCATCGTCCTAGTGATAGTTTTAGAGGAGCCAAGGAGCTTGCAAGTGAACATGTGGCTGTTGGTGCCAGCGACGATGAGGCTTGGGGATGGTTGCGTCGAGCTCCACCAAGCCGGCGATGAACCGGGCGGACACGTTTGGGTGGGCCTACATGAACTTACGTACTGGCACAACACGGGTGAGCAATTCGCGTACTAGATTTGCCAATTTATGGGGGCGGCTTCGGCGGGGTAGGCGTCAAAGCTCTTGTTCCCAATCCAAAAAGGACAAGGGGAAAACAAAACAAAGGGGTTTGCCTTTTTCCGTCAAAGCTCTTGTTATTAGAGCATAATCGTACTGGAGGGACAAATCCCAAATTCCCAATTGCCATCATCATATTATGCTTTTCAATTGAAATATTTTGGACAATATTACCCTCATTTTAGTCGCTATAATTAAATACGCTGGTGTAGACCTATCCTATTGATGAGTTTAAGGTCTTATTCAAAATTAAATTGAATGATTCATAGCACAAAGTTTACTCAGAGCTCTTTTTTTTTTTTTTTTTTTTTTTTTAAAATGAAGGAAATAGCTCCGTTTTAGGAAATTTTTCATAGTGCCAAACCAGGTCCTTACCAAATCTACCCTCTTCAGGCGAAGAAAAGAATGAGCAAAGCCTCCTCTTGGGTTCTCTTGCCCAATCATCTCAGCCTGCGTCTCTCTCTCCCCATCACATTTCAGCCAAAAAAAGTCATATTTGAAGGACGAAGACGTATTTTGTAGGAAAAATATAATTATATTACTTATATTACTTGGTACATGTATACGTCAGGTGAACGGTTCTTATATTGGAATCGAGAATCGACCACTAAGAATTGATTGCAAAAAATTGAAACTCCGGATCAGTTCCTAGATAACTCCATAGAACCGATTGCACCAAACTTCATGCACTCACCGCAACATTTTCTAGCAAGTAAAAGTAAACTAAAAAAAACACAAAATTTTCCTATTCTAACTTTCAAGATTAGTAAAAAGATTATGCTTATATTAAAAGTTGAGAGTCGACTCTATAAGAGATAGAGAGACAATTTAGATGAGGTAATTAGTTAATAAGTGTTGAGCTTCAAATTAGGAATTTTTAAATTTTTCCTAAACGTAAATTTCAGTCCGATTCGGATGGGTGGTCAATTCGACACTATAACCGAGAATCGGACTATTATCCATCATTTTCAATTTCTAGTACGGTTTTGAAGTGTTCCCGATTCTATACAATTATATAGTACGAGAAGGAAGTTAAAGGAAAAAGAATAAAATCCGATTATAATTTCCTATTTTATCTCCGAACATCCTGACAGAATCAATTCAAATCAAGAATGAAATCAAATCTCAACAATAAAATCAATCTCGACACTGCTCTTTCGCTACTCGTCGACTCTTGTTTTGGGTTTTCTAGATCTTTCGCGAGAGCGTGGGACGGGAGGATTTGTGGGTTCTTGGGTTCCTGAATCGGGGTGGATCGTGTTGGTTGTGCGATTCGAGTCTCCGTGTGCGTGTGCGTGTGCTGAATGCTCGGTGGTTGTGGAGGTTCTTGAGGAGTGACGGTGATGGACGACGCTAACTGGAGGCCGCCGACGCCGCCGGGTGGTGTGGGGGATGGGTGCGCTGAAGCGGCGCTTGAGGGGGGCGATTGGAGGGCTCAGTTGCCGCCCGAATTGCGGGAAGGGATTGTGGACAATATGTGAGTGCCCTTCTTCTTTCTTCGCTTGGGTTTCTTGATGTTTTTCTGTTTCGCGGGGAGAAGTGTGGAGTATATGCTAAAGGAAGTAATGGGTTTTGCAAATATGGTCGTGTTATTTGGTCGAGGCGCAACATGAATTCTGAGGAATCTTTCGCTGTAAATCTTTTTCTCGTTGCATCGTTTGGTTTTAGTAAGTCTCAATGTGGGTAAGTAACTCTCGTTACAGTGCTTAGGTCCCATCGTAATTTGTATGTAATTCTTTCTTTTAAGTATATAGGTAGGGTCGCGTGGCTTTTTGGCAGGAAATTAGTTACAGGATGATTTCCTGTTATGCTGGTAACTAAAGCTTACGTATCCGGAACCTGAGGATTTTTAAGCGTCTTATCGTTTGTGGGTTGTATTATTTTCTATTAATCTCAAATTTATTGGTCCGTATAAGCTGTTACTGGAAGAGGTACGTGGGCCATCAGGTGCTGATGGGGTGGTGGGGGTAAAGTCGTTGGTTCTTGTATATAAAGCTTTGCTTGGAAAATGGTTGTGTTGATTTAATGGGGAGAAAACTAGACCTGGAGGAGGGTACTTGGTTATGAAGATACAGAGTGGATGACTAAATCTAGTCGAGAAGCACATGGACTTGGGCTTTGGAAGCACATGAGGCAAGGATGGGATGCTATCGAAAACAGGCTTTCTGTTAGAGTGGGAAATGGTAGTAACACATTGTTGTGGGATGACATATGCTGTGTTGAGGCACTGCTTTCAAACACTTATTCCCAGATGTGTATGCACTAGCAAGAAACAAGAGAGCTGGGGTGGCTGATTGTTGGAAGACTAACAATGTAGAAACAATGTGGGAGATTAATATCTTATGTAGTGCTCAAGATTAGGAGCACAAAGCTTTCTGGATTTTTTTGAGTTGTGGTATCAAGCAATGTTAGATGTGAGGACGATAGACTACGGTGGAATTGGTCTAACTCTGAAACTTTTTCTGTCAAATCCCATTATACTGATCTCCTTTCTACTCAGATGCTATTACAACAGAGCACACATTTTCCATGGACATCTATTTGGAAAGTCAAGGTCCCATTGAAGGTTTCGTTTTTCGCTTGGGAAGCTGCTTGGGGATGTGACGTCACTTTGGATAATGTTCAGAAGAGAGGAAAATAACGGCTAATAGGTGTTTTTTGTGCAAGACTGAAGAAGAGAGCGTGAATCTCTCAGTTTTGCATTGTACCTGGACCAGAAAGATTTGGGCTGCAGTTTGTGCAATATTAGGAGTGAACAGTGTGACATGAACTTTGGGATTGGAGAGGAGGGACTTACAGTTTCTGTGTTGGAAAGAAACAGATTACTAAGATGATTTTTCTCCTTTTTTTTTGCTCATTTGGAGAGAGAGGAACAAAAGGGCATTTCAAGGAGTTGAATCCTTGTAGGATTCTTTTAGGGATAATTCGTTGTACACTCTTCACTATCAGTAGCAGGAAAGTCCAATTTCATACCTCTAGTTTGTTGGAATTGTTAAAAACAGTCTTTTGTCCATAATTTTGTTTAAGGGCAGGTTCTACCTAAAACTATTCTGTTAGGGATGGTACCGCAGGGGTACCTTCTTAATGAAATCTTATTTATCATTGAAGGAAAAAAAAAAAATTATCGGCAAGAAATTTTTGGCTCAAGTGCAAATCTCTTTTGATATGCAGAATGGATACTTTGAAGACACATCTTCCTGTTTCTGGTCCAGAGGATTTGCAAGAACTCAAGAAAATTGCCATGAGGTTTGAGGAAAAAATTTACACTGCTGCAACAAGCCAGGTATTATATGATGTGCATGCCTTTTTAATTATTTGGTATCAAGTATTTATGTAGATAGAGGATACATAAACAAACTGGATAGGGTTGTGCTTAAAATGAAGAGATGCGTTATTTTATCCGCATAATCTGTTGAGAATTTGTATCATTCATGCATCTATACAGTAACTGAAAATGTTTAAATATTTACATTTAGCTTTGCGCCAGTGAAATTAGGTTGGCTCAATGCTGTAATATTGTGCTAAGGTTTAATATCTGCTCCATTTTCTTTCTAATTTGATTTAGTTATGAAGTGATTTTTAGTGATTTCTGCTTCCTCTCCCTTTTAGTCCGATTATTTAGGGAAGATATCTCCGAAGATGCTGACAATGGAGACCAAGTCTCATAGTACCTTACCTAATGCTTTGCCATCTAACTCTGCTGGGAGTAGCAGTAAGGACTCGGGTACGACTTAACTTCCTGTTATTTAATACCATTGATGTAGGAGTTAGAATATCTGTTTTGTTATCCCTTATATAGTATATTTTCATTTATGTATTTATACTATTTTTTGTTTTACGTTGTTTTTGGGGGTCATTACAGCAGGAGTCTTAAAACTTTTTATGACAGAGGCACTTGAATCCTAAAACTTTTATTTTGTGCTCTGAAGCCCCTGAAGCCCTAAGACTTGTGACAGTCATGTACTTTAGCTCTTCTGCTGGCTATGTTGGCCCCATTAGGTTTTAGTGGATAGAAAACTAGGTGGCATTTTATTTTATATTAACAGCCACTAGGATGAAAAGACAATTAAAAAAAGCCATATAGCATCTACTGTCCAACTTAAAATAGACAGATTTAATGGAACCACTCAACTGCATCGACATTGCAAGTTTAATGCTTAAATGCACAAAATGAAAGTATAAGACTTAAGCGCATTAGTGTAATAAATTTTAGGACTGTGCTGCTTACGAGTTTTCGTTGTAGTAGCCTGAATTTAATTTCTTTTTTCCAATCTTGCTCATTGGCAACCTTAAATGCACATTTATACTTTGTGTAGCGGCACATTTGAATTTCTCTTTTACATTTTTAATATATTGATTAAAGAACTAAAGGATCTCAGTTTGTTTCATCAGTAGAATTAGATTTCCATTTGAGAAGAGCTAGTTTTTCAAAAAGTGGCAGCAAGACTGAAGTCTTACTAGAAAGGGCCAAATGCTTGCATCTTTTGCAACTTCCTCCCACTTTTTTTGCCTCAAATTTCATCTTTCCTGTTTGTTAAAGTGACTCTCCTATGGTGTCGGAAGACGCATGCTTGAAAAGACGATTCACCATTCTCCTTTATCTATATATATATATATATATATATATATATTCAAGTACATGGACTTCACAAAGATTTTTATTCGATATTTGTTGAAAAGAAAATGAGTGGTCATTGTTTGCCTGTGTTCGCTTGTCCATTATCCATCCAGTATCCTTTGCTCAGAAATTTTCAAGTTAGAATACATAGTGCTCTAAAGGTCATACTCGTGGCGCATCTATCTCTCATTCCTTGTCTCTTTATGCTATTTGCAGTTAATGCTGCTATGCATGAATTGGTCAGTTTCTTGATTGACTAACTTAACTTGTATATATTGTATGTCATCTCAAGATATGCTGTCACAGATTCAAAGTCAGAGCCAACCAATTCCTAATTCCTTAGCTGTGAATCAGCCTCAAGCACATCAACAGTTATTGGTTCAGAATGTTCAGAATAATGTTCAATCTGGAGGTCAGGCTGCTGCCAGTCTATTGTCTACATTGCCATCTGTCTCTGGCTTGAAACAATCTTCCCTCCCTAGTACTATCGGACAAAACAACAACATGCAAAATATGGCAAGTTTTTCTCAGAACTTGCTCGCAAACTCAATGGGCCAAGGTCTCAATAGTAACATGTTTGTAAATTCTGAGAGGGTAATTCAAGCTATGCAAAGGATGGCTTCCCAAAAGCAACAACAACAGTCTCAGAATCCACAGCAGTATCTTTACCAGCAGCAGCTTACGAAGCAGAAGCTTCAGCCAGGAAACATCCTGCACTCGCTTGTGTCATCTCGATTCCAACAACAGCAGCAGCTACAGCAGCAACAGAATTTGCTACAACCGACTAAGCTGCAGGCTCCTCAGCAGTCTGTCCTTCAAACATCTTCTGGCATGCAGTCGCATTCAATGCAACTGACCCCTCTAGCTGGTCTCCAACAAAATCAACAGTCTTCAGTTCCACAGTCAAAACAGCCCATGCTTCAGCAACATCAAGGTCTGTGGCAGCAGCAGCCTCAGCAGGCTGTTCATCAACAGCAAGCATCTTTGTTGCAGCAGCCAATGTTGACTCCACAGCAGCACCAGCAGCATCAGCTTTCAAGTCAACAGCTGATGCAGCAGAACCAGTTGGCCGGTCAACAAAATAACCTGGGTGATATGCAGCAGCAGCAGAGATTACTTAACCAGCAAAATAATCTGCAAAACCTCCAGCAGCAGCAGCAGCTGCTGATGCGGCAGCAGCTGCTGATGCTGCAGCAAAACAACCTCACAAATATTCATCCTCAGCAAATGGCACCTCAAATTAATGTTTCTGGGTTGAATCAGCACCGGCCATTGGTTGCGTCTCAATCTGGTAACTTTAGCATGCAGGCTGGTCAGCACCCAGTTTATGGGCTCCAACAGTCCAAAGTTCCTTTACAGCAACAAATACAAGGTGGCACATCAAATTTGCTAGCCTCTCAAGGACAACAATCACAAGCTCAGCCAATGCAGCAACAGTTGATGTCACAGATTCAACAGCAACCTGCACAATTGCAGCAGCAAGTGGGCCTGCAACAGCAGGCCAATATATTGCAGCGGGTTATGCATCAGAGACTTCAAGCATCGGGATCATTGGTTCAACAGCAGAATGTGATTGATCAACTAAAGCAGTTGTGCCCATCACACAGATCCCTTCCAGAGACATCGACAAGTAAGTCTCTCTGGTTACTGTCCTAGTTTTGTTTCTTTCTTGCCATGTTCCCTGGCAAACAAAATATTCTTAGATCTTAAAATATAGATGAAGAGTTATTCTTCTACTTTTGTAGCATCTATTGATAGCTCTGCCCAGGCAGGGCATTCGACCGAGGGTGACTGGCAAGAGGAGGCTTACCAAAAGGTTTTGTGCCACAGTTTTGTTTATGATTGAATTTTATGGAATGCATGTATTATGCGGGATACTTTTCATTTTTGTCTACGGGTTTTACTAGTTTGTTGGTGACTGAACTTTGTCGTTATATGGTTTGGTAGTTATAAAAGTACAAAAGCACAGATGAGAGTATTCATTCACAGTTTTATAAGGTCAAGCCAGGGAAAGGAATTCATTCACATGAGATTTTGGTTTGGAAATTGACTTGAAAGCAAATATAGCTGCAAGACAGAATTGGGTATTCGGCAACGAGCTGTTGATAGGGTAATCTTATATCCAAAGTATCAGATAATGGGCAAGTTGCATAATGAACTAAAATTGGGGGATAGTAGTATAGCCTTGTGCAGTAACTGGTATGACAATAACAACTGCTGAACAGGACCCAATTCAATTGATAGAAGTTTTAGAACATCATACATTATGGTCACCAAACTTTTTCTCAGAGAAATTTGAAAGCCCTTAAAGCCCTTGAGTGGAATTTGTTTAGCCAATTCTTTACATAGAGTAGTATGGACAGGTTCTTTTGGTTTCTAAACCTAGGAATCCCCTCACCAAAGGTTAATTTCTAATTATGTAGTGACTCCAGGCCAGTCAGCATTAACATGTATCTAACAATTCTTGTTATGAAAAACTGCAATGTCTAGCCAAGCTTATATTTTTTTGAGGATCAGGTATCGATAATGATGCTATTAATCTGTAAGTTGAGCATGAGAAGCTGCCAAAGAGTGCTTTTGATGAGCTTTTCCGTTTTTTGCATGACATTATGAAGAGGGAAAAAGAGTAGTTTTGTGCAATGGAAAGGGAAGTCATTTAACTACTGAATTGTGTTTACTTAAGAATGTTTCTGCATTGTGTTAAGAGAGCTTTTTTTTTTAATTTTTCCCCATCATTTTATCAAGGAGTAGTAAAAGATAAAATCGTAGATATGTCTTAAATTGGAAAAGAAACTACCATAATTTTGTCTGTGTCAGTTAAATTCCATTACCAGTTTTACTTGCTTTTTTTAATGTTATATCCAGGTTGTAGTTGGCGTCCTGATGAAACAGCAGCTTATGCAAGTTGCTAATCTTTTTATTCTTCGTACTTGGCTTCTTGTATAAACGGTACTGATGCAGTCTAGTCTTATATAAGAGTTGAGATTTATTTAGATATCCACGTGAGTACTAACATGTGACTATCTGTTTCCAGTAATCTGAAAATGGTGAAGTCATTTTGTCCTCTCCTTCAGTCTTCTTCCTGCTGCTTAATTATAGTTGAAAATTTATAGATCATATGATAATTAGTCATGTGGAAATACTGTCATTGGAACTTCCTTTCAGTTTTCTGCTGGTAATGTGTGTCTGTAGTTATTTTTCTCAATAAAGTATTGAAAGATATACATTATTTGATTTGTAGAATAAATTGACCCAGGAGGAGTTTGGATTGATGAATATGCTACTTATTTTTGTTGCAGATTAAATCCATTAAGGAAGTATATTTACCTGAATTGAATGAGATGCACCAGAAAATCTCTATGAAGTTACAGCAGGTACGTAAAGAAAGTCTGTTATTGAGAACGTTCTGATTAAGCACTATTGAGAAAGTCATTGCTTGCGCTATTGAGAAAGTCATTGCTTAATTTTGATTCTTTTCTAATGATGTTGCATGGAGTAAACGTGTCTTAACAAAGGCAGCCTATATAATTGATTTCTAAATCTATCATCCCGTTCAATGTCTTTCTTATCATGTGTTATTTTACATTGCCAACATGAGTCTCTTCCACAACTGCCAAAGTCAGACCAGCTTGAAAAATTGAAAGCTTTCAAAGGGACTATTTTGCAAATTATCAAAGCTGATATAGTGCCTACTTTCAAGGAGAAGCTGGTTCATTATGAGAAACAGCTAATAAACTTTATAAACGCAAGTAGGCCCAGGAAAGTAGCTGTATTTTGATTCTTTCCTAATTTGTTACATGGAGTAAACATTTCTTAAGAAAGGCAGACTAATAATTGATTTTTAAATCTTTAAATGGTCTATCATCCTTTTTGATCTCTTTCTTATCATATGTTATTCTTATACATTGCAGCATGAGTCTCTTCCGCAACAGCCAAAGTCAGATCAGCTTGACAAATTGAAAAATTTTAAATTGATGTTGGAGCGCGTAATTAGTATTTTGCAAGTTAACAAAGCTGATATAGCGCCTTCTGTCAAGGAGAAGTTGGTTCATTATGAGAAACAGATTATAAACTTTATCAACACAAGTAGGCCCAGGAAAGTAGCTATGCAGCAAGGGCAACTTCCCCCTCCTCATATGCACTCAATGCAGCAGCAGCAACCTCAAACTACTCAAGTGCAGTCACATGAGAATCAAATGAACCCTCAATTACAATCAATGAATTCACAAGGTTCTGTAGCATCAATGCAGCAGAACAATATGGGAAATTTGAATCATTATTGTATGTCGTTGTCTGGGGTTTCAAATGCACAGCAAACCACGATTAATTCACTACAGCCGAATTCCAATATGGACTCTGGAACAGTTAATGCCTTGAGTACTATGCAGGTGATTGGTATGGGATCTATGCAGCAGAGTCCTGTTGCTCCACAACAGGTGAACATGAGCACCATGCAGCAACAGGGTGGGGTATACATGTTACAATCAAATGTCAACAAACATCAGTCTGATTCCAGTATGCTTCAATATCAGCATCTCAAACAGCAACAGGAACAACAGATGCTACCGACACAGCAGCTTAAGCAACAATATAAGCAAACGTCAAATGCAGCAGCAACTCAAACAACAGCTTCTGTGGCAGCAGCTACAGCAGGATAAGCAGCAGCTTCCTTCGCAACTGCAGACTCATCAAAGGCGTTCCAACATCCAACTCCGGAATGCAGCTTGGGCTCTGCTGTTATTATTAGTTGTCATCTACTATATTAAAGTTTTTCTTCTCTCTTAGTGTAGAAATTGATAGAAGACAAAAGAGGAGAGCATACAAACTGATTAATGTTTGCCCCTCCTCCCACTTTTATTATTAGTTGAATAAGACTTAGGGTCGAATGATTAACATTCTGTTTCAGAAATCTATTTTTGGCCATTTCAGGGGTGTTTGATAACATTTATGTTAACATGAATAATTTCTATTCATATATAATTATCCAAATAAGGGCTTGAAGTATTCTCATTTTCTTAAATAAGGGTTTGAAGTGGGTATTGCTTTAAATAAAGGTTGGAAATGCCATTAATTTATTAAATAAGAGTTTGAAGTGGACTTTATTTTAAATAAGTACTTGAAATGCATTTATCGGTTTCAAATAAGGGCTTGAATTTACTAAATGTGAAGGGTAATTTCATCTTTTTAAATTTTTTGAAGTTTTTTTTTTTTTTTTCATTCTTTTGTTTTGTTTTTTCCTTTTCAAAAAAACTAAAAAACTAAAAAAAAAAAAAAGAAAACACAGGCGAGAGGGCCTGCTCTAGGCCCTTGCTAAAGGTGGGAGAGGGTGGTGACCCTCTCCCAGATCTGGGCGAGGCTCGCCTACTTTCGTGGCTCTAGGCCCTTGCTAAAGGTGGGAGAGGGTGGTGACCCTCTCCCGGATCCGGGCGAGGCTCGCCTACTTTCGCGTAGGCCTGACAGCCCTCACCTAGCTCCACTAGCGACCCTCACCCAGATTTGGGAGAGGGTCGTCACCCTCTCTCGCCTCTAGTGAGGGCCTATCGACCTTCGCCTTTGGTCGGGTAGGGTCGCCGACCTTTCTCTAGGAGCCAATGACCCTACTAGCCTTCGCTACCATCCCATCGGTGATGGGGCAATGGCCTCCCAATCATGTATTCTTTTTTTTTTTTGTTTTTTTGTTTTTTATAATTTTTATAATTTATATTCTAATTTAATTTAATTTAAATTGTGTTTGGATGAACATCCTCGATCGGTCGGAATTTTTGTCGGTCGACGATGTTAGGCCCTTATTTGAAACGATTATAATCACTTGGCGCTTTATTTGAAACACAATCCATTTTGAAGTTTTTATTTGAAAAAATGAGGATACTTTGTACTCTTATTTGGATTTTTCTTTTTTCTTGTATTGCCTAGATGAGTTTTTGAGTAGAAGAATATGTTTGGTAATCTCACAAAATTTTTATTTTCAAAATAGAAAAAGAAAAAGGTAATGTGTTTGGTATGACTCTAAAGAAATGTATTTTCATTTAATTATCCAAATGGCAGTGGAGACTTAACATTTCATGTTTGGATAAAATTAGACTTTTGTAATGATTTAATTGATTAAAATATTCTAAGATAGCCTAAGAAAATCCAACAAAATACTTAGTCAAAGATGCATAACTGAAAATGGCAGCAAGAGTCCCATTAGTTTATAACTCACAAAATGATGATGTTAATAGTAAATCTTTATGCATTAAAATAAACAAGTGCATAAACCTTTTGAGTTTTTTTAGCTATAAGAAGAAAAACAAATGTTGCTTGGAGTCACCACCATGCTTTTGTGACCTATCATTGTCTCTAAAGAAAACGGCATTCAAAAATACATATTGTAAAGCCCTCAAAGTTTATTCAATTTTAAATCTAATTTTCATCAAAAGAATTTCACTTTTTTATTTTATTTTATGCTCAACTAATTCTAAACCGAAATTAACACTAAAATTCTAAGAATGTTTTCAAGCTATTAGTCATGAGTTTATCGCGGTAAATTTCTCTACTTGAATAGAAAAGAAGGGGGAGAAGTGTTAAAAAAGTCCTAAACCTATTAGTCATGAGTTTATCGCGGTAAATTTCTCTACTTGAATAGAAAAGGAGGAGGATAAGTGTTAAAAAAGTCAAAAACCTTTTGTATTTGTACTAATTTAGTCTTAAAATTTTTTTTTTGTGCCAATTTAGTTCTAAATCTTTTTACTTTGTACCGATTCGCTTCTTTTTCTCGGCCAATTTTGGTTGGATTTTGTTAACCGGGTGTCGGCCGGTGAACATGACCCGATCGGCGCCGACGTTGACAATTTTTAATAATATTTTTAAATTTTTGAATTTTTTTATTCTTTTTCTTATTCTTTTTCTTTTTATGTTTTTCTTCTGTCCTTTTTCCTTTGGCTGAGCCTCGCCGACCACCTTGCCAGTCCGTAACGAGAGGCCACCCTCGAGGCCTGGGCGGCCTTGAACTGGCCTTCTGTTGGGCTGGCAAGGGTTGAGCCTCGCCCATGGCTAGCGAGGCTTGGCCTTCGCCAGATCTGGTGGGAGGCCGCTCTTGAGGCCTGGGCAGCCTTGAGCTGGTCTTGCGCCGGGCGGGATAGGGTCGAGCCTCGCCCATAGTTGGTGAGGCTTGACCTTGTCGAATCACAGATTAGGCGGCGCCGGCGAGCTTGAGCCTTGCCGCCCAATGTAAGGTCGTGCTCATGGCCATTAGCGAGGTTGCCGATGAGGCTCACTAGTGGCCGACGAGGTTCAACGAGGTCAACCTTGTCGGCCGTTCCCTTTGGCTAGTCGTCAAGGTCCGGTAACTGGCTGGAGGAAAAGGAAAAAAGAAAAATGAAAAATGAAAAAATATTAAAAAATTATTAAAAGTTGTCCATCCATATCAGCACCAATCAGGTCACGTTAGCCGGTCGGCGTCCAGTCAGTAAAATTTAACCAAAATTGACTAGAAAGGACTGAATCGACACAAAGTAAAAAATGTTAATGACTAAATTGGCACAAAAAAAAAAGGTTTAAGATTAAATTGGCACAAATACAAAATGTTTAGAACTTTTTTAACACTTCTCCCGAAAAGAAGGGGCAGGCAAAGCCCGAGGGCTGCATAAGAGTATCGAATGTCGTTGTGTTACGGATGTTCTAAGAGATCTCACGGTTGGTTTAGTGCCCAGTAACTTCAGCTACAACTTTCACATGTCTTTGTTATTGTCTGAACAGTTCATTTTTGATGGAGGATGGATGTTTGCAAGTGATAATTTGAGATCTGTGATTCCAATTGCATCTACTTTGTTATTTCTAATGTTAATCGGGTGCTTGGTAAATCTGGTTTCAGTTCATGCAAGGAGTTCCCAACAAATTCATTCCAGTGGGCAGAAGTACACCCGTGTCAAAACTTGGCACAAATGGACACCTAAGTGCTAAAATTTAGGAAAGTGACACTTAAAGTGTCCAAATCGAAGCAAAATGGATCACTTAAGTGTCAATCTGGCCAAAATCCAATCAAAATGTTGACATGGTGATTTTTCGATAAAATAAGTGCAAAACGGTGTCATTTTGCACGCTGATGTGGCTAAACAATACCAAAACTACGTCGTTTTGGTGCGACGTGTAAAAAATTAATAAAATTAAATTTAAAACTAAATTTATTTAAAATATTTAAAAATAAAATACAAATATTTAAAAAATTATAATTTTAAAAAAAGGGGGCGGGCGAGGGCCGAGCCCTCGCCGTCGCCGCCTCCCCGCCACAAATGAGAAGGGTTGGCGACAAAGGGGGGAGGGTTGGCCCGGGTCGGTAGGTTCCCTGCGGCGGCGGGGAGACGGCGGTGGCGAGGGCTCAACTCTCAGCCACCTCCCTTCCCTTTTATTATTATTATTTATTTTTTAAATTTTTTTAAATATTTGTATTTGTATTTTTAAATGTTTTAAATAAATTTAGTTTAAAATTTAATTTTATTAATTTTTATATTAATTTTTTATAACGTCACCACAAAAATAATGTCATTTTTTGCATTGTCTAGCCATGTCAGCATGTAAAACGACGCTGTTTTGCACTTATTTATTAGAAAATCGCCATGTTAGCATTTTGGCCGGATTTTCGATGAATTAGCACTTAAGTGATTCATTTTATTCCGATTTTGACACTTAAGTATCACTTTCTTAACTTTTGACACTTAATGTCCCTTCGTGTCAAGTTCTGACACTTTAGGTGTCCAACACTCCATTCCAGTGTAAGGATGGACCCATGCAATATGCATGACTCGAAGCTTGAAAGTCCAATGAGATTGAACGACGGTTTCAGTGGGTATTATGGCAGAAAGAAGTTTTAGAGTTGTCATGTCCAGAGTCAGATCTAGATCTTCTTGTTGCACAAGCACGCAGGATTCTTTTTCTTTCTTTCTTTTTCTTATCTGTCTTTCTCCAGGGGAAGAAGTATCAAGGACGCTTTAAAGTTTTAAATTAACCAAGAAGTCCCTTTTGAATTTTCCGCCACCATAAGAATATATCATTCTAGATATTATTGTATATGTTTTCAAAGTTAGGCAGTTCAATGTTTATTCAATAGCTATGTGATTAGAAATCTAACTTCTGCTTCTCTCTCTCTCTTTTCCCCCCCTTTTGTAGGGTTTTAAATTTGACTTTTATTTAACGTGAATACCTATAATCTTTTCGAGCATATGAACGTTGTACTTTTATTTTCATTATAGAAATTCTTTTCAATTTCAAAATTCAGAATGGAAGGCTATCACAAAAAATACTTTCGCAAGGAAAAAAAAAGAATAATCGGTTTCAAGGTGGGAATTCTTGAGTGGTCCAATTTCCACCTCGGAACCGGGAATGGACCACCTGGTTTTGGAATCGGGTGGTCTAGTGGAATTAGTCGCATATGAAAAGCGAGCGTGAGATTTGGGTTGCTGTGTGCCTGCGTGAGTGACTGCAATGGGAGATCGATTAGGAATTTTTAGTGAACAATTACTTCTTAAGAAAATAGCTACAAACTTTCCCCAAAAACAACACAGACACAACCTAAAAACCCTTGGAAGGAAGGGATACAGCGGGACCTGTACATATTCAAGAGAAAATAGGAATAAAAAACTCGAATGAAAGCAAAATTTGGCTGGTTCAAGAAAATAGAA
Source organism: Eucalyptus brandiana (assembly GCA_014182725.1). Lineage (NCBI taxonomy): Eukaryota > Viridiplantae > Streptophyta > Magnoliopsida > Myrtales > Myrtaceae > Eucalyptus > Eucalyptus brandiana. Next base: position 57,134,956 of record CM024675.1, read on the forward strand.
AGAAAACTCCATAGCAGACCTAGACCGACTTCTCACCCCAAGTTGACCGGTTCGAAAACTCGAAGCTCAAAACTACGAGCACAGATCAAAGATGATATTCACTCCGCACTCGGCAATCATCAGGAGAGCAGATTATGCAGCTAACCGCAAAGGATCGGGCCGTACCTTGACCTTCAGTCCGTTCACGAGATGAAGCAAATGGAAGCGAGAAAAGAGATCTCTCTATCAGCTAAAAGCTTTTCTAGCACTTTCTGACTACTTTTTGATGGAATTTTTACAGATTTTTTTTAAAATAATTTAAAATAATAGCTCCAATCTAAGTGGGTAGTTCTACTCATAGAACCGGGAACCGGACCAATGTCCCTAAGAACCGTCCAAAATTGGCTGATCTAATACGGTTCTGGCGGTCCCATTTGCTCAACCCTGAAAAATACCCCAATTAAATCGTACCCCTATGCATTATGACAAGATTGGACTGAAGAATTTCTATTATAATTGGTATTTGATAATTTTTTCATATTGGGATATGACAACTATGTAAAGAACATTAACCATCAGCTACATCTCAAGCACGCGCTTTGCACGTGTTGAAAAGATTAAGAAGATCCGATGAAAAATCATTTGAGTGATCGTTTTATTTTTATCTAAAAAAAGATGTACCAAGACTTTATTTTCTAAGAGTGAAGAGAGAAGTGGGTTACATGAGCAATGAAAAATTCCTATTTTTTTTGGAAGAACATAGAGAACAACAAATACACAAACGAACCTTAGAGGACCTAGGCGCTCTCATCAGCAACCATAGAGTTCAGATCAACATGAAGGGAGGGACGTGAGCTCGACCGGCATTAAATCTTGGCTGGTTGATGTTAGGTCTGGGATGAATGAGAACATGCGATGTTGGATGACACCAAATTTGAGCTAGATTGGGATTAGGTAGCGTCGGATCTAAGTTAGCGATGCTCGTCGATGTCAGATCTGGACTCAACAAGGCTGGGTGACTCTAGATTGGGCTGGACGACACTAGGCAATGTCAGATCTAAACTTGTAATGACTATATTGTTTTTTATTTTTATTATGGCTTTGATACCATGTTGAAATTGATATAGAACAAAAGAAGAGAGCATACAAATTGATTAGTGTTTGCCGCTCCTCACACTTCAATATTAATTAAATAACACTTAATCACCATAATAACATTCTCAGTATTAATTATCATAATAATCCTCTCACACTTTAACACGTAGTTCAAAATATTTTTAGTCGAATATGGCGCAGATGGTGGATTTGCTGCTCAACTCGCATCACATAAATTCTGGGTGCATGAATAAATGGATTATGAAATGGATAAGAACGTATATTTTTCATGTAATCTCCATAAATAAATTTCAAGAAATCACGTAGAAGTAAAAATTCGGAAAAAAATGAATAACAAAATAAACAGGAGAGACTTGCGCAAAGCACTTGATTTTCTGTGAGTACCGAGAGATCCTAATTGCAGTGTTCATGTTTGCTTTGTGTGGACAAGTGCAATGCAGCAAGATTAGTTTTAAGATGGGTCAATTTTCAATTTGTGGAATTTGTTGGAAATTAATCTAAAGAATACACACTGTTTGTTGTAATCAGAACATCAATGTAGAGAAGACGATAACAGCTATCTAATATTCTTCTTTTTATGTAAATTTACAACTCTTGGAGAAGAAGAAAATAAGATATAACATAAAATTGGAGGTAAGGTACGGAATCCGAATCTCCTTAAGGCGATTAGTTCCTACCAAAGGTGCTCCACAGATTCACGAACTATGCCTCCCAAGATACAACACCTCAAACTTGTTTGGATTAGCAATATGCAAACATGACTCAATCGAACCGTTCAATTGAACTGGCACACTCAGAAAAATCAGAGGAGTAGAAAAAGTATATCAAAGTCTTTTTGGAATGGAGTCAGAAAAACCAAAACCGAAAGATCGTAATGAAGCTCTATGCTCCCATCTATTTATAGAGATTTTTAGTTCATGTATAGAAGAGATACATGAATTAAATAGACGCATGTATCCACGAAATTCATGAATCAAGAAATACATGAATTCAAGAGATTCATGAATACAGAGATACATGAATTCAAGAGATTCGTGAACTCTATAAACACATGAACTAAAAAATACATGAATCTAGGAAATTGATGAATTTAATAGATACCTAAACATAAAAGTTTAGGAAATTTATGAATTCAAAAAGAAATACGTGAACAGAAAAGACATATCTTAATTTATTGGCTTTCGTTGATTCATTAACCATAATTATAGCTATAATTATAACAGAATTTAGAAGTTGCTCGCCTAGTTTTGGAATCGGACTGACCAATCCAATGTGGTTCCCAAATGGATTTAGAAATTGGTGGTGATATCTTTTTTCTTCCCTATTCCTAGTATTGTTGCATAGTCTAAACTCTCAATTTTTAGTGTTTTGGATCTTTAATAAATTAAAATCCCGATGGAAAGATGCTAAAGGTGTGATAAAATATGATTAAATATCATTGACCTGCTAATAAGAAAAAAGTATCTATTCGGTTCGAGCGGTTTGGTCCACACTTGGAACCAAGAATCGAACGAACAATCATCTATTCCAAATTCTTGAGCTGGCTGGTTTAGTTCGGTTCCAATGCTCACCCTTATTTTATGTACTGGATTTGGCAATTTACGGGTGCGATTTAAGTGGGTTTGGGTGTTCAAGCTCCTATTCCCAGAGTCTAGAAAGCTGACGGAGAGAAAGGCTTGCAAAAAAAAGGTAAAAAAGAAAAAGAAAACATACTTCATTCGTTAGAACGAGCATGCTTGCGAAGATTTATCCTACCGATGAGTTTAGGGTATTAATTGAAATTAAATTGGACATTTTGGGACCTTCTTGGGGGAAAAAAAATGATCCATTTGAGCCGGCCCGACCCGTTTTACTTCAACCCGATCCAAGCCCGTGACCCGGCCCCCGACCCGTTTTAGGACGAGAAGGAGACGCGAGAAAAACGAAGAGACGAGAAGAATGACGGCGTCATCTTCAAAGCAAAGCTGCTTTCTCCGTAGTCCTTCGTCCTCCTCTTTTTCTTTTCGCTAAAAGCTTTTTATGAATCGACGACCTCCTCAGTCGAAGAAGATAAGGGACCGCGATAAACAAGCTGCTCGATGGGGGTTTGCAAGCGCCCCATGGCGCGTTGCGGGCGTTCCAATCTCCGGTATTGTTCTCGATTCTCTCCTTCGGAATACGGGAGACGTTGATCTCGATCGTTTTTTTTTTTTGGCTATTTCAATCCGATCTTTCTTCCTCTTGATTTGAGCTTTGGCCTGGTTTTTTTTTATTTATTTATTTTTTTTTTTTATGGGGATGAGATTCGGGGCCTCTCCGCGAGATTTGGCTAAATTTCGGAACTTTATGTGGAGATAGATGTTCAGCTCTCTAGGGTGTCTTCAAAGCTGGTTTTCTGGTTCGATTGTTTGTTCCTCTAGGTGTAGGGCAGAGTTGTGGTGAGGTTTTCCTGATTGATTGAGGTTTCATCTTAGCTTTTTGCTCTATGACTGCACCTGCGGTTTGTATACTTATCTATTGATTGGCGCTATGGGGTCCGGTAGCTTAGATCTGGGAGAAGTGTGGAGTTCATGAGGGATCTTTGCTTAGGAGCGATTTCCCTGGGTTTAGTATGTTAAAGGAAGTAGTGGTTTTGCAATATGGTCCTGTTTTTTGGTCGAGGGGCAACATGAATTCTGAGGAATCTTTTGCTGTGAATTCTGTTTGGTTGGATAGTTTAGGTTAGGTTTTAGTATGTCTCAATGTGGGATTTAGCTAGGTATGTAGGGGGGCAACTCTTGTTATTGTAATTTGGATGTAATTCTTTCTTAAGTGTGGAGGTAAGGTTTGGCAGGAAACCAATTGCAGGATGATTTCCCATTATGCTGGTAACAAAAATTCATGTATCCGGAACCTGAGGATTTTTTAGCATCTTATTGCTTGTAGGTTGTATTATTTTCTGTTAATCTCAAATTTATTGGTCCGTATCAGCTGTTGCCGGAAGAGGTACGTGGGGGATCAGGTGTTAATGGCCTATGGTGACTGGCGAGAGGAGGCTTATCAAAAGGTTTTGTGCCACTGTTTTGTTTCATTCATTGAATTTTATGGAATGCGTGTATTATGTAAGATACTTGTCATATTTTTTCTATGGGTTTTAAATAGTTCGTTGGTGACTGACCTTTCTTGCTAGACTTTACTTATATGGTTTAGTAGGATACAAAAGTACAAAAGCACAGATGAGAGTATTAGTAGTTTTATAAGGTCAAGCCAGGGAAATGAATTCATTCACATGAGATATTGGTTTGGAAATTGACTTGATAGCAAATATAGCTGTGAGACAGAAATGGGTATTCAGCAACAAACTGTCGATACCATAATCTTTTGTCCAAAGTATCAGAACGTGGGGAATTTGCAGAAGGAACTATAATTTGGGGATAGTAATATGGCCTCGTGCACTAACCAGTATGACAATAAGAACTGCTGAACAGGAGCCAATTCCCTTGCTAGAATTTGTATAACATCATACATTTTGGTGACAGGAATTTAAATCAGAGAAATATGAAAGCCCTTGAGTGGAATTTCGTTGGCCAATTCTTTACATAGTGTAGTGTGGACATGTGCTTATGGTTTGTAAACCTAGGAATCCCTCCACCAAAGGTGAATTTCTAATTACATAGTGACTCCAGGCCAGTCACATTAACATTTATCTAACAATTCTTGTTATTAAAAACTGCAATGTCTAGCCAAGCTTATATGTTGTGAGGATCAGGTATCGATACTGTTGCTATTAATCTGTAAGTTAAGCATGAGAAGTTGCCACAGAGTGCTTTCTGATCGGCATTCCCCTTTTTCTCATTACATTATGAAGAGGGAAAAAGAGTAGTTTTGTGCAATGGAAAGAGTAGTCATTTAACTACCGAATCGTGTTTACTTAAGAATGTTTCCGCATTGTGTTAAGATTGCTGTTTTTCCTTTATCAAGGAGCAATAAAAGATAAAGTCATTGATGTCTTAATGTAGAAAAGAAATTACATAATTTTGTCCATGTCTGTTAATTTCCTTTTCCAGTTTTACTTGCTTTTTTTAATGTTATCCAGGTGGTGGTTGGCATTCTGATGGAAACAGTAGCTTTATGCAACTTGCTAATCTTTTTTATTCTTCATACTTGGCTTATGTATAAACGGCACTGATGCGATCTAGTCTTATATAAGAGTTGGGCTTTATTTATATATTTATTGTGAGTACTAACATGTGATTATCTGTTTCCGGTAATCTGAAAATGCTGAATTCATTTTGTCCTCTCTTTCATTCTTCTTCCTGTTCCTTATTTCATGTTTCTTTGCTCTTGGAAGATGATTATAGCTAAAAATGTATAGATCATATGATAATTAGCCTTGGAGAAATACCATCAGTGGAGCTTCCTTTCAGTTGTCTGCTTGTGAATGTCAGTAGTTATTTCTCTCAATAAAGTATTGGAAGATATATGTTATTTGATTTGTAGAAGAAAACAACCTGGGAGGAGTTTGGATTGATCAATACACTACTTATTTTTTGTTGCAGTTGAAATCCATGAGGGAATCATATATGCCTGAATTGAATGAGATGTACGAGAAAATCTCTAGGAAGTTACAGCAGGTATGTAAAGAAAGTCTGTTATTGGGAACGTTCCGACTAAGCATTGTTGAGAAAGTTATCGCTTAATTTTGCTTCTTTCATAATTTTGTTACATGGAGTAAACATTTCTTAAGAAAGGCAGACTATATAATTGATTTTTAAATCTTTGAATGGTTTATCATCGTTTTTGATCTCTTTCTTATCATATGTCATTCTTATACATTGCCAGCATAAGTCTCTTCCGCAACAGCCCAAGCCAGAGTTGCTTGAAAAATTGAAAGCTTATAGAGTAATGTTGGAGCGCGTAATTGCTATTTTGCAACTTAACAAAGCTGATATAATGCCTTCTTTCAAGGAGAAGCTGGTTCATTACGACAGACAGCTTAGAAACTTTATCAACACAAGTAGGCCCAGGAAAGTACCTAGGCAGCAAGGGCAACTTCCCCCTCCTCATGTCCACTCAGGTTGAAGCACTAGACCCCTGAATGACAAACATGGAGCGTACTTTGGAAAATATGTAATACTATGTCCTTGTTCAACTGCCTCCTGAACAGAGTTCCGTCTCTTGCTCCAGTTCCATCTCTAGCTCCTATTTCAGATCCTAACGCAAACAAACCATCCTCGTCCAAATAACTTTCTATGTTTGCATTATTTCTCAAAGTTTGGATTGTTTTGTCGTTTGGTTTGTAATGCTTGTGGGTTGTCATTTGAACTTATTGGACTAACCTTCGTACTATAGTCTGCTTATAATATTATGCTTTATCTAGTATCTTTTTTATCGTTGACAAAAAAGGAGAGAAAGTGGACCAGCAGCAGAGCTAAGATTGCAAGCTTTACTGCACTAGCACTTTTTCTGTAGGTTTTTTAAGACTAAGCATCGCAAAAGTTAAGGGGATTAATTAAAATATTTCTTATCCCTTATCTTTTAATTCAGAGCATTAGCTATTTTAATTCAGAGCATTAGCTATAAGAGTTTCGCTAAAATTCTTTTGATGTAGATATTCTTATAATTTGATTGCGCCTCATTTTAAAATTGGCTTTATTTAAAAGGTATTTATATTTCACAATATTTTGTCTTTTTTAAAGTTTTGCTCGTACAAATTTTGTCATCATCAAAAAGGATGACGGCGACGTTGAGCGAGGGCTGGCCTTGCTAGATTTGGTCTGGGCAAGGTCGACACTTGCCTAGGTGCAGGTTGGCCTCACCCGGCTTGGGCAAGGGCTCCTCTTTTTGGGGCTCACCCTCGCCCGGCCGAGCCTCATCTGTGGTGAGTGAGGCCAGCTAGCCAATTGTGGCCAATGGTCGGCTGACTATCGGAAAAGGACTATCGGAAAAGGAAAAGAAGAAAGCCAAAAAAAAAAAAAAAAAAAAGGAAAAAAAAAAAAAAAAATAATAATAATTCAAAAAAATATTAAAATTTTATTAAAAATTGTTTATGTCGAGCGTTGGCGTCTACGTTAGCGTTTTTTGGCCAAAATTAATCGGTTGGACTCAATTGATAAGAAATGAAAATGTTTATAATTAAATTGACAAAATTAAAAGTTTTACAATTGAATTAGCAAAAATACAATAGATTTAAGAATTTTTGGATAATTTTTTCCTCAAAATTTTTTGAGGTTCTCGTAAAAAATCATGTCTTTTTTCTCTCTTTCAATCCGTGAAGTCATAAGTTGAGGGAAGAAAAAGCGCCTCAAAATAGATTAAAAGTCGGAGGTGTATCCTACACAGAATCATGCTTTCGAGGAAGCTGACAATATCTTTATCTTTCCACGAATGAAAGGGCACGGAGTTGATAACTACTTCACCTAATGTTCACGGTCAAGTCTTTAAAATAAGGGCTATGTTTCTGGGGTGCCTCATCCTCCCGTCACCGTGTGAATCCTATCAAATCTAGTGATGTAAATTCGGAACGTAATGTTTGGATATTCAATTATCCGCCAATTTTCGGAATAAAGAAACGTTATTTTTATAGTCGGCTGAGTTTGGGATGGCCTCTCAATCTACTATCAATTCTTTGGTTTCAGTATGTTGCGCTCATCGGGCGACGAAGGTCCTATTAGGCCGGGTTCAGGTTGGATTGGGCTGAGTAAATCGGTCCCTCCTCCATCTCTATCCTAAGATTTGAATTAAAAGGACTTGGCCTCTCATTTTATTTTATTTTATTTTTAAAGAAGGGTTAATACCGTGGAAAACTCCAAACCTGGGTGACACTTCAGAATAAATTTATCTCAAACTATTTTTTTGACCATCAAAAACCCTAAACTGGTATACCTTTAACAAATTTACCCAAACCCAAGACACTTTGTGACAAATTTACTCTCTGTTAGTTTTTATTAAATTTTATTATCAAATTATTAAGTTAAATGATATGTGACAGTTGACTAGTATATCAATTTAAGATTTTATGCTTCGTTTGTCATAGTTTACAATTTTTGTGATTTTTTTTTGGTATTAATCAAATTTAGCAAATGGTATATTTGTCACAAATTTACCATTTTAAGGTAAATTTGTCATAAATGTACTTATGGTTTTTTATAGTCAGTCGGGGTAAATTTGTCACAATTATACTATTTTGGAGTTTTTTATGGTTAAAAAAATAGTTTTGGGTGAATTTGTCACAAGTGTACCGGTTTGGGGTTTTTCAAAGTATTAACTTTTTAAAGAAATGTAAACTATTGATGAATTTGTGTGAACTTATTGTCGAGTTGTACTGGTCATTATTTCTTTTACAAATCATAAATTTGAAATCTACTTATTATTAAGATACAAATGTGAATGGTGTTGGAAAGTTCAACATCGGAGAAGTGGTGTGGCATGGAGTGATTAATGTATTTTAATTGTCCGTGACTTATTTACTTACACTTTTTAAGTGAGGATGGATTCAACTGAATATGTTAATAGGTTCGGACTTCACTCCATCTCAGCAATTAATTCTCTTGGATCATTCAACAAGGTCAAGGTCTAAGGAAATCGATTTCTTGCTTTCTTTATGGGTTTCTATGGATGGGTTGCAAAACTTACCACGATACATTCAATTGAGAATGTCGACCTCGGCTTCCGTGTAGGCTTGCTAAACTTTAATTTCATTTACTTGATGCAATGATCTTTAATTTACTTTCAATTAATACACTCTTATTGTAATCTAACCAATTTTCCTCGGGAAATGTTGAGACACATGGTGTGGCTTCAACTTCAAGGGTAGTTACACGTAGGTTTCATGGGCATTTGAACAGCAAATTGGTCAAATTCTATTTGAATGACATTTAGGGCATAAATGATAACTATTTTGATCAACTGAATTACGTTCTAGAAATCAATTTTTATTTTTTTATTATTTTTACACAAGTTTTTAGTCGAAAAATGCGTTTGATAATGACACAAAATTTTTATTTCTAAAATAAAAATTCGTTTAATAATAATATGAAATTTATATTTCTTAAAATAGATTTTTCCTTTTGGAGCGAATGAGATGTTCATTCTCACAAATTTCAAATGCTTATGAACCCACATTAATTAAAGAAAGTTTTTTGAATAGATAAAAGAAATGAAGTCGGGTTTTTAAAAATAAGACCCCTAGCGGATGTTATCTTAAATAAGAACTTAAAGTGATCATCCTAATGCTTGAGAAAGTAAACCTTCGTTAAGGGCACAGTTACCTTCCCATGCTAGTGAAAGTGTGGCTACTGGTGACGGCAACGGTGGGGCTAGTGGTGGTTGGAGAAATAAATTCGGCGAATGCATTTAGATGGGGGTGTACATGAACTACTAGCACAACAGGAGGGAGTAGTTCATGTTAGGGGTGATCAATTTTAAAATAGTTCAATTCTTAGTCGATGGAATTCAGAAGTGGCTCACTGGGTTTTGGAATCGGACTGACCGGTCCGGTCTAGGGATAGGATTTAGAAACCGATGGTGACATGCTTTTTCGTCCCTATATCTTGCAAATCAAATGCGCCCTTCCTCAGGCAAAGAAAATAAGGAACCGCAGGAAAAAGCATCTCAGACTTGCGTCCCTCCCTCTCCTCTCCTCTCCTCTCCTCTCCCCACTTCGCATTTCTGCCAAAAAAAAGGTGATCTTTTGCCCCTTTCATCGACTCTTGTTTCTGGGTTTTTCTAGGGCTTTTTGGGAGGAGGACGTGGGTGGAGGGATCTGGTGGGTTTTTTTCTTGGGTTCCTGAATCGGAGCTGATTTTGTGTTGGTTGTGAGAATCGAATCTGGGTTTGCGCGCGCGCGTGTGGGTGTGTGCTGATTGCTCGTTTGTTGCTTGTGCAAGGCCCTTGCGGGTGTTGGGTCGTTGAGAAGCGATCATGACGGATGGCAATAACTGGATGCCGACGCCGCCGGGTGGTGTGGGAGGCGGGGGCGCTGAAGCTGCGCTCGACGGGGGCGATTGGAGGGCTCAATTGCCCCCCGATTCGCGGGACAGGATCGTCCACAAGATGTGAGTGCCTCCTTCCTTCGCTTGGGTTTTTTGATATTTCATCGTTTCGCAGGGTGAAGCGTGGAGTTTGTGATGGTTAGGAGCGATTTCCGAGGGTTTAGTATGTTAAAGGAAGTAATGGTTTTGCAATATGGTCCTGTTATTTGGTAGAGGCGCGACATGAATTCTGAGGAATTTTTTGCTGTAAATTCTGTTTGGTTGGATTGTTTTGGTTAGGTTTAGTATGTCTCATGTGGGATTTAGCTGGTACGTAGGGGCGCAACTTTTGTTATTGTAATTTGGATGTAATTCTTTCTTAAGTGTAGAGGTAAGGTTTGGCGGGAAATCAATTGCAGGATGATTTCCTGTTATGCTGGTAACAAAAATTTATGTATCTGGAACCTGAGGATTTTTAAGCGTCTTATTGCTTTTAGGTTGTACTATTTTCTATTAATCTCAAATTTATTGGTCCGTATACGCTGTTGCTGGAAGACGTACGTGGGCAACAAGGTGCTGATGGCGGGTTGGGGGTAAAGTCGTTGGTTCTTGTATATAAAGCTTTGCTTGGGAAATGGTTGTGTTGATTTAATGGGGAGATAACTATACCTGGAGGAGGGTACTTGGTTTCGAAGATACAGAGTAGATGACTAAATCTAGTTGAGGAGCACATGGACTAGATGACTTTTTCTGTCAAATCCTATTATTCTGGTCTCCTTTCTACTGAGATTCTGTTACAACAGAGCACACTTTTCCCATGGACATCTATTTGGAAAGTCAAGGTCCCATTGAAGGCTTCGTTTTTTGCTTGAGACTGCTTGGGGATGTATTCTTACTTTGGATAATGTTCAGAAGAAAGAAAAATACGGGCTAATAGATGTTTTTTGAAGCAAGACCAAAGAAGAGAGCGTGACTCACTCACTTTTACATGTTACCTGGACCAGAAGATTCTGGGTTGCAGTTTTTGAAATATTAGGAGTGAACAGTGCGATAGGAACTTTTGCACTTGGAGAGGGACTTTCTGTTTGTGGTTGGGAAAGAAACTGATTACTATTTCTCCTTTTTTTTTTTTTTTGGGGGGGCTCATCTGGAGAGAGAGGAACAGAAGGGCATTTCCAGGAGTTGAATACTTGTGGGATTCTTTTAGGGATAGTTGGTTTTACACTCTTCACTTTTGGTAGCAGGAAAGTCCAATTTCATACATCTAGTTTGTTGGATATGTTAAAAAAAGTCTTTTGTCCATGAATTTGTTTATTTGCGGCTTCTACCTGAAGCCATTCTGTTGGGGGTGGTACCCCTTTGGTACCTTCTTAATGAAATCTTATTTATCATTGAGGAAAAAAAATTATTGACAAGAAGAATTTTGTCTCAAGTTCAAATCTCTTTTGATATGCAGAATGGAGACCTTGAAGAGACACCTTCCTGTTTCTGGTCCAGAGGGTTTGCAAGAAATCAAGAAAATTGCTGTGCGGTTTGAGGAAAAAAATTACACTGCTGCAATAAGCCGGGTATTTTATGATGTCCATGCCTTCTGTGATTATTTGGTATGAAGTTTCTATGTAGTTAGAGGATGCATAAACAAACTGGATAGGCATGTGCTTAAAATTAAGAGAAGCGTTCTTTTATCCGCATAATCTGTTGAGAATTTTTATCATTCGTGCATGCATCCATATAGTAACTGGAACTGTTAAATATTTACATTTAGCCAGTTAAATATTTACATTTAGCTTTGTGCCAGGGAAATTAGGTTTGCTCAGTGCTGTAATATTGTGCTAAGGTTTTTTATCTGCTTCATTTTCTTTCTAATTTGATTTAGTGATGAAGTGATTTCTGCTTCCTTTCCCTTTCAGTCCGATTATTTGAGGAAGATATCTTTGAAGATGTTGACAATGGAGAATCAGAATACCATACCTAATGCTTTGCCATCGAACCCTGCTGGGAATAGCAGTGACTTGGGAAATTTGCATCATAATTCTGTGTCTTCTTTGTCTGGGGTTTCAAATGCACAGCAAACTATGATTAATTCACCACAGCCGAATTCCAATGTGGACTCTGGACAAGGTAATGCCTTTGAGTACAATGACGGTTGATATGGGATCTGTGCAGCAGACTTCTGTTAGTGCTCCACAACAGGGTGGGGCATACACTATCAAATGTTAACAACCATCAGTCTAATTCCAATATGCTTCAACATCAGCATCTCAAACACCAACAGGAACAACAGATGCAGTTGCTAGAGCAGGCTAAGCAGCAGCTCCAACATCCAACTCCGGAATGCCGTTTTGGGCTCTGCTGTTATTAGTAGTTGTCATCTATTATATTGAAGTTTTTTTTCTTTCATAGTGTAGAAATTGATATAGAACAAAAGATGGATGGTTGAAAATGGCAGCGGTGGTTTATAACTCACAATATGAGGAGGGTAATAGTAAATCTTTGGGTTACAATAAACAGGTGCATAAACCTTTTGAGCTTTCTTAGCCACAAGAAGTGCTTGGAGTCGCCACGAAGATTTTGTCACCTAGCATTCTCTCTAAGAGAAAACGACATTCAAAAATCAAAATTTTATATAAGTTATGAGATCGCTTCTGTGTGATGATCGAATTAATGGAAAATCAATCGAATTAATGGAAAATCATCCGCTACGCCAAAAAAAAGGCATTGAAGACTTTTTCATCTCCTAGCGTAAAATAATAATTATATTAGCATAAGTAGTAAACATTTTACACTAGGGTTTTTCCCATACATGCAAACATAACAAATAAAACCAAACAAAGATAGTTAGCATAGATAGGAGTCTATCTCCAGTAAGCATCGGAGTAGATCCCCACTAAAAAAAGACAAAGAACACCATACATTAAAACACACTACTTTGCGTCTACAGACACTTATTTCAATCTTCTAGAAAGAGTCGACGGACTCTTCTATTCTAGTCTCCCGGTCATATGCTCTTTTGAAGAATGATTGATTGCCGTTCTCTGTTCTCTGATCCTTATGGCTCAACCTAAGAGTGGACAGCTAATGCATTCTACTATTGAACGTGATTCTATGGTTGGTCCGCAACCCCTAGATGCCAAAGGCGTCCTTGGGATGATCTCATAATTCCTACTGGGTGGAGACAATGGGATTGGTTTATGGATTTTCTTTCCTTTTGCCGCATTTCACTTAAAGTGTGAAGGGAGATAGTGCATCAAGCTATTCACAAGGGCCAATTTGATCCTCTTTCCTAGGGATCCTAGATGAGGGAATCCTAAGAAAGCCGTCGGCTGCAACTACCGTCCATGTGCAATCCATACTAGATCTAACCAATCGTCCATCCTACCTCCTCTACGTTCTTAACAGCTCATCTTTGTCTCAGTAGTCTTTCGGTGGCATGTTTCGGTTCTCTTCCCCATTATTTAGAAAAAGTGAGCCATCGGTTTAGGTACAAGATATTATCATTATTGTTTGGATAATTAGACATCCAACCTGTAATCACAACGATCCAATTGTAAGAGCAGAGCTCTACCAACTAAGCTATACCCCCCCGAGCCAAGTGGAGCATGCATGAAGGAGTCAAATGCTTCTTCTATTATTTTCTTTTCCTTGGCGCAACTGGGCCATCATGGACTTAAACCAATTGGGAGAGAATCAATAGATTCCTTTTCTGGAGTGATTCACCCTTCCTTAATGCAGCATACAACTCTCGTTATACTATGCTCTCCAAATATGCTTGTTCCTATTCAAGCCCTAAAAACTTATTCAATTTTGAATTTGATTTTCATGAAAAGATTTTCATATTTTTTTTATACTTAATTAAAAACTACAATTAACACTAAAATCTAGTAAAACTACTCAAAATCTAAATTCTAATTTTTTTTTTTTTTTTATTTTGAAAATTGGGACTCGGATTGGATAAGGAGATTTTGCCTTGTGTTGATTGTGTAAAATGACTATTAGGTTATGTTAAGTTTGTTTTTCTAAAATAACCTTATTTCTTTTTTGGTTCCTGTAAACAAGCAAGTTTTTTCTACTCATTTCTACTTGAGATCTATTTCGTGGCTATTGATCTATTTAGGGAATAGAAAAATTAGCTTACCAAATGGACTTTTATTTTTTATTTATTATATTTTTTTCTGGGAAACAAAAGAACATAAGAATAGAGGAACATAAATGTTTCCAAACATGGCTTTTATTTTTGAGCAAAAAGACGCATTTTATAACCATAAAATTTCTAGGGTTAATACCCTGAAAAGTACACCTATGACAAATTTACTCCAAACTATTTTTTTTCCAAAGTGATATACTTTGACAAATTTACTCCAAATTTATACACTTGTGACAAATTTACCCTATGTTAGTTTTCGTTAAATTTTACTGTTAAATTATTAAGTTAAATGACACGTGACAGTTGATTGGTATATCAATTTGGGATTTTACGCTCTGTTTGTCACAATTTACAATTTTTGTGACAATTGACTGGTATACAAAGTGGTAGATGAAAAAAGGATTTAGAAGGAAAAAGAAGAGAGTGAAGAGTTGCACCCTTAAGAGTAGAGACAACATGCAATTGATAAGATAAAATGTAGTCATCATAGCGTTAGCCTAAAAGGATTTGTCTACCTTCATTTCAAACATCAATGATCGATTAACTTCGAATAGGAAGACTGATGATGGATGCCCCGTTGGATCATGATTTTTTTTTTTCAAAAAGATTACAATACCAAAAAAAAAAAAGATTAGAAAGACATTTTTTGGCATTATCACTTTGAAGAATACGAACATGAATTGAAAATTGAGTATGTACTTTGTTAACAAGCCAAGTGGCTATTGAATAATCATCTACAAAAGTAACGAAGTACTTTAAACTCAACTTAGAAAAAGTAGGACATGGATCCCATATATCAAAATGAACTAACACAGACAACTGAGAAGTCTATTTATGGACTCTCGGATGATAACTAATAAGGTGCAATTTGCCAAACTGACATGACTCACACTTAAGACTACATAAATAATGAAACTAGGATCTAACTTCTTTAAACTTTCCGATGAGAGGTGGGCCAAACAACAATGGATCTGATGTGGGGAAGCCGCAAAAGAAGCAACATTGGTATTATCATCAAATAAGTATAGCCCCTTGACATATGTCATTTACTAATCATCTTCCTCGTCTTCAAGTCATGAAAAACATAGGAACCGAGATATAAAGTTACTGAACAATTGTATGTTTTGGTACTGACAAAAAAAAATTGTATGTTTTGGTAAGATGACTGACATACATAAGATTATATGGAAAACTTGGGAGAAAAAAAAATGACTAAAGATAAATATATGGAGGATGTTAGGGGAATTGTGTCTATCCAATTTATTGTGAATAATAAATCACCAGCTAATATAATATTGGAGATAGCCTCGTGAAAGTTAGAAAAGATACTTGAAACTCTAGTCATATGATCGGTAGAACCTGAATCTTTAACCCAAAGGCGAGAAGTAAAAGAAAGGCATGATGTTGTATTACCTATTTGGACAAGTGGAGGAGGACCATGAAACTAGCTTAGAAATCTATAAATGATTGTACCTAGCAAATTCCTTCTTCGTCGTTCTAATCACCTTTCTTGTTTTAGAGGGCTACATAGAGGTACTAGATTCTATTGCATCGGCTACATTAGCTGCATCTAGTTGAGGCGGCCTTTCGTGAAGCTTATAACAGAATCTTTGAATGTGTTCAAGTAAACTGTAGTAATGACAAGTCCAGATAAATTCGATATTACCTCATGTGTCACTGTAAGTATTACTATATGAGGGTGGTTGGCCTCTACCAAAACCTCGGCCACCACTACGACCTTGACCACTACTATAATTTCCTTGGGCTGCCAACATTGAGCTATAACCTGTGAAGAATCCATCCCTAGGTAGTTTACATGAGGCTTTCAAGACACGAGCAAACATCTCAGTGAATGTCCAAGTTTTTGGGAACGAACTACATCATATTTTGGTCCTAGTCATTTCAAAGACCCATAATAGCCAATTGCTCTCGTTGTTCCAACATTTTCTTAACACTAGAGGTAATGGATAGCAGAGAATTAAGCTCCTCATATATCCGTTTAAAATTAGTAAAATACTAGGTTAGTGGCCGGCCCTTTCTATTAACCCCATACAATTCTTGGGATACTTTATAAATCCTTAAAGATTATTTTGCCTAGAATAAAGGAAATTCAAGTAGTCCCACAACTCCTTCATTGCATAAATTTGTAACCAAATCTGCAACTTGGGATTCCATAGAGTTCAACATTTGATCAAGAATTTTGGCATTCATAGTTTCCCAATCTGTATAAGAGGCAGACCTATTACTTGTTAGATGATTATGTTGCTCTCTCCCGGTCAATACTAACAGCAGGATTTTCCTCCATTGTTGAAATTCTTACTTCCTCTTTGTCAACTAGAGGATGTAGACACAACTTTGGCCACTACGCCTTTATTCTTTGCCATAACCCAATGTGTACAAAAATAGCACAAGAATTCTCAACACAATAATCAAACTCATATTCCACCGACCATAATTAAATTTAATAAATTATCTCGATTTGTTTCAAATAGTTCAAATCTCTACCACACTTCAATCGAATTCATTTGTATCATGCAAACATATAACAAAACTACAGATTATGCCCAAACAAAAACCACCTTATCCAACATCAATTTCGAGGTGAATAGGGCAAGCAACCCCCTCAAGCAAGCTGTTGCTTTTTTTGTTTTTTTTTTAAAGAACATAGAGAACAACAAATACACAAACGAACCCTAGAGGACCAAGGAACTTAGATTAGCGACCACTGAGTGCAAATCAACTCGAAGGGAGGGACGTGAGCTCAACTGGCATAAGATCTTGGCTGGTCAATGTTACGTCTAGGATGAACAAGAACACGCGATGCCAGATGACACTAAATTTGAGCTAGACAAGATTAGACAACGTCGGATCTAAGCCAACAATTCTCCCTGCTATCAAATCTAGACTCAACAAGGCTGGGCGGTTCTAGATTAGACTGGACAACACTTGCCAATGTTAGATTTGAACTTGCAATGACTAGATTTTTTATTTTTTATTTTTATTTTTGGTGACTTTGATACCATGTAGAAATTGATATAGAACAAAAGAAGAGAGCATACAAATTGATTAGTGTTTGTCACTCCTCACACTTTAATATTAATTAAATAACACTTAATGACCATAATAACCTTCTCAGTATTAATGATCAAAATAACCCTCTCACACTTTAACACGTAATTTATGTTACTTTGAAAATATTTTGAGTTGAATATGGTGCAAATGGTGGATCTGCTGCTCAACTCACATCACATAAATTTTGAGCTTAAAAGAGTAGGGAAAAGCTTAGTCAAAGAGTTGCGACTTTGCTTTAAATGTACGATAATCCATGCAGGTGCAAATTCTGGGTGCATGAATAAGTGGATTATGAAGTGGATAAGAACGTATATTTTTATGTAATCTCCATAAATATAAATTCAAGAAATCACGTAGGAAGTAAAAGTTCGGAAAAAAATGAATAACAAAATGAACAAGAGAGAGCTGCACAAGGCACTCGATTTTCTGTGAGTATCGGGAGACCCTAATCGTAGTGTTCATGTTTGCTTTTCATCGACAAGTGCGGCGGTGCAAGATTCTAAGAAAGTTTTTGAGCTATTAGTAATGACCTTATCACCATAGATTTTGTTACTTGATTAGAAAGAAGGGGCAGCCGAAGCCCGAGGGTTGCATAGGAGTATTGAATGTTGTTATGTTGCGGATGTTGAGAGAGATCTCGAGGTTGGTTTAGAGCCTGGTAACTTGAGCTGCAACTTTCGCATGTCTCGTGAACAGTTCATTTCTAATAGAGGATGGATGTTTTGACGATAAAATTTGAGGTCTTAGATTCCAATTGCATCTGCTTTGTTATTTCCAATGTTAATCGGGTGCTTGGTAAATCTGGTCGAGTGTTGAGGTTTCGCAGCTCTTTCAGTTCGTGCAGGGTCTCACCAGCAAATGCATTCCAAGTGCAAGGACAGACCCATGTAGGACTCGAAGCTTGAAAGTCCAACGAGATTTAAAGGCAAATTCAATGGGTAGTATCAGAATTGTTATTTTTAGACCCAGTTTTAGATCTTGTTATACCAGCACGCAGGATTCTTCTTCTTCTTCTTCCTCCTCTATCTCTCTCTCTCTCTCTCTCTTCTTATTTGCCTTTTTCTAGGGGGAAGAAGTATCGAGGATGCTTTTAAATCAGCCAAGGAGTCCTTTTTGAATTTTTCGCCTCTATAACAATATTATTGTTTATGTTTTCAAAGTTAGGCAGTTTCAATGTTTAATCAATAAATATGTGATTAGAAATTGGCTTTTGCTTGTTCTTCTTTTCCTTTTGTAGTGTTTTATATTTGACTTTCATTTCCAAGTATATGAATGTGGTACTTTTATGGTCATCATAGAGATTCTTTTCTATTTTGAAATTTAGAACGGAAGGCTATAAGAAAAGGCTCTTGTAAGTCAAAAAAACATGTCCCATATTCAATCCTATGGTTATTCATTGTGATGAGACTGAACTAGAGAATTTCTGCCATAACTGATTTTTGATAATTGTTTGATATTGGCTTATGACAACAGTTTAAAGAAAATTCAATAACGACAAGATCTCAAGCACGCTCTGTACGTGTACTTTTATTTTCTTTCTCTCAATAAGATTAGGAAGATTTGATGAACAATTTTTCCAATGATTGTTTTATTTTCTAGAATTAAAGAGAGAAGTGGGTTCCATGGGCAATGAAAAATTGCTACGTTTTAAGAGTAAAGTGAAGTGGGCCATAAGTGAAAAGTGGAATAATTTTTTTTTTCATAATCTCAAGGAAGAACAATTATTATTGGCTCAGGGGTGGTGGGTCCTCCCGCTTAAGTGTCACTGGGGGTTTACGGCGCGGGCATTTGGCACTGCAGTTCTGCTCCTCCAATACAAAAAAAAAAAAAAAAAAAAAAAAACAATTATTATTGGCTTAATTTTAATATTCTAAGGATCACTATGGTCATTTCTAGATTAGACACTAAGTTTGAAAGTTGTCGCTTCTTTCAAATGATCATTCTAAAGTATCCGTGACATTTAGATTATTTTTTTTTTTATATTTTCTTAATTAATGTAGAATCCGTGGATTAATTGCTCGATTGAAGCATGAGCGGCTTCGGGCTTCAGTTAAGTAGCATTTAGAGAAACTTTAGTTGGAGACAAAGATCCCCACCACATTATGCTAAAAAAGAATCAATGCTGGAGCTTAAATTCACAATTAGGACTCTTAATTAAAGAGAAATTTCGGAATAAATGTTGGAAATGAAGTCAATTTTTCAAAAAAGTATTGGTCTGGTTCGGGGGGATTTGGTCCACTGATCCAAGTAAGTCATTGGAAAAAGAATCGGGGCGACCTTGAACCCGATCCATGCCCCGTGACCCGGGCCGACCCGTTTTCGGACGAGGAGGTCCGGGGCAAAGACCAACGCACAGGTGGCCACCTCAATGACGGCGAATCTTCTGCTTGCTTTCTTTCGCATTTTGCCTATAAATTATATATCATCAAATCAACGACCTCGTCAGCTTTTCATACGGAAACAGAGTCCAAATCAAATCCGCCTTCCCCTCAGGCGAAGAAAATAAGGAACCACAAGAACAGAGAACAGACAAAGCCAGCCTTGCTTTTTGGGTTCCTCTCGCCCAATCATCTCGACTTGCGTCCCTCCCCCGCCCTCCCCCTTCGCATTTCGGCGAAAAAGTGATCTTTCGCGCTTTTCATCGACTCTTGTTTCTGGGTTTTCTAGGGCTTTGTCGGGAGGAGACGTGGGCGGAGGGGTGTGGTGGGTTTTTCTTTTCTTGGGTTCCTGAATCGGAGCTGATTTTGTGTTGGTTGCGTTACTCGAATCTGCGTTTGGGTGGGTGGGTGGGGTGTGTGCTGATTGTGGGTTTTTTTGTTGCTTGTATTAAGGCCCTTGCGAGTGTTGGGTTCGTTGACGAGTGATAATGATGGATAACAATAACTGGAGGCCGACGCCGCCGGCCGGTGTGGGAGGCGGGGGCGCTGAAGCTGCGCTCGACGGGGCCGATTGGAGGGCTCAGTTGCCGCCCGAATCGCGGGATAGGATCGTCAACAAGATGTGAGTGCCTCCTTCCTTGGCTTGGGTTTTTTAATGTCTCATCGTTTTGCAGGGACAAGTGTGGAGTTCATGAGGGATCCTTGCTTAGGAGTGATTTCCGAGGGTTTAGTATGTTAAAGGAAGTAATGGTTTTGCAATATGGTCCTGTTAATTGGTCGAGGCCCAACATGAATTCTGAGGAATCTTTCGCTGTAAATTCTTTTTGGTTAGATAGTTTAGGTTAGGTTTAGTATGTCGCAATGTGGGATTTAGCAGGTATCTAGTGGGGCCACTCTTGTTATTGTATTTTGGATGTAATTCTTTCTTAAGTGTAGAGGTAAGGTTTGGGAGGAAATCAATTGCAGGATGATTTCCTGTTATGCTGGTAACAAAAATTCATGTATCCGGAACCTGAGGAATTTTAAGCGTCTCATTGCTTGTAGGTTTTATTATTTTGTATTAGTCTCAGATTTATTGGTCTGGATAAGCTGTTACTAGAAGAGGTATGTGGACAATGAGGTGCTAATGAGGGGTTGGGGTAAAGTTGTCGGTTCTTGTATATGAAGCTTTGCTTGGGAAATGGTTGTGTTGATTTAATGGGGAGAAAACTAGAACTGGAGGAGGGTACTTGGTTTCAAAGATACGGAGTAGATGACTAAATCTAGTTGAGGAGAACATGGATTCGACATTGAGCAAGGATGGGATGCTTTCGAAAGCAGACTTTCTATTAGAGTTGGGGAATAGTAGGAGTACTATGTCATGGGATGACATATGCTGTGGAGGCACTGCGTTCAAACAGTTATTCCTGGATGGGTATGCACTAGAAAGAAACAAGAGAGCTAGGGTGGATGATTGTTGGGAGAAATGACGTGGGAGATTAATATCTTGCGTAGTGCTCTAGATTAGAAGCATGAAGCTTCTTGAATTTTTTTGGGTTGTCTTATCGAGCGAGGTTAGATTTGAGGACGATAGGCTACGTGGAATTGCTTTGACTCTGGGAACTTTTTCTGTCAAATGCTATTCTTCTGATCTCCTTCTACTCAGATGCTATTACTACAGATTATGCTTTTACCATGTACATCTATTTGGAATGTCAAGGTCCCATTGAATGCTTTGTTTTTTGCTTGAGATGCTTGGGGATGTATTCTTACTTTGGATAATGCTCAGAGGAGAGGAAAATACAGGCTAACGGGTGTTTTTTGTGCAAAGACTGAAGAAGAGAGCATGAATCACTCAATTTGACATTGTACCTGCACCAGAAAGATTCTGGGCTGCAGTTTTTGCAATATTGGGAGTGAACATTGCGACATGAAATTTGGGCTTGGAGAGGGGCTTTCAGTTTGTGGTTTGGAAAGAAAGTGATTACTATTTCTCCTTTTTTTGGGCTCATTTGGAGAGAGAGAGAGGAACAAAAGGGCATTTCAAGAAATTGAATACTTGTGGGATTCTTTTTAGGGATAATTGGTTGTACACTCCTCACTTTTGGTAGCAGGAAAGTCCAGTTTCATACGTCTAGTTTGTTGGAAATGTTAAGAAAAGTCTTTTGTCCATGAATTTGTTTATGGTTGGCTTCTACCTAAAGCCATTCTGTTAGGGGTGCCACCCCTTTGGTACCTTCTTAATGAAATCTTATTTGTCGTTGAGGATAGAAAAAATTATTGGTAAGAAGAATTTCGTCTCAAGTGCAAATCTCTTTTGATATGCAGAATGGAGACCTTGAAGAGACACCTTCCTGTTTCTGGTCCAGAGGGTTTGCAAGAACTCAAGAAAATTGCCGTGCGGTTTGAGGAAAAAATTTACACTGCTGCAATAAGCCAGGTATTATATGATGTCCATGCCTTTTGTGATTAATTGGTACGGAGTTTCTATGTGGATAGAGGATGCATAAACAAACTGGATTGGCTTGTGCTTAAAATTAAGAGAAGCGTTCTTTTTTTATCTGCATAATTTGTTGAGAATTTTTATCATTCATGCATGCATCCATATAGTAACTGGAACTGTTAAATATTTACGTTTAGCTTTGCCCCAGGGAAATTAGGTTTACTCATTGCTGTAATATTGTGCTAAGGTTTTATATATGCTTCATTTTCTTTCCAATTTGATTAAGTGATGAAGTGATTTCTGTTTCCTTTCCCTTTTAGTCCGATTATTTAAGGAAGATATCTTTGAAGATGCTGACAATGGAGACAAAGTCTCAGAATACCATACCTAATGCTTTGCCATCTAACCCTGCTGGGAATAGCAGTAAGGACCCGGGTACGACTTAAGTTCCTGTTATTTGGTATCATTAATGTACGAATTAGAATTTTCGTTTTGTTATCCCCTCATATAGTGTTTATTCATTTATGTAATTGTACTTTTTTTTTGTATACATAGTTTTTGGGGGACATTACAACAGGAGTCTTGAAACTTGTTATGATAGAGGCATTTGAGTCCTAAAACTTTTATTTTGTGCACTTAAGTCCTAAGACTTGTGATAGTCATTTACTTTAGCTCTTCTGTGAGCTCTGTTGGCTCCATTAGGTTTTAGTGGACAGAAAATCTAGGTGGCCTTTTTTTTTATAATATTAACAGGCACTTTGGTTTAAGAAAACCATAAAAGAAAGCCATGTGAAATCTTCCATCCGACTTAAAATTGACAGAGTTAATGGAATGACTAAAGGGCATCGACATTTACAAGTTTTATGCTTAAATGCACAAAATGAAAGTTTAGGACTTAAGCGCATTAGCATAACAAATTTTAGGACTTGCCCTGTTGTTGCTTTTACTGGGCTTTACATAGTATACATGTATACTCACTACAAGCCATGCTGCTTGTGGATTTTCATTGTAGTAACCTGAATTTAATAAATTTTTTCCAATCTTGCTCATTTGTAACCTCAAATGCACATTGATACCATGGGCAGTGGCACATTTCAATATCTCTTTTAAATTTGTAATATATTGATTAAAGAACTAAAAATCAGTTTGTTTCATCAGTAGAATTAGATTTGCATTTGTGAAGAGCAAGTTTTTCAAAGAGTGGCAGCAAGACTTAAGTTTTACTAGAAAGGGAAAAATGCTTGCATCTTTTGTAACTTCCTCCCACTTTTTTGGCCTCAAATTTTATCTTTCTTATTTGTTAAAGTGAGTCTCCTATGGCATCAGAAGATGTGTGCTTGAAAAGATGATTAACTTTCTCCTTTATTTATTTATTTATTTTTGTAAATTTCAAGATCAATTCAAGTACATAAATTTCACGAAGACTTTTATTTAGTATTTGTTGAAAAGAAAATGAGTGGTCATTGTTTGTCTGTGTTTGCATGTCCATTATCCATCCAGTATCACTTGCTCAGAAAATTTCAAGTTGGAATACATAATGGTCTAAGGTGGTACTTGTGGTGCATTTATCTCTCATTCAATTGTCTCTTGTGCTATTTGTAGTTAATGCTGCTGTACTGAATTGGTTGGTTTCTTGATTGACTGACATGACTTGTATATATTGTATGTCATCTCAAGTTATGCAGTCACAAATTCAAAATCAAAGCCAATCAATTCCTAATTCCTTAGCTGTGAATCAGCCTCAAGCACGTCAACAGTTATTGGTTCAGAATATTCAGAATAATGTTCCATCTGGAGTTCAGGCTTCAGCCAGTCTATCGTCTACATTGCCATCTGTCTCTGGCTTGAACCAATCTTCCATCCCGAATACTATTGGACAAAACAACAACATGCAAAATATGCCTAGTGTTTCTCAGAACTCACTGGGGAACTCAATGGGCCAAGGTCTCAATAGCAACATGTTCGTAAATTCTCGGCAACTTCAAGCTAGGCAACAGATGGTTTCCCAACAGCAACAACAACAGTCTCAGAATTCACAGCAGTATATTTACCAGCAGCAGCAATACCAACAGCAGCTTTTGAAGCAGAAGCTTCAGCCGGTCCCACATGCGCTCATGTCATCTCAATTCCAACAACAGCAACAGCAACAGCAACAGCAGCAACAGAATATGCTACAGCCGACTCAGCTGCAGGCTTCTCAGCAGTCTGTCCTCCAAACATCTTCTGTCATGCAGCCGCCATCAATGCAACCAGCTCCTCTAGCTGGTCTCCAACAAAATCAACAGTCTTCAGTTCCACAGTCAACCCAGTCCATGCTTCAGCAACATCAAGGTCTGAGGCAACAGCAGTCTCAGCAGGCTGTTCATCAACAGCAAGCATCTTTGTCACAGCAGCCAATGTTGACTTCACAGCAGCAACAGCAGCATCAGCTTTCAAGTCAACAGATGATGCAGCAGAACCAGTTGGCCGGTCAACAAAATAACATGGGAGATATGCAGCAGCAGCAGCAGCAGAGATTGCTTAACCCACAGAATAATCTGCAAAACATCCAGCAACAGCAGCAGCAGCAGCAGCAGTTGATGCCTCAACAAAACAATCTCACAAATATTCATCCTCAGCAAATGGCTCCTCAAAGTAATGTTCCTGGGTTGAATCAGCAGCAACAAATGGTTGGGTCTCAATCTGGTAACTCTAGCATGCAGGTTGGTCAGCACCAAGTTCACGTGCTTCAACAGTCCAAAGTTCCTGTACAGCAACAAATACAAGGTGGCGCATCAAATTTGCTAGCCTCTCAAGGACAACAATCACAAGCTCAGCCAATGCAGCAACAGTTGATGTCACAGATTCAACAGCAACCTGCACAATTGCAGCAGCAGGTGGGCCTGCAACAACAGGCCAATTTATTGCAGCGAGATATGCATCAGAGACTTCAAGCATCTGGATCATTGGTTCAACAGCAGAATGTGATTGATCAGCAAAAGCAATTGTACCCATCACAAAGACCCCTGTCAGAGACATCAACAAGTAAGTCTCTCTGGTAACTGTTCTAGTTTTGGTTCTTTCTTCCTATGTTCTCTGGCAAACAAAATATTCTTGGATCTTAAATGATAGATGAAGAGTTATTCTTCTACTTTTGTAGTGTCTATTGATAGCTCTGCCCAAACGGGGCATTCGGTTGGGGGTGACTGGCAAGAGGAGGCTTACCAAAAGGTTTTGCGGCACTGTTTTGTTTTATTCATTAAATTTTATGGAATGCATGTATTATGTGTGATACTTCTCATATTTTTCTACAGGTTTTAATAGTTTGTTGGTGACTGACCTTTCTTGCTAGACTTTACATATATGATTTAGTAGGATACAAATGTACAAAGGCACAGATAAGAGTATTAGTAGTTTTATGAGGTCTAGCCAGGGAAAGGAATTCATTCACATGAGATATTGGTTTGGAAATTGACTTGATAGCAAATATAGCTGTGAGACAGAAATGGGTATTTGGCAACAGAATGTCGATAGCATAATCTTTTGTCCAAAGTATCAGAATGTGGGGAAGTTGCATAATGAACTATTTGGGGATAGTAATGTGGCCTCGTGCACTAACCAGTATGACAATAAGAACTGCTGAACAGGAGCCAATTCCTTGCTAGAATTTGTATAACATCATACATTTTGGTGACAGGAATTTAAATCAGAGAAATATGAAAGCCCTTGAGTGGAATTTGGTTAGCCAATTCTTTACATAGTGTAGTATGGACAGGTGCTTATGGTTTGTAAACCTAGGAATCCCTCCACCAAAGATGAATTTCTAATTACGTAGTGACTCCGGGCCAGTCGCATTAACATTTATCTAACAATTCTTGTTATAAAAAACTGCAATGTCTAGCCAAGCTTATATGTTGTGAGGATCAGGTATCGATAATGCTGCTATTAATCTGTAAGTTAAGCCGAAGTTGCCACAGAGTGCTTTCTGATCAGCATTCCCCTTTTTCTCATGACATTATGAAGAGGGAAAAAGAGTAGTTTTGTGCAATGGAAAGAGAAGTTATTTAACTACTGAATCGTGTTTACTTAAGAATGTTTCTGTGTTGCGTTAAGATTGCTGTTTTTCCTTTATTAAGGAGTAATAAAAGATAAAGCCATTGATGTCTTAATGTAGAAAAGAAATTGCCATAATTTTGTCTGTGTCAGTTAATCTCCTTTTCCTGTTTTACTTGCTTTTTTTAATGTTATCCAGGTGGTGGTTGGCATTCTGATGAAACAGTAGCTTTATGCAAGTTGCTAATCTTTATTATTCTTCATACTTGGCTTATGCATAAATTATACTGATACGGTCTAGTCTGATATAAGAGTTGAGCTTTATTTAGATATTTATTGTGAGTACTAACATGTGATTATCTGTTTCCAGTAATTCGAAAATGTCGAATTCATTTTGTCCTCTCTTTCATTCTTCTTCCTGTTCCTTATTTCACGTTTCTTTGCTCTTGGAAGATGATTGTAGCTAAAAATGTATAGATCATATGATAATTAGCCTTGGAGAAATACTATCAGTGGAACTTACTGTAAGTTGTCTGCTGGTAATGTGAGTGTCTGCAGTTATTTTTCTCAATAAAGTATTGGAAGATATATGTTATTTGATTGGTAGAAGAAAACGACCCGGGAGGAGTTTGGATTGATCAATACACTACTTATTTTTGTTGCAGATGAAATCCATGAGGGATGCATATTTACCTGAATTGACTGAGATGTACCAGAAAATCTCTATGAAGTTACAGCAGGTATGTCCGAGAAAGTTATTGCTTAATTTTGATTCCTTCCTAATTTGTTACATGGAGTAAACATTTCTTAAGAAAGGCAGACTAATAATTGATTTTTAAATCTTTAAATGGTCTATCATCCTTTTTGATCTCTTTCTTATCATATGTTATTCTTATACATTGCAGCATGAGTCTCTTCCGCAACAGCCAAAGACAGATCAGCTTGACAAATTGAAAAGTTTTAAATTGATGTTGGAGCGCGTAATTAGTATTTTGCAAGTTAACAAAGCTGATATAGCGCCTTCTTTCAAGGAGAAGCTGGTTCATTATGAGAAACAGATTATAAACTTTATCAACACAAGTAGGCCCAGGAAAGTGGCTATGCAGCATGGGCAACTTCCCCCTCCTCATATGCACTCGATGCAGCAGCAGCAGCAGCAGCAGCAGCAATCGCAACCTCAAATTACTCAAGTGCAGTCACATGATAATCAAATGAACCCTCAGTTACAATCAATGAATTTACAAGGATCTGTAGCATCAATGCAGCAGAACAATATGGGAAATTTGCATCATAATTCCATGTCTTCTTTGTCTGGGGTTTCAAATGCACAGCAAACCATGATTAGTTCACTACAGCCGAATTCCAATATGGACTCTGGACAAAATAATGCCCTGAATACAATGCAGCAGGTTGGTATGGGACCTATGCAGCAGAATCCTGTTAGTGCTCCACAGCAGGTGAACATGAGCACCATGCCACAACAGGGTGGGGTAAACATGTTACAATCAAATGTTAACACCCATCAGTCTAATTCCAATATGCTTCAACATCAGCATATCAAACAGCAACAGGAACAACAGATACTACAGACACAGCAGCAGTTCAAGCAACAGTATCAGCAACGTCAAATGCAGCAACAAATCAAACAACAGCTTCTGCAGCAGCAGCAGCAGCAACAGCAGCATCAGCATCAGCTACAGCAGGCTAAGCAGCAGCTTCCTTCACAACTGCAGACTCATCAAATACCACAACTTCATCAGGTGAATGATGGAAGTGATATAAAAATAAGACCAAGCATGGGAGTGAAGCAAGGAGTCTTTCAGCAACATCACTCAGCGACACAGCGCTCCTCTTTTCCGCATCAACAGCTGAAATCAGGAACTTCATTTCCTACCTCTTCCCCTCAGCTTCTCCAGGCTGCATCCCCTCAAATTCCGCAGAATTCATCTCCACAGATTGATCAGCAGAATGCGCATTCTTTAACTAAAGTTGGAACTCCTTTGCAATCTGCAAATTCACCTTTTGTTGTTCCATCTCCAGCTACTCCCTTGGCTCCATCGCCCATGCCAGGGGAGTCTGAGAAACCTATATCTGGCGTTTCCTCCCTTTCTAATGCTGGAAACATTGGAAATCAGCAACCAAGTGCTGCCCTAGCACCAGCCCCTTCCCTTGCCATCGGCACTCCTGGTATATCGGCTTCGCCCCTGCTCGCAGAGTTTGGTCCAGACGGTGCTCATGGTAATGCATCTGCTGTTGTCTCCAGCAAGTCAACCGTGACTGAGCAGCCTATTGAGCGACTAATTAAAGCGGTTAGTCAAGCAAGATTTTTATTCCTACCCTTACTATTAATTGGTGTTGTTCATTACCTCTGCGTGCATAAGATTTAAAACATTTGGGTGTGGTAAAGCTGTTGTTATTCATTTCAGGTTAAATCAATGTCACCCCAAGCATTGAATGCTGCAGTCAATGACATTGGTTCAGTTGTTAGCATGGTTGATAGGATAGCAGGATCAGCTCCTGGAAATGGATCTAGGGCTGCTGTTGGTGAGGATCTAGTTGCTATGACTAAATGTCGCTTGCAAGCCAGAAATTTCATGACTCAAGATGGGACATCTGGAAATAGGAAAATGAGGCGTCACACAAGTGCAATGCCTTTGAATGTTGTATCATCAGCTGGCAGTGTAAATGATAGTTTTAAGCAGTTCACAGGTGCAGAGTCTTCTGATTTGGAGTCAACTGCAACATCCAGTATCAAAAGGCCAAGGATTGAGGTATCCATCTCTCTCTCTCTCTCTCTCTCTCTCTCTCTCTCTCTCTATTGGTCCTTTTATCTGCGGTTTTGTATTTGAGTGCAGAAAGTTCTTGTGAGAATGAAATACCCATTTTGCTTCCATGCTTGACTTGGTTACCTGAATGGTTAATCTTCCTGCGGGTCTGTAGATGCCTTTAACTCAGCAGTATGGACAGTATTTGTTTGATCACACGAATTGTCATAAGACAAGACAGTTTCACAGGAACTAGATCTGGATGGCAATACAAGGGTATCAGTAAGATTTCTTGATGGCCAACGTGTCTAATTATGTTAGAGCATAGATTGGACTGGAGTAATTGCAGAATAGTTGTTGCCAAAGGCAAGAGCAAATGAATGGTCTTTGTGGAGTCTTAAACAAAGATAAATATATCTGGCAGTATCCCAAATGTCTTCTTTTAGAGTAGTTGCTTTTAATTATTGACATTCAAAAGTTAGGATTGCAGCATGCTTTTCAACAAAAACTTGGTAGTTAAATTCATATAACTTCATTTAGAAAGAGAAAGAACTTGGTACATATGAGCAAATAGTTAGATATAATATATGTTATAATCGTGTTTCCAGTTGGGGTTTCTCCACAACTAGAGGCTGCCTTGGCTATTTAGTGAAGAAACCCAAATGCCTCATGTTTGTGCAATTGTATCATGAACAAAATAAGCAAAAGTACACGAGATATACTAATCTATATTGTTTTGACTTCAGAGTTATGCACAAATACGAGAGTTGTCTTGGGTAAAATCTCAAGAATGATATAACATTTAGAGGCATATCTTGTGCCTTCCCTACATTGCATGACCCATGATATTATTCACCCTTCTCCTTGTCCATTGAGTTGGTTTTGGGTTTTACTTCTCAAATTCAGTTATCAAAAATGATTGGACATGGATCTTTTTCTTTTCTTTTTCAGGCAAACCACGTCCTGTTGGAAGAAATAAGAGAAATAAATCAGCGTCTTATAGATACTGTGGTAGATATTAGTGATGAAGATGTTAATCCAAGTGCGACTGTTGCTGTCGCGGAGGGAGGGGAGGGAGTCATTGTCAAGTGCTCTTTCAATGCTGTTGCTCTGAGCCCAAACTTGAGGTCACAGTATGCTTCAGCACAAATGGTAGGCTTTGTACCCTATACAGTTCGACTTTATCATGAGAGAGATGCCATGTTGCTGACCTTTTATGTGCTCTTTTTGTAATAGTCACCAATTCAGCCTTTACGGTTGCTTGTACCTACAAATTACCCCAATTGCTCCCCTGTGCTTTTGGACAAATTTCCTGTTGAAGTGAGGTAAGGCAATGGGCATTGTTCTTTTCCTTTTATGTCCTGGGTAAAATCATTATTTAAGTATGGGAGGCATTTGAACATCAAATACTCTATCTTAGAGAGCTTGCATCTGTTGTGACTTTTCAGTAAAGAATATGAAGATCTTTCCGTTAAGGCGAAGTCAAGGTTCAGCATATCCCTCCGAAGCCTTTCACAACCGATGTCACTTAGGGACATAGCAAGAACTTGGGACGATTGTGCCCGTGCGGTTATTTTGGAATATGCTCAGCAGAGAGGGGGAGGCAGCTTCAGCTCAAAGTATGGGACTTGGGAGAACTGTTTGAGCGCTGCATAATTCTTTTTGCCACCTGTGCCAATATTGAGGGAGAGCTGCTTTCGGGGTTCCTTACCAGAAAAGTATCTTGCTGGTCAAGGTCGATGTTGACATGAAGCTGTTTTAAGACGGATTCTATAGCTTGGAAGGTATGGAAAAAGAGCTTGCATTTCTGAATTTTTTCGGGCCATTGGGATATTTGTGCTAGATCGAAACATCTGGCAGTCGGGAATATGTATATTATGCATGTCATTTAAGCCAAAAGGATGGGTTTGTTGCTGCACGTATGTCTTGAATACTCACTGATGTGGTGTGATGTTTGTATTATACCGTTCTTCCTTTCTCACATATTTGCGATGTTAGTTTCAGATCCTTTCTTGTTAACCTGTAAGTTATCATTTTGCCGAGTGGATGGGGTTCCTGGTTTCAAGATTACCCATGCTATCCGTTAGAAGTTCAGTTCATTTCTAGTTTGCGTTCGTGTATTTGTTGGAGATATATACATGGCTAAATAAGAATCTAGGGACATTTGTTCGGTTCCTTCGCATTGGATGCATGTCGAATCTCACTCTTTGGAGCTAGAAATTGGTGTTGTCTGATCCCCCCCAACTCATTTCTTTCCATGGTGTAGGGAGAGTTCAACGAATTGGAAAAGTTAACAGTTTGAAATTGTAAAGGTGGTGAAGTTTGTGAAATTGAAATGGTACTTTTGACTTCTCAACAGAATTTAAAAAGGGCACATATACGTGCACGTGCATTCACTTTCACAGGACTAGCGTTGCGATAAGAAAATGTAAAACCTAGTTCAAACCTCTTTTTGGGTCATGGCCCTTAAGACTGAAGTTGCCAACTTTCAAATGAAGTGCTCTGAGGAAGTTTTGGTAATTGTGGAGGTAAAATTGGTTAATATCATGGGTTAAAATGACATTGTATTAGCCGTGGTGAGCCACGTGTTGAGACTCCACCGAAAGACCAAAAGCTGTGGAACTCTTCACATAAATGTTCCCAAGGCCCTATTAATGTTTGTAAATGGAGATGGGCCGGGGCTTCCCAATCTCTATTCCTGTTGAAAATTGCCCTTAAAACACCTGATATGGCATGCTTACTATGCTTTGGGAATTGTGCGCTTGCTATATTAATCCGTTAATGCGACGAGTCAATGTAAAAGCGATGATATTGTTTAGGGTTAATACCTTTAAAAATCTTAACTTAGTACATTTATAATAAATTTATTTCAAATTAATTTTTTTAACACAAAAAAATCTCGAATTTGTATACTTACAAATTTACTTGAACTAATTTTTTTATCACTAAAAATCTCAAAGTAGTATTCATGTGACATATTACCATTTGTCGGCTTCCGTTAAATTTTACTGTTAAATTTACTAACTCAGATGACACATGGTGATGTGAGATGGTAAGTTCACGTGGAAATCCATAGGATTAATATTACAAAAAAACCAAACTAATAAAGTCAATTTGTCACTTGGTATGGGGTTTTTCGTGATATTTACCTACGGATATCTATGTCACCATGTGTCATTTGGATCAGCAAATTTAATAATAAAATTTGACGGAAACTTAGGAGGATAAATTTATCACAAGTGTACAGATTTTGGACTTTTAGTAGTAAAAACATTAATCTACAATAAATTTATCATAATTGTACCAGTTATTAATCCTATCATTTGTTGGGCACAAGGCTGAATACGTGTGTTGAGGTTTTAGAGAGATTGCAGAAAAAAAGAAAGGAATAAGATTACGATGACACAGCTGATGAGCGAATTACCCACTTCATCAGCTTGCAAAGAGCAAACTGCCATTTGATAAAAAGCTCTCATTTTTCTTCACGCATTCTTCTTGTCGGAAAGATCATGGAATGAATTTTAGACCGTGTCCGAAATATGCTGGTCCAGACCCACTTACGATCCGGAAGAAATGCTGAGCGGGCTCGAGAAATGCTGTAAATGCTTGTCTAAAGCCCACTCGATCTTCAATTTCTTCCAGCGCCGGCAATAGCAGCAGGACAATCGAAACCCGTCCGAGGCGACAAGTTGGGTAACATCAACTCCCTGTAGCTGACACGATCCAGAAGAGAAGATCTTGGGCAAAACATGAAACCCGGCAAGCTCCTTCGCCGTCCCCATGACCTCAAACGCCAATGCCTCGCCGCCCTCCCTTCTACCGTCGACGCTCTCTTCTCCCTCCATTTCTCTTCGTCTGCCTCGCAAAGCGCCTGCGACCAACCCCAACTCGCCATCACCCCGCGGACGCTGTTGGGTTCGGTCCAGTCTTCTCAGTGGCATTTCGTCGAACAGGTCTCGGACCGCCTCACTCCCTCCCTGATTTCGACCACCCTCTCGGCTCTCGAGAAAAGGCCCGAACTTGCTCTCGGGTTCGTGACCCGCGTCGACACCGGGTGCTTAGACACGAGGACCTCCTGCCTCGCGCTCGCCATCGTTTCGCGGCTCCCGGATCCGAAGCCCGCGCTGCAGCTCGTGAAGAGGATCATCGGCAGCGTCGACGCCACCGTGAAAGAGGTCTTCGATGAACTGGTGAGGTTGCGCGGTCAGTCGGGCACGAAAAGTAGCATTGTCTTTGATTTCTTGGTAAGGGCTTGTTGTGATTTGAAGATGGGTCATGAGGCGTTGGAGTGCTTTGACATGATGAAAGAGAAGGGCATCTTGCCAAAGACCGAGACTTGTAATAGCATGTTGAGTCTATTATTGAAGTTGGACAGGAGAGAGACCGCTTGGGTTCTGTATGCCGAGATGTTTAAGTTGAGGATTAAATCGAGTGTCCACACCTACAACATAATGATCAATTTGTTGTGCAAGGAGGGAAAGTTGAAGAAGGCGAAGGAGTTTATTGGTTGGATGGATGGTTTGGGTATAAAGCCTAATGTTGTCACATACAACACGTTAGTACATGGGTATTGCTCGAAAGGAAGGGTTCAAGGCGCTCTAATGATTTTTAAGGCAATGAAAGCTAAAGGCATCGAACCGGATTCCTATACGTATGGACCAATCATTAATGGGATGTGTAAGGAGGGGAGACTTGAGGAGGCATCCAAATTTTTGGGTAAAATGTTGGAAGTTGGGTTAGTCCCCAGTGCTGTGGTTTATAATGCTTTGATCGATGGGTACTGCAACAAAGGGGATTTAGAGACGGCCTTGAGTTATAGAGATGAGATGGTTAGGAGGGGTATAAGGCCCACTATTTCGACATTTAACTTGCTTATTCATGCAATGTTAATGGACGGAAACACTCTTGAAGTTGATAACATGATGAGAGAAATGGGTGAAAAAGGGTTGGCTCCAGATGCCTTCACTTACAATATACTAATTAATGGGTATTGCCAGTGTGGCGATGCTAAAAAGGCCTTTGCTCTTCGTGACGAGATGTTGGTTAAGGGGATCCAGCCTACCCGAGTAACTTATACCTCACTTATTTATATTCTGGGTAGACGGAACAGAATGAAGGAAGCAGACGATTTATTTGAGAAAATAATAGGTGAGGGTATTCGTCCAGATGTTGTGATGCTTAATGCAATGATCGATGGACACTGTACAAATGGGAGCATGGAGCGTGCATTTTCGCTTTTGGAGAAAATGGATCAATTTAAGATTAAGCCTGATGAAGTCACCTACAATACACTAATGCAGGGACTTTGCAAGGAGGGTAAAGTTGAAGAAGCACGTGAGCTTCTAGGTGTGATGAAAAGAAGAGGGATAAAGCCTGATCACATCAGTTACAACACTCTGATAAGTGGTTATAGCAGACGTGGGGACATGAATGATGCTTTTAGGACACGGGATGAGATGTTGAATGTTGGGTTCAATCCCACACGTCTCACATACAATGCCCTTATTCAAGGTTTATGCAAGAATAAGGAAGGAGATCATGCAGAAGAACTCCTCAAGGAAATGGTTAATAAAGGCATCGCTCCAGATGATGCCACTTACATTTCACTGATCGAGGGAATAGGGGAAGTTCATAAACTGAAGGAAATGGTGACTCTTGAGTAATGAGTGAAAGAAATTATCCTATGTGGTGATAGCAAAGAGGTGTTTTCAAAAAAGTATGGTTGAGAGAAGTCTTTTCACCACCAGATTTTGGGGAAAGGTAATTCGGCAATTTTTTTTTTTCAATCCATTTCTGTGAGTGTAAGCAACAGATCATATAAATATAGGTAAAAATATTCACATGGGTCCAGAAAATAGTACTCGTCACTCAGTTTATTCATGTTTATATTATAGTGATTCTCCAAACAATGTATTGAGTTGTTTGAAGAGTTCATACTGAATCACGTGGCTGATCTAATATGTATAAAATGTGATTAGGGGCTTCTGTTTTTTGTCTGAAATTTTAACTACGTCCATGGCTCAGAACCAACTGCTTCTAGGCACAACAGTACAGAACGGATGCTTCAATCATTGGCAGAGTGGAGCCGACATTTTGCAATTTCTGTTTTGCTTTCTGAAATTGTTTACTGTGCAAAGGGTTATAAAATTGTCATCTCAAGGGTGGAGTGCACTGCTTTGCTGCAACTGGTTTATCATATAGCTGATATCTTCATCCTGCAAGTTGTGCATGCCATTCATTTTGGTAAGAATATATACCTGTGGTGAACCATGTACAAAAAAGATGGTATTTTTGTGCACCTTCATTGTCTGATTTTATTTATCATTGTTCTGTTTAGGGGACTAGGCTCTTGACGCTAATGTATTGATTAAGTAAATTCTTTAGTCGAACCCAAATGGACCCTTGCTGCTTTAGCGTCCATTTATTTTTTACTACATTTGATACATTTTTTGCTTGCTGCTTCTCTTTACATATATTCACTGCAAATATATTGATTTTCAGAAACATTATTCTTTCTAATTAGGTATGACTGATTGGAGGTTGAATTTCTTTGCTAGTGGAAATTCCTTAATCAGTGAGGAATAGTCATGATGGGGTTTACAAGTGATTCACGGATGTAATTGAGGAAAAGAGGGTGAGATTTTGCTTGAGTCAGCAATTCGGGTCATTCTGTCATTTTGTAGGACACTCGCTTCCATTACATGATGTGGATCACCAGGGGAAATAGCAATAGAGCTTTTTCAGACATGCGTAATACGTGTACTTATTATACATCTTACTTCAAACACTGGAGTACTAAGAGTAGAATTCGGAAGACGGGCCCAGTATGGGAAATACTGCAACAAGTTATGCTATGGCATCTCATATAGCCAAACAGATTAGGTAGTGGGTCGTTGAACTTAAGTAATATTGCTTGTTGATTTTGTGGTTATTGTCATTTCTACCCCTCGGGTATTTCTCTTTTAGAGCGTGCGACTGATCCCATTCAGGAGAGACTATCAATGGGCAGCACTTCTTCCTTATAAACAACCACAAACACAAGCTGCTGCTGCCCTTCTTCTCGCTATAATAGCAGCTGTAAAAAAGGCACAGAGGGTGATATGGAGATCACATAAGTCCAAATAAGAATCATTCGTGCATTTATCTTGTTAAAGAGAGAAATATATGCCTAGTTGAAATCCCCTACAAGGCTTCTTCAAGATGTTTTAGTCCATGAATGATGAGAATTCTCCAAATGAGGAACTGAACGCTTTTTATACTTCTTTGGTACAGTCCTAGAAAGCAGCAAGAACTCCAGCTGCGGAAGGGCATAATTTTTTTAAGCAAGCTGTGTCTTGTGACCATACCCCGACCATGTGGACAAGCCTAGGAAGAAGATAATGCTTGGGTACGTGATCTTCTTGCTTATGCACTAGTCTAGAAGATATCCTAGAATACCAAGGAGAACGGAAGAGAAGAAAGCATTCATAAGAAGACGATGAGGGCCATGTTTTTGACGAAGAAGCTGTCGCATGTTTGATGTTTTATTGCTGACTACGTAGTCTTGCAAGATATGCTGCATGTCAAGAACAAGTCAATTTCCCAGGCTTTTGGGAGGTTAAATTTACATTGTCTCGCTTGATTCATTGGACTATAGTTAGGAGCAGGAATGATCTCTGCCCAATAGAAAGGACATGAATCTGGCAT
This sequence comes from Eucalyptus brandiana, assembly GCA_014182725.1. Lineage (NCBI taxonomy): Eukaryota > Viridiplantae > Streptophyta > Magnoliopsida > Myrtales > Myrtaceae > Eucalyptus > Eucalyptus brandiana. The sequence continues at coordinate 57,171,480 of CM024675.1, forward strand.
GCAGAAACATCCATCCACATGATGCCCTCTTGCATAAATCATTGTATTCATCATATGTGATCATCCTGGACATTGCGTCTTACATTTATAGCATAGCGAAACTAAAATGATGTGAATTTTGGTCATATAACGTATGCCTCTTAGTTATTGCCTGGATCTAAATAGATATACCATGAACTATTACTGTTAGTAGTTAAATTTGTCTCCTACAAAAGCTCAGCATGAAGCAAAGGTCTTTCTTGAGTGCCATAACTTTATTATTCAATCACTTGAGTGCTACGATTTTAAGAAAGTTTACATGTGTGCTATATATATATATATATATATATATATATTTTTTTTATCATTTGATTACCATAATTAATAAATTAAAGTTCACTTGCGTTTCCAAACTTTTTAAAAAAGTTTATCACAAGTGTCGGAAATTTGATGCGGCATGTCACTTATGGTGATCCTTTTCAAAACTTATGGTGCTCAAATGTTCGATCGCAGCTATGACATTCAAGCGAACATTTTTGAGAAATTGTGGCACTCAAATAAACGTATTTTTAGAAGTCATAGCACTCAAGTGTTAGAAAAAAGTTTATGTCGCTCAAGTAATGGAAAAATGATGCTCAAGTTGTAAATTATAATATTAATGGTGAGGTGATATCACACATTAGGAGAAGAGAAGCATAGCATGATTTGTCACTTTTGACAGTTGTCTCTGATATTCAGAATTGGTAAAGATGTATTTTCACCAGCTATTTGTTAACTAGGCAAAGCTGGAAAGCAATTGTCTCACGGCTGAGAAAGCTATGAAACGAGTATGCCACTCGCGCGCGCGCGTTTTGGGACAAGTTGTCCCGCTCATGTTTAACTTATCTAAGAAAGGGCACTTGCAATTGTCAAATTAATCCCCCTTTCCGCTGTCAGATGATGAGCAACGCCTTTACAAAACCAAAGCATGTTTTCGGGTTCATCGCTGTTCAGCCAAAATACCTGAAAATGACAAAAAGAAGCACCCCAATCGCTATGTTCGTCGGACTTCCCTATATTCGTCTGCTTAGTTCCATTTGGTACTAAGGCCCATCCACACCCCTAAAATCTGGTAGAATGGACAAAAGGACAAATGTCAAGGCAAATATTCCTAGAATAAGAACGAGCATCCTTCCTCTCCTGACGCCACCAATCAACTACGCAATGAAACATTCTCTAGTGATCTAAATTCAACCTATAGTTTATGTCTGCACATTTCTGAATGTTGTCATCCTAACTCCCATCTGTCTTGGCGGTTCAGGTCCACGGGGTATAAATGATAAGAAGTGATTTTTTGAGAGCTCTTCTTTTCTGTCCATCAGACTCGTGAAGAAAGTGATGTCGTTGGAGGCTCAGAGGGTACTGGTGGTCGAAGACGCCTCATGTGGGATTAGCTTGGATGCGATCAAATGCGGTTTACAGAAATTTGCGCTTCACCCTGGAGACAAGATTGTGCTCCTAGCGGTTCTTCGAAAAGTTTGCCACCCATGTAAGTAAAGCAAGCAATATGCAAGAGAGTTGCCAGACATTTTGGGCCCAGAAGAACATGATAGTTCACAAATGCACCCAAAATTAAAATCGTATGCGAGGGAAGTAGCTGAAATATCATGTATTGATTTCACTCTGTGTCCGTTTATTTTCTTACAGTGGGTTACCAGATCAAAGCCAACTCAAGTGAATGGATCGGATCAAGCCAGAAAATTGTTAAGAAAGAAGTGGAACGGAGGAAGGAGGAATACACTCATGCCGATGAGGTTATAGAGGTTTCCAAGCAATGCCAGTCTATGAAGGTCCAGTATGATTCATTGCTAATGTGGATGATATTTTTCTCCATCGTGTACTTCAGTAGTTGTAAGTAGAGAAGTTTTCTGTTGAAGTGAAAGATCCATTTGATAGATACCTGGAAAGCACATGCTAAGGATGTACTCTGAGTGTTAAGTAACCGTGCCATGTCTTAATGGCATTAGTCTATGAGTTCTTGGTCACGAGCTGATATCCATGCTTCCTTCTTGTATACGAAGCTCAGAACTACAGAATGAAGAATTCTTGATTTTTCTATCTTCTACAACGTGAGGTTCAACGTTTTTCCTTGTTCAACTGTTAATATTTCAGCAACTGTGGGAACGCTACAGCCTTATTCAAGAAAATATTCCATCCTAGATGAGATGTGCCCCGATTTGGTTCTGTTAATTAAGTGGCTAATGCATGTCTTTTGTTCGTCTAATTTCAGATTGAGCTCGACATAGATGTCCGTGGAGAAGCCTCCCCAAAGGAAGTTGTCCTAACAACTGCTAAGACTTTTAAGCCATCATGGGTGATACTGGACGGGTTAGTCAAGGTCATGAGACCATTTCATTATGTTTTGAGTGCTGTTAGTGTTTCTACTGTTAGACTGCATCTTGTATCTGTATCTTAGGTTGCATCCTAAATGACACTATAGGGTCTAAAACTCACCAAATAAAATGACAGGCCAAAATACGAAAAGATAGATAAATCCAGGAGATTCGATCCTTATTGATGAACCAATCAGAAAAGAGATGATGCATCTATCCTTACTCGACTGTCCACAGTTTTAAGGTAATAAGAGCGAATAGGGAACACTTTGATTATCTATATTTCTGGATTGACGGTAAGAGCAAAAAACATATACTGTGTGCGAGGTTAAGAAAGTACTGTAGTAAAAGATGACTAGAATGATTATATGGTAAGAATTTATTCAAGGATATTTGTCTAGGGACATAATTTCATAAAGTTTATTACCTTTCGAAAGAGAGTTTCACAAATACAATGGAGGATATAAAGATATCCAACGTGAGGACGCTAGGAGATTGTATATTGTAATTCTAAAGTATCCTTGTTGCAGGAAAATGAGAAAAGACACGGACTATCTCATTGCAAGACTCTCATGCGGTGTTTCAATAGTGAGACGAAACAACACCTTGGAAAGGTTGAGAAAGCCAAAACCTCAAAATCTTCAGGAACAACACATCCCTGTTTCAAGTGAATTGATAGGAGGAGATGAATTTAAACAGCCAAAAACACAAAGTCCTCAGAAACAACAAATAGATGACTCAAGTGGTTTGGCAGGAGGAGATGAACAGGAGCCAGAGATCAGAAATCACATTTGTTCAATCTGCAATAACAGACGTCCAAAAAGCGGATGGAAGAGAGAGTTCACTTACGCAGAACTTCATGCTGCTACTGACGGATTTTCTGCTAATAACTGCCAATCAGAAAATGGGTTTGGAGTAGTCTTCAGGGGAGAGCTAAATGGTCTGAAGATTGCTGTTAAGCAGCAGAAAAATGCGAGTTTTCAGGGAGATGATAAAGAATTCCAATCCATAGTTCATATGCTCAGTGAAGTTAGACACGAACATGTGGTCACCTTATTGGGTTCCTGTTCAGACGGAAACCACAGGTTTCTTGTTTATGAATATGTCTGCAACGGTTCGTTGGACCAACATCTATCGAGTAAAAACCACAGTTAAGAGCACATAACCGTCAACGTCTCAAAATAAGTTTGCATGTTGGAAATTTGCCTCATGTATAAATTCGGAGCATGAACCTAGTCAATAAGGTGTTTGGTTTAACCAATGCAGGAAATCCTGGTATACTGCTCACGTGGGATCAAAGGATAAAAATTGCGATGGGAGCTGCCAAGGGCTTAAAGTATCTGCATGACAACAACATTGTCCACCGAAATTTGAGATCCGACAATGTCCTCTTAACTCATGATTACGAATCTCTGGTGAGAGTTTCAATGCCTTGACTTTTTAGAGCAGATCTGAGCCAAATAGCAAAGATTGGAAACACTTTTTTTTTTTTCAAACGCAATTTTGGAAACCCAATGACTCAATCATATTTTTCGAGATCTACCCTACAATATGGGGTCAAAAAGATAAATGATTTAATATGCTTGGTCATGATTCTAAATGAAAGCTGTGGACTTAGTGTTAGGGATAAACGAGATAATCACTCAGTTGTTTTGTGACCCCTTCGTAAAGCTTTTTATAGCGAAGGCAATGCAAACCCATTCACAAAATAGGTATATTTTATCTATTGGCTTTTGAAAATGCTAGTCGTTAGCGCACTAAGGTCTTTGACGTGTGAACGTAAGCAAACGGAAAACTCATTTCTGTTTAAATCAATACCTGAAAGAGGAAGATCAGGACAATTTTCGAAAGGTTTATACTTTTTATGGACAAATCGTAACGACCTAGTCCGACGAGGGTGGGGAATGGTTGCTGATGCCAAAGAGGGCTTGGACAGAGAGTGGCTCTTCGCAGGCTTTTAAGATGGCAAAAGAAGTAGGAATGAACTGGACTGTTCACCGAATGAGGGGAGAGCGTTATTGGAATAAATATGCAAAAACTGAAATTAACTCCCATAGGCACCTTTTGACATAATAGTAAGCTTTGTTTTGGAACTCCAAAGTGAAGTGAGCCCAAGCTAGAGCACTACCGGTATAGGTGACCTCCTGAGAAAGTGCCTGCCGGTCCGCCAAAGGATAAAACTATGAGGCTCAGAGAGCGGACAATATCTCGAGGGAGTTAATTTAGGGATATCATAGAAATAACCTAGGGTAAGAAACTAGTAGGTCAAGCGAAGTGAAGACTACGCACTCATGATTAAATCCTGATCTGATCACCACTTTATATGTGACATCATAAATCACATGCTATGCTGTACTGCTTATGTATCAGCTTGGAGATTTTGGCCTTGAAATGACTCTACATGAGGACTCTGATCTCCCATCTGAGACGAGAATTGCAACTATACCATACTTGGCTCCAGAATACGCAAATTCTGGTGAAGTGTCTCAAAAGACCGACTGTTATTCCTTTGGTGTCATACTATTACAGCTGATAACAGGATTGAGGAGCACGGATCCATCATTTGGAAAGCATAGCATTGTAGCATGGGTAAATGTCTCAATGCTTCATACCTAGTCTGCTTGCATGTGTGATTCTATTGATCTAGCAAAGCAAGAAAAAATTAATGCAAAGTGATTCCAGTTCATTTTACATTTAACAATGTAAGTAGAATATTACTGTTGAATAGATATGTTGCGTGCTTCACTCTCTGAACGAGTGCTTTAATTTTGAGTCTGAAAACTCTAGTACTGACATTGTTCTGCTTGAGATGTTACAGGCAAAGCCATTGCTAAGAGAAAAAACTACCCAGAATTGATTGAACACAGCCTAACCGACTCTTACGATGTCAACCAACTCACTTGGGTGATTCGAGTGGTGGTTAAGTGCCTAAAAAAGGACCCCAACAGGAGAATATCTATGGACCAGGTCAGAGTCACAAGTCATAAGTTTCATTAATATATGCTATTGACTCTGCACAGATGCATTTCTCCTCTCCTTTTTCATGTGTGTCTTCCACGATTGAAGTGCAGAAACACTGTTTAATAGTTCATTGATAAGCAATCTGATATCACACTAGGCATGGTTCTCTGTCTTGTTATCAGAATAAAGAAAATTCATTTAGTTTTTCTCATCCGTCTCTATGAAGAATCATACAATCCTTACGATCAGTTGTGAAGCACCTCTATTAATGTAGTTGGAGCATCTCTATCATCTTGTTTTTATCGAAATGTTCTTGACGAACAGCTCTGCATTCCACTTCTAAACCTCTGATTTTTAATATTTGCATAGTGAATGGTGAAACTAATATGCATCAGGTGACTGTTCTCATCAGGCCACTACTTTTGCATTAGCACGAACAACATGTTCACATGTCACCTAGAGTTTTAATATCTTCACAGCCTTCCACTGGTTCAAATTTTCTTCTACCCAGGTATAGGCAGTCTGATTGTTATTTGACTTTCAACGCAGGTACTTCATGCATTAACTTACATGGTAGAAGGAAAAACTCTTCCCGTTATTAGGGACCAACCACGACCGGAATCAATTGGCGACTCCAGTGCTTCCACTGATTCATTTTACAACGATGAAAGGTCCATGCAACGACCATCATCTCCAGGTGGAATGGATGATCTGACGACAGGATTGGTACCATCAATTACTGCAAAAGAATACTACATGACAACAATTGCCATTTAATTGTAGCGTAGAGATTCTCAGTTGTCGAGATACTCACAATAAAAGTACATCCTTCCCAGAAATCGTTTTTGTGATACATTGCTTTATTATTGCTTTCCAAAGATCAGCTCCAATGAGGTTTTCCACATCCACACATAAAAGCAGTCATCCTTGACAAAAACAAACTCTGTACAACAAACGATGGTGAACTGATTTGAACAAAAGGACATTTTGACCATTTTCTTAGCTGAATTAATGTGGTGAATACTATGTATCTTCTGTCATGGGTGTTTTACTTGCATGAAACAAAGAAACATTCTTAAGAGGTTTGGTTCTATGAGAGGAACTTATCCTGCCATGCCGAGGTCTGTTTTTTAGCAAATGGGCTAAAGGAACAAGAATTTAAGCTTAGGAAGTAACAGCACAATGTGAAGCTGAATTAGCGGTGTCCTCCAACGAAGCAATCCTTGGAACACAATTGGATATCCAACTCCAAATTCCAATGGTCCAAAGACTCTTGTTTGGATTTCCTAATCTTGATTAAAACCCTTGCAACACCATTTATGATTTTTCAGAGATCTTGAATTCTGGCCATGGTTTGTTTCACCATAGTATACAAACAAGTTGATGTTACTTCGTGATGATTCCTAGTAACTTCCAACTCATCACTTTCACCAACACATTTCTTCAGTGGGTAAAAGGATGAAGGTGGATGCGTGTTACCGTGTCTGGAGCAAAGCAGGAAATCAATGGTGAAGAAGTTAACCAAAAGAAAGAAAGAACAGTAGAAGGATGACAGCATAACTATAAGTTGGGGCATTCAAACAAACCACTGCAATTCTGAAGGAGCTGCCAGAGCTTCAAAGTATCTGGATGAAAATAACATTTTGTCAAGAATATCTTGTTTGCCTGCTATGGAATGTGTACAAATTGGATCTTATATTATGTAGCTTCAGCATTTATTTTAATCTAGTTTTTTTTGGCAAATAATAGATTGAGATTGAACACCAGTACTTTGCTTGAATCAACTTGGCTCTGAAGCGAATCAGCATGTCTCCATATTGCTTAGGCATCTACATAGTCGTTAGTGCATCCGACCCACTACTTTTGCTTCTTATTATACTCATGAAATATTTACAGGAATTTGATTATTTTCAGCAATACCATTGCTTCTAAGTAGGTGTACAAATTGGATTCCTGGATTTCTAAGCCTTTTTAATTTCTAGAGGCGAACACGTAAACTACGTGGTTGAATCTGAGAAGTACCGCTTATTAGGATGCACATGTGAATTGTGCTAGAGAAATACCCACATTGGAGAATTAGTGTGATGTAGAGTAGTTAATATGTCTTCATTGGCTTAATCTTTTGAGTGAAAGTGGGTTCAACTAGATTTGTTGTCAGGCTTGGACTTGGGCTCTCCCTTAGAGATCTTTACCTGCTGCACAGTCTCAACACCATTCTTGAGATTTTTTTTCCTTAATTCTCCTTTCTATTGTTCAGGTATTTTTCTTTGTTAAACATGCGACCTTTGGACGAGCTCAGGGGTCGTCCAATTTCCAGGAGAATTTTTATGGCCGTAGAAAAGTCTAACCTATTCATATCGCATGAAGACTTAACTTCAACTTTGCCACTCTCCCCCACAGTACATATATAAAGCTCCGTTGGATACAACCTAGGATTTTATTTTATCATCAATCCAATCATTATTCACATCTTTTTCTTTTTCGGTGAAAAACTATGAATTATCTTAGTTAAGAGTTCGCGGGCCAGGCTATGGAAAAGGAGCTGTTATTGTCCATGCCGAAGTGGTCGCTTCAGCCAGATCAACGGGATCCCAATCTTGATTTCCTAGGTTGAGGTAATAATTCCATATTGATCTCAACCAACTCATATGCTCCCATTATTAATAGTATTCCAGCGAAAACTATGATGAAACCTAAAATCAATCACCAATATTTGTTGTCCATCCTCTTAATCAGTTTCAGAACAAGTTAATTTTGCGTCCTTGGTCACCGAGAGTCCCTGGTCATGGTCAGATTATTTGAGAGGAACACTAGCACTTTCACTTGTTTAAATTTATTTCCATGTCCAGATAATGAGCCATATCTTTACATAACCAAAGCATATTCTCGGTTTATCCCTGTTCCATTGAAGCACATGATACAAAAAAAGGACACACCAATCACTATGTAGAGTCAGCAGTTTAACTCATTCTCTATGTAGTTCCATTCGGCTGTTAACTACATTTCTAGTGACAACGAAGTTAAGGATGAAGTAAACAAAACAACATACTTCTCGAGGGGCAAAAGTACAGCCTAAGTGCCAAAACTTGGCACGGAGAGACACTTAAGTGTCAAAATCGGAGCAAAATGGATCACTTAAGTACTAATCCGGCTAAATTGCTGACGTGGCAATTTTCCGATGAGATGAGTGTAAAATGGCGTCGTTTTGCATGCCGACGTGGTTGAAAAATGCAAAAACGACGTCATTTTATCTCTACATAGTAAATAATTAATATAAAAATTAATTAAATTTAATTTAAAACTAAATTTATTTAAAATATTAAAAAAACTTTAAAAATTTTATAAAAAAAAAAAAAGGGTCAAGGGAGGCGGCGAGGGCCGAGCTCTTGCCGCTGTCGGGAAGGTTCGACGACGGAGGGGGAGGGTCGGCTAGGGTCGCCGGGCCCTAGCCGACCGGCGACAAGGGCTCGCAAGCCCTCGTCGAATCTGGGCGAGAGCCGCAACCCTTGCCCAGATCGTCGGCCCTTGGCCGACCTACGACGAGGGCTCGCGAACCGAGCGACCTCGACCGACACTCCCCCGTGTCGCCGGCCCTTCTTGATGACGGTGGGGAGGCGGCGAGGGCCCGTGAGCCCTTGCCCAAATCTAGGGTGAGGGTCGCGGCCCTCGCCCAAATCCAACAAGGGCTCGCAAGCCCTCGCCGTCGATTGGCTAGGGGCCGACGACCTTGGCCGACCCTCCCCCTCCGTTGCCGACCCTTCCCGGTGGCGGTGGCGAAGGCTTAGCCCTTAGCCGCCACCCTTTGGCACCCCCTTTTTTGAAATTTTATTTTAAGTTTTTAAATTTTAATTTTTTAAATTTTAAGTTTTTTAAATAAATTTAATTTAATTAATTTTTATATTAATTATTTATTATATCAAATACAAAACGACGTCGTTTTTGCATTTTCTAGTCATGTCGCATGCAAAATGACGTCGTTTTGCACTCACCTCACCGGAAAATTACCACATCAACAATTTAGCCGAATTGACACTTAAGTGATTTATTTTACTCCGATTTTCGCACTTAACTGTCCCTTTCGAAACTCTTGGCACTTAAGTGTCCCTTTATGCTAAGTTTTGGCACTCCATATGTCCGTACCTCCTTCTCAAGGAAATGATTTCTCTTAAAAGACAAATAATCCTCATGTCTTGACGCCATCAATCAACGAAATAATCATCCTAAGCATTGGAAATACCTAATATGGAAACAAGCGCAATTATTTCTTACAATCACGACAAAGATATTCTGACGTGCAAGTTGCAATATACACATCTATTCAAAGATGTTTGGACTTGGGCAATATGGATTCACCAAGGTCCATTTGCTTTGGCTGGTTAAAGCTCATGCCATATTCAACATAAGAATTGAGTTTTGAGAGCCTTTCCCACTTGCCATTATCACGTCCCGAACCCTGAGCGTGCGATATTCCTCGACGGCCGATTAAAAATGCGACATCTCAGAGCGCGTCGCCGACCCATTCTTTCTATCTTTCAATTAAACGCAATGCGAAAGCAACTAAAATAAACACCCAGTCAATCAACAAAATAGGAATAATAAAACACAATAGACGATTTCCAAAAGTGGCACATTTATTTATTTACTTGTTAACCCTAGGATGTTTAATATTTACAAGTTTACCTCAAAAGACAACTTCCTAACGACCAACAGGTAAAAATGGTTAGAGAGGGTCGGGGTTAGCTTAAACATCACTATCGACGAGCCCAACCAAAAGTAACGCTAGGCACACTCGCATCTTGGTCCATCAAGACCCCAAACCGTACGTGATGATTCTTCATACTACAGACCTGAAAATATTTAACAACAATGGAGGGAGATATAAATATCAGCGAGTTAAGAGCCTAAACCTCGATTAGGAAGCCGATTCATCTCGGGGACAACCTAAACACGCACCACATATAAACTTACCTCGCCTTGGCACACCCCCTCCATAATGGTACATCTCACATGGCAATAATAGTGCAACATGCATAAATAACAATCAGAACACATACTAAAATTTCATGTGCATTACCAACACACGTGATTGAATTTTACGACCCCTTGGGCCATAGCCAACACAAGAGTCGGCGGTGTTCCGACATGACCAGGCATCATCCCACCCCATCGGGCACAACATCATCTAAAACCCCTGCCTAGATAGCATTCCATAAAGGAGCATTGGTCTGGCCTCAACCACGACTCGACATCCAAACCCCTGCCGAGCATCCAATAAAAATCGAGCATCGCCCCCAAACTTCTGTTAGGTGACGGGTTCGATTAAATGACCACTGAAGCACACCATCAATCAAACCAATTTTTATTGCCATTAATTAACCAAGAACATAATATTTCGTTTTCAAATAATCAAATTTGGCAATTTTTCATATTTAAAAATCCCAGTAAAATATTCGTACGTGGTCCATGTATTTGAAATCAACCTGTCAAACTTTGTACACTTCTATTTTAAAACCTCAATATTTTATTTAGTATGTAAAATTTGGCGTTCAAACACGATACCTCATATTTTTCTATTTTCTTGCCCAAAAACCTCCTTTGAGGATTGATAACTCTATAAAAATAGAGTTATTTTACCTATTTTAGGCAACAATTAATGCATTATCTATGAGAAAATATTTGGATTTCCTTCTGATTATTTGAATTTTCTTTGTTTATGCAGAATAATGAGATATGGAGAAAATAAGGAAAAGAATGGCAATTATCGGGAATTCAAATAAAAGCAAAGAAAACATGGAAGATAGATATCAAATCAGGAAATTATTGATTTTGTTCCCTAATGTTATCTGCAAGCGTTGGAAGATAGATATCTTGGATATATCCTATAAATAGAGATAGAGAGAGCAGCTAGGGTTTTTTTTTAGGAGGGGAGTTAGATCGTTTTCCATTGTTAGATCGTTTTTCATTCTTCGAGTTTTTTTTCAAGTATTTTGAAGAGAAGACAAAAGTGGTGACAGAATTCTTGTCCTTTGATTCAAGATGCTGGGTTTGATCTATATTTTTATTTTTATTTCTTATTATACTATGTTCTAATTTTCTTTTGTTAGGGCTACGATGTAGCCTAACCATGATGATATGAATTTCATGATTTTTATGTTTTACAATTGATTTCATTCATGTGAGTTATATATTATTGCGTTTACTGCTTTTGAGTGACTGGCCACCACTTGAATGATCTGATGTGCATGTTTGAGACTGAGAGGTGATAATATGCAATTGCTCATTATAATATATAACCATGAATTAAACGTGGATAGAAATATACTGCGTTATTTGTGTAGCTTTCGGTGATAAAGTGATCCAAAAGACTCATTGTAAACCGGGAATATTCATAGTTTTTAATGCACTCATGTTTATTTTAATTCACATAGAGATATAGTGGATTAATAAGCTGAGTAGGTTTGCTATACCTAGAGATAGGATAGTAAATAGATTAGGAAATTCCGCTATCACATGTTTGATATCGTTCTTGTATTCACAACAATCTGAAATTCATATCTAGTGGTTATGGTGAAATCGGATGCTCTAACATATTTATCTGATTGATTTTACTGCATTTAGTCTTCAAGTTTTGTTTTTAATTTATTCTAAATTATATTTTGATTTGTTAGATAAATTTTAGAATTAATCTATTTTAGTATTTAATTAGTTTATTAATCATCGATCTCCGTGGGACGATACTTTTTCTCATCATTATATTACTTGTTCGATACGTGCACTTGCGTTTAGAATTTTACGAACAAGTTTTTGGCGCCGTTGCCGGGGATTGTTTGTTTAATACTAATTAATATTGATACCAGATAATTCTAAATTTAATCTAGCTTTCGTTTTGTTTTATTTTTCAGGGTGTACATCGGTTTATGACACGTAGCCAACAAGGGAAACTTGTTGAGCTTGATCCAGAAATCGAGCGTACATTCAAAAGGCGACTAAGAGAACAAAAATCACGCTAAGATGGCGGACGGTGATAATGAAAATCCACGTAGACTCTTAAGAGATTATGCTGCGCCAACAGTTCAAGGCACCACATCAAGTATCGAAGACCTGCAATTCAAGCAAACAACTTTGAGATTAAGCCGTCACTTATTCAGATGCTTCAACAATCGGTGCAATTCAGTGGGCTACCAAGCGATGATCCAAACACTCATATCGATGCTTTTCTTGAAATCTGTGACACCATTAAATATAATGGAGTTACAGATGATGCTATTAAATTAAGATTATTTCCATTCTCTCTTAGAGACAAAGCTAAAAGTTGGCTTTCTTCTCTTCCTGCAGGATCAATTACTACATGGAATGATATGGCTCAAAATTTCTTGGTAAGTTCTTTCCACCTCGCAAAGTCTGCGAAAATGCGTAACGATATTACTAATTTTATGCAGATGGATAATGAATCATTATATGAAGCATGGGAAAGATTCAAAGAATTTCTTAGGAGATGCCCACATCACGGACTACCCGTATGGATGCAGTACAAACTTTTTATAATGGCTCTAGTGCAAATCTTCGTTCTATGATTGATGCAGCTGCGGGGGGACTTTAAATAATAAAACACCAGAAGAAGCCTACAATTTATTAGAAGAGATGGCGTCCAATAGTTATCAATGGCCTACCGAGAGATTACCAATGCGAAAAGTTAGCGGAGTTCATGAAGTTGATGCTTTTGCTGCAATTGCTGCACAATTTGAAACACTCAACAAAAGCTAGATAATATGAGTGTTTCAGCCATGAAAATTCACAATTTGACATGTGATTTTTGTGGTGGAGGACATGTTAGCACAGAGTGTCGGGTAGGTAATACTTTCAAACAACCTAGTGAAAATTCTAACTTTGTTGGGAATTTTAACAGTCGCAGAATAATCCCTACTCCAACACATACAATCCGGGATGGCGCAATCATCCAAATTTTTCATGGAACAATCGAATGTGATGAGACCACCGGGATTCAAACAATCGAAGAGACAAAGTCAAATTTGGAAGACATAGTCACCAAACTTGCTAACACAACTCATGATTTCATCAAAAGCACGGATGTGAGATTTCAAAACCAAGAGGCTTCAATCAAAAATCTGGAGATGCAAATGGGTCAATTAGCAAGCATGATGTCAGGAAGACAACAGGGTTCTTTGCCGAGCAACACAGAGAAAAATCCAATTGAAAACATAAAGGCTATTACCCTGAGAAGTGGTAAACAAGTGGGAGAAGAAGAGATTGTCGAGACAAAGAAGAGGTGATCAATAAACAATCGAAGGAGACAAGCAAGAGTAAACTTTTTCCAGATAATCCCAAGCCATATGTGCCGCCAATTCCATTCCCTCGCGACTCCAAAGAAGCACAAAATGGATAAGCAATTTTCTAAATTTCTTGATGTATTTAAAAATTGCACATTAACATTCCTTTTGCAGATGCCTTAGCGCAAATGCCTAGTTATGCAAAATTTTTGAAGGAGATTTTGGCAAACAAAAGGAAACTGGAGGATTATGAAACCGTGAAGTTAAATGAGGAGTGTTCAGCCATCCTACAAAACAAATTGCCTCCGAAATTAAAAGATCCAGGGAGTTTTACTATTCCTTGCACTATTGGGGATTCTTACTTTGAAAAAGCATTATGTGATTTAGGTGCAAGTATTAATCTGATGCCTTATTCTGTTTTTAAGAAATTAGGATTGGGCGAGGTAAAAGCAACCACAGTGTCACTTCAACTAGCTGATCGATCAATTAAATATTCGAGAGGTATTGTGGAAGATGTTTTGGTAAAAGTTGACAAATTTATCTTTCCTGCAGATTTCATAGTTCTTGACATGGAGGAAGATTTTAAGGTACCACTTATCTTAGGTCGACCTTTTCTAGCAACAGGAAGAGCTCTTATTGATGTACAACAGGGAAGTTGATCCTTAGAGTTCAAGATGATCTTGTTTCATTTAATGTTTTTAAAGCAATGAAATATCCATCTCGATGATAATTCTTGTTTTAGAGTTGAGACAGTTGACAAGTTGGTGAGTAAGGTTTTTCAGGAAAATATTTTTGAAGATCCACTTGAAGCATGTCTGATTCAACTAAGGGACAAAGATATTCAGAATGAGGAGATAAAGGAGTACGCAAATTTCATGGAGGCAATTCCACCATATTCAAGGCAAAAGGCAATTAAATTTGAAGAGTTGGGACAACACATTACAAAGCCTAAACCATCAATTGAAGAGCCTCCAATTCTTGAACTCAAACCCTTACCTTCTCATTTAAAATATGCTTATTTAGATGGAGTTTCTTCTTTACCGGTAATTATATCTTCTTCTTTGACAGATTTGATGGAGGAGAAATTGCTTAGAGTATTAAGAGAGCATAAATGTGCAATTGGATGGAAAATAGCTGATATCAAGGGAATTAGTCCTTCAATTTGCATGCACAAAATTTTGATGGAAGAGCAATATAAACCCACTATCCAACCTCGGGCGTTTGAACCCGAAGATGCAAGAAGTAGTGAAAGCCGAGGTAATTAAGCTACTTGATGCAGGTATCATCTATCCTATCTCTGATAGTTCTTGGGTAAGTCCTGTACAAGTTGTGCCAAAGAAAGGTGGTATGACTGTTCGAAAAACGACAACAATGAATTGATTCCAACTAGAACAGTTACTGGGTGGCGTGTGTGTATGGATTACAGAAAATTAAATGATGCCACTAGAAAAGATCACTTTCCTTTACCATTTATTGATCGAGATGTTAGAAAGACTTGCGGGGCATGAATTTTATTGCTTTTTGGATGGATATTCGGGGTATAATCAGATTCCTATTGCACCGAAGATCAAGAGAAAACTACTTTCACTTGTCCCTATGGTACTTTTGCTTTTAGAAGAATGCCCTTTGGTCTTTGTAATGCACCAGCTACTTTTCAAAGATGCATGATGGCTATTTTCTCTGATATGGTTGAAAAATATATTGAGATTTTCATGGATGATTTTTCCGTTTTTGGCCTATCATTTGATTCTTGTTTAAATAATTTGGCTTTGGTTTTACAAAGATGTGAGGAGACTAACCTTGTTTTGAATTGGGAGAAGTGTCACTTTATGGTGCAGGAAGGAATAGTGCTCGGGCATAAAATTTCTCGAAACGGAATAGAAGTCGATCGAGCCAAAGTGGAGGTCATTGCAAAATTACCTCCGCCAACATCTGTGAAACTTGTTAGAGGATTTTTGGGGCATGCAGGATTTTACAGGGAGATTTATAAAAGATTTTTCAAAAATTGCTAAACCTCTTTCTAATCTTTTGGAAAAAGATGCTCTTTTAATTTTTCCGTTGAATGCATGCAGGCTTTTAACACTTTAAAGGAGAAGTTAATATCAGCACCAATTATGACAGCACCAAATTGGGATTTACCTTTTGAGCTGATGTGTGATGCTAGCGATTGTGCGGTAGGGAGCTGTTTTGGGACAAAGGAAGAATAAAATTTTTCAAACCATATACTATGCCGGTCGAACCTTGTCAGGTGCACAATTGAATTATTCAACAACATAAAAGGAACTTTTGATGGTAGTATTTGCTTTTGGTAAATTTCATTTTTATTTAATTGGCTAAAAAATTATAGTTTATTCTAACCACGCCGCTCTTAAGTATCTGCTTGAAAAGAAAGAATCAAAACCCCAGTTGATCAGGTGGATTCTATTACTGCAAGAATTTGATTTGGAAATCAAAGATAAGAAGGGGACTGAAAATTTAATTGCAAACCACTTATCAAGAATTCCAAATTCAAAGGAAGAGGTAAGACCAATTTTGGAAGAGTTCCCCGATGAGAAAATTTTTTCCATCAAGTCAATTCCTTGGTATGCTGACTTTGTAAATTATTTGGTAAGTAATGTTCTTCCTCTTGAATTATCATATCAACGAAGAAAAAAATTCTTTTCGATGTTAAAAATTATTTTTGGGAAGAACCTTTCTTGTTTAAAGTATGTGCAGATCGGGTTATAAGGAGATGTGTTCCAGATGAAGAGAAGGCAAACATTTTACATCATTGTCATGATGGAGAGACAGTGGCCATTTTGGTTCCACCAAAACTGCAGCTAAGATTTTACAATCTGGATTTTATTGGCCTACACTTTTAAAGATGCATACTCCTATGTAGCTTCATGTGATAGGTGTCAAAGAACTGGAAATATTTCAAGAAAAATGAGATGCCTTTAAACAACATTATTGTGTGTGAATTATTTGATGTTTGGGGTATTGATTTCATGGGACCCTTTACACCTTCTTATGGAAATTTATACATTTTAGTGGCTGTGGAGTATGTGTCTAAGTGGGTAGAAGCTGTAGCATTACCAACAAATAATGCTAAAATTGTTGTGAAATTTTTGAAGAAAAATATTTTTACCCGATTCGGCACTCCTAAGGCAATTATAAGTGATAGGGGGACACATTTTTACAACAAGCAATTTAAAGCACTTTTGAGTAAGTATGGAGTCACACATAAGGTTGCAACCCCTTATCATCCTCGAGACTAGTGGTCAAGTAGAGATTTCAAATAGGGAAATCAAGAGAATTTTAGAAAAAACAGTGAATGCATCTAGAAAAGATTGGTCAATAAAACTTGATGATGCACTTTGGGCCTATAGGACAGCGTTCAAAACTCCAATTGGGATGTCTCCTTTTAGGCTAGTGTTTGGAAAGGCTTGTCACTTACCGGTGGAATTAGAGCATAAAGCATATTGGGCATTGAAATTTCTGAATTTTGATATGCGATCTGCGAGTGAAGAAAGATTATTGCAACTGAATGAATTGGAGGAATTTCGCAATGAGGCCTATGAAAATTCTAAGTTGTACAAGGAGCGTACAAAAAGATGGCATGACAAGCACATATTCAGAAGAGAGTTTAAAATTGGTCAAAAAGTCTTACTTTATAACTCTCGTCTTAAACTTTTTCCAGGAAAGTTGCGATCTAGATGGTCTGGTCCTTTTACAGCTTACACGTATTCCCATATGGAACAGTTGAAGTTGCGCATGACACTGAGGGCACATTCAAAGTGAACGGTCAACGTTTGAAGCCCTACTTTGAAGGTGGTTACAACAAGCAGAAGACCACCATTGAACTTCATCCTCCAGAATAGCGACATCTCGAGATAGTTTGGCTGAAAACTATAAAGCAAGCGCTTCTTGGGAGGCAACCCAAGCATTTTAATTATGTTTTTATTTATTTTTAAGTTTACGTTTTGCAAAAAAAAAAAAAAAAAGATTAACTTTTCTCTATTTTATCCAGGTTAATTTTTAGGGAGCACATTTCAAGAGTTTAATCATCAAGGTCATCTATGGACTTATCCTACAACCAGGGGAGTTTTCTTCTTCCTATTTCTATTTTTCGCATTGAGGACACTGCTTCATTCAAGTTTGGGGGGGAGACAAGTTTTTGGATAATTTTTTTATCAACCATGGAGACAAGTTTTTGGATAATTTTTTTATCATGATTGCTTTCCTGGTTGTAAATTTTTATGATTCTTAGGAAAATTTAAATTTTATTTAAACTTGCAATTGATGTGTGAGTTAATCTTAATTCTGATTATGTTGATCCACTTATTGAGCACTAAAAGTCCTTACTTTTTGAATTATGTGTAAATCTAGAGAACATTCATGTGAAATATGTGATTTTCTTAAATTTCACCCAAATCTTAGAATTTGTTTGATTTTCTCTTGAGGCGAAATCCTAAGCTAAATCTAATTGAGAAAATGATATAGGCAGTTTTTGGATCGATTGAGCCTTTCAAGCCAACCTTATTTATTTATCCCTAGTCACCCCGTTGAGCCTTAATTATTACCCAATTTTTCAGTGGCACCCATATATGTTTAGCCTAGCCGTGATCAAATTATATCCTTATCCCATGCCCTATGAACACGTTGATTTTCTTTTGGGATAAAAAAAAAAAAAATTATTTGAGCTTGATAGAAATTTGGGAGGAATGATGGAGTATGAAAAAAAGGGAAGTGATTGCTATGGTTGTTTGGCGTGTATTGTCAAAAAAAAAAAAAAAAAAAAAATTGCTTTTATGGTTCCCTATCCAACTTTCAATTGAGTGAGCCTTTTGGATACTCAATGGGTTGGAAATTTTCATGTTATATTATGAGGGACTTTGGGAGAAACTCCACCATAAAGTAATTCAAAAAAAAAAAAAAAAAAAGAGAGAGAGAAAAGGAAAGAAAAAAAAAAGGGAACGATGACATATGGCGGCAGAAAAATTATCTTGAAGGGGTAAAATTGGACAGTGACATTGGCTCTAATTAGATCCTAGAAATCAACGTGTTGATGGGTGATTTGAGCTTAAAATTCCCGTTATCTCACCTTTAGCCTAGCCTTACATTACAACCTGAGAAAAGTCCTATTGATTTTTGATTGGATAATTAGCTTACATTAGTGGAGAGAGGAATGAAAAGCAAACTTATGAGATTTGGTTATAATTATTGAGAATTTTTGAGAGGTTGCATGTTAATGTGAATTTATTTGGATTGCATATAATTCGAAAAAGATGAGGACTTTCACACACACACTTGGATCATATAGTTAGAATTGGTCTTAACTTATAAATTGATTTCAATGTTCGGATGAAATTTATGTTTTTCTTTGAATTGTGAATTTGAGCAATTATGGAAAGATGTCATGGAGAAGGTTGTTAGGTTGAGTATGTGTTATGTCTTGATTTTGCTCGAGGACTAGCAAAATGTTAAGTTTAGGGGTTTGATAACTCTATAAAAATAGAGTTATTTTACCTATTTTAGGCAACAATTAATGCATTATCTATGAGAAAATATTTGGATTTCCTTCTGATTATTTGAATTTTCCTTGTTTATGCAGAATAATGAGATATGGAGAAATAAGGAAAAGAATGGCAATTATCGGGAATTCAAATAAAAGCGAGAAATGGAAGATAGATATCAAATCGGGAAATTATTGATTTTGTTCCCTAATGTTATCTCGCAAGCGTTGGAAGATAGATATCTTGGATATATCCTATAAATAGAGATAGAGAGAGCAGCTAGGGTTTTTTTTGGGAGGGGGAGTTAGATCGTTTTCCATTGTTAGATCGTTTTTCATTCTTCGAGTTTTTTTTCAAGTATTTTGAAGAGAAGACAAAAGTGGTGACAGAATTCTTGTCCTTTGATTCAAGATGCTTTGGGTTTGATCTATATTTTTATTTTTATTTCTTATTATACTATGTTCTAATTTTCTTTTGTTAGGGCTACGATGTAGCCTAACCATGATGATATGAATTTTATGATTTTTATGTTTTACAATTGATTTTATTCATGTGAGTTATATATTATTGCGTTCGCTTTTTGAGTGACCGGCCACCACTTGAATGATCGATGTGCATGTTTGAGACGAGAGGTGATAATATGCAATTGCTCATTATAATATATAACCATGAATTAAACGTGGATAGAAATATACTTTGCGTTATTTGTGTAGCTTTTCGGTGATAAAGTGATCCAAAAGACTCATTGTAAATCGGGAATATTCATAGTTTTTAATGCACTCATGTTTATTTTAATTCACATAGAGATATAGTGGATTAATAAGCTGAGTAGGTTTGCTATACCTAGAGATAGGATAGTAAATAGATTAGGAAATTCCGCTATCACATGTTTGATATCGTTCTTGTATTCACAACAATCTGAAATTCATATCTAGTGGTTATGGTGAAATCGGATGTTCTAACATATTTATCGATTGATTTTACTGCATTTAGTCTTCAAGTTTTGTTTTTAATTTATTCTAAATTATATTTTGATTTGTTAGATAAATTTTAGAATTAATCTATTTTAGTATTTAATTAGTTTATTAATCATCGATCTCCGTGGGACGATACTTTTTCTCATCATTATATTACTTGTTCGATACGTGCACTTGCGTTTAGAATTTTACGAACATCATTTAATTACACTAAGCATGATTAATTAAGCTAATAGCAATTAATTAGGCTAATTACGATTAATTAAATCAATCGCAATTAATAAAACTAAACTCAATTAATTAATATAACCATGATTAATTAATCTAATCGAAATTACTTAAACTAATCGCAATTAAATTTAATCTAAACAATCCTTAATCGCAATTAAGAATAAACTAAGATTAACTAATTCTAACCACCATCAATATTAAACTAACAACCTCCTAAACGTAATTAACACCCTAATCCATGATTAGGAAGTTAACTCATGATTTTCCGACGACGGCTCACGGCAACGGCGGCGCGACGGCATCGAGGGTATGGCATTCCCGGCTTGAACAAGAACTCAAACGGTGGCGATGAAGCCTTTCAAGGCCTAAGTAGCACAAACACACGACATGACACGCCGACACGTCATTTCTCAAAAATGAAAAGTTCCGACACGTTATTATTAAATAAATATTTTCATTTTTAATTAATTTGATTCAAATTCACAAATAAATAAATGAATAAAAAGAGTTTACAATAAATTTACACTAATAATATTAATAAATCTATCCATAGAAAATTTGAAAGACATAATCATAGTTAATTCGTACCCATATTTGGGAACATGTTTTTAACTTTAACAAAAATTATGAATAAGACTAATGACTAACAAAAAAATAGAATCAACTTTATTTAAATATATCTATGATCTTCTATAATTATCAAAATTTATTATTATTTAACATTCAATATTTTTATTTTCGAAATCACTTTTTAACTCATTTATTTATTTTTATAACAGAAATAACTTTGCGACAAGGTCGGTCGTTGCAACCTCCGGCGACCCACGCCATGACTATCGTGAAGGGCCGCCTAAGGTCGCGCGACCAAGTGGCCCTCACTAGGGGTCGCCCGACCCCAAGCAAGCCTTGCTGGTGGTGTCCGATAGCCAACCGAGGTCTTGCTACTTGAGACATCACCCGCAGCGATGTCGGTGGCCGCCTACCCTTCGCTAACCAACTATTTTTTTCCTTTATTTTTATCATAAAAGTCCTTTGTAAATGTAAATTTCTCCGAACACTATTTTGGCCAAGGATATTTCACAATACACTTTTAGATTACAATTTACCAAACGCAATTTGCATTTTGAAAAATTTCTTTAACTTAAAGTCATTTGCATTTTCTCAATGGCTTTCTCCAAAAGTCTAACCAAACGCACCATCTCTCTCTCTCCCCCTCCCCCCCACGAGAGCGTGCTCCCCACCCCATCAATCCCCCCACCCCCTGCTCCCCCGCCCCCTCGGTTTCTTCCCCCACCCCTCCCCCTCGCCTTTATCTCTCCCCCACCCCATGCCACCCCGGCCCCGGTTTCTTTCCATCATCACGCCACCCCCTCTCCACCTTGATTTTCCATCATCTCCCACCACCCTCCCTATTTTCTTGCTAAAATCCTAACCACGACCTTTTCTTCCTCCTCGTCGCACAACTCTCTCCCAGTCACCTCATCACGGTCGCTCGCCGCCGAAGGGCCAGGGGCCTCGGCCCTTCCTCTTTCGCAGCTACAACCTCGCCACCAACCCTCCATCGCAACGTCACAATCGTTGCCCTCTAGATCACCTCATTCTATGCTGTTCCTCTGGCCCTCCCTCGCCATTGCAACCTTACCTCCACTCCCTCGGCCTCGCCTCTACCCTCCACCGTCCCTCTCTCTCGGACACGTACGTTGGAACATGTCGAGAAAGGTTGACCACGTGTCGGAAAATCTGACACGTATTGACCGTGTGTCCGAACGTGTCCGAGCATGTCGGACACGTCGACACATGTCAGACATGACACGAAAGCTCCGGCAACATGTCCGTGCTTCATGGTTCAAGGCTCATGGCCAAAAAGAGAGGGTTCGGTGGTGATGATGGTGGTGGCACGTGTGTCTCGATGGACGGGCTGCTAGAGTGGCGGCAACTTGGAAGCTTGGCGGTAGAGTTGGTGGTGCGGGATGAAGATGGTGGTGAGTGCAGGTGAGGATGGTGAAATGGCGTGGATGATAATGGTGGTGATGGGGGTCGGCTTTTGGGGAAAAAAGAAGAAGAAGAAATGAAGAATGAGATGAAGAAAGAATGAGGGAGATGGGGATGGCGTTCGGCTGCAACAGAAAGGGGAAGAGGTGAGGACACCTGGAGTGCCATAACTTGGCACGCCGGGACACTTAAGTGCCATAACTTTAAAATGGTACACTTAAGTGCCATCATCGGAGTAAAATGGGACACTTAAGTGCCACCGCGGCGAAAATCCGGCCAAATGGGCGACGTGGCAATTTTCCGGCGAGTTTAGTCCAAAACGGCGTCATTTTGCACGCCGACATGGCGGAGAAAACGCAAAAACGACGCCGTTTCGTATCTACGTGTAAATAATAATATAAAAATTAATTAAATTATAAAGTATTTAAAAAATTAAAAAAAAAAGAAAAATTAAAAAAATTAAGAAAAATTTAAAAATTAAGAAAAATTTAAAAGTTTTAAAAAATTAAGAAAATTAAAAAAAAAAAAGGGGGAGGTCGAACGGGCAGGCGAGGGTTGAGCCCTCGCCGCCGCCACCTCCCGCCGTCGCCGGCCCCGGCCGACCGACGGCGAGGGCCGTGAGCCCTCGCCGGATCGCGGCGAGGGCCGCGACCCTCGCCCCGAGATCTGGCGAGGGCTCGCGGGCCCTCGCCGCCGGCCGGCCGGCCTCGCCGGCCCTCGGCCGGGCCCGGCAACCCCCGCCGACCCTCCCCACTCCGTCGCCGGCCCTTCCCGGCGGCGGCGGGGAGGCGATGAGGGCCCGTGAGCCCTCGCCGCCTCCCCCGCCGGCGACGGAGTGGGGAGGGTCGGCCGGGGTCGCCGGGCCCGGCTAGGGGCCGGCGAGGCCGGACGACCGGCGGTGAGGGCCTGCGAGCCCTCACCTAGATCCGGGCGAGGGTCGCGGCCCTCACCGTCGGCCGGCCGGGGGCGGCGACCCGACCGACCCTCCCCCTCTCGTCGCCGGCCCTTCCCAGCGACGGCGGGGAGGCGGCGGCGGCGAGGGCTCAGCCCTCGGCCACCCGTTCAACCTCCTCCCACCCCCTTTTTTTCTAAAAAAAAAAATTTTAAAATTTACTTATTTTTTGAATTTTTTTAATTTTTTAAAATTAAAATTTTTAAAATTTTCTTTTTAAAATTTTTTTTAATTTTTATGCTGATTTGGAGCTCCAAACGAGCCACGTAGGCAACAAATAATAATAAAATATTGCCACGTAGGATTTCGGGCAAGGGTCGCGGATGTGGCACTTAAGTGTCCCACTCGAAAAAAAAAGTGGCACTTAAGTGTCCGTTTTGAAGTTATGGCGGCTTAAGTGTCCGTCTTGAAGTTATGGCACTTGTCTTGGACTTTTGCCGAAAGGGAATGGTGTGAGTTGGGTGGAGGGAAGAAGAGAGAGATAGAGAGAGAGAGAGAGAGAGAGAGAGGGGTTGGGAGAAGGGGGGAAGGGAAAATAGAGGGAAAGAGAGAAAAGAGAGAGGGGGAGAGAGAGAGAGAAAAAAAAAAAAACAAATGAATTTCTAAGATATATTCCTCAAAATCTCATCATACTCTTCACCCACCTGCCCTTAAAACTCTCTTAGCCTAGTATTATGTCCCCACTTTTCTTTTTATTTCTAATTTCATAAAAACAATCTTTTTGGTCAAAAGATTTCAATTTTGCTTATTGATCCGAATTTCTTCTTCTTCTTTTTTGTTCGATAATTCATTTTTCAAAATTTTGGACTCGCCGATAATTCGACGAACGATAAGATGAGGTCCAATAATTAAATCTTGAAACCCTCGAAAGTTTGATACTCGAAATCGAATTAAATTTCGTGGTTAAAAATCAATCGAATGCGACTTTAGTACGACCTAATCTATCATGTGACTTTTAGGGGTTCTCGTGCGGTTGACCCGTGGTCAATAATTTTCAATCCAAATTTGTGTATTTTCGAATCGCAAACAACGCTCGGTTGTCCTGTAATCGCGATGGTTCAATTATGTACCTTGAATACAATATTAATAGAAAATTGATTTATCGTCGTTTGACACAAATATCGTAATTGTGCGGAATTAACCCGCGAGTTGACTACGTACTTCTGTCGAATTAATTTATATCCATTCGCTAATTGACTTATAACAATGTAGTATTAACCCTTGTCGATCCTTATGGTCGAGCAATCGATTTTTGATCGAATTTTCTAGTCTTTCGCGTTTTAATCCTATACGGTCTCGTCTAATAGATTAGTTAACTCGTGAGTGATCAGTTCAGAGTAAAATAACTATAAGTGCATCAACAAAATAACCATAACCACTTTATATATTTCGAAATATGGCCAAATTTCGAAATATCACAGCCATGCTCTCTAGCTTCAATGCTTTGACTTGATAAGAAATCATGTCTGCAGAAGGTCAAAGGGTATTGGTGATTGAAGACCCCTCACCAAGAATTAGCCTGAACACGATCAAATACATTTTACAAGGATCTATGCTTTCCCTTGGAAACAAGCTTATGCTCTTGACAGTTCTCCACAAAGTTAGCCACCCTAGTAAGTAAGCTAGTAAGCTGCATAAAACTCTTGAGAGAAAATGGTCATGAGTAAATGCATCCACATCTCAGAAACTCATAAGAAAAAAAAAAGAAAAGAAAGAAATATCGCCACATTGATCTTGCTCACCTTTTTCTATGAACTCCACACTTTTCACCTTATCCCTTTCTCTTTAGTGGGTTACAGGATCAAGATGGGTTGAGGATCATGGCTTGGAGCAAGCCAGAAAATTGTGAGGGAAGAAATTGCACGGAAGAAATTGCCTGAAGGTTTCACAGCAATGCAAAGCTATGAAGGTCAGGCAATGCCTTTCTGCATTATAGTCTTCAGAAATTGAAACTAGGTCAATTTTCTGTTGCAAGTGGAACATCCAATTGAGCAGGTACATGGAAAAAGACATTGTGAACATGTGGTGAAAAGTTTTTGGCTGTCCAATCTCTGATTATCAAATAGCCATTCTATGTTTGACAACTACAGTCACTCTAAAATGTAACTGTACAACGTGGATATCAACCTAGGATGCACAAAAGCTATTGATCTAACCAGTAAACAGAACTGTGTTTATGTTACAAGTATGTCGTGCATCCTTCTCTTCTAACATGAGGATACAGCCTGGTTTACCTGCTAAAATTCAAGCGCAGTTCCACAATGCGCGCAAGTGCACAACTGTATGCTGCAGAACTTTCTATTATAGGAGTAATGTGCCCCAATTTGATTCTGTTAGTTAAATGGCTCTTTGTTTGTCAAATTGCAGATTAAGCTGGATATAGATGTCCAAGGAGGAGATTCTCCAAAAGAAGTTGTCCGAAAAGCTGCTATAACTTTTAGGGCAACATGGATAATACTCGACAGGTTAGTCAAACTTTTTGGTCACGAGACCAACGCAGGATACTTTGAGTATTGATTGGTGCTTCCACTGCTTGATAGGTTTGTCAAACTTTTTGGTCACGAGACCAACACAGGATATTTTGAGTATTGATTGGCGCTTCTACTGCGCGAGTTAATCTTACTATTTATACCTTTTATTACACTATGTAGTCTACAACTTACAGCAAATTTGTAGACCAAGATACTAGTGACAAGAGGAACATGACAGATGCATATCTCACTGTTAAATAAAGCGGAAAAGAGATTTTACATCATCTTAACTGTCCACAGCTCTAAGGTAATAGGAGCTAAATGGAATAAATTGATTGACAATAATCACGTGTTAAGCTAACAAAGTCCTTCACGGATTTTGATTGTGGGATAGATTCACTACTGCATTACAGGATGACTTTAACGGTGATTTTGAAATAAATAGCTCCAGAGGCCAGGCTAAATGACATGTTTCCAGAACTTGATCGCCGTTTTTGAGCTGGTAATCTATCAAATAGACTCGAAAGATACTAAAATTTCCCTACATGAGCACACCCTGGTTCCTAATATTTTTAACATTCTGAAAAAACCCTTGCAACAGGAAAATGAAAAAAGACAAGGATTATCTCATGCAAAGACTCTCATGTGGAATTTCAATAGTGAAACGCGATCACACCATTGAGGAGCTGAGACAGCCAAGAGTACGAAATTTGCCGATGCAACATATATGCAACTCTAGCAAGTTGACAGGAAGTGATGAACCAGATTCGATGAGCAGGCACTACATTTGTTCCATTTGCCACAACAGACGTCCAAAGATGGGATGGAAGAGAGACTTTACTTTTGAGGAGCTTAAGGCTGCTACCAAGGGTCTTTCTCAGAAAATGGCTTTGCACTTCGGAGTAGCCTACAGGGGAGAGCTTAATGGACTGAAAATTACCATTAAGCAGCACAAAAACGCACGCTACCAGGGTAGTGAAAAGGGATTCCAATCTGAAGTTTGTATGCTCAGTGAAGTGAGACATGAAAATCTGGCCATGCTGTTAGGTTCATGTTCAGAAGGAAATCGCAGGCTGCTTGTGTATGAATATGTCTGCAATGGTTCGCTGGACAATCATCTGTCTAGTAAGTTAATACCGCATACCTTTTGACGTCATGCGCAACTATGACATCCGTGCATGTGTTAGAATGGAGTGCCTAATCAATAGGATGTATGTCTTGATAATGCAGGAAATCCCAGTAGACTTCTCAGGTGGGATCAAAAGATGAAAATCGCCTTAGGAGCCGCTAAAGGCTTAAAATATCTGCATGAAAACAACATCATCCACCGAAATTTGAGGCCTGACAACATCCTCTTAACTCATGA
Source organism: Eucalyptus brandiana (assembly GCA_014182725.1). Classification (NCBI taxonomy): domain Eukaryota; kingdom Viridiplantae; phylum Streptophyta; class Magnoliopsida; order Myrtales; family Myrtaceae; genus Eucalyptus; species Eucalyptus brandiana. Next base: position 57,198,564 of record CM024675.1, read on the forward strand.
TTATGTACCACTGGTGAGAGTGCCTCATAATTTTCGTAGTGACTCTTACGAAAGCAATGGAACTTGTTATATAATTGGCTTGTGGACAAAACAACTGAGCACTTTTTGCTCCAAAATTGATGCAGCATATTTTGCCTATAGCCATAGCATAATACCAATTTGAGATTTCATTCACATCATATGGTCTTTGTATATTTCAATATAAGCGAGTATATAATACAGACTCCATTTTTTAAAAGTTTTGTAAACATGTGGATAGCCATGTTCAGAAAACTGAGACAAGATTTATACTCCAAAAATTCATTTCATCCTTGAGGCAGCAAATAATTTATGAACTTTAGCCGATCAAAACAAGCATATATCATTTGTTCCACGAAGTGATTCCAATTTGACCAGCAAAGCAATTTGCAACATCAAATCATCTGACAGGCTGTTAACTTGTTTATCAGCTAGGAGATTTTGGCCTTGAAATGTGTGAAGACTCTGATTTCTCTTCTGAGACGAGGATTGGAACTATGCATACTCGGCTCCAGAATATGCAGATTCCGGTGAAGTGTCTCCAAAGAGTGACTGCTATTCCTTCGGGGTCATACTTCTAAATCTGATCACAGGACTAAGGAGTACAGACCCATTATTTGGAGAGCAAAATATTGTAGAATGGGTAATTGCCTCAATGCTTCTTATACAGTCTCTGCCTGCATGTGCGACTTCTAGTAATCAAACTAAGCATGAAACATTTGGCAAAAATGCATGTCATTCAAATCTTTCATCTTGTTAGCATTTAATGAACAGTAAATAAAAGGAATCCAGATAAGATGCCCTTATTCTGTGAAAGATTGCTTCATTGGCCACACTGACAGGTTAAACACCTATTAGACTGCTCTTCTTCCTTTTCGAGAGCTCGATGTTTTGCAGGCAAAACCATTGTTAAAAGAGAAAACCTACCGAGAATTGATTGAATACTGCTTGACCAACTCTTGCGATGTCAACCAACTTGCTTGGGTGATTCAAGTGGCGGTTAAGTGCCTGATCAGGAATCCTTACAAGAGAATGTCCATGGACCAGGTCAGTGGGGCTGACTTTTCTCCTGTTCTGTATAATCACTACTTGAAATTGGTTTATTCAACATTGAGCATGCTGAACAAGTGTGACACGGCCACTCTTTATCATGATCATATTTGTAAATCATCTTAGGAAATAGAGAAGGTATTTCTGAAGTGTCAATCTCACCATTTCTGCATTTTTGCTAGTATAAGTTTCCACCCGGAGGTACTAATTACATACACCCTCATTTCTATTTAATTACCGAAAAGAACATGGAGATCCATGCTCTTGTCGCGCGATACACATGAAATGATAGAGATTCACAAGCTTCCTACTGGCAAGCTTTTATTTTGCACCATCTTCTATTTGTCAGGAATGTCTTCTAGGATTGGGAGGCAACTTCACTTTCTCTCTGCATTTTGAGTTCATAGAGGCCAGAGGTGCTAATCAACTGAAGTCAATTACAGGTGGTTCATGCTTTGAATCACATAGCAGACGGCAACACCATTCCTGTTACCAGGAACTTATCGCCGGCACAATCCAATTCTCGAAGGGGTATTCAGGACTCCTCCTCTCCTCCTCCTCGGGGTTTCTCTCTGATGATAAATTCTTTGCTGCACAAACATTGGCAATACATCTTTGTGCTTGACATACTCGACGTAGCTGGAAGGAAATTTAAGCCTTTAATCACCCCAGGAGGACGTTGTTCAAGGATATGAGGAATATCTCAATTTTTCAGAGAGGATAGAGCTGTAAATTGTCGTACTTATAGGATCATACCCATGCACAACATTCATGATTTCAAGAAAATTTAATGAGCTGATCAATGCGCATTCTCATATGAATATTCTGTGGCAAATCAAAGTCGCTGATTTGAGGTACGGGAAAATGCTACAATGCCATCAAATTAACCGAAGTACGACATGTACTCTATGCACACAAAAGTGCCACAGTAAATCGCATGAAAAGAATGCCTAGAAACAGTTGGATCACTCTCAAGAAAGACTGCTTTTGTCCCAGGCAACAGCGGAGAATACAAGACTGATCAATTACCCTTGTCTCAGCATAAAGAACTTGCATAATAGATGTTACATTTCTTGCTTAGTTGCTGCTGTATTCAATTCTGAAACGTCCTCTCCCTTTAGGCCTGTGCCCTGTTAGTCATCACAGCAATATTTCAGCTGTATCAAATGGAAATTAATAAAAGAAAAAAGAAATTCCTATTTTGCCGAAATTTATCCTTTCATGTGGATAAATATTTGATAGATTTGATGACTATACATAACAATCAGTAACGATTTTATTAACTTTCTTACAGTAAATCAGATGATAGGCTTTCACTATCAAAGGATGCAACCATTTTGTATCAATAATTCCACAAGATCCGGTGATTTTGAATTTTTAAAATATATCGACGATGTTTTACCCCGAAGTTCGTAGTTTTCTCCTGAGCCAAAAGTAAACCGGGCAAGTGCAACACCGGCTTATAATATCAATTGATGACTTACTAGTTTTTTCATTATTTTTACCTAACCTAATGATCTTTCTTAATAGCATTTATTACAATGGAGCGAAAAAAAAAAAGTAACATTGATGATAGATTTTCAAAAATTTGAAATGTAGATAAGGCCCGGCCCATATATGGACCGGTCAGGCCCGCTTCTATCAGTTCCCAGGTCCAACCGGGTCAGATTAATTCGGGAACCGATCTCCGGTTCAAATCCGGTTCACGTGGGGACCAGTTTGGTTCCAAATGGAAAAATAGGATCGGCCTTCGACCGGTTCGCTCTCGACGTACTTTGAATCTTTTAACCGCAGTGCCATTGCGCGCCTCCGATCTCAACTTCCTCTCGCGATTCCGCTGCTCTCGTCCGCTTTGCTCCGCGGCCGCCCCGATGTCCACCCGGTCGAGATCCGCCGTCCCTCCTCCTCCTCCTCATCTCCGCCCGAGGCACTCCCTCTCTATGTCGGTCTCCTTTTCGACGTCAGTCGCCGAACGTTTCGATTTGGGGCGGCTGCGATGCGAAGCAAAAGTTTGTTCTGTGTAGAATTCGTGCCTTGAGTGAATGAAGATCAAATTCATTTCACTGGTGCGTTCGATAATACTGAAATTATGCTCACTTGATTCAATCACACGCCGCGAAACCGCGTGGATATTTTGGAATCACCGATTGATCCTTCAAAATGCATGGGCTTGCCAGGAATCTGATTCTTTCTCGTTTGCTTATGCGAAATTTGATTCACTTATAGTGGAAATAATGTGGTCCGTAGTGTTCTGACAATAATTGCGAGTTTTTTTTTTTTGGTCAAACAAAATTGTGAGTTTTTCTTTTTGGTCGAAAAGGCAGTGCTTGATATTAACAATTATATAGAGTATTTACAAGAAAAAGCTGTCAAGAAGGTTGAACATAAAATATGCCATAAAGGGGGCGGGGGTAAATCCTCCAGTTAAGAGGAGCTTGTGTTGTCGATGGTGCCTCGCGATCTAGTTTGCAGCAGCGTTAGTCTCCGTGGACAATGTTGGATCAATATGTTGGTATGTTGGGCCAATAGCTCTTTACATTTCTGCACAGGGATTGTTAGATTCCATGAAGCTTCGGGCCCGACACAGAACCATATCAACAACCGGTGAACAGTCGCTGGCGTCACATACTAAGCGCAAGCGGAATTATTATTATCTTCTTGTCTAGCTTGTAATCTCCTTTAGATAACCTATAGTGTTTACAATTGAAGGTTAGCATGTATAACATGGATTATTTTAAAATCTCAAGTTTATATTATAAGGTTATCCTGCAATGCACATAGACAAGATCATAAAAGGCTTCCTTTCATTTTATCATCATCGGGGCATACAAAATTATCAACCTGGACTCATTCCATGTTCTTTGCCTATATATTTACATCATATACAAAACAAAAGTAAGGCGTAACACAAGCCAGGGATAAGGGTGAGGGTATCTACTCCACGAGTTCCCACACTAGCCCACGTCTAACCAAAAAACAAAAGTTAGTCAGCTTCTACAAGATCAAAGGCGTCTAGGCGCCGTCCATCCCCGCTCCAGGTCCTCCTGCTCCAAAGGGTAAAGGTCCGAACATCTCTCCTTCATGGTTGACAAACCATGCCACGAACGTCATCGATAACAACTCAGCTCTACCGTCATCCCACCATAAGGTCGCCTCATACTTGGACAAAACCATGTCAATGTCGGGATCATACTCGTCATGAAAAGAAACATCAAGACTCACTACCGCCCCGTATCGAGCTACCGGCGGTACATCCATGCTATCAATCTGAAAATGTAAGGTATGAGCAAACAACCTTGCCCAAGTAAAGAATGATAAAACTCTAACTTAAACAATCCATAGCCATCAAAGTTACAAGTGAATCAGCAAACAATTTAGGATACTAAGAGAATATATCACAAGCATAAACAACACTATTATTTCATATAAGAAATCACCTTATATGCATCCACTTCTATACTTACCCTTCACAAAGTCAATCTCACATCAAAATATAATGCAACAATAATAGATGAACTCACTCGCCAAATAATTATATTTAGTGTGCATAAAATCCACCCTCGATCAATCATTAACCGGAATTCAACCGGCCGATCGAGTCACTTCCGGAAAGTACGTTATCCGGACTTCCACAATACCTCTAATTGTGGGCATCTCACTCCAAGGCATCCCGGCATCACTCATCCGAGGTCATCCCAAGACCACACAGCAAGGGGCATCTCACTCCGAGGCATCTCAGTATCACACAACCGAGGCATCCTTGATCACACACAAGGGCATCTCACTCCGAGGCATCTCAGTATCTCTCTACCGAGGCATCCAAGACCACGCAGCAAGGGCATCCCAAACTTCCGGGGGCATCACCGGTATCTCGGTACCGATGGGTTCATTCATCTTAAGCACACGTTTCACACCACCACACCTTTGATTAATGCATTTATCGTATGCAAAAGAAAAGACTCTAAAGTATCTATCTAACTCTCATGAACCTAGCACACGTGCGTGTCCGGATTATAAGATAAAATCCATTACGTCATGTCCCATTCCATGGCGAACAGATATTTATCCCATAATTAAGCACTATGCACCGCACTCATTGCACACACATGATTCTATATGCACTTATATCTCAAATGATATATGAGACTTACTCATACACAACTAACATCTAGTATAAGGTTTATTAGACTCTATGTTCATCATACAAGTCTAAGATACAAGACACTACATCTAATATGTGTTCTCGGTACAAACAGTATACTAGCTAAATGAACAGTTTCGGTTTCAGACACAGAAGATATATTAATTCTTGTCGAAATGTTACCAAATTTTAGTATGTGATACTTGAGACATAGGCTAACAATTCTCGTGAAGAAACTTAAGTCTAGTTCTCACTGTACTAAGAGTAACAATTGCCATAATCTTTACTAGTACCCTGTATCGACGTCCAGATTCTTTATCTACAGAGAAAATTGTTTCACTAACCAAATATTATCGATTTAATCTCATATTTTGACACGTCATTCCTTAAGATGTGTTCTACAATTTTCATTAAGGATTCAAAGTTCAAATCTAACTAGGTAAATACAGAAAATTCGTATAATCAGTAAAGGTCACACCGTTTCTCACAAAAACAGTTTACTGGTTTTACTAAGTACACTTATGTCTCTATATTTTTATAGTCATATGGTTATAGCTACGTGTATAACTTGATCTTATAGATGTTCTATCATGTAGAATAGTTTCTTTCTTATTTCTATTAACATACATGAAGAAAACTAAACACAAACAGAAGACTCCATATCTGTTTTCACTTAGAACAGAATAGATACACAAATTTTCTCACTTCTAACTCAACGAAACAACTCGTCTATCCACAAATCTCTTCTAAAATACTCCAATGCTTACTCACAGAAACTCAAAGCAACTTCAGCATATCATTCTCTAACAAATGATCAATTCCACAGCTCGGCTCGAAGTATGAACGCATCCGTGAGTTCACTCATCACAGCATACACCATATCCATCCACTCGGCATCCATTTCATCACTTCGCTCAACAAAACAGCATACTCACACAAGGATTCCAAAACATGCAGTCCTCAAAAACAACATGCAATGGCTTCTAACTCTAATCTAACACTTACTCAGCTTAGATCAATCACAAAACAGCAACTACAGACTATATCCATCACTGTTTGGTTAGATCCTCAAGCTCCCTTGATGAAACAATGGATAACTTTCAATTTAGAGTTAGATCTTTCCTTACCTTGCTTCAGCTACTAAACAACACAGAGATGCTTCAAGATCAACACTCAAAATCAGCATGCAAGAAGAAGAAGTTTGCTGGGGTTTGCTTCTGGTTTTTCGCTGCTCAGCCGAGAGAAAAGATGAAAAGAAGATGGGTTGCTGGGTTTTATATGGAGAGAGAGAGAGAGAGTGTACGAAGCTTATGGGGAAAATAAGTCTACAAACTAATCCCTAGGCTAGTGTAATGATGAGATCTTGTAATGATTGTGCTTCCTTGGAGTTTGCATGTCTCGGTTCATGGGAATCAAAACCGTGGGTGAAGAAAAACAAAGAGAGAAGAGAGGTGTCGTGGCTTTCATGCATGAAGATTTTCGCCATCTATCGATCGTTGCTAATTAATAGTTAATTGATATCATTCGTTAGTTCATTAGCTTCTAATATTTTCATCTAATTGCCTTTTGTTTCTACTTAATCCCAATTATACAAAGTCATAACATATCGAATGAAATAACATATTGAATGAAATAACATATTGACTAGTGAATGTTAATCTATAAAGAATTCATCACAAAATGCTAAAGTTAGAAAGTTATATTAGCATTATAAACATTAATTAAGTTATCATAACTATAATCTATAAAATAAAATCAGTCGGGCCTAAATATTAATTCTCGGCCCAACGGGCTCAATCTACAACGATCCGGCCCACTAAACTAAATCTACCAATCTAATAATTCCGAACCTTGGCCCGCTTCAAGCCAAGTCCAAGCCCATAATCGCTCATTAGATTTCTCAAGTCCATACATTTCTCACGATCCATCGGGTTCACTTTCTGGCCCAATCTAATTAATCTAAGTTTCTAATGATCTAATTATACTAATGAAGGTCGATGAAATTTGGGATGTCACAACTCTCCCCTACTTAGAAAATTTCGTCCTCGAAATTAGAATCTTACCTTATTCACTTGAAAAGCTGAGGATACTTTTGTCTGATCTCTTCCTCACTTTCCCAAGTTGCTTCCTCTAAATCATGGTATCGCCACAAAATTTTGACTAAAGGTATAGTCTTATTCCTCAATACTTGCTCTCTTCGATCCAAAATCTGCACAGGCTCTTCTACATATCTAATTCTTTCATCTATTTCTAGTACTTCAAAATCTAACACATGAGTTGGATCCGGCTCATATTTCCTAAGCATAGATACGTGAAAAACATCATGAATACTGGATAGCTTTGGTGGTAATGCTATTCTATATGCTAACTCTCCAATCCTTTCTAATACTTCAAAAGGTCCTATAAATCTTGGGCTCAACTTTCCTTTCTTCCCAAATCTTGACACATTCTTCATAGGTGATACTTTCAAAAATACATGATCTCCTACATTGAATTCTAAAGGTCTACGACGCTTGTCGGCATAACTCTCTTGTCTACTCTGAGCTGTCCTGAGTTGTTCTCGTATAGTCTTTACTGCTTCCAAAGTAATTTGAACTATCTCTAGTCCTGTCAACTTCTGCTCTCCAACTTCATTCCAGCAAATAGGGGTTCTACAATTTCTACCATATAGAGCTTCAAATGGAGCCATACCAATACTCTGCTGAAAACTATTGTTATAAGAAAATTCCACTAAATGTAATTTCTCATCCCAATTTCCTTTGAAATCAATGACACAAGCTCTTAGCATATCTACCAATGTTTGTATAGTCCTCTCTGATTGTCCGTCTGTCTGTGGATGAAAGGCAGTACTATATTGGAGTTTAGTTCCTAAGGCAAGTTGAAGACTTTTCCAAAAATTTGATGTAAATCGCGGATCTCTATATGATGTTATGGTCACAGGAACACCATGTAGTCGTACTATCTGTCTAACATACAATGTGGCATACTTCTCTAGGGAATAGTCTACTCTTACGGCTAAAAGTGCGCTGACTTTGTTAATCGGTCTACTATTACCCAGTTGAGTCATGTCCACTTGAAGTCCTTGGTAATCCTTGTACAAAGTCCATGGTTATATGTTCCCACTTCCATTCTGGAATTTCCAATGGTTTCGGCAATCCTGCAGGCTTTCGATGTTCAGCTTTCACTGTTGACATGTCGACATCTTGCGACATACTTAGCAATATCGCCTCTTCATTCCGTTCCACCAAAAGTATTGACGAAGGTTCCTATACATCTTTGTACTTCCTGGGTGAATACTATAACTACTACGATGAGCTTCAGTCAGAATTTCTCTCTTCAATTCATCATTACTAGGCACACAAAAACGTCCATGAAATTTAACTATCCCATCATCCGAGATTTGAAAATCCAACTTCTTTCCCTTCAAAGCTTTATCTCGAATTTTCAATATTTCAGGATCTGACTGTTGTAAGGTCTTAATGCGCTGTATAACTTCAGGTTCCACTCTTAGGGCAGCTATCATACCTATAGACTCACTCACCTCAACCTTGAATTCGGAATTTGAAATTGCTTCCAATAGATTCCATTCTTTAACCATCATATTGGCTATTCTCATTGCCGAGTTCCTACTAAGTGCATCTCGCCACTTTATTAGCTTTTCTGGGTGATATAAAATTTCACGTCATAGTCCTTGAGTAATTCTATCCATCTCCTTTGCCTCATGTTCAATTCCTTTTGAGAGAATAGATACTTTAAACTCTTGTGATCCGTAAAAATTTCAAATCTTTCTCCATAAAGATAATGCCTCCAAATCTTTAAAGCAAAAACAATGGCAGCTAGCTCTAAGTCATGAGTAGGATAATTCAATTCATGTGGTTTCAATTGTCTCGACGCATATGCTATAACTTTCCCATGTTGCATAAGAACACATCCTAATCCTTTATGAGAAGCATCACTATACACCACAAAACCTCCGGATCCTATGGGTATTGTTAACACCGGTGCCGTCGTCAATCTCTTCTTAAGTTCTTGGAAACTTTGCTCACATTCCTCGACCAATCAAATTTTGAATTCTTCCGAGTCAATTGTGTTAAAGGTCCTGCAATTCGAGAAAATCCTTCTACAAATCTCCGGTAATATCCGGCTAAACCTAGAAAACTTCGTATTTCATCACTTTGTCGATGGTCTAGGCCAATTAATCACAGCCTCAACTTTAACTGGGTCCACCGATATTCCTTCACCGGTCACCACATGTCCTAAAAATGTCACTTGGTCCAACCAAAATTCACATTTACTAAATTTAGCATACAATTTGTGTTTTCTAAGAGTTTGTAGCACAATCCTTAAATGTTCTTCATGTTCATCTTGTCCCTTTGAATACACCAAAATATCATCTATAAAGACTATCACAAATTGGTCCGAAAAAGGTTTAAACACTCTCATAAGATCCATAAAAGCTGCCGGGGCATTCGTCGGTCAAATGGCATAACCAAAAATTCATAGTGTCCATATCTAGTTCGAAAAGCTGTTTTAGGAATATCCTCCTTCCTTATCCGCAATTGGTGATATCCTCGATCTTAAGTCAATCTTTGAGAAAACGGACGCTCCTTGTAATTGATCAAATAGGTCATCAATCCTTGGTAATGGGTACTTATTTTTAATTGTCACTTGATTCAATTGCCTATAATCAATACAAAGGCGTAATGATCCATCTTTCTTTCGACAAATAACACTTGGTGCACCCCATGGGGAAACACTTGGTCTAATAAATCCTTGGTCCAATAATTCTTGTAATTGTACCTTCAATTCCTTTAATTCTCAATGCCATCCTATAAGGAGCTTTTGATATGGGTTACGTACAGTGCTAATTCAATAGTAAACTCAATCTTTCGCTCCGGGGTAATCCTATCAATTCCTCGGGAAATACATCGAAAATTCTTGTACTACGGGGATATCCTCAAGTTGAACTTCCTTCTTATTTTGTTCACTTGCATATGCCAAATACCCTTGACAACCATTTCTAAGAAGTCTATGGGCTTCTAATGCATTAATAAGAGGTATAGAGGGAGTTGTCTTTCCATCATAAAATTCAAAACTTGGCCTATCTGGTGGATCAAATCGAATCATCTTCCTATAACAATCCACACTAGCTCGGTGTCTATGCAACCAATCCATTCCTAGAATTACATCAAAGTCATACATAACTAACACCATCAGATCAGCTAACAAGTGTTGTCCACCTATAAGGATAGTGGAATCCCTACATATTGAATTAGATAAAATGACATCCTTTAATGGAGTAGAGACACTAAGAGGTACTTCTAACAATTCAGGTTCCATCCTATTCAGTCGCACAAATTGAGCAGATACAAAGGAATGAGTTGCTCCTGTGTCAAACAAAGCATAAGCATTCTGATTGGATAGGGAAATGATACCTGTAATAACTGTTTGAGACCTTTCAGCCTCATCCTGAGTAATCGCATAAATTCTTCCTTGAGTTGGGGGTCGATGGTTATTTCTTGGTGGTAATGGTCTACCTGAATTCTGTTGTGGTTGTGGTTGCTGCATTCTTTTATGAGGACAATCTCTACTATAATGCCCTGACTGTCCACAATTAAAACAAGCATTTGTTCCATAACATGGTCCAAATCCATGTGATCTACCACACCGGCGACACTCATTGTTACCATACTGTGGTCGTTCCATTGGTTGATTATTCCACACTTTTCTAGGATTCTCAATCTTATTCTTCTTATTTTGTACAAATGGTCGCTTTCCAACCTGATGAGATCTTTTATTATAACGAAAATTTGATGAGTCTCCTCGAGATTGTGGTCTTACCTGATATGCCAATGCCTGGTCTCTTGACATCAAATCTCTTTCCACTAGCTGTGCCCTTTCATACAATTCACTATAATCCTTCAAATTCAAAGGCACCAATCGTCCTCTTATATCAGGCCTTAACCCATTCAAGAATCTCTTAGCCTTATCCTCTGGATATTCTATTAATCTAGGGGCAAATCTAGAGAGCTCGGCAAATCTCGCCTCATACCGATTTACTGATCAAGTTATTTTGGGTCAACCGCATAAATTCCATTACCTTTTTATCCCTTGCACAGTCTGAAAAATACTTACTATAGAAGACTCCTACAAATCCAGTCCAAGTCACATCTACACCTTCGAGAATACTTTGTTCCTTTCGTCGCTTTCCACCAATAATCAGCATTTCCTTGAAGTTGATATTCTACTAAAGATACCTTCTCTCGCATCGTACAATTCAGCAATGCAAATATCTTTTCCATCTCATCTATCCACAATTCTGCTTCTACGGGATCTCCTAATCCAGCAAATCTAGAGGGTTTTAGTTTCAGAAATTGTTCTACTAAGCTTTGCATCCTACGGTCACCTCCTACCTGCTGTTGGGCTTGCCTTTCCAATAGGGTTCCTACATTAGCAAGTGCTTCCAAAATTCCTTCCACACGGGGATCCATGGCCACTCCTCGTCCATTTCTACTCATCCTGAAAATTCCTGGTTTCGCACATCGGTCACTACTCATTAGCCTACCGAATCTCCTCACAAAACAAATAAGTAACAACCGCAACAATTGTTACCGATACCCTATGAGTAACATAAGTTACTTGTTCCTTACAAAGAAAATATCATTATCCTAACGCAAAGTCACTACCGCACCTTATCACTCCGATATAACCTATGCTCGATACCAAAAAAAAAAGAGGATGTGACGTCCCGTGACGTCCCGTAGGCGTCACATACTAAGCGCAAGCGGAATTATTATTATCTTCTTGTCTAGCTTGTAATCTCCTTTAGATAACCTATAGTGTTTACAATTGAAGGTTAGCATGTATAACATGGATTATTTTAAAATCTCAAGTTTATATTATAAGGTTATCCCGCAATGCACATAGACAAGATCATAAAAGGCTTCCTTTCATTTTGTCATCATCGGGGCATACAAAATTATCAACCTGGACTCATTCCATGTTCTTTGCCTATATATTTACATCATATACAAAACAAAAGTAAGGCGTAACACAAGCCAGGGATAAGGGTGAGGGTATCTACTCCACGAGTTCCCACACTAGCCCACGTCTAACCAAAAGACAAAAGTGAGTCAGCTTCTACAAGATCAAAGGCGTCTAGGCGCCGTCCATCCCCGCTCCAGGTCCTCCTGCTCCAAAGGGTAAAGGTCCGAACATCTCTCCTTCATGGTTGACAAACCATGCCACGAACGTCATCGATAACAACTCAGCTCTACCGTCATCCCACCATAAGGTCGCCTCATACTTGGACAAAACCATGTCAATGTCGGGATCATACTCGTCATGAAAAGAAACATCAAGACTAAAAAAAAGCTGTGACGTCCCGTGACGTCCCAGAGCGTCACATACTAAGCGCAAGCGGAATTATTATTATCTTCTTGTCTAGCTTGTAATCTCCTTTAGATAACCTATAGTGTTTACAATTGAAGGTTAGCATGTATAACATGGATTATTTTAAAATCTCAAGTTTATATTATAAGGTTATCCTGCAATGCACATAGACAAGATCATAAAAGGCTTCCTTTCATTTTATCATCATCGGGGCATACAAAATTATCAACCTGGACTCATTCCATGTTCTTTGCCTATATATTTACATCATATACAAAACAAAAGTAAGGCGTAACACAAGCCAGGGGATAAGGGTGAGGGTATCTACTCCACGAGTTCCCACACTAGCCCACGTCTAACCAAAAAAAACAAAAGTCAGTCAGCCTCTACACGATCCAAGGCATCTAGGCGCCGTCCATCCCCGCTCCAGTCCTCCCCGCTCCAAAGGGTAAAGGTCCGAACATCTCTCCTTCATGGTTGACAAACCATGCAACGAACGTCATCGATAACAACTCATCTCTACCGTCATCCCACCATAAGGTCGCCTCATACTTGGACAAAACCATGTCAATGTCGGGATCATACTCGTCATGAAAAGAAACATCAAGACTCACTACCGCCCCGTATCGAGCTACCAGCGGTACATCCATGCTATCAATCTGAAAATGTAAGGTATGAGCAAACAACCTTGCCCAGTAAAGAATGATAAAACTCTAACTTAAACAATCCATAGCCATCAAAGTTACAAGTGAATCAGCAAACAATTTAGGATACTAAGAGAATATATCACAAGCATAAACAACACTATTATTTCATATAAGAAATCACCTTATATGCATCCACTTCTATACTTACCCTTCACAAAGTCAATCTCACATCGAAATATAATGCAACAATAATAGATGAACTCACTCGCCAAATAATTATATTTAGTGTGCATAAAATCCACCCTCGATCAATCATTAACCGGAATTCAACCGGCCGATCGAGTCACTTCCGGAAAGTACGTTATCCAGACTTCCACAATACCTCTAATTGTGGGCATCTCACTCCAAGGCATCCCGGCATCACACAACCGAGGTCCTCCCAAGACCACACAGCAAGGGGCATCTCACTCCGAGGCATCTCAGTATCACACAACCGAGGCATCCTTGATCACACACAAGGGCATCTCACTCCGAGGCATCTCAGTATCTCTCTACCGAGGCATCCAAGACCACGCAGCAAGGGCATCCCAAACTTCCGGGGCATCACCGGTATCTCGGTACCGATGGGTTCATTCATCTTAAGCACACGTTTCACACCACCACACCTTTGATTAATGCATTTATCGTATGCAAAAGAAAAGACTCTAAAGTATCTATCTAACTCTCATGAACCTAGCACACGTGCGTGTCCGGATTATAAGATAAAACCCATTACATCATGTCCCATTCCATGGCGAACAGATATTTATCCCATAATCAAGCACTATGCATCGCACTCATTGCACACACATGATTCTATATGCACTTATATCTTAAATGATATTTGAGACTCACTCATACACAACTAACATCTAGTATAAGGTTTGTTAGACTCTATGTTCATCATACAAGTCTAAGATACAAGACACTACATCTAATATGTGTTCTCGGGTACAAACAGTATACTAGCTAAATGAACAGTTTCGGTTTCGAACACAGAAGGTATATTAATTATTGTTGAAATACTACCAAATTCTAGTATGTTATACTTGAGACATAGACTAACAATTCTCGTGAAGAAACTTAAGTCTAATTCTCACTGTACTAAGAGTAATAATTGCCATAATCTTTACTAGTACCCTGTACCGACGTCCAGATTTCGTATTTACAAAGAAAATTGTTTCACTAACCAAATCTTATCGATTTAATCTCAAATTTTGACACGTCATTCCTTAAGATGTTTTCTACAATTTTTGTTAAGGATTCGAAGTCCAAATATAACTAGGTAAATACAGAAAATTCGTATAATCAGTAAAGGTCAAACCTTTTCTCACAAGAACAGTTTACTGGTTCTACTAAGTACACTTATGTCTCTAAGTTTTTATAGTCATATGGTTATAGCTACGTGTATAACTTGATCTTATAGATGTTCTATCATGTAAAATAGTTTCTTTCTTATTTCTATTAACATACATAAAGAAAATTAAACACAAACAGAAGACTCCATAACTGTTTTCACTTAGAACAGAATAGATACACAAATTTTCTCACTTCTAACTCAACTAAACAACTTGTCTATCCACAAATCTCTTCTAAAATACTCCAATGCTTACTCACAGAAACTCAAAGCAACTTCAGCATATCTTTCTCTAATAAATGATCAATTCCACAGCTCGGCTCGAAGTATAAACGCATCCGTGAGTTCACTCATCACAGCATACACCATATCCATCCACTCGGCATCCATTTCATCACTTCGCTCAACAAAACAGCATACTCACACAAGGATTTCGAAACATGCAGTCCTCAAAAACAACATGCAATGGCTTCTAACTCTAATCTAACACTAACTCAGCTTAGATCAATCACAAAACAGCAACTACAGACTATATCCATCACTGTTTGGTTAGATCCACAAGCTCCCTTGATGAAACAACGGATAACTTTCAATTTAGAGTTAGATCTTTCCTTACCTTGCTTCAGCTACTAAACAACACAGAGATGCTTCAAGATCAACACTCAAAATCAGCATGCAAGAAGAAGAAGGTTGCTGGTTTGCTTCTGGTTTTTCGCTGCTCAGCCGAGAGAAAAAATGAAGAAGAAGATGGGTTGCTGGGTTTTATATGGAGAGAGAGAGAGAGTGTACGAAGCTTATGGGGAAAATAAGTCTACAAACTAATCCCTAGGCTAGTGTAATGATGAGATCTTGTAATGATTGTGCTTCCTTGGAGTTTGCATGTCTCGGTTCATGGGAATCAAAACCGTGGGTGAAGAAAAACAAAGAGAGAAGAGATTTTGGTGTCGTGGCTTTCATGCATGAAGATTTTCGCCATCTATCGATCGTTGCTAATTAACAGTTAATCGATATCATTCGTTAGTTCATTAGCTTCTAATAATTTCATCTAATTGCCTTTTGTTTCTACTTAATCCCAATTATACAAAGTCATAACATATCGAATGAAATAACATATTGAATGAAATAACATATTGACTAGTGAATGTTAATCTATAAAGAATTCATCACAAAATGCTAAAGTTAGAAAGTTATATTAGCATTATAAACATTAATTAAGTTATCATAACTATAATCTATAAAATAAAATCAGTCGGGCCTAAATATTAATTCTCGGCCCAACGGGCTCAATCTACAACGATCCGGCCCACTAAACTAAATCTACCAATCTAATAATTCCGAACCTTGGCCCGCTTCAAGCCAAGTCCAAGCCCATAATCTCTCATTAGATTTCTCAAGTCCAATTCATGTGGCCCACTCACTTCTCAAGCCCACACATTCCTCACGATCCATCGGGTTCACTTTCTGACCCAATCTAATTAATCTAAGTTTCTAATGATCTAATTATGCTAATGACGGCCAATGAAATTTGGGATGTCACAACTGTGAGACAAGATCACATACAATTCACTATAATCCTTCAAATTCAAAGGCACCAATCGTCCTCTTATATCAGGCCTTAACCCAAAGCTAGTGGAAAGAGATTTGATGTCAAGAGACCAGGCATCGGCATATCAGGTAAGACCACAATCTCGAGGAGACTCATTGAATTTTCGTTATAATAAAAGATCTCATCAGGTTGGAAAGCGACCATTTGTGCAAAATAAGAAGAATAAGATTGAGAATCCTAGAAAAGTGTGGAATAATCAACCAATGGAACGACCGCATGGTAACAATGAGTGTCGCTGGTGTGGTAGATCACATGGATTTGGACCATGTTATGGAACAAATGCTTGTTTTAATTGTGGACAGTTAGGGCATTATAGTAGAGATTGTCCTCAGAAAAGAATGCAGCAGCCACAACCACAACAGAATGCAGGTAGACCATTACCACCAAGAAATAACCATCGACCCCCAGCTCAAGGAAGAATTTATGCGATTACTCGGGACGAGGCCGAAGGGTCTCAAACAGGTTATTACAGTATCATTTCCCTATCCAATCGAATGCTTATGCTTTGTTTGACACGGGAGCAACTCATTCCTTTGTATCTGCTCAATTTGTACGACTGAATAGGATGGAACCTGAATTGTTAGAAGTACCTCTTAGTGTCTCTACTCCATTAAAGGATGTCATTTTATCTAATTCAGTTTGTAGGGATTCCACTATCCTTATAGGTGGACAACACTTGTTAGCTGATCTGATGGTGTTAGTTATGTATGACTTTGATGTAATTCTAGGAATGGATTGGTTGCATAGACATCGAGCTAGTGTGGATTGTTATAGGAAGATGATTCGATTTGATCCACCAGATAGGCCAAGTTTTGAATTTTATGATGGAAAGACAACCCCCTCTATACCTCTTATTAATGCATTAGAAGCCCATAGACTTCTTAGAAATGGTTGTCAAGGGTATTTGGCATATGCAAGTGAACAAAATAAGAAGGAAGTTCAACTTGAGGATATCCCTGTAGTACAAGAATTTTCTGATGTATTTCCCGAGGAATTGATAGGATTACCCCCAGAGCGAGAGATTGAGTTTACTATTGAATTGGCACCTGGTACAGAACCCATATCAAAAGCTCCTTATAGGATGGCATTGACAGAATTAAAGGAATTGAAGGTACAATTACAAGAATTATTGGACCAAGGATTTATTAGACCAAGCGTTTCCCCATGGGGTGCACCAGTGTTATTTGTCAGAAAGAAAGATGGATCATTACGCCTTTGTATTGATTATAGGCAATTGAATCAAGTGACAATTAAAAATAAGTACCCATTACCAAGGATTGATGACCTATTTGATCAATTACAAGGAGCGTCCGTTTTCTCAAAGATTGACTTAAGATCAGGATATCACCAATTGCGGATAAGGAAGGAGGATATTCCTAAAACAGCTTTTCGAACTAGATATGGACACTATGAATTTTTGGTTATGCCATTTGGACTCGACGAATGCCCCAAAGAGCTTTTATGGATCTTATGAACAGTGTTTAAACCTTTTCGGACCAATTTGTGATAGTCTTTATAGATGATATTTTGGTGTATTCAAAGGGACAAGATGAACATGAAGAACATTTAAGGATTGTGCTACAAACTCTTAGAAAACACAATTGTATGCTAAATTTAGTAAATGTGAATTTTGGTTGGACCAAGTGACATTTTTAGGACATGTGGTGACCGGTGAAGGAATATCGGTGGACCCAGTTAAAGTTGAGGCTGTGATTAATTGGCCTAGACCATCGACAAGTGACGAAATACGAAGTTTTCTAGGTTTAGCCGGATATTACCGGAGATTTGTAGAAGGATTTTCTCGAATTGCAGGACCTTTAACACAATTGACTCGGAAGAATTCAAAATTTGATTGGTTAGAGGAATGTGAGCAAAGTTTCCAAGAACTTAAGAAGAGATTGACGACGGCACCAGTGTTAACAATACCCATAGGATCTGGAGGTTTTGTGGTGTATAGTGATGCTTCTCATAAAGGATTAGGATGTGTTCTTATGCAACATGGGAAAGTTATAGCATATGCGTCGAGACAATTGAAACCACATGAATTGAATTATCCTACTCATGACTTAGAGCTAGCTGCCATTGTTTTTGCTTTAAAGATTTGGAGGCATTATCTTTATGGAGAAAGATTTGAAATTTTTACGGATCACAAGAGTTTAAAGTATCTATTCTCTCAAAAGGAATTGAACATGAGGCAAAGGAGATGGATAGAATTACTCAAGGACTATGACTTGTGAAATTTTATATCACCCAGAAAAGCTAATAAAGTGGCAGATGCACTTAGTAGGAACTCGGCAATGAGAATAGCCAATATGATGGTTAAAGAATGGAATCTATTGGAAGCAATTTCAAATTCTGAATTCAAGGTTGAGGTAAGTGAATCTGTAGGTATGATAGCCGCACCGAGAGTGGAACCCGAAGTTATACAGCGCATTAAGACCTTACAACGGTCGACCACTCGAAATCTTGAAAATTCGAGATAAAGCTTTGAAGGGAAAGAAGTTGGATTTTCAAATCTCGGATGATGGGATAGTTAAATTTCATGGACGTTTTTGTGTGCCTAGTAATGATGAATTGAAGAGAGAAATTCTAACTGAAGCTCATCGTAGTAGTTATAGTATTCACCCAGGAAGTACAAAGATGTATAGGAACCTTCGTCAATACTTTTGGTGGAACGGAATGAAGACTGATATTGCTAAGTATGTCGCAAGATGTCTGACATGTCAACAGGTGAAAGCTGAACATCGAAAGCCTGCAGGATTGCTGAAACCATTGGAAATTCCAGAATGGAAGTGGGAACATATAACCATGGACTTTGTACAAGGATTACCAAGGACTTCAAGTGGACATGACTCAATCTGGGTAATAGTAGACCGATTAACAAAGTCAGCGCACTTTTTAGCTGTAAGAGTAGACTATTCCCTAGAGAAGTATGCCACATTGTATGTTAGACAGATAGTACGACTACATGGTGTTCCTGTGACCATAACATCATATAGAGATCCGCGATTTACATCAAATTTTTGGAAAAGTCTTCAACTTGCCTTAGGAACTAAACTCCAATATAGTACTGCCTTTCATCCACAGACAGACGGACAATCGAGAGGGACTATACAAACATTGGAAGATATGCTAAGAGCTTGTGTCATTGATTTCAAAGGAAATTGGGATGAGAAATTACATTTAGTGGAATTTTCTTATAACAATAGTTTTCAGCAGTATTGGTATGGCTCCATTTGAAGCTCTATATGGTAGAAATTGTAGAACCCCTATTTGCTGGAATGAAGTTGGAGAGCATAAGTTGACAGGACCAGAGATAGTTCAGATTACTTTGGAAGCAGTAAAGACTATACGAGAACAACTCAGGACAGCTCAGAGTAGACAAAAGAGTTATGCCGACAAGCGTCGTAGACCTTTAGAATTCAATGTAGGAGATCATGTATTTTGAAAGTATCACCTATGAAGAATGTGTCAAGATTTGGGAAGAAAGGAAAGTTGAGCCCAAGATTTATAGGACCTTTTGAAGTATTAGAAAGGATTGGAGAGTTAGCATATAGAATAGCATTACCACCAAAGCTATCCAAAGATTCATGATGTTTTTCACGTATCTATGCTTAGGAAATATGAGCCGGATCCAACTCATGTGTTAGATTTTGAAGTACTAGAAATAGATGAAAGAATTAGATATGTAGAAGAGCCTGTACAAATTTTGGATCGAAGAGAGCAAGTATTGAGGAATAAGACTATACCTTTAGTCAAAATTTTGTGGCGATACCATGATTTAGAGGAAGCAACTTGGGAAAGTGAGGAAGAGATCAGACAAAAGTATCCTCAGCTTTTCAAGTGAATAAGGTAAGATTCTAATTTCGAGGACGAAATTTTCTAAGTAGGGGAGAGTTGTGACATCCCAAATTTCATCGACCTTCATTAGTATAATTAGATCATTAGAAACTTAGATTAATTAGATTGGGCCAGAAAGTGAACCCGATGGATCGTGAGAAATGTATGGACTTGAGAAATGTAATGAGCGATTATGGGCTTGGACTTGGCTTGAAGCGGGCCAAGGTTCGGAATTATTAGATTGGTAGATTTAGTTTAGTGGGCCGGATCGTTGTAGATTGAGCCCGTTGGGCCGGGAATGAATATTTAGGCCCGAATGATTTTATTTTATAGATTATAGTTATGATAACTTGATTAATGTTTATAATGCTAATATAAATTTCTAACTTTAGCATTTTGTGATGAATTCTTTATAGATTAACATTCACTAGTCGATATGTTATGTCATTCGATATGTTATGACTTTGTATAATTGGGATTAAGTAGAAACAAAAGGCAATTAGATGAAAATATTAGAAGCTAATGAACTAACGAATGATATCGATTAACTGTTAATTAGCAACGATCGATAGATGGCGAAAATCTTCATGCATGAAAGCCACGACACCTCTCTTCTCTCTTTGTTTTCTTCACCCACGGTTTTGATTCCCATGAACCGAGACATGTAAACTTCAAGGAAAACAATCATTACAAGATCTCATCATTACACTAGCCTAGGGATTAGTTTGTAGACTTATTTTCCCCATAAGCTTCGTACACTCTCTCTCTCTCTCTCCATATAAAACCCAGCAACCCATCTTCTTCTTCATCTTTTCTCTCGGCTGAGCAGCGAAAAACCAGAAGCAAACCCCAGCAAACTTCTTCTTCTTGCATGCTGATTTTGAGTGTTGATCTTGAAGCATCTCTGTGTTGTTTAGTAGCTGAAGCAAGGTAAGGAAAGATCTAACTCTAAATTGAAAGTTATCCGTTGTTTCATCAAGGGAGCTTGAGGATCTAACCAAACAGTGATGGATATAGTCTGTAGTTGCTGTTTTGTGATTGATCTAAGCTGAGTAAGTGTTAAATTGGAGTTAGAAGCCATTGCATGTTGTTTTTGAGGACTGCATGTTTTGAAATCCAAGTGTGAGTATGCTGTTTTGTTGAGCGAAGTGATGAAATGGATGCCGAGCGTGTTGTTTTGGTAGAAATCGTGATAAGTGGCTTACAGTTGCAACGACACTTCGAGCCGAGCTGTGGAATTGATCATTTGTTAGAGAAAGATATGCTGAAGTTGCTTTGAGTGCTGTGAGTAAGCATTGGAGTATTTTAGAAGAGATTTGTGGATAGACAAGTTGTTTAGTTGAGTTAGAAGTGAGAAAATTTGTGTATCTATTCTGTTCTAAGTGAAAACAGTTATGGAGTCTTCTGTTTGTGTTTAGTTTTCTTTATGTATGTTAATAGAAATAAGAAAGAAACTATTCTACATGATAGAACATCTATAAGATCAAGTTATACACGTAGCTATAACCATATGACTATAAAAACTTAGAGACATAAGTGTACTTAGTAAAACCAGTAAACTGTTATTGTGAGAAAAGGTTTGACCTTTACTGATTATACGAATTTTCTGTATTCACCTAGTTAGATTTGGACTTCGAATCCTTAATGAAAATTGTAGAAAACATCTTAAGGAATGGCGTGTCAAAATTTGAGATTAAATCGATAGGATTTGTTTAGTGAAACAATTTTCTTTGTAAATACGAAATCTGGACGTCGGTACAGGGCACTAGTAAAGATTATGGCGACTGTTACTTTTAATACAGTGAGAATTAGACTTAAGTTTCTTCACGAGAATTGTTAGTCTATGTCTCAAGTATAACATACTAGAATTTGGTAGTATTTCAACAATAATTAATATACCTTCTGTGTTCGAAACCGAAACTGTTCATTTAGCTAGTATACTGTTTGTACCCGAGAACACATATTAGATGTAGTGTCTTGTATCTTAGACTTGTATGATGAACATAGAGTCTAACAAACCTTATACTAGATGTTAGTTGTGTATGAGTGAGTCTCATATATCATTTAAGATATAAGTGCATATAGAATCATGTGTGTGCAAGGAGTGTGATGCATAGTGCTTGATTATGGGATAAATATCTGTTCGCCATGGAATGGGACATGATGTAATGGGTTTTATCTTATAATCCGGACACGCACGTGTGCTAGGTTCATGAGAGTTAGATAGGTACTTTAGAGTCTTTTCTTTTGCATACGATAAATGCATTAATCAAAGGTGTGGTGGTGTGAAACGTGTGCTTAAGATGAATGAACCCATCGGTACCGAGATACCGGTGATGCCCCCGGAAGTTTGGGATGCCCTTGCTGCGTGGTCTTGGATGCCTCGGTATAGAGATACTGAGATGCCTCGGAGTGAGATGCCCTTGTGTGTGATCAAGGATGCCTCGGTTGTGTGATACTGAGATGCCTCGGAGTGAGATGCCCCTTGCTGTGTGGTCTTGGGAGGACCTCGGTTGTGTGATACCGGGTTGCCTTGGAGTGAGATGCCCACAATTAGAGGTATTGTGGAAGTCCGGATAACGTACTTTCCGGAAGTGACTCGATCGGCCGGTTGAATTCCGGTTAGTGATTGATCGAGGGTGGATTTTATGCACACTAAATATAATTATTTGGCGAGTGAGTTCATTTATTATTGTTGCATTATATTTTGATGTGAGATTGACTTTGTGAAGGGTAAGTATAGAAGTGGATGCATATAAGGTGATTTCTTACATGAAGCAATAGTGTTGTTTATGCTTGTGATATATTCTCTTAGTATCCTAAATTGTTTGCTGATTCACTTGTAACTTTGATGGCTATGGATTGTTTAAGTTAGAGTTTTATCATTCTTTCTTGGGCAAGGTTGTTTGCTCATACCTTACATTTTCAGATTGATAGCATGGATGTACCGCCGGTAGCTCGATACGGGGCGGTAGTGAGTCTTGATGTTTCTTTTCATGACGAGTATGATCCCGACATAGACATGGTTTTGTCCAAGTATGAGGCGACCTTATGGTTGGATGACGGTAGAGCTGAGTTGTTATCGATGACGTTCGTGGCATGGTTTGTCAACCATGAAGGAGAGATGTTCGGACCTTTACCCTTTGGAGCGGGAGGACTGGAGCGGGGATGGACGGCGCCTAGATGCCTTGGATCGTGTAGAGGCTGACTGACTTTTGTTTTTTTGGTTAGACGTGGGCTAGTGTGGGAACTCGTGGAGTAGATACCCTCACCCTTATCCCTGGCTTGTGTTACGCCTTACTTTTGTTTTGTATATGATGTAAATATATAGGCAAAGAACATGGAATGAGTCCAGGTTGATAATTTTGTATGCCCGATGATGATAAAATGAAAGGAAGCCTTTTATGATCTTGTCTATGTGCATTGCAGGATAACCTTATAATATAAACTTGAGATTTTAAAATAATCCATGTTATACATGCTAACCTTCAATTGTAAACACTATAGGTTATCTAAAGGAGATTACAAGCTAGACAAGAAGATAATAATAATTCCGCTTGCGCTTAGTATGTGACGCTGGGGACGTCACGGGACGTCACATCCTCTTTTTTTGGTATCGGGCGTGACGTCCCGTGACGTCCCGTAGCGTCACATACTAAGCGCAAGCGGAATTATTATTATCTTTTTGTCTAGCTTGTAATCTCCTTTAGATAACCTATAGTGTTTACAATTGAAGGTTAGCATGTATAACATGGATTATTTTAAAATCTCAAGTTTATATTATAAGGTTATCCTGCAATGCACATAGACAAGATCATAAAAGGCTTCCTTTCATTTTATCATCATCGGGGCATACAAAATTATCAACCTGGACTCATTCCATGTTCTTTGCCTATATATTTACATCATATACAAAACAAAAGTAAGGCGTAACACAAGCCAGGGATAAGGGTGAGGGTATCTACTCCACGAGTTCCCACACTAGCCCACGTCTAACCAAAAAAACAAAAGTTAGTCAGCTTCTACAAGATCAAAGGCGTCTAGGCGCCGTCCATCCCCGCTCCAGGTCCTCCTGCTCCAAAGGATAAAGGTCCGAACATCTCTCCTTCATGGTTGACAAACCATGCCACGAACGTCATCGATAACAACTCAGCTCTACCGTCATCCCACCATAAGGTCGCCTCATACTTGGACAAAACCATGTCAATGTCGGGATCATACTCGTCATGAAAAGAAACATCAAGACTCACTACCGCCCCGTATCGAGCTACCGGCGGTACATCCATGCTATCAATCTGAAAATGTAAGGTATGAGCAAACAACCTTGCCCAGTAAAGAATGATAAAACTCTAACTTAAACAATCCATAGCCATCAAAGTTACAAGTGAATCAGCAAACAATTTAGGATACTAAGAGAATATATCACAAGCATAAACAACACTATTATTTCATATAAGAAATCACCTTATATGCATCCACTTCTATACTTACCCTTCACAAAGTCAATCTCACATCAAAATATAATGCAACAATAATAGATGAACTCACTCGCCAAATAATTATATTTAGTGTGCATAAAATCCACCATCGATCAATCATTAACCGGAATTCAACCGGCCGATCGAGTCACTTCCGGAAAGTACGTTATCCGGACTTCCACAATACCTCTAATTGTGGGCATCTCACTCCAAGGCATCCCGGCATCACTCATCCGAGGTCATCCCAAGACCACACAGCAAGGGGCATCTCACTCCGAGGCATCTCAGTATCACACAACCGAGGCATCCTTGATCACACACAAGGGCATCTCACTCCGAGGCATCTCAGTATCTCTATACCGAGGCATCCAAGACCACGCAGCAAGGGCATCCCAAACTTCCGGGGGCATCACCGGTATCTCGGTACCGATGGGTTCATTCATCTTAAGCACACGTTTCACACCACCACACCTTTGATTAATGCATTTATCGTATGCAAAAGAAAAGACTCTAAAGTATCTATCTAACTCTCATGAACCTAGCACACGTGCGTGTCCGGATTATAAGATAAAATCCATTACGTCATGTCCCATTCCATGGCGAACAGATATTTATCCCATAATTAAGCACTATGCACCGCACTCATTGCACACACATGATTCTATATGCACTTATATCTCAAATGATATATGAGACTTACTCATACACAACTAACATCTAGTATAAGGTTTATTAGACTCTATGTTCATCATACAAGTCTAAGATACAAGACACTACATCTAATATGTGTTCTCGGGTACAAACAGTATACTAGCTAAATGAACAGTTTCGGTTTCAGACACAGAAGATATATTAATTCTTGTCGAAATGTTACCAAATTTTAGTATGTGATACTTGAGACATAGGCTAACAATTCTCGTGAAGAAACTTAAGTCTAGTTCTCACTGTACTAAGAGTAACAATTGCCATAATCTTTACTAGTACCCTGTATCGACGTCCAGATTCTTTATCTACAGAGAAAATTGTTTCACTAACCAAATATTATCGATTTAATCTCATATTTTGACACGTCATTCCTTAAGATGTGTTCTACAATTTTCATTAAGGATTCAAAGTTCAAATCTAACTAGGTAAATACAGAAAATTCGTATAATCAGTAAAGGTCACACCGTTTCTCACAAAAACAGTTTACTGGTTTTACTAAGTACACTTATGTCTCTATATTTTTATAGTCATATGGTTATAGCTACGTGTATAACTTGATCTTATAGATGTTCTATCATGTAGAATAGTTTCTTTCTTATTTCTATTAACATACATGAAGAAAACTAAACACAAACAGAAGACTCCATATCTGTTTTCACTTAGAACAGAATAGATACACAAATTTTCTCACTTCTAACTCAACGAAACAACTCGTCTATCCACAAATCTCTTCTAAAATACTCCAATGCTTACTCACAGAAACTCAAAGCAACTTCAGCATATCATTCTCTAACAAATGATCAATTCCACAGCTCGGCTCGAAGTATGAACGCATCCGTGAGTTCACTCATCACAGCATACACCATATCCATCCACTCGGCATCCATTTCATCACTTCGCTCAACAAAACAGCATACTCACACAAGGATTCCAAAACATGCAGTCCTCAAAAACAACATGCAATGGCTTCTAACTCTAATCTAACACTTACTCAGCTTAGATCAATCACAAAACAGCAACTACAGACTATATCCATCACTGTTTGGTTAGATCCTCAAGCTCCCTTGATGAAACAATGGATAACTTTCAATTTAGAGTTAGATCTTTCCTTACCTTGCTTCAGCTACTAAACAACACAGAGATGCTTCAAGATCAACACTCAAAATCAGCATGCAAGAAGAAGAAGTTTGCTGGGGTTTGCTTCTGGTTTTTCGCTGCTCAGCCGAGAGAAAAGATGAAAAAGAAGATGGGTTGCTGGGTTTTATATGGAGAGAGAGAGAGAGAGTGTACGAAGCTTATGGGGAAAATAAGTCTACAAACTAATCCCTAGGCTAGTGTAATGATGAGATCTTGTAATGATTGTGCTTCCTTGAGTTTGCATGTCTCGGTTCATGGGAATCAAAACCGTGGGTGAAGAAAAACAAAGAGAGAAGAGAGGTGTCGTGGCTTTCATGCATGAAGATTTTCGCCATCTATCGATCGTTGCTAATTAATAGTTAATTGATATCATTCGTTAGTTCATTAGCTTCTAATATTTTCATCTAATTGCCTTTTGTTTCTACTTAATCCCAATTATACAAAGTCATAACATATCGAATGAAATAACATATTGAATGAAATAACATATTGACTAGTGAATGTTAATCTATAAAGAATTCATCACAAAATGCTAAAGTTAGAAAGTTATATTAGCATTATAAACATTAATTAAGTTATCATAACTATAATCTATAAAATAAAATCAGTCGGGCCTAAATATTAATTCTCGGCCCAACGGGCTCAATCTACAACGATCCGGCCCACTAAACTAAATCTACCAATCTAATAATTCCGAACCTTGGCCCGCTTCAAGCCAAGTCCAAGCCCATAATCGCTCATTAGATTTCTCAAGTCCATACATTTCTCACGATCCATCGGGTTCACTTTCTGGCCCAATCTAATTAATCTAAGTTTCTAATGATCTAATTATACTAATGAAGGTCGATGAAATTTGGGATGTCACATATAGCATGGCAACATAACCTAAACTATATGACATAAATAAGCATGCAGTCTATTATAAAGAAATGTAATAATTAAATATGCAATTTAAATTTACCAAAATGACTTAATTCTAATGACGTGCGATGCAATGCAATGACGTACAAAATTATTTCAATTAAATGAGCTATATGTCACGCGACATTTATTAAATGACCTAATCTGATGACGGTCAATTTCTAATTAGAAATGAATCTAACAATAATCATTAAATGACGTGCATTTCATGAACCTAATTCTATATGACATGCAAATGACATTTTTTATTTTAAAAATGCAATCTATCCTAGAAATTGCAACTAATTTATCCTAAGACAAATTTTATGAAATTTGAAATGATCTAGCTAGATTAAGATTCTATCTAATTTAAACTAGGGATTAAGTCATATTAAATCCTAATTTAAACTAAGACATTATCTAAATCTAAAATGCAATTTATCTAAAAAAGATGATCTAAACATGCAATTCTAATCTAATATGCACAATGATTTTTTTGTGTTTTTCTTTAATCTCGAAATTAAAATTAATACATAATTAACATGCAATTCAAATAAAAAACTAACAACCTAAATGAATGCACTTTCTTTTTTGGATTTTTTATTTAAAAATTCATAATAAGATTGCAATCCTAATATGCAAGATAACAAAAACAAACCTAATCCTTATTCGGATTTTTCTTTTTGATTTTCTTATTTAAAAATTCGAAATCAGATTGCGATTTTAACCCTAAGACTAAGAATATTCTAAAACATACTTAATCCTAATTTGAATTTTTTTTTCTCTTATGAAAATAAAATTGATCCAAACACACGACATCAAATCAAGCAAGACAATATTGATATCCAAAAATTGGCGAACCATATCTCGCGCATGAGATCGGGCCGACCAATTTTAAAATTAAATCGCGAATCGAATCTTGGGCTTGAGATTGGATTGTCGATTTTTGTAAGGGATTGCGAGTCGGATTTCGGGCGCGAAAATCGGACTATCAATCCCTCGCTTGAGGGGCACTTTCATGTTGGAACATCAATCATATATTTAGGAATAATCCTACTAAAGAAAAAAAGTAAATAAGTGAGAATAACATAAAAAAAAATAAAGTAAATAAAAAAAAGAACTAACTTAATGATTTTCTTTTTTTCTTCTTTTGTTACACGCGGCTGGTGGTGGGTCACCGAAAGACAGCCGGTCAGAGGCCCAGCAGGGGGATCGTCGGCGAAGGGGGGCTCCGGCGAGGCAAGGCAGGTGGGCGTTTGGCACGGGGCAGCGAGGATTGACGCCGGCGAGGGACTTCGGCGAAGCAGGGCACCGGCGATGGGGCGTCGCAGGGCGCGGGGCTTGCTGTCGGGCACTGAGGAGGCGCGAGCAATAGCGATGTGGGCTCTGGCGGCGTCGAGTCACGGCAGGAATAGCGGCACGGTGGCGGCTGAGCGTTGGGGGAGAGGCGAGCAAGGGCGCTGGGACTTCTGGTGCTGCAGATCGGCGAGATCGGGACAACGATGGTGTCGCGGAACTGCGGGAGCAGGCGGGTCGTCCGTCGCGGGTCAGGCGTCGTAGGGGCAGCTAGGGTTGCTATGGTGCGGTCGCTCGCAGGGGGGGCCGGTGCTCGGACAACGGGCGGAGACGGTGGGTCGTCGGCAACGGCAGAGACGGAGGGGCCGTCGGGCACTGCAGGTCACGGGCAGAGGACTCAGGTGGCTGCGGCGAGGAGCTCCGGCGTCTGGATTTCGGCTCGGCAGCGGCGTCAATCGGCGTAGCGAAGGCTGGCAGGTGGAACGGCGAGGGCAGACTCAGAGAAGATGAAAAGGAGCCCTTTTTTTTTCTCTCTCTTCTCTGCCGCACGTCCTTTCTTCTCTGCTTTCTCTTTTTCCTTTTTTTCGATCCCAGAGAAGCTCAGAAAAAGCCCCCCCTTTTATAGAGCAAGAACAAATCAATCTGTTCTACCAATGAAGATTTCATATATTGAATCAGCGATTGAAGATAATCCGAAATTTTTTGTGAAGATTTTCCAGATAAAGTTCCATTAACCAACTCTAAAATCTTTCGAAATCTCTATCCGCAACAAAATATTTTAGAATATTCCTTATCCTCCTCAATATTCCCAATGATTTTACCACCAAAAGATTAAAGACAAGATTGCAATGTGATTTTTTTAAATGTCAAAAATCACCATAATATTGCATCAAATCTCAATTTCCCACGAGATAATTAATTAAAAAGCAACGGGCTTGGGCTAATTTGTTCCTTTCGTGGGCTTAATCCAACTAATTTGAACCCATCCGCACCGGTCCAAAAAATAAAACGCCAATTAAAATAAAATAATAAAAATGCACTTAAATCTATATGCTACGCGATAAATGACTAAACGGACCGTCAAAATTTAGGTGTCAACAAGATGCTATTAGATGGATACATCAGCCTCAATTAATCAAATATTAATAATTCCGATAGATACATCAGGTTCGATTACCTAGATTTGAAGTCTATTAAGAGACTTGATTAGAAAATTCATGCATTTTCAAGGACTCGATTAGAGGAATAAAATACATTGATTTGGGAACTAAAAATAGACTTTTGTCTTTTGAGAAAGACAGGACATGTTGTAGCCGAATTTTCCACTTCCAAGTATGGGCTCAAGCTACACTAAAATGGAAAAGCAGTGGCTCGGCCCACAAGGGGTGACCCCAAGAGAGATTGCACCCTCCAACACAAAACCCCAACCCCTAAGGCTTGGGAAGAGGGGCTCTCCCTCCTCCCTCTCCCTCTCCCTCTCCCTCTCATCCATTAACTCAAGTATTGGAGGGTTCTCCTCAAATCAAGCCTAGGAGGCTCCTTTTGCTTTGTGGCATGCAGCTGGGTTCAGTCCTTCAAAAGTTCAATCAAGTATGGTAGGACCGAGTAAATCGCTTGTCAACAAGACAATTGTTGTTGTAATTCAATTCAGGCTCATAATAAGGCTAGCCCATTTGGTAGATAAATTCTCTACTTACACAAAGAGAAAAACCTCTTGGACCTGAGCAAGTCCTTAAACTGCTCACATGGTTTCTTGGGAAGGGTTTCCCTAAAACCCCTCCCCACAGGGCTCTCCGCCCTTTGTAATTTACAATAATTTTCTAGACTCATGATATGTATGTTTCAGCTTATGAAGCATCTAAGTGTTATGGACTAGTATATATTTAACCATTTGTGTTGTGTCCACCTTCATAGAAATTGCAATTTTTATGATTCCTGTTGATGCGAAATTGTCTCTTACAAAGCCCAACCCTTGAATTGGACTTGCATGTCTACAATAACGTGATGAAGTGATCAATTTGGGTAAACCAACCTTGTTTGATGACTCGGTCCTGAGAACATCAGGGGTAGCCTGATCTAAGTCCATAGAACTAATCTCATAAAACTAGTCATCGAGGTTGGACCATATATTCCAATGGCCGAGATATCACTAGAGTGCTATTGTCTTTAGGCAGCATGTGTCCAGGATTATTTCATCCTCTTCTGAATAGGGATTTCTTTTTCCACATAACACTTTCCAAACGGGCTAACCTCACGTACGTCTGCTTTGAGCCAATACCCAAATTTCCCCACTTTCAGAAGAACGAAAAGAGACCAGTTATTAACAAGGTCTCTCGGGGAAGAGATGATGACGGTACCCAATCGTTGATTTTGGATTCTTCTCAAACAGAACCGAGTGTCGCGGGTCCTTCAAGAAAAGCAGCAAAGGGCGTAATACTTCAGAGACAAAGAAGATGAGAAGGTACACTCCTTACGTTGCATGGGGGAGTAGCTCTAGCGCCCTTGGTGACCGTTAATTACTTGAAACTCCCATAAATGCTATGAAAGGTGCAAATGAATGGACTTTAATGGTTAGCCCTAATAAGTCATCTGAGTACACCTCTCATAGTTCCATCTTTGAGAGCTTTGGTGGCTCAAGAAAGGCTCGATGTTATATTTCTAATCAACATGAAAAATAAAGAATCTCTAGTGCAAAAAATTAAAAAGAATCTAAATTTTCAGAATTGCTATGTGGTGATTCTAGTAAAAGATTGTGAACAAAAAGTTCTTGCTAGCTTTGGGCAAGGGCTGCAACATCCTCACCAGTTACTAGGTGAGGGCTTGCGGTCCTCACTATGGCCGGTGAAGGCTCGGTGGCCTCGATGAACTTGTTGTGGCTGTGGAGAGCCTAGGTGTGGTCTGCGACAATCTTGCTAGATCTCACTTGCCTCGGGAGAGGGTATGATGGTCCTTGTTGGCCATCACTCCACAAAAAAAAAAAAAGTTTGAATAAAAGGAAAAATCATAAAAAATTCAGCAACTATTTAAATATAATAAAAAAAATGTAGACATGCGTCTACATTAGTAATTTCCATTAAAAAAATGATTCAATGGACTCAATTAGTAAATTGTGAAAAATTTTATGACTTGATTGATAACATTAAAATGTTTAGGGAACGATCTTGCAAATTACGTCAATACAAAAATACCAGAGAAATGAACAAGAATAATAAAGGATACAAATGATTTACGTAGTTCAATCCGATTGTCAATACTTACATCACGGGAAGAGTCAGCAGTAAGTAATATAATATAATAAGGGCATTAGAGTCACAATCACTCACAATTTTTCAAATCTAGATTATCTCTAAATCCAAATAATTACAAATAAACAATTCATTACATGTAAAACTCAGTGCACAAAATTCAAGTTTTTAGAGCTCCTCATCGTGCCGCCCACACGAAACGCTCTGTGCAGCTTCGAGATATTTCTTTTTGTGGCGTGCTCAAATAGGAAAGCTACTGCGCGTCCTTTTCTTGCTTGACTCGTGCTCTCTACTGAAGGAGCCCACGAAAATTC
The DNA here is from genome assembly GCA_014182725.1 of Eucalyptus brandiana. Taxonomy (NCBI): domain Eukaryota; kingdom Viridiplantae; phylum Streptophyta; class Magnoliopsida; order Myrtales; family Myrtaceae; genus Eucalyptus; species Eucalyptus brandiana. Next base: position 57,230,729 of record CM024675.1, read on the forward strand.
CTTTATTTGTTACTTGGATTTTTATTTAATCAAGTCTGTCGGTTAATGCTCAAACTCGAGACATAGATGTATAAGCTTTACGTATTGATATCTCGGCCGATGTTGTTAAATTTACTTGGGATTGAGGAGCGGCAATTTTACAGTACCTCAACAGACGGGTTCTTGGGTCATGACTCTTTGTAATGTTTTTACATGAAATGACGCAACCTACATGAAAACCTTAAAAGGTTTGATGATCGGCAGACGATATTTACTCTGTTTTCAATCGAACGGTTATTGAGAGGTTGTGCGTGATGCATTGCGTTTGGAACTTTGGGAAGAAAACCATGGATCATCAACTTCCGTGCAGGAATGATAAGATTTTGAAGGACATAAAAATGTCGGTCTTTACGGCTTTTGGGTCAAACCTTTCCTCTCCTTTTTTTTTTTAAACATTTTCATTAGTAACTAGTAGCCACTCTTCTTATATGAGAAATGAGAGGGGGAGACATTTAATTTCAGGTGTAGAGTTTGACCCTTATGCTCTATAAAGAGACATGATAAAAGTTTGAGAATGAGTTGAGAATTAAAATAAGATAGACAAAAAAAAAAAACTTGTATCCATCTATGATTTCAATCTCAAAGCCATAGCAATCGCTTCTTGATTGCCAAACTAGACCAAATTAGCCGGTTTGATCCAGTTTTCGGAATTGTTGGTTCGGTTTCTGGTTTCGAAAAGTGGAATCATTGCCCGGGTAGCTTAGTTTATGGCTCCAAAGGGGAATTGGATTGAACCAGACCAATTGCTTTTTATTTTTATCTATTTTTTAAATGTCTTACCATGCCTCCTCCCCTCTTTCAATCTTTTCCTTTTGCCCCACGACGCTCATGTATGTACTCTTGTTTCTATCTTTCCCTTTCTTTGGGTTTCTTTCACCTCTCATTGAGTTCAAGACATTCTCTCATTTGAACTTGAAAGTCAGCAACTTACAATAGTCAATGCTGGAGCCTTTAAATTTACCAACTGTACAAGAAAAGTTATAATCAATTAGCTAAGTTACTAAGAATAAGCAAACAAATTTTATGAGATGATGATTTTTATTTCTTAACATTTTTTTTAAATTCTGTTATCTATTCTTTTATTTTTAAGGATTAGCAGTCATGTTAGCACCAATCATGCCAAGTGAAATGATCACAGTTAGTGTCTAAGTCAGTAATTTCTGATCAAAATTGGTTGGATAGATTTTGCTGGCAAAATGTGTAAATATTTATAACTCAATGAATATAATTAAAAGATTAAGGACTAAATTAATTAAAGTGTAATGGATTTAAAAAATTTTGGATCATTTTTCTTTGGATACAGGGGTCGATTGATTGGGACAAGCATGCACAACCGAGAAAGAAGATAGTAACTAACTTCTGTACGAACCCCCACAGAATCTTGTAAAGCAAACGTGCCCTCTTTAAGGGTTGTAACCTGGTTTGCTCTTAAATGTCAAGCTTATGTTTCGACCAAAAAAAAAAAACGTCAGACCAAAAAACGTCAGCTTCGGGCCCGCCCCCAAAAGAAGAATATATATCAGATCAAGCGGCTCCGTACTTGAATAAGAAATTTCAAATGTGCAATCAAGCTTGGGTTGTCATGGTGGGCAACCGTGGGAAGAGTCAACAGAGTAAAGCTCGTTTTAAACCACAACGTTTATTTCGACCAAAAAAAACCCACAACGTTTACGACTTTTTGGCTATATTATTGATTTTCCAGTGTGGACCTGTCTACGTCAATGACCGAATTCCAACGCCTTCTCGTGAAGTATGAAAGTATCGTATACATCAACAGACTTGAATGAGGCTAAACTGGTTTAAATGGAGCGTTATACGAATGCACATTTCATGCGTCTTGTGAGATGTGCTCGAAATAAAATCTTATGGCAGTATGTTGATCGATTCATAATAGATGGGTTGAATTTGAACGTTGTTAATTCCCCATCTTATCAAGATGGCCAATGTAATTTTTCTAGTGCCTGAAGTCACGATGGAATTGTGAGGGGACTTACCGCATCCACATCTATGTTATGTATTAACATGACTATGGTTAATATACATCTAAGCTTGCTAAAATTATGCCATCATCGAGTTCCACGACACCATGTACAAGTAAATATAATATGGAAATGATAAGAATACCAAAGACAACAACATCATCAAGATTTTACCTGGAAACTTCAATACAAGAAGAATCACGGGTGGTTCAAAAGTTTCACTAAGCATGAAGAACAGCAGAATACAGGAAATTTTTTTTTAGTCACACATTAAAGGCTTAATATCAATATTACAACAGTATTTTATCATTATGAAGGTGACTTAACACAAATGAAAAATAAAATCCTAATCATGATTAGAGAATTCGAAAAAGATTGTTTACAAACAAAATCAATCAATTCATAACCCTCGTTCTCACGAAAAATATATTAAAATTTAAACCGATTCCAACAGGATTTGGCCGTCGAATCTTTGCTGGAGACTGCCGACTTTTTCCTCTCTTCTTCACGCGGAAAAACGCACCCTCTCTCTCCCCTTTCCTTGTTTCTTTCGGACTTAGGCGCAAGAAGGCTCCTCTCTCTTTCCTTTCTGACTTTTGTCTTTTGTCTTTTTTCATTACTTATGCGTTAAACTGGGGCCCCAGAAAATAATTCGGAGCAGATTTAGTCGAACTTGAACGTGGACATTAATAATTCCCCATGTTATCAAGATGGTCAAGCATGCTCTTTTCAGGATCCAAATTCACGGAGAATCGCCGCATTCGCATCTATGCATATTAAGAAAGTTGTGCATAAAAGTGTGCTTTTTATCATCACTACGGTGAATCTAAATCTATGACTTGCTAAAATTACGGCGATATCGAGTTCCATGACACCATCTACATATAGCGTAGTTCCGAAGAAATAGTGTTAATGGAAAAAGGAAAATGGAACACTTGGATAATTAGTAGAAATTATAGAATGGAGCAATTAAGGGGATGTGAGTAGAATCGAAGGGTCGATCCCTCTTTTGCACTAACGCGTAGATTCAATCAAGTTGCAAAATGAAAAAAAAAAAGAAGAAAAAAAGATGGAATAGGCAGATGGTTGCATAGAAATTCAAAGACGAATACGGTGGGGTGTGGAAGTGGAGTGCAGTCCAATAGTGCACCATCACTTTTCAGTCGCGTTTTCAGTTTTCGCGGTTTATCTGAAGGTTGAAAAGACGGGAACGCATAAAAACCAAAAGGACGTAGGCGTTGTCCGTTTTCCCGTTCTTCCAGTAAAAGTTTTAAACGAGTATAATACATGTTTCGTTTCGAGACCTTCCGAACCATCCCGTCCCGACCAACTCCTTTTGCCATTAAATTGGCTACTCTTCCCACCACCTTCAGCCCCATCGTGCACCATCTCCTCTCTCTTTTGCTCTGTCCCTTCCGCTGCTGAGCCCGCGAAACAGCGCTCTCCCTCGATCTCTCTCTCTCTCTCTCTCTCTGATTCGTCACCAAACAGAGCACTCCAAATCCTCTCCTAAGTCGCAATAGAGAATATACCACCCAGCTCCGGCAGAGAATGGCGAATCAGGTCATCGACAAGGTGCTTCCGTTCGTGGTAACTGAGGAAGAGCTTGAACCCGGCAGCCACATCTTTGTAAGGCGGTGCAACGGCTTGTACACCCACCATGGTAAGTGATCCGTCCTCTTTTTCCTCTCCCATTGTAATTAGTGTATCTCGGTCGCATGATTACTAGAAAAATGGCTCGACGGATTGTTTTGCTGAAGAACAGTCGTATCTGCTCGATAAATCAACTAAGTGATGATGGGATTTTGGTGCTGTCTTCTTTATTTTCCATTTCAATGGCTGCTCATGAATCTGATCTTGATCATCTGTGGATTTTCACGAGAGACAAGTCACAATACCTGAAGGGACCAAAAAGAAAATAATGATGACAGGGAGTCTCTGTTTTGCCTCTGTTTCTGAGCAAACAGAGCTTCTTCCATGGGATTGCAAAAACGAAGCCTCCAACCTCTTCTAAACGCACGTGGAAATGAAAATATGTGATCGAGAAGCCAAGCCCTGATTCCTTTTCCTGACTAATCATGCTAATGACATCAATTCATAGAAAATTATCTGATTCACATGGTTTTCCTCTCCTCTTCCTTTGTGATTGTACTGGGAATTTACGTTGGAGAAGGCACCGTCGTCTTTTTCCTATTCCATTATAATTGGTGTATCTTGGTCGCATAATTATTAGAAAAATGGCTCGACTGATTGTTTTGCCGAAGAACAGTCATATCTGCTTGATAAATCAACACAGTGATGATGGGATTTTGCTGCTGTCTTCTTTATTTTTAATTTCAATGGCTGTTCATGAATCTGATCTTGATCATCCGTGGATTTTCACGGGAGACAAGTCACAGTACCTGAAGGGACCAGAAAGAAAATAATGATGACAGGGTAGTCTCTGTTTCCCTCTGTTTCTGAGGAAAGAGAGAGCTTCTTCCATGGAATTGGGAAGACGAAGCCTCCAAGCTCTTCTAAACGCACCTGGAAATGAAAAAATGTGATTGAGAAGCCAAGCCCTGATTCCTTTTCCCCGACTAATCATGCTAATGACATCAATTGATAAAAAAAATTATCTGATTCACATGGTTTTCTTCTCCTCTTCCTTTGTGATTATACTAGGAATTTACGTCGGAGAAGGCACTGTTATTCACTTTACGAGAACACGAGGAGTCGACAGGACGTGTCTCGACTGCTTCCGGCGGGAAGGCGAGAAACTCCACTCCCTACGCTCATTGCCAACGGTATGGGGCAATTGCACAAAATCGCCCCAGGAAGTCGTGAACAAGGCCCGCGACCTTCACGAGGGCCGCGGTCGTGGTTTCGGCGAGTATCACCTCTTCAATAATAATTGCGAACATTTCGCCACGTTTTGCCGGACCGGCGTCCGGAGAAGTGCACAAACAGCATGGATCTGTGCTTCTGCACGGAAGATAAAGAAAGTCCAAGTATGGGCCTTAAAGCTTCTCGGAAAATCAAGGTCAAATGACCCCAAAATTCATGGTGACTCAAGCATCGAGAGTAAAAACTTGATCGTTGAGCAGGCTTGATCGGAGAACAGGGCCGGTTTAGGCACAGTTTCTTGGCAAAGAAGTACAATGTTTCTCCAAGAATTCAATTTAGATGTCGCCATAATTCAATTTAGGCTTGTAGTAGGCCAGTCCATTAGAAAAATAGTTTCTACATGTATTCGATACAAAAGACCTCATTGTGATTTATCATAATTTGTGTTGTGTTCCCACCAATAGAAAAAGCAATTTTCATGATTCCATTTGAGATTTTTCTAATGTGAAGCTGTCTCCTACAAAGTCCAACCCTTGAAATTGATTTGCATGTCTACGATAACATGATCAAGTGATCAACAGGGTGAACTAGTCTCGTTTGATAACTCGGGCATAAGAACTTTGGAGAAAGCCTAGTCTAAATCCACATACTAATTACATAAAGGACAAAAGCCACCAATGTTAAATGTATTACATTCCTATGAGGTTTATGTTTTTTATATCACAAGAAAAGATTTAGAGTAAATATATTTGATAAAAATTCACAGATTAATTCAATACATCTATTTGTTGTGTTTTTTTTTTTTCTTTTCTTATCTTGAATACATAGGACAGACGTCATGTAGCCAATAAAAAATTTACATACATAAAATTTAATGAATTAATATTGTTGACATGATTTCGACGAAGTAGCCATTCTATTAATAAATGTACAAATAATGAAAACGCTTGATACAAGTGCCAAATTTTTTTTTTTTCATTACAATTATAATAATGTCAAGTTCATTGATTGGCCCCATTATTATTATTATTTATCTCAATGAGACAAAGTGGAGATCCTTCCTTTCTGTTTTCTGTTCGTGAGAATGATAAGATGGTCCCCACGGGCTTGGTCTTTTTCTGGACATCCGTGGACAAACATTCTTTTCTGCGTAGCTTTTGGCTGGCGTTTCCCAGTCAATCAATCCAATCATGCTTGTTCACGTGTACAGTTGAACGTACGATGTCCCCTTCAGTCCACCTTAGACACGTGGCGGATGTTAATGACGACAGACTTCCACTATTGGCATGTACCACAGAAAAATTCAAAACTATGCTCGTTATTATACAAGTAGTTTAATCATTTTTTTTTTGTGTCATCAAAAGCTCTAAATTTGCCTATTGTAACATAAATACTCAACTTTCTTATGAAAAAAAATTTAAGGTACTTATGCCATAATGAGCATAATCTGAATTTTTTTTTTCTTATGATACTAACCTTATTTTAAAATCAATACGGATATTGTGAGATTTCATAAAATCAAACCAACTTACTTGAAAATGTTAAATTGATAGGTGAGGTGTATATAAAAAGTATATAAACATCATTATCAAGAGATGTGGTATATTTCAACACTCACACGTATACGAAATTGGCAAAATCTGACTCTGATACTATATTAGAAAATACAACTCAAAAGTTTTTTATATTTAGGTAGCATGTACATGAAGAGATAAATTCCACCGTAAAGCGAGGTAGAACATTTTAACAATTATTACTTTTTCTAGACCAAAAAGTACTCACTTGGACACTTTTTAATTTTTGGTTTCTACTTTTTGAGCCCCCTGAGTTTTTTTACATAATGCATACCTCAATTAATTAATGCAGCACAAGTATTAGCACTTAAGGCGATTTCAAATGATTCTTGTAAAAGTTCCAAAGTGGAGAAATTTTTTAAATTTTGGCAAAATATTCGTAAGAAAAGCTAGAATCCTGCCCAAACACGCCTGTTGATAGCCTAAAGATTTTTTGGATTAAGTGTTGTTGACTTTATACATCTAGGTAACAAGTGGAGATTAGGAACTTTAATATACCAACATTTTCTATCTGCTTAGAGAGATATATTTGAGATTTTCCACTGTTCAATTAGTTTATTCATTCATTTATCTTTTTGGGGATTTTCCTAGCATGGGCCAATGAACCAAAACAATTGAAGTAGCTAGCCCATACATAGAACCCTTTCGGCCCATCCAATCTAGCAGGCTCAAGGACATGACACGCGCAGAGAATCAACTACCTTTCCTTGTGCAGCAAGGCCAACTTTTATTTGCTCAACTGATTTATGGAAGTTCCCAGTATATGCACCTTGATCATAGTATCACACTAGTACAAAGCAATTATTGATAGTTAATTTTCCATCCAATATAAATTGAGAAAAGGTATACGTTTCTCTCAATAATATTAACTTGATGTCTTGTTGGATGGTCTAAAAACATCTTCACAATTAAGATAAAATTCAAGATAGGATAACTTGCATTTGGTGCCTATTTAAAACAAAATAAGATCGGATATAAGAAGGATATATGCCGAATAAAATTATCACATTGGAGAGGTGAGATAAGATATATAGAATTTTTAATATTCATAAAAGGAAAATTATTTTTCTCGAATAATAAACTTTTTAAATTGAAAAATTAAAATTATATTTCAATATAAATAATATTTGAATTCTAATATAAGAAATTCAAAATAACAAAAAATAAAAATTTAGTTTTTTAATTTAAACTTTTTTTATTTATATACATAAGTTTAAATGTATTTATAGTTATTACATATCTTAGTATTTTAGATATATTAGTACACTTTACTATTTAAGATGCCGTTTTATTGCTTATATAAAACCTTTTGTTTTGAGTTGTTCACTAGCATATGCGGTCATGCTTTTTTAAGGCTATGGAAGGTGTAGTTGAAGATATCTAAAAAGGTTGTGAGATGATAGCATCTCTCCTTTTAGTCAGAAGCAAGCAGTCTTAAGCATCTCAGATAAAATTTGTTCCGTCACGTAGGCCCATGTCCTTTTTGTTAAAATAGTTAAGGAGAAAGATGGTAAGAGTACAAAACCGAAAGGAAACCCTTGAGTGAACTTTTTAGCTTTTGCTGGACCTTAACGAAGCTTTGGTGGGAACTTGCAAAATCTTTCTTTTTAGCTATCCTGTAGGATGAGTTGTTGAATGCTAAATCAGAGATGGATGCTAAAGCAGGCATCGAGCATGATCACCTGATTAATAACTTCATCTGCAAGATTATTCGGACTCAACAGTAGTGTAGCAGGAAAGACCAAAGTATTCAGATTGAAACTATGGATGACAATAAACTGTTGATTTGATTCTGTAGCAAAACGTAAACTGACATCCTTTATAATGCATAAGTTTAGAATTACAAAACAGTTTCCAAAGCCCTAACGTTCCTAACGGCTGAAATTTAGATATAATAAGAAGATATTATTTTCTTGGAGTTTCGTTGTGCTTGGTTCAGGAGGTATCTTCAGCGCGGGAGAAGGTTGAACTTCTGGCCGGAGACGGGAATGCACTTAACAAGCCAACCAATCGGCCATGACAAAGCTGCGAGTCCGACGCAAGCGCCCCATTGTCCCAAGTCCAGCCTTTCGGTGTTGGCAAACCTCTTCAGAACCTCCACCATCACCACTTGAAGAATTATTGTCATGCTAACGATGCCCAAGAACAACTTGTTCCTGTGTATCCCTTTGAATACATTTTTGTCCTCCAGCTTCCTAGCGTTAAATTCATTGAAGACCTGGCACAGGACGAAGCAGTTGAAAATAATTGTGTCCCTCACTTTTTCATCCACTCCAAAAATGGAACTCCCCTTGAATTGCAGGGTCAGGAGGACGATAACTTGGTACAAGGCCTGAGAGGTGAGATTCCTCCACATGACTCTGTTGATAAGAGGCTCGGTTCGTCCAACTGCTGGTTTTAGCATGAGATCATTTGTGGGTTGATCAGTCGCCAACGCCAAAGCTCCCAGGCTGTCCATAATCAAGTTCACCCAAAAAAGCTGGACTGCTGTCAAAGGGACATCGCCGGAAGAGACTGCAGCAATGAAGTTGATGACGAGGGCGGCCACATTTAATGTGAGCTGAAACTGGATGAACTTTTGAATGTTGTTGTAGACGCACCGCCCCCATTTCAGCACAGTCACCACAGAGGCAAAATTGTCATCCAGGATGATGATATCTGAGCTCTCCTTTGCAACCTCAGTGCCTTGGATGCCCATGGAGAGACGTCTTCATGTCACCTTGCGTGCATCGCCATTCGAGTCATAGATAATGTTGTCGTCGTCAAACCCATTTACAGATTAAAAGTCCACGTTCGAATTTTTTAAAGATATTTTCGGAGTTAAAATCTACGCACATAAATTTCACTGAACCATGATGTTGGGTATAATTCAAGCGACATGACCAGGATATTATATTGGCATTGTTTGATAGAGGGGCAGGTGAGTCGCATCTGTATTATTGTGATAAATGACAATGAAGAATAACTTTTGACACCATCCGAAGGATACATGGTCATCGAGTCTTTGGGGTCCGAGCCATAAAATTGAGGCGAAGCCCTTATGCAAAGTAGAGAAGTTGATATGATGGATCAATTGTATTAACACGGCACATCTATAATTTGTTTGAGCATGTCTATATTAGTAATATAACAATTTTTTTTTTTTTTAATCTAAGTGGCTGTAAATGAGGTAAAAATATTATCCTAGTTTGAATATCTGGTGATGTCGCCCCATATTGGTTTCTTTAGCCAGATAGAAGGTCGAATCCACGCGTCTAGTACAAGACATTTGCAATTTGCAGTTGAAGTCCATACCCTAACTTTCTACGAAATTTTCTACAATTCAAATGCAAGTTGTGCAACGGATCTACTCTAGTAAATGGAAACAGAAAGAGGGAAAGAAAAAGAAAGAAAGTGCAGAAATTTCTTAATACATGTGGCGCCAAGAAAACCAACTTGCTCATTTCTCGTGAGATTATCCTTAATGGAGTGGTACATGCGGCAATATAAAGTAAACCGATTTATACAGAAGATGAAAACTAATAGTATAACATAAAAGTCGATACAAGTTGAATTCTTCTTACAGTTGACAAATTGACAATTAGAGTTTGGACTATATATCTCATGGGTCCATCTTATATAGTATCATCCACATTTATAGTTACAAGTAGAGCGAAAAGGGGATTTGAGGGATTTATGTATATTTTGATGTGTAGAAAAGACTATATGGAGAGTCTATTTATAAACTTTAATCGAAATCAAAATAGATATAGAAAATTAGAGAAAATATCTTAAATCTCTAGATATTTTCAAATCTAAGGATAATTATCCTTGATAATTAAATGTAAGCTTGTATGTTTGGGGTTCTTGTGGAGCTGGGGTGCACATCCACTGCTTCAGGAAAGGAGACTCTAATACCAAGTTGCAAGTAAAACAGAAAAAGGGATTTGAGGAGTTTCTGTATATTTTGATTTGTAGAAAAGAGTACATGGACAATCTATTTATAAGCTTTAATGTATGACTATTTAAGGAAATCAAATTATATATGCATAATTAAAATAAATGTAAAAAATCAGATGAAATATCTTAAATATTCTTAAAAGATATCTAAGTATCTCTAAATTTTTTTAGAGTATCAAGAATATTCATGAAACGAAAAAAAATACCAATTTTGGTGTTAAGTGCATTTCTCGAGAAAAGTGTTAAAAAAGTCATGAACCTATTGTATTTGCATTTAGCAGTCGGGATAAAATTCAAGATAAGATAAATGTTTTACATTTGCTATTTGCTCAATATATGATAAAGTCGGATATAAGGATGATATAGACCAGATAAAATTATTCTATAGGGAGGTGGGATAAAAGTCAATAAGATTTATAATATTGATAATAAGAAATTTATTTTTCTCGAACAACAAACTTCTTAAATCAACAAAATTAAAATTGTATTTCAATATAATTAATATATGAATTCTAATATAAGAAATTCAAAATAACAAAAAATAACAATTTAATTATTTAAATTTAATATTATTTTTATTTGTATATTTGAATTCAATTCTATTTTATAATATAAATTCAATATATATGAATTATATTTCTATTTATTACATATTTTGGGTATTTTAGTATTTTAGTTATATTTATACAATTTTCTATTTAATAAAATTCTATTAGAGAATGATCAAAGAGGAAGAAAGAAATAAAAAAGAAATTAACTAAAAAAGAGAGGAAGATAAAATAAAATAAGCAAATAAAAATAAAGTAGGCAAGATTGTCTCAAGAGATTTTTACCATCTCCATGTGTAAAAGTTTTGATTTACTTATACTAATATGTTATTTATACTAAATAATGTATATAATATGATGTGAATATATTCGATTTTATTATTACAAATACTAAACAGTGAATAGAATATAACAAAACTTCCTGGATTTCATATCATATCATATCTAGTCTTATTATAGTGCTAATTTAATTTTTTCAGTTAATTTTGGTTGGATATTACTAATGTGGATATTGGCCACCCTACGTGGCAACGTCGAATCTAAAGTAGACAATTTTTAATAATATTTTACTATTTTAATATTTTTATCTTTTAATTTTTTTTCTCTTCTTCTACCTTTTGCCAATGACCAACCGTTGCCATTAGCCATGGTCAAGTTGGCCTCACTTGGGTGAGGCTTGTCGTTTGCTCGCCTTGGTGAGGGCAAGTCCTGGCCAAATCTAGCCCCAAAAAGGCCGAACCTCGCTCGGTTAAGGGCACACCTTGGTGAGGGCTTCCCTTGCCAAATCTAGTGAGGCCAACCCTTGCTTAAGGCCAAGGTGGCCTCGTTAGGCATTGCTTAGGTGAAGGTGATGCCTACCATAATTACCTTAGCATGGGCAAGGGTTGGCCTAGCCAGATCTAGCGAGGGGAGCCCTCGATTATGGCAAGCGACGGCGGGCCTTGCCTAGGCAAGGCCAGCCTAACGATGGTCAATGGCCAGTTATCGGCAAAAGGAAGAAGAAGGAAAGAAAGAAAAATATTAAAAAAAACAAAAGACATTAAGATATTTTAAAAAATTATTTATGTTAGTATCAGTGATGCCATGTAGGTCAACTGGCGTCCATGTAGCAATATTGAGCTAAAATTAATTGGAAATATTGAATTTGCACTAGATCAAAAGGTTTAGGATTAAATTAGCATCATTAAAATATTTAGAACTAAATTAACATAAATGTAATAGATTTATGACTTTTCTGACATTTTTTCTTGCATTTCTTTGTTGGTCCAAGCATTTTTTTTTCCCAAGCCATCAATTTCTTTCTGAAATCTTAGGTAAATCTCAAATTTGATGGAGTGCACGGTAATCAATGAGAGAAACACATAATACATAGGTATAATTGGGTACTCTGTATAAATACAAGGATAATTATCAAATCCACTATTGGTGTAAGAAGTTTTACACATATTGTCCTATCCAATAGTGAAAGTGTAGAAATTTTTTACACTGACAACGGATCTAATAAAAATCTCATCTATATTCTAAGTTTTTTTTTTCTTTTTTTTAAGGACCGTGACATCCTAGTTAGTGCGTGTTTCTTTTTCTTTTCCTTCACTTGGAAATGAATGATTCACTTGGAAATGAATCAACAATATCTTGCTGACTAAAAGATCAATTGCAATATAGTTTTCCAACTCATTGCGAAAATGAACATTGTATGAAACCTTTGGCATTAAAGTGAATGTCATACTAAACTTTTGATACTTCTAATGTCTTTATGCTACAAAAGAACCATTAGTCCACCTCTTCTGTTATTTCCCTTGTTCAAATGAGTTTTATTGGGTAAAATTTTGGGACGGTGTAACTCATTACTCTGGCATCGACCCCATTTATTCGTTCATTGTATGAGATAATCAATGATCAACCCCAACCTCTAAATAAGAGCATTGTTAATTTATATTTGCATATTAGCAGCATTCTCATTTAAACAATGAACAAGATATAGAAGACTTTTCTACTCCATCTCTCTAAGAACCTTAGGGATAGAATCTAAGCTAGCAAAGCTTGTCTGCTCTTCTTACTCCTTTCCTACACTTCCATGTTGTTTTGCTGCTGGAAAACAAACACACATGCGATATGCACTACACAACATAGACATAATAACTGTAGAACAAGATCGTGGAATCTCAACATTTAGATCAAGAGCATAATTGCCCTTGAAGGCAGGGAGTGGGCGACAAGGAGGGAGGGCGGAGTTATTCCAGCTAGATTGACCTGCCCGCAAACCTGTACAGCTTGGATGAGATAAAGGCGGAGATGAAGAACGGATGATTGACGGTGGTGGTGCCAAAGTGCTAGAAGAAGAGGAAGCGTGTGTTGTAGGTTCGGGTGGAGTAAGAAAGCAAGCATTTCTAGATGTGAATAGGTTTTAATGTGTGGACTATGTATTAGCTAGGTCAACAATATAGGTTTGCTTCTTTTATTTGTTAAGGGATGAGATTGGATCATGTATTGCCAGGAGAGTAAGACGTAATTTTTGGGGCTCTGCCCTTTTCTCGCGAAAGAAAATATAGTTCGGATGTATTTGGATGCATCAAAGTTAATTCTCCATTTATAGGAAACACCGTTAGGGAATAGCAATGGCCAACAGCTGTGCCGACCCAAGCACCGCAAGATTGGGCCTGTGTTGGGCCACGCCCAATAAGAAAAAGGGGCATGCCTACCGCCCATTTGCTCCTGGGCACTAGCCCGGGTGGAAGAAAATGAGTCCCATGATTAGGCCCAAGGCCACATGAGTGGCCGAGGTCATTGGGCCAATTCAAAAGAAGATCCGAAAATTTTCCATGAGTTAAGAGGTCTCTTCTTCTCATTGTCACCTCCATCCCTTTCTCACAAATTTTAAAAGATTCCGACTTTCTAACAAATTCTCAGTTTGTATATATATGGTTTCCTCGCTGATTTGGACGACAATTGCCAAATTTGGGACTTAGACATTATATATTCTAGCATAATGCGCAAATATTATCAAAAGAGTTTTCCCTATGATCCACAGGTCAGGATGGGATATTTATTGCTGCACTTAGACGAGGTCCTTACAATCGAGAGGGGAGTGTCTGCGTCTACACAAGAGAGGGTGTGCTTACAGGATAGCCAGATCAAGTATAGCGTTGAAATATTAAATTTCACTCTTTTATTTTGTTAGTAATTGTATGCTTTTTCATGCATTGTGCGAATCATATTTTCTTTTATATCTAAAAATCTTATTGTGTTGAATTTATGTGATTTTCCTTGCAAAAGTTATGATGAATTGATTGTAAATGTTCCTTTGAGTTTTTACTAATTTTTCAATTTATTAATAGTTTCTCAAATTAAAAATAAATAAACAAACAAGTCCAAGTATAGTTTTTACAACTTTTGTGGAGATCGCCATCTTACGTAAGTGCCAATTATTTTAAAATGGAAAACACTAAGCATGTCAAACAGCATGTCACTTGTCCAAATAATATAAATACACCTTACATTCCACGAAGCATACTCTATTTCCTTTTGCCCAAGACTTTCCCAACATATGAGGCAACGAGTGTAGTCACAGAGGAGCTGTATAATGGATTATTACATTTCATGATTATCAAAATCGCAATAGAAATTGTAACAATCTCACAATCCAAATGATAATCAAGTTCTTTTGGTTCCAAATTTGGTCAATCGAAACTGACAAGGCACTATTAGATGGATACATTGGCTTCAATTAACCAAATATTAGTAATTCCGATAGATACATCGGGTTCAATTACCTAGATTTGAAGTCTAATGTGAGACTTGATTAGAAAATTCATGCATTTTCAAGGGCTCGATTAGAGGAATAAAATGCGTTGATTTGGGGACTAAAAACAGACTTTTGTCTTTTGAGAAAGACAAGACATGTTGTAGCCAAAATTTTCCACTTCCAAGTACGGGCTCAAGCTACACTAAAATGGAAAAGCAGTGGCTCGGTCCACAAGGGCTGACCCCAAGAGAGATTGCAACCTCCAACACAAAACCCCAACCCCTAAGGCTTGGGAAGAGGGGCTCTCCCTCCTCCCTCTCCCTCTTCCTCTCCCTCTCATCCATTAACTCAAGTATCTGAGGGTTCTCCTCAAATCAAGCCTAGGAGGCTCCTTTTGCTTTGTGGCATGCAGCTGGGTTCAGTCCTTTAAAAGTTCAATCAAGTATGGTAGGACTAAGAAAATCGCGCATCAACAAGACAATTGTTGTTGTAATTCAATTCAGGCTCATAATAAGGCTATCCCATTTTGTAGATAAATTCTCTACTTACACAACGAGAAAAGCCTCTTTGTAATTTACAATAATATTTTAGACTCATGATATGTATGTTTCAACTTATCAATCATCTAAGTGTTATGGACAAGTATATGTCCAACCATTTGTGTTGGGTCCACCTTCAGTAGAAATTGCAATTTTTATGATTCCTTCTGCAATTTTTTCGATGTGAAATTGTCTGTTACAAAGCCCAACCCTTGAATTGGACTCGCATGTCTACCATAACGTGCTGAAGTGATCAATTTGGGTAAACCAATCTTTTTTGATGACTCGGTCCTGAGAACATCGGGGGTAGCCTGATCCAAGTCCATAGAACTAATCTCATAAAATCAGTAATCAAGGTTGGACCATATATTCCAATGGCCGAGATATCACTAGAGTGCTATTGTCTTAAGGAAGCATGTCTCCGGGATTATTTCATCCTCTTACGAAATAGGGATTTCTTTTTCCACATAACACTTTCCAAATGGGCTAACCTCACGTACGTCTGCTTTGAGCCAATACCCAAATTTCCCCACTTTTAGAAGAACGAAAAGAGACTAGTAATTAACAAGGTCTCTAGGGGAAGAGATGATGAAGGTACCCAATTGTTGATTTTGGATTCTTCTCAAACAGAACCAAGTGTCACGAGGTCCTTCAAGAAAAGCAGCAAAGGGCGTAATACTACAAAGACAAAGAAGATGAGAAGGTACACTCCTTACGTTGTGCAGGGGAGTGGCTCTAGCTCCCTTGGTGACAGTTGATTACTTGAAACTCCCATAAATGTTATGAAAGGTGCAAAGGAATGGGTTTTAATGATTAGCCCTAAGAAGCCACCAGAGTACACCTTTGATAGTTCGATCTTTGAGAGCCTGGGTGGCTCAAGAAAGGCTCGATGTTATAATTCTAATCGACACGAAAAATAAAGAATCTCTAGTGCAGAAAATTAAAAAGATTCTAAATTTTCAGAATTGATCTGGTGATTTTGGTAAAGATTGCGAGCAAAAAGTTCTTGCTAGCTTTGGGTGAGGGCTGCAACGTCCTCACCAACCACTAGGCAAAGGCTTGCAGTCCTCACCATGGCCGGTGAGGGCTTGGTGGCCTCGATGAACTTGTTGTGGCTGTTGAGAGCCTAGGTGTGGTCTGTGACACTCTTGCTAGATCTCACTTGCCCCGGGCGAGGGTATGACGGTCCTTGTTGACCATCACTCCAAAAAAAAAAAAAAGTTGAATAAAAGGAAAAATCATAAAAAAATTCAGCAACTATTTAAATATTATAAAAAAAAATGTAGGCATGCGTCTACGTTAGTAATTTCCAAAAAAAAAAATTAAAATGATTCAATGGACTCAATTAGTAAATTGTGAAAATGTTTATAACTCGATTGACAACATTAAAACGTTTATGGAATGATCTTGCAAATTACGTCAATACAATAATACCAGAGAAATGAACAAGAACAATAAAGGATAGAAATAATTTACGTAGTTCGATCTGATTGTCAATACTTACGTCATGAGAAGAGTTAGCAGTAAATAATCTACTATAATAAGGGCATTAGAGTTATAATCACTCACAATTTTCCACATCTAGATTATCTCTAAACCCAAATATTTACAAATAAAAAATTCATTACATGTAAAACTCAGTGCACAAAATTCAAGTTTTTAGAGCTCCTCATCGTGCCGCCCACACGAAACGCTATGTGCAGCTTCGAGATAATTTCTTTTTGCGGCGTGCTCACATAGGAAAGCTACTGCGCGTCCGTTTCTTGCTCCACTCTCATGCTCTCTACTGAAGGAGCCCACGAAAATTCCTTTATTTGCTACTTGGATATTTATTTAATCAAGTCTGTCGGTTAATGCTCAAACTCGAGACATAGATGTATAAACTTTACATATTAATATCTCGGCCGATTTTGTGAAATTTACGTGTGATTGAGGAGCGACAATTTTGCAGTACCTCAGCAGATGGGTTCTTGGGTCATGACTCTTTGTAATGTTTTTACATGAAATGACGCAACCCACGAGCTTTGACAATCGGCAGACGAGATTTACTCTGTTTTCAATCGAACGGTTGTTGAGAGGTTGTGCGTGATGCATTGCGTTTGGCACTTCGGGAAGAAACCATGGACCAACAACTTCCGTGCAGGAATGATAAGATTTGGAAGGACATAAAAATATCGGTTTTTACGGCTTTTTAGGTCAAACCTTTCCTCTCCTTTTGGCCTCTATTTTTTTTTTTATAAATATTTCAATTAATAACTAGTAGCTACTCTTTTCATATAAAAAATAAGAGGTTGTCACATTTAGTTTCAGGTGTGGATTTGACCCCATGCTCTGTAAAAAACATGGCAAAAATTTGATAATGAATTGAGAGCTAGAAAAGACAAAAAAAAAAAAAAAAATCTTGTTCCCATATGTGATTTTATTCTCAAAGTCATTATAATTGGTTCTCAATTGCCCAAACTAGACTAAACTAGCTGGTTTGATCAAGTTTTCGAAAGTGTCGGTTTGGTACTAGTTTCGAAAAGTGAAATCGGTGTCCGGGCAGTTCGGTTTACGGTTCCAAAGGGGAACCGAACTGAACTAGACCAATTGCTTTTTATTTTTATCTATTTTTAAATGTCTTATCTTGCTTCCTCTCCTCTTTTGATCTTTTTATTTTGCCCCACGACACTCATGTCTATACTCTTCTTTCTATGTTTCCCTTTCTCTGGGTTTCTTTCGCCTCGTTTTGAGTTCGAGACATTCTCTCATTTGAACTCGATCGGGAACCAGATCAGATTGGGAACCGATCGCTCCTATTTTAAGTTGCTGATTTTCAATCCATGTGGGGAAGGAGGGAAGAGAGGCAAAATAGGTTGTCACATGAAAATTATTAGTCAATGCTAGAGCCTTTAAATTTACCAACTGTATAAGAAAAGTTATAATCATTTAGCTAAGTTACTAAGAATAAGGGAACAAAATTTATGAGATGATGATTTTTAATAATATTTTAATATTTCTTAACATTTTTCTAATTTTTTTAATCTTTTCTTTTATTGTTAAGGACCGGTGGTCATGTTATTGCTAATCATGTCAATTAGCACAATTAAAGATTTATGATTAAATTAATTAAAGTATAATTGATTTATAATTTTTTAAAATAATTTTTCCTTGGATATAGTCGTCCATTGATTAGGACAAGCACACACATTTGAGAAAGAAGAAAAGCGACCAACTTCTGTTCCAACCACCTCCCCCCCAAAAAGATCCATACATCTTAATCATCTCCCCCTCCTCAAAGATCCCCTAAAGATCCATACGACATCTTAATCATCTTCACCCCCTCCAAAGATCCATACAACATCTTAATCATCTTCTGTTCCAACCACCCCCCAAGACCCCCTAAAGATCCATACGACATCTTAATCATCAAAAATCCCTTGAATCTCTATGTATTTTAACTGATGATTTTTGTGTTTGATTAAAAAGAACATAAAGCTTAAAAAAAACAAGTACAAAAAGACTCATTTTTGTGATCTAGATAGTACTATTTTGTTTTTTGAATTTTTCTATAGATAAGATCTGTAAAGAATTTGATTGGTTCTAATCTTTCTTACTTTGGTTGAACTTGTGTCAATTCTATCGGTAGCTATTATATATGTGACACTTAAAATTGATTAATTTTACTGCAAATTTGTTTCTTCTCTTATACTTTCAATTCAAAGGAAAGTTCTAACAAAAATAAATAAATTAATTAAGTCAAAGGACATAGCGACTACTTTCAGTCTTTCCGCTTTCTAGTTTGGGATCAAAGCCTTTATAACCTCAATTCCATTAGTCGAATTTGATGAACCTAATTTTTTTCTTGAATTGGTAGTATCTCAGTAAGCATTACATTATATATGTGTGTGTGTTTGTGTGTGTATGTATGTATGTTCGCCCTGTATGCTGAGCTATACCACACGGAGGCTAAGCATCTGCCACGTAAGATGAATTTGGCACATCAAACGTCATCCTTAGTCATCCTTAGTCAACCAGAATGGTTTAGAGATTACCATAACAAATATGAACCGATTAATCAAATTCTTTTTGGACAAGTTCTCTCTCTTTCTAGATAGATTTCCATTCTCAAGGTTTTCTTACGAGTTCTTTTAATTTGCATACTTAATTTTGCCTAGTTAAAGATATTGTTCAATCGGTCCTAAACCTATCGTGATGATATTAATCCTATCCTAAACTTTCCAATTTTTCCAATTTAGTCGTAAACTTGTATGCAAAATTTTAATGTAGCCTTTTTATGATGCAGGAGCATTAGGCTTTGCCAATTGATTCAAGTTAAAGATGTCTATCGTGCAAGAGAGGTGTCGATCCGTGACAAGTTGTTGATTTTAGGGTTGTCGATGTCAATTTACATGCTTGTTATTGATTCCGAGATTACTAATCGACTACCTAGCAATGAAAGCTGTTCTATACAAATTCCTTCGTTGTTTAACAACCTTTCAAGGTGTCGAATGAGCTGCCCAGGATGGCAAATGAATTTAGAGTGTAATTTTAATTACTTTGCGTCTAGTCAAGTGCCATTAGTGAGTTTTAAGTGTGTTGTAGGTTTCAAGAGTCAAAATTCAAGTCTTAAAGTGTTTTAATGCATTTTCTAGTTCCTAATTTTTTTTTGTGCTTTCTAGTTCCCATGACATTAACGTTGGGTAGTTTATGTGTCTTCAGTGTTTAGTCTATTTTCTATGTAATAATCTCTCTATGTAATGAGGTGAATTCTCAAATGTAAGATAACAAATATTGAGTACATAAATCATGAGATTTTCCTCTATATGATCGAATATCCTTTGAGAGTGGATTTTTTCCAGTTTCCGTATCCTTGGAAGGTAGATTCTTCCTTGGTGGTGAGCAAAAAAAGTACTAAATCCTTATTTGGTGGTTTTCTTGTAAGCCTTGGTGGTGAATTTTTTCAATCCTAGAGTCTTGTATCCTTGGCTAGTTATTTCTAAAGGCCTTGGTTGTGAGTTTTGTCAATCCTCGATCTTGATCCTCAGCCAGTGGCACTTCTATACACCTTGGTTCCGATTGTGCTCTATCCTATATTCGTGTTCATCCATCGACATCCCCTCATATAGTCACCCATCATCTATAATCACCCAAAACAACTCTCACCCATCTTGCAACCGCATCACTTTACGGTCAATTTTCACCATAAATTGCTCAATTTTCACCAGAAATTGCTAACATGGCACCTAGGACTAAATTGGCAAAATTGAGACGTTTGGAATTGAACTGACATTTGTATAATATGTTTAGTACAAATTGGGTAATTTTCCATGTCTAGTTTGGCCTCCAAATTGTAGTCTAGTTTGGTTCTCGTCTTGCAAGCGTAATTTCTCTTTGGCAAACTGGGAAGCTCATCACAACAACAGAAGAAATCTTATAGATCCTATCCTAGTTATGTGTGTTAAATAATCAAGCATAATTTATTTATGGAGTTTCAACCGATTTAGTTCATGTAGTCTAGGTCCATACCTTCAAGTGTGAGTTTAATTTTTTGGGTTTGATTTTTTAACATGATACTAAAATCGGGATTTCTCCTCAAGGTTTACACTCCAATTTCGTAGATTCGAAGTGCCATTTTCAGTTTGGTTTGTACATGAAAAAGGGTGCCGGAGTATATATTCAACATCCCTTGCTTATGTAGCTTTAATGGGTCTTATGTTTATGTAGCAATTTAATATCAGTTCAGATTTTTGAATTAGACTTTCTAACAATAATCAGTAAACCCTAAACATATATAATTGGAGTAATTGAGAATTTCGAGAGTACAAACAAAAAACCATACTTATCAAGATTGAGCAAGATAAAAAGTTGGTGACTAACTAAAAGTAATTTGTATCTTAAAGCGAGCATATATTGATACATAACTCTAATTTAGTTTGGTAATTTCGGCTAAAAGTTAATGACTTCAAAGGCATATGCCACAATAATAATTTTTTTTTATTATAGTAAATACTAATTTTTAAAGTATAAAATAATGTTGGTTGTTTTCCAAACCAATCAAGAGATAGTTGTTGATCGACAAAAAATAATTGGTATCTTTATGTATAAAAATGTTTGAGCGTCAATAACAATAAAATCAGTAAATTCGAACACAAATTACTAACTTAAAAGGTATTTGCAAGGCCCAAGAATTAATGTTGCTAGATTGTTAAAGTAGTTGGCCAATCTTGGAAGTATAAAAAAATGTGGGTACTTTTTCAAGTCGAGCGAGATTAAATGTTAGTGAGTGATTAAGTTGGTTAGTATCTGAATGTGAAGAATGTTAGTTTATCCGACAAATTATTGTCGATAATTTCAAATAAAAGTTAGAAAATTTAAAGGCATGGTAAGTTACAAGAATAAATGTTGATAGATTATTGAAGTAGTTAGTAACTTTAGGCTTCGTTTGTTTTGTAGAAAATGAATGATTTAGAAAATATTTCCTTAAAAGTGATCATTTGTATTGCTTAAAATAATTAGTCAATGAAAAATATTTTTGTCATTGACGATGATTTAGGTCTAAACACTTTCATGAATGCTAGAAATATTTTTATTCCTTCACTTTGGTAAGCAATACAAGCAATCGAATTTAAGAAAAGTCTTTCAAATAATTCATTTCCATGAAACAAATGGAACCCTAGGAGAGCAAAGAAATCTTGGTGCTTCTCAAAACCAAGGAATGTAAATAGTCGGTAGGTGATTATTTGGTATCTTAAAGTGATTAATGTTGCTACACTAGTAATTTCATATAAACCATAGTACTCCAAGTCACTGGTAGGCCATAAAATATAAATATCAGTGATTCTGAAAGCAACGCTAATGTTGGTAGACGTTGTCAGTTAAAAACGGGGTTTCTTATTTTAGCCCTCAGAACGTTAATGTGCCTGGGCTACTAGGCATTATCGAGTTGCTCTACTTACAAATAGTTCTCTATAGCGGTAGCAAAGTGATTCTTAAGACAGTCGACTAGGCTCACATTGGTTTCTTTCGATTAGAGCACCACAATTCATGCAGAACATGTTGAAACTCAATTGTTGCTTAACTGGTTGCACTTAAAAGTTCGCGTTGATGAAGCATGGAGAGGAGAGAGAGAGAGAGAGAGAGAGAGAGAGAGAATCTGAGACGACATGTAAAGAAATTATCGATCAACAAGCTTCAGTAATGATCACACTACACACATACATTTGCACATCTCACGCATACACATTGTCGTTAATTATAACTAGGAAATGATTCATGACAATGTGACGCGTGTACAACGACCGACTAATCTAATTCAAACAAAAGAGTCTGATTAATTAAAACACTCCCTACTCCAACAATAAGAACAAGATAACACTTAGTTGACAGAAACAGAATTGTAGAGTCGATGCCTAATTCTCTTTGGAATGGCCGACACCTGGGCTGTGTCCAGGCTTCGTGGGATGAATTGCTTCGACTAAGTCGTCCAACCTCTTGGTTGCGTGATGAAGATTAGGAACTTGTCCCGTGAGTTTTTTCTTGGGGTGAACTCCCAGTGAGCTCTCTTTGGTTCGGACGTCCTCGTCGAACAATATACGCACTCTATCTCAGTTTTCACTGTTAGTTTCCTTCCTTCAGCTGAAAGGAGTTGGTGAGAGAAGATAAGGAATAGAATAAGCAGGTGAAAGCAAGAGAGCTTGGCCATTGATGCTTCTTGAAAACTTACTCATAGAGAGAGAGAGAGAGAGAGAGAGAGAGAGAAGGAGGAAGGGAGGGATAAAATCTAACACTTGCATACCATTGGTATTTATAGGAGTTGAGGAAGTGCGCCGTGTGACGCCCCAAATTTTGAGGAAGATTTCCTCCAAAAACGAAAACGAAGCCTTTCATGGGTTTGGACATGAATTTAGGTGAGGTTTTGTTAGGTACGGTTTTTGTATGATAATAGATGAGAAATCATTGGGTGACAATTATTAATCTACTATAAAAATACTAGTCTGCTTTGAACCATAAAAAACCAAAATAATAAATGATTATAAATTTTTGTGGGATCTACTCCTTTAAAATATGCAACTCATAATAAGCAGTTATTCTCATAGTAATCCAAAGCCTGTTTGTTAGCAAAGCTCATAATAAAATTTGCACAACTATGCATAGCTTCTTGGACGATAATATATATGGGAATATTATTACTTACTTGATCCAAGTGAACATGTAGCTCATCCAGTAATGATTGCTTAAAATAATTTGAATCTCTAAAACCTCATTAACATGTCGCTGAAGAAATGCTAACCCCACAAACAACGTCGGTAAGATGAGCTTACATACAATTGCCATCACCTAATCCAGTGCCCAAGGATATACACCAACTAATGTGACCCATTATAAGTGGGCATTTAAAAGATGAGTCCTATTTAACATAGAGAAATCTGATATTCTGATTACATAAAATGGAACAGATTTTTGTAGTTGGTAATTTTCTAGGTTGGTAAATTTTAATCCTTGTTGGCAAGATCGGGTAAATGGCAACTTCTTGGTCATTATGCCGATGGTAATTTACTGACCACTTTAACAATTCACTAAAGTTGAATGCAATTGTAAGTTGTCAACTTTTATCTAAAAAATTCGCCGCTAATGACAAAATACTAGTAGTGGAACAGTAATGTAGGCTTGCTTTTGTTGTAGTAAGTTACCAACTACTAGAGGAGTTTACAGATGCCAAATTAAGCATTAATGGTAGATTTGTTTCACTAAAATTTCTCGATAAAGGAAAATATTTTTCATGAAAATGATTTTTAACGATAATATTTAATTTTTAGACCAATCTTTGCATATGCCTAGTATCATTCTTTGTGAATCACTCTCATTAACCCAAAGTTTATTCCATAAATTAGTACTGCAAATAAAGTAAAATCACTATAATTCCCTTAACTACATTATTTTAATTCGAAAAGTTCTCCTCTATGAACGATTTATAGCTTCGATGTTTCCATCAAAGTTTAATGATTATTGGAGCTATTGCCCTTTTCGCAAGCGATCCTCAGCCGAAAATCACGTACATATAAGATCACGTTTAGACCTTAGTGGGTGATAAAGAATTCTCGACATATCATCAATTACCACTATTCAAGTCAGGTGGTGATCCGACGTCCATCGTTCCCTAGCTGTCCTCACCCCTATCTGCGCCGATCCCAAGTTCAACAACAGCCACAAAGTCATTTTCGTCTTCCTCGAATGGCCTCAATCCCAGTCTGTCTCTCCCTTGCTCGTTGCAATTCCTCAGCTTGGGGTTGATGGCCACCGTTGACCTCGAAGAACCCAGCTACGACCCCTGTCAACCCCATCAAGTTCTAGTTGAGCCTCAACTAAGCTAAGATACGAGTCTCGGGTGTACCCGTAAAATGGGTGAGTCAAGTTGGGTCTGAGTTTGGGTCATGGCGAAACCAGTCCAATCCAAATTAACCAATTTAACCCATTTTGATCTATTTTCATGTAATACAAATTTAATGACTTATACCCAATCCATACCTAACTCTACTCAAATTACTAAAGTACTTTCATATTTAACTCAATTCAAAAAATTCATACCTAATTGAGATAAGAGCGTAGAGCGATAGTGAGATCCAGTTATAGCGATGAGTTGAGTTTAAGTAGTTGTGAACACATCTAACATTCATATTATTTTGGATTTTATTATTCTAAATTCATTTATAATCCATTTATCAAATATGACTAATACATATAACAACTTAGCCTATTAAATATGAGTTAATAAATTGGTCTATAATCCATATTGATAGCTCTAATTTCGGGCTGGTGGTCCGGTCTTACACCTTTGACCATACATTTTTTTAATTATTCGGAGAAAAACCACTGAAATGCTTGTCCTAGAGGCCACACCGGCCTTCCTTTTCTTTGTTAATAAAAAAATCCAAGTTCCGTTCGTGCAGGTAATGAAACAGCAAGTTGGAACTTGAGCTCTCCACATGTGACCCCAGGATGTGGGGCCGAGGGATTCTCTCTTTTCCCGCTTCCCCCGAAGGACAAAACGGAATTGCCATGACCTAAACTGTCCGAGCTCACTGTTCAAGAGTGTACCTAGCGAGTCAGTTAAATACTAACTACATATGCCGAAATTCTAGTTTTCGAGATATACAAAAAGCCTGTAGTAGATATAAAAACATACAATACATATAAGTTTACATTTTCGAAGCACAATAAGTCCCAATTCTAAGAACACATTTAAATTCCGTGTAGTCCATTAAGGTAAAATTGAGTAATTTTCATAAAAGTAGATGGAAGAAGGGTGTGATTTTGGGTGTGCTAGAAGTTAGGTTCTGGTGGAACACCTATTTTGAGTCTTTTTACTATACAATCATAGTTGTGCTAACATAAGTGTGTGGTGTTGTCTGGTACACAGAATATGCAATTTGCCAACATAATGTGAAAGTTGCATTTCCTTGAAGTGTTATGGGACTTCTCGATTAACAATCCGATAAGAAGCAAGACTTAAAAATTTGTCAAATATATTTTTTTTTGTTAAATATTTCATAAAGCACTCTTTCTAAAATACAATAATGATAGATATTTTAAGACTTGATTACAAACTTAATATATTTACAAATATGACAATTTAAATAACTGTTGAATATCACCTACATATTTATTGAAATGGCTACTTGTAAGCCATATCTCCTAATATACCCATTTTTCTGTATTAATCTGAGTGTAAGTAGCATTCTCGCTACATTTAAACAATTTTAAGATATGACCGCTACCTTACAACTAAACAAAACACATGTAACTATCTTGTAGAATGAGAATTTTTCGTGCATATGGGCTAGACCGTACATAACTTATGACAATTGTCATAGAAAATAAGTGATATGAAGTTATGAACCTATTTTGCAACTACACAATGATTCTACTCGATAGTGGCACTTGTTGTTTCACACCTAAAGTCTTATTTCGAACAAGTCAGGATTACGACTACAAGCAAGGTCATTATAGGTACTATCAAAGCAGCAAGCCAATCGGAAAAGTGGCAGCTAAATACCATGCAAAGCAAAATAATATGTTGTAAGAGCCACTTTTTGACCTCATTCACCAAAAAAGTGCTCTATTGTGAGAATCACTTCGAGAATCCTACTTATAGTTGAATTGATACTAATAAGGATGGTTTTTAAATGAGAGAGAATAAAAGACACTCCTAATCCTAGGACTTTGTAGTTTGACTCCAGCAAACTTTTTTTTTTTTTTTTCTGAGCTGAGCAGTTATATTTCTTTTGAGGTTTTTGATTCTAACAAAACTAAGTAACACCACACATAGCAACAACTGGAACTTCCAAAGTAGAAATGCAGAGCAGCACACGGAGAAAATTTGACCCCTTGGTTTTCAGCCAAATTCTCTACTTTTCCCCGATGATTTCGCTGTCTTAGTCAGCTTGCGTGCAAGCTACTGGAAAAAGCAAAATTCAAATTTTTTATTTCAAAATCGAAGGCCCAGGTCCAAATTTATAGTTAGAGAAATGACGAGCACAGATCTAGGAATCTAGCTTTGTTGAAAGCTACCGTACCTAGGATTAATACAGGGGGATTTCTACAGGATCCAGCCGTCTCACGTGGCGGCTGGCGGCTTTTGCCGTTGAATAGGAGCGAGATCTCCAGCAAGATCGCAAGAGATTCCACAGGAATATGTGGATTCTCATTCCTAAAACTTAAAATTTAGGGAACTTTACAGAAAGCAAAAACTAAGCTACTTTTCCTGCGCCCGTGGCCGAATGCTTCCATGTGAACGTGCGGCGTGATTTGATTCCCTGTTCTCGCTGCTCCACACATCCTAAATCTTTAAATAGTCGAGAAGGCTCTTCATGTTATCGAACTCTACTTTTTCCTCCACTGTTGACGGTCCATAAACATGCGGGACTTCTGTCCGTTTGCCCCAGTTTGAATACTTTTCCTAACTCTTCCTTTTAATATTCCTCAAACAATAACCATTTAATATCTCAAGCCGGCATGGTTGGTTGCGAAATTAGACACTTTTAATTCAGAAAATTGAGGTCACCCATTCGAATATATAGACAGGGCCACTTGCATAAACAAAAAATTGAATATTGTTAATGGATCTCAAGGGAAAATTATCCAAAAAGTCTTAAATATATTATATTTTTGCTCACTTAGTTCTTAACATTTTAATTGTGCCAATTGAGTTTGAAATTTTTCAACATTGCCAGTTAAGTCAATCCAGCTAATTATAACTAAAAATTACTGACATTTGCTAATTGCTCAATCTCACACGGCTGACACTGGCATTGACATTTTTTAGTAATATTTAAATATTTTTTTGACTTTTTATGGGTTTTTCTATTATTTCTGTAGCTTTTGGAGTGGGGCCCAGTGACTAGGTGAGAGGTCACGGCCCTCATTGTGGCTGGTGAGGGCTTTATGACCCTCACTCGAGTCTGGCAAGGCCGCGACACCCTCACTATGGACGTTGAGGGCCTGGGTGAGCACCGAGACATTTTCGTTGGCCAAAGCAAGGCTGCACAAGTCTTTGCCCAAATCCAAGGAGGGCCGCAACGTCCTCTCTAGACTTGCACTTAACCCTTCCTTGCAGCCAAAGCGAGAGCGCACAAAAACTCGCTTAGGGAATGGCATATGTGTGTAGAACCATTAACAAGAGGCAACACTTCGGAAATATGTTGTAGACACGTATCTAGACTGTTTGAAATATAGTTTTGTCCGAACGTGTAAATATCACTTTATGCTTTTATGTAAAAGTTTAAGATGCAAACTTAGCATGCGATTTTGTGTTTAAATCTCTATAAATCCATTATTTTCCTTCTTAATACAAGTAATTTAAACATATCACTGTTATGTCAAAAGCCAGTCTAGGCATGACAGAAGTGATAGAGCATTTTAAGTACTAAACCTAACATTGATCTAATAACTTAGAGTGATATTCAGCTTTCGATATAGAGGTCTTCGAGCATAACTACAAACCTTTGATTCAACCAATTAACAGGAGATGATGTGATCGGCATTCTCTTTTCAGGTTAATAAGGAAAAATTCACAAGTATTATATTTTTACCAATTCAGTCATAATTTTTTTTTCCAATTAAAATTTTAAATTTTTGACAATTTGCCAATTAGTCTATTTGGCCAATTTTGATAAGAAATCGATGATATAGATGTTAGCCTTCCTACCTAGTACTAATATAGACAAATTTTAATAATATTTTAGTAATTTTTAATTTATTTTATTTTTTCTTTCGTTTTCTTTCGTTTTCTTTATATATATTGTCACGCCCCGATCTTCAGGCACACACTCATCTCTCACCTGGTCAATTAATAGTAACGTCCCAGAACGGATCACTGACCATTTCATTTTAATACGCATGCGGAAGCATATAAATAATCCCCGGACAATAAAACAATGGGATATGAAAGTAGGGCTATATTTTTCAAACCTGAAAAACCACAACCACACTTTTATACAAAGCAAACCTCATAGTATATATTATAATACTATTAACAAAGTCAGATCTATCACACGTGGGTTCAAAACTCAGGGTTTGCAAAACAGGATGGGGTCTCAATCTTCGTCGGGTTCATACTCTGGATCCTCCTCTAGATCCTCTTCCGACTCCTCCTCAGGTTCTTCTTTAGAGTCCTCTTCAAGTTCCTCCTCCTCAACAATCTCACCTTCTTCCATGCTCCAGCTGGAGTCCACTGCTGATTGCCTTGGAGAGTCAAGATCATCGCCCAGCTTGGAATCCTTCGCATCAATCTGCTGTATCCTTTCCGAGCGCAACCTCTAGAACATATCGAGGTACATCATATTCCGGCATAGGACCCTCCCTTCACCGATCATGATAATGACGATACCATGACCGGTACCTATGAGGCACCTTCTCAGGTTCAACCACGTCGACCCAAGCGGTGGATTTTATCATTACATACTCAAATCCTTCAGGGTGAGGGTGTATCGGAATATGATAACCTACTTCTGTGATTTCCTCCAGTATACCAAAATGCACGAGAGGAGGGGGAGGTGCTGCCATTTAGGGATCTAAAATGTTGTCTCACAACGAGGTGAAACTACGTCTCAGCAAGTTCTACCCCCTAAGACCCGATTAGGAAGCCAATACGCCATAAGGGCTGCCTAAGCACAACACGAGTCAGAGAACTTACCTTAGCCTCAGTTCCACCCTGCAAGTCAAGATCATTTACAGATATCGCAAAATCACATCAATGCATAACATCAGATCAAATCATTGATCAATCGACCTAGTCGATTACATGTTATCTCGACCCTTCCTTAGTCGGCTCATCTCATACTATCTATAAAGTCCACTCATATCAGGACTGCTCACTACTAAGTTGATAGATAGATAGATAGTATAACTCGCTTCTGAGATGATCGGGTATACTGCTCTCTGCTAAGTTGCCATATCGCCCTTAGACTGATATAGTATACCGATAATGCTCAATCTAAGTTAATAAGGTATACTGCTCTCTGCTAAGCTGCCATATCGCCCATAGGCTGATATAGTATACCGACATATTCAATTAAAACTAATAAGGTATATTGCTTTCTGTTAAGCTGACATATCACCCGTAGGCTAATATAGTATATCAGTATACTACTCTCTGCTAAGCTGACATATTGCTCGTATGCCAATATAGTATACCATCCCAATCATACAACCAATATCATCTTTTCATCATTATCGATAAAATAGCCGTGTGTGGGTACACAGTCAGCCTTAGCTAAAATATAATAATTTCACCTTTTTAAACATCCCACCAGTTTCAATAGCCCATAACATATTTTTGGCACTGTAAACCGGCACTCGGTAATTTTCCAGTTAATTACCACATTTAACTAATTTAGGAATAAAATCCTAAAATCACAGTTAATTCAATTCAGCACAATTTAGAGCTTGAATAAATAAACAGACTACACCACAATAACCAGCATAAAATTCCAGTCGTTGGCTATCCCAGCCTAATTTTCGGAAAATAAAAAATTAATTAAATAATTACGAAAAATATTTAAAAAATGTAATAAATCCAACTTAGGCCCGTAATGCCTAATTGGAAGCTAAAACAGACCCAAAAAATTACAAGGTTCATTCAATAAATAATAGCATGAGTCTACTTGCTAATGTCACTAACTAACCACCTAACATGCATTGGTAATTATCTAAAATCATTAATCTAATCTAATCTAACCACCTAAACATGCTTAATTAATTTAATCAACCCATAAGCATCATTAGTCTACTAAGTGAGGATTAGTGAGTTAAACTCACTTGTTCGACGAGCGGGTCAGTGCAAAATGATGGGAACGTCGTGGGGACTGACTTTCTCCAAAGTAAGCCAAACCTTCGAGGCCCGAAACCACCTCAAAATGGGCCTTGAGGCTGCTGGAATACCCACTTCCTTAGCCTTTGTTTGTTGATGTAAACAAAGAGAACAAATGTTGAACAAGATAAGTAAGATAGGTGAAGGTAGCGGCAAGGCCAAGTGGCCAACAACACGGACTCACGGTGGTTGGACAGGGCTCACAGCGGCCTGAGTTGGTCATGACAGCTCCTAGACGCACGGACAAAGGCGAACGATGAGCTAGGACACGCGGACAGGCAGCGCAAGCGGGCGGACGCGCGACGATGAGTTGGCTGCTTCGACGGGTGTGCGGTGGCGTGGTTGCTTCCGGTGGCTTGCGGGGTCGACAGTTGCTTCTCTCCTCCTAGTTGAGGGCGTCGAACAAGGCAAGCAGGGAGAGGTGGTCACATGGCAAGGGGGAAAGAGGAAAGAGAGAGAGAGATTAGAGTGGGCCACTTTGGCTTGTTTTTTCTACAAGCTTGTCCCCCTTTGACTCATCCTCAGCCAAGCTGGTCCCTTAGCCCTCCTTCAGCCAACAAGGCCCTCATCTAGAAGCTTAAGATGGTCCAAATGTGGTGGTGGATGGGGGTTTATGAAATTGCATACATTTGTCACCAATTGGACACTTATCAGTTCTCAAATCAATTCAATTCGACCTCAATAAATCTTGTTGTTGAGTCCTCGATCAAATCAATATTTTTCCTCACTAATATAACCCACTTGCTTCCCAATTTTGCGATAAAAAATGATCCCTGCCTTTTTCTGAACAAAAACGACCTTCGGACGACATTTTTCCAAAAAAGTCTCGGGTTGCAGAAATTTTTTTTGAGACTGAGTCGACGCTCCTAGAATTAATCGTGACATGATAGAATTTTCAATTTCTGAAATCGGATTCAAATTCGCAGTTAATTTCGATCTGGCGCTTTTTTAGCGTAACTTAGGCTACTAGGTAATTTTTAGAAATTTATAATGCAATTGACCCGTGGTCGATTTTCTTTGAGCCACAATGAACCGACTCGACACATTGGTGACCTCCGGTTGTCATGAAAATCTTGAGAATTCAAATATGGACATAGCGTACCAAAACGATACATAAATTAGTCTAGTGCCGGCCAACGAGAATTTTTCAATTCAGTGGTGTCACCCACAATTAGCCATACATCTCAGTAGAATCGATTTATTTCTAATTTCAAATCGATTTTATATTGTGCCGTGATGGCCTCTAAAGATGAGCACGGTCGAGAAGTCGATTCCTGATCAAATTCTCAATTCTATTGCCTTAAAATTTCTTAATGGCTTCCCCATATAGGCTAGTTATCTCGAGAGTGATCAGCTCTAAGAACAGCCCTATAGGCGCATCGATGAAATGCTCGATTTATTTAATGGAAAACAAAAGTGAAAATTTGGGATGTCACATATGTATATTTATATATTTGTATTATGGATTAAGAATCGGTGAAGGTTGCCGATCATAGACGAAGGCATCACGGGCCCTCTCCAGCTATGAGTAGTTGTCACGCCCCGATCCTCAGGCACGCACTCATCTCTCATCTTGGTCGATTATTAGCGATGTTCCAGAACGCATCGCTAACCCTTTCATTTTAATATGTATGCGGAAGCAGATAAGAATCCCCAAACAATAAAGCAATGGGATAGAAAAATAGGATTTCAATTTTTAACTCTGAAAATAACCACACTTATATACATTGCAAATATAGTGCAAATATATACAAATCGATTTATTGAGTCAGGTTCTAAACCACATGTTCCTAAACTGTGGGCTTTGGGGCCCCACTTTGGACCGCTTCCGAGCCACGTAGTGTGCCGCTGCTTCGGAGTTTGTTGCCTGTCTCTGCTTTGCCGTCGTCGTGGACTCATCAGATCTCGAAACCAGTGAGTTTACTCACTAATTTCTGCTTATGGAGTTAATTATGCTTAAGGGTTTATTAGTTTAGGCTATATATGGTTTAGGTGGTTAGTTAGAACGGATTAGCGATTTAATTACTCGTTATTGCATGTTAGGTGGTTAGACCAACTTAATTAACAAGTATATAGGTTGTATTATTTATCTAGATAAGTTTGGAATTTTTCTGGGCCCGTTTCGGTATTAAATTAGGCTTTTTCGGCCTAAGTTTGCATTTATGGCATTTAAATGTATTTATTTAATTAATTTCGGTATTTATTTAATTATTTATTATTTTCCAAAATTTATACTAGAATAACCGGTGACCGGAATTTAGTGCTGATTGCAATTGTGTGCTTGGTTTATTTAACTGAATGGTAATTTGTGTTGTTTGAGTTAGAATTGTAATTTTGGGAATTTATCCCGAAATTGAGTAATTTAAGTATTTAATCAGGAACCACCAGGAGTCGGTTTATAACACCAAAAATACCTTTATGGACTATATTAAATGGTGGGATTTTCAAAAAAGGAAAATATTGTTTTTTGGCGTAGGCTGACCGTGTACCCACACACGATTATTTTTATCTGGTATTGTAAAAATGGTGTATCGCACAACTTTGGTGAGCATTATAAGT
The DNA here is from genome assembly GCA_014182725.1 of Eucalyptus brandiana. Lineage (NCBI taxonomy): Eukaryota > Viridiplantae > Streptophyta > Magnoliopsida > Myrtales > Myrtaceae > Eucalyptus > Eucalyptus brandiana. Next base: position 57,263,826 of record CM024675.1, read on the forward strand.
ATCGCATAGCTTTGATGAACATTATAAGTATTGTACAGTTTTGGTGAGCATTATAAGTATCGCATAGCTTTGGTGAGCAATATAGATATATAGCAGTTTCGGTGAGCATTATTATATATCTATCACATATAGGTAGAAAATAGATTAGTTGGAGAAGTCATTAATGATAGCTTGACTAACATAAAAGCTCCCGGTCTGGATTCCCTATCATGCACACAACATTTTTCACCTGATTAAGTGGCTTATAAGACTATCATTTCTAGAATGGTGGATATTATATTATGAGGTATATGATATAGTATCTCAACCGGGAAAATCATTTAATTTGAAGTCGCAAATTTTCATTTCAATGATCCTGACAATCTATCGAACATTATCACTAAAAAGCCAAGCCCACCATCCATAAAAAGTCTCAGATTCCCACCTCCAACTTGAGAACTTGAAAGGATCACCGCACTTTATCGCACTTTAACTTTTTCTAGTTTTAAATATCATTCACCATAAAAGAAACCTGCTCAATTAAGAGAGATTAAACTTGCACTTCACGGTTAAAGATTTTCATTTCTTCTATCATGCGCCTAAATTTTGGATGGACAGGATGATTCTTCGAGTTCCAAGTGGTTTTAGTACAAGTGGATCTCAATGAATATGGAGTAATCACAAAATGCGAGATCTTATCTCCATTGCAAGTGAAATTTGAACTTAGTACCGCGTGTTAATATCACAAGCTCGGCATAATTTTCGAGTTTGATACGGAATCATATATTATAGGGAAATGATATGCTGACAGTGCCATAAGTTCTCCAATGAAACAGTGGCTTCTCCACCTTCAATCCAATTTGGTTTATGATGTTTGATTGGATGGATGGCTAAATGGTACACCAATTTTTAATATAAGGGATTTTCGGGTGTATGATCGATCCTTTCTATTCCAGTACCAGTGTAGAAAGGCATTTCCAATCAATGAAGTATGCCGCTGGAATCCCTGTCGATGCCGAAACTAAACCAAGTGAAATTAAACTTCTCAAAATAAGAGCAATCGATGGTCTGGTGGAAGAAAGCCCCAGAAACTATCAAATCACACAAAAGTCACAGGGTCCCTTCAATAAACGCGAGAGCTCTTCTTTTTGTTGTCTCTCTCGCTCCTAAGCAAGAAAATCCAAAACCCAAAAAAAGAAAAAAAGAAAAATACAATCTCTCTCTCTCTCTCTCTCTCTTCTCCCAACCAATGGACATGAATCAAGTGGAATTCTAGTGAATCATGCTTGCTAGAGTCGAACTCTCTTGCTTTTCATTTTGTGAAGTGGGGGACAAGTAAAAGTTAGACGTGGATAACGTTGACTGTTTGGAGAAACCTTGGACGGTCGAACCAAACTCACGCAGCTCCCCGCTTAGAAGAGTTACTTTCATTGTTCAGTAGTCGCGAATAGATGTCTCTACCAAATTTCGTGAAACCAACACAAAACTAAGATCATCCCGTATGCTATGGCATATGGAGGAAAGTTGGAAGCTAAAGGTTTCGGTTGAATTTAGAAAGGAATCCTGCTAATAATAACGGTACCGTTATTTACTACATATAACGGTGCTACAATAACCAAATAATTCCGTTGGTGAGGATTTGGCAACCGGAACATGGAAAGCCAAAGAGATTTTTAAGCCCATATAACTATAGAGATATTGAAAACCAAATTCATGGGGTATTATTATTTTATTATGGAATGACAAGATCTAGAAATATTGAACTTAGAAATTTTTTTGTAGTTATGTTTAATGGCATTAAATATGTTTTCCCTTACAATACTTTCAATTGAATACCCCCCAGCAAAAAAAAAAAAAAAATGCATGGATTACATACTAGACAAAACTATCCTCACTTTTCAAATGAAAAAATTGCTTAAAGTTTTACTAAAGGGATAAAATAATTGTGATTAAGTTTTCATACCAATGATTCACTCAAATTATCAATTTGGAACACTAACGTTTGGTCAGATTGTCTTTTGGAGTTTGCCGACCAAAGAAAAAGTTTTTGACGGCTCTTCCTTTTTCCCCTCATCATCCGGCCGGTCAAAAGTCACCTGCACGAGATGCTTTAGCCTTTTAATGTCATTATGCACGATGGGAATAGTATCTGCTGATGCTGCTGCTACTATGATGGAAACTCTTGAGACACCCTCGCGCGAATTTTCCACACACAAGAACGCTCGCCCCCTTAGTAAAAGGGTCCCTTTTCCGCACTCTTTTCCCTCGTTTCGTTTTCTCCATGTATTGGGAAACCTCAGTGAGACGGAGAGAAATTATTTGCAAGATTTAGCTGGGTTTCTCTCTCGTTATATTCCTCGAAGGTACTTGAGAGCTTCCATTTCACTGCTCTCTCTCTCTCTCTCTCTCTCTCTCTCTCTCTCTCTCTACTCTACTCTACTCTACTCTGCTTTTTTCGCCCACCCATCTCTTCTTCTCGTACAGAAGGACCGCCAAGGGATAAAATGGTGGCTTGGATCATCAACAAGTTATTCACATTACGGATCCTACTATGGGGGACCGTGGTCAGACCGGAGGAGCTTCATCCTGGGGATCATATTTACACTTATCGGCGGTTTGGCCTGTACTCGCATCATGGTTGGCCATTCATCCTTTTTTTCCTTTTCCATTTCTTTATCATTCTCCCGCAGCATGGTTTGCACTAAATCATTATTTGTTATCTTTCATTTTGCCAAAGGACGGCAGTGTGTGCTTGATATATCCCACGCAGCAATCATCAAATCTTGCACTTCAACTCAAAATTATTTTATTTTCATCTTTTTCCTTCTTTCAATAGTGACGCAACTGAAAGAGGTTGTAGTTGTTGCAGTAGCAGAACTTGGTGCCAAAGAGGTTGGAATCGCACCGAGGACATTTCAGCTGTTCTTGCTCTGGGAACTGAGGCCCCGTCCATTTTTCCTTCTTGTCTCTTGTTTTTTGGCCTTATGTCTCCTTCTTTCAGTTCTGCCCTGACAGACCACCATGAACCCCGCGATGAGATCAACTTAACCCCGTTTCGTGGCCTTCGGGATGCTGCCGCCGACGGGGATGTTGCACAGGGCGCTGCAGGTGGTCCCGTGGCCGCAGCAGCTCTTACAAAAGTGGCACGACTAAAAGCGGTTGTAGTTGTTGGAGTAACTGCTGGTTTGCAGCGAGGCCATTTCAGCTGTTCTTGCTCTGGGAATTGAGGCCTCGTCGTTCTCAGTGGGGCTGACCCATACTAAATTTGTTTACCTTCATCGTTAATCCATTTCCACATCCGTGCTTCCGGCCTCCCTGTCCTAGGCCTCTTCCTCGCCTTCGCCAGCTCTCTGATTCACCGAGTCCTTGATGAGTTCTCAGAGGACTTTGAACACCAACAAGCTGATGCTGTTCTCCGGTGGGGCAAAACCCACTCCAATTTCTTTACCTTCTTCGTTCTTCCATTTCCACACCGACCTATCCAGCCTCCCCGTCCAAGGCCTCGTCCTCGCCTTCACTGGCTCTCATATTCACCAGGTCGTTCACAAGCTCTTGAGGACTTTGAATCCCAAGAAGCTGATGGCGTTCTCCGTGGGGCTCACCCACACTAATCTATCTACCATCTTTGTTTGTTCAAGTATATATGTATGTATGTATATGCTAGTACATAGAATAAAAAAAGTGGTGAGATGAGAAGCCAACCTCTGATTTTTTTTCCCCAGACAGTGCGAGCTATTGATAGCAAATGATAGAAAACTATCCGATTTACATGGTTTCTGCTATTTTTTTTCTTCTTCCTCAACACGTTTCCTCCTTGAGTCGTCTCTCTCTGAATAATTTTTTTCACATATCCTGAAAGGTCGAAATTAGTAAATATAAAAACGTGCCTCAGTTAAATCACGTAAAACACTGAATCTTTGTGATTCACTGTCATCGAAGTTTATTCTCTAATAGTCTTTGATTCTCTAACACAAAGAATAATATATTAACGATTCACTTAGACAATCCTCTCTCACTCATCGACCCACATCTATTCGCTTCTCATTCCCTATTAATAAGTTGATTGTGTGGTAACTATTTGCTATGGGTGATTTGGACAATCAATTCTTTCTCTATTATTGCACGTACTCACTATCGATTCTACTAGGAATTTATGTTGGAGAAGGCAATGTCATTCATCTCACAAGAACAGGAGTTGACAAGACTTCTCTTGATTCCTTCAGGCAAGAAGGCAACAAACTCCATTCCCTCCGTACATATGCATATGGGCGGCCACAGCTAGAGTATTGGCTAACGAGGGCGGGTACTCGCACGACTTTATCGGATACCAAATCGCCTGAGGAAGTCATAAACAAGGCTTGGGAGCTTCACGAGGACGATAGTTTCGGAGCGTATGGTTGCTTTGCTAATAACTGTGAGCACTTTGCCACGTTTTGCAAGACTGGTGTTCGGGCAAGCACGCAGACAGTATTGTGCTTTCCAGCATTGAAGGTCAAAGACTGGGCAATCAAATATTCTGCGGGGAATTAAGCTCAAGCGAGCCAAGAACACCGTCCAACTTGCCTTCCCAATCTCTCTTCACTAGCAACTATTGTCGTCTTTTTAAGAATTATGGTTCCGAACAGCAGTAAAAGGATTGAGAGTTTAGTCTTTCATGTCCAATATATCCAATTTAATAAACAGTGAAATCACACTCTATTACAACTCTCTCTCTCTCTCTCTCTCTCTCTCTCTCGGTTGACAACGTTGTCATTTATTCTTTCTGCATATTATTTCTTTACGCCGTCGCGACATAAAAAGCTGGTGAGATCCATTTTCCGCATTTAGTGAGGTTCGATTGGGTCGTCCTGAGCAAGGCGATAGTGATGGGACAAATGAGCCCCACGCAACAAAAGAAGACATATCCATGATTGGACAGCTTTTTGAGACTTGACTGTCACTCATGACAGTCGGAGGAATGTCCTTTTCTGGAGAAAGAATCGGCACACGTGCGCGGATCTTAATCGTTAACGCTATGAGGAACATTCCAAATCAGATCTTTGACCGCCGATATATAGCGATGCCCGGGCCCCTCAGGATGTCTTTCGCTGTTTTTAAATTTCTACGTCGAGATTTGAGCATTTGGAATCCCTAAATACGTAAAGATAATTCTAAAATAATTATATTCGACCTCGCAAACATAGCTCGTGATAGGGCATTGCTCGCAGCATGGTATGGTGACTCTGGCATGAAGGGCAAACTCGATTATTGGGCAAGCTTGAGCCGCTCAATACAATTCTTAAGCTCGGAGACAGGGCCGCTTACGGCCAAATCATGATGGCATCGGCTTACTCTCTCTCTCTCTCTCTCTCTCTCTCTATATATATATATGACCCACTGACACACGAGATCAACATGGCGCAAGTTTTGAAGTTCAAGCATGGATAGGTCAATCCTACTTAGTCCTACTTGTGCTGACTCCATTGGCCAAGCTAATTCATACAGTAGAGATGATGAATCAGTGACGAGCAGAGATGAATAAAGAATGACTGACCGTGTCCTAAAACGATAGTCAAGTTGGGATCAATCGTCTAGGAAACAGTGTTTTCTATCAGTTGCAACTACTTTTTCCCTGAAATATGTTTAGGGCTTGAAATCTCTGCAGATTATTTGCCTGTCTAACTCATGCAAGAAGGCAAGGCCTTTGGCTGCTCCTATTGCAAATTTAAGTTAAGCAGTGTGACCCATGGAAGTGGTTTAATGGCCACGCCCCCTGCAGCAGGAAAGACACATTTGTATAGTACAATGAACCAAGACAAGATCATATTTACCAAAAATTTAAAAAAGCATGTATTTATCACCCAAGAAAGAACCTTACTTCCAAAGAGATGGCTCTTTAGGGTACCCTCTGGGAAGAAGTCACGGCCAAGGAGTAGTTCTTCATCCTCCAAACAACATCCCATTAGCCTGACAATCCTCTGGATGAGATAAGCTGCCGAGGTAGTTCACCTCCGACTGCAAAAAGTTATCACTCATGTCAAAATAGGGTAAGACCTCATAATTTCACATCTGTTTTAGTATAACGAAGCAAACAGGCATCTCCCGCAGAAAAAGAGAGGAGATAGAATGACCAATTTGTATGACAGGCACCTCATAATTTCTCCAAGGTCTTGCATAGAATTGCTCGTGGTCATTGGACAAATCACGGACCCTAAAATAAGGGATAAGAGGAGCAAGCACTGTCTTTCCTCAATGACCACAATCCTAACAGAATAATCTGGTCCTCATCATTGATCAAACCCCCAGAAATATGCATTCAGTTGGGCAATGACATATATTCTCCAAAGGAAGAAAGCAAATTGAGATAGTGAGCTTCATATAAAATTAGCCACACCAAACCAGAACAACCTAGTGACAGAAAAGGCCACTAACATCTATCATCTTGTTCTCATTTTTCTACAACAAACTATTTATCCGGACACAATTCTCCTCCTAGGATCATAATAGAATTTCTTGCTAAAAATGCAACAGAGATTAACATTAAATGCTGCAAAGCACATTCCACCCGAGCTTCCCTGAGAGGAACTAAGATTACCTTCCACTCTTTGAATCCTTGCATGCTCTGAAGGTTCAATTTTTCTTTTTCTCTTTTTCGCTTTTTCTCTCTGTTTTTTTTTTTTTTTTTTTTTTTGGTGGCAATTGAAGTCATTCTTTTGCTCTGGGAAGACCCATTCTCATCAAGGCAGCCTTTCAAGACTACCAATTGCCCCCACTGCCGATAATTGTATCAGATCTGAAGCTTCTTGTTGCAACTTTCAGCTCTGCAAAACTAAAGACTCTGACTTCTAAAGTGGAGCAACATAACCATTTTGAATAGATTCATTTGACCTCCCTCTTAACCTCCTGCTCAGTTCATCCTCAGAAGATGATGAACTGCTAAACAGCCGCAGCTGGTCCTCCTTTGACTACACAAGTAAAGAGAAATAGGTGAAGAATTTGCTGTCAGCTGAACACAGGAGCTAAAAACAAGCAGGAACTTGAGTTATAGATATGTCAGCCGGTGGGAAAAAGAGTTAGTGAAGTTAGAATCTGAAGTTGTTGGTTGACATGTGTATGAAGCATATTCCTTCATAATCCGCTTTGTCTGTAAGTTGGGGCTTGCATGAATTTCTGGATAATTCCAAAAGCAGGAGGGCAATAACTAGTATGACATGCAGAATATCTATAAGATGTATAGTTAGGATTCCAGCTCTTGCATTGATACTCCGAAACAGCGTTAAACAGCCCTTTATCCTAAATGCTCAAACCGTTGGTACTAAGTCCATCTTGTATATCAAACATTTTCCATAAGTACGCCATGGCCAATATGTTACATTCGTGTGACAAATGCCTTCTTCTCCTCCTCGTTATATCCACTCTCTCAATCATATTATTATCATTTCTCGTCTCAATTTCTTTCTAATTTTCTTTTGCCTCAGTATTCCAGCCAAAGCATCAAAACTCAATCTATTGATCCAATGAAATGCCCAAACCAAATGTGAAGGGTAACAAAGTCCAACCACAGGAAGAACTAAAACCAAAATTCTGTGACAGACTTTCCCACCTGCTGATTCATAACCAGCGAAAGCAACCAAATATCATAACTTTATGGGATCACAATTTGAAGTTGAGAATTATCATAAGGGTACAACAAAGACTTAAAAAAAAAAAAAAGCAAGAAAGAATTGCAGAAGAAACAGGGTAATTACCAAAAGTAAACAGCGAATACAACTACAACTTGAACCCTAACTTGAAATTCTATCAATCAAACGAGAAATGGATATAAAAAATCGAGGAAATAACTTTCTTAGCTAAGACTCGACTAATCTACACACTTATTCAGCAACATAACGACTCCCACGCGTGAACAAAAGGATTGCCCATAGCAGAACAGTCATTGTTGTCTCCTGTACTAGGCAGCTTGAGCATCGAATTTGGTCGCGTCGTATCTCTCTTTGTTGACGCCCGATTTCAGCGAGCCTATTGTCAAAATAAAGTTTTTTTTTTCGAAATACTAAACATAGAAATTTGTGATTGGTTCCAGCCGCGCGCATGCGAAACTGCAAAAATTCACTCCGACCAAACCGTAACTCCAAATCGACATCCGCAAAATCCCACGGCACAACCGCACCCTAAATTATCGTTACTACATGACGACCCATGGATTGAACCAGCAACTTGGAATTCAAACAGATCCGAATTCACCATTTAGCTACGAAAATTTCCTTCAATTGAACTGATATAGAATTCGAATCCTTACCCCAGGGCGCCGCGAACGAAGTTAATTCAACCCGTGGGCAGGCACACAAGAAATCCTCTTTTTCTTTCTTGGTTCTTCCGAGCTCTCTGTTTTTTTTTTTTTTTCACTCTTACTCCTGCTGATGCTTTGCTTTTCTGTTCTGCTCTTCAGGTTTCTCTGCAGGGAGTGGAAGAGCCCATTAAATGGGCTGAGGGGGCTGATTGGGCCTCTGTGGTTTGGGCTTCCTTTTGTTTAAGCCCAATTAGCGCAACTCCCATCGGCAGATATATCTTCCCACTACAAGCTGCCTCCTCCACATTCATGTAATAACATACAAATTCTTATCACTGATCTATCTTAGCTGCTAGAACTTTCGAGAAAATTACCAAAATTTGTCCAAATGGACTGAATTAATAGAATTGCAAAAAATTTTAGAACTGAATTGGCCAAAAAAAGAAAAAAAAAAGTTTATGACTGAATTAGAAAAATTACAATGAATCTAGGACTTTTTTTGGTAATTTTCACTAGAACTTTCTTGCTAAGTCTACAAAATAAACTAACTTTTCTTACATTAGTGCTTGTGATATATACTATTATGTTGTGTGCAGCCGAATTGATATTACTACGTATGTAATATTGCTATGTGAATTCATTTGCTAGACATCGAACTAATCTCATTAAACCAGTCATCAAGGTTGGACATACACACATGCGTTAAGGAAATTGCAAGAGCCATGCATGACAAGCATTTTTCCATTTTCCAAGTGAAGTGAAATAGGTTAAAATTAATTTCACAAAGTGACATCGAATCCTTAAGAAATAGAAAATCCAACACGCTAGAGAATATACAAATGAACGGAAATGATATTGATTCGAAAGTGTATTACAACCAAAGAGAATGCACCTATTTATAGGGCGCCATTAGCTATCCTGCTAATGCGGATTAATCTAAAAACCTTTATTCTTCTGCATGAATCTTCTCATGTCCTATACAACAGACTTGCAAAGCCTACTACTCTTTTATTATACCTGTGAAAACGACCACCTATAGTTCAAAAGATGCCTCCAGAGCTAAATAAAAAGCATGCTGAGCAAGATCAAGGAGATCGGATAAAAGGATGAATAGAAAACAGACTTTGAAAGTAAATTACAGCTTGAAGCAATATCACATCACATTAATGCTAGTAGTTCTTGATCAGGTCCAAAAGAATGTGTTTTAGTCGCCTTTTGTTGACCCGCATTGTTATGGCAATTGCAGTCAAATTTGCTTAGGCCCAAAATTGCATTCTTTATGGGCTTTGGAGAAGTAATCATGTCTGTAAATACATCTTGTCAGATTTGGTATCAATAATTTGGATATATTGGGTCCATTGATGGGAGACTACGCTCACACTCAACCGCACACACGTTTGTAATAATAAGGGAAAATGTCACAAATGGTCCATATACTATTACTTAATGTGCAATTTGATCCCTGAACTTTCAATCGGCTCAATTTGATTCTTGAACTATTAATAAATATTCGATTTGGTCCTTGAACTTTCGATCGGCTCAATTTGGTCCCTGAACTTTCGATCGGCTCAATTTGATCCCTAAATTATTGATAAATGTTCAATTTAGTCTTTAGTTACTATTTTTCCTTTTTATTTTTTATTTTTTTGCTTCTTCTCTCTTCCCTCTGCCAACTCCGGCGGAGGGAAGCCGGCGTCCGGTGAGGGTCGCCCTCACTGGCATCGAGCGAGGGGCTCCCTTGCAGATTTGGCGAGGGAGCCCCTCGCCCGACGCCGGGGTGCTTCTCGCCCGACGCCGACAAGGGGCTCCCTTGCAGCCCGACGTCGGGCCGCAAGGGAGCCCGATGCCGGCGAGGAGCGAGGGAGCCCCTCGCCCAACACCGGCGAGGGGCTCCTCGCCGGATCTGCGAGGGAGCCCCTCGCTCGACGCCGACGAGGGCCAACCGGTGAGGGCGACCCTTGCCGAACGCCGACTTCCCTCCGTCGGAGCCGGCGAAGGGAAGAGGGAAGAAGCAAAAAAAATAAAAATAAATAAATAAATAAATAAAAATAATAAATAAATAAATAAGGAAAAACAAAGTGATTAAGGACTAAATCGAACATTTATCAATAGTTCATGGGCCAAATTGAGCCGATCGAAAGTTCAGAGACTAAATCAGACATTTATCAAATAGTTCAGGGACTAAATTGAGCCAATCGAAAGTTCATGGACCAAATCAGACATTTATCAATAGTTCAAGGACCAAATTGAGCTGATCGAAAGTTCAAGGACCAAATTGCACATTAAGTAATAGTATAGGGACCATTTGTGACATTTTCCCTAATAATAATGTAAACACGTACCTACCCTTCTTAGCGACCTACTCATTCCACTTAATTCGCTTACTTGTGATAGGGACTCGACTTGATAGAACATTTGTAGCATTGAGGGAATATATCTCTTCTACGGATAGATCAATGATCAATCTATTGACTTCACCGTAATTTGAGGAAGGTCCTGAACTTGATGCTATTAAAATCATCACTCATCAATGGGCATTCTATTTTCTTGACATCAAGAAATTTCGAGGTTTAGAAATAACCCTTTTTGTTCTATTACTAGTGCATAATAGCCTTCCTAACCAACGAAGTATACTACTGAGTATCTCTATTGATTCTTGAACTAAATCGAGTTGAACGAAACTTTTAAAATATTAGCAATCCTAGCTACCTCCCTAGGAAGTCGGGAAGTAAGGCAAATAGAACTTTCTTTTACCATGGATAATTAGTTAAATTGATGCTCTCTTCTGAAGAAAGCTTAGAAACTACCAACCCACAAATCAAATATAAACAAACCAAGTAACATAAGTTATAGTTTACATATAAATATGAAGCTCTACCAAAGTACCATAGTATTTTCAAATTGCAAGAGCGAGAATCAAACTTTAAACCAGTGAAACCTCTGAAAATAGACATGAAATCTTCACGTCCGATGATAAACCGAAGAAAAGGTACTTGTTTGACGCTCTCAACATATAATCTGTCGATCATTATCGCTAAAGAAGCCGAGCCCACCATCCATTAAAAAGTCACAGGGTCCCACCATACACCTTTGACGTGGAACTGGATCCGAAACCCGACGACCACATTGAGAAATAATATCATCCATCCGTGCTTGACTTATTAATCGACGCCCGCATTAAGAAATCGATTGCTTGACTCGCTTGCCAGCGGGAGACAAAGAAAATTGCGGGTCAAATCGACGTAATGTTCGGGTCCGGCTATATTTCCCAGGAAGACCGGCTACAAAATAGTGAATAACCTTCGGATGACATATGATGGACCCACTGATGAATGTCATCATTATGAACGTGATTTAGAAAATCAGGAGATAATCCATAGTCTGCTCTGTCATTAGTCTGGCTAGGAATTTCTTCTCTTATTATTTTAATTTACTAGTCCCAACCTCCAGAAAAAATAGGATTTTCCGCCCATTTTCAGTAATTGTTTCTCTTTTGACAATGATACTTTTCTTTCATGTGCTGTGCATGGAGATGCGACTTGATGGAAATGGGAAAAGCAGTAATCTGCTTGATTTTGTGCAGTAAGTTTTCTTAATAATCTAGATACGCTGTGATCTCTCTACTTTAACAAGAGTCTACCGTATCAGACGGATGCCAAATTTTAGGAGTTTACAGCAAAAGGGCCTTTGGCTCTCAAATGAAAATGATAAGGATGAAAAAAATGAGAAAAGCGGTTTGGTTAATAAGCAATCGCCACATACTTGTGCTGACAATGAAGTGGAATTAAAGATGGATCGATGGGCAAGACCTTCCTTATGCCATTCTTCAAATTATGTCTCAAGTTCCACTAACTTAAGTTATATTCAAATCATATGGCTTTCATCATGCTAGCTAATAATCTCATGTGAAACTTTGGATTTTAGATCATAGACAAGGAAAAAAAAAAGATTAGGCTATTTTAGCCATAAAATCGTTGTATCATAGTAATACTAAGCAAAGATGAGAATAGTCTTTTGGTGCTTGATCCAGGGGCCAATGCAAGCAAGCTCCTTTCATTGGTCGAAAAGCAATGGACTTGATTGGGTGGCTAATAATCTACCGGACGCTATCAAGAAATCAAACTACTTCTTTGGCCCCACAAGCGCGCGCCCACACACATACACATATATATGTATTATATATATATATAAAATTTCCCGTGGTGGGCCCGTCGACAGCGATGGAGTCTTTTGGTTGAGACGATGATTTTCAAGCCCGACGGTCGGCACGCACGCGCCCAAACGAAAATCCACGAAAAGGAGAAACAAGCGACATTCGTGGGATCATCAATTCATCGTCATGTTTTTTTTTTTTTTTTTTTTGGGTGGACACCTAACATCATTATTCCAAGGCCGAAAACTGAAGGCAAACACAGAACGTGATCAGCAACGTATCCTTTGAACAGGTCCTCATAATGTATCATCAAAATCGAGACGGACTTTTTTTGTTTTTTTTTTTGGTCGAAAAATCGAGACGGACTTCACACGGGGACTTTAGACACTTAATTTCATAGTACAACATGTTTTTGGAGGCAAGCAAAAGAGAGGGAAAAAAATAATGCTTAACCAAAATATCCGGATGCCACTTCATCCATGTTAGTAGATAATAATATTAAAATATTAAAATAATAAACTATCTATTTAACTTAACTTTTAGAATAGTTGATAATAATCTCATAAAATCTCACCATTTTTTCTTCTTTTGACAAAAGTCATCATAATACCAATGATATCAATTATATTATTTCAATTTCTTCCTCAAGTCTATGGTTGTTCGAGACTCTTCTACTATTAATTTGGGAAAACATACATTACCATTAGACTCGCCATTATTAGAAAAGGTGGATCCTGAAAATTTGTAGTCCAAGGAAGTCAGAATCCTCATTTCCGCACTTTATTTTCCAGGTGCCGCCACATCTCCGAATTTTTCACACGCCACCTCCGTTCTCTGCGCATGAAATCCACTTGCCTACTATAGCCCAAACACTCCCCACATGGATGACGTCATCTGTGACATTAGTTGACTAGTCCGAATCACTAACCTTCACTGATTGTACCGATTCCGTTGGATTTTAGACAAGTCCGGCCCTATTTAGATTAGTTCATATTGGTTCGGCCTTATTCTGACCGGTTTGTCGCTATTTTTGACCGGTTGGACACTATTCTAACTAGTTCGTGCACTTTTAGACCAATTCTTGGCCATCTTAGACCGGTTCCCAAGGTTTTTTTTTTTTTTTTTTTAAAGTTCATTTTGGCCTTATTTGCTCCATACAGGCTCTTCAAGGACTAGTTTCTTTGCATTTTTTGTCCAATCTATTGTGTTGAAACTAATAAAGGACTAGTTACTTATTATGGATGGCTAATTGACCCTGAAATCTAGGTCCATATGCAAGTTCATCTGCCACTACTACTACCGTTAAGGTTTCTCCTAATCGATTGTTTATCACTCTTTCATTGGAGGATCATCATTCAATTCTTCAAGAATTTGATACTTTTAGCTCCTCTAACATAAGGGAGAGTATTAGAATATTCAAATAATAGACCACACATTTATCTATTAGTTTAAACTTTTATGATAGTATACTCACCAAAGTCTCATATGGCATTAGAATTAGGGAGTCTTGAGTTTGAATCTTGTAGGACCTCATTTGCCTCCCCGACCACATATTTCCATGCCTTAAGCTAAGACCAAAGTCCAACCTACATGTGAGGGGATATTAGAATTAGTCTCACAAAATCTCACAAATAAAATGGCCTGCCCGTTGATAAAAAGACAAAATACAGTCTATTATGGTTCATCGGAGCATGTCACTAAAAGTGGGTGGCTTTTTGCCTTTTAGACGAAGAAATCTCTTCTCGTTGGATCTGTTTATCCCTTTGATCAGTAAACAAGTATTGCCTTCTGCTTTCCTGCATGCCTCAACGATTTAAGACAATCTCAACAATGTGACCTCTTAATCGCTTGTCCTTTCATGTCATCGTCATCTTTTTTTTTTTTTTTTTTTTTTTGACTAGGCTTGGTACCATTGTTCTAGACTTGCATATGTTGCCTTGCTCTTGAAGCCTCACTTCCCACAAAGTGCTTGCCGGACCCATGTGGTGTTGTTTTACTAAACTCTAGAAAGTCTTCCCTATGTAAGAAAATAGTCAGCAAAATCCCAGTCCGATCTAATTAACAATTCATATATACACGTACTGACCAAAAAAAAAAATTCATATATACACATCTCTCTCTCTCTCTCTCTCTCTCTCTCTCTCTCTCTCTCAGAATGTGAACTAATTTTCAAGGCAGCCCTGTTTGTTAACCGTTTCCTTTTAATCGCAATTGGATCCATTGCTTGAGGTATTTGTAGAGCATTTGATCCCAATCGACCAAAAAAATTATTATTTAAATCCATGTTTCCTTTGGCGTGAACTAAAATACAAAAAAAATAAAAAAGAAAGAAAAACTTGTCACGTTTTGTCCAACTAATATTTGGGAAACTTTCTCTTTTCTCCCCCTAATATATCTCATCAAATTCAAACCCCCTGCCCCCCCCCCCAATCCCCCATTTTATTAGCAATTTATCGATCTTTGGTCAGCAACGTACTCTTCAATCATTTCCAAATAATCTATCGTCCAGATTGAGACGTACACCACATAGGTTTAATGAAATGATCTTACTGGAATTATCGCATTTCTGCTGCGCCTATGCACATGTTTAACCGATAACTTAGTTTAATGAAACCCCTTATGCGATGTTGTCTGTAGGAAGAAACCGGTGTGCCCCCCAACTGATGCTTTCACCCACTTCGTTTTGTTTGTTACCTATTAAAAGCTTTGTGTAATTCCCTAAACTCTCGGCTCCAATTTCTATTTGTGATCTAAGAAAAGGTGCAGGTCAGATCTGAGTTTAGTCAGCAGACAAATTCTCCATTTTATCAATTAAGGAATCTTTATGTCCGAATATGTCGGTACCTAACGAATTTGTTTTGTAAATTCCAAACCTTACCATCATCTACATTAATTACGCTAAAGATTTGTATACCTTCGCTGTCCCAAGAAAGCGTCTTTAGAGAGCCAAAACATACACGGATCGCATCTTGCTTTTTCATTCATAGATAGTATCGCTTTTTGATTTTTTGTTTTATTTGTATAGCCTCAATGATTTATGCCGAACTAAACTGCTCTTAACCATGCGTCCCTAGTCACAATCACGTATTCTTTCATGTCATCGTTATCTTTGGGGAAATGACACCAAAAACCCTAAACTATACCTACGGTGATATATTTATCTTGAATTTTTCTTATATGATATGAAAAAATCAAAATCGGGATGCATGTGATAGAGGAATTTCAGACATGTAATTTCATTATACAACATGTTTAGACAAAGGAAAGAAGTAACGATGCCTAACCAAAATATGCGGATGTGCGTTGGGCACAGTTTTGGCTAAGGAGTATAAAATCTTTATGCCAAAATTGAAATGTTTAGCAAGACAATTTCGAGGACCTTTGAGCTCAATTAAGTATTTTCAAAGTCTCTTAACTTCAGCGTATGTCCCACCCAATACTGACTTTGAGTTTTTCTGGAATACTAAGTGATTTTCTTTTTCTTTCAACGTTGTCCTCGCATCTAAATTCCAGTTTTCCTTCACCAGCTTTACTGGGCATGATGCATCGCGCGCATCACCAGAGAGCCCAACGTTGATCGGTAGGTTTGCACACGTTTTCTTGTTTGATGAGAGACTAATAGAGATGAATAGGATCATGCGTATTCACACTTACAAGCACGTCCATTCAAAGTCCAAAACCTACAGGCAAATTAAGTCCGATTCAGAACCAAAATGACCAAGATCCAACTGAAAAACTTAAATTTAGCATCAATTGAACATGTCTAGATACAATAAGTACTCATTAAGAAAAGTTCAGACAATATCTAGGTATACATTTGTTGAAGATGTTTCTCTGTAGCCTATTATTTAGAGAGAGAACTCATGCCACTATTATCTTTATCTTTATATAATAGGGTTTTGGAAGATTTTCTCAATCCAAATTCCCCCCAACTGTTGGGTGAACTGTTTCTGCTTTATATTATAAATAAAATGACTCTTTTTCGACCAAAAAAAAAAAAAAAGATATTCCCCCCTCCCCCTCTCTCTCCCGTACCTACTCTTAGCTACCTACTCATTCCGCCTAGTTCCGCTTATGGGTTTTTGAGACTCCTCAGGAGAACATTTGTAGCATTCGTCGCGAATAGATTTTTCTCTTCTATAAACAGCAGACGATTCAATTTGTTTGGCTTCCCTCTATCTGGAGGAAAGTCTCGAAAGCCAACATCCTCCTCCTTCCGTTCAATCGCTTCGTTGTCCTTCATCTTTGATGGGACCTTTTTTTTCTTGACATGACTAAACTTTCAGTGTCTTTCGATATTTAGCGTTTGCTTATGCATGCGAGGAAAGATTAGATGGAGAGGTCGTCAATAGTAGCTTGAGTGATATTCCAATCTGGATTCCCTAGCATGCACAC
The DNA here is from genome assembly GCA_014182725.1 of Eucalyptus brandiana. NCBI lineage: Eukaryota > Viridiplantae > Streptophyta > Magnoliopsida > Myrtales > Myrtaceae > Eucalyptus > Eucalyptus brandiana. The sequence continues at coordinate 57,280,622 of CM024675.1, forward strand.
AACCTTTTGACATGATTAAGCGGTTTATAACATTGTCATTTCATAGTGATGCTCCCGTGATGGTAGACATTAATTCATTATTGGGGATGGCCTCATAAGGTGTGCATTATAATATTTCAATCCTGCAAATTGTTTAATTGCAAATTGTTTAATTTGAAGCCGCACATTTTCATCTTGATGATCCTGAAAATCTATCGGACATTATCACTAAAAAACCGGGCCCACCATCCTTGAAGAGTCGCACGTTCCCACTTCGACTTCATTGCTTCAATCTCACGCCCAAGAAAAGGGACAAACAAGAGTTTTAATGGGTCAGAAGCTACTGCAGATGCAATCCCAAAACTAACAAGAATACTTTATCACGTTTTCTAATTTTAAAGTATCATGACGTTCGCTCACCATAAAAGACTTGCTCGACGATGAGAGATTCGGCCTGCAATTAACGGGTAAAGATTTTCATTTCTTCGTTCATACGCCTGAACTTTGGATGGACTTCGCGTTCCAAGCGGTTTTAGTATAAGTGGATCTCTGTGAATACAAAGTAATCATAAGATGCAGGACCTGGTCCCCACCGTAAGCGAAATTCGAAGTTAGTACCACCTTATATTATCACAAGCTCGGTGCAGTTTTGGAGTAACTGGATGACATTCTAAATAGATGCAATAAGAAACTAAGAGTACTGTAAGTGTGCCACGATTTCATGTTCGGGACTTGTCGATCAAATTTGGCTTATGATGTTTGATTGGATGGATGGCTAATTATTATATCAATTTTTAATATAAAGAAATTTCGGGATGTAGGATCGATCCTTTCTATTCTAATACTATTGTAGGGTAGTTTTCCAACAAATGAAGTATATCGGTGGATTCGAACCCAAAAAAGAGAGCATACTGGTGGAAACTAAATCAAGTCAAACGAAATTTCTGAAATAAAAGCAATCGATGCTCCCTCGTGGAAGAAATCACGGAAACCATGAAACCACAAAAGTCACATGGTTCCCCGTCCCCCGGGGGACCCCCTAAAAAGAGAAAAAAGAAAAGTCCAATCTCTCTCTCTCTCTCTAAAAATGATAAATAATTTTCAAGAAAACAACCTATTAGTCAACCGTTTCGGTAGTCACAATTAAAATAGTTGTGGAACATTTTGATTTGAAGCGACCAGAGTAAAGAAATACTGCTGTTCCATCTTTCCTTACTAGAGAAAGGTGAAAGTGGATATATGTTGATAGTGTCAAATTTCCAGATCTTGACAATTGTAGAGAGGTCTTTCTTTCTAGACTTTTTTAATCTATCATCATTGAGAGATTTCCTGACCTTCTTGGCCATGCAAGAAATATAACAAACCTACCCGAAATGAAACCCTATTCTTCTTAATGCACCTGTTAAAATAACCATTTCATTAGAGGCAAAAGCTACTATAAAGAGCCAAATCAAAAACCACATTTAACTAGATCGAGGAGCCCCCCAAAAATAATCCACAAACCCAAGGATTTGGTGCACAAACACAATGAAATAGGGAATAAAGGTGAGAAAAAAAGAAATCAAAACACAAGATTTAACCTAATTCATTCTTCAAGTAGGGTTATATCCAGCTAAGAATTCCTTTATAATTAACATATCCATCTCTTGTCACAATTCCCCCCCAAAAAGTAAAGGATTATATAGTAGCAACAGTAATTATTCATAGGTTCAATCCCAAATTACTAATAAAAAATGGGGAAATTTTCAAATAAGAATTTGAAGTACTCTTATTTTCTTAAATAATGGCTTGAAGTGGTTAAATCATCTCAGATAAAGGCCTTTGGTTGGCCGATAACTATTTCGGCCATTGGAGGAGGGATATTTTGGCAAAAAAAAGTTGTAACTATATTTTTAAATTTCTTTATTTTTTTTTTCATTTTCCTTTCCTTTTCTCGCTTGCCTCAAGTGAGGGCAACTCTTGCTCGACCCCAATGAGGGTGGTCCTCCCCTAAGTTTGGCAACTTCTACCATGGCCGGCAGAGGGAAGGGAGATTGATTGCCATATTGTTCATGAAAAAATTCAAGCTAGCACACTTCAACCTCTTCATGTCCCTTCCCATTCCCAGCTTGCAGACCTATTCACAAAAGCCATTTCTCATTACTCTTTTTTTCTTTCTAGCACAAATTGTTGATGTTCATGCACTCACCAACTTGAGAGGGAGTATTAGAGTAGGAGATATGATTTGATTTTGATTATTCTAATCACGGGTTAATTAATCCGGTCAATCCTTAAGATTAGATATTTGTAATTTCAAATAGGAAATGTTATTTTGCATATTCTTTCCTATTGTACATCCTTTGTGTATTATAAATGGGCTTGTAATTCATATACAAAAGTTGAGATATACACAATACAATTTTTCTCCAATATTCTTCACTTTTTGTTTAGAAACAAAAGGAAAAAGAAAAAAAGAAACCCCCACCTGCGGTGACCTAGCTGGATAAGAGCCCCATGACATTTACCCAAGATGGAGGGGTTCAAATCCCGCAGGACGCACGGGATCTTAAGCGCGACGTCAGGGTGGTGGGTCCTCCGCTAGCGCGCCCTGGGTTTACCCGCCGCTGCCTTGGTACGAGGTTCCTTGGGTATAAAAAAAAAAAAAAAAAAAGAAGGAAAAATTAATAAAAATTTTGAAAAAAAAAAAAATTATCTAAAAATTGTCACATTGGCGATCTTGGCCAATCGGCGTCCACATCAATGCCGGTCAGCCAAATTTGGCCGAATAAACTAAATTTGTACAAATATGAAATGTTTATAATTAAATTGGTCCAATTGAAAAGTCTAGGATTGAATTAGTATCAATGTTATAAAATTATGACTTTTTTGGTACTTTTCCTTAAAGAGCACTCGATTGAGTCCAAAGCGACCTCAATGTGAAATACCCATCTATTGGTCCAAAGCAACCTTACTCTTGACCCGCATTGGCATGCACATGGCTATAGCCATCGATGATTGTCACGGAAAAAACGGTGCAAGATGGTGCAAGAGATATAGGCCCGACACATCGTAAAGCAAAACCGGCTCAGAGATCCAATCACATCTTTCTCTTTTCCTTGTCCCACCATCCAAAGCACGAGTCAGGTCGAATTCTTGTGGATCTTGCTTTCTAGAGTCGAACATCTGGCTTGTCATTTTGTGCAGTGGGGGACGAGTCAACAAACGAACCTCAGACGGGGACAACGTTGACTGTTTGGAGAAACCTTCGACGTCCGACCACACGCACCCAACGCCGCGCTTAGAGGAGTTGCCTTCAATGTAAAGCTTTTCGAGCAATTGCCTATGTTTAGTAACTCGCAGGTAAATGTCTACCGATTCGTGAAACGAACATGAAATTGAGATCATTCCATATGCTATTACCTAGGGCTGTCAAAAAGGCCAGGCCGTACTCGATCTAAACACAAAAAATATGAAATTTTAGGGTATTGTTTCAGCTTAGGTTAGGGTCTCGATATCATAGTCAAACACATTGCTTAACTTGCTGTCTCAGTGTCTCTGAGTTCAAACATTGAAACCCATACCTGAGCAGCCTTCATGCCCCTCAACATTTGACGCAACACCCTGTCTTTGCCTGAAGCATAGCTACCTGAGGTCCTCGCAACTCCATCCTCCTTCGTCTACTCCGCTGCCGTCGACTCTAACTTATTAGTTTCCTAGGTCGGATACAATTTGACCCTCACTCCCTATCCTATCTACGGGACGGATTCGAGTGATCTGTAGGAGTGCGATCAAGATCCGAGGTCAGTTTTCCGATCTGCATTTGTCTAGACTCGTGGTTCTTGATTGGTTTTGGTTTTGATGGTGTCCGATTCTGGCTTTTCTCTTGAATCTCGGTCTTAGTCATCTTCCATTTCAGCTTTGTCTTGAAAAAGTTCTGCGTTCACTTTTATTGGCCTCCTATTTTCTCTTGAGTCTCATGCTTCTTTAGATTTAGTATAATTCTTCTCAAAGAAATATTAAATCATGGGGCCATCGATATTTCAATATTATTACATGAATGTCATAATAAACATTTTAATGTACATATGTAAGTAGAAAGACTTAATGGATAACCAGCTAACAATTTTTTCCCTAGAAAATTTTGTCCATGGTTAAAATTCACAAAGGGAATCTTCTGAACCAGACGGACTTACCAATCAATCGTTAGAGAAATTTATGTTTCTTCAAGTTTCGATTGAAATTGTTTCTGGGCCTCATTGAGGTTAACCAACAGATTGATTAGGATGTTGAAACTTTCGAATTCCTTTTGAAAATAACATTTTGCATTTTTTAAGTTGCTAAGGAATAGGCTTCATCACAAAAAAAAACTTTTATTTTCCCATTGATAAACAATATCAGTTTTCTTCTTCTTCTTCTTCTTCTTCTTCTTTTTATGCTTCTGCTCTTGGCACATACACTCTCAAAGGGGTCACGTCACAACTGCTTATTATAGTTTCATGCCATCATCGTCAGTTTATAAAGAGGATTTCTAAGGCAACTCGGCCACCCCACTATTCTAGAATTGAATATGTTTCCTCTTGGACAAGCGCTTGCCGGCCACATGTCGTGTTGCTTTAGTAAACCCTATAAAGTCTCCCCTATCTAAGAAATTAGTCAGCAAAATCTCTGTCCGATCTAATTACCGACTCAACTGGATGCATATTCAGTCTTCATATTGATTAAATGCATTTGTCCTTGTAGCGGGACCACAATATACGACAAATTAGAGGCTTTTAATTAGACTTTCGCCTGTACGCACATGAGAAAACATGCTATTAATTACCATCAGTGCAGACTTTTCAGGCCAAGCCCCAGGCGCATAGCACATTTCCAAGTCCAGTTGCATGACACTACATGAATACGCGCAAGCGTACGGAACATATACTTTTTTCTGTACCACGACTTCACTTTTCTATAGTAATTCTAACACGGTTAATCTCAAATCAAGAGAGGTTAATCTAATCAAGTACTCTCTTGATTTGAGATTAACCGTGTTAGATGGACCCAAAAAAAGTACTCTCCAACTGTATGCATCCTATAGATGGACCTTGGTACATATTGTACCAATTTTATTTTATTTTTTGATTGATTGGGTGGTATTCTCTAATGAATTAATGTACCACCAGATTCACTTGACACGATGTCATGCGTGGAGAGAAAAAGAAAGAGGAGGAGGTGTTACTTGTTGTTCTTCTTTCCCCATTTCTCCAACTTGCAATAAAATACCAAATAATCTTGCAAACTCTCATCTGCCCAGAGCTCCTCAACTTGTATCCTTTCTTTTCTTTTCATTTCTTTTGGGGTTACACTTACAAGAAATTATGTCACGGCAGATCGAGTTAAAGCTTGAAAATGGTTTTCCATGCATTTTGATTGGTCAATCGCATCTTTCACGAGACTGATAGGTTTTGAGTGTTTTGATTGTTTGCTCGTATGGTTTTTTTTTCCTTTTTTTTTGGTCGAACTGTTTTTATGTATTTTTTTTTTCTGTCCTAAATGTTTCTGGGTTTGTTATGTGGTGATTTATTGAAAGCAATCGATGGTCGGTGGAAGAAAGCCCGGGAACTATCTAACCACAAAAGTCAAAGGGTCCCATCTTGATAATTAATTTTCAAGAGAGAGCCCGGTTTGTCAACTGCTTCCGTGGCGAGAAATTAAAAAATTCGAGTAGCACTTTAATTGGAAGTGACCGAAGTCCATCTTTCCTTGCTAGAGAAAGGTGGAAGTGGATGCATGTTGACAGCGTTAAAGCCCTGGATCCCCGCAGATTGAAGAAAGGTCTTTCTTTCTAAGCTTTGTATCTATCATTATTGAGAGAGTTTTTGTGATCTTGTAATAAATATAGCAAACCTATTCGAAATGAAACCCTATTCTTTTTTAACGAACCTATCAAAACTAGCAATTTTATGCAGGCAAAAACTACTATCAACAGTGAAACAAAGAAGCACATTGAACTAGTTCGAGGGGAGAAATTGGAAAATGTGAAGAGAATGATATGGAAGGACAGAAGAAAATCCACAAAAAGAAGAGATGTCGTAAATAATGACATAACATCGAAGATGGAACTAAGCCACCTCCCACCAAAAACAATAGAAAAAAGAAACATGGCCAAATTCTAACCCCTAACCCCCTATTTTATAGTGGACGCTCAGGGGACAACACAAAATTTCTCCGCGTGGGCGTGCGTCAACCCCCTCCCCCGTTCTCTTGAGTCTTAACCATGTGTTCCGCTGCTACATTGGTCAAGTCATGATCGCTTATTCTTTCATGTCAACACGAAGGGTCGAATCTAAGTCTCATTCGCAACCCTTGGATGATGCTTGATAAGTTGACCTCTACATATTATGGTTGCGGACCGCAACCTCGCGAAGAGCCTACCCTTTTATCTTACTTGGGAATTACCCATCCATCAGTCCAAAGCAACCCTTCGGATCTAGATGAAAGCATGCCGAGCGAGATCTAGTAGAAACTTAAATTTTATATAAAGGACGATGAGGAAAAAGGAATTTGAACGTAAATTAATACTAGCAGCTCTCGATCAGTTCCCAATAGAAACAAAATGAACATGTGTAGTAACCACCTTTTGTTGACACGCAATGGTCTGGCTGTCGCAGTCGATGATTTTCACGAGAAGATTGGAACAAATTTGTGCCAAAGAAAAAAAAAAAACCAGCCCGACGCATCAGAAAGCAACATCTTCACAGAGATTCGATCTCTCTCTCTCTCTCTCTCTCTCTCTCTCTCTCTCGTTGTTTTTTCGCCCGATTAATGGACATTAATCAAGTCGAATTCTAGTGGGTCACGCTTGCTAGAGTCAAACCTTTTTTGCTTGTCATTTGTGAAGCGGGGAGGGATCCGTAAATAAACGTCGGATTGGGACAACGTTGACCGGTTAGAGAACCTCCGACGGGGAACCGAACTCGCGCAGCACCTTCCTCACATTTCTCTACCAAATTTCTAGAAACAAACACAAAACTAAGATACCTGGTTGCTCTTTTTGGTTTTGTCCGTAAGTACAGCCGGACGAGGATGAGACCATGCTGCGATATGTGCATTTTCTTCCTCTAGACTCAATAATTTAAGAAATGGGCCCCCCCTCCAAGCACTCCCTTGTCGCCAAACTCCCACACGTCCTCATTTTCCTCCCTTGTGCTCTCGTGCTTCTCCTTCAATCTCTCTCTCTCTCTCTCTCTCTCTCTCTCTCTCATGTCATCGTCGTCGTCATCATCATCAAACCAGACCCAACGTACCCTTTCATTTCAGCCCACTTAATATCAATCCAGACTTGTGTTCTTACATTTCTCAAATCCTCTCCTAATTCTCAATCAATAAAGACCCTCCTCGCTCCTGTTCCGTCAAAGGAGAAACTACAGAAGGACCGCAAAGGGATAAAATGGTAGCTGAGATCATCAACAAGCTATTCACGTTGTGGACGTTACTGTCGGGGACGGTGGTCAGACCAGAAGAGCTTCATCCTGGGGATCATATTTACACTTATCGGCGGTTTGGTCTCTACTCGCATCACGGTTGGCCATTCATCCTCTTTTTCCTTTTCCATTATCTCTATCATTTTCTCGTAAAAGAGGATGTAGTTGTTGTGGTAGCAGAACCTGGTGTTGGTGGAATAGCAGCGAGGGCATGTCAGCTGTTCTTGCTCTGGGAACTGAGGCCTCCTCGTTCTTTTTCCTTCTTTTTCTTGTTTTTTTTTTTTTTTTTTTTGGCCCTTCCGTCTCGTTCTTTCAGTTGATCAACTCAAACCCCGTTCGGTGGCCTTCGTGATGCTACCTCCGACGGGGATGTTGCGGAAGGCACTGCCGACAGTCCTGTGGCCGCAGTAGGCCTTGCAAAAAGTGACGCAACCAAAAGAGATTGTTGTTTTTCCTTCTTTCCTGGTTTTTCTTTGGTCCTTTCGTCTCCTACTTTCATTCAGTTGATCAACTCAACCCCCTTTGGTGGCCTTCGGGATGCTGCCTCTGGCAGGGATGTTGCGGAGGACACCGCCAGTGGTCCTGACCGCAGCAGCTCTTGCAAAAAGTGGCGCAACCCAAGGAGCCTGTAGTTGTAGTAGCAGAACCAGGCCTCGTCGTTCTCGGTGGGGCTGACCCACACGAATTTTTTTACCTTCTTCCTTCTTCCATTTCCACATCGGCCTATCCAGCCTCCCTGTCCACGGCCTCGCCCTCGCCTTCTCCGGCTCTGTGATTCACCAAGTCCTCGAAGAGTTCTCAAGGACTTTGAATAGCAAGAAGCTGATGCCATTCGTGGTGGGACTCACCCACACTAATTTGTTTTCCTTCTTCGTTCTTCCATTGCCAGAACCGCCTATCCAGCCTTCCTGTCCATGGCCTCGCCCTCGCCTTCACCGGCTTTCCGGCCCACTGGGTCCCCGACGAGCTCCCAAGGACATTGAACGCCGAGAAGCTGATGGCGTTCTCGATGGGGCTCACCCACACTAATTTATTTACCTTCTTCGTTTCGCCATTTCAGCAGCCACCCAACCGGCCTCCCCATCCTCGGCGTGTTCCTCCTTCACCGGCTCTTCGGCCCACCGGGTCCTGGACGAGCTCTCGATGACTTTTGAACGCCGAGAAGCTGACGACGTTCTCGGTGGGGCTAACCCACACTAATTTATTTAGCCTCTGTTGGGGGACCCGCTCATCCCTTCATTTATCCCATTTCACCCCTCTCTCTCTCTCTCTCTCTCTCTTTCTACGCTAGTAAATAAAATAAGTGGTGAGATGAGAAGCCGACCTCTGATTTTTCCCCCAGAAGATTCGATTTACATGTTTTCTCCTATTAATATCTTCTTCCTCAACACCTTTCCCCGTTCAGTCCTCTCTCTCTCTCTCTCTCTCTGTCTCTCTGGATATTCTCCTTCACATTTCCTCAAAGGTTGAAATTAGTCGGTATAAAAACGTGCGTCGGTTAAATCACATAAAATATTGAAACTTTGTGATTCAACGTCATCGAGGTATACTCTCTATTAGCCTTTGATTCTCCAAAACAAACACTAACATAATATGATTCGTTTAGACGGTCCTCTCTCACTCATTGACCCACATCTATTCACTTCTTGTTAACTATTTGCTATGGGTGATTTGGTCCATCAGTTCCATTTTCTTTTATTGTTCTAATAGGAATCTATGTTGGAGAGGGCAATGTCATCCATCTCACAAGAACGGGAGTTGACAAGACTTCTCTCAATTCCTTCCAGCGAGAAGGCGGGACACTACATTCCCTTCGTTCATATGCGTATGGGCAGCCATTGCTGGAATATTTGCTGACATGGAGGGGGACTCGCACGACTTTAATCGATACCAAATCGCCTAAGGAAGCCGTGGACAAGGCTTGGGAGCTCTACCAAAGCGAAGGCTTCGGCGAGTACAATCTCATTCAAAACAATTGCGAGCATTTCGCCACGTTCTGTCGGACAAGCGTTCAGGCAAGCGCACAGGCAGAATTGATCAGCGCTTGTGAGCAGAAGTTCCAGGAAGTCAAAGACTGGGCAATGAAGATTCTGCAGAAAATTTAGTTCTCGTAACCCAAGGACCCCACCAACTTGCGTTCGCCATCTGTACCAGTGCTAGCAATTATATTCGCCTTTTTTTAGAGTTATTGTTGTTAACGAGCGGTAAAAGGAAAGAGAGTCGAGTCTTTTTATATCCAATTTAATAAATTACACTTTGATAGTGATGGGATACAGGGGCCCACACGACAAAAAGAGTATTTATCTATGATTGATTGGACAGCTTTTTGAGACTTTCCCGTCACTTGTGACAGTTAGAGGAGATGCCACGTGCGCGGATCTAAATTTTTAACGTTATAAGGAACATTCCAAATCAGATCTTGACCGCCGATATTTAATAATGTCCGGTCCCGTCAGGATGATGTCTTTTGCTGTTCCGTCAGGATGATGTCTTTTGCTGTTCTGATTTTTTTTATGTCAAGGTTTGAGAATTTCGATCCCCTAAATACGAAAAGATCGTTCCAAAATAATTAACATTTTTATCCGGCCTAATAAACGTAACTTGCCTTACCGTGCAGTTAAGGCGTCACCCAAGTAGAACTGTCGGCAAGTTTGGGTAATGACTTGGGGACGGCAAGCATACTTAGTTGTTGGGCAGACTAGATCTGCTCGACAAAATTCTTAGCCTCGGATAACAGGGCCGCTTTTGGCCATATCATGATAGCTCGGTCTCTCTCTCTCTCTCTCTCCCCCCCCTTTCACTCAACAACACAGACAACATGGACCACATTTTGAACTTTAGGGCATGGATGGGTCAGCCCAACGTGGACCAACAAGCATACCCATTGGCCAAGCAAGTTCATACAGTAGAAATGATGAATTAGCGACAAGCAAAGGTGATGAATAAAGATTTACTAACCGTGTCCGAGAAAGACGGTCGAGTTGTGATCAATTGTCTAGGAAATAATGTTTTCTATCAGGCGTAACTAATTTTTCCCACAATTTCCATGACTTCGTTCATTGATGGCCAGTGCTCTAACATGAATTTGCTAAACATGGCATCAGGAATGGTCAAACTATGTCCAAAGTGCAATGTTCTCTACTATGATCACCCCAAGCAATTCAGAAAGCCCATCATATTACCTGTGGCTATATACTTGGGTGCCGCATAGCCATAAGCTCCAGTAACTTGTGTCGTCGCATGTGATGTTGCTTCCCGTATGGCAAGAGGAGATTGCAAAAAAAAAAACAGGATGTTGCAAACATAGTTGAATTATTTCAGCACAGGACAAGATTTTAGAATCAAATTTTAAAGGTAACAACAATGTGGTATTGCTTCATTTAATCTAAGTAACGAACATGAAACTTACGAAGTCCAGCAATATGTTTGAGTGCTTGAAATCTCTGCAGATTATTTGGCTAACTGGTGCAAGAACGCAAGGCCTTTGGCTACTCCTATTGCAATTTTAAGCTAAGCAATGTGACCCAAGGAAATGGTTTAATGGCGAAGCCCAATGCAGGAGGAAAGACACACGATTTGTATATTTAATTGAACCAAGAAAATATCATATTTACCATAAATTTAAAGCAAGCATGTATATATCGCCCAGGAAAGAACCTTACTTCCAAAGAGATGGTTCTTTAGTGCAGTCTCTGGCAAGAAGTCATGGACAAGTAGTAGTTCATCCTCCAAACAACATCCCATTAGCCTGACAATCCTTTGGATAAGCTGCCCAGGAAGTTCACCTCCAACTGCAAAAAGTCATCACTCTCACGTCAAAATAGGGTAAACCCTCATAATTGCACTTCTGTTATAATATGACGAAGCAAACAGGCATCTCCCGCAGAAAAAGAGAGGAGATAGAACGACCAATTTGTATGACAGGAAATTAAAGAAACCCACTAGGGCACCCTTAGAGCCATCTACCGTGGATGCACCCTACAAAATTTAGATGGTGGCAAATAATATGAATTAAAACTGGGATGAAATATTCAATGATACATCATCACCCATGTTCAATGGTAAATCCCAACATGTGAACTGCACAGTTGAATTTCATATGCTATGGAGTAAACAAATCTTAAGTGCTCAACCTATTTATAAAGCAAGTAAACATCCCTTGCATGTTTTTGACATCAGCAAAGCCAATAGAGGATAAGATTTATGACAGTATGGGTGACCATGTAGAGTCTAAAATGCAGAAAAATACAAGCACTAATATGCAACATGATAGACAAGAATGCACTTGGGTCGTACAAAGTAGGCGTCCACCTTCCAAGAAAGACAATAGCATCTTGAGTGATGATCAATTTTGAAAAAATTTAAATGCTACCTAGATTTATGTGGAGGCTAAGTCCTTCCCTCCTCATCTTTTACACTTAAAAAGACTTGTATGCTAATAACGTGTTGACCTTCATTTACCAGCTAATTCATAAAAGGTAAATGGTAGAATCTTATTTGTTCTTTAAGGGTAATGAAGAAGAATAGTTATGTCCTGATTCTTCTAAACTAGCATAAGTTTGGAGTAAAATAATCAGGTCACCTCAGTTTCAGGGCCAGCCAGCATGATTTTCCACAAATAAAATAACCTCACTAAGGATGGTTTTAGTTCATCGAACTATGTTCAGAAATTCCAGAAGTGGCTCTAATGTCATAAAACTCAGATTGGGATTTAACATTTGAGGTAAATTGTAGTGACATGGTCTAAGTTTAGCTTAAAAGGCAAGGATATAAGTCAAAATAGTTTCTGATGCAGGGCCTAAGTCCTCCGAAATGTAAGAAGAGTCCCTACATTTCAAATTTACAAGCTATCACAGACTTCACCATAATAATTATAAACGATGAACAAGATTCAGAAAATGTTTCTACTCCAACACTCAAGAACCTCAGAGATAGAAGCTAAGCTGGCAAAGCTTCTCTACTCTTTCCTCCACTTCCGTGCTGGTTGGCTGCTGGAGAACAAACATGCATGCAATATGCATTATACAACTTAGACATAATAACTGTAGGACAAGATTGTGGAATCTCAAGATTTAGCTCAAGAGCACAGGTTCTCACTAGAGGCATCTATAGATCAATTACTCCTAGGATTTTACAGTAGCATGCCTTCTCATCCACACACCCTGAGACAGCCACTCAAATGTGCTTTCCAAAACAGATATGCCTTAACCATCTGTGTCTCATCGCTTTACATCCCAAAAACATGTTCAGCAAATTGGTGAAAACAGCTCTTATTGAAATTTTTTGACTATTTGAATCTCCAATGGTACATGTGCACTGAAACTTATATGAGATGTATTTCACCCAGCACTGTGCCTGCTGTTTTGATTTAGAATAGAGATAAAATAAACACCAAAAATTAACAGCACCAGGTGTAGGATAGGCAAATTTTTTACTCATCTATTGCGTGTCTGGAAAATATCTACACTCCCAAAAGTCCTTGAAAACATGATCTCAGGAGATTTTTTTAATGCTTTTATGTGGGCTTGAACCATACAATGGAAAAGGAAGCTGACTTTCTCCAAGCTCTCGCATAGAATTGCTTGTGGTCATAGGACAAGTCATGGACCCTAAAATAAAGGATAAGATGTGCAAGTACCGTCTTTTCCTAACTAATCGCAATCCTAACAGAATAATCTGGTCCTCGTCATTGATCAAACCCCCAGAAATATGTGTTCAATTGGCAAATGACATATATTTTCCAAAGGAAGAAAGCAAATTAAGATAGTGAGCTACATATGAAATTAGCCACACAAAACTAGAACAACCTAGTGACAAAAAAGGCCACTAACATCTATCATCTTGTTCTCATTTTTCTACAACAAACTATGTATCTGGACACAATTCTCCTCCTAGCATCATAATAGAGTTTCTTGCTAAAAATGCAACAGTGATTAACATTAAATACTGCAAAGCACATGCAACCCAAGCTTTCCTGAGGGGAACTAAGATTACCTTCCACTCTTTGAAGCCTTGCGGCAATTGGAGTCATTCGTTTGCTCTGGGAAGATCCCTTCTCATCAAGGCAGCCTTTCAAGACTACCAAAACCACCATCGCCGAGAATTGTATCAGACCTGAAGCTTCTTGTTGCAACTTTCAACTCTGCAAAACTAAAGACTCTGACATCTGAAGTGGAGCAACATAACCATTTGGAATAGACTCATTCAACCTCCCTCCCAAGCTCCTGCTCAGGCCAACCTCAGAACATGATGAACTGCTTAACAGTCACTGCTAGTCCGCCTGTGACTACACAAATGAAGAGAAATAGGTGAAGAATTTGCTGTCAGCTGAACACAGAAGCTAAAAACAAGCAGGAACTTGAGTTATAGATATGTCAGCCGGTGGGAAAAAGAGTTAGTTAGTGAAGTTAGAATCTGAAGTTGTTGGTTGACATGTGTATGAAGCATATTCCTTCATAATCTGCTTTGTCTGTTAGTTGGGGCTTGCATGAATTTCTGGATAATTCCAAAAGCAGGAGGGCAATAACTAGTATGACATGCAGAATATCTATAAGATGTATAGTTAGGATTCCAGCTCTTGCATTGATACTCCGAAACAGCGTTAAACAGCCCTTTATCCTAAATGCTCAAACCGTTGGGACTAAGTCCATCTTGTATATCAAACATTTTCCATAAGTACGCCATGGCCAATATGTTACATTCGTGTGACAAATGCCTTCTTCTCCTCCTCGTTATATCCACTCTCTCAATCATATTATTATCATTTCTCGTCTCAAATTCTTTCTAATTTTCTTTTGCCTCAGTATTCCAGCTAAAGCATCAAAACTTAATCTATCAATCCAATGAAATGCCCAAACCAAATGTGAAGGGTAACAAAGTCCAACCACAGGTAGGACTAAAATCAAAATTCTGTGACGGAGTTTCCCACCTAGTAACTCATAACCAACAAAAGCAACCAAATATCATAAATTTATGAAATCACAATTTGAAGTTGAGAATTATCATAAGGGTACAACAAAGACCTGCACTCTCAGGTCAAGACCAGCTGGAGATTACATCCTAAAAATGCACAACTCATCGTGAAAAGAAAAGGACACAGAAAACATAACAAGAAAGCAAGAAAGAATTGCAGAAGAAACGAGGAAATTACCAAAACTAAACAACGAAGACAAAATCGAGCCTGAACTTGAAATTCTAGCAATTAAAAGAGAAACGGATATAAAAATTCGAGCAAATAACTTTCTTAGCTAGAACTCGAAATCTACACATTTATTCAGCAACATAACGACTCCTACTTGTCAACGAAAAGCTTGCCCATGACAGAACAGTCATTGTTGTCTCCTGTACTAGGCAGCTTGAGCATCGAATTTGGTCGCATCCAGAACTCCGATTTCAGCAAGCTTATTGTCAGAATAAAGTTTTCTCAAAGTACTAAAAATTCTTAAACTTGGCCGACCCAGAAGACGGCCCAAGGTACGTGAAAACCAAACCAGTGCCAAACATAGTAATTTGTAATTGGTTCCAGCAGCGCGCACGCGAAATTTCAAAATTTTACTCCGACCAAACCGTAACTCCAAATCGATATCCGTAAAATCCCACGACTCCACAACACCCTAAATTTTCATTAAAATATATGATTTTGCAGCCAAACAACTCATGATTGAGCCAGCGACTCAGAATTCAAACAGATTCGAGTTTACCACTTAGCGACGAAAATTTCCTTCGATTGAACGGATAAAGAGTTCAAATCCTTACCCTGGGCGCCGCGAAACGAAGTTCATCCAACCCGTGGAGAGGCACGCAAGAAATCCTCTTTTTCTTTCTTGGTTCTTCCGAGCTCTCTGCTGCTGCTGCTTTGCTTTTCTCTTCTGTTCTTCAGGTTCCTCTGCAGGGAGTGGAAGAGCCCATTAAATGGGCTGAGGGGGCTGATTTGGGCCTCTGCGGTTTGGGCTTCCTTTTGTTTAAGCCCAATTCGTACAACTCCCATCGGCAGATATATCTTCCCATCACAAGCTGCCTCCTCCACATTCACGTAGTAACATACAAATTCTTATCACTGATCTATCTTAGCTGCTCATACCTAGAACTTTCAGGAAAATTACTAAAATTTGACCGGATGGACTGAATTAACAAAATTGCAAAAGGTTTAGAACTAAAATGGCCCAAAAAAAAAAAAATGATTTAAGACTGAATTGGAAAAATTATAATGGGTCTAGGACTTTTTTGATAATTTTCACTAGAACTTTCTTGCTAAGTCTATGAAATAAACTAACTTTTATTACATTAGTGCTTGTGACCAAGCAATAAAAACGATTAAATATATATACTATTATGTTGTGTGCAGCCGAATTGATATCACTACGTATGTAATATTATTATGTGAATTCATTTGTCAGATATCAAACTAATCTTATTAACCTAGTCATCAAGGTTGGACACACACAAATGCATTAAGGAAATTGCAAGAGCCATGCATGACAAGCATTTTTCCATTTCCCAAGTGAAGTGAAATAGGTTAAAATTATTCTCACAAAGTGACATCAAATCCTTAAGAAATAGAAAATCCAGCACACCAGAGAATATACAAATGAACTGAAATGATATTGATTCAAAAGTGAATTACAACCGAAGAGAATGCACCTGTTTATAGGGTGCCATTAGCTATCCTGCTAATGCAGATTAATCTAGAAACCTTTCTTCTTGTGCATGAATCTTCTCATGTCCTATACAACAGACTCGCAAAGCCTACTACTCTTTTATTATACCTGTGAAAACGACCGCCTATTGTTCAAAAGATGCCTCCAGAGCGAAATAAAAAGCATGGTGAGCAAGATCAAGGAGATCGGATAAAAGGATGAATAGAAAACAGACTTTGAAAGTAAATTACAGCTTGAAGCAATGTCACATCACATTAATGCTAGTAGTTCTTGATCAAGTCCAAAAGAAGGTGTTTTAGTCGCCTTTTGTTGAGTCGCATCGTTGTGGCAATTGCAGTCAAATTTGCTTAGGCCCAAAATTGCATTCTTTCTGGGCTTTCGAGAATTAATAATGTCTGTAAATACATCTTGTCAGATTTGGTATCAATAATTTGGATAGAGTGGGTCCATTGATGGGAGATTACGCTCACGCTCACCCACACACACGTTTGTAATAGTAATGTAAACACTTACCTACCCCTTCTTAGCGACCTACTCATTCCGCTTAATTCACTTACCTATGATAGAGACTCGACTTGATAGAACATTTGTAGCATTGAGGGAATATATCTCTTCTAGAGATAGATCAATGATCAATTTGTTGACTTCACTCTAATTTGAGGAAGGTCCTGAACTTGATGCTATTAAAATCATCACTCATCAACGGTCGTTCTATTTTCTTGACATCAAGAAATTTCAAAGTTTAGGAACAACCCTTTTTGCTCTAGTACTAGTGCAGAATAGCCTTCCTGACCAACGAAATATACTACTGAGTGTCTCTTTTGATTCTTGAACTAAATCAAGTTGAATGAAACTTTTAAAATATTAGCAATCCTAGCTACCTCCCTAGGAAGTTGGGAAGTAAGGTAAATAGAACTTTCTTTTACCACGGATAATTAGTTAAATTGATGCTCTCTTCCGAAGAAAGCTTAGAAACTACCAAACCACAAATCAAATATTGACAAACCAAGTAACATAAGTTATAGTTGACATATAAATATGAAGCTCTACCAAAGTACCATAGTATTTTCAAATTGCAAGAGCGAGAATCAAACTTTAAACGAGTGGAACCTCTGAAAATAGACATGAAATCTTCGCGTCCGACGATAAACCGAAGAAATGGTACTGTTTTGACGCTATCAACGTATAATCTGTCGATCATTATCGCTAAAGAAGCCGAGCCCACCATCCATCAAAAAGTCGCAGGGTCCCACCGTCCACCTTTGACGTGGAACTGGATCCGAAACCCGACGACCACATTGAGAAATAACATCATCCATCCGTGCTTGACTTATTAACCGACGCCCGCATGAAGAAATCGATTGCTTTGACCCGCTATGACAGCGGAAGACAAATAAAATTGCGGGTCCCATCGACATAATGTTCGGGTCCGGCTTTATTTCCCAGGAAGACCGGCTACAAAATAGTGAATAACCTCGGATGACATATGATGAACCCACTGATGAATGTCATCATTATGAACGTGATTCAGAAAATCAGGAGGTAATCCATGGTCTGCTCTGTCATTAGTCTAGCTATGAACTTCTTCTCTTATTATTTTAATTTACTAGTCCCAACCTCCAGAAAAAATAGGATTTTCCGCCCATTTTCAGTAATTGTTTCTCTTTTGACAATGATACTTTTCTTTCATGTGCTGTGCATGGAGATGTGACTTGATGGAAATGGGAAAAGCCGTAATCTGCTCCATTTTGCATGGTAAGTTTTCTAAATAATCTAGCTACCCGACGGTGGCACGGACGCGCCCAATTCATATCTCTCTCTCTCTCTCTACGTACCGACTCTTAGCTATCTACTCATTCCGCCTAGTTCCGCTTATGGGTTTTCGAGACCCCTTAGGAGAACATTTGTAGCATTTGTCGTGAATAGATTTTTCTCTTCTATAAACGGCAGACGATTCAATTTGTTTGACTTTCCTCCAACTTCCCTCTAGCTGGAGGAAAGTTTCCAAAACCAACATCTTCCATCTTCCTCCTTCCGTTCAATCGCTTCGTTGACTTTCCTCCAACTTCCCTCTCGCCCTTCATATTTGATGGGACCTTTTTCTTTTTTTTTCTCTTGACAGGACGAAACTTTCAGTGCACGAAAGACGATGCTTAGCGCTCCCTCTCTCCCCTTGCCTTTTTAACTCCGGGTCCGTGGCCCTTGGGGACCACACGTGAAGGCTCCTCGCCCTCTCTTTTCTTTTTGACTTTTGTCTTTTCCTATATCACGTATGCAGTAACTCGGCCCCCCGCCCAATAATCCGGAACAGATTAGTTGAACTTGAATGCGAAAATCGATAACTCCCCATCTTATCAAGATGGCCGAGCATGCTCTTTCCAGTTTCCAAATTCACGGAGGAATAGAAAGGACTTGCCGCATCCGCATCTATGCACATTAAAAAAGCTGTGCATAGAAGGATGCTTTTTATCATCACTACGGTTAAATTTAAAACTTGCTAAAATTACGCTGAGATAGAGTTCCATGGCACCATGTGCATGTAGTGCCGTTCTGAAGAAATAATGTTAATGGAAAAGAGGAAAATGGAACACTTTGATGATTAATAAAAATCATAGAATGGAGCAATTAAGCAGGTGGGGGCATGGATGTGGACTGCAATCCAATGGCTGCACCATCGCATTCCGTGGCGTTTTCGGGTTTAAAAGGACATTTGACATTCTGCATTTTCGTTTCTAGTAAAAGTAGGAGGACGACATTTGGTCAGAAATCCATCTTGTCCATCTCCTTCCGTTTCCTTTTTTCCCTTCCTTTTGGCCGCATCGTGATCCACCTCCTCAGTGTTTGCTTTGTCCCTCCTGCTAGGGGTGTGCAACCGGACCGGGTTTACCTGGTTCCCAGTCCGGCCCACCCGGAAAACAGGGTCGGGAACCGGTTCCGGTTGAAACCGGTCCGGGAACCAGTTTCCAAAATTCAGACCCTGTTTGAACCGGTCCGGGAACCGGTTCCAAGGGATTACCCATCCGGAAACCGGATCAACCGGACTGGTTTGGGAACCGGTTTTTAAGGCAGCCCCAAATCCAAAACCGGTTTTTCGTCCAGATTATAGGGGACTCGCATGTCTCAAGCATAACTTTCCGTATGTCCCAGTGATGACTTTAACTACAACTACCACTCAGTTCGTAAGGTACTAGAATTACATAATCGCCTGATTATGTTGGAATAATCTGTCTATTTTGATTAAATTATACATCCATTATAGGATATCCTAAAAGCTATCCGGGTTCCCCATGCTCTTGTTTTTGAGACAAGCTTTGACAGAATAAATCTAAAATATGAGGTCATAACTAAGACCAAGGAACCATTGAAGCGGCATGGTGAACTCAAATCAGATAATCCATATTCATGGTATTATGCATTGCGTCATTGAGATAAACTGTAAGCGGCTATTCTACCACAGAACAGGTGAGCCTTGAAGAAGAGTAGACTTCTAGCCTTTTGTTTTTCCTAAAAAGTAGTTTAACCTTTGCTACAATGGTGGATGTGCTTATGCTAATCGAAATTGTAAACGCTTTATCTTACATATGAGTGCTGTATAGCAATTTTTAATGCAAAACAAGTTCCAATATAAATAGGGTTAACCCTGTTCCCGAACCGAAAAAACAAGATGGGTCGGAAATATGGTCCAATGCAAACAAGGTCAGGTACATGGTCCAAAAAAAGAGAACCGGTTATAACAAGGTCGGGTACAGGGTTCAGGTCTAAACCCTACCCATCCTGGATTCGATCACCCCTACCTCCTGTTGCACCGCGAAATGGCGCTCTGCCTCTATGTCTCCCTCCCTCCCTCCCTCTCTCTCTCTCTCTTTGATTCGTCACCAAACAGGGCACTCCAAATCCTCTCATAAGTCGTGCTTCTCGCTGCTCCAAATCCTCTCCTAAGTCGCAATAGAGAATGTCCCACCGAGCTGCTCCAAATCCTCTCCTAAGTCGCAATAGAGAATGTCCCATCGAGCTCTGGCAGAGAATGGCGAATCGGGTCATCGACAAGGTGCTACGGTTTAATATACATCTAAGCTTGCTAAAATTATACCATCATCGAGTTCCACGACACCATGTACATGTAAATATAATAAGGAAATGATAAGAATACCAAAGACAACAACATCATCAAGATTTTACCTAGAAAATCCAATACAGGAAGAATCAGAGCAGTTCAAAAATTTCACTAAGCACGAAGAACAGTAGAATACGGGAATTTTTTTTTTAGTCACACATTAGAGACTCAATATCAACACTACAACACTATTTTATCATTACGAATGTGACTTAACACAAATGAAAAATAAAATCCTAATCGTGATTGGAGAATTCGAAGAAGATTCTTGACGAATACAATCGATCAATTCATAACTCTCATTCTCACGAACAATATATCAAAATTTAAACCAATTCCAACAAGATTTGGCCGTCGAATCTTTGCTGGAGCTGCGGGCTTTTTCCCCTCTTCTTCACTCGGAAAAACGCAGCCTCTCTCTCCCCTTTCCTTTTTTCTTTCGGTCTTGGGTGCAAGAAGGCTCCTCTCTCTTCCTTTCTGACTTTTCTCTTTTTTCTTTTTTATTTCGTATGCGTTAAAAACTGGGCCCCCAGCCAATAATTCGGAGCAGATTAATTGAACTTGAATGTGAATATTGACAATTTCCCATGTTATCAAGATGGTCAAAACGTGCTCTTTCCGGGATCCAAATTCATAGAGAATCGCGGCATTCGCATCTCTGCATATTAAAAAAGTTGTGCATAAAAGTATGCCTTCTATCATCACTACCGTTAACCTAAATCTACAACTAGCTAAAATTACGCTGAGATCGAGTTCCATGGCACCACCTACATATAGCGTAGTTCCAAAGAAATAGTGTTAATGGAAAAGAGGAAAATGGAATACTTGGATAATTTGTAGAAATCATAGAATGGAGCAATTAAGGGGATGTGAGTAGAATCGAAGGGTCGGTCCCTCCTTTGCGCTAATGCGCAGATTTAATTAGGGGTGTGCATGGTCCGGGCGGGCGGTTCCCGACCTAGAACCGGAAACCGCCCGCTAAGGACTGGTTCCGAAAAATTGGAACCGGGATCCACCCGTTTGTTGCGTGGATCCACCCGGGAACTGGACCGCCGGTCCGGTCCGGTTCCCGGGTGGATCCATGGAACCGATTTTGAGACGAAATTTTTTTGGTTTTCAACAAAAAAAACAATTACGTGACATCAAAGCAAGCCAAAGAAAGAAAAAATCAAATTTAAGTACGTGGAACAAATATTTATTTGTTGTAATTATAAATGTATCTCGTAGATTAAAAAAAAACGCGAACATATGGAATGCAACATTCTCCCATTTCCTACTTGCAAATAACCATAGATGGTTAAATTTTCTTTGACCAAAGGTAAAGGTTCCCTAGAGAGTGAGATGAGATGTAGGGTTTCTCTTAGTAATTTTTTTTTTTTTTTAATATTAAAAAGGTTCCGGTCCGGTCCGGGTGGGCGGATCCGCCCACGGAACCGGGAACCGGACCGGTACCCATCAGTTCCAATTTATTGGAACCGGGAACCGGACCGGTTCCCTCAAGACCCGCCGGTTCCGGGCGGTTCCGGTCCGGTTCCGGGCGGTCCGGGCGGATCCCGGGTATTTTGCACACCCCTAGATTCAATCGAGTTGCAAAAAGAAAAAAAAAAGGTTGGAATAGGCAGATGTTTACATAGAAATTTAAAGACGAATACGGTGGCTTGTGGAAGGGGAGTGAAGTCCAATAGTGCACCATCACGTTTCGTGGCGTTTTCAGATTTCACGGTTTAAAAGACAGGAATGCATAAAATCCAAAAGGACGTAGGCGTTGTCCGTTTTCCTGTTCTTCTGGTAAAAGTTCTAAGCTCTTTGGGGTCATGAGTCAAGATCCCGAACACGAAATAAGAATAATACGAGGCCGACTTTTCGAACCATCCCTGACTCCCAACACTCCTTTTGCCATTAAATTGGCTGCTCTCCCCACCACCGTCAGGCCCATCGTGCTCCATCTCCTCTCCCTTTTGCTCTGTCCCTTCCGCTGCGGAGCCCGCGAAACAGCGCTCTCCCTCGATCTCTCTCCCTCCCTCCCTCCCTCCCTCTCTCTCTCTCTCTGATTCGTCACCAAACAGAGCACTCCAAATCCTCTCGTAAGTCGTGCTTCTCGCTGCTCCAATTCCTCTCCCGAGTCGCAATAGAGAATATCCCACCCAGCTCCGGCAGAAAATGGCGAATCAGGTCGTCGACAAGGTGCTTCCGGTCGCAGTAACTGAGGAAGAGCTTGAACCCGGCAGCCACATCTTTGCAAGGCGGTGGAACGGCTTGTACACCCACCATGGTAAGTGATCCGTCCTCTTTTTCCTTTCCCATTATAATTGATCGCATGGTTACTAAAAAAATGGCTCGACTGATTGTTTTGCCGAAGAACAGTCGTATCTGCTTGATAAATCAACACAGTGATGATGGGATTTTGCTGTCGTCTTCTTTATTTTTAATTTCAATGGCTGTTCATGAATCTGATCTTGATCATCTGTGGATTTTCACGAGAGACAAGTCACAGTACCTGAAGGGACCAAAAAGAAAATAATGATGACAGGGAGTCTCTGTTTTGCCTCTGTTTCTGAGGAAACTGAGCTTCTTCCATGGGATTGGAAAAACGAAGCCTCCAAGCTCTTCTAAACGCACGTGGAAATGAAAAAAATGTGATTGAGAAGCCAAGCCCTGATTTCTTTTTTCCCGACTAATCATACTAATGACATCAATTGATAGAAAATTATCTGATTCATATGGTTTTCCTCTCCTCTTCCTTTGTGATTATACTAGGAATTTACGTCGGAGAAGGCACTGTGATTCACTTCACGAGAACACGAGGAGTCGACAGGACGTGCCTCGACTGCTTCCGGCGAGAAGGCAAGAAACTCCACTCCTACCGCTCATACGCGTACGGGCGGTCATCTCAGGGCATTATGCCGACGGGATGGGGCGATTGCACAAAAGCAGCCCAGGAAGTCGTGAACAGGGCTCGCGAGCTTCACGAGGGCAGCGGTTTCGGCGAGTATCACCTCTTCAACAACAATTGTGAGCATTTCGCCACGTTTTGCCGGACCGGCGTCCGGAAAAGTGCACAAACAACGCGGATCTGTGCTTGTGCGCGGAAGATAAAGAAAGTCCAAGAATGGGCCTTAAAGCTTCTCGGAGAATCAAAGATCAAATGACCCTAAAATTCGTGGTGACTCAGGCATCGAGAGTAAAAACTTGATCGTTGAGCAGGCTTCATCGGAGAACAGGGCCGGTTGAGGCACAGTTTCTTGGCAAACCATGTGATCTAATGACGCCGGCAAACCCATGATGAAGTGACAAATGCAGGAGACTCAACAGACACAAAAGTGCAGCAGCAATTCCCATCAGATCCATATACCTGAAAAACCATTGCCTCTATAAAGTTATAAAATCTATGTACAAAGCAATTTATTGACGAAGTGCGTCAAAGAAATGCCATGCCATGCCATGCCGGATGCACACTGAGCAAAGGAGTAGAATGTTTCTCCAAGAATTCAATTTAGATGTCGCCATGATTCAATTTAGGCTTGTAGTAGGGCCAGTCCATTAGAAAAATAGGTTCTATATGTATTCGATACGGAACACCTCATTGTGATTTATCATAATTTGTGTTGTGTTCCCACCAATAGAAAAAGCAATTTTCATGATTCCATTTGAGATTTTTTCTAATGTGAATTTGTCTCCTACAAAGCCCAACCCTTGAAATTGATTTGCATGTCTACGATAACACGGTGAAGTGATCAACAGGGTGAACCAATCTCGTTTGATAACTTGGGCATAAGAACTTTGGAGAAAGCCTAGTCTAAATCCACATACTAATTACATAAAGGGCAAAAGCCACCGATATAGTGATATAATAAGTATAGCCGTTGATCCGTGCAACACATGAACATCTTGCCAATTTCAAGGAAAGTTGTTTTATTATTGGTGTAGCACATAGTACCGATATACAGTTATAAAAATAATTAAGACGGTGAACCGTATATATTTGGCCACTAATCATTGCCCTTCTAAATCATCTCTTCCTGTGCTAGCTGTCCACAACACAGTTTCTTTAGGCTCATTAAATTGGTAGGTCGGGTCAAAAATGATTCCACTCAAATTGATCAATTTATATGCAATACAATTTTTGAGATCCAAGCCAATTCATACCCATTTACGTGTGACATAGGATAACAACGACGACAAAGAGAGCTCTTAGCAAAAGGAAGGGTTTAAACTTGGGTTGAAAATGGATTTTCTAATTAACTAGTTGATACCTTTTGTAAAGACCACACTCCTTAAAACCCATTTATGATCCATACTTTTAAGTTTAAGATGACCCATTGAAATAAATGTGATTTAACAGTCACTTCTTAAAACCCATTTATGATCCATACTTTTAAGTTTAAGATGACCCATTGAAATAAATGTGATTTAACAGTCACTCACGTGGGTTTGTGACCTATTGGGACATTTCTAATTTTAATCGACCTAGGTCTCCTCGGATTAGAGGGACATAATACGGGGGTCAACATGAGCCGGCGAGGGATATCCTCCAGGGCTTTCCCTCCTCCAGGACTCTGTGATGCAAATGTTTCTTGCGTAACTCCTGCAATTCCGACCGCGATAGGATGGGGGGTCTCTTTCGGATTGCCCAAGAATCTTCAAATCGGATGGGAGTCGGTCGAGGGGGGAAAGCGAAAGCTTTGGGGGAATTTATAGTATTCGTAAAATGCGGACCGATCAGATTTGGTATTAATAAAGTGGATAGCGGGCGGACTGATCGGGACAGCCTCATGCGACAACTCTCATTTCGAAGCACCCGTCCAACAAAGAGCAAAAGCACCGTCGCCCCCGATGCGACAAAGCAGAACCATCATGCCATTGCACTGTCAATTTTTTTTATTTCCAAAGAAAAGGACGTAAACCATTTCTAATTCTTAGGAGATCTTTGGTTCGCTAGAGTCCACGCTTTTGTGGTGCTCGTTTGGTCAAACTGGGCGACGTGGAGGCGGCCACAATATCAACTGTTTAGAGAACTTCCTCACATTGGACCCCACACTATACACACCTGTCTTTAAGATGAGTTGTGCTGTAGCTAGCTTCATTATTAAGCTTTTTCATGAGCTTTGCCTATGTTTATTATTCGCATGCAAATGCCTCGACCGATGTCGCGAAAGATCGATCTTTTTTGAATGGGCGGGACGGGGACGTTTTGTTCGTTCCTTCACATCGACGTGCGTGTAATTGAAGTAGGGCAAATGCGAATGGGGTCCATGCCCGCCCGGTGGACTGTCAAAACAGCCGCTTCTATCCTTTTTGTCTTTTCTTTTTTGGACCGGTCTCCCCCTCCCATTTCAATGGGCAAAGCCATAATAAATCCACCTCTCTCGCCACTATCAGGTCTTCAAGTCCCCTGTTGTCTTCTCACTGCATAAAACCCACCTCTCTCTCTCTCTCTCTCTCTCTCTCCTTCTCATCACCAAACCAGACCCAACGCACCCTGGCATTCAAAACTCACGCAGTATCAATCAAATATTGCGTTCTTAGCTGCTGCAAATCCTTGCTGAGGTAACTACCTTATTGGGTAGAATGCCTTCTACTGTGGGTTATCAGCCCACCCTAGTACAGAAATGGGGTTCTTTACCAGAAAGAATTACTTCTACCAAAGAGGGATAAGGCACGGTCAAGAAACACGTTCGGTTTCGCTCTTTTAGGAACATCAAAGCTAATCCAGTCTCGGCTCAAAGCACATAAGTCCTAGAGAGTAGAGAAGGACCGAAAATGGTAACTCGGATTATCAGCAAGATGTTCCCAGTCGTGCTAAGACAGGAAGAGCCTGAACCCGGGGAACACATTTACACTTTTCGGCGGTATGGGATGTACACGCACCACGGTCAGCGATTCGTCCTCTTATTTCTTTTCCATTAGCAGCATAATTTTTTTCCTTGACATGTATTATGCCTTCTTATATTCTGCAACATGGTTTTGTGATCAGTCTCTGGCTTTGTCATAATTTCACCACTCTCTGGTTTTGTCATAATTTCTTGGCTATATGGCCTGCATCTGCTTGATAGATCATTTCAGCATGGTTTCATTTCGAGGGGTTCAATTAACATAATTTATAATGATAATAAGTTATGCCTATGTTTCCCTCTGTTTCCCTCTGTTTCTGAGAGAAAGAGAGCTTCCGTACATAGCGTTAGAAAGAACAACAGTTTGGTGATAACCAAACACTCTTCTCTCTTGATCAAAATACTTTGAGTCAAATTCATAAAACCAAGCTCACCTGGAAATCGAAAAATGTGATGAGAAGCCAAGCCCTGATGCTTTTTCCTGCCGATTCATGCTGTTGATATCAAATGATACAAAGTTGTCCGATTCGCGTGGTTTTGCTCTCATCGTTCCATAATTATTATAAGCCTAATCAAGCTTTGTGATTTTACTAGGAATTTACGTTGGAGAGGGTACCGTGATTCATTTCACGAGGACAGGAGTCGACACAACGTGTCTCGATTGCTTCCGGCGAGAAGGCGAGAAGCTCCACTCTCTCCGCTCATATGCAGATGGGCGGTCACCACTGGGGTTTACGTTCACAAGAAGGGGTACTTGCACGATCTTACCCAATACGAAATCACCCCAGGAAGTCGTGAACATGGCTTGTGAGCTCCACAGGAGCGACGGTTTCGGCGAATACGACCTCTTCAATAACAATTGTGAGCATTTCGCCACGTTTTGCCGGACGGGAGTGCGGGAAAGTGCACAGGCGGCATGGATCTGTGCTTGTGCGCGGAAGATCAAGAGAGTCAAAGCATGGGCATCAAAGTTTCTCAGAGAATTAAGTTCGGGTGACCCTAAAATTCGTGATGACTCGGGCATCGAGAGTAAAAACTTGATCGTTGAGCAGGCTTCGGCTGCTCAACAAAATCCATAACCTCAGAGATCAGGGCCGGTTTTGGCCGGTTTCGTCAGCATAAACCCTACTCTCTAGTAGGGTTTATGCTGACGAGATGGAGGATTGTGCAGGCTTACCCGATACCAAATTGCCCTAGGAAGTTGTGAACATGACTCGCAAGTTTCACGAGAGCGAAGGTTTGGCAAGTACGATCTCATCGATATACAATAGTGAGCATTTCGCCTCGTTTTGCTGGACTGGTGTTCGAGCCAGCGTACAAACAGCAGTTGTAACTTGTAAGTGGATGTGGGCGGAAAATCAAGGACGTCGAAGAATGGGCCATAAAGTTTCTGCACACGAATTAAATTCAGTGTCCTAGAAATTTTACCAATCAATCGATATATATTATGTAAATATATAAGCTTATCAGGAACTTGGAGAGAATAATGTTTGTGAATACGAATTCATTTGGGACTTATCATTATTCAAGGCCAAAACTCAAGAAGAAAACAATAACGACCCGGAACCTTTTCTTTTCCCCTATTTTATCTCATCATATTCAAACCCACCTCCTATATTTTGGCGATTAATTGACCTTTGATCAACAGCCAAATAAATTCGTATTTACAACCCACCTCCCACTTTTTATTGGAATTAATTAATCTTTGACCAACAACATATTCTTTAGTCAATTCCAAATTATTTATCAATGAAATTGACACATGCGTCACAAATTTGAATTTCATACATCTAATTCCAACATATTCTATAAGATATGCAAAATAAAGAAGAGAACTAGGGGTGTGCAACGGAAACCGCCCGAACCGGGAACCGGCCGGACCGGACCGGACCGGTCGGTTTCGGGCAGTTCTAGAGGGTCTCGGTCCGGTCTTAGGTTCCTATTTTTGGAACCGGTGACCGGTTGGTCCGGTTCCCGGTTTGGGGGTTAGAACCGGACCGACCGGACCGGACCGATCATTTATATATATACATATATAAATATATATTAGTTTCTAAACTAATTTACAACACCCATTACCATATTCATTTTTCCTCAAAGCTAACCCCTTTTTTGCGTTTCTTTACACTCTACAGTAAGAGTCACATCAGTTTTTCAATTTTACAATTCTTATTTTTCTTTTCCCTCTTGCAACCGAAACAGCTAAACCCCTCTGTTTATTTTTTTTAGTTTCTGCTCTCATATACAGTAACCATCACATCAACCTCCCTTTTCCCAAATTTTACAACCTAATTCACTTCAGCGGCAATTCTCACTATCTATCTCGACTCTTTCCCTCTCAATCTCAAAACCGTAACCCTACCCCTTGCTCGCTCGACACCTTGCCCGACGCCCCCAACGCCTCACCTCACGCCCCACTCACACCAACGCTCGGCTCTCTTCCTCCAAGTGCCTCGGACGGTCAGCTCTCTTCCTCCTCGGAGTGCCTTGCCGCAACATCTCGCCTCACACTGTCCGATTCTAGCCGAAGGAGGAGGAAGGAGTCAATCGACTTCTGGAAGCTGTTGAAGGCCTCGACGTCGACCGGGACGCTGCCGTTCTGGTACATGGCTATGAACCCGCTCGGGTCGACCCAGGCGTAGACCGCGCCGGTCCCGTCAACTAGTAATTACTATTTATTTTTTTTGTTAAATGAAATGAAAACAAGTGATGGTTCATTGGAACCGGACCGGACCGGACCGGACCGGACCGGTTGGTCGGGTCCGGTTCTCGGTTCCAAGATAGCCGGTCCGGTCCACGGTCCAGAAAAGTGGGAACCGGTCCTCCCGGTCCAGTTCCTGGTTCTTGGGTGGAACCGGACCAGACCGGGAACCGATCACCCCTAAAGAGAACGATCCTCAATCAAAATATCCGGTCATTGTTGAAACATAACATTTTTTATTTATTTATTCGTTTGCCTAGATAACGACGGCTTTAGATTTTAGAATTAGAAAAGTACTTTGCACGAGTGGATCACGTATGAAGCTGTCGGGACCCCTCCTCTCTCCTCTTTCTCCGCTTCTCGCCGCCTTTCTCCTCCATCATACCCGACTAGTCCCTCTTATTAAAATAGGTTCTTACGTACAAGACGTGCGCGATCGGCCTTCTATAGTAATTACAATTATATTAATTCAAGTTCGTTGATTGGCCTTATTATTATTATCCCAAAAAAGACTCTTCCTTTCCGTTTTCTCTTCGTGAGAGTGACAGGATGGGCCCTCCGCGCTTGTTCTTTGTCTCGACATGCGGGGACCAGTTGTTCACGTGCGCAGTTGATAGAGCAATGGCACTTTCTGTCCACCATGCACACGCGGGGATGCTAACGGTGAGAGCTTCCAATTTTGGTATACTTTAATAAATATTGCGAAGTTTTATGAAACCACAATTAACTTAACTAAACGCGTTAAGCGATGTGAATATTTGAACAAGCCCTCTCAAGTCAAATTATGAATGGCATGTGGAATTTAATTGATGGATACAGACGAGAAGCACAATCCAAATTTGATACTATGTTAAAAAATTTAATTCAAAAGTTTAAATTAGTACATGAAATGAGACCACATAATAAATCATATTGTTATCTCCCGCGATGGAGAATCCTCTCTACCAGCTGGGTAGTGATCTCCCACCTTCATCACAGAAGGTAATCGATAACCCCTAAACCTCCTCTCCGATTACACCTTTCGGAATGGGGAAAACCCTAGATTACAGCAATGCCTCCTCTCCTGCGATGGTCTGGAATCTTCTCCATCGTCTGCAGGTAAAACCCTAATCCCCCACCATCTTTGAATCTTCCATGGTCTTCTTTCAACCACACGAAACCTCTCAATCCATCACCAAATCTCCAACTCGGAGACTATCCCACCACACACGGTCCAGAGCTCCCTTCAACCAAATCGAACAAAAACCACTGTCGTTAAACCCCAAACCACCAAGTAAGGCTGTGATTCCACCCCTATCTCGCCCCTGGAGCAAGGATGAACAATCAGTATGAGGAAGAGAGACGGGTGAATGCTCTTTGCAAAAGTTTAGGCAAGCTGTGGTCGGAAGCAGATGTGGTTGATGTAACAGGTGAGATTTCAGAAGAAAATTTGATAGCATGTCGCAAAACCCTGTTTGGGAAACTCTTCTCAAAGCCGAATGTCCATTTTCCAGCATTTATTGGGGTTATGAAAAAAGCTTGGAAAGTAGATGATGTTACCTGCTCAACGATAGAACCTGGGTATTTCTCGTTTTCCTTTCCATCTGAGGCAGACAAACAGCGAATACTCAACTCTGGACCTTGGTCCTTCTCAGGCAATCTATTAGTTCTGCAGGATTGTGAACCGGATACCCCTGAAATATGCTATAACTTCACTCACTGTGCCTTCTGGGTGAATTTTTTGGGCCTCCCCTTGGGGCGAACTTCAACTGCTGTGGTCCGAAACATTGCTTCAAAAATAGGCGAAGTGATAGATGTTAAACTCGAAGCAAAGGGAAACAATAGCTACAAAACAGGGAAGGCGAGAGTTAGGCTGAATCTGGAAGAGCCCCTTAAGACTGGAGTTTTAGTGAATCTGGATAAAAAAAGGCTATGGGTGGAATTCAAATATGAAAGACTTCCACACTATTGCTATTCATGCGGGAAAATAGGCCACTATGCAACTGATTGCACAGAAATACCATATGAGAAATCAGGGTTGGCCTGAAGACTTACCGGGCAGATTCGGACACTGGTTGAGAGCTGAAGCGAAGGCACTAAGCCCGTATGGAAAGATCTTCTACGGCATGCAAGCAATCCCACCAGGAGATGACGAGCAAGTACCTGAAACTCCTTTAGGAGAACAGCAGAATGCCTCATGTCCAACCGAGGAGAACTACTATCCCTCCCTTCCTTTAGCAATTGTCCCTATGGAGAAAAAAGAAACTCAGAAAAGAGGGAACAGTTGCCTGGATGAAGAATCAGAAATGGTGATATTCGAGGAACAACGAAGGCGACGAGAGGAGGAAATGCAAGAGAACCCAATAAGTGAAAAGGGTCTACTCAGAAAGAAATCAAAAAGTGCAAAGGCTTCATCATCAAAAAAAGGGAAGAGATTTTGTCCATATGGAGCAAATACATCAACTACGTCAGTAATTGAACATACACAGCTGGTGGAAACTCCTATAACAAAGGGCTGCGAAATCGGATCAATGGGCTTTGGTGGCTAGCCCTAATAAGCCACCAAATCAACCATGAAAATTCGAGTTGGAACCGTCAAGGGTTGGGCACACCCTTGACAGTTCAAGCCTTGCGAGTCCTAGTGACTCAAGAGAGGCCTAGCGTTATGTTCATCATGGAAACAAAAAATCAAGCGCGAAAGTGCTAAAAATAAGGAGAAAACTGAAATTTCAGAACAGTTTCATAGTTGATCCGACAGGGACAGCGGGGGTCCGGCTATCTTCCGGGATGATCGGTTAGTATATCTATTGATTCCTCCTCGGCAAATGCTATAAATGCCCAATGTCAAATTAAAGCTACACAACAGAGAATGCAGCTGACTTTTATTCATGCTCCAAATGAATTTAAAGAGAGAGTTTTGTTATGGGAAGCTATACACAGAGAAAGTCTCCACTATCAACAGCCTTGGCTCTGTCTAGGGGATTTTAATGAGATCCTATACAACTGGGAAAAGGTGGGCAAGCATCGACCTGAAACTTACCGACTCACAGCCTTCAGAGATTTCATCCAACGCTGTTCATTAATGGATTTGGAGAGCAAAGGTTGTTCGTTCACCTGGACAAACAACAGAGAAGGGGATCAGTTAGTAAAAAAGCGTCTTGACAGAGCTCTTTGCACTGCTACTTGGAGAACAATATATCCTATAGCAGAGAGTATAGCATTACCACCTATAGGGTCTGATCACAGCCCTATCCTAATCACACTTAACCCGCAACGGAAGAAGCGGGCACAGAAATTCAAATACGAAGCATTCTGGGCTGAGGAAGAAGAATGTACACAAGTAGTTAAGGAAATTTGGGCTGATCCCAGTATCAAACAACTAACAGTGGTGGAAAAATTACAAATTACAGCAAACAAGCTGATGAAGTGGAGTAAAAATCATTTCTCAAATGCAAGAATGAGACTTGCATGGCTAACTAATGAGCTCGAAATGCTGATGAATAGAACAGTTGAACTACAAGAAAGTGCAGCAGCAAAGAAACTCACACAAGAAATAGAGCAACTGTGGAGACAAGAGGAGATGTATTGGGGCATGCGATCCAGAATTAAATGGCTCAAATGGGGCGATCGAAATTCCAAATTCTTTCATGCTACAGTAATACAGAGAAGAATCAGAAACAGAATATCCATGCTGAAGAATGAGGAAGACGTATGGGTAAGAGAGGAGCAATATCTACAGGAAATGACTGGGCAATATTTTCAAAATTTATATCAAACAGCAGGCTACAGAGATTTTCAGCCTTTACTCCAGAATATTCCTGTCTTGGTGGATGAGAACATGAATCATGGGTTAGTGGCAGATGTCAGTATGGAGGAAATAACTGCTGCTATGCAACAATTAGGAGCAATGAAAGCTCCTGGACCAGATGGGCTTCATGGACTATTCTACCGCAGACACTGGGCAGATCTATGTCAGGATATCCTCAAAGAAACACAGAATTTTTTCAACACAGGATACTTAAACCCAAAACTGAACCAAACCCACATAACCCTCATCCCAAAAACACCAAACCTTGAAAAAATTGAGCAGTACAGACCAATCAGCCTCTGCAACTTCATATACAAAATTATTTCCAAAGTAATGACAAACAGGCTCAAACCATTGCTGCCTAGTCTAATTGCTGAAGAACAAAGCGCTTTTGTGGGGGGTAGGCAAATCCAAGATAATATATTGATTGTGCAAGAAGTTTTACACAGTGCCGAGAACAAGGGAGAATAAACGCAAGTTTCAAGCTGTTCTAAAGCTGGACATGCAGAAGGCCTATGATAGGATTGAATGGGATTTCCTCAGGGCAAGTTTAATCAAAATGGGCTTCAGTGAGCAGTGGGTCCAGTGGGTTATGCAATGTGTTTCAATAGTCACTTTCAGCATAAACTTCAATGGGGAATCTCTACCCTACTTCAAACCTACACGTGGAATTAGACAAGGTGATCCACTCTCGCCCTACCTATTCATTTTAGTGGCAAATGTGCTCACACACATGATGAAACAAGCAATAGCTGATGGCACATTAAGAGGAATCAAGTTAAATAGCAACACCCCTACTCTATCACATTTATTATTCGCAGATGATTCCATTTTCTTCTTAAATGGAACAATATTGGAGTGTCAAAACCTAGCCACTATTATCCACCAATACTGTTTTGCATCTGGCCAGGCTGTAAACCGCAACAAATCAGGCATATATTTTAGCAAAACCTGCCCGAATAACTTGAGGAGAAATATGGCTTCTGAACTACGTGTGACAGAAATTGAAAAAACTGGGAAGTATTTAGGAATGCCATCGGATTGGGGGGCTTCAAAGAAGGATATGTTTGGATGGATTCTTGCAAAGGTCCACATGAAATTGCAAAGCTGGAAGGAGAATTTATTGACAAAAGCGGGAAGGAAATCCTAATAAAATCGAGTTATACAAGCCATTCCTCGCATGCCATGTCTATCTTCAAAATCCCAATTTCGATTTGCAAAGCTATAGAGACGAAAGTGGCGAATTTCTGGTGGAGAAACAGTACCAGGAATGCTGGGATTCATTGGAAAAAATGGGAATATCTGAAAACCAGGAAGGATGAAGGGGGTCTTGGTTTCAAGGATCTAATAGCTTTTAATAAGGCTATGTTGGGAAAGCAAGCATGGAGAATTTCTCAGCATCCTCAGTCCTTATTAAGCAGAGTAATGAAAGGGTTGTACTATCCACAGAATGAGTTCTGGAAGGCTGGCAAAGGATCAAGATCCTCATGGGGATGGCAGAGTATATTGATGGGAAGGGATTCTATTTCTCCGAACATAATGTTCTCAGTTGGGAATGGTAATGCTATATCGATTAGAGAGGACAAATGGCTTAAAAGCGGCAAGATTGGTGGTTCGGCTATGGATGGGGAACCAAGACAGGTAGCTGGCCTCATAGATCCACAAACTGGAAATTGGAAAGAACATTTAATAAAATCCTTTTTTGACGACCAAAAAGTCCAAGATATATTAGCAACACCGATCGGAATGCCTAATGAAGAGGATAGACTGGTATGGGAGAAGACAAAATCGGGGATGTACACAGTTCAAAGTGGATACTACGCCAACAGAGACAATCCACCAAACAACAAAGCACAAGCAGACACTCCATCACATCAAACAGCCATAGCAACTTCTTCGCATCAGCCAAAACCAGCATTATGGAAGTTCATATGGCAATCAAATAGCCTACCCAAGGTCAAGCATTTTCTATGGAATGCATGCCACAACGCAATACCCACCATGGAGAATCTATACAGGCGGAAAATAGTACCGATCCGCCGTGTCCTCTTTGCAAACAGAAGCCGAAACAAATCGAGCACACCTTGCCGCTATGTTCATGGACGACTAAGATTTGGAAAGCTGCCCCCGAACATCAAAGTGTCCGAATAGGGTTAACCGATTCGATGACCGGGCCGTACGGGGTAAAAAAAGAAAACCAAACCAAGTGCAAAAAGGTTCGACCTTGTCACGGTTACCCTCTGGAGCATTTGGAAAGATCGCACCGCCTCATATATGCCCATCGCCCTCTCGCATCCACAGCAAACGATTTTCAAAGCCGAGGCTCTACACGAGAGCTTCTCCACTTGGAACAACAAAAAGCAAGGAGAGCAACACAGCGACACCATACCTCAACGATGGAAGCCCCCATCCCCTGAAGCGCTGAAAATCAACATCGACGCCTCTTTTCTTCCGAGCAACGGCGCCGAACCGAATTAAGAGAAAACAGGGAGGATGCGAGAACAGAGGAGCCATAGCCTGCTTGTGCCGCGACTCCAGCGGACGGGTTGTCGATGGATTTACGAAACTGGTGGCTGCGTCAACGGCAGAACAGGCGGAGGCCATCGCACTACTTGAAACCCTAATTTTTCTCTCTCCCCGAACTCACCTTTCACTGGAAGTAGTATCCGACTGTCTCCCCCTCGTGCACAGTTGCAACACTCTCGAAGACTTAAGTTGGGAAGCAAAGTCAACAAAGTGAGCCGGGCCGAACAAAAATGAAGCTGTTCCGGGCCATTTCTCGGCCCATTGCAAAAGAGAACTAAACCGGCCTGCGGACTGGCTGGCGAAAGCTTGCAGGAGCAACACTCTTCCACAAAATTGGCTCCAGAATCCCCCACCTGCCCTATTTGATTTACTATGTGCTGATGTTTTCAATGTATTTTCTCCACATATGACTTAGTTATTTCAATGAAATCGTTACTTATGACCAAAAAAAAAAAAAAAAAAAAAAAAAAAAAAAAAAATGTGATGTGGGATATTTCTATAAATATAACTTTTTCTAAATTAAAAAGTACTTGCTAAAGTTATACCTCCAATAAACAAAAGAGATTCCTAAAAATATTTCAAAGTAGTGTTATTTCTAAAGTGTGGCAAAATAATCATAAGTATAGCTAGAATCTTACTCGAACACACCTGTTGATAATCTAAATATATGGTCATTTTTTTACTGGATTATATCCTCTTATATCGCAATAAACAAAAGGGGTTGCATGCGTGTTCTCTGTCTCTTTCTCTCTCATTTCATAATTTACACATTCCGATGCTCTTTGCTTTCCCGTTATATTTTTTTCGAAAATAAAGTTGTTACCTTGTCCTTGTCGAAAATAGACTGCTCTCTCTGGGCCGTTCCCCGGTAACCTAACCCCAAAATACTTAAAAAAAAAACACTATGCCAGAAAAACAATAGCGATAAACCTCAAACGACCAAACGGCCAGTCAAATGTCATCGGTCGGGCCGTCTGTATACTTGGGGAAAAGTCAGCGTTTGGAGCACTCAATTCTCTCCGATCAGACCGAGCGGCGAGTGGAGTGCCGGCCGTGATAGGGACTTTCTTTTGCTTTTCGCTCGCGAAAGAATACCGACGACCTTCACACGCTTGGAGGGAATCAAAAATGGCTTGGGAGATCGCCGACATGGGCTCGCGCCGTTCAGCCATTCGCCTCTTTACGGTGGTCTCATCGCTAGTCGCTTAACGGCGTCATCGGTGTCACTGTTCCTCCTGTTCGTTCGTCCCCAGGTCTAGGGTTTCGTTTATTTTTTTTAATACTTTCTGTTCTGGTTTTTTCCTCTCTTCTTCACTCTGCCGAAATCACTGCACAGTGTTCTTCACCGTAAGCGTGTGTGAACAGCATCCGCCATGAATAATCGAGGCATGGACCGGCCACCAGCCCAGCATGGGCCAAGAAGCAAATCAATGGGCCAAGCTAGCCCATGAACAAATCCCTTTCTGCCCAATCCAATCTAGCAGGCTCATGGACATGACACGCGCACAGGATCGACTACCTTCCCTTCTGCAGCAAAACCAACCTCATTTGCTTAACTGAATTAGGGAAGTTTACAAGTCTAGGTAACCAGTTCATAATATCGCACTGGTACAAAGCAATTATCAATAGTCAAACTGCCACGACCAATACAAATCGAGACGTAGGAACGCATTACACATCCACAATTATCAATAGTCAAATTTCCTATATTATTAACCTGAGACCTCGTTTAGGTGGTCCGGAAACGTCCGAAACACTGATGATCTTGGACTTAATACAAACAGCACGACTAAACATGACTGGCCAGGCTTGCTGAGTCACGACCTCAGTGACATCGATGACCGATATGGCATTACAAAATATAAATCCCCTGAAATGGAAGGAGTAAAGTAGTTCCCTGGATGAACAGCATTACACATCCGCAACTAGTGGAGATGATGAATAAAGAACATGTGACCTTGCCAAAGAAAGTTCGCCCAGTAGGTTGAATTGTCCAGGCACCAATGTTTTCTCTATCAGCTACAGCTGATTGTCTCCAATGTTCCCACTGACTTCATTCATAGATAGCTAATGTTTGGGTGGATACTAGAGACGTAGGAATGCGAGTGCAGCTACATCAAGAGCATCCTACAGAGGAAGTTGCACTTGTAATCGCAAGTCAATAATAATTCTCAAAATACGATCTTATATTCTTATGTGGATCGCGAGAATGGAAATATTGCTCGTAAATCTTGCATTTCGACCAAAATAGTATCTCAGTAGGACATATTTGGATTGCCTGAAAAATTGTGACATCGGATGTGAACAAGGTCAAGGTGATGATGATAGCCTGTGGTTGAAAGGCGGTTCAGCGACATAAATTAAGCTCAAATGACTTAAAAATCCGAACAGTCTAGCCTTTTCTTATTTGTCTATGAATTTCTCACATTTACATCATGTCACTTGGGTACATATGTTAGATACATTCTTGTGGTGGTCGACAAACAATTACATTAGTCCATTTCCAAAAAACACGACAATAATAAAATCACACTAGCCTATGTAAAATGCTTTGTTCCACAAGTATCCGAAATCTTTTCCTTCAAAGCGATCTCTCTCTCTCTCTCTCTCGACAACATGGTCCTTTACTTTGTTCTTTTTTGGGGCCATCGTTGTCATTTACTCTTTTTATGACCCTAGATGTAGGACGCCGCAACAAACAAAAGGGTTCCAATTATCAAACACCAAATGATGCCCATTCGTCCTTTTGCTGCATGATGTTCGATTTGGTCCTTCTGAGTGATGATAGCAGGCCCACCTGACAGTTACTTACAGGTATGTCTTTTTCTGGAGGGTTTAATATATCGGGATGCAAACGTTGTTCAGCACACGTGGGAAACATTAATTGATAATGGTGAGAAACTTCCGAAATCCAGATCCCGACCACCTATATCTAATGATCCCGGTCCCATCAGGATGTCATTTGTTTTTATAATCCATATGTCCATTTTAAAACACTTAAATAAGTTTTAGAACCAATAAAACGAATAAATCGGGACAGATCAAACACATATGACTTATATTCATACAATATAAATCGAGAGATTCATATCTAATTCGACCCAATTTTTATTATTAAAATACTCATATATTTAACCTAACATAAGAAAATTTATATCCAAATTGAGATAATAGTGCCAAGTGCATAAGCGTGAAATCAAGTAAGGATAAAAGAAAATGAAAAGAGAAGAATCTATATAAATTGTAAGTTCAATTGCGATTCATTTAACACACATTCATATTATATTTAAACTCATTTATGACTCGTTTATAGAATATAATTAATTCACATTACAATTTATTCACCATATATAGGCTAAAAAACAACTCATTTTTTAAGGTCTAACAAGCAAACACCGTTTGGCTGATTCAAACCGTTGTTTTTTTAATTAGCTTATGAGAGCAGCCAAGGAACAACTTGAGCTGAAAGATTTACGATGGTGTGAAAAAAATTTCATGATTAAAAGACTGCACTTTATTTTTTTTATTCGGCTACATAAACACAACCTGCCTTGTCGTTTGATTAAGGCATCAGCCACAAAATTGTCGGGGGGTTGGAGTCGTGAATTTGGCATCGAGAACAAAATTGATCGTCAAGTAGGCTCGAGACGCTTGACAAAATTCTAAGGCTCAGAGAAGAGGGCCGGTTCCGACCAAATCAGGGCCGTTCCGGCTGGCTTACTCTCTCTCAAACACACACCCAGACACACGTACGTGCACAATCAACATGGGCCACTTTTTGAAATACAGGCTTGGACGAGTTAGTCCAACGTGGGCCAACAAGCAAATCCAACTGGCCCAGCTAGTTCAAGCTCAAGTTCTTTGTGGCCCAAATCATCTAATGGACCCATAGACCTGGCACTGACTAACTCATGATCAAGTTTGCAATGCAGTTGGCGCGACAGAACACATAAGTGCTAGGTTAATTCCCTACAAATCTACATACATGAAATAATACTGCCTCTACAGCTCAACTACCTTCCCTTCTGCAACAACCGACTTTCTTTGCTCTATGAAGTTACGAAATCTATGTATTCCCTTAAATAAAATGGCACCCTGGTGCAAGGCAATTATTGTCAAAGTGAGTCAAAGAAATACCGTGTTAGATATGTACTAAGAAAGAAGTACATCTTTTTTTTTCCGAGAATCTAGTTCATATGCCACTGTGAATTCAGGCTTGTAGCAAGGCTGGTCCATCAGATAAAGAAGTTCTTTACTTACACAAGGCGAAAAGCTTCATTCCAATTTATTTAAATTTGTGTTGTGTCCACCATCAATAGAAAAGGCAATTCTCATGATTCCATTTGAGGTTTTTCCGACAATCAAATTATCTCCTGTAGAACCCAACCCTTGAACTTGATTGGCATGTCAACAATAACATGATGAAGTCATCAGTTTGGGCAAACAACTCCTCATTTGATGACTTATACCAAACGACTTTGGGGAAGCCCGATCTAAATCCATTGAATTGATCTCATAAGAATTAGTCATCAAGGTTGGACAACATGTGCATGCATTATGGAAATTGCTGCATGACACATTTTTCATTTCAAAGAGAAGCTAATCGGGTCAAAATTAATCTCGCCAAAGTGACCTTTAATCCTGAACGAATAGAAAATCCGACATGCCAGAAAATTATGAAAGGACTGAAATGATATCGATTCGTAAGTGAACTACAACCAAAGATAATGCACCTATTTAGAGGGCGCCCTAAGCTCTCCTACTAATGCAGATCAATCTAAAAACCTTTCTTCTTTTGCATAAATCTTCTACGTCCTCTACAATAGGTTCCCAAAGCCATCACACCATTATGTTCTCTAACAATGACGCCAATTTTAGTTTTACCACTTTGCATATTCAAAGCACCATCGCCATTTATCATCAGCAGTTTAAATATATTTGCTTTTCCCTCCCTCCATAAAATTCAAAGCAATCTTCATGGCGGCCTTCAAGTAATCCCCACTAGTATTTAGTACGACTGTGTCAAAAATTCGAGCTCATTGTCATGTTCAATCAAGCTTTTACCCTTTAGGATAATATCCCCCGAATTATCATGGAGAGGATTTGGTTCTTTGGGGCACATTTTGCCTTATTACACGAAATGAAAGAGGTGCTCATACATGCAGAAGGCCTATAATCGAATTGAATTGGATTTCCTAGAAGGATGCTTACTGAAAATGGGTTTTTGTGCAAAATGGGTCAATTGGATCATACAATGTGTCACTACAGTAACTTTCAGCATCAAATTGAATGGTAAACCTCTTCCTTTTTTCAATCCTACCAGAGGTATTAGGTAAGGGGATCCATTATCACCATATTTTTTCATTTTGGTGGTAAACAATTTATCTTCTTTGATGGGTAAAGCTTTACATGATGGGAGTATAAGGGGATAAAGTTGAATAGATTCTGCCATACTTTGACTCATCTATTATTTGCAAATGATTCCATTTTCTTTCTGGATGGATCCATACAGGAATGTCAAAACATTGTAGTAGTTCTAAATCAGTATTGCTATGCCTCAGGACAAGCTATAAACCTAAACAAGTCCGGCATTTTCTTTAGTAAAGAATGTCTCCAACTATTAAGGGATAACATGACAAGAGAGTTGAGGGTTCCTGAGCTTGATCGGACAGGCAAATATCTTGTGATCCCTTCTGACTAGGGAGCATAAAAAAGACAGATGTTTGCGGGATAAGTACACTAATGGTGCCATAAGTTGTGTACAGCGCTCACTTTGGTGCCAAAAGTTTCCGTCGGATCACTTAAGTGCCAAATCGGAGGAAAAACGCTCACTTTGGTGCCACCGGCGAAAGATTCCGGCCAAAATGATTTTTTTTTTTAAAAAAAAATCGATAAGCCTTTAAATGACGTCGTTTTTGGTCCTCCTTAAGAAAACGACGTCATTTTGCCGTCCTACGTGGATGGCTTCATGGAAACGACGCCGTTTAGCTTACATGGGGAAGAAATTAGGGTTTCGACGGGGTCGAAGCCGTGGCCGTCGTCGGGGTTGGGGTCGGAGTCGGGGTTGAAGCTGCGGCCGCCGAGTGGCCATCATCGAGGTCGGGGTCGGGGTCGGGGTCAAAGCTACGGCCGTCGAGTGGTCATCGTCGGGGTCGGGGTCGGGGTCGGGGTTTGAGCCGCGGCCGTCGAGTGGCCATTGTCGCCGCTTTGTCGGGGTCGAGGTCGGGGTCGGAGCTACGGCCGCCGAGTGGCCATCGTCGGGGTCGGGGTTGGGGTCGAGGTCGAAGCCGCTGCCGTTGAGTGGCCATCGTCGGGGTTGGGGTCGAGGTCGGGGTCGAAGCCGTGGCCGCCAAGCACAAGGACCATCGAGGACGGCGATGGCCGGAGATTAGGGTTTTGAATTGGGGGAGACACCAAACGGCGTCGTTTTGGTATTTGGATGCTGACTCAACACTCCGACGAGCCACGTCGGCGTCAAAAATTAATAAAAAAAGGCCACGTCGGATTTCCGGCCAATTTCGTCGGAGTTGGCACCAAAGTGAGCGTTTTTCAAATTTTTTGGCACTTAAGTGATCTGACGGAAACTTTTGGCACCAAAGTGAGCGCCGTGCACAACTTATGACACCATTAGTGTACTTATCCCGATGTTTGCTTGGAAATAGGGTAAACATGAAATTGGAAGGCTTGGAAGGAGCAAATTATATCAAAAGTAGGCAAGGAAATCCTTCTAAAATTAGT
The DNA here is from genome assembly GCA_014182725.1 of Eucalyptus brandiana. Taxonomy (NCBI): domain Eukaryota; kingdom Viridiplantae; phylum Streptophyta; class Magnoliopsida; order Myrtales; family Myrtaceae; genus Eucalyptus; species Eucalyptus brandiana. Next base: position 57,322,400 of record CM024675.1, read on the forward strand.
GGTGCAGGCATTACCTCAATATGCCATGTCTATATTCAAAATTCTAGTTTCAGTTTGTAAGGCTATAGAGAAGAAAATAGCCAATTTCTGGTGGAAAAACAGTGAGACAAAAGCTGGTTTGCATAGGAAGAGATGAGAAATTATGAAATTAAGGAAAGACGGGGGGCAATGGGCTTTAGAGATTTAATTATTGTAAACAAGGCCCTTTTGGATAAGCAAGCTTGGAGGTTGGTTAAGAATCCGGATGCATTGTGGAGCAAATTATTAAAAGGGCCATATTTCTGTCACAAAGATTTTTGGCATGCTGATAAAGGATCTAAGCCTTCTTGGGGTTGGAAAAGTTTACTTTTGGGAAGGGAGGCCATAGGGGATTCAGTGAGATGGTCGATTGGAAATGGTCAAAATGTCAACATTAGAATAGATAAATGGTAGATGAGAGGACTAATACGAGGGCCAGCAAACAGAAACGACTCACAAAAAGTTTTTGAGTTGATGAATATTGAAACAGAACAATGGAATGAACCACTTTTGAACAACTTCTTTGATGAACAGACTACTCAGGAGATCCTTGCCATCCCAATTAACCGTCTAATTACAAAGGATGAACTAATATGGACAGGAACTAAGAACGGGTCTTTTACAATAAAAAATGGCTATAACCTGTTAAGAGAATGAGTGACATCACATATTGCAATGGAATACCCCTCTTCTTCCTACCAAACACCGAGAAAACTGTGGAATGCTCTATGGAAGATGCGAACTATCCCTAAAGTGAAGATTTTTATTTGGAATGCTTGTCAAAATGCCATCCCATCCAAGGAGAACTTATGGAAACAAAAGATTTTACCTGATACGGTATGTGATCTTTGCCGTGAAAGTATGGAAACGGTCGAACATATCCATCTGCTTTGCCCCTGGACTACACGAGTATGGAGCCACCCAGAAATCAATCTACAAGTGAACGTACAAGAGATTACACGACTTGATGCATGGTTGGCGCAATTTATAAACAGAGGCTCGCACCTACCTTCTTTGGAAACGATCTCAAACATCCTATGGTAGGTATGGAAGGAGCAAAACAACTTTATATTTCGGGGAATCAAGCCGAATGCCTGCAAAGTGGTAGGTCTGGCCCGATTTCAGCAAAATAGCTATAAAAAATGGGGTTTTGGGCATCTCCAAGGAGGAAAAGAAGAGGAAACCAAGATCTCTCCAACTTGGACAGCTCCGACAGCTGGTACTTTGAAGATTAATGTTGACAGATCCATCTGCGAGGGGTCGATGGAAGGAGCCATGGCCTGCATAGTCTGGGACTTCTCCGGTAGCCTTGTGGATGGCTTCGCTAAACTAGTTCGGGCGGTGTTGTGTCTTCAATTGGAAACCCTAGTAGTGTTTGAAGCCCTGAAGTACATAAAGTAGAAGAAGATGGGAGTAGTTTCGGTGGAGACCGACTGCAGAGGCCTTGTGGAATCACTCAAGTACACGGAAGACTTCTCTTGGGAGACACGTGTGACTTGGACGAAATGTTCACAACTCCTTCAGCAATTACCGCAAGTGGACCTGCTCTATTGTCCACGGGCCGCCAACTCAGTTGCAGACTGGGCCACGCGACAACAGAGGAACATAACACTCCCTCTCAACTGGCTGGCTTCTCCTCCTCAAGGCCTTTGGGCCTTGTTATGAACTGATGTTCCATCTATTGGGTATGTGGGTTCAATTATAATATAAATAAAATATTGCATTTCAACAAAAAAAGAAAAAAGAAAAGAAAGAGGTGCTCATACCTGACCACAAAAACAAAAGAAAAAAAAAAGAAAAAGAAATAGGTACCAGCATGAGTCGAATTAGAGGGGTAGAAAGCTTGGGATCAAAAGAACATGTTCATGCATGCTCACGTGCCACAACTTTTGACTTTTTCGCATGGGATATGATGAAGCTAGTGTAGCAAGTCCATGATTCTTGTCAATTTCCTTTTCCATACTTTGTTTCTTGTGTGGCGTTTGATCGATTGCAAGTTAATCCAAAATGGCAACTACTACTGGCTTGTCATAGGGTCTCTCCCTTAGGGGTAAGCATGGTCTAGGTTGGGCCGGTTCACGCCTAACCCTATGATCAATCCGTATAGTGCTGATCCTCAATTTTTGGGATCGAGAACCGACCCTATAGAGCTTGTGACCGAGGATTGGACCGACCCAATGGGTTCGATCCGGTTCTAGGGTCAACCCGGGATCAATCGATAATTTTTTATTTCATTTTTTGTACTCCTTAAAAAAGCGATTAAGAATGGTTCAGTTCGGTTTCAAGGTCAACTCAGAATCAACCAATACATTTTTATTTCATTTTTTGTACTCCTTAAAAGGGCAACCAAGGACCGAACCAACCTAATGGGTTTGAGTGGGGTGAACATCGAACATAATGAGCTAAGAAATGCAAGTGGTGAGGGTCAAGTGGGGTGAGCATCGAACAAAATGAGTATCGAATGTCGAGCGGGAAGCAACAAGCCAAGCAAGCATCGAGAGGCACAAGTGACCCAAAGCGAGCGAGGAGAGTGTTGAGTGGTGAGCGGAGAAGTTATTTTTTTCGATTTTGACAAATTGAAGACTAAGATGACAAATAAGATAGAAGGGAATGAATATTAGAGGAGGATGCCATAACGAGTTGTTTATACTTTTTTGGACGCCGTGAGAACTTCTCACAAAAACATTTTCCTCTTTTGTAAATTATGACTATTGATGCCGTAAAAGACATTAAAAATCTAAGTTATTAAAAAATAATGTAAAATTACTTGAATTTACCACTAAAGAGCTGGTTAATGTTGTTGACACCGTTTATTTTAAGGTTTTCTCTATATAAAAAAATTATAAATAATATATATATATATAATCGGGGTTGGTCTAGGTTGGACCGACCCAGAATTCTCAAGACCGAGAACTGACCCGCATAGTATTGGTCTAGAAATTATAGGACCAAGGATTGACCTAGTCTTCTTGGGAACTGGACTAGGACTGGTAGAGTTAGGCCGGTCCAGGGTTGGTCCAAGATTGATCCTGGACTGATGCTCACCCCTACTCTCCCCCCTCCTCATCCCACCCATCCACCCGCCCACCCACCAACTTCCCCTCTCTTTGCACCAAGAACATACTCTCTCTCTCTCTCTCTCTCTCTCTCTCTCTCTCTCTCTCATCTGGAACATGGGGCTTACAAGATTGTTATTATTATTTCCTTTTGGTCATTTCCAAAGAGTTCATGAACTATTCATGGTTATTAGAATTAGACATATGAATAGCCCTTGAAATGAAAAGAAGAAGACAACTGTTGAAGGTGTACTAAATTCCTCATAAAATTTCTCTTAGGGCCTACATGTTTGTGTTTCTTTTTGTTTTTTATGAACATATTTTTTGTTTTTTCGTTCCCGGGAACAAAAAAAGAATAGAAATGTGTTTGTTTGCATTTTTGTTCAAAATCTGTTTTTTTGTTCCAGGAACAAAATTAGAACAGAAATAAGAAACAAAAAAAAGTTATTTTTTTATTCCAAAAACACTTTTTGAAGAATTGAAAGAATAAAAAGTTGTTTTTTTTCTTCTTCTTTTCTTCTTTTTCTTTGGCCGGTCGTCGGCCTCAGCCATGGCCGGCAAACGACCGTCGAGGGTCGGCGACCTCGTTGGAGGGTCGCCGGTGCGGGACGAGGCTTGGCGAGCTCGGCCTCGTCGGGGCCGGCGAGCCTTGCTGTGGTTGGGCAAGGCTGCCGGCCCTCATCGGCCGATCACCGGCCATGGCCGAGGTCGGCGACCGGCCAAAAGAAGAAAAAAAGAAAAAGAAAGAAAAAAAAGGAAAAATAAAATAAAAATATTAAAAAATTAAAAGAAACAAAAAAATACAAATTTACCAAACGTGTTTCTATTCATTTTTTATTCCCGAAACAAGTTTACCAAACGTGTCTTTCTCGGTCAAAAATTGTTCCCCGGAACAAAAATAGTTTTTCTATTTATGTTCCCTATAACACTTTTTGAACAGAAACACAAACAATCGCACCCTTACTGTCCAAATGTTAAGAAGTGTTAACATGGAGCAGGGCTGAAGGGTAAGATGTGATGATTGCTGCGATGATACAACTACTGTTCTTTGGCCAAACACTAAAGATAGGAAAGGATGATTTAGTTGAGCAACATATAAAGATATCCGTGTTCAAGAAAAATGATGATGGCGATGGAAAAGGAAGAAGAGGATGAAACACTAACCATGATGGGCGTATAAGCTCTATCGCCGATAAACATAGATATGATCTCCAGGTTTAAGATCTTCCTGTCTTACCACATTCCCTAGCAGTTGCACCAATATTGCGATTGCAATGATGATAATGTGATCCATCATTTTCTTTTTCTTGGGCCCTTCTCACTCTCTTGGACTTGTGTGCTTGAGCTGGTCTTATATTAGCTTTGACTCACCTAAAAGATCGAAACAGAATTGAGAGAGCAAAATGGAGGATTAGATTGGCATTGGAGTGGTCTGAAATTCCCAGCCACAGGTGTAGGCTCTCTTTTTTCTTTTTAAAGTGAAACCCTAATCACCTACTACTCCTCCTAAGGTGTGTATTCCAGAAGCTGAGCCCTCCGATGTCTCGAAAGATTGAGAGAGAGAGAGAGAGAGAGAGAGATATCAACACTGAGTAGAGAGGTGCAAAAGGGCGACTGAGCAGTGGAAGGAACTTGTCGGGCCACATTTTGACAAAGAGAAAGTTAGGACAAAAAAGACCAAGTCGAGACGTGTTCATATCATCTTGCATGCATCGTCATTCGAGTCATAGACAATGTTGTCGTCGTTCAAACCCATTTGCAGATAAAAAGTCCACATTCGGATTTTTTAAAAATATTTCCAGAGTTAAAATCTACGCACATAAATTTCTTCATCGTTCACTCTCGTCATCACTCGCCGCCCACCCACTGCCGGTGGGATGCCGAACGCCCACTGCTGGTCGCCCGCCGCCTGCCATCGGCCTCGGCCATCAGTTGCTCGCCACCGACCGTTGGCCACCAAACGTCGGCCGTCAGCCACCAGACTCCAACCACTCATCATCGACCGTCGACCGCTGGATGTTGGACACCCATTGGTCATTGACTACTCATCACCAACCACCGGACATCGGAGGCCCACTGCCGACCATCGAATGTCCCCCGCTGACCACCCATTGGTCACCACCGGCTGTCAGACTTTGGTCGTTGGCCACCCACCGCCAACTGCTGGTCGCCGGCCGCCAGACTCCGGCTATTAGCCACGCGCTGTGCCGCATTCAAGCTGTTGGCCCCCCGCCGTCGGCCGTTGGACTCCGGCTTGGCCACCTGCCGTCGGATATCGGACTTTGGCCGTTGGCCATCCCCTAGTCGCCAGCCTCCAGATGTTGGATGCCGGACGCCGGACTTTGGACGTTGAACGCTGGATGCCGGACTCCGAACGTCGGCCACCAGAGTCCGAATGTCAGCCGCTGGACGTTGGACTCTGACCACCCACCATCGATTACCAAACGCTAGAGGTCAATTGCCAGACGTTAGACTCTGGCCACCAAATGCCGACCGTCAACACTCCTAGAAATAGAAATTTTATTCTCTTATCAAACAAATTTTTACTCTAGAAATAAAAATTCTGAATCGTTATCAAACGCATTTCTTTGCTGAGAAACTCTTTCATGGAATAGAAATTGATTTTTATTCCCAAAATTTTGTCATGCGGGCCCTAAGTCAGCAATGCTTTTCTGCTCTTCCTACTTCTTTCTTACACTTTTTTTTTACTGCTGCAAAACAAACATACATGCGATATGCACTACATAACATAGACATAATAACTGTAGAACAAGATCGTGGAATCTCAACATTTAGATGAAGAGCATAGTTGCCCTTAAAGGCGGGGAGCGGGCAACGAGGAGGGTGGACGGAGTTATTACAGCAAGATTGACATGCCCGCAAACCTGTATAGGTTGGATGAGAAAAAGGCGGAGATGAAGAACGGAGTATTGACGGTGGTGGTGCCAAAGTGCTAGAAGCAGAGGAAGGGTGTGTTGTAGGTTCGGGTGGAGTGAGAAAGCAAGCATGTCTAGATGTGAATAGGTTTTAATGTGTGGACTATGTATTAGATAGGCCAACAATATAGGTTTGCTTCTTTTGTTTGTTAAGGGATGAGACTGGATCATGTATTGTCAGGAGAGTAAGACGTAATGTTGGGGCTCTGCCCTTTTCTTGCGAAAGAAAAAATAGTCCGGACGTATTTGGATGCATCAAAGTTAATTCTCCATTTATGGGAAACACCGTTAGGGAATAGCAATGGCCAACAGCTATGCCGACCCAAGCACCGCACGATTGGGCCCGTGTTGGGCCACGCCCATTAGGAAAAAGGGGCATGCCTACCGCCCATTTGCTCCTGGGCACTAGCCCGGGTGGAAGAAAATGAGTCCCATGAGTAGGCCCAAGGCCACACGAGTGGCGGAGGCCATTGGGCCAATTCAAAAGAAGATCCGAAAATTTTCCATGGGTTTGAGGTCTCTTCTTCTCATCGTCACCTCCATCCCTTTCTCACAAATTTTAAAATATTCCGACTTTCTAACAAATTCTCAGTTTGTATATATATGGTTTCCTCGCTTATTTGGACGACAATTGCCACATTTGGGACTTAGAGATTACATATTCTCGCATAGTGCGCAAATATTATCAAAAGAGTTTTCCCTATGATCCACAGGTCAGGATGGGATATTTATTGCCGCACTTAGACGAGGTCCTTGCGATCGAGAGGGGAGTGTCTGCATCTACACAAGAGAGGGTGTGCTTACAGGATAGCCAGATCAAGTATAGCGTTGAAATATTAAATTTTACTCTTTTATTTTGTTAGTAAATATATGTTCTTTCATGTACTGTGCGAATCATATTTTCTTTGATATCTAAAAATCTTATTGTGTTGAATTTATGTGATTTTCCTTGCAAAAGTTATGATGAATTGATTTTAAATGTTGCTTTGAGTTTTTACTAATTTTTCAATTTATTAATAGTTTCTCAAATTAAAAATAAATAAATAAACAAGTCCAAGTTTAGTTTTTACAACTTTTGTGGAGATCGCCATCTTATGTAGGTGCCATTTATTTTAAAATGGAAAACACTAAACATGTCAAACAGCATGTCACTTGTCCAAATAATATGAAATACACCTTACATTCCATGAAGCATACTCTATTTCCTTTTGCCCAAGACTTTCCCAACATATGAGGCAACGAGTGTAGTCACATAGGAGCTGTATAATGGGTTATTACATTTCATGATTATCAAAATTGCAATAGAGATTGTAACAATCTCACAATCCAAATGATAATCAAGTTCTTTTGGTTCCAAATTTGGTCAATCGAAACTGACAATACGCTATTAAATGGATACATTGGCTTCAATTAACCAACTATTAGTAATTCCGATAGAAACATCGGGTTCAATTACCTAGATTTGAAGTCTAATATGAGACTTGATTAGAAGATTCATGCATTTTCAAGGACTCGATTAGAGGAATAAAATACGTTGATTTGGGGACTAAAAATAAACTTTTGTCTTTTTAGAAAGACAGGACGTGTTGTAGCCAAAAATTTCCACTTCCAAGTATGCTCAAGCTACACTAAAATGGCAAAGCAGTGGCTCAGCCCTTGTGGGCCGAGCCCAAGAGAGATTGCAACCTCCAACGCAAAACCCCAACCCCTAACGCTTGGGAAGAGGGGCTCTCCCTCCTCCCTCTCCCTCTTCCTCTCCCTCTTCCTCTCATCCATTACTCAAGTATCGGAGGGTTCTCCTCAAATCAAGCCTAGGAGGCTCCTTTTGCTTTGTGGCATGCAGCTGGGTTCAGTCCTTCAAAAGTTCAATCAAGTATGGTAGGACCAAGAAAATCGCACATCAACAAGACAATTGTTGTTGTAATTCAATTCAGGCTCATAATAAGGCTAGCCCATTTCGTAGATAAATTCTCTACTTACACAAAGAGAAAAGCCTCTTTGTAATTTACAATAATTTTCTAGACTCATGATATGTATGTTTCAACTTATCAATCATCTAAGTGTTATGGACTAGTATATGTCCAACCACCTGTGTTGTGTCCACCTTCAGTAGAAATTGCAATTTTTATGATTCCTTCTGCAATTTTTTCGATGTGAAATTGTCTGTTACAAAGCCCAACCCTTGAATTGGACTCGCATGTCTACAATAACGTGATGAAGTGATCAATTTGGGTAAACCAATCTTTTTTGATGACTCGGTCTTGAGAACATTGGGGGTAACTTGATCCAAGTCCATAGAACTAATCTCATAAAACCAGTCATCAAGGTTGGACCATATATTCCAATGGCCGAGATATCACTAGAGTGCTATTGTCTTAAGGCAGCATGTCTCCGGGATTATTTCATCCTCTTACGAAATAGGGATTTCTTTTTCCACATAACACTTTCCAAATGGGCTAACCTCACGGTACGTCTGCTTTGAGCCAATACCCAAATTTCCCCACTTTCAGAAGAATGAAAAGAGACCAGTAATTAACAAGGTCTCTCGGGGAAGAGATGATGAAGGTACCCAATTGTTGATTTTGGATTCTTCTCAAAGAGAACCGAGTGTCACGGGGTCCTTCAAGAAAAGCAGCAAAGGGCGTAATATTATAGAGACAAAGAAGATGAGAAGGTACACTCCTTACATTGCACAGGGGAGTAGCTCTAGCTCCCTTGGTAACAGTTAATTACTTGAAACTCCCATAAATGTTATGAAAGGTGCAAAGGAATGTGCTTTAATGGTTAGCCTTAATAAGCTACCAGAGTATACTTTGATAGTTCGATCTTTGAGAACCTTAGTGGCTCAAGAAAGGCTCGATGTTATAATTCTAATCGATATGAAAAATAGAGAATCTCTAGTGCAGAAAATTAAAAAGAATCTAAAATTTTAGAATTGATGTGGTGATTCTAGTAAGATTTGCGAGCAAAAAGTTCTTACTAGCTTTGTGCGAGGGCTGCAACGTCCTCACCAGCCACTAGGCGAGGGCTTGTGGTCCTCACCATGGCCGGTGAGGGCTTGGTGGCCACGATGAACTTGTTGTGGCTGTTGAGAGCTTGGGTGTGGTCTACGACACTCTTACTAGATCTCACTTGCCTTGAGCGAGGGTATGATGGTCCTTGCTGACTACCAGTCAAAAAAAAAAAAAGTTGAATAAAAGGAAAAATCATAAAAAAAAATTCAGCAAATATTTAAATATTATAAAAAAATGTAGACATGTGTCTACGTTAGTAATTTCCAAAAATAAAAATAAAAATAAATGATTCAATGGACTTAATTAGTAAATTGTGAAAATATTTATGACTCGACTTTTTTTTTAAATTTTTTTTTAATGAATGACTCGATTGATAACATTAAAACATTTAGGGAAGAATCTTGCAAATGATGTCCATACATAAATACCAGAGAAATGAACAAGAACAATAAATGATACAAATGATTTATGTAGTTCAATCCGATTGTCAATACTTACATCATGAGAAGAGTAGCAGTAAATAATCTAACATAATAAGGGCATTGGAGTTATAATCACTCAAAATTTTCCACATCTAGAATATCTCTAAACGCAAATATTTACAAATAAACAATTCATTACATGTAAAACTCAGTGCACAAAATTCAAGTTTTTAGAGCTCCTCATCGTGCCGCCCACACGAAACGCTCTGTGCAGCTTCGAGATATTTCTTTTTGAGGCGTGCTCAAATAGGAAAGCTACTGTGCGTCCTTTTCATGCTTGACTCGTGCTCTCTACTGAAGGAGCCCACGAAAATTCCTTCATTTGCTACTTGGATATTTATATAATCAAGTCTGTTGGTTAATGCTCAAACTCGAGATATAGATGTATACGCTTTACATATAATATCTCGGCCGATTTTGTGAAATTTACGTGTGATTGAGGAGCGGCAATTTTACAGTACCTCAGCAGATGGGTTCTTGGGTCGTGACTCTTTGTAATGTTTTTACATGAAATGACGCAACCCACATGAAAACCTTAAAAGCTTTGACAATCGGCAGACGAGATTTACTCTGTTTTCAATTGAACGGCTGTTGAGAGGTTGTGCGTGATGCATTGCGTTTGGCACTTTGGGAAGAAAAACCATGGATCAACAACTTCCGTGCAGGAACGATAAGATTTGGAAGGACATAAAAATATCGGTCTTTACGGCTTTTTAGGTCAAACCTTTCCTCTCCTTTTGGCCTCTAATTTTTTTTTTTTTTTTTTAACATTTCAATTAGTAACTAGTAGCCACTCTTCTCATATGAGAAATAAGAGGTTGACACATTTAGTTTCAGGTGTGGGTTTGACCTCCATGCTTTGTAAAGAGACATGACAAAAGTTTGATAATGAATTGAGAGCTAGAAAAGACAAAAAGAAAAAAAAAACTTGTACCCGTATGTGATTTTAATCTCAAAGCCATTATGATTGCTTCTCAATTGCCCAAACTAGACTAAACTAGCTGGTTTGATCCAGGTTTTCGAAAGTGTCGGTTCGGTTCCCAGTTTCGAAAAGTGGAATCGATGTCTAGGTAGTTCGATTTATGGTTCCAAAGGGGAACCAAACTGAACCAGACCGATTGCTTTTTATTTTTTATCTATTTTTTAAATGTCTTACTATGCCTCCTCTCCTCTTTCGATCTTTTCCTTTCGTCCCACGACACTCATGTCTATACTATTCTTTTTGTGTTTCCCTTTCTCTGGGTTTCTTTCGCCTCATTGAGTTCGAGACATTCTCATTTGAACTTGATCTGGAACCAGATCGGATTGGGAACCGATCGCTCCTATTGTAAGTTGCTGACTCTCAATCCATGTGAGGAAGGAGGGAAGAGGGGCAAAATGGGTTGTTACATGAAAATTATTAGTCAATGCTAGAGCCTTTAAATTTCCCAACTGTACAAGAAAAGTTATAATCATTTAGCTAAGTTACTAAGAATAAGGGAACAAAATTTATGAGATGATGATTTTCAATAATATTTTAATTTTTCTTAACATTTTTTTTTAATTTTTTTATCTTTTCTTTTATTATTAAGGACCAGCAGTTATGTTAGTGCCAATCATGTCAAGTAAAATGATCACAGCTAGTGTCCACGTTAGCGATTTCCGATTAAAATTGATCGAATAGATTTAATAGGCAAAACGTGTAAATGTTTATAATTCAATTAGCATAATTAAAATATTTAGGATTAAATAAATTAAAGTGTAACAGATTTATAATTTTTTTGGATAATTTTTCATTGGATACAGTGGTCCATTGATCGGGACAAGCACACATTCGAGAAAGAAGAAAAGTGATCAACTTTTGTTCCAACCCCCACAAAATCTCATGAAGCAAACCCCATCCCAAAGATCCAACCACATCTTAATCATCTTAATCAACTTCCTGTTATTTATTTTTTAGTGATCCCATATTTATACCCAAATTTTCTCCTAAAAGTTACGACTATTCGACATGAAGTTTTCCACGCTTCGTGCCTTTTCGTTGACAACCGTTCGTCTTGATGGGAGACGATGTATAAATAGAGACGTACGTTCATTTCTGACGGGTGATCAAGGTCTAACACAAAATCTTCACATTGAGAATACACCATCGACGTGAAGAGATTTGGTTAGTAGAGTACGCCTATTTTCTTGATTTTTCAGGACATTCGACGAACGTGAATGCAAACAATGGCTGGAGGTTTGTCTACAAACGATCTTGGCTTCCGCATATGAATAAATTTATGTCTAACATTTGGTATCAGAGCATGTTTATAGCCTCTGCCTTGTTTTGTTAAATTTTGGTGTATTTTCGGTGTGTTTTCGTTGATTTTTCGGCCATTTATGTACATGAACAGTAACTCGGATTTTGTGGCCGAGAGAGAAACTCAACGATTCCGGGCAAAATCCGCACTACCCACTCCTTGATTTCGGACCCATTCGGTCGCACCGCCATAAGGAACGTTAGCCATGAGTTTTTCCGGTATATCGGAGTTTGCCGGAGGCTAATCGGGCGGCGGAAGTCGTGGTGGTTGAGGATTTGCGTTTGTGGAGTTTTTCGTTTGTTTTTGGGGTCAATTTTTGCTCATTTTCGCCGAATCTTGGACCCATGTGGTCGTGCCGACGTTCTCTTCAAAACCCATGAATTATTTCGGTCTTAGATGGGCTGCCGGAGAAGAAACGGAGAAGAAATGGCGGCTGAAAATGGCGAAAACCGGCGGAGAAGACTCGTTCGCGCGAGGGAGAAGGCGCGTGGGCTCCACGCGCGCGCTGCGGTTGCGGGCGCGTGGACCCACGCGCCACGCGCCCATACGCGCGCGCAACCGCTGCGCGCGTGGGATCCACGCGCCCATACGCGCGCGCAACCGCTGCGCGCGTGGGATCCACGCGCGCGGCAGTTGCCGGGCGCGTGCAACGCACGCGCCCGCGGCCGAATGGCGCGCGCGCGGGGCACGCGCCCGCGCGGGGTTCAGCGCGTGCCGAGCACGCGCCCGTGCGCTGGACGCGCACGTGCTCGGCACGCGCCTGACGTCCCCTCTTCCGCGGATTCTTTTTTTACTTTTGCCCCAATTTTTAAAAATTTTTTTTTGCAATCATACCCTTGGCCAATTTATTTATTTACTGTTCTGCCCTTGATGTATTTATTTAATATATCATTTCATGCATTGTTATGAATATTTTATGCATGAAATTTAATGTCCAATGATTCATATAATTAATTAATTAGAGAGTAGCCACAGCATCTTTAATTAATTAAATTATATATTAAAAGCCTCCGGATCATATTTAGAAATGGACATTGATTGTAATTAATTATATTAATATGATGAATTTTATCCCACAGGAATTTTCATTATATTAATATGATTAATTGGGATGAAATATCATATTATTTTTCTTAATTTACCCACAGGGGATTAAGAAAATGCATATAATATGGTAGTTTCTTCATGATGTAATTATGAATCTATTTAAATTAAAAACTTAGCCCACGGTAGTTTTTATGTTATGTGATTCATATTGTGACATGTTTACATTGGTAAAACATGATTTATTTATATTTGCCTCAAATTTTGTGACATAAGAATAATTATTTGATATGTAGTTTCGCAACCTGTGAATTTCTCTGAATTTAAGTTTGATGTTCCCGTACTGAATGGTGAGAACTATAAAATTTGGAAGGAGTCAGTTCTTCTTCAATTGGGGTGGATGGACATTGACTATGCTATAAGGAAAGACGAACCACTTGCTCCTACTGATTCGAGCACTCCAGCTGAGATAACTCTTTATAACCAATGGGAGCGGTCCAACCGCGTTTGTGCCATGTTTATAAGAGCTAAGATATCTCCAAGTATTCGTGGTTCGGTTGCCCAAATAACAATGCTAAGGCTTTATTGGAGGCTATAGATGCGCAGTTTGAAAGTTCTGAGAAGGCGCATGCCATGACCCTGATTATGAAGTTTTCATCATTAAAGCTCATTAGTGTTAGAGGTGTGCGTGAGCACATCATGCAAATGAGGAACATTGCAGCTCAGCTTAAGATCCTTGAGGTTGAGATATCTGAATCATTCCTTGTGTATTATATTCTGAATACTCTCCCACATCAGTATGCACCTTTCAAGATCTCTTATAACACACATAAGAATAAATGGTCTATTAATGAACTCATGATCATGTGTGTTCAAGAGCAAGAAAAACTGGTTATGGAATTGGGAGAAAGTGCTCATTTGGCAACACAAGGAAAGAATAAGGGCTATGGCAAGAATAAGGGAAAAGGTAAAATACCTCCCCTAGCTGACATTAAGAAAGAATCCAAGTGTTTCTTCGTAGACGACGAAGGGGCATATGAGGAAGGATTGTGTCAAATTTAAGGCCTGGCTCGAGAAGAAAGGTAATCCAATCTCTTGTGTTTGTTATGAATCTAATATGACTGATGTAAGTCACAACACTTGGTGGATTGATTCTGGATCTACAATCCATATTTCAAATTCCTTGCAGGGTTTTCAAAACCACCGGAAGCCGAGGGAAGTGAACAAAGCATCTATTCTGAAACAAGATGCGTTCGCATGTGGAAGCTATTAGGACATATAGACTAGTTCTCAATAGTGGTTTTGTTTTAGATTTGGAAAAGACCTTTTATGTTCCTAGTTTTTCTAGAAACTTAATTTCAGTTTCAAGACTTGTACCTTTGGGATACTCTTTTAACTTTTCAGATTCAAACTTCTATTTATCATTTAAATCTGAAATTGTTGGGAGTGGTATTTTGTCTCGATGGTCTTTTCGAATTAATTTACAAGACAATGCCTATTATGATGCGATGCATGTTCAAAATAAAGCTGGTATGAAACGATGTGTTGTGAAAGAACATTCCTCTATGTTGTGGCACCGGAGATTGGGACATATCTCCATAGAAAGAATTAAGCGATTAGTAAATGACGGAGTACTCGATACTTTAGATTTTACGATTGTGATACTTGTGTGGACTGCATAAAGGGAAAGCGGACTAACAAGTCAAAGAAAGGTGCCAAGAGGAGTACGAAATATTAGAAATCATACATACGATATTTGTAGTCCGGATATGGACTCATGTGGTCGAAATACTTCATCTCCTTTATAGATGATTATTCACGTTATATGTATCTCTACTTGATTCATAATAAATATGAAGCATTAGATGCCTTTAAGGTATTTAAGGCGGAAGTAGAGAAACAATGCAATAAGCAAATTAAGATCGTGAGATCGGATAGAGGTGGAGAATTCTATGGTAGATACACTCAAGATGGACAAGCACTGGTCCATTTGCAAGATTTCTTCAAGAGCATGGGATAGTAGCCCAATATACTATGCCCGGTTCTCCTGATCAAAATGGCGTAGCGGAAAGAAGAAATCGGACCTTATTAGACATGGTGCGTAGTATGCTTAGTAGCTCCAAACTTCCTAAATTCTTATGGACTCGAAGCACTTAAGACGGCAAAGTGTACATATTAAACCGAGTTCCGACCAAGGCTGTCCCAAAGACACCTTTTGAGTTATTTAAGGGTTGGAAACCGAGTTTACATCATGTGCGCGTTTGGGGATGCCCGTCTCAAGTAAGAATTTATAATCCACAAGAAAAGAAGTTGGACCCAAGGACCATAAGTGGGTATTTCATTGGATATGCCGAAAGGTCCAAGGGATACAAGTTTTATTGTCCATCTCATACCACTAGGATTGTGGAATCAAGAAATGCTAAATTTCTTGAAAATGACTTGATCAGTGGGAGCGATCGACCAATGGATCATGTTCCTAAGGAAGATCATTCGAGACACTCAACTTTCCACCTCAAGTTTAAGATTGGTTGTTGCTCATAATGCCCCTTCTTCGCCCAGCCGGCTATTGAACAACCAATTGCTGAAGTTCCACAACTCTGGGCGATATTGATCCAAAGAGATCCAGTTGTTCAAAGAATTATCGAAACTGTTGAACAATCGCTGAGCAACATGCTCCTCAAGAGAATGTTGATCCAACATTGAGAAGATCTACTAGAACAAGGAAATCGGCTATTCCTAGTGATTATATTGTGTATTTACAAGAGTCGACTACAATATTGAGCCGAGAATGGTCCTGAAACGTTTTCACAAGCCATGGATAGTGATAAATCCAATTTGTGGTACAATGCCATGAAGGAAGAGATGAGTTCTATGGCATCTAACAAAGTCTGGGATTTGGTTGAGTTACCTGATAGTGCGAAGGCTATTGGTTGTAAATGGGTCTTCAAAACTAAGAAAGATTCATTGGGTAACATTGAAAGATATAAAGCTAGACTTGTTGCCAAAGGATTCACTCAAAAGGAAGGAATCGATTATACCGAGACTTTTTCTCCCGTATCTAAGAAAGATTCTCTTCGTATTGTTTTGGCATTGGTTACCCATTTTGATATGGAATTACATCGATGGATGTGAAAACGGCGTTCCTCAATGGAGAACTAGAGGAGGAAGTTTACATGAAACAACCCGAAGGATTCTCCTCTAGTAAAGGTGAGCATTTGGTGTGCAAGCTTAAGAAATCTATATATGGCTTGAAACAAGCATCCCGCCAATGGTACTTAAGGTTTCATGATGTTATCTCTTCATTTGGTTTTATAGAGAATGTCATGGATCAATGTATATACCAGAAGGTTAGTGGGAGCAAAATTTGTTTCCTTGTGCTATATGTGGATGATATACTACTTGCAACCAATGATAAGGGGTTGCTACATGAGGTGAAACAATTCCTCTCTAGGAGTTTTGATATGAAGGATATGGGTGAGGCATCTTATGTCATTGGTATTAAGATCCATAGAGATAGATCTCGAGGAATTTTAGGACTGTCTCAAGAAACCTATATCAATAAGGTCCTAGAGAGATTTCGAATGAAAGATTGTTCACCAAGTATAGCACCCATTGTGAAGGGTGACAGGTTCAATTTGAATCAATGCCCGAAGAACGATCTAGAAAGGGAACAAATGTGCAACATTCCATATGCTTTTGCTGTTGGAAGCTTGATGTATGCTCAGGTTTGCACTCGACCTGACATTGCTTTTGCTGTTGGAATGTTGGGAAGATATCAGAGTAATCCAGGTTTAGACCACTGGAGAGCTGCAAAGAAAGTGTTGAGATACCTTCAAGGTACCAAAGACTATATGCTTATGTATAAACGGACTGACAACTTGGAAGTGATCGGTTATTCGGATGCGGACTTCGCGGGTTGCATTGATTCACGAAAATCAACATCCGGATACATTTTCATGTTAGCCGGCGGAGCCGTGTCATGGAGAAGTGCCAAGCGTACTTTGACTTGCTACTTCCACTATGGAGGCTGAGTTCGTTTCTTGTTTTGAGGCTACCTCGCATGGTGTATGGTTGAAGAGTTTCATTGATGGGCTTAGAATTGTTGATTCTATTTCTAGGCCATTAAGAATATATTGTGACAATTCAGCTGCAGTTTTTATGGCTAAAAATGCCAAAAGTGGCAATCGAAGTAAGCATATCGACATTAAGTATTTAGCCATAAGGGAGCGTGTTAAGGAGAATAAAGTGGTCATTGAACACGTTAGCACTGAATTGATGATAGCTGATCCTTTAACTAAAGGCATGCAACGATGAAGTATAAGGATCATGTAACTAGTATGGGAATAGGTCCCATTATGTGTTTTGTCGACATATGAACAATTTTTGTTGTATGGAACTCTTATTCGGTTGTAATGTTGATTCTCAATTTTTGTGTACACATTTTGTTGTTTATGAGAATAACATTTATCCTTGATTCTGGAATAAACATGAGGTTTATTAATTAAGATATGTTGTCACATATAGGCTGATATTAAAGAAATAAGATGCATTGTGATACATGGAAGGTATTACTCACTCTTAGAGGACATGTCGCCATGATCCATGTGTTTTGTTTCTTTTCTTTAAGCATAAAGTTTTCGTGGAATTAGTTGAATGATTCGTATGATGAAAATGATGGGATCAAGTGGGAGAATGTTATTTATTTTTAGTGATCCCATATTTATACCCAAATTTTCTCCTAAAAGTTACGACTATTCGACATGAAGTTTTCCACGCTTCGTGCCTTTTCGTTGACAACCGTTCGTCTTGATGGGAGACGATGTATAAATAGAGACGTACGTTCATTTCTGACGGGTGATCAAGGTCTAACACAAAATCTTCACATTGAGAATACACCATCAGTACGTGAAGAGATTTGGTTAGTAGAGTGCGCCTATTTTCTTGATTTTTCAGGACATTCGACGAACGTGAATGCAAACAATGGCTGGAGGTTTGTCTACAAACGATCTTGGCTTCCGCATATGAATAAATTTATGTCTAACACTTCCATGCAAGAATGATAAGATTTGGAAGGACATGAAAATGTCAGTCTTTACGGCGCTTTAGGTCAAACCTTTCCTCTCCTTTTGGCCTCTATTCTTTTTTTTTTTAACATATCAATTAGTAACTAGTAGCCACTCTTCTCGTATGAAAAATAAGAGGTGGACACATTTAGTTTCAAGTGTGGGGTTTGACCTTTATGCTTTGTAAAGAGACATGACAAAAGTTTGATAATGAATTGAGAGCTAGAATAAGACAAAAAAAAAAAAATTGTACCCATCTATGATTTTAATCTCAAAGCCATTATAATTGCTTCGCGATTGCCCAAACTAAACTAAACTAGTTGGTTTGATCCTGTTTTTGAAATTCTCGATTTGGTTCCTAGTTTTGAAAAGTGAAATTAGTGTCCGGGCAGTTTGGTTTATGGTTCCAAAAGGGAACTAAACCAAACCAGACCAATTGTTTTTTATTTTTATCTATTTTTTAAATGTCTTACCATGCCTCCTCTTCTCTTTCGATATTTTCCGTTCGCCCCACGACACTCATGTCTATACTCTTCTTTCTGCATTTCCCTTTCTCTGGGTTTCTTTCGCCTCTCAATGAGTTCGAGACATTTTCTCATTTGAACTCAATCGGGAATCGGACTGAATTGGGAACCAATTGCTCCTATTGTAATGACAGCTAGTGTCCATGTTAGTAATTTTTGACCAAAATTGATTGAATAGATTTAACAAGCAAAACATGGAAATGTTTATAACTCAATTAGTATAATTAAAAGATTTAGGATTAAATTAATTAAAGTGTAATAGATTTACAATTTTTTGGGATAATTTTTCCTTGGATACGGTGGTCCACACACATCCAAGAAAGAAGAAAAGTGACCAACTTTTGTTCCAACCCCCACAAAATCTCATGAAGCAAACCCCATCCCAAAGATCCATTGATTGACGTATGTGAAGAGTGAGCGCCCGTCGAGGCATTGGGAGAGTAGCATGGATGATGAGCACCATAACTTGATTTCAAATGTCGAGTCAAGATAGAGAAATGTTAAATTAATATCTTGAGTTTGATTTTGGATAACGATTTGTTAGCCGAACTTATTGATAAAGATTTCCAAGCAGATTTCAAATTGGATGAGGTTCTTCTTTTGTTGGACTCCTTATAGCTACACAAAGGATGAAATAAAATGAAAAAAAAAAAAAAGGAGCAAAGATTTCTTCTTTTATCTGCAGGAGCCAAATCCCTGAAGGTTATACACGATGGGGGCCCGGAGTCAAGTTGTTGACTTCTAGGCACAATATATATAAGGTGTGGGTTCTTTTCTTTATGAGCAGCCATATAAAAAAAAGGAAAACCTAAAGAGCTGCAAAATGCTAGGGAGCACCGCGCACAAGAAGAACGAAGAACACTGAACCGTATGAAACAAGAACAAGCAGACGAATTCTTGTTTGTGGCATACATAAGAGCATTTTGCTTGAGCTTGAACATGCGGTAATTTTGTGCCGTGAGTTTACACTCAAGTGAGTTATTTATTTGTAAACACTTTAATTTTAAGATTAAATCTAGGTATATGAAACAGTTGAGCGTATGAATGATTGTAAATTTTGATTCTTCAACTATAGTGAATTATTTGTTATTGACTCTCCTTGTGGACATAGGCAATTAACCTAGACCTTGAAGATAATCTTGTATGCAAAGTTGCACAGGCTTATGGAAGATACTTGTTGACACCTAATATTTTAAAAAATAATAAATTAAATAAAATTCGGTTTTTGAAAATCTTTGTTGTTGAAAATATATTCTCATTTCAAAATTTAAAAAAAATTAACCGTTTGATTTTGGAGCCATTTCTTTGTTGAGTGAATATCGCCGGATCTTCAACAATTTCAAGTCTTTCCTCTATAAAAAGGAATGCGAGGTTTCGGAATCGGGGGGGCTTCTTTCCGTCAAAAATTGAAAAGTGAAAAAGAGAAAACAGAGGAGAAGGGCTTCGGTTCTTGAGGGAAGAAGAAAAAGTCAAAAAAGTACAGTAGAGAGTGAGAGAGACAAGTGAGAGAGAGTGTCAGGTGAGAGAGAAAAGTAAGAAAAAGAAGAAAAAGTAAGGGAGAGAAGAAGCCATTCGTAGGTCTTCGAGAGGAGCAAAAAATTTGAGGAAAAGAGAAAAGCAAAAAGCAAAACAGAGAAGTGAAAAGACAGCTACTGTTCACTGTCTTCTTCCCTTGTTGCACGCATCGGTGCACCAGCAACCGGGCCATCGCACCGCCAGTCACCCTCGTCCGAGCATCAGCATCACCGCTGCTCCCGTCGAGATACCACCGGCCGCCCGCGATACCTTCCCCTCGCCAACGTAGCCGCCGGTTTTTGTTCGCGAGCTCCGACAACCCGCACCACCACGACGTCGAACCTCGCTGCGCCTCGCCTGTAGCCCGCAAAGCTATCTCTGTGCGCCACAGCCACGACGCCATTGGGTCCGCCCCGAGCTCAGCCACCGCCCAAGTGCCCGCAAGCTGCAGCGCCCATCGCTGCGCCCTATTCGTCGCCGCACCTCTGCTCGCCCGTGATCGAGAAGCCCAAAGCCGCTGCTATCCCGCTTCTGTTCGTGCATTGTTGCTTCTTCCCTGCAGGTGTACCAGCGACAACGAGCCGTGCGAAGCACCTGAGCTGCCCTCACAAAGCCCGCTGCGAGCTTAACCAGAAGTTGTTGTTGCGCTGCAACCACCACCAGGCCTGCCCCGCCGCGCCCTTAACGCCGCGACACCCACGGCTCGACGCCGATCCGGGCCACCCTCCTCTCCGAGTGACGTCAACTGCTGCCGCGCCCTTACTGCCGGGTTGCTAACGCCGCCGGTCCACCCTCGCCAGAGCTCCGACGCCCGCCGCCGCCCCCCTCGCCGGACCCTCGGCGGATCACCACGTTGCTGTTCACCTTCCCTTAGGTGGTTTAATTTTTAATTTTTATTCTTATTTTTCACTAACTTTTATCTTATCTTATTTATTTTGTTATTATAGTTCAATTTAGAATATTGAGATGTGCTTTTCTTTTATAAATCCCGTATGCATTAACTGTAGGTGTTTTATCCCCAAATTATGGTAATTATTAATTTGACCCGTAAGACGTCGGGTCATTTTTTTTAATTACTTTAATTTTTAGGAATTTTAATACCATTTCAATTGTTAAATCATATTAGAGTTAAAATAATTGTTAATTTAATCCGTGAGACAACGGATTATTTTTCGGTTATTTTAATTCTTATCTTCATTCTTTTAAAATAAATACTTGTTTGGAAAGATTAAAAAAATCAGAAAATCAAAAAGTACATAAAAATCTAAATATTGCATTAGAGCATTTAGGTTTAGTAAATTAGGACTGTATTTTTAAGGTTAGTAAATTAGAATATCATTCACTTTAGTTAATCTAATTAGTTTTTAATTCCGAATTTCAATAAAAAGAATCAAAAAATATTAGGTACATATTAATTAATTTGCATAATTGATTCACGTTAAAATATGTCATTGATATACATTGATGGATTATATTTTGGTGCGTCATCATTTGCTCCTCACATATTATGCATATCTAGAATTTAAGTATTTAGGTCCATATGCATTTCATATTTAAAGCTTTACATTTTTAAGATTCATATAGAATTAGGGTGATTTTCCTTTAACAAAACCAAAATAAAAAAGAGAATAAAAAATGTTATTTAGGTCATATAAATCACACCACATGTTGCACTCTAGTTAGTAGGTCATAGATTAATGTTTTAATATTCCCATCATGTAGTTTTTTTTAATAAAAGGCCTAAGATTAACATTGCATCATTATGTTGCTTTTCTTTTTCAATAAGAATTATTGTCATTTTAAAAAAAAAAAGAAAGAAAGAAAGAAAACACAAAAGCCGTTTAGTTAGCTAATAGGTTAATTCATAATTAATCTCATTTCATATCATCATTAATTAGCATAGGTTGCATATATGCATTAAAAAATGAATTATCATAAAAAAATCATGAAAGAGCATGCATTTAGAAATATCATGTCATTCATCTCATATCACGTAACATATGCATATTTAGGATAATATAATTTAGATTGCATACATATAGTGATAAGTTTAAGCCATACCATATAAATTGCATCTCGCATGTTATTAAAATAAATTCATACATATTAAGTTAAATTAAGGTAATTAATTTTTTTTAAAAAAGAGAAAAAGAAAAATTAGGTGTCATGTCATTTAGAAATCATGTTTAGGACATGCAATTTTATTAGCATTTTTTATTTGAAGGTTATTTTATTGATTACGCACTCGCATGACCACTATTCGCATGTTAGTAGCTTAGGTTAAAATTAGTCAACATTGCCTGCAAAATATTTTTGAAATTAAAATAAAAGGTACCGAAATGGCGTTAGACTAATCTAGCGTAACCATGTCCCCGGACTTATTGAATCTCTGGTTCGCAATAGTGAAGTATTCTCCCATACTTTACTTGGGTTTCTAACTAGCCCTAATTGGTTAGTGGCGGCTCTAAATTGAGTATAATTGCATGTTTAAATTTCTTAACATCAAGTCGCGATTGGTAGGACTTGGGAGGGTCCGTGCCAAATTTTCGGACTTAGTAATCCATTAGCCCTTTCGAATAATTCACCCTTCAAAAAATTCGGGAAGGTCGCGACAATACTAATCCAATCTTTCTGAGTTTTGAACTTTTGGAATGAGTGAAATTAGGGTTTTATTCTTGTTTAGGTCTAAACAGCCCGATCCCACAAAATCATCTACCAATTTTAAAATATCCAAGTAAATCTCCGGCCAATGATGCTAAAAAATTGTCTAATCATTCCATCAGGCTCCAATGCTTTCACTACTCCTAACTAGAAGACAGCTTCTTTAACCTCTTATAAGATAACTTTTGCTGTTAAAGCATTGTTTATGTCCTCTCTAACCCAACAAGGACATCGATCAATAATGGGCTGAAAGTTTCGAGGGCCAACATAGGCTCTAGTTTCTTTACCAAATAATTTCTAGTTACTTTTCCCACTAAACAATATTCACATACAGGTAGATTAACATTAGCGAGTAATCCTAAAAGGCATTCTCTAGCTAACTTTTGCATTTTTTGTAATCCAATGTGACCTAATCTAGCATACTAAGTACTTGTATCAATCTCAACATTACTAGAATATGCAATTAAAGAAAAACAACTATCAACATTAACATTGTACATATCATAGTTAATGTCTAATACCATAAAACCATTTAATACATGACCATAATTATAATAAACTATTCCAAACAAAATGTCAATATAATCACCATGGAAATTTAATACATAACCTAGGTTAAGAAGAACAAATATAGAGATCAATTTCCCTTGAATATTTGGAGTATATAGGACATCGTGTAGGAATATGCTTCGACCACCATGTAAAATTAATTTACATGTGCCAATATCTTTCATTTCAACTCTTGAGTTATTCTCAACCCTAAAGTAATTTGTCAAGCCTTTATGTTTGTTATAGTTGTCCAAAAAGTTCTCAATCTATCTAATTTAGCCCTAAACATTTTGATTTTGCCAATTAAGTCCTAAGTCTTTTTCATAATTTGTTTCAAACAGAAAAGACATATTCTATATATACCATACTATTCTATATATTTTAATTTTAGTTAACATAATATAACTAACTAAAAAAGCCAAATCAAATTCTATATTTTGAATTTGAAATCTTTTTGTATTAAATTGGAATAGATAATCTCTTAACTATCCCATCAAATAAGTGGAAGATTCATTAAATTGTGGAATGTTAACTATAATGTGATGTGGTTCCAATGTCAATAAAAAAGTAACCCACCCAATGGTATTTAACATCCAGAAAACTGCCAAATAAAATGTGTCCCAAGTGGAAATATCACAAGTACTATGTCATTTGGACCATCGCAAGGAAAACGGGAAAAGTGCAAAAAAGTCCTAAACCTTTTGTCATTGTACCGATTTAGTCTTAAACATTTTTTTGGTGCCGATTTAGTCCTAAACCTTTTTAGGTTGTGCCAATTCAGTCATTTTCGGTCAATTTTGGCTAGATTTTGCTGATTGGACGCCGGCTAGCTGACGTGGCCTAATCGGCGCCGATGTGGACAACTTTTAATAATATTTTAATATTTTTTAATATTTTATTTTTTTATTTTTTTATTCTACTCTTCTTCCTCCAGCCGGTTCTTGGACCTCGACGACCCGCCGGGCGACGGTCGGTGAGGTCGAGGTCGACCTCGCCGCCACCTTGCCGGTGGGCTGCGGGGCGGCCTCGCGCGGGGTGGCGAGGCTCGACCCTCGCCGGATCCGGCGAAGGGCGAGCCTCGCCCACCCCGCGCGAGGCCGCCGTTGAGGCTTGGGCGGCGAGGCTCGCCCTCGTCGGATCCGGCGAGGGTCGAGCCTCGCCCATGGCCGCAAGGGCGAGCCCCGCCAGCTTGCCGGATCTGGCGAGTGAGGGGGTTCGAGTAGGGGGAGAGAGTCGGAGGGGGTAGGCTGCCGGCCATCGCACCCGAGCCGCGGCCGTTAGTCTACGGCCGCGCTTGGTTTCAAGCACCGAAGCTCCGGTGGGCCTCGGTCCTTTTTTGTGCCTTGCGTTGGTCGGACCAGGCCGGAGCTCGCAGTCTTCAAGGATTCGGTTTGAGATTTGAGGGCGTTCGATCTAGGCGGGACCTGAGAGAGAGAGAGAGAGAGAGAGAGAGAGAGAGAGAGAGAGAGAAAGAAAGAGAGAGAGAGTCCTCTCCCGGCCAAACCGAGGAAACCCTGGCCACGTGAGACCACCGCCGCAATGCTGCCGCCCGATGCCGTCCACCGCTGCTCGCCGACCCGCCGCCATATCTGGCGAGCTGCCGCGGCTCGCCCTCGCTGCCCAGGCCTCGAGGGCGGCCACTAGCGAGGTGGCCGACGAGGTCAATCTCGACCTCGCCGGCCATTGCCTCTGGCCGGTCGGCGAGGTCCGGCGACCGGCTAAAGGAAGAAGAGCAGAATAAAAATAAAAATAAAAAATTTAAAAATATTAAAATATTATTAAAAGTTGTCCACGTCAGCCCTGGCTCGGCGTCCGTCGGCAAAATCCGGCCAAATTGGCCGAAAGGATTGAATTGGCACAACTTAAAAGGTTTAGGACTAAATCGGCACCAAAAAAAGGTTTAAGACTAAATCGGCACAATGACAAAAGGTTTATGACTTTTTTGGCACTTTTCCCCAAGGAAAACTATAACCGAAATCCTTTTTATTTGGCATTACCTTTGAACCACATGCAGCTAAAGGACCTTTTATTAAGATCAACGTAGTTTGTATGTAAACCTAAAGCAATCACATGATAAACCAAGAAGTCTCCAGGACCAATTGTTAAGAGCAGTATCAGAAAACATATCTTGGGGTCGCCCTAAAGCGCTCATGGTATCATTATGAATATACAAACCAAAACTGTGAAAGCCTAGAAATATACATACCCAGTTGAGATGTGATATGATTGCATCACGATGCCTAAGGACACGATCTAATAGATCGTTGTATCGAGTAGTTGGATCATAATCTCTTACCATAAAAATAGCTGCATGCGCGGCAGCACCAACTATGAGAAACCCGCCACCCTTTCTTTGCTATAGTTGATAATAATCATTTTTTGGGCAATGCATATGTAGAAAGCTTGTCTTTTTTCTAGTAATATTTTTG
This sequence comes from Eucalyptus brandiana, assembly GCA_014182725.1. Taxonomy (NCBI): domain Eukaryota; kingdom Viridiplantae; phylum Streptophyta; class Magnoliopsida; order Myrtales; family Myrtaceae; genus Eucalyptus; species Eucalyptus brandiana. The sequence continues at coordinate 57,347,973 of CM024675.1, forward strand.
AGTATTTACTAGCGGATTTACCAATTAAGTCTATCTGGCTAATATGAATAAAAAATCATTGACATAAATATGGGCTTCCTAAGCAGCATGGCTAGCATTCACGTAAACAATTTTTAATTTTTTTGAATTTTCTAATACTTTTCTTTTCTTTTCTTTCTTTTCGTTTGTTTCTTTTTGGTTCAAAGGGCCCTTAGCCACTGGTTGAGGGTTGGTGACCTTTGCTGAACATTGACCGAGGGTCAGCAACCCCTGTTGACCCTTGGGCGGGGGCCCCCACACCTTAGCATGCCCTCGCTATGGCTGACAAGGGCCTAAGCGAGAATCGTCATACACTTGTCTCGTAATATTTGGCAAGGGCTCATAAGCGCTCATTGGCTGCAGTGATGGCTTCGTGGCCCTCACCTAGGGGCCGGCAAGGGTTGTCGACCCTCGACAAGTGGCTAGTGAAGGTTGCTAGCCCCGTTAGCCCTTTGAACCAGAAAAAGGGAAAAGAAAAAGAAAAAGAAATAGAAAAAGAAAGAAAAGGAAATGAAAATAAAAAAAAATTGAAAGGTCATTAAAATTTGCCCATGTCAAAGAGCTGATTGAATTGTCATGTCTGCTATTTCCAGCCAAAATTACTCAAATAGATTTAATTTGCAAAACTTGAAAAGGTTTATGACTCAATTAGCAAAAAAAAAAAAAAAAAATTCAAGCTGAATTGGTAAAATTGCAACATGTTCAAGATTTTTTGAACAATTTTCCCCCTTTTTGACAATTTTTCCCATGATTTGCTAATCCCTGCAAGATAATTGACAAGTAACTTAAATGTAAATGATAAAGAGAACTTATTCTTATGTGGTTGCACTTGTTGATTAATATTTTAAGTGTTAATGGAGTTTAGGGTGTGTTTGTTTCACAAAAAATTTAAGATCTAGAAAACATTTTTCGAAAAATGATCGTTTGTATTGCTTATAAAAATGAATGAATAAATAAATAATTTCATTATCCACAAAAATAATTAATCATAAATCGTTATCGACAATGAAAATATTTATCGTTGACTAATTTTTAAGCGATATAATCAATCTTTTTTTTTTTTTTTTTTCAAATCTTAAGTTTTTGACAAATTAATATTCAAATTAATAGCATTTTCCTTTTCATTTTGTTCTTGGTTGTTATCTTTTTTTTTAAAAATAAAATTCCAATGTCTTCTCACAACTCTTGCGATCAATGTTTAGGATGTTTTAGTTTGAGTGAAAGAATTTTTTTCTACTCATTAGTTTTCAAGACTCTCACTTATCTGATTTACTGAAAATAATCGGTCAATGGAAAGATATTTATGGTCAAAGAAATATGCATGTTTAAAGTTAGGAAAATAAAGTCTCTAATATGAAAAAGTGAAAAATATTTTTCTAAAAAATAGTTAGCATTTTCTTTATTATGAAGTAATCCTCAAAACATACACACCCTTTCAAGTTTGCATATTTCCATGTGTGCATATTTAAAAAAAGGCCCAAGCTCCTCTAATGCCTTCTCTTGTAAGATAACATATGATAGAATATTACTAATTAAAAGAGATAAATGTTTATCCAAACTCCAAAGAAAAGTACAGAAAAATTGGGGAAGCGATTGATTGAAATCCTAAAGGAGTTGTTACACAAAGTGGAATTCACTTGATAGGTCCAACCAGATAGAAAAAATTGCATACCAATTACAAACAAATCACAATGGAGAGACTGGCTTTCCCTTATATTACTTTGGATCGAATTATAGATTCATTCGAGCACACGAAGTTGGCGCAATATGTCTCAAAAAGGAGGGACGTATAACATGCCGTATAGATGCGTGATTTTGCTAAATCTCACACATGTATGAAGTACAAAGATGATTCCTGTCATTACCCGTAACGCGAAATGGCGAAGCTAATGAAGACTCTTCTCTTGATTCAATCCTTTTAACTGGGAAACAACTCAAGTGCTCACCCATAGACGAAGCTTTACTGTTCAGGTTTAAGAAAACTTCCTTAGCACCATCAATCATTCCCTCGAACCTCTAGTCTTCAACTTACCGAGCTAGCCAACGAAAATTAGACAAATCACTGAAATGGGTGCCAAAAATGAATAGCGAGATACGAGTAATCCGAAAGTCAATGGAAAATCCACCTTCTCAGCATTGAACCAAATCATATATTTCCTACCAACTACCAAGCAAAAAGTACATTGAAAAACTATGTTACTTTACCAAGCAAACCCTTAATCGTGCAAAGGCCGAATCATCTATACTTGATAAAGAAATTCGAGTTGCAGATCCATGGGGCCATATTGGGGAGGTTCCATCTCCGTGTATCCTTTATTGCATACGTTTCCAATCCTCTTTCTTAGCGATAGACCCCCATACTTCCTCATTTTTCTCTTTTAGTATAGTACTTCATAGCTAGGTCCAAAAAGGATCAGCGGTACCTATCAACCCCCGCTTATATAATAAAACATAAAGCTTAAATGTTAGTTTCAGTGTACTGATCTACTCCAGATACATTATTATTTTGTGCTTCAAGCCTAGCCTCGAATGACTATAAATAAACAATGTCATATGCCAGGCAATTAATAACCTAACCTTCTAGGGAAAGTGCAAAACCAGCAAGAAAATGGGTGCTATAGAAAGCCTTTATCCGTACGTAGGGGAAAGCTTCAACCACCGTTATGAATAATGTCAAAATTAAAACCCACATAGAGGCCCTATCCTTCCCCACAATCCACATACACACTGGAATCCACCAAGCAATTCATGCCAACATTTATATAAACTATGCTGCAAAATGAAGGCCAAGCACCATTAATCAAGGGTACCCTTTCTTCTCTTGAATAAAAATGAATTAAGGGGACTTAAACGGTGCCAAAGAGAGAAGACCCGATACGGGAAAAACATGAGAACGCCTCGATTAGGTTTTCTCTGCTGAGTAGTAGATTAAAAGCCCGTCAACGAAAGATTATCTAGCGCTGAGAGGTCTACTTTCTACAGCTATGAAAGTAAGGGTACGTACGAAACATGAAGCTTCTTTTTACATCATTATGTCTTTTTTCTTTTGACCTGGAAACCGCCAAAAACGAAGCAAGAACAATGGCGTTGCTTAGTCCACCGATACCTATGACTTTGAGCAAAGTATACAGATGAATCTGTCGCCCATAGTTATAGCGATTCTTCAAATTCAAGGCATGCCACCACTTGTCCACCTGTCAGATTTTCTTTCTACTGTTCGCTGATATTAATGCCAAAATGGCAAAAAGAAAGTTTTTAAGAGGCGGAAAACCAACCCCACTTCCTGGGTCCGACCTCGTGCGCTCCGTCTCTTCTTCTGATCGATTCTTCTTCTTCGACCAATGACCTTGTACTAATCGATTTGTTCCTTTCCTATGGGTCTTTATTAGTTTCGTTCATTTTTCCCTTTCTGATTTTATTTTTCTGTAATCTTGATCCATGTTTGCCAATTGATGTGTTCTCAGATATTGTTGCTCCAAGGCACGCCAGTGCTCATTCTTGGCGTGAAAGTGGAGGAACTCGAGAAGTTTTTTTTTTTTTTTTCGCGTCTCTTTTTTATTTTTTTGGGTAAAGTTTTTTCGCCACTCTTTTTGATGTAGGAGTGTGGAAGAAAGAAAAGCTCATATATGCTCTCGATGAAAAGCAAAGAAAGAAGATCCTAGAATGCATCGATCCATCGTAGACCCTAAATTTCCTCGCAGAATGATTTCCCACTATCAGCAAAACAAAAACCCTTAAAAGAAACCCCCTTCGTAATTTTCGCAAGAACTGTTAGTTTTTCCAAGTAAGAAAGGGAACTTTCAGCTCGATGCATATATCTGATGAACATTTTTCAATAAAAGATTCAAATACTTGAACATCTTGAAACTAAAAAATGCATGCATCCCTCAGATCTTTCAATACCCCAGCACTCAAACAGGAAAGATATTGAAAGAAAAGCTCTAAACAAATTGATAATTCTAGAATATTTTGTCTCTGTCATGACTGATTACTACATACCGACATGCATTTACAGTACGATCTTACCATACCAAAATTTCACCATCTAATTAAACAAACCTTACACCAAAACTCGATCGCTGCTGTGGTCGTCATCGTCATTGTCTCGAGCTCAAGCTGTTGCCAACGGAACGTTCAGATCTCGGGCCGGCGAGAAGGCGAGCATAATGAGGAGGGACATGATCAGGACTGGCACGAAGAGGAGCATCAGTGGCGGTGGGGGCAGCGGTGGCAACACCAGCGGAAGCACCAGCAGCAGAAGAGTGAACAAGGCCAGGATGATCATCATCGACCTCATTAACATGTGCCCCGCTGCATGAAGCTATATCTTATAACCTCTGGTGATGGGTATGAAGCAACTATCGATAATCACTCGATCATCACTGGTTGTAGATCTCTCCTCCTGGATATAAGATCATCATGTTACGCCGCATGGTCCAACCGTTGCTGCGTTCACATCGAAGCCTCCCCTAAGACCCTCTGGAAACTCTACCAGAAAGAGAGAGGGAGGGAGAGAGGGTGCGTGTGTGGTCAGTCAATAAAGGAGATTGAAAAGTTCTTGAAGAGAGTTTTATATATAAACGCACACAGCCTAGCAGGAGAGAACAAATATGATAAGAAGAGAGAATTCTGTCTGCTTTTTAATTTTTTTTTCTCCAGAAAAGGCATGTGACCCGGTTCGAATCAGGGTCGGACCAAAGGAAACTTTGATGATTATAATAAATTCAAATTTTAGCTAAAGGAATGTACAAATTAATGGAAGGAAGATGATCACAGTAGATGAAAAACGTGGCTGCATCATAATCTTTATTTCATCCGGTTGTGTGATAAATGTCATCTTTATGAAAGGGGGGAAAATTGTGGAAAAATTTAAAAAGGAGAGAGAAATGAGGGAGGGCCAGTGAAAGGGACAGCTCGGCGGGGATGGGAACAGAGGAAAGGGGGGATGAACGGGAAGGGCAAGAGTGGAAACATCTAATGACTAGGTCTTATTACAAGAAACTAACACTGGACTGGCCATTGTCGACGCCAGTCGTCTTCGACGGATACAATCCTCCATGATTTTTTATGTTGGTGTCTCGGTTCACTCAACCCTAACGTATATATACACAACGCAACGCCCCACACCACACATCATAGGGCAGGAGAAGAGAGAGAGAGGGCAATGGGCCAATCGTCGATATCACCATTGATTGCTCTCTCATTAAATGTCGATGCTGATCCGGGGGCTTTGCGGGCTCCCCCCTTTCGATCGGGCGTCGTCATGGTCTTGCCCGTTTCGGGAAGCTTCGAAAGCATCCCCACCACCACTCTCCTCCCATTTTTGTTTCCTTGACGTCTAAGTCTCTCGACTGTTCGGTTGGGATTGAGTGGTGAAAAGATTTCTCGTGTCAACATGAGTGGGGAGTTTCCCCGGGCTCGGTTCCTAGTCAATCATGTAAGCTCTTGGAGCCATACAATAAGGAAGAAATGCATCACGACTTTCGTAGTCCCTACGTATAAATGGCCAACCTAACAAAGAGGGTGTTGTTTTTCCTTGATGTGAAACCAAAACTTATCCATGATCTACGCTTAAAACATGATCTGCACTCGGCCTCTTCAGTATACGACTCTTGCCTTTTTCCTCGGCTAATACACTACTTCCCTCCGAGCTTCAGCCTTTTTGGTTCTTACGAGACTCCTTGTCGTCGAACGTCATGGTCGCAAAGAACGACCGTACGTGGTTCCTGAATGTCCAAGGCCCTCGATCGACAACAATAAAGCCCTTGATTTTGTGAAGTCGTTCTGATTTGGAAAGAAAATATACATGAATCTACGACAGTTCATGATAGCTCAACAACAATACAACCGGAAACGGAACCAATTGGCAATTACCTTGGAAGAATTATGTCCGAAAAGGAAATTCAAGCCTCGAAGTCTAAAGAGGAACCCCTATAACCCGAGAAGAGAGCGTCTATAACCAGAGAAGAGAGCGTTTAACAAGTGGTGGGCCATGCAGATTTCTTCGTCCTTCCTTCTCGACTCCCTTGACAAGGTGCAAGGCGACTGAGTACGGGCTTTCGCTTGCGCATTTTACCCTTCTTAATCTACCATATTCTCGACCAGGAAATGGCGTAGGGCCAATATTATAACAAACAAGTCATTTTCAGATGACTTAACGCGTGAGGAAGTTACCTAACAACAGGAAAGTGTGCGCAGATGCATGGAACCTTGCATGCATCGAATTCCATTAACTTATAATACATAGTCGATCCTCCAACTATTCTGGTCTTATTAATATTGGAAAGTTAAGGAGGTTTCACAGTAATTATCAAGATGCCCACATCGCCAAACTGATTGGAATTGATTGGGGAGAAAACTATTTCCATCAGTCATTCCAAGCTCAACTTTGTTTTGGCCTATCTTGTCCCGCACTAATTGGTCGGCTGGAGCTCAAGTTGGGAATGGGAACCTGTTATACCGGCCTTTTGTTTTTTGCAATGATGCTGAAGATAACGATGTCTTTCGGACATTGGGAGACGGGTTAGGTAAAAAAGATTGAGATGGTTCATTGAATGCTCCGAATGTTTCCACATGGAAAAGCTGATGATTATCTAGTCAATTAAGAGATCATAATATGGCGGAAAGCCTAAAGTCGATATTTTTTTGCGGAAAATTCAAGGGCTGAAATCATTGCCTCAGCGCTCGGGCCCCGATCTCTTGAGGCTGGGCCTAAGACCACGACACCCTCATTCGAGTCTCAAGCAACTGGGCTCGGGACACTAGTGCTCATGTTTGAGCCCCCAATGGCCATGCATGAGTCTTCGGTACCCATACCTAGAAACTTGGAGTTTGAGACCGACTACCTGGCTCCAACACCCAAGACCCTTGAGGTTAAGCTTGAGTCTCCAACACCCAAGCCCCTCAGGTTAGGATTGGAACCCCAACGCCCGTGCTTAGGTCTTCGCCACACTGGGCTCTAGATTTGGGCTCTCGTGTTCTCTGTATCCTGACCCCAAAGCCCCAATGCTCGTGTCTAGGTCCCTAGTGCCTAAGCCTAAAACCCCAATGGCCACACTCAGGACCTGCAGCTAATTCTGTGATGCCAGAACATGGGACCTGGATGTATTTGAGACTTTTTCCTCAAAAATGTGTTTGATAACAAATATTAGACAATGGTCTCCATAATATTTGTAAAATATAGTCAAATATCGAAACGTGAAAATGGTTGTCCTTCAAAATAAGTTCATTTGAACAAATTTCCAGCAAATTCCATTTTCTGTGAAATAAACCAAGCTTTAATCAACAAAAATGAAGATTGGATGCGAGTATTTTGGTTGAAAGTGATATGCTGATTATCTTTGGTTGAATAGTATTATGACTTGTGCAAGCACGGGCTTGTTTCAAAAACCATGAATGTTGATCCAACATTGATTTCATGCATTGAAGATCATTTCAATAAATTTTGGTGAATTACAAAAAACAGAATGATTATACATGTAAAAGAATTACTTTTCTCAAATAAGGATGAAAGATTTCTACCATAGTTGATCTATCAAACATTTGCTTACGTCAAATTTACAGTATGCTGTATACTTTCTAACTCTTGAGGTGTTAATGGAAAATATTCACCAATGTGTATGTGTGTGTTTATACATATGATTATTGGCTTAAAATTTGGTTGGATTTATTAGTGTAAACTATTTTTGGTTGATTTTTGCTAGGACTAATAAACATATTAATCGTTCAAAAGTAGCTTTACACTATGCCTTAGAAATTTGTATTTATATTGAGGGGAAATCAAGAGAGATTCTAGCAAGAGAGATTCTAGTTTGACTACAAATGGACATGCAAGCATTTACAAATATTATCACATAGAGCTATGTTATCCTGATCGAAGACTATTGAAGTGACAAATTTCTGGAATTTAAAAGGCGTATGGGACAAAGAAATTGTTGAAGTCGCCATTTTGTTTATTATCTAGACATAGTTAGAGGAATCTGCCTGATCTCTGTTATGGGATTAGTGGTTTTAAGTGAGATATAACATGTACAGGAAATTGTTTCCTACACGAATATATCGAAACCCTAACAAGACCCGCTCTCTCTCTCTCTCTCTCCGATTCCAGAACCGCCACAGCTCAATTGCGGCCGCCATTCCTCCGCCGAGGGCCTCCTCAACACCCCTTCCCCATCTCTTTCTCTGCAAGAACCGTAAGTTGTCCGAGGCACTGACCAAACCCAGGATGCTTAGCTTGGCGCGGATCTAGACTCGACCTCCTCCACCATCTGCTGCTGCAGGAGCTTGACTGGTACGACGCCATTGGCGATGGCGCCTGCGTCAACGAAGAGGAGAAAGAAACCGCTGCTGTTGGCGGATGTAACCTGTTGGAAGCGTCACTGGAGAGAACTGTTCAACGCCGACGGGCGACGAGAGTGACTCGTATAGCAGTCGGGGGAAGAGAGAGAGAGAGAAAGAGAGAGAGAGAGAGCTGGGGCTGATGGTGATGGGTGTTAGGTTCTTTGGGTGCTTACTTTAGACATAGAATTACATACAGCTGACCTCCTAATGTGTAATGACCAATTAAACCAAAGGATTTGATTGGAGAAATGCATGGAATTAATATTTATTTATGTTTTGCATGGACATCAAGAGAATTATCGTATTAGTATAATGAATGAAGTTCATAGGGAATTCGAACAAAAAAAAGTCAATAGGAAAAATTATCCAAAAAATTATAAACATATTGTGCTTTTACTAATTCTTTCCTAAATATTTCAATTTTGATAGTTGAGTTATAAATTTTTCACCTTTTACTAATTGAATCTATTGGGCCAATTTTGGCTAGAATTCATTGACGTAAACGCCAGACCATCTATGTGAATAATTTTTAATAGTATTTTAATAGTATTTTAATATTTTAATATTCATTTTCTATTTTGTCTTCATCAACCACTAGTAAAGAAAAATAAAAGTTAAGAAGGAAAAAAAAAAAGAAAAATATTAATAAAAATTTGAAAATATTAAAATTCTATTAAAAATTATTCATGTTAGCATCGATTGTGCCACATAGAATGATTAGTGTCCATGTTAACGAATTCCAATCAAAATTAATCCAATGAACTCAACTAGCAAAAGTAAAAATGTTTATAACTCAATTACCAAAATTGAAAAATTTTGAATTGAATTGACAAAAGTGTAATATATTAAGAATTTTTTGGACAAATTTTCCGAAGTTCATAGGGTAAACTCTTCATGTCACTTCGCTTTGTCGATTGTTATAGGCAAATGCAAGGATAAAAAGCTACTTAAAAATCTCATCATAATTAGGGTTGGAATTTGTGTTTTCGCATCATAATTAATGTTGGGAAAATTTTCAAAAAAGGGCCTAAAGTGCCATAGTTTTCTCAAATAAGAGCTTAAAGTATATATTATTTCAAATAAGGGTTTGAAGTGATCAAACTATTTCAAATAAGGACATGGAGTGGCTTAATTGTCACAAATAAGGGCCTTTAGCTGACGATAACTTTTCTAGCCATTGGAGAAGGGGTATTTTGGTCAAAAAATTATCACAATATTTTTAAATGTTTTTGATTTTTTATACTTTTTTTTTTTTTTGATTTTTCTTTTCTTTTCTTTTTTTCCTCTTCCCTTCCCCTGACATGGTTGTTGATGGCTGGCGGCGGTCGCCCTCGCTTGGGTCGAATGAGGGCAGCCCTTGCCAACGTCGAGCAAGGGCGTCCCTTTTCCGACCTCGACAAGGGCACCCCTCACCCAACTTAGGGAAGGACGCCCTTGCTCGACACTGCCAAGGGCTGCCCTCGCTCGTCCAGGCAAGGGCCACCCTCACCCTCACCAGTCCAGTGAGCCCTCTTCCGCAAGCCCTCGCCTCTGGTTGGCTGGGGTTGTCGGCCCTCCCCCAGGCATCGGCGACCTCGTCAGCCATCACCGCCACCCCATCGACGATGGGGCAACGGCCATAGGTAGAAGCGAGCCTCCCACCTATGTTTATTTCTTTTTATTTTTAGTTTTTAGTTTTTTCATTTAAAAAAATAATTTAAAAAAAATTAAAAGAAAAAGAGACAAAATTGCCATTTACATTTGGTGAGTTTAGGCCATTCTTTGAAATTGATATATAAATTTCAGACCCTTATGTGAAAAAATAAGGACATCAGATTCTTATTTGAAACAATCTCCATTTTGGGCTCTTATTTGAAAAAAAATGATGCACTTTAAACCCTTATTTGGAATTTTTCCTTAATGTTATGGAATTTGTGTCTAAACCTCAACACGACAACTTTATTAATTGTGTCTTGTTCTTGAAACCCACACACGATACTTTTATTAAATGGGACATGACACTTTTTATATATTCACAATTTAATCTATTATAGAAAAATGTGCTTCATATCACATTGATATATATATATATATATATATATATATATATATATATATATATATATATAATATGTTGGCATATTTAATTCAATGTGTCTAAGACTATCATGTATAATTGGGCTACAAGGGTGAAATCGTGAACGCGCGCTTATTTTTTCCATATAAATAGATTAATCCATTTGCAACATTAACATACTTAAACTTGTTAGAATTCATCCCACTATCACAAGAAAATAGAGAGTAAAAGTGAGAAAAAGAAATCAAAACACAAGATTCTATCCCGATTGATCTGCAAAGTAGGGCTCTATCCAGTAGGGAATTTTACTTAATTAATACATCTCACTTCTCTATTACATCCATCAATTATAAGAGAAAAATATCATATAAACCCAATAACTATTTATGGGCCCATGCCCAACCTACCATTAAAATATGGGCTCAAACTATAAAATCCCTTTCGCGGCTTAGGGGTATTGTCCCCACAATACCCACCTTGAAGTAGGATCCTCGGGCCATTTTGTTAGTAGGAAGTATGAATTATTCTGTAACAAAACTCACTTCGAATTTGCCTAACACCTTGTATATGTAGATCGACGTTAAAAATGTCCAAGCAACAAGCACACAAAATAATGATAATGGTCCAAAAAGTCTTAAACTTAGTGTACGATAGTTAATTTATTCTTAAACTTTTCAATTTTATCGATTTAGTCTTAAAATATAGTCCGCCAACTAAGGATTATATTGGCAAATCGTCAAAAGGCCTAAATTGTTATAATAGAAAATTTTAATATTTTTTTGACAATTTTCTCCAAAATTGGGGGACTGATAAGTGGCATTTCTTCAGGTACTCATTTGTAACATGTCCCTACAAACAGAGAGCGTTACTTTCAAGTCTTGAAGACGTCGATTGTTACTTTTAGAACTGCCTACAACCAGGACCCCATCAACAGAGTAATCGTCCTTTCATGCATGCATCCATTTTCACTGCTGTTTTAGAACGCAACAAATTGTTTTACTGTAAAAATAAAATAAAATAAAGATTCGTGATTAGATTAACCTGGTATAATCGCCGAGCAAAATGCTTGTTCCCCGATCATGGAGTTTGATTTAACAGCTTCACCCCCGGGTTCATTGCATGTCTCAGAAATCTCTCCTGGCCCCCACAAGCATAAATACTATAATATAAATGAGAAACGACCTAAGTTTTTAAGTTTGGAATCATCCTCTCAAATCCAGAACTCCGAGGTTGAGGTGTCTGACGTACGAAGAGGGAATGATTCTCCCCGAAACCCATCGCTATCGGTGCCAAGTTGATCGATTTCTTAATGACCCAAATCTGTCTTTAATCAACCTGAATCATTTAATATTTCTCTTGTATTGATTTCCATTTAATTTGTGGGTGCTGGCTAAGGAGTACTTGCGGGGTTAAGACTTTCGGCTTTCTATCCGACCACACTTTCTTCACAGCTTGCTATTCTTATTATAACCTTAATGACGGCCTACATGTATATATAAAGGCCACTTGAGAATATATTAAGCAACATATAAGCATTTGACTTTATTTGAATGTGTCAGTCACTCTTAGGGCAGACTTTTGCTGGCTGTGGCTTTTCTTTTTCAAAATGGTATAGAGTATATATTAATTTTTTACTCTCTTCACAATTAGTTTTGCATTTCCAGTAGGCCTTAAAACCATGAACTTTGCTATTGGGAGAAAACCTTGGGTACTCTTCGAACACATGCCCTACCTATCAGACTTGGTTAATGTTTGCGATGGCTGAAGAGCCTAGAGGGCTTGGGAGAGATGGCAATCAATGAGCTAAAAATTAAGGGTGCCAATTCATGTTCGCATGTCTTATGTCAATCGACATAGAGATATGTACTACAAAACTAATTGATTCGCTCATGACACAATCAAATAATTCTGTCAACCTACATCACATGAACATGACTTGAAAATTAAAAGGTTGACACAACAAGATTTGTATAATTTGGTGAAAAGCAGGTCAGAGAGTCAACCCAATTAGATGATCCGCATAACATTAAATCAACTCGCTGACAAAAACCTGATACAAAATATGCTAAAGTTTTCATAAAACACATGAACAAATTGCAATTACTTGTTGGTAATCAATGAAATATCATCACTTTAAGATCTTAATAGCGAATAACATGGAGAAATAATCTTATAACTAATTGTATCTAAACTGGTCCCGTACAAGTCATATCCACAATAACCCGTTGTTAAACGGCTGATCAATTTCTTCTGTGTTGCGTTGGACACAAACATGACACGATTACTTATCACGCCTCACGGATTGACACGAAATTGACCCAAATACCCAAACCCACTAATTTATTATCACATTTGAGTCACGTAATTGTACTGTGTCAAAAACTGTCATTACTAATAGTCTTCCTGTTAGGTGAGAATTTGTTGATTATGGCTCGAAGGGTTGCCGTTGAATTCAGAGTAGCGCAAGTTTGTGATCATCGGGACAATCGAAATGTTAGCAGCGGCATGCAGACAATGGTGGAAGAGAGGCGCGAGGAAACAGCTTGCCTGGCTCCTAGATGAAGCAGGACGCCAAGAGGGTACCCGGTCCCTCGACGCTGTCCTAATTCAACAATTCTATTTTATATAGAATTTGCAAAAACCCTAAAGGGTTGAGCCGTCATTCATGAAAGTGGACATCATGAGAAAACTCCTCTCTTATGACTGATTCTTATGGGTATGGCTGTTATTTAGGATTGGGCAACGCTTATTCACAAGCGCTTCAGTTGATTGTATCTCCGTTTTGCTGATTATAGTGGAATCATCCCTTCGATCTCTCCTCGTTGAACCGGCAGCATGGCTTCAAACCACATACATCCCCTGTGATCAGAGAAGGTCTTAACCCCACACATAAATCATCTCATCAAATCAAATTGTTAATATTCAACAACAGATGGTCACTTCATAAGATTACGATTCCCTGAATTATTGTCAAAACCTGCGATCACACCGGTGCCAATAATAAACCTCCTTTTCTCTCTCGCATACATGCCGACGCAAATGTCAAATTTTTTGTCTTTTGTGCCGGATTCATTGCATGTCTTCTTTTCTCTATGAGTTTTTGACTCCTACCAGTCCCACGTAAAGCCGTTTGTAATCGAGCGCTAGTTCACAGAGAATGATTCTCCTCGGCTTGCGCAGCATCTCAGGATCAACTTGTTGCGGGGTTACCTAATCCGACCCTAAGCCCTAGACCATGCCCTCGTTTTTGCTGAGCTTTTTGTCCATGGCGGGTTTTATAATCTAATCTGCCGAACGCAACTTTCAGTCTCCTACCGGCTGACCCCGTGGCAACTAGCTCAACTAGTACTATGTTAAATTATTTGCCGCTCAAACCCGTACGGGTGGCCAACCTCAAATGAGAAAAAAACTAACATGGGGGAACCCACATGCTGTACCTAAATTCAATAATTCCATGATACCAATGGCGGTAGCAAAGTACATTGCACTTGCTTGTTTCTTTGTATCAAGAAAGCAAAAGGTGATCAGAGTTATCCAGATAACAATTAATAATGATGCTGGAAGCTAAAATATATAGGCGAAAGGCATTGTCCGTACAAGGGATATAAATTATTGATCCATCTATCAGAAGATTCAACCATATATAAATAGGCAGGTGGGTCCTTATTCTGCAAGAGTTCGAAATAAGGATGCTTATGAATGAAGATAATAAATTGAAAATGGATCCTCATGGATGTCTCAAGAACAATACATTTGATTATGATGTATATATATCTAGTCCAAGTTCTTTGTGGCATTCAATTTCTCTTACAATCTTAAAGTAATAGTCTCTATTGGTTTCGATAGATTGTGAAAAAAATAGTGCAACTGGGAGCTAGAACTGGTGAGGAATGAACCCTTTGTCGAGCTGTAGTTTCTACGGAGTTTTATTTGTATCAAGAGGGATTTGATTTTGAAAATTTTCGTGTGATATAACATATAATTGATGAGGTCGCAGCATGACATATTTTGCTTTTGTCAAGGGAAGCATGTAATAAAAATGGGCCGGGCCATTAAAGGCCTTCCTCAAATCGGCCGGCCGTAAAAGGCCCATTTAATCAAACATCAATTGATCTATCCCTTTTGGGTTGAATTCTGTGGTCCAGCACACCTAAATCTTGCGAACGGTCCAATGCAGAATCTCAGCCATAGAATGAAAGGGGGTTTCGATTTTGACCGCCCGATCATTTACGAAAATGGAGACTAGTCGATCGGTTGTTGGTAGTAATTGACTCGCCATTTCATTAAGGTAAGTTGCTGACAACACGGTTATCAACTTCATGATCGACAACAATTAGGACATACTAAGACTCATGACACTAATAGGTTCCTTCGATTTAGGAATCAAGATATTGATGTATGTTTATTCATGATAGGAAATAAAAATGGGTACAAAATAAAACAAGATAGTTTACAATTTCTCATAGCTTTTAAATTTGCGAGAGCTCCAAAGAAATAAATTTCGATATATACATATACCATATAATACGTATAAAAGTTATGCCTCCCTAATGTTTGCAAATCTATCTCATTACACTAATGTAAAGTTTTTTTGTTAGGGATTGTGTGATGCATGTCTTCCTACATGAGGTGCTTGATGCCATAAATAAAGATGTGTTGTCAAATTGGATGTCTTAATTTAATGATGGATCAGAGTTGCAGTTTAGTATTTTTTTGCTTCCACTGTCCATTCTTATGGTGCTTAGGATAAGAAAGATTCCTTGTTCATGGTGTTTCTGGACATGCTTAATTGATATTTTCTTGGCTAGGTTTTCTCAGGGGTCATGATAGAGGCAGAAAATATTTACACATATGACACATTTATTGGCCGCTGTAAAGTTCGTGGAATATTATATATATCATATACTCTTGCGGTACACTATTTTTTCGGTATTCTGAAATTCATTGTAGATGTTGATCTTACTATTTCTCTAGGTCTTAATATAGTACACCGAATAATTGTGAGGTGTTTCGGAAATAGAAAAAAGTATCAAAAAAGTCTTAAACCTATTGCACTATTACAAGTTCAGTCATAAACATTTCAATTCTTTCAATTTAATTATAAATATTTTTACATTGATACCAATTCATCCGTCCGATCAATTTAAACTGGAATTGTTAACATGTACGCCAATGTTGACGTGGACATTTTAAAATAATTTTTCAATTTAGTATTTATTTAATTTATTTAATTTTTTTTCCCTTTGTTTCCCTTTTCTTTTTCTTTGGATTGTGGATGATATAGCCACGAACGAGGGCCAACGAGGCCGTGGCGGCCCTTGCAAGCCACGGGCAAGGGTTGCCCTCACCAGCCCTTGCCAATCCTCACCTATGGTGGATTGTTGACCATGGCTAATACCAACCACAGTCCAAAGAAAAAGAAAAAGGAAAATTAAAAAAAAAATTAAAAGGAAAGATAGTAAAAAAATTGAAAAATTATTAACAAATTATTTTAAAATGTCTATATCAGCCCCAACTATGCTTTGTAGGACAGCCAGTATTCAAGTCAGCAATTTCCAACCAAAATTGGCCGGATGAATTGAATTGATACAAATATAAAAAGCTTTAAGACTAAAGTGGTCCAATTGAAAAGTTTAAGACTAAATTAGTACAAATATAATAGATTTAGGACTTTTTTTTTTTTTTTGTACTTTTCCCTTCAGAAACATCATGGAGATTACTTTGTGAGTACCCCAATATATTCTCATAACTGAAGTTTGCTCAATGGCCCAGATCATGTATAACCAAAAGTTGACCATATAAATTATCAATTTATATATAACCTATTTCAATGTGTAAAGGAAATGTAGATGTGAAGGACTTTGCGTTATTATATAGAACAAAAAAAAAAAAAAAAAAAAAAAAAAAACGTTTATTTTACCTATGCAATTAGTGCTTTTTTTTTTTGTTGGTAAAACTCATCGTCGTCGTCATCATCATCATCATCATGGTTCTAGAATTATAGCTTCAAATTACTTAAACTGAAAAAGGAGTTGACTTCGTTTAAGCAATACACTGGCTAAAAGGACATTCCGTCAATAGCCTTTAAACAGTTATTTTTTTAAAAACTTACATATTCAAAAAAAGAAATGTGCAAAGACATTCTCAGATTATATACAGGATATTTACAAATACATAATCAGAACACCTAGTCAAAAGGCTACATTGATAATTTAAATACTAATGGAGGGACTATTACTGTATTACATTATGATCTGATTCTAATGTTGTCTCACGAATTTTACTTCCCTTCCCTTCTGATCATATAAGGCCAACAGTTTCTCTTTCAAAGCCTCACACTTCATGCCCCGACTTCTCTCAACCTTCACATTTCAAATGATCATCATTCAAACAACATGCCATTGATATATCTATATACCATATCAAGAAATTAAAATTGCAAGTCCAGTCACGACTAAAGAAACTAATAATAAACTTACTGAAGTACCTGAACGTGTAGATTGTAGAAGGTTGTTCTTGTCCCTCCAAACGACTCAAATGTGGAAGCGTTTATCAGAGGAAAGCCATGATGATCCAGGTTAAGCAAGATCTTAGAGAAGTCGTTAGTATTCTAGGTCATGACCTTTGTTGTGCATATTTGGATTTCAACATCACTCTCACTCAAACAATTTGTCGAAATAGATGGCATCGAATTGGAAAGTGCACCTTTTCCTTTGCTGATTTCTCGGTGAGTGCAGTCATCTCTTCCTTGGGTGGCATTAATTCTTGATAGAAGTTCTTCCTTCTCTTGTCTGCACTTGCTGTTGCAGTTCTGGTATGTATTTCAGCACTCAATATACTGTCGCCAGAATACTCAACTTTTCCTATGGAAAAGGATAAGATCTAACTCTGTTAATCTCTCTGGACCCAAAACTAAAGGATAACTGAGTATGTAGTGACTTGAAGCAGCTACAAATAAAAAGTGTAGAACATCAAGTTATACATTAAGGATTTAGAGAATAACACAAAAACTAGGGTTCATATGTGATCAACAACATTGTCTACTAGCTTCTACTCCTTAGTATTCTCTCCATCACTTTTCCTTATTTGGCAGAGTGTACCCAAGGAAAGGTAATAGAAGACTAGCTCTAACAACTTCCATGTAGATGAAGGACTTAAGGATTACCAGTAGATGGAAGCAGCGAACGGAGTGCAGAGTACAAACTGTTGATTTTCTTCCACCGATCGCGCTCACAGGCATTGTGGTTCAGCTTCTTGACCATCGTGGCTTCGCCATCCGTTGCCGCAGGTGGGATATTAAGATGATCAAGTACTACATCCGCATGAGGAGATGGTGATGAGAAGAAGGCAAAATGGAGAGGAGGTGGCGAAGAGAAAGGGTGGGCATCTCTGCGCATGTAGTTCTCTTGTTCATGGCTTGTTGAATCCTCGAAGGGCCAAAAACTAGGAGAACAAGACAACATTTGTATGACTATTTCTTTTTTTTCTTCTGAGGTTTCTGATATTTTCAGTTCCATAAGAAGTTGGGTGAACATGACTTGCCAATCATATTAACCCGATGCCTCGTTTGGATGGTCCGGGAACATCTAGAACACTAATGATCTTGAACTTGATAAGAACAGCATGACTAAACATGATTGATCAGGCTGCTGAGTCATAACATCAGTGACATCGATGACTGATATGGCATTACAAGATCGAAATCCCCTGAAATGGAAGGAGTAAAGTAGTTCCCTGGATGAACAGCATTACCCATCCGCAACTAGTGGAGATGATGCATAAAGAACAAGTGACCTTACGAAAGAAAGTTCCCCCAGTAGGTTTAATTGTCCAGGCACCAATGTTTCCTCTATCAACAACTGATTGTTTCCAATGTTCCCACTTACTTCATTCATAGATAGCTAATGTTTGGGTGAATACTAGAGACATAGGAACATGAGTGCAGCTACACCGAGAGCATCCTACACATGAAGTCGCACTTCTAATTGCAAGTCCATGATTCTTCTCCAAATACAATCTTATGTGGATTGCCGGAATGGAAGTATTACTCGTAAATCTTGCATTTTGACCAAAATAATATCCTAGTAAGTCATATTTGGATTGCCCAAAAAATTGTGACATCGGATGTGAATGGGATCAAGACAATGATCATAGCTTGTGGATGAAAGAAAATGTTCATGGAGATTAAGCGAGACGAATTAAGCTCAAATGACCTAAAAATTCCAATAGTTTTGCCTTTTTTTATCTGTCTATGCATTTTATATCACATCATTTTGTTGTATATGTTAGACACATTCTTGTGGCACTCAACAAACAATCGCATTGGTATATTTTTGAAAAGCATGACAATAGTAAAATTATATCAGCCTATTGAAAAAACTTTGTTCCACAAGTACCCAAAATCTTTTCCTTCACAACGGTCTCTCTCTCTTGACATCACGGTCCTTTATTTTTTTCTTCTTTTGTGGCCATCATTGTCATTTACTCTTTTTAGTACCCTATTTTGATGAGGGACGCCCCAACAAACAAAAGGTCTCCAATTATCAAACACGAAATGCTCCCCATCCATCCTTTGGCTGCATGATGTTCGATTCGGTCTTTCTGAGTGATGATAGCGATGGGATACATTAAGCCCACATTACAATAACAGAAAAAACATCTTTGATTGGACAGCTTTCTAAGGCTTTCTTTTCACTTGTGACAGTTACTTACAGGTATGTCCTTTTCTGGAGGGTTTATTATATTGGGATGCAAACGTTGTTCAGCACACGTGGGAAATCTTAATTGGTAATGATGAGAAACTTTTGAAATCCAGATCTCGACCACCTAGATCTAACAATCCCGGTCCCATTAGGATATCATTTCTATTTGTAATACATATGTCCATGTTTAAAACACTTGTATAAGTTTTAAAACCCATAAAACGCATGAATCAAGTCAGGTCAAACACACATGACTTATATTCTAACTTGACCGAATTTATATTATTAAAATACTTATATATTTAACCAAACATGAGAAAAATTATATCCAAATTGAGATAAAAGCACCAAGTGGATAAGCTCAAAAATCGAGTAAGGAGAAAAGAGAATGACAAAAGAGGAATCTTTGTAAATCATAAGTCCATTTGTGATCTATTAAACACCCATTCATATTATATTTAAATTAATTTATGATCATTTACGAAATATAACTAATTCATATTACAATTTATCCACCATAATAGGCTAAAGAATAACTCATTTTTTAAGGTCTAACATAGAAGCACCATTTTGGCTTGCCCAAAATAGCCATCAATTGACAAATGAGGATCATTAGTTGGAATTGTCAGGGGTTGGGCAATCTCCTGACAATTCAAGCATTAAAGGCCCTAGTGGCCAGTGAAAGACCCGACGTTGTTTTTTGATGGAAACGAAAAATCAAGACATGGTGATCCAGAATCTGAGGAGAAAGCTGAAGTTTTCAAGTAGTTTTGTGGTGAGTCTTATGGGTTTGGCCAGAGGGTTGGTGATTATTTGGAATAATCAGGAGGTGTCTTTAACTGTGGAGCATAATACTAGGCACTTTATCGACACGATTTGTAAAGATAATCAAAGTGCTACAACAATGAGACTCACCTGTCTTCATGCTCCCTCGACATATCACCAAAGGCAACAAGTATGGGCAGATGTAAGACAAATTAGTTCATCAAATACGCTACCATCGGTGTGTTTAGGTGATTTTAATGAGATATTATATCATTGGGAAAAGGCGGGCAAAAAGACAGCAGAGCCGTACAGGTTACATTCCTTCAAAGAATTTGTAAATGATTGCAGGCTTATGGACATCGAAAGTAAGGGTTGCTTTTATACATGGGTGAACAACAGAGATGGTGACGAAGCTATTCAGGAAAGACTCGATAGGGCCCTGTGCACAATTGATTGGAGATTAACTTACCCGAAGGCGGAAGCCTTTGCTTATCTTGCTTTGGCCTCAGATCATAGTCCTCTTCTTTTACTTACTGAACCTAACTCTTTAAGATGGAAGAAAACTTTCATCTTTGAAGCTTTCTAGCTTGAAGATAAGGCCCGTTGATCAGTTATCAGCAATGCTTGGGATTCATGATCGACACTAGCTCGATCTCTAACCAGCAAGCTTCGACATACTTCCTTTGCACTCGCCAAGTGGAGTAAATCAAATTTCAGCAATGGACAGCAACAAATCAACCTGTTACAACAATAGCTTCAGCATCATCTTAATCAACCGGGTCATGACTATGATAAGGCACCTGTAGCTAGCCTGAAAGAAGAAATTCAAAACATATGGTAGCGGGAGGAAACATATTGGGCTATGCGTTCGAGGATCCAATGGCTAAGGGGGGGGGGGAGACAAGAACACAAAATTCTTTCATGCGACGACAATACAACATAGACAACGCAATCGAATCGGCATGTTAAAAGACGAACATCTTGGCTGGATCCGCGACGCTACTCAGCTTAGAAACATAATGCAAACGTACTTCCAAAATCTCTATTGCTCGATCGGCTACCGAAATTATGAGCCTATTCTCACACAATGTTCCCAGGTAATCACAACAGAAATGAACACAAGTTTAACAGCAGTGGTATCTAGGGAGGAAGTAAAGCAAACTGTTTTCCAACTTGGAGCTACTAAAGCCCCGGGACTCGATGGCTTCAATGGGTTATTCTATCAAAACCACTGGGATATTATACAAGAAGATATATTCACATTAGTGCAGAACTTTTTCAATTCAGGAGTAATGCCCTCTAGCTTTAACAGAACTCTTATCACTCTTATCCCAAAGGTTCTGCACCCAAAAAGGTTAGAACAGTATAGACTCATTAGTCTCTGTAATTTCATATATAAAATTATTTCAAAAGTGTTGGCAAACCGACTAAAGTTGTGGCTACCAGGATTGATTTCAACATAACAGAGTGCTTATGTCACAGGTAGACAAATCCAAGACATTATTCTAGTTGTGCAGGAGGTTCTCCATCAATTAAAAATCAGAAAAAGAAGGAAACAATTTTAGGCAGTATTAAAATTGGACATGCAGAAAGCTTATGATCGGGTTGAGTGGGATTTTCTAGAGGCTTATCTTAAACAACTGGGGTTTCATGATCAATGGGTAAGGTGGGTGATGCAATGCGTTACCACGGCAACATTTAGCGTTAAGTTCAATGGCGAACCATTGCCATACTTTCGTCCTACAAGGGGTTTGAGACAGGGAGATCCACTATCTCCATATTTGTTCATCCTTTTAGCTAACCTCTTATCCACTCTCATGCACCAAGCTGTCAACTCAGGAACTCTTAGAGGAATTAAACTAAATAGGTATTGCCCTACTCTTTCTCATTTACTTTTTGCGGACGACACCATATTTTTCTTGAATGGAAGCACCCTAGAATGCCATAATCTAGCCAATATTTTACAGCAGTATTGTGTTGCAACGGGCCAAGCCGTAAATAGAAACAAATCTGGTCTCTTTTGTAGTGTCGCGACCTCTTTTTTCTGGCGCCTGCAATCGGGCACGAGCGCCTAAGGAGGCTAATGGCTCGGCCGAATTTATTAAGCCCGGACTCTCCCAAGTCCACCAATTCACAACTTTAATAGTTTAAGTTTTTAACCTATAAGTTAATTTTTAAAATGGAGTTGCCACTAATCAATTTGGGGTGGGTTGATTAGAAACCCAAGCAAAGTATCGGGAGAAATACTCACTTCTGTGCAACCAGAGAAATTGGGATCGGGGACTTGATTATACTAGTTAATCACTAATGCCCTTTCGGTACCTAATCTTGTTTAAACCTTGAGGTTTTTTGGATGCTTGATGGATTTTCCATGCAATTTGGGGAGGAAAAACATTTTTTTGGGTCTTTTTCTATTTTTTTGACACAAAAGGGATTTTTTAGGATTTTTTGGTATTTTTTTGAAAATACAAGTCTTATGCTTTTTATGAATTTTTTGGCTTTTTTTTTATGAATTTTTGGTTTTTTATGGATTTTTGGCATTTTTTGGAAAATATGAAATATTTTTGATTTTTTCGAAAATATTTTTTTAAAAATAATTTCTGGAAAATAAATTATTTTTTGATTTTCTTATTAAAATATTATATAAAATAATATAAAAGCTGACCCGTGTCGAATCTGCGGGTTGGGTCCGATCTGGGTCAGCCCAAAACGTAGACAAGCCCGCTACGCGAGCTCGACTTTTTTTTTATTTTTCTTATTTTAAACGACGCCGTGGCCAGGTGTTTAGGGACGTCCGGCCCGGCCTGGCTTGGTGACCCGGGTTCCTAGCGAAACCCTACCCGGGTCCGACCCAACTTCCACCGCGACCTAATTTCAGCAAAATCCTAACCGACCCGGCTCCGACTCCGACCTGGCCTCCGGTGCCGACCTAAATGCAAACCCTACCCGACCCAAGCCGAATCTGGGTTTGACTCGCGACCCAGCGAATTGCTTACCATAGGGTTTGCGAATCCGCGGCGTCGGGGGGATAGCCGAAGCGTCTAGCGGTGATGGCGGCGACGGCAACGTCAAAGACGATAGGGCGACAGCGATCAGAGCTTCGGGCAAAAACGTGGATGGCGTGGGCAGGGACCATTGTCACCTGTTCTCAACGTTGGCACGGTACGGTGGCACAGCTTGTGGCGACGACGGCGGCCTTTAGATTTGGACGGCGTTGAGGCAGCGTTGGGGCGGCGTCAGAGCTTAATTGACTCCAAATCCGAGCCTCGACCATCCCCTCTCTTCAATTTCCTTCCCCTTTGCAAGCTCGCTTGCCTGCGGTCTCCCCCGATGTCTCTCGGTGGGAGGCTATTTAAGCTCACGACCTGCCTCCGGTGGGCCTTAGATCTTCGGCTGCGCGTCCTCGGACCCCCCTGAAGTCTCTCAGTGGGGAACCCGAAGTCTGCGGCCTTAAATCCGACTCCCTCTCTCTCTCTACTCATATCTCTGGCTAGACTCAAGATCTCCGGTGGCTCGTCTTCGGGCCTCCCCTGAAGTCTCTTAGGGGAAGCTGTTGAAGCTTACCGTCGGTGATCTCCTCTTCGCCGTCTGTGTGTGCCCTGGCTACTGGGATCGACGGCCTATTTATAGGCCGAGGGGCGACTGGTCGACGGAGTTCGATCGTCGATCGCCGCGGCCTTCGCCAGCCGAATCGATGTCCCATCCGATGCCAGCTACCCCCTACATGTCCCCATCCGACGCCAGCCGCCCCTTCGCTCCACGTGCGCTACTGTTCCTCCCTTCTGCTCCGGCGTCGCACCTCTGGCGAGTGCTGCCCACCTGGTTGGGTGAGGAAGGAGATGAAGGTGCGGGCCGGGTTGCGGGTTGGGCCGGCGAGGCCCGAGAGGGGGCTGCTTTTTCTGTTTTTTTTGTTTTTTCGTTCATTATTTTTTTTATCCGAAAAGATAAAATAAAAATAAAATAAAATAAAATAAAGTAAAACCTAATTAATTAAAAGGAAATTTTAGGCGTCAACATGTAGTAGAGGCTGCCCCTTACTTTTACAACAAAACCCTGCTGCAGAATTAAGAGTTCCTGTTATAGACAAGATAGGAAAGTATTTAGGTATTCCATCTGACTGGGGTGTTTTCAAGAAAGACATGTTTGCTTGGATTTTGGGTCGTGTTAATGCGAAACTTGAAGGCTGGAAAGAGCACTTTATATCTAAAGGAGGAAAGGAAATCCTGTTAAAAACGATAGTGCAGGCACTCTCGCAATACGTCATGTCCATATTCAAACTTCCCGTTTCTATATATCAGTCTATTGAACGCAAAATAGCCAAAATTCTGGTGGCAGACCAGCAATATTAGATCTGGTATACATTAGCGGGCATGGGATCTACTCAAAGAATAGAAGATGGAAGGGGGGCTCAGCTTTCGAGATTTACTAACTTTTAACAAAGCCCTTCTGGGAAAGCAAGCCTAGAGGCTTTTCCAAAACCCTTCATCCTTATGGGGTAGAGTTTTTAAGGGACTTTATTTCCACTCTGGCAATTTCTGGCATGCTAGGAACGGGACTAATTCCTCCTAGGGATGGAAGAGCTTACTCTTAGGTCGAGATGTTATCCTTAATAAGCTGCAGTGGTCTATTGGTGATGGGCAGAAGATTAATATTCGTGAAGATAAATGGCTCACCAGTGGAATCATTAGCGGACCAGCGCCTAGAGGAGAGCCAGAGCAAGTTGCTGGTTTTATAATCCCTAATGAGAATATCCAGAATACCACTCTTCTACAGGAAAACTTTAACTACCGAATAGTCGAGGAGATAATCACCATTCCGTTAAGCCTTGCTTCTATCACGAACCAAATCATATGGACAGGGACACAAATAGGTAAATACTCAGTTAAAACTGCCTACCACATTCTCAGACACTCAGATCACACCAAGAACAGAAGTCTCACCTCATCCTCATATCAGCCATTGACCCGTCTATGGCGTCATATCTGGAAACTCAAGATGTCCCCAAAGATTCACGTTTTCATATGGTCTTTATTTCATAACGCTCCCCCTACAAAAGATAACCTCTTTTGGCGACATATCATTCATGACCCAGAATGTCAATTATGTTCATTGCACACACCTGAAACTACTGAACATATCCTTTTATTTTGCCCATGGATGAAGCACATCTAGTCTCACTCTAGTGTACAAATTGATCATTTAGCATTCAAAAGACATCGAATAGATGCATGGCTGGAGGACATATTCGAAAATCAGTTGAACTTACCTTCCAGAGAGATCATTGCGTCCATCCTTTGGCAGCTATGGAAGGCACGGAACCACTTCACTTTTTGGCATCAACGCACCACTCCTGCCCAGCTTGTAGATTTGGCGCTCGTTGAAGCAAAGCTGAACAACAGCGTTGTGCAGCACATGACATATGCAAGACACAATCTTCTAAACCCTAATCGAGCATGGATTCCACCGGATCGGGGTAGCATCAAGGCCAACATTGATGGGGCTTTTCCCACGGCTACTGATAAGGGTGCCATCGTGTGTGTCTGCAGGGATCACACCGGTTCTTTAATCGTTGGATTCACCAACACAGTTCGTGCATCTTCTCCGTTGTAAAGTGAGATTCAAGCCCTCATCTCCACTCTCACTTATTTGCTAGAACAAGGACATGAAGAAGCTCACCTCATTATCGAGTCTGACTATCTAACTCTTGTAGAGATCTTCAATAATCGAAGTATACCGCCATGGGAAAGCCGAGCGCTCGTCGTCGATGCCACAGCTTTGCGTCTCTGCTTTCCCTATCTGCACATCCAACATTGCCGAAGAGAAGCCAACGTTGCAGCTAATTGGGCCGCTAAGGCCCATGCCCGCAATACACTTTCACCCACTTGGCCTTCCTCACCTCCTCAAGCGTTAATGAATTTGCTATGTATCGACGCCCTTTCTATGGGTTGTAATATGGGTTGTAATTTCTATCCTACTTGAATGAAAGGCTTCGTTTTAGACCATAAAAAAAAAACAAGCACCATTTGGCCGATTTAGAATGTCCTTTATATAATTAGCTTATGAGAGCAGTCAAGTAACAACTTGAATGGAAAGATATATGATGGCGTGAAAACAATTTCATGATAAAAGACTACACTTTATTTATTTTATTCGGCTATATAAACACAGCTTGCCTTATTGTGTGATTAAGGCATCAGCCACAAAATTGCTGTGGAGTTAGGGTCGTGAATTTGGCATCAAGAGCAAAATTGATCATCGAGCGGGCTCGAGCTGCTTGACAAAATTCCAAGGCTCAGAGAAGGGGGCCGGTTCTGGCTGGCTTACTATCTCTCAAACACACACCCAGACACACATACGCGCACAGTCAACATGGGCCACATTTTGAAATACAGGCTTGGACGGGTTAGTCCAACGTGGGCCAACAAGCAAATCCAATTGGCCAGGCTAGTTCAAGCTCAAGTTCTTCACAGCCCAGATTATCTAACGGACCCATAGACATGGCACCGACTATCATGATCAAGTTTGAAATGCAGTTGGCGTGACAGAAACAAAAGTGCTAGAACAATTCCCAACAAATCTACGTACATGAAATAATACTGCCTCTACAGCTCAACTACCTTCCCTTCTGCAATAACCGACTTTCTTTGCTCTACGAAGTTACGAAATCTATGTATTCCGTTAAATAAAATGGCACTTGGTGCAAGGCAATTATTGCCGAATTGAGTCAAAGAAATACCATGTTAGATACGTACTAAGAAGAAGTACATTTTTTCTCCGAGAATCCAATTCATATGTCACTTTGAATTCAGGCTCATAGTAAGGCCGGTTTATCAGATAAAGAAGTTATTTACTTACACAAAACGAAAAGCTTCATTCTAATTTATCAAAATTTGTGTTGTGTCCACCATCAATAGAAAAGGCAATTCTCGTGATTCCATTTGATGTTTTTCCGACAGTCAAATTATCTACTGTAGAATCCGATCCTTGAACTTGATTGGCATGTCAACAATAACACGATAAAGTCATTAGTTTGGGCAAACAACTCCTTATTTGATGACTTATGCCAAATGACTATGGGGAAGCCCTATCTAAATCCATCGAATTGATCTTATAAGAATTAGGCGTCAAGGTTGGACAACATGCACGTGCATTATGTAAATTGCCTCAAGACACGCATTTTTCATTTCGAAGAGAAGCTAATCGAGTCAAAATTAATCTCGCCAAAGCGGCCTTGAATCCTCAAGGAATAGAAAATCCAGCACACCAGAAAATTATGGAAGGACTTAAATGATATCGATTCGTAAGTGGACTACAACCAAAGACAATGCACCTATTTAGAGGGCACCCTAAGCTCTCCTCTGAATGTAGATCAATCTAAAAACCTTTCTTCTTGTGCATAAATCTTCTTATGTCCTCTACAATAGATTCCCAAAGCCATCACACCATTATGGTCTCTAACAACGACACCAATTTTAGTTTTACCACTTTGCATATTCAAAGCACTCATCGCCATTTATCATCAGGAGTTTAAATATTCTTGCTTTTCCCTCTCTCCATAAAATTCAAAGCAATCTTCAGGACGGCCTTCAAGTATTCCCCACTAGTATTCAGTACGATTGCTTACAAAATTCAAGCACATTGTCATGTTCAATCAAGCTTTTACCCTTCAGGTTAATACCCCCCCCAGTTATCATGGAGTACACGAAATGAAAGAGGTGCTCATATCTGACCACAAAAACAAAAGAAAAAAAAAAGAAAAAGAAATAGGTACCAGCATGAGTTGAATTGATTCCAACCGTCAAATTAGAGGGGTAGAAAGCTTGGGATCGAAAGAACATGTTCATGCATGCTCACGTGCCGCAATTGTTGACTTTTTCGCATGGGATATGATGAAGCTAGTGTAGCAAGTCCATGATTCTTGTCAATTTCCTTTTCCATAGATGAGGCTTGACCTACTCCCCCAAAGTCTGCTAGATCCATCGGACAAATTGCATCATATGGTCGCGTTCCCATCAAAAGATCAACCAACGCAACTCTAAAGTTATAGACGTCGCTCTTCATATATAGATGATATGTTCAACCAAAATAATGTGATACTCTAATATAACGGCTTCAAGCATGGTCAAACTACAGTCGTAGACCTTTGTGGCTTTAAAGGTCTTTGGCATAAGGCAAATGGTGTTTGGCAAATTTTTTTGAAGAGTTTTAGAAAATGCAAGGGTAGATTAGAAGGTTTTTTGGATTTTGATCATTTCCATAATGCTAATATATATATAAATAAAACTTTGCCATCACTAACCTTTCACAATTTGAAAATGTTCTCCCCTTGCATGATGTCGCTGGCGAAGAGCTTAGGTTGCCAGTAAGGCTAGATTGCTAGCAACCTTGCCGGAGGCCGCATGACCCTAGGCGGCCCAATCATAGGAGAGGGCCGCTAGTGCCAAATCTGGCTTGTCGGTCAGCCGCTAACAATAAAACCCTTGGTCCTTTTTTTCAGAGTTTTTTTAAATTAAAAAAAAAAAGCAAAATTTCTTCATAAAATGTGATTTTTCGAACACCATTTAAACTAAAGTTGTTTATGCATTTTTAAATAACAGTTACCAAACACTACTTGTATTTTGAAAAGTTCCCTTAACCTAAAGTTTTTTACATTTTCCTAAAAACCTTCCCCAAAAGCCAAAGCAAACACAACCCATGCAATGATCAGTCCAAGCAATGCACAAGGCCCATTATATTACTTGTGGCTATGTACATGAATGCCCCGTGGCCATAATTTCCAATAACTTGTGTTGTCACAATTTGTTTTCGCTGAACCTTTTGTTACCGACTGAAATTCTTCGAAATACCTATAAATTGTAACTTCTTTGAAATCCCATTTTTCATTTTTGAAAGACGATCGTTTTATAATTCACACACGCATATAGTTGTTAAGATGATAGATTTTTTTTTTCCAGCCAAACACGATGACTCTCTCTTTCAATTTTGTCTTTCTTGATTTGATTAACTCTTACTTTCAAACTTTTGCTCTACCTCCTTGCAGCTAAGACTGTGGGGATTCGAACCCTCCATCTCCCCCTTCTATGTTGAAAGAGTGGCCACTGGGGCAAACCCCCAGCGATTGTCTTTCTTGATTGAGGCCCCCTTTTTCAAACGCCCTTTTTGCTTACTCTTCACGTTTTGGGCCAACCCAAGTCTCTTCACACTTGGGGGTCGTCTTAAATATTACATAAGATAAAAAAAAACCATATATTTTAATATATATAATGGGGCATGCACGACTCACGCATTTGTACGTAAAATGATTCCTCATATATGGCCACTTGGACAAAGAATTGTTATAATATTTATCAAGACCTGCCTCAACGATGTATAGATGCGACACGTTAAAACAATGAAATCAAAGCTATTAACATCTCGTAGGCTCTACCCATGCATTGTCTAGTAACATTCCCAGTACTGAAGTCAAAGAGAAGTTTCTTTTTCCTATGACCGTAGTTACCATTACACCATGTATGAAAACACATCATGTTATGGCATGGTAACTTTGCACGGTTTAGTTAAGGGTTTCGCTTTTTTTATGGCTCTGACACAATCGATCTAAAACCATTTACTCAATGGCACTAAAATAACTTGCTTAATTAAGTGTTTTGCCTGTTTCAACAAAATAGCTTGTTTTTTTCTTCATATAATATGGTACCTACCTCAAATTCCCTTATATATCAAATTACCGAGAAAATATCCTTATCATCACCATCTTAAATTGCCCTACAGCATGATTCGATGAAATTTACGAGCGGACATTATAACTTTGGATTTGATCAAAAAATTCTTGAACATGGAAATCTAATCGATTCACGACACCATATTATATATGACTCGTTAGAAGACGATACATACAAGTCATGCACGTCTACCGATTGGTCAATAGAAACAAGATTAGATAATGCCATGTTCTTTTCTCGTTAAACCCCGAAGCATAAATGGGCGAGGGAGGCATATCATGTCATATCTCTGTCTCTTTCTCCTTCTCTGTCTCTCTGCATGTGTCCATGTCTCTCGTTGCCCTTTACTGCTCGATGACAGACGATAACTCTCGAACGGTTGAAAATCATTCCTAGTAAAGAGACTGGGAAAGCGGGTTTGGTGGAATTTTTGGGTCGCTAATGGAGATCTTGGGGGCATAACATCCTCCATCTTTTTGTTCAGTATGCTTCTCGTTCCGTGCCTTGCAGTAACTTTTGATTGTCAAATGGTAATTTTAACGGGTAAATTGAAAAGAATAAGCTTCCAAATAGGTTGCTATTTATACTAGAAGGTCAAGAAATTTCTCAAGGACGATATTTATGGAGTAGAAATAAAAGTGCACTAGTTTAGCTTTGGTCAACATATCCCGAGCAAAAAAGTCAAGTCTATGAAGTTTCCACAAAAAAAGGGCAGACCCTGCGTCCTCAAAAGGAACAGATCCTCACAAAGATAAAAAAGTACAGCGTTACACATTATCATTAAAAGATAGCCAAGAAAAAAGACAGACCAAAATTAAGATAATGATCACCTTTCTACAATCGGAACTCCCTTTTTTCCCCAAGCCATTTTGTTTTGTTTTATGTTTTCGTTTGCTTTGTGTTTGCTCAGAAGATTTGGAACAAAAAGTCCGGTGCATTACTGCGGAAAGTCACACATGCTCGCCGGCCGGCAATCTAGGGATGATTTGAGACTAGGTCGCCCACTTCGTCAGTACAAACTTCATGGCCCATTGTTTAACTTCCTTGATCTTCCACTCACAAGCACTAACCAAGTATGTCTGTGTGCTGGCCCGAAGGCTGGTCTGGCATAACGTGGCAAAATGCTCACAGTTGTTATTGATGAGGTCATACTCGCCAAAGTTGTTGCGCTCATGAAGCTCACGAGCCTTGTTAACAACATCTTGCGGTGATTTGATTTCGAGTAAGGTCATGCAAGTTCCCCATTTCATCAGCCAATACCATAGGTGAGGTGGCCTATATGCATATAGGTGGAGTTCCTCGCCTTCTTGCTGAAAGGAATCAAGACTCGTCTCTTCGACTCTTGTTCTTGTGAAGTGAATCACGCAGCCTTCTCCAACATAGATTCCTGTTATAATCAATACTCATTCCTGTTATAATCAATAATGAGTATGTGCAATATAAGTAATCAATTGTCCATAA
This sequence comes from Eucalyptus brandiana, assembly GCA_014182725.1. Taxonomy (NCBI): domain Eukaryota; kingdom Viridiplantae; phylum Streptophyta; class Magnoliopsida; order Myrtales; family Myrtaceae; genus Eucalyptus; species Eucalyptus brandiana. The sequence goes on from CM024675.1 coordinate 57,379,037, forward strand.
CTTTCCACCCAAAGCAAATATTTACTTAGAATCAACTAGTTAATAGGGGATGAGAAGCCAAAGGATGTAGATTGATGAGCGAGGGAGGATTATCACAAGATTTTCTAAGTTTGGAGGAATTAACTTGCGGATGGAGCAACAGTAGATTAGCCGCAATGCGATCTGCGATTTGCTGAGTCCATGATGTTAGATCGTTGTATTGGAGACTTAAAAACTGATGGAGAATAAATTTCAATCATGACAAATCACTAGTTTCAATATATTATGTGATTTAATTGAGGTACGTTTTCTATTCCGACTAATTTCGACATTCTAGGAAATATGGGAACAATTTTCAGAAAGAGAGACGACCGAATGAGAAAAGATTTCGAGGAAGAAGAAAGAAAGGCAAGTAGTGTAACGAGAGAAAAAGACGAGCAGGGTTATGGAAAATTCCTGTTAAGAGCTCGGAGAACAAAAAAGAACGTCTTATCACGTCTTTGTACTCTTCCGGATTAATTATCTGAGTTTCATCTTAGTTCCCGCTTCGAAAAATAAAGTGCCTAAAACCATCTGATCGTTGATTTTTCTTTTGGTTAGAAATAAGTTCATATCCGTAATTCAAGGGAAGTTGAAATGGGGTTTTCTCTTTAAGATTTAAGGGGCTTGCATACTTTGTTTTTTGTGTGGCGTTTGATCGATTGCAGGTTAATCCAAAACGGTGACTACTACTGGCTTGTCATAGGGTCTCTCCCCCTCCTCATCCCAACCGCCCACCCAAGAACTTCCCCTGTCTCTGCACCAAGAACATAGTGTTTCTCTCTCTCTCTCTCTCTCTCTCTCTCTCTCTCTGCACCAAGAACATAAGGTCTCTCTGACTCTTCATCAAGAGCATAGGGCTTACAAGATTATCATTATTATTTCCTTTTGGTCACTTCCAAGGAGGTCATGAACTGTTCATGGTTATCAGAATCAGGTATATGAACAGCCCTTGAAATGAAAAGAAGAAGAAGACAACTGTTGAAGGTGTACTAAATTCCTCATAAAATTTCTCTTACTGTCCAAATGTTAAGAATTGTTAACACGGATTAGGCCTGAAGGGTAAGATGTGACAATTGCTGCGAGGACGATTTAGTTGAGCCACATGTTAAGATATTCATGTTCAAGAAAAATGATGATGACAATGGAAAAGGAAGCAGAGGATGAATCACTAACCATGATGGGTGTATAAGCCATATCGCCGATAAACATAGATGTGATCTCCAAGTTTAAGATTTTCCTGTCTTACCACATCCCCTGGCAGTTGCACCAATATTGCGATTACAATGATGATAATATGGTGCACCATTTTCTCTCTCTTGGGCCCTTCTTCACTCTCTTGGACTTGTGTGCTTGATCTGGTCTTATATTAGCTTTGACTCTCCTAAAAGATCGAAACAGAATCGAGAGAGCAAAGTGAAGAATTAGATTGGTGCTGAGTGGTCTGAAATTCCCAGCCACAGGTGTAGAGTTTTCTTTTTTTTTCCCAATGTGAAAGCCTAATCACCTGCTACTCTTACTAAGGTGTGCATTCCAGGAGCTGAGCCCTCCGATGTCTCAAAAGATTGAGAGAGAGAGAGAGAGAGAGAGAGATCAACACTGAGTAGAGAGGTGCAAAAGGGCCACTGAATGGTGGAAGGGACTTGTGGGGCCACATTTTGACAAAGAGCAAGTAGGACAAAAAAGACCAAGTCGAGACTTGTTCATATCATCTTGCATGCATCGTCATTCGAGTCATAGACGATGTCGTCGTCGTCAAACCAATTTGCAGATTAAAAGTCCACGTTCGGATTTTTTAAAAATATTTTCGGAGTTAAAATCTACGCACATAAATTTCATTTAATCATGATGTTGGTTATAATTCAAGTGACATGACCAGGATATTATCTTGGCATTGGTTGATAGAGGGGCAGGTGAGTCCCATCCGCATTATCTTGATAAATGACAATGAAGAATAACTTTTGACACCATCCAAAGGATACATGGCTATTGAGTCTTTGGGGTCTCAGCCATAAAAATGACACGAAGCCCTTATGTCGATTCTATTAACACGGCACATCTATAATCTGTTTGAGCATATCTATATTAGTAATATAACAATTCTTTATCCAAGTGTCTAACAATTCTTTATCCAAGTGTCTATAAATGAGGTAAAAACATTCTCCTTGTTTGATTATCTGGTGATGTCGCCCCATATTGGTTTCTTTAGCCAAATAGAAGGTCGAATCCACACGTCTAGGACAAGACATTCGCAATTTGCAACCAAAGTCCATACCCTAACTTTCTACGAAATTTTCTACAATTCAAGTGCAAGTTGTGCAATGGATCTGCTCTAGCAAATGGAAACAGAAAGAGGGAAAGAAAAAGAAAGAAAGCGTAGAAATTTCTTAATACATGTGGCATCAAGAAAACCAAGTTGCTCTTACTATGAATTCTCATGAGATTATCCTTAATGGAGTCGTACATGTGGCAATATAAAGTAAACTGATTTATACAGAAGATGAAAACTAATAGTTTAACATAAAAACCGATACAAGTTGAATTCTTTTTACAGTTGAAAAATTGACAATGAGAGTATGGACTATATATCTCATCGGTCCATCTTATATGGTATCGTCCACATTTATAGTTACAAGTAGAGTGAAAAGGGGATTAGAGGGTTTTATGTATATTTTGATGTGTAGGAAAGAGCATATGAAGAGTCTATTTATAAACTTTAATCAAAATCGAAATAGTTATAGACAATTAGAGAAAATATCTTAAATCTCTAGATATTTTCAAATCTAAGGATAATTATCCTTGATAATTAACTATAAGCTTGTACATTCGGGGTGTTCATGGAGGATGGGGTGCTTACCCACTGCTTCAGGAAAGGAGACTCTTATAACAAGTTGCGAGTAAAACAGAAAAGGGATTTGAGGAGTTTCTGTATATTTTGATTTGTAGAAAAGAGTATATGGAGAATCTATTTATAAGCTTTAATGTATGACTATTTAAGGAAATCGAATTATATATGCATAATCAAAACACATATAAAAAAATCAGATGAAATATCTTAAATATTCTTATAAGATATCTAAATATCTCTAACTTTTTATATAGTATCAAGAATATTCATGAAAGGAAAAATACCAATTTTGGTGTTAAGTGCATTTCTCAAGAAAAGTGTTAAAAAGTCATGAACATATTGTATTTGCGTTTAGCAATCGGGATAAAATTTTAGGATATGATAAATGTTATACATTTAGTACCTACTCAAAATAGAATAAAGTCGATATAAGAAAAATCTAAATTAGATAAAATTTTCCATTGGGGGAGATGGGATAAAGCTAAATAGGATTTATAACATTGATAATAGGAAAGTTATTTTTCTCGAACAACAAACTTCTTAAATTAATAAAATTAAAATTATATTTCAATATAATTAATATTTGAATTCTAATATAAGAAATTCAAATTAACCAAAAATAACAATTTAATTATTTTAATTTAATATTATTTTAATTTATATATTCTAGTTTAATTCTATTTTATAATATAAATTCAATAGATATGAATTATATTTCTATTTATTACATATTTTTGGTATTTTAGTATTTTAGTTATATTTATACAATTTTCTATTAATAAAATTCTATTAGAGAATGATCGAAGGGGAAGAAAGAAATAAAAAAAATTAATTAAATAGGGAGGAAAATAAAATAAAATAAGCAAATAAAAATAAAGTAGGCAAGAGTATCCCAAGAGATTTCTATCATCTCTATTTGGAAAATTTTTGGTTTATTTATACTAATATGTCATTTACACAAAATAATATACAAGATGTGATGTGAATATATTTGATTTTATTTTGCTATTATCAAATAGTGGATAGAATATAGCAAAATTCATAGATTTCTTATCATATCCTATTTAATCCTATCATAGCGCCAATTCGATTTTTTCAGTTAATTGTATTTCTCTTGAAAATGATGATATTGAATCTTTATTCTTAAAAGAAATACTTTCACTGGGAGTTTGATAACAAAGAATGACACAAAGAGTTTGTTCACATGGTTCTTCATTCGCAGAGAATAAAGATTCAATATTATCATTTTCAAGAGAAATACCAGTTTCATTCTCTCTATGGTGTATTAAATGATTCTGACCTTTTTTTGACATAGATGTCAGTCGACTTACGTGGCAACCCCAAATCTAACGTTGATAATTTTTAATAATATTTTAATATTTTTCTATTTTAAAATTTTCTTTCATTTTTTTCCCTTCTTCTACCTTTTGTTAATGCTAGCCATTGGCCATTGGCTATGTCACGCCCCAATCCTCTAAGCGCGCGCACATCCCATTCTGGTCGATACAAATGCGACTTCCCAGGACACGTCGCCGACCCATTCAATTTTATTATGCATGCGGAAGCGAAACAAATCCCCTGACAACATTTAACTTGGGATAGAAAAGCAGGCAATCAATAACAACCAAACAAGCTTTCTTATAAACACATAGGTTTATATACAACACTGGATTGACTACAAAATAGACCGGCTTAACAAAAAGGGAACTGTCCTATGACCAACTTGTCAGACACGTTCGCCGATTCTTCAGCCTCCACCTTCCGAACTCCAGGACTTCCGATCCTCCACGACCGTCATCTAGGGACCTGAAATATTATCCCACAACCGGGATGAGACTACGTCTCAGCGAGTCCTACCCTCTAAAACTCAATTAGGGAGAAAATACGCCTCAGGGCGCTCTAGCCACACAAATAGGATAGAAGGCTTACCTCGCCTCGCCCCTTTCCCGCACGTCGCACAATTCATATTCAACAATGCTCACACAAGCCGAAACTGCCGACATACCCATCGGTCTATCAATTCATCAATCCAATTGATATCATACGATCCACACATCTATCAATTCATATCATCTATTAAACCATACCATCTATTCATCCATCAATACAATTACGGCTCGCACAAGCTGATATGGATGCAATGCTCTCACAAGCTGATATAGATGGTAGCTCGCACAAGCTGATATATACATAGATGATAGCTCGCACAAGCTGATATATGGATCGATGCTCGCACAAGCTGACATATATAAACCAATTGCTCGCCAAAGCTGTTAATTCAATAATAAACCAACTCATACCTCAATTGAATCAATTAATCAATCGATCCAATCAATTCAAACTGGTCATACAAACCAATCACGGTGCTAGAAACTAACACCGGGTATTTTCAAGTTAAATACCAAAACTTCTCCAATTTCACTTAATTCCACACTTTTGGAATTTTTAACCATAATCATTAATCACTCAATTTCTCAATTTAAACATACAATTAACACAAACCGACCGCACCGCGCGATCGCGCGAAATTCTAACAACCTACCATCCCGGCATAATTTTCGAAATTATTAAATAATTAAATTTAATTCCGAAAATTAAATAATTAAATATTATATTATATTAATATAATTTAATAAAATAATATTTATAAATTCGAAATAATTAATTAATTAAAAATAATTAATTAGGGCTTAAATTAGATTACACTAATTTAATCATACAATTAGCCCTAATTAAACACCCATTAAACTAATCATGCAACTAATCTAATTTACATTAAAATAATCTAATTTAATCACATAAACCTAATTAGACTAATCTAAACACCCATTGAACGTCATTAACTCACTAAGCAAGAATTAGAGGATAAACCCACCCGATTAACGAGCCGAACGGCTCAAAACGACGGGGACGACGCGAGGGTCGATAGTCTCCAAGGCGGGCCTAGCTTCCGGGGTCGGGAAGCAGGCCAAAACAGGCCAAATAGCCGCTGCATACCCATTTTTCCAACTCTCTGTCCATTGCTGTTTGGGGCCGAGAAAGGGCGGATCCGGGGCCGGTTGGGGTCGGGAATGGGCGGAGGAGTTGAACTGGACCTAGGCGGGGCTTCACGGTGGCCGGAGGTGAGCTGGACGGCTCCGGCGAGGCTTTCTCAGATCTGGAATCGCTGCTGGACAGAGGAGCCGGCGAGATGGAGATAGAAACGGACGGAGCAACGGCAAGGCGACGGTATGCGACGGTGGCGACTCCGGCTGCGGTACACGGCGGTGAGGCCTCAACGGCGAGCTGGCTTCGCCGGTCTTCAACTTGCAGGGCGTCGAACAGCACGGGGACGGAGGAGAGAGACGGAGATGCACGCGGGTAGGGCGACGGCGTCGCGGCGGCGAGCGGAGACGAGCGGCGCTGCTGGCTGCTGTTCCGGCTACTAGCTGCGACGGGAGACGGAGCTGCTGGTCGATCTTCTTCAGCTGCTGGAGTCTTCGGCTTGCTGGTCCTTCGTACAGCAAGAAATTGAGGAGGAGAGAGGCAGCGACGGGAGAGGGAGAGGGAAGAAAGAAACCGGTTCTCTCTCTCTTTCTCTTTCTCTTTCTCTTTCTCTTTCTCTCTCTCTTTGGTCCCACCATGACCTCATAGATGAGGTCACATTCCACTCACCCAAGCTTCCACAACTATCTTCAATGGGTTCAATTTCTTTTTCCGCTGTGGCATAAAATCTTGTACACTTAATTCAATCAATTCTCAATCAATTCCATCCAATTGAAGCTCAATTTAATTAACCCATGTGTCCTCGGCCTTCTCATGACATTTCCCCATCATATGATCCAACTTGCATCCCGAAGATTCGATTAAAAACGACCCTCTGACAATCTCGAACAAAAACGGCATTACTTTGCTTTTCCGCCAAAAATCTCGGTTTGTAGAAAAATCTTCTGAGATGAGTCGACATTTCTAAAATGAATTGTGACTTGACAGAACTTCCAATTTCTGTAATCGGGTTCAATTTCATGGTTAAATTCAATCTGGCGCGACTTTAGCGTATCCTAATCTACCGGGTAGCTTTTAGGAATTTTCTGTGCAATTGACCTGTGGTTGATTATTCTCAAGCCACAAAGTGCATCTTCGACACCTTGGCGACTCTCGATTGTCGTAGAAATCTCGAGGTTTCAATTGCGGACACAGGGTACCCAAAACGACAGAAGAATCGGTCTAGTGCCGGTCGATGAGGATATTGCGATCGTGGAATCACCCACACTCTAATCACATATCTCGCCGAATCGACCTATTACGATCTCTCTCGTTCGATTCGACAAAGTGTCGTAATGATCCTTGCAGATTAATACGGTCGAGTAGCCGATTCATGGTCGAATTCTCAAGTCTATTGCGTTTAGATTCCTTAACGGCTTTACCTGATAGACTAGTTATCTCGTGAGTGGCCAACTCAGAGAAGAAAGCTATAGACGCGAAGATGAAATGCCCGACTTATTTAATTGAAACCAGAATTGGAAAATCGGGATGTCACAGGCTATGGTTGAGCTGGCTTCACCTGGATGAGGTTTGCCGTCGCTTGCCTTGGTGAGGGCAAAGCCCTAGCCAAATCTAGCCCCAAAAAGGCCAAACCTTGCCTGGTCGAGGGCAAGCCCCAATGAGGGCTTCCTTTGCCAAATCTAGTGAGGCCAACCCTTGCTTAAGGTCAGGTTGGCCTCTTTGAGCGTTGCCTAGGCAAAGGTGATGCTTGGCATGGTTGCCCTAGCTTGGGCAAGGGTTGGCGTCGCCAAATCTAGCAAGGGGAGCTGTTGCTTGTGGTAGGCAACAGCGAGCCTTGCCTAGGTAAGGCCAGCCTCGCAATGGCCGATGGCTAGTTACCAACAAAAGGAAAAAGAAGGAAAGAAAAAGGAAAGAAAAAAATTTAAAAATCAAAATCGAAAATATTGAATTGGCACTAGATCAAAATGTTTAGGATTAAATTAGTATCATTAAAATGTTTAGAACTAAATTGATATAAATGCAATAGATTTATGATTTCTCTGACACTTTTTCTTGCATTTCTTTGTTGGTCCAAGCATGTGATTTTTTTTTTTTGGAGCTGTTAATTTCTTTCTGAAATCTTAGGTATGTCTCAAATTTGATGGAGTGCACGTTAATCAATGAGAGAAATGCATAATACATAGGTATAATCCGGTACTCTATATTAATACAAGGATAATTATCAAATCCACTATTGGCGTAAGAATTTTCACACATATTGTCCTATCCAATAGCGAAAGTGTAGAAATTTTTTACATTGACAATGGATCTAATAAAAATTTCATCTATATTCTAAGTTTCTTTTTCTTTTTTAATAAGGACCGTGACATCCTAGTTAGTGTGTGTTTCTTTTTCTTTTCCTTCACTTGGAAATGAATGAACAATAATCTTGTTGACCAAAAGATCAATTGCAATATAGTTTGCCAACTCATTGCGTACGTGAACCTCGTACAAAATCTTTGGCATTAAAGTGGATGTCGTACTAAACTTTTGACACTTCTAATGTCTATATGCTACAAAAGAATTATTAGTCCACCTCTTTTGTTATTTCCCTTGTTCAAAGGAGTTTTATTGGGGAAAATTTTGGGACAGTGTAACTCATTACTTTGGCATCGACCCCATTTAGTCGTTCATTGTATGAGATAATTCAAGGATCAACCCCAACCTCTAAATAAGAGCATTGTTAATTTATATTAGCAACATTCTCATTTAAAGAATGAACAAGATAAAGAAGACTTTTCTACTCCATCTCTCTAAGAACCTTAGAGATAGAAGCTAAGCTAGCAAAGCTTGTCTGCTCTTCCTACTCCTTTCCTACACTTCCATGTTGTTTTGCTGCTGGAAAACAAACACACGCGATATGCACCACACAACATAGACATAATAACTGTAGAACAAGAACGTGGAATCTCAACGTTTAGATCAAGAGCATAGTTGCCCTTGAAGGCAGGGAGTGGGCGACGAGGAGGGTGGGCGGAGTTATTCCAGCAAGATTGACCTGCCCGCAAACCTGTACAGTTTGGATGAGATAAAGGCGGAGATGAAGAACGGATGATCGACGGTGGTGGTGCCAAAGTGCTAGAAGAAGAGGAAGGGTGTGTTGTAGGTTCGGGTGGAGTAAGAAAGCAAGCATTTCTAGATGTGAATAGGTTTTAATGTGTGGACTATGTATTAGATAGGCCAACAATATAGGTTTGCTTCTTTTATTTGTTAAGGGATGAGATTGGATCACTTATTGTCAGGAAAGTAAGACGTAATTTTCGGGCTCTTTTCTTTTCTTGCGGGAAAAAAAAATAGTTCGGATGTATTTGGATGCGTCAAAGTTAATTCTCCATTTATAGGAAACACCGTTAGAGAATAGCAATGGCCAACAGCTATGCAGACCCAAGCACCGCAGGATTGGGCCTGTATTGGGCCACGCCCATTAGGAAAAAGGGGCATGCCTACAGCCCATTAGCTTCTGGGCACTAGCCCGGGTGGAAGAAAATGAGTCCCATGATTAGGCCCAAGGCCACATGAGTGGCCGAGGTCATTGGGCCAATTCAAAAGAAGATCCGAAAATTTTCTGAGTTAGAGGTATCTTCTTCTCGTTGTCACCTCCATCCCGTTCTCACAAATATTAAAAGATTCCGACTTTAAGTTCTCAGTTTGTATATTTATGGTTTCCTCGATGATTTGGACGACAATTGCCAAATTAGGGACTTAGAGATTATATATTCTCGCATAGTGCGCAAATATTATCAAAAGAGTTTTCCCTATGATCCATAGGTCGGGATGGGATATTTATTGCCGTGCTTAGATGAGGTCTTGCGATCGAGAGGGGAGTGTCTGCGTCTATACAAGAGAGGGTGTGCTTACAGGATAGCCAGATCAAGTATAGCGTTGAAATATTAAATTTTACTCTTTTATTTTGTTAGTAAATATATGTTTTTTCATGTACTGTGCGAATCATATTTTCTTTGATATCTAAAAATCTCATTGTGTTTGAATTTATGCGGTTTTCCTTGCAAAAGTTACGATGAATTGATTGTAAATATTCCTTTGAGTTTTTACTAAATTTTCAATTTATTAATAGTTTCTCAAATTAAAAATAAAAAATAAACAAGTCAAGTATAGTTTTTACAACTTTTGTGGAGATCGCCATCTTACGTAGGTGCCAATTATTTTAAAATGGAAAACACTAAGCATGTCAAACAGCATGTCACTTGTCCAAATAATATGAAATACACCTTACATTCCATGAAGCATACTCTATTTCCTTTTGCCCAAGACTTTCCCAACATATGAGGCAACGAGTGTAGTGACAGAGGAGCTGTATAATGGATTATTACATTCCATGATTATCAAAATCGAAATAGAATATCTCGGCCGATTTTGTGAATTTTACGTGTGATTGAGGACCGGCAATTTTACAGTACCTCAACAGACGGGTTCTTGGGTCATGACTCTTTGTAATGTTTTTACATGAAATGACGCAACCCACATGAAAACCTTAAAAGCTTTGACAATCGGCAGACGAGATTTACTCTGTTTTCAATCGAACGGTTGTTGAGAGGTTGTTCGTGATGCATGGCGTTTGGCACTTTGGGAAGAAACCATGGATCAACAACTTCCGTGCAGGAATGATAAGATTTGGATGGACATAAAAATATCTGTCTTTACGGCTTTTTAGGTCAAACCTTTCCTCTCCTTTTGGCCTCTATTTTTTTTTTTTTTTAAACATTTCAATTAGTAACTAATAGCCACTCTTCTCATATGAGAAATAAGAGGTTGACACATTTAGTTTTAGATATGGGTTTAACTCCTATGCTCTATAAAGAGACATGACAAAAGTTTGATAATGAATTGAGAACTAGAAAAGAAAAAAAGAAGAAAAAAAGTTGTACCCATCTGTGATTTTAATCTCAAAGCCATTATAATTGCTTCTCAATTGCCCAAACTAAACTAAACTAGCCGGTTTGATCCAGTTTTCGAAAGTGTCGGTTTGGTTCCTAGTTTTGAAAAGTGGAATTGGTGTCTGGGCAGTTTGGTTTATGGTTCCAAAGGGGAATCGAACCGAATTGGACTAATTGCTTTTTATTTTTATCTATTTTTCAAATGTCTTATCATGCCTCCTCTCCTCTTTTGATCTTTTCCTTTCGTCTCTCGACACTCATGTCTATACTATTCTTTATGTGTTTCCCTTTCTCTAGGTTTCTTTCACCTCTCATTGAGTTCGAGACATTCTCTCATTTGAACTCGATTGGGAACCGGACCAGATTGGGAACCGATCGCTCTTATTGTAAGTTGCTAATTTTCAATCCATGTGGGGAAGGAGGGAAGAGGGGCAAAATGGGTTGTCACATGAAAATTATTAGTCAATGCTAGAGCATTTAAATTTCCCAACTGTACAAGAAAAGTTATAATCATTTAGCTAAGGACGCGTTTGGTAACGATTATGTTCCCAAGAGTAGATTCTGATCAGAAATAATTTTTTTTTTATTCTGTTCCCGAGAATAGATTCTAAGCATTTTAAGTCGTTTGGTAACTGTCCAAAATATCTGATTTTGGAATAGAATTGCATTTGGTACCGTGCTCATTGATTTTATTCCAAATCAATTTCTTTCAATTTTTAAATAATTTTTTCCTTTTTTTTTTTTCACTTTTTCATTTTTTTCCTTTTTTTTTTTCTCCTATTCTTCTTCTTCTTTAGGCCGGTCGCCAGACTGGTGATCGGCCAGACGAGGGCTGGCGACCTCACCGGAGCGTCACCGGTCCTCGGCGAGGCTGGCCCTCATCGGCCAAGCCTTGTCGACAGCTGGGCAAGGCTTGCCTAGCCCTCGCCGGGGTCGGGCGAGGCTCGCCTGGCCATCGGCAAGGCTTGCCCAGCCTTGCCGGTGGCCAAGTGAGCCTCGTCGGGGTTGGGCGAGGCCCGCCTAGCCTTGGCGAGGCTTACCCGGCCCTGCGGGTGGCCGGGCGGGCCTCGCCCGCCCGGCGAGGCTTGCCGGACCTTGCCCCGGCTTGGCAAGCTTGCTGGACTGGTTGCCGGCGAACGGTGGATGGCGGCAGCGGCGGATGACAATGGACGGCGGACGGCTGCGGTGGACGGTGGCAAATGGCAACAAAGGAGAGGAGGGGAGAGACTTGAGCTTCCACTTTTCTTCCACTTTTTTTATTCTTTTTTCTGATTACGGAACAAGAGTCAATTTTTTTTTTTTTTTTGATTCTCGATTCTACTTCAAATCTGTTCACGGGAACAAAAATTTTACCAAACGCGATTCTATTCCCAAACTACTCCCGGAAACAAAGAATCAGAATTTGGCTATATTTGGATGGTTACCAAATGAGGCTTAAGTTACGAAGAATAAGGGAACAAAATTTATGAGATGATACCACCCGCTGGGGTGGCTCTGCTGGGTAGGCGCTCCTTCTCCCGGTGAGAGGTCGAGCGGTCAAAGCCCCTGCGAAGCAGGGAGGCTGGCGGAGACACTAGGTGACTTACCTGGTGGCACGTGTGTGGTGGCTAGCATGTGTCGCCCAGGGGGTTTACAGTGCGCTGTCGGCGCAAGCCGGTTCCTCCTGTCCACAAAAAAAAAAAAAAAAAAAAATTTATGAGATGATGATTTTCAATAATATTTTAATATTTCTTAACATTTTTTATTTTTTTATATTTTCTTTTATTATTAAGGATTGGCAGTTATGTTAGTGCCAATCATGTCAAGTAAAATGATCATAGCTAGTGTCCACGTTAGTGATTTTCAATTAAAATTGATTGAATAGATTTAATAGGCAAAACGTGTAAATGTTTATAATTCAATTAGCATAATTAAAATATTTATGATTAAATAAATTAAAGTATAACGGATTTATAATTTTTTTGGATAATTTTTCATTGGATACAATGGTCCATTGATCGGGACAAGCACGCATCCGAGAAAGAAGAAAAGTGATCAACTTTTGTTCCAACCCCCACAAAATCTCATAAAGCAAACCCCATCCCAAAGATCCAACCACATCTTAATCATCTTAATCAACTTCCGTGCAAGAATGATAAGATTGGGAAGGACATAAAAATGTCGGTCTTTATGGCTCTTTAGGTCAAACCTTTCCTCTCCTTTTGGCCTCTATTTTTTTTTTTTCTTTTTTGTAACATTTCAATTAGTAACTAGTAGCCACTCTTCTCGTATGAGAAAGAAAAGAGGTGGACGAATTTAGTTTCAAATGTGGAGTTTGACTTCCATGCTCTGTAAAGAGACATGACAAAGGTTTGATAATGAATTGAGAGCTAGAATAAGACAAAAAAAAAATTGTACCCATCTATGATTTTAATCTCAAAGTCATTATAATTGCTTATTGATTGCCCAAACTAGACTAAACTAGCTAGTTTGATTTAGTTTTTGAAAGTTTCGGTTCGGTTCCTACTTTTGAAAAGTGAAAGTGGAATCGGTGTCCGGGCAGTTCGATTTATGCTTCCAAAGGGGAACCAAACCAAACCAGACCGATTGCTTTTTATTTTCACCTATTTTTTAAATGTCTTACCATGCCTCATCTTCTCTTTCGATCTTTTCCATTCACCCCACAACACTCATGTCTATACTCTTCTTTCTGTGTTTCCCTTTCTTTGGATTTCTTTCGCCTCTCAATGAGTTCGAGACATTCTCTCATTTGAACTCAATTGCGAACTGGACCGGTTTTTTTTTTTTTTTTTATCTTTTCTTTTATTGTTAAGGACTGGCGGTCATGTTATCGCCAATCATGTCAAGTAAAATAATCATAGCTAGTGTCCACATTAGTGATTTTTGACCAAAATTGATCGAATAGATTTAACAGGCAAAATGCGGAAATGTTTATAACTCAATTAGTATAATTAAAAGATTTATGACTAAATTAATTAAAGTGTAACGGATTTATAATTTTTTTGGATAATTTTTCCTTGGACACAGTGGTCCACACACATTCGAGAAAGAAGAAAAGTGACCAACTTCTGTTCCAACCCCCACAAAATCTCATGAAGCAAACCCCATCCCAAAGATCCATTGATTGACATCTGTGGAGAGTAAGCGGCCGTCGAGGCATTGGGAGAGTAGTATAGATGATAAGCGCTATAACTTAACTTCAAACATCGAGTCAAGGTAGAGAATTGTTAAATTAATATCTTGAGTTTGAATTCGGATAATAATTTGTTAGCCGAACTTGTTGATAAAGATTTTCCAAGCATATTTCAAATCGGATGAGGTTCTTCTTTTGTTGGACTATTTATAGCTACACAAAGGATGATATTGTCATGTCCCGAAGCCCGAGCGCGCCAATATCCCACCATGGTCATTCAAATGAGACATTCCCAAGTTAAGTCGTCGGCCCATTCTTTTTATATGCACATGCATAAGTGTATTATAAAACCCTTGACAATAAAATACGGAATAGAAAAGCAAGAAGTAATTTCTCAACCAATCACTTACATACACCAATGGAATTTACAAACAGGGGTTTACAACCAAAAGTCTACAAAAGATCCGCTCTTAAAAAGAAACTGTCCTATGACCTATGAGTTGGACACGTTCTCCAATTCTCCTGACTTCACCTCTGCAACTCCTCAAGGTCAACCAAAGCGATCTGGTCGCTCCATCCACTAGGGACCTGAAAAATATTGGCTCACAACAGGGTGAGATATTATCTCAGCAAGTTCACCCCCCTAAACCTCTATTAGAAAGAAAATACACAAAAGGGTGGCCTAACCACCGCACACAGAAGACTTACCTCGCATTATTTCCTTCTTGCAAGTTAGTACAGTTCGTAACGCTTAATCATAGGTACTAATAAGAACTTAAACAACTAGAGCGCAATCACTTTCACATAATCAACAACCATAGGAGTCCTGATTTTAAGACCATATATTTATTGTATGTCCCACAATCCGGCTCATCAACCACTCAGCATGCTTTCCAAATGTTATTCACTGCCACACAATGGCATAGCCTACTCGCAGTTCGGCTATCTATTGATATTAATGCTAGGCATCGCCTCCCCACCTTGGAGCACGGCTTCTTTACTACATCGACAGCGTTCCCGAAGGTGTATAGGTCTAGAATCAACTGCAACCCAAACCCGTTGCATGGGGCCTCCCATATAAAGGCAAATCCAGCTCAACAGCTCAGATAATTCTTCTTAATTATCACACAATAAAACCATACCCTGCCTAAGACACTTTGTATTTCACTCAATGCTTTCATTTAAAATAGTAATCCCGGCCTCTTTTCTTCATATTGAAAATATTCCAGAAATTAATCATGCATGTGGGGCACGTTAATTTCGAACCAGAAAGCTAATATCTCATTTTTTTTAAACCCCACTATTTAATATAATATTTAAAATTCACTTTCGATGTCAAAATCCGACACTTGGAATTTTCTGAATAAAATCTATATTTTTCACAATCAATATTCAATTTGCAATATCCAACCATCAAATTAATAATCTAAATACACAGCATCGATCAGCGCGAAATTATGAGAATTTAAGGTCTCGAAATAATTTTCAGAATTACCACCGCCTTGGTAGCTGCGATGGTTTGGGCTTTCTCCCCCTCACGAAGGGGAGGAGTTCAAATCCTCTCACGGTCGCTTGGGGTCTTAAGTGGGATGCTGGGAGTGGTGGATCATTTCGCTTACGTGTCCCCCCCAGGTTTACTCGCCAACTGTCGATCCGGTACTACGGGGTTCCTAGGTCACAAAAAAAAAAAAATCGAATTTATTAAATAATTAAATTTATTCCGAAAATTAATTAAATAATAATATTTTAATAATTTCGAATAATAATATATCATTAATTATTAAATAATTTCGAAATATTTATTTAATCCAAAAATACTTCATTAAAGTCAAATCAAGGCTTATTCTAATATAAACTTACTTAGCCTTAATTAAACATACTTTAAACTAAACACCACTTTAATCTAATCTACTCTTAAATAAATTAAACTAATCACCTAATAACACTTAACATAAACTAAGCACACCTAAAGCATCATTAACCCTCTAATCAAGGTTTAGGAGGCTAAACTCATCGGAGTCGCTTTCCGATGAGTCTCTAGCGAAACTAACGATGAGGCGGTTAGAAAACCTTCTTGGGGCAACACCAAAAGAAGACTGTAAGGCACCCAAAACAGGCCTCGAAGGTTCGGATCTAGCTTGAACTCTGATGGTTGACCAAGCTCGGAGGGGGGTTGTTCCAGCCACTCCAACGGTCGGAACGGTCAGACATGGCCGAGCGGGACCTTTGGCGACCTTGACGGCAAGTAGCAGCGGCTAGACTACGGCTTGGACAGACGAACGAACGCGGAGCAGCAGCTAACACGGGTTGGCTTCGGTTGGCTCGTGGTGACTCTCCAGCGAGTTGGATGACGACGGGCGGCGGCAATGGAGCTCCGACGATGGCTGGCGACCAAGGGCAGCAACGGACGGAGGTGCTAGAGGTTCGGGGTCACATGAGCAGGGGCGGAGCAACGAGCCGGCGCACGCGGACGGGCGGAGACGGTGAGTAGTGAGTGGCTCTGGCGATGTGCGGCGGCATCGAGCGAGCGGGCGGAGGGGCGGTCGGTCGGGCATCAGGCTTGGCTGGTCGCATGATTCCTCTCTCTCTCTCTCCTCCCATTTTCAAAAAGCCAAACCAAGGAAGAAGATGATGTTGATAGCCCACTTTTTTTAGAGCAAATCCACATCCTAAACTTGTCAAAATCCTCTTTACTTTGGCCCCAACCACCATAACATCACATGAGGTTATCTTTCACTAACTCAAATCCTCCACAACTATCTTCAATGGGTCCAAATTCAAAGTCTTGTACAACACATTCTTCAATTCCATTCAATCCGCTTCCAATTGAGCTAAATTGAAGTCTATAAAATTAATCCCATGTCACCACACTTCAATTCACATATTTACTTGACCATAGAACTATCTTGAGTCCCAAAAGCACGACCGAAAGCGGGCATACTAATTTCTCGAGCCAAATTAACCATACTTCGATTAATTTGCTGAAAAACTCAATTTGCACGAAAAATCCTTCGAAGATAAGTGGTTCCTAAAATGATTTGTGACACATTAGAACTCCCAATTTCTGAATTCGATTTCAATTTTACGGTTAATTTCACTCTGGCACGATACTAGTGCGTCTTGATCTACCGAGTAGTTTTTAGAAATTTTCATGCATTTGACCTGTGGTTGATCAATTCAAGTCACAATGTACATCTTTGACACATTGGCGATTCTCGGTTGTCGGGGTAATTTCAAGATTTCAAATACGAACACAGGGTACCCAATCAACAAAAAAGCCGGTCCAATGTTGATCGACAATAATTGTGCGATCTGGTGGAATCACCCACACTTGATCACATGCCTCTGTTGAGTTGACCTATCTCCGGTTTCTAATTAATTTTTAATTGTGCCGTATTGACCCTTGCAAATTAGTTCGGTTGAAAGGTCGCTTTCTAGTCAAATTTTCGAGTCTGATGTATTAGAATCTCTTAATGGCTTCACCTGATAGACTAGTTTTCACATGATGGCCAATTCAGGGAAAAGAACTATATGCGTGCCAATGAAATGCCCGTCTCAATTTATTGAAAATATAATTGGAAAATCGGGATGTCACAGAAATAAAATGAAAAAAAAAAGGAGCAAAGGTTTCTTCTTTTATCTGTAGGAGCCAAATCCTTGAAGGTTATACATGGTGGGGGCCTAGAGTCAAGTTGTTGACTTTTGGGCACAATATATAAAAGGTGTGGGTTCTTTTCTTTATGAGCAGTCAAATAAAAAAAGGAAAACCTAAAGAGCTGCAAAATGCTGGGGAGCGCCGCACACGAGAAGAACGAAGAACACTGAGCCGTGCGAAATAAGAACAAGCAGACGAATTCTTGTTTGTGGCATATGTAAGAGCATTTTGCTTGAGCTTGAACTTGCGGTAATTTTGTGCTGTGAGTTTATGTCCAAGTGAGTTATTTATTTGTAAATACTTTGGGTTTAGGATTAAATTTAGGTACATGAAGCACTTGAGTGTATGAATGATTGTAAACTTTCATTCTCCAATTATAGTGAATTATTTATTGTTGGCTCTCCCTGTGAATGTAGACAATTAACCAAGACCTTCAAGATAATCTTGTATGCAAAATTGCATAAGCTTATGGAAGATACTAATCCAATCTTTTCAGGTTTTGAACTTTTGGAATGAGTGAAATTAGGGTTTTATTCATGTTCAGGTCTAAACAGCCTGATCCCACAAAATCATCTACCAATTTTAAAATATCCAAGTGAATTTGCGGCCAATGATGCTATAAAAATTGTCTAATCATTCCATCAGGCTCCAATGCTTCCACTACTCCTAACTAGAAGACAGCTTCTTTAACCTCTTATAAGATAACTTTTGTGTTAAATCATTGTTTATGTCCTCCTTGACCCAACAAGGACATCGATCAATAATGAGTTGAAAGTTTCGAGGGCCAACATAGGCTCTAGTTTTTTTACCGAATGGTTTTTTAGTTACTTTTCCCACTAGACAATATTCACATACGGGTAAATCAACATTATCAAGTAACCCTAAAAGGCATTCTCTAGCTAACTTTTGCATTTTTTGTAACCCAATGTGACCTAATTTAGCATGTCAAGTACTTGCATCAATCTCAACATTACTAGAAGATGCAATTAAAGAAAAACAACTATCAACATTAACATTGTACAAATCATAGTCGATGTCTAATACCATAAAACCATTCAATATATGACCAGAACTATAATAAACTGTTCCAAACAAAATGTCAACATAATCGCCATGGAAATTTAATACATAACCTAGGCTAAGAAGAACAACTACGGAGATTAAGTTCCATTGAATATCTCGAGTATAGAGGACATCATGTAGGAATAGGCTTCAATCACCACGTAAAATTAATTTACATGTGTCGATATCTTTCACTTCAACTCTTGAGTTATTCTCAACCCTAAAGTAATTTGTCAAGCCTTTATGTTTGTTATAGTTGTCCAAAAAGTTCTCCACCTATCTAATTTAGCCCTAAACATTTTGATTTTGTCAATTAAGTCCTAAGCCTTTTCATAATTTGTTTCAAACAAAATCGACATATTCTATATATAGCATATTATTCTATATATTTTCATTTTAGTTAACATAATATAACTAACTAAAAAAAAAAGCCAAATCAAATCCTATATTTTGAATTTGAAATCTTTTTGGATCAAATTGAAATAGACAATCGCTTAACCATCCCATCAAATAAGTGGAAGATTCATTAAATTGTGAAACGTTAACTATAATATGATGTGGTTCCAATGTCAATAAAAAGTAACCCACCTAATGGTATTTAACATCTAGAAAACTACCAAATAAAATGCGTCCCAAGCGGAAATATCACAAGTACTCCTTTTTATTTGGCATTACCTTTGAACCACGTGCAGCTAAAACACCTTTTATTAAGATCAACGTAGTTTGTATGTAAACCTAAAGCAATCACATGATAAACCAAGAAGTCTCTAGGACCAATTGTTAAGAGCAGTATCAGAAAACATATCATGGGGTCGCCCTAAAGTGCTCATGGTATCATTATGAATCTACAAACCAAAATTGTGAAAGCTTAGAAATATACATACACAGTTGAGATGTAATATGATTGCATCACAATACCTAAGGACACGATTTAATAGATCGTTGTATCAAGTAGTTGGATCATAATATCTTACTATAAAAATAGCTATATTTGTGGCAGCACCAACTATGAGAAATCCACCACCCTTTCTTTGATATAGTTGATAATAATCATTTTTTGGACAATGCATATGTAGAAAGCATGTCTTTTTCTAGTAATTTTTTCGAGTATTTACTAGCAGATTTGCCAATTAAGTCTATTTGGCTAATCAAAATAAAAAATCATTGACATAAATATGGCCTTTCTAAGCAGCATGGCCATCATTCACATAAACAATTTTTAATTTTTTTGAATTTTCTAATACTTTTCTTTTCTTTCTTTTCGTTTGTTTCTTTTTTGGTTCAAAGGGCCCTCAACCACTGGTTGAGGGTTGGTGACCTTTGACGACCATTGACTGAGGGTCAGCAACCCCCGTTGACCCTTGGGTGGGATCCCCCACACCCTAGCCTGCCCTCGTTATGGCTGACGAGGGCTTGAGTGAGGATCGCCACGCACTTGTCTCGTAATATTTGGCAAGGGCTCATAAGCGCTCATTGGCTGCAGTGAGGGCTTCATGGCCCTCACCTAGGAGCTAGCAGGGGTTGCCGACCCTCGACAAGTGGCCAGTGAAGGTTGCTAGCCTCGTCAGCCCTTTGAACCAAAAAAAGGAAAAAGAAAAGGAAAAAGAAAAAGATAAAGATAAAGAAAAAGAAAGAAAAGAAAAGGCAAAATGAAAAAAATCGAAAGG
Organism: Eucalyptus brandiana; assembly: GCA_014182725.1. Taxonomy (NCBI): domain Eukaryota; kingdom Viridiplantae; phylum Streptophyta; class Magnoliopsida; order Myrtales; family Myrtaceae; genus Eucalyptus; species Eucalyptus brandiana. The sequence goes on from CM024675.1 coordinate 57,399,339, forward strand.
TCATTAAAATTTGCCCATGTCAAAGAGCTGATTGAATTGTCATGTTTGCTATTTCCGGCCAAAATTACCCAAATAAATTTAATTAGCAAAACTTAAAAATGTTTATGACTGAATTAGCAAAAACAAAATATTTCAGGTTGAATCAGTAAAATTGCAAAACGTTCAAGATTTTTTGAACAATTTTCCCCATTTTGGACACTTTTCCCCATGATTTGCTAATCCCTGTAAGAGAACCGACAAGTAACTTAAATGTAAATGATAAAGAGAACTTATTCTTATGTAGTTGCACTTGTTGATTAATATTCTAATTGTCAATGGAGTTTAGGACGTGTTTGTTTCACGAAAAATTTAAGATCTAGAAAATATTTTCCGAAAAATGGTCATTTGTATTGCTTATAAAAATGATTGAATAAATAAATAATTTAATTATCCACAAAAATAATTAATCATAAATCATTATCGACAATGAAAATATTTATCGTTGACTACTTTTTTTAAGTGATATAATCAATTTTTTTTTTCAAGTCTTAAGTTTTCAGCAAAATAAAGAGCCTTAATAGCATTTTCCTTTTCATTTTGTTCTTGGTTGTATTCTTTTTTCTGAATAAAATTCCAATGTCTTCTCACAACTCTTGCGATCAATGTTTAGGGTGTTTTAGTTTGAGTGAAAGAATTTTTTTATACTCATTAGTTTTCAAGACTCTGACTTATTTGATTTGCTGAAAATAATCACGAAAGATATTTAAGGTCAAAGAAAATATGCATGTTTAAAGTTAGGAAAATAAAGTCTCTAATATGAAAAAGTGAAAAATATTTTTCTAAAAAATAGTTAGCATTTTTCTTTATTATGAAGTAATCCTCGAAACATACACACCCTTTCAAGTTTGCATATTTCCATGTGTGCATATTTAAAAAAAGGCCCAAGCTCCTCTAATGCCTTATCTTGTAAGATAATATATGATAGGATCTTACTAATTAAAAGAGATAAATGTTTATCCAAACTCCAAAGAAAATTACAGAAAAATTGGGGAAGCGATTGATTGAAACCATAAAGGAGTTGTTACACAAAGTGGAATTCACATGATAGGTCCAACCAGATAGAAAAAATTGCATACCAATTACAAACAAATCACAATGGACAGACCGGCTTTCCCCATATATGACTTTGGTTCGAATTATAGATTCATTCGATCACACGAAGTTGGCGCAATATGTCTCAAAAAGAAGGGACGGTATAACATGCCGTATAGATGTGTGATTTTGCTAAATCTCACACATGTATGAAGTACAAAGATGATTCCTGTTATTACCCATGACGCGAAATGGCGAAGCTAATGAAGACTCTTCTCTTGATTCAATTCTTTTAACTGGGAAACAACTCAAGTGCTCACCCATAAACGAAGCTTTACAGTTCAGGTTTAAGAAAACTTCCTTAGCACCATCAATCATTCCCTCCAACCTCTAGTCTTCAACTTACTGAGCTAGCCAACGAAAAGTAGACAAATCACTCAAATGGGTGCCAAAAATGAATAACGAGCAACAAGTAATCCGAGAGTCGGTGGAAAACCCACCTTCTCAGCATTGAACCAAATCATAAATTTCCCTACCAGCTACCAAGCAAAAATTACATTGAAAAACTATGTTACTGTACCAAGCAAACCCTTAATCGTGCAAAGGCCGAATCATCTATACTTGATAAAGAAATTCGAGTTGCAGATCCATGGGGCCATATTGGGGAGGTACCATCTCTATGTATCCTTTATTTCATACGTTTCTAACCCTCTTTTTTTAGCGATAGACCCCCGTCATTCCTCTTTTTTCTCTTTTAGTATAATACTTCATAGCTAGGTCCAAAAAGGATCCATGGTACCGATCAACCCCCGCTTATATAATTTAAGACATAAAGCTTAAATGTTAGTTTCAGTGTACTGATCTACACCAGATACATTGCAATGCTTATGTTTCATTGTTTCTGATGCATATGGCTCGCCAAACTCTGTATTATTTTGTGCTTCAAGCCTAGCCTCGAATGACTATAAATAAATAATGTCATATGCCAGGCAATAAATAACCTAACCTTCTAGGGAAAGTGCAAAACCAGCAAGAAAATGGGTGCTATAGAAAGCCTTTACTCGTACGTAGGGGAAAGCTTCAACCACCGTTATGAATAATGTCAAAATTTAAACCCACATACAGGCCCTATCCTTCCCCACAATCCACATACACACTGGAATCCACCAAGCAATTCATGCCAGCGTTTATATAAACTATGCTGCAAAATGAAGACCAAGCACCATAAATCAAGGGTACCCTTTCTTCTCTTGAATAAACATGAATTAAGGGGACTTAAACGGTGCCAAAGAGAGAAGACCCAATACGGGAAAAACATGAGAACGCCTCGATTAGGTTTTCTCTGCTGAGTAGTAGATTAAAAGCCTGTCAACGAAAGATTATCTAGCGCTGAGAGGTCTACTTTCTACAGCTATGAAAGTATGGGTACGTACGAAACATGAAGCTTCTTTTTACATTATTATGTCTGTTTTCTTTTGACCTGGAAACCGCCAAAAACGAAGCAAGAACAATGGCGTTGCTTAGTCCACCGATACCTATGACTTTGAGCAAAGTATACAGATGAATCTGTCGTCCATAGTTATAGCAATTCTTCAAATTCAAGGCATGCCACCACTTGTCCACCTGTCAGATTTCCTGTCAGATTTTCTTTCTACTTTTCGCTGATATTAATGCCAAAATGGCAAAAAGAAAGTTTTTAAGAGGCGGAAAACCAACCCCCACTTGCTGGGTCCGACCTCGTGCGCTCCGTCTCTTCTTCTGATCGATTCTTCTTCTTCGACCAATGACCTTGTACTAATCGATTTGTTCCTTTCCTATGGGTCTTTATTAGTTTCGTTCATTTTTCCCTTTCTGATTTTATTTTTCTGTAATCTTAATCCATGTTTGCCAATTGATGTGTTCTCAGATATTGTTGCTCCAAGGCACGCCAGTGCTCATTCTTGGCGTGAAAGTGGAGGAACTCGAGAAGTTTTTTCTTTTTTTTCTTTTTTCGCGTCTCTTTTTTTTTTTTGGGTAAAGTTTTTTCGCGTCTCTTTTTGATGTAGGAGTGTGGAAGAAAGAAAAGCTCATATATTCTCTCAATGAAAAGCAAAGAAAGAAGATCCTAGAATGCATCGATCCATCGTAGACCCTAAATTTCCTCGCAGAATGATTTCCCACTATCAGCAAAACAAAAACCCTTAAAAGAAACCCCCTTCGTAATTTTCGCAAAAACTGTTAGTTTTTCCAAGTAAGAAAGGGAACTTTCAGCTCGATGCATATATCTGATGAACATTTTTCAATAAAAGATTCAAATACTTGAACATGTTGAAACTAAAAAATGCATGCATCCCTCAGATCTTTCAACCCCCAGCACTCAAACAGGAAAGATATCGAAAGAAAAGCTCTAAACAAATTGATAATTCTAGAATATTTTGTCTCTGTCATGACTGATTACTACATACCGACATGCATGTACAGTACGATCTTACCATACCGAAATTTCACGATCTAATTAAACAAACCTTACACCAAAACTTGATCGCTGCCGTGGTTGTCATCGTCATCGTCTCGAGCTCAAGCTGTTGCCAATGGAACGTTCAGATCTCCGGCCGGCGAGAAGGCGAGCATAATGAGGAGGGACATGATCAGGACTGGCACGAAGAGGAGCATCAGCGGCGGTGGCGGCAGCGGTGGCAACACCAGCGGAAGCACCAGCAGCAGAAGAGTGAACAAGGCCAGGATGATCATCATCGACCTCATTAACATGTGGCCCGCTGTGCATGAAGCTATATCTTATAACCTCTGGTGATGAGTATGAAGCAACTATCGATAATCATTCGATCATCACTGGTTGTAGATCTCTCCTCCTGGATATAAGATCATCATGTGACGCCGCATGGTCCAACCGTTGCTGCGTTCACATCGAAGCCTCCCCTAAGACCCTCTGGAAACTCTCCCAGAAAGAGAGAGGGAGGGAGAGGGGGTGCGTGTGTGGTCAGTCAATAAAGGAGATTGAAAAGTTCTTGAAAAGAGTTTTATATATAAACGCACACAGCCTAGCAGGAGAGAACAAATATGATAAGAAGAGAGAATTCTGTCTGCTTTTTAATTTCTTTTTCTCCAGAAAAGGGATGTGACCCTGTTCGAATCAGGGTCGGACCAATGAAAACTTTGATGATTATAATAAATTCAAATTTTAGCTAAAGGAATGTACACATAATGGAAGGAAGATGATCACAGTAGATGAAAAACGTGGCTGAATCATAATCCTTATTTCATCCGGTTGTGTGATAAATGTCATCTTTATGAAAGAGGGGGGAATATAGTGGAAAATTTTAAAAAGGAGAGAAATGAGGGAGGGCCAGTGAAAGGGACAGCCCGGCGGGGATGGGGACAGAGGAAAGGGGGGATGAACGGGAAGGGCAAGAGTGGAAACGTCTAATGACTAGGTCTTATTACAAGAAACTAACACTGGACTGGCCATTGTCGACGCCAGTCGTCTTCGACGGATACAATCCTCCAAGATTTTTTATGTTGGTTTCTCGGTTCACCCAACCCTAACGTTATATACACAACGCAACGCCCCACACCACACATCATAGGGCAGGAGAAGAGAGAGAGAGAGGGCAATGGGCCAATCGTCGATATCACCATTGATTGCTCTCCCATTAAATGTCGATGCTGATCCGGAGGCTTTGCGGGCTCCCCCCTTTCGATGGGGCGTCGTCATGGTCTTGCCCGTTTCGGGAAGCTTCGAAAGCATCCCCACCACCACTCTCCTCCCATTCTTGTTTTCTTGACGTCTAAGTCTCTCGACTGTTCGGTTGGGATCGAGTGGTGAAAAGGATTTTGCGTGTCATCATGAGTGGGGAGTTTCCCCGGGCTCGGTTCCTAGTTAATCATGTAACTTCTTGAAGCCATAGAATGAGGAAGAAATGCATCATGACTTTCGTAGTCCCTACGTATAGATGGCCAACCTAACAAAGAGGGTGTTGTTTTTCCTTGATGTGAAACCAAAACTTATCCATGATCTACGCTTAAAACACGATCTGCACTCGGCCTTTTCAGTATACGACTCTTGCGGCTTTCCTCAGCTAATACGCTACTCCCCTCCGAGCTTCAGCCTTTTTTGTTCTTACGAGACTCCTTGTCGTCGAACGTCATGGTCGCAAGAACGACCGTACGTGGTTCCTGAATGTCCAAAGCCCTCGATCGACAACAATAAAGCCCTTGATTTTGTGAAGTCGTTCTGATTTGGAAAGAAAATATACATGAATCTACGACAGTTCATCATAGCTCAACAACAATACAACCGGAAACGGAACCAATTGGCAATTACCTTGGAAGAATTATGTCCGAAAAGGAAATTCAAGCCTCGAAGTCTAAAGAGGAACCCCTATAACCCGAGAAGAGAGTGTCTATAACCAGAGAAGAGAGCGTTTAACAAGTGGTGGGCCATGCAGATTTCTTCGTCCTTCCTTCTCGACTCCCTTGACAAGGTGCAAGGCGACTGAGTACGCGCTTTCGCTTGCGCATTTTACCCTTCTTAATCTACCATATTCTCGACCAGGAAATGGCGTAGGACCAATATTATAACAAACAAGTCATTTTCAGATGACTTAACGCGTGAGGAAGTTACCTAACAACAGGAAAGTGTGCGCAGATGCATGGAACCTTGCATGCATCGAATTCCATTAACTTATAATACATAGTCGATCCTGCAACTATTCTTGTCTTATTAATATTGGAAAGTTAAGGAGGTTTCACAGTAATTATCAAGATGCCCACATCGCCAAACTGATTGGAATTGATTGGGGAGAAAAATATTTCCATCAGTCATTTCAAGCTCAACTTTGTTTTGGCCCATCTTGTCCCGCACTAATTGGTTGGCTGGAGCTCAAGTTGGGAATGGGAACCTGTTATACCGGCCTTTTGTCTTTTGCAATGATGCTGAAGATAACGATGTCTTTCGGACATTGGGAGACGGATTAGGTAAAAAAGATTGAGATGGTTCATTGAATGCTCCGAATGTTTTCACGTGGAAAAGCTGATGATTATCCAGTCAATTAAGAGAGCATAATATGGCGGAAAGCCTACAGTCGATATTTTTTTTGCGGAAAATTCAAGGGCTGAAATCAAATCCCAGCATTTGAATTGCTTATGAGTCAATGAAAATAATTATTTTTGAAGTTAAGGAAAATGAATTTCTCTTTTGAAAAGCAAAAATCATTGCCTCAGCGCTTGGGCCCCAATCTCTTGAGGCTAGGCCTAAGACCTCGACACCCTCTCAAGCAACTGGGCTCGGGACACCAGTGCTCATGTTCGAGCCCCCGGTAGCCATGCACGAGTCTTCGGTACCCATACCTAGAAACTTGGGGGTCGAGCCCAACTACCTGGCTCCGACACCTAAGACCCTTGAGGTTAAGCTTGAGTCCCCAACACCCAAGCCCCTCAGGTTAGGATTGGAACCCCAACGCCCGTGCTTAGGTCTTTGCCATACTAAGCTCTAGATCTAGGCTCTCGTGTTCTCTGTATCCCGACCCCAAAGCCCCAATGCTCATGTCTAGGTCCCTAGTGCCTGAGCCTAAAACCCCAATGGCCACACTCAGGACCCTGCAACCGATTCCGTAATGCTAGAGCATAGGACCTGGATGTATTTGAGACTTTTTCCTCAAAAATGTGTTTGATAATAAATATCAGACAATGGTCTCCATAATATTTGTAAAATATAGTTAAATATCAAAACATGAAAATGGTTGTCCTTCGAAATAAGTTCATTTGAACAAATTTCCAGCAAATTCCATTTTCTGTGAAATAAACCAAGCTTTAATCAACAAAAATGAAGATTGGATGCGAGTATTTTGGTTGAAAGTGATATGCTGATTATCTTTGGTTGAATAGTATTATGACTTGTGCAAGCACGGGCTTGTTTCAAAAACCATGAATGTAGATCCAACATTGATTTCATGCATTGAAGATCACTTCAATAAATTTCGGTGAATTACGAAAAACAGAATGATTATACATGTAAAAGAATTACTTTTCTCAAATAAGGACGAAAGATTTCTACCGTAGTTGATCTATCAAACATTTGCTTACGTCAAATTTACAGTATGCTGTATACTTTCTAACTTTTGAGGTGTTAATGTAAAATATTCACCAATATGTGTATGTGTGTTTATACATATGATTATTGGCTTAAAATTTGGTTGGATTTATTAGTGTAAACTATTTTTGGTTGATTTTTGCAAGGACTAATAAACATATTAATCGTTCAAAAGTAGCTTTACATTATGTTTTAGAAATTTGTATTTATATTGAGGGGAAATCAAGAGAGATTCTAGCAAGAGAGATTCTAGTTTGACTACAAATGGACATGCAAGCATTTACAAATATTATCACATAGAGCTATGTTATCCTGATCGAAGACTATTGAAGTGACAAATTTTCTGGAATTTAAAAGGCATATGGGACAAAGAAATTGTTGAAGTTGCCATTTTGTTTATTATCTAGACATAGTTAGAGGAATCTGCCTGATCTCTGTTATGGGATTGGTGGTATTAAGTGAGATATAACATGTACAGGAAATTGTTTCCTACACGAATGTATCAAAACCCTAACAAGACCCTCTCTCTCTCTCTCTCCCCGATTCCAGAACCGCCACAGCTCAATTGCGGCCGCCATACCTCCGCCGAGGGCCTCCTCAACACCCCTTCCCCCTCTCTTTCTCTGCAAGAACCGTAAGTTGTCCGAGGCACTGACCAAACCCAGGATGCTTAGCTTGGCGCGGATCTGGACTCGACCTCCTCCACCATCTGCTGCTGCAAGAGCTTGACTGGTACGACGCCATTGGCGATTGATGGTGCCTGCGTCAACGAAGAGGAGAAAGAAACCGCTGCTGTTGGCGGATGTAACCTGTTGGAAGCGTCACTGGAGAGAACTGTTCAAAGCCGACGGGCGACGAGTGTGACTCGTATAGCAGTCGGGGGAAGAGAGAGAGAGAGAGAGATAGAGAGAGAGAGAGAGAGCTGGGGCTGATGGTGATGGGTGTTAGGTTCTTTGGGTGCTTACTTTAGACATAGAATTACATACAGCTGACCTCCTCATGTGTAATGACCAATTAAAAATAGGATTTGATTGGAGAGATGCATGGAACTAATATTTATCCGTGTTTTGCATGGACATCAAGAGAATTATCGTATTAGTATAATGAACGAAGTTCATAGGGAATTCGAACAAAAAAAAAAAATCAATAGGAAAAATTATCCAAAAAAATTTAAACATATTGTGCTTTTACTAATTCTTTCCTAAATATTTTAATTTTGATAGTTGAGTTATTAATTTTCTACCTTTTACTAATTGAATCTATTGGGTTAATTTTGGCTAGAATTCGCTGACGTAAACGCCGGCCATCTATGTAAATAATTTTTAATAGTATTTTAATATTTTTCATATTTTTATATTCATTTTTTTATTTTGTCCTCATCAACCACTAGTAAAGAAAAATAAAAGTTAAGAAGGAAAAAAAGAAATATATTAATAAAATTTTGAAAATATTAAAATATTATTAAAAATTGTTCAAATGTCGTCTGATTGTGCACATAGAACGACTAGTGTCCATGTTAATGAATTCCAATCAAAATTAATCTAATGAACTCAACTAGCAAAAGTAAAAAGGTTTATAGCTCAATTAGCAAAATTAAAAAATTTTGAATTGAATTGACAAAAGTGTAATATATTAAGAATTTTTTGGACAATTTTTCCAAAGTTCATAGGGTAAACTCTTCATGTCACTTCTCTTTGTCAATTGTTATAGGCAAATGCAAGGATAAAAAGCTATTTAAAAATCTCATCGTAATTAGGGTTGGAATTTGTGTTTTCGCATCATAATTAATGTTGGGAAAATTTTCAAAAAAGGGCTTGAAGTGCCCTAGTTTTCTCAAATAAGAGCTTAAAGTATATATTATTTCAAATAAGGGATGAAGTGATCAGACTATTTCAAATAAGGACATGAAGTGGCTAAATCATCACAAATAAGGGCCTTTAGTTGGTGATGACTTCTCTAGCCATTGGAGAAGGGGTATTTTGGTCAAAAAATTATATATATATATATATATATATATATATATATATATATATATATATATATATATATATTTTTTTTTTTTTTACTTTTTCCTTTTTCTTTTCTTTTCTTTTTTTCCTCTTCCCTTCCCCGACATGGTTGTTGATGGCCGGTGAAGGCCGCCCTTGCTTGGTTCGGATGAGGGCGGCCCTCGCCGACGTCGAGCAAGGGCGTCCCTTGTCCGACCTCGACGAGGGCACCCCTCACCCGACTCGGGGAAGGACGCCCTTGCTTGACACTGCCAAGGGCTTCCCTTGCCTGCCAAGCAAGGGCCACCCTCGCCCTCACTAGTCTAGTGAGCCCTCTTCCGCAAGCCCTCGCCTCTGGTTGGCCGGGGTCGTTGGCCCTCCCTCAGGCACCGGTGATCTCGTCAGCCATTACCGCCACCCCATTGATGATGGGGCAACGGCCATAGGCAGAAGGGAGCCTCCTGCTTATGTTTTTTTTCTTTTTCTTTTTAGTTTTTAGTTTTTTCATTTTTTAAAAGAAAAAAAGAATTTAAAAAAATTAAAAGAAAAAGAGACAAAATTGCCATTTACATTTGGTGAGTTTAGGCCATTCTTTGAAATTGATATATAAATTTCAAACCCTTATGTGAAAAAATAAGGACACCAGATCCATATTTGAAACAATCTCCATTTTGGGCCCTTATTTGGGGAAAAAAAAAAACCGGATACACTTTAAACCTTTATTTGGAATTTTCCCTTAATGTTATGGAATTCGTGTCTAAACCTCAACACGACAATTTTATTAATTGTGTCTTGTTCTTGAAACCCAGACATGATACTTTTATTAAATGGGACATCACACTTTTTATATATTCACAATTTAATCTATTATAGAAAAATGTGCTTCATATCACATTGATATATATAATATGTTGGCCTATTTAATTCAACGTGTCTAAGACTATCATGTATAATTGGGCTACAAGGGTGAAATCGTGAACCGCGCGCTTATTATTTCCGTATAAATAGATTAATCCATTTGCAACATTAACATACTTAAACTTGTTAGAATTCATCGCACTATCACAAGGAAATAGAGATTAAAAGTGAGAAAAAGAAATCAAAACACAAAATTCTATCCCAATTGATCCACAAAGTAGGGCTCTATCTAGTAGGGAATTTTACTATAATTAATACGTCTCACTTCTCTATTACATCCATCAATTATAAGAGAAAAATATCATATAAACCCAATAACTATTTATGGGCCCATGCCCAAACTACCATTAAAATATGAGTCCAAACTATAAAATCCCTTTCGCGGCTTAGGGGTATTGTCCCCACAACACCCACCTTGAAGTAGGATCCTCGGGCCATTCTGTTAGTAGGGAGTATGAATTATTATGTAACAAAACTCACTTTGAATTTGCTTAACATCCTGTATATGTAGATTGACGTTAAAAATGTCCAAGCAACAAGCACACAAAATAATGATAATTGTCCAAAAAGTCTTAAACTTAGTGTACAATAGTTAATTTAGTCTTAAACTTTTCAATTTTATCGATTTAGTCTTAAAATATTGTCTGCCAACTAAGGATTATATTGGCAAATCGTCAAAAAGTTAAGGCCTAAATTGTTATAATAGAAAATTTTAATATTTTTTTGACAATTTTCTCCAAAATTGGAGGACTGATAAGTGGCATTTCTCCAGGTATTCGTTTGTAATATGTCCCTACAAACAGAGAGTGTTACTTTCAAGTCTTGAAGACATCGATGGTTACTTTTAGAACTGCCTACAACCAGGACCCCATCAACAGAGTAATCGTCCTTTCATGCATGCATCCATTTTCACTGCTGTTTTAGAATGCAACAAATTGTTTTACTGTAAAAATAAAATAAAATAAAGATTCGTGATTAGATTAACCTGGTATAATCGCCGAGCAAAATGCTTGTTCCCCGATCATGGAGTTCGATTTAACAGCTTCACCCCCGGGTTCATTGCATCTCTCAGAAGTCTCTCCTGGCCCCCACAAGCATAAATACTATAATATAAATGAGAAACGACCTAAGTTTTTAAGTTTGGAATCATCCAATCAAATCCAGAACTCCGAGGTTGAGGTGTCTGACGTACGAAGAGGGAATGATTCTCCCCGAAACCCATCGCTATCGGTGCCAAGTTGATCGATTTCTTAATGACCCAAATCTGTCTTTAATCAACCTGAATCATTTAATATTTCTCTTGTATTGATTTCCATTTAATTTGTGGGTGCTGGCAAAGGAGTAGTTGCGGGGTTAGACTTTCGGCTTTCTATCCGACCACACTTTCTTCACAGCTTGCTATTCTTATTATAACCTTTATGACGGCCTACATGTATATATAAAGGCCACTTGAGAATATATTAAGCAAAGCATTTAACTTTATTTGAATGTGTCAGTTACTCTTAGGACAGACTTTTGCTGGCTGTGGCTTTTCTTTTTCAAAATGGTATAGAGTTTATATTAATTTTTTACTCTCTTCACAATTGGTATAAATTAGTTTTGTATTTCCAATAGGCCTTAAAACCGTGAACTTTGCTATTGGGAGAAAACCTTGGGTACTCTTCGAACACATGCCCTACCTATCAGACTTGGTTAATGTTTGCGATGGCTGAAGAGCCTAGAGGGCTTGGGAGAGACGGCAATCAATGAGGTAAAAATTAAGGGTGCCAATTTATGTTCGCATGTCTTATGTCAGTCGATATAGAGATATGTACTACAAAACTAATTGATTCGCTCATGACACAATCAAATAATTGTGTCAACCTACATCACATGAACATGACTCGAAAATTAAAAGGTTGACACAACAAGATTTGTATAATTTGCTTAAAAGCAGGTTGGAGAGTCAACCCAATTAGATGATCTGCATAACATTAAATCAACTCGCCCACAAAAACCTGATACAAAATATGCTAAAGTTTTCATAAAACACATGAACAAATTGCAATTACTTGTTGGTAATCAATGAAATATCATCACTTTAAGATCTTAATAGTGAATAACATGGAGAAATAATCTTATAACTAATTGTATCTAAACTGGTCCCGTACAAGTCATATCCACAATAACCCGTTGATTTAAAAGGCTTATGCTGATCAATTTCTTCTGTGTTGGGTTGGACACAAACATGACACGATTACTTATCACGCCTCACGGGTTGACACAAAATTGACCCAAATACCCAAACCCACTAATTTATTATCACATTCGAGTCACGTAATTGTACTGTCTCAAAAACTGTCATTCCTAATAGTCTTCCTGTTAGGTGAGAATTTGTTGATTATGGCTCGAAGGGTTGCCGTTGAATTCAGAGCAGCGCAAGTTTGTGATCATCGGACAATCGAAATGTTAGCAGCGGCATGCAGACAATGGTGGAAGAGAGGCGCGAGGAAACAGCTTGCCTGGCTCCTAGATGAAGCAGGACGCCAAGAGGGTACCCGGTCCCTCGACGCTGTCCTAATTCAACAATTCCATTTTATATAGAATTTGCAAAAACCCTAAAGGGTTGAGCCGTCATTCATGAAAGTGGACATCATGAGAAAACTCCTCTCTTATGACTGATTCTTATGGGTACGGCTGTTATTTAGGATTGGGGAACGCTTATTCACAAGCGCTTCAGTTGATTGTATCTCCGTTTCGCCGACTATAGTGGAATCATCCTTTCGATTTCTCCTCGTTGAACAGGCAGCATGACTTCAAACTACATACATCCCCTGTGATCAGGTCTAATTTTTGTAAATTCTTTCTCAAATCATTTCGTTAATTGACACTTGGTATACAGAGAAGGTCTTAACCCCACACATAAATCACCTCATCAAATCAAATTGTTAATATCCAACGACAGATGGTCACTTCATAAGATTACGATTTCCTGAATAATAGTCAAAATCTGCGATCACACCGGTACCAATAATAAACCTCCTTTTCTCTCTCGTGCCGACACAAATGTCAATTTTTTTGTCTTTTGTGCCGGATTCATTGCATGTCTTCTTCTCTCTGTGGGTTGTTGACTCCTACCAGTCCCACGTAAAGCCGTTTGTAATCGAGCGGTAGTTCACAGAGAATGATTCTCCTCGGCTTGCGCAGCATCTCAGGATCAACTTGTTGCGGGGCGCAGCATCTCAGGATCAACTTGTTGCGGGGTTACCTAATCCGACCGTAAGCCCTAGACCATGCCCTCGTTTTTGCTGAGCTTTTTGCCCATGGCGGGTTTTATAATCTAATCCGCCGAACGCAACTTTCGTTCTCCTACCGGCTAACCCCGTGGCAACTAGCTCAACTAGTTCTATGTTAAATTATTTGCCGCTCAAACCCGTACGGGTGGCCAACCTCAAATGAGAAAAAAATTAACATGGGGGAACCCCACATGCTGTACCTAAATTAATTAATTCCACGATACAAATGGCGGTAGCGAAGTACATTGAATCTGCTTGTTTCTTTGTATCAAGAAAGCAAAAGATGATAAGATTTATCCAGATAACGATTAATAATGATGCTGGAAGCTAAAATATATAGGTGAAAGGCATCGTCCGTACAAGGGATATAAAGTATTGATCCATCCATCAGAAGATTCAACCATATATAAATAGGCAGGTGGATCCCTATTCGAGTTCGAAATGAGGATCCTTATGAATGAAGATAATAAATTGAAAATGAATCCTCATGGATGTCTCATGAACAATTATCTAACATGTTTAATAAGAAAATACATCTGATTATGATGTACATATATCTAGTCCAAGTTCTTGGTGGCATTCAATTTCTCTTCCAATCTTAAAGTAATAGTCTCTATCGGTTTCAATATATTATGAAAAAAAATAGTGCAACTAGAAGCTACAACTGGCGAGGAATGTACCCTTTTTTTTTAGCTGTAGTCTCTACAGAGTTTTATTTGTATCAAGAGGAATTTGAATTTGAAGATTTTGGTGGGATATAACATATAATTTGATGAGATCGTAGCATGACATATTTTGCTTTTGTCAAGGGAAGCATGCAATGAAAATGGGCCGGGGCATTAAAGGCCTTCCTCAAATGGGCCGGCCGTAAAAGGCCAATTTAATCAAACATCAATTCGTCTATCCCTTTTGGGTTGAATTCTGTGGTCCAGCACACCTAAGTCTTGCGAACGGTCCAATGCAGAGTCTCAGCCATGAAATGAAAGGGGGTTTCGATTTTGACCGCCTGATCATTTACGAAAATGGAGACTAGTCGATCGGTTGTTGGTAGTAATTGACTCGCCATTTCATTAAGGTAAGTTGCTGAAAACACGGTTATCGACTTCATGATCGACAACAATTAGGACATACTAAGACTCATGACAATGATAGGTTCCTTAGATTTAGGAATCAAGATATTTATATAAATTGCATCACAGTGATCATTTCACTTGAAATTAGAATAAAGTACGATTTATTTCGAAATATATTCATTTACGAGAGAGTATTTACATGGTGACCATGACCAACATTTAATTACTTTCTAACACAAATAAATCACGCTGTCGTGGACCATCGAGTAAATCTCATCGACCGGAGTGAGTACATGCCCACTTCCATAGTTTTAAGTACTTCATATATATATATTAAATCTCCATTTGTTTCATGGAATTTTTCCAAAACTATTTGTATCGTTCAAAATAATTAGTCAACATAAAATATCTTTATTTTTTATAATAATTTATGTCACAATATTTTCGTGGATGATGAAAATATTTTTGTATTCATTCGATTGTTTACGAAACAAATGCATCCTAAATTAGGACTCAGATGAAACTTATATCGTACATTCAGGAGATTACAAAAACAAGATAAGACGTTGCTCTTTTGCCTGGTATATACTTTGTTATATCAAATTAAGCGGGAATTTTTCATAACCCTCGTACCACTCCTCTGTTTCTCTCTCAGGACACTACTCTCTTATTTCTTTCTTCTTCCTCAACATCATTTCTCGTTCAGTCGTCTCCCTTTCTGAAAAGTCTTCTTCACATTCCCTAAGAAGTCGAAATAGTCGGTGTAGAAAACGTACCTCAATCAAATCACGGAAAATACTGAAACTTGTGGCTTGTGGTGATCGATGTTTATTGTCTATTAGTAAATTGCAGATCGTGTTGCGGCTAATCTACAGCTGCTCAATCCGCAGCTTGATCCATCCAAACTTATAAAATATGATTCACTTGTAACAATCCTATCGCTAGTTGATTCTACAGTAATTATTTCCTGTGGGTGGAATGATTTGGACAATCAATTCTTTTTCCATATTGCACATACTTATTATTGATTGTATCAGGAATTTACGTCGGAAAAGGTTATGTGATTCACTTCACAAGAATGGGGGTCAATAAGATGTGTCTTGATTGCTTCCAGCGAGAAGGAGAGAAACTCTGTTCCCTCCACTCCTATGCATATGGGCTGCCACTACTGAGGTTCATTTTGATAAGATGGGGCACTTGCATGACCTTACCTGATACCAAATCGCCCCAGGAAGTCGTGAACAAAGCTGGTGTGCTTCACGACGGTGGTGGTTTTGTTTAGTACGATCTCTTCAATAAAAACTGTGAGCATTTTGCCTTGTTTTGCCGGACCGACGTTTAGGCAAGCACACGGACGGCATTATTCACTGCTTGTGAGCGGAGGATCAAGGAACTTGGAGAATGGGCCATTAAGTTTCTGCGGATGAAATAAGTTTTAAGTGACCCATATATTTCAAACAATCTCGCCTTCCCTAGGTATATGTATATAACAGAGAAATGTTGATAAGATCATCATACAAATACAAGGCCGAAACTCTAGGAAAAAACAAAACTGACACAAAAATTCTGGATATGATTACGCTAATGGTGAAGCCCTCAAGCATAAGCGCACAAGCAAGAGAAAGGAGTAAAATGATTGGGGAATTTCAAACATATAATTACAATTACAAAATATTTTGTGAGGTTGGTTGAAAAAAGAGATAACGATCTTTAACCAAAATATTCAGATGTTACTATCATTGTTAAGAGATAATATGTATTATATAGTCATAGAAATGAAAATTAATTTGGTGAACCTTATATTCTCCCTAATTTTACTAGTTAAATCTTTTTCATTTTGTCTGTCCCTAATTGCTTTGTTACTCTATATGACCCCACCAGATTGGCAGGTCACATTAAAATAGATGTTCCAGCCTAATTTTATTTCTTGAAAAAACCACCGATAAAATTTACTCTCTATGGACTTTATAAACTAAATGTTTCAGATGTAATTGGATATACTAACTTAAACACGTGTGGACTTTATAAACTAAACGATTCGGATGTATTTGGATGCAAGAAAATAGATTCTTCGCTTGCTGCAAAACATTGGTGAATTACAATGGCCAACAGGTCGTGCTGGCCCAGGCATGGTACAATTGGGTACGTATCCAGCTGAGCCCATTAGAATGATTGGGTCTAGGGCATTGGTTCAGGTGAACAAATGAGTCCAATGATTGGGCCTAGGGCCACATGAATGGCTGGGGCCTTGGGGCCGAGGCCTTTCCGCCAACTTAAAAGGCAATCAGAAAATTTAAATTAGACGTCTCTTTCCCTCATTTTCACCTTCGTCCCTCTACATAGAATTTCCAATTTCGAACAATTCCCACTTTATATATATGATTCTCTCACTAATTATGATATAGTCCAGTTAATTCGATTTAATGACCAACTGAGAAGAGGAGGCATATGGAAACTCTTAAAGATTTATTATTATTATTATTATTATTATTATTATTATTATTATTATTATTATTATTATTATTATTATTATTATTATTATTATTATTATTTAGAGTAAAGACCCTCTTGTAGTGTGTAAACAAGGTCACAGGAAATTTCATTATGAACCACAGATCGGGATTGAACACTGGTTGCTGCACAAACGGCGTCCTTGCTATCAAGAGGGGGATGTCTGCATCCAAAAAAATGAAGGTGCGTGTAGATCCTGGCAACCAAACCAAGTATAGAATTGTTTCAAATTTCACTTGCTTATATTATTAGTAAACACAGGTGTTTTATATACATCGTGTATTCTCGTTTTGTTTTTAATATTTGAAATTTTATTGTGCGTTGATTTTGTGTGATTCTTGTTAAGAAATCATGATGAATTAAGCATGACTGAAAGTTATATTCCTATGAATTTCTATTAATCTTTAATTGTTGACCCAACAAGGAATGCTGTGGGAAGGACCGTATGTTGACTGGCTGGCCTTTACTCCTCGTTCAAAATCTATTTCACCCAAATGTTGCAAGAAACACTACAAATCTGTTCAAGTGAACTGTCATCCTTCGATCTTTTCTATGGATTAGAGACCCTAGAATATCCGTATTCCAAATATCATTGTCCAGCATAGATATCTCAAATAAACGACATTGGCTTTTTACATAATAAAATACTAACTTTTGGTTATTATGAATAAGTGATAGATTTAGCTAATGAGAGCAGAGTTTAGTGAATAGTTGGAGTCAACAATAAAAGGAATAGTTGACAAAATAGTGAGTAGCAATATTTTTGAATAATTAAGCTCTTTTAAATTAAATGTCGACAACTTAAAGAGCATTGACAACTAAGGAAATTATCGATAGCAAGTTAGTTATCTGGGATGAACTCATAAGACATTAGCTTGTATATGCCTAGTTGCGATATATTTGGATATTTGAGTTTCTTGTGGATATATGTTATTATAACTTCTTGTAACTGCAAATAGTATGAGGAAGATATTTAGTGATCACTTGAAGATAAGAATTCCTAGCGAAATGAATATATGAAACCAAAAGCTCCAGAAATGTTAAGGCATGGCTAAAATTGTTGAAGAATTGCTTATGGGGAGTTATATGGTGAAAACTATAAATATTAGTGTTTGTGTACCATAGAAAACTCCACACGATGCACAAAAACTTGTTATCATTCTGTCATCTTTCAATTTCTGCACTCTAGTTATAATTTCCAGATATTTTGCTGTTAATTAGATTTTATGTCTTTAGGTTTTGTTGTTGACTAAATTCTAGCAAAGTTTGTGAACTTTCAGTTCTGTTTAAAGTGAAATTCTATGTTTCTTTGTGTTCTTATGATACCTCTTATCGGAGTCACCACAGGTCCGTCTCAACCCATAAAAAAAAAGCGGAAGAATGAATTCTAGTAAAATGTATTTTGTCGTGGACACAAATTCTGGCGAGACAAGACTGTCAAAAGGCAACGACCGGACTACAATGACCACATGACGGAGCCCGATCAGACTGCGACCGAAGATATTTGAACCATGCACCCATTGCATATGACTCGGCCGGGGTCCATCAGGAGGTCAACTTTGGACCGCCGGAGAACCGTGACTTTAGATGGAAACAAAATTTTCATGCATGCTCACGTGCCGCAACCTCTGACTTTTTTGCACGGGACAGAATCGAACTGGTGTAGTTTTATTCCTATTCCATCACTATTATCATGGAGAGATTTATAGTACAAATAGCGACATCACAAAGAGCCTACTCTTGTATTACCCATCTGTTGATCAGAGCTACCCCACGTGCGAAATCGAATGCATATTGAGCAACATCAAAGCGAAATTGGAATGTATTGGATGGACGGATGAATAAAAGAAAGAATTTGGACGTAATAAGGGCTTGAAGCAGTATCACATGACATAACTGCTAGTATTTTTCTTCAGTTCCAAACAGAAGTGCATAAACCGCTTTTTGTTGACCCGCACTGGTATGGTAATTGCAGTCAAATTTACTTAGGTCCAAAGTTGCATTTTTCATGGGGTTTGATGAATTAATATGGATGTAAATATGTACCAACGGATTTGGTATTACTACATACAAGGTACGAAATCGAATGCGTATTGAGCAAGATTGAGGAGAAATTGGAATGCATTGGATGGAAGGATGATTAGAAGAAAGAAATTGGAATGTATTGGATGAAAAGTGCTCCTATTCTGTCTATCGAAAAAATCACTTGCTCGCTAGCAACAAGCTCAAGCCCTTATTGGAAATTGATTTGGCTACTTTTGGCCATTATTTGAAATAATGTCACTCTATGCCATTTTTTGATAAATTGATCCCACTTCAAATCTTTATTTAAAATTTTCTTTAAATATACTCATGAGGAGATTTCTAGATAAATAGTAACCTTGCAAAAAGCCTATTCCTTTTTTGGTACGTGTCAAATGAACCAACCACGTCAAAAGCAAATTGAGCAAGATGGAAAAGAAATTGGAGTATACAAAACAAATGGTTTGGAATGACTTATACCCAAAGATTCGAAACTCAGCAACCATATTCATGCGTATACGACGAGTGCATTGCATAGTTACCATCACCGTAGCGTGTCTTCCAGTCCATTCGATTGTTTTTCAAGCTCTATCTATGACATTTAGCGATCTTTTATAGGACAGGCGTTCGCTCAAGCACGTGAACGCCGATGTTTAGGGATCGCAACTGTAGAATCAAGGATGACAAAGAATGGATTATCTGAGGAAATTGTTACCGGTTGCGTATTATGTGACGTGACTAAGAGTGACATATCCTCACTGCCTGCGATCCTATATGTACGCACCACCTCTATTTGACTTGATTAAGCGGTTGACACCGTTATCATTGCTAGCGATGCAAAAATGATGCGGATGTTAATGGCGCATTTGGTAACAATTTTGTTCAAATGAACAATTTTTGATGAGAAATAGTTTTTTTTTATTTTTAATTTTTGTTCTCGGGAACAATTTCTAAGTATAAGAACGCACTTGGTAACTGCAAAAAATTTATATTCCAAGAATAGAAATGCATTTGGTAAACTTATATAATTTTGTTGTTTCTTTAATTTTTCAATATTTGTATTCTATTTTTCCTTTTTTTTTTTTTTTTTTTTTTTCCTTATTCCTCCTTTGTGGCCGGTTGCTGACCACGGCGGAGGTCGGCGACTGGCTGGGCGAGGTCTGACAAGCTCGCTGGAGCCTCGCTAGGCCACCGCAAGGCTCGGCCTTGCCAGATCTAGGCGAGACTGTGCCTCGCCGATGGCCTTGTTGGCCAAGCGAGCCTCGCCAGGCCACCGGCAAGGCTCAATCTCGCCTAGGCGATGTGAGGTCGATCTCGCCCTGGCCTGGCAAGGGTGAGCTCGAGCTCGCCCTAATCTAGCAAGGATTGGCCTCGCCAAGCCATTGTTGGGCGATGCCAACCTAGCGATGGCCCGGTGAGGCCGAGCCTCGTCGATGGCTAGGCAAGCTCGACCTTGCCTAGCCATGGCGAGGCTTAGGGTCACCAGGGGCTGGCGATGCTCCAGCAAGCTCGTCGACGGGCCATGACCAAGGTCGGGGATCGGCCAAAAGAAAGAAGAAGGAAAGAAAAGAGAAGAAAAATGAAGAGAGAGAAAAAATGATTATTGGAATTGTTCCCGGAAACAAGAAACTACTTTTTTCTACTTCTTGTGTCTGTTCTAAATCTATTCCTGGGAACAAAAGAATAGATATTTTGTTCTCGGGAACAAATTTTTTACCAAACACATTTCTATTCTTTTTTTCGTTCCCCAAAACAAAAGAACATAAATTTTTGTTCCGGGGAACATACACAATTTTTAACAAACAAACCCTAAGGCATTGTTAGGGATTCCCATAAAGTGTATATTAGAATAATTAAATGTTAAACCACGCTTCCATGAAATAGCTTAAATTTTTAGAATAGTTGGTTGTGATCCCACAAAACCTTACATGGTATCAAAACCAGAGATCCTAAGTTCGAATCTTTCTAGGCCCCACCTGCCTCGCTAATTAAATTTCTACGCTTAATATTAAGAAAAAGACTAGCCTAAGCATGAGAAGGAGTGTTGTACAAATTAAATATTAAATCACACTTTTATCTAACAACTTAAGTTTTTAAAACGGTTTATAGTGGTTTTATAAAATCTTACATGACATCACAACCCGGCTTTGCCAACAAGTTTGGACCCAAAAAAAAGTCATACATGAGAATTACGAGTTGTTGTGCCTTCAACCCAGACTTGATGTATGAAGGGGAGATCTTTGAGATTGTCCTATATCAGTTTAAAATGGGCTGGTGATCGGTTTATAAGTGTGAGAGAAAACCTCACAATTTGAGCTAACTTTTGGGGTAAGAAAGCCCAAGACCATCCAACATTGGTATTTACATCTTCATCTAACAGCTTAAGTTTTTAGAACAATTGATTGTAACTAATCTCTCATGGTATCAAAGCTGAAGGTTCTGAGTTCAAAATTTTTCAAGCCCCATTTGTCTTCCCAATTAAATTTCCACGCCTAGTACTTGGAAAAAAAACTAGATTAAGCGTAAGAGGGAGTGTTAAAATAATTAAATATTAACCACACCTTCATCAAATAGTTTAAGATTTTAGAATAATTGGCCATGGTCCAATCAAATCTCACATAATATTAGAGTTGAAAGTCCTAAATTTGAATCTTTTCAGCCTCTATTTGTCTCCTCAATTAAATTTCCACACTTAGTTTTAAACAAAAAAAAAAAAAAAAAACCAAACTAAGCTTAAGGAGGAATGTTGGAAAATTTAAGTATTAAACCATACATTCATCTAACAACTTAAGTTTTTAGAATGGTAGGCAGTGATCCCACAAAATTTTACAGCATACAATATGGAATTTAACATTGAAGAATCTTTGGATATTTTTGACACCATCACAAGTGCCGGATATTTAGTTATTATCAATATGCAATGAAGTAGACTCGACAACCTCATATGAAACTGTCATGCCCCGAATCTCAGGCACACGCACATCCCTTGGTGGTCGATTAAAAATGCGATGTCTCAAGACATGTTGCTGACTCATTCTTTTTATCTTTCACTTAAGCACATGCGGAAGCGAATTAAATACAACACCCGGCCAACAATCAAACACAATGATAGTAAAAGCATGGCAACCAACGCCGAAAATAACATATTCGATTATCAACTTTTAACCCTAGGAAGTTTAATGATATACAAGTCCTTTCCACGGCCACTTCCTATCAATCGTCTCAAAACCTCTAATAATTAGGGTTCAACCTACTTCACTAGCGATAGGGTTAGCCAAAAGGTGTCACATCTCGCTCCCGCCACATCCGCACTTAGTAGATCTCCATGCTACGGCCCTGAAAAAGTTAACCACGATGGGGTGAGATAAATCTCAGTGAGTCAAAACCTTAAACCCCTGTTAGGACGCAAATTCGCCTTGAAGGCGGTCCTAAACACGTACCATACAAAACTCACCTCACCTCGGCGCATCCCTGCATTTTAGCTCAATACATATGTTATTATTAATGTAGAAATCGTAATTTAATAACCGGAATACATGTTTCACTCTTCAAACATTCACATGGGTCTCGATTATAAGACCAAACCGTTATGACACGTCACATATCGTGCCACACAATTTCGCCCCATAATCAGGTGTAGCTATCACAACCATTCAAGCGTGTTCTAATTATTATGACTCATCAGCCATAGCCAACTTAACAGTCGGCAGCCATCCGGCGTAACCAGGCATCGTCCCGCTCCATCGGGCACAACAACGCTTAGATGGCATTCCATAAAGGAGAATTGGTCTAGCTTCCACCGCAACTCAACTTCCGGACCCCTGTCGGGCATCCGATAAAAATTGGGCATTGTACCCAAACTCCAGTTGGGTGACGGGTTCCACTTAGTGACCATGCAAGCATGTCATCAATCAAAACCATTTCTTATTTTCCGTCAATTAGCCCAAAATACCAAAATTCCTTTTTTAAACAATAACCTTGCAACCCTTTTTTTTGTACAAAACCTTTTGAAATAAATTCGTACGCGGTCACGTACTCGAAATCCACCCGCTAAACTTTGCACGCATCTAGTTTGAAACCTCACAGTTTTATTGAGCACATAAAACTTGATATCCAAATCCAACACCATATTTCTTTTCTAATTCTTTCTCCGACCACCCTTTTTTAAAACAATCTTTAGTAACCCCCATTTTTTGTTCAAAACTTTTAAAAATAAATTCGTAGATGCTCATGTACTCAAAATTAATCCGTCAAACTTTGTAAGCACCTAGTTTAAAATCTCATTGTTTTATTGAGCAAATAAGTTTTGGTGTCCAAACTTGACACCCTATTATTTTTCTAATTAATTGCCCATAAGGCCATCTTTTGCAATAATAATAAATACTCACCATAGAAAAACTATTCACATAATATCACGCATGAGTTCTAAGCATGCCAAAAGTCAACTGCATCACAAAATATTCATTATCCAACAAGCAAGACATCAAGAACAATCACAAAACCACAATCGGCCCTAACCGGCAGAAACCGGTCCACTCGCGCGTCTCCAAGATTAATTCCAGAAACATAACTAAAAGAGTTCAGAAAATTCTCAAATTTGAATATATTATAAAGGACACTTAAACAAACACTTTTTATGAAGACACATTGACCCAAATTGTTCTAGAATAGGAGCAGGAATTCACCCAAATTGTTACCAAAACTGTGTACGTGTCCAAAAATTATGTTTTCCAAAATCAGCTTGATTTGAGGTCCAACACTTGTCTGTTTGCTCTAAAATTTGACTATATTAACTTTAAGATGTGATGAAAAACTTTTGTGAAGGAACTCTTTCAAAAATCGAAACCTAAGAGTTGATAAAAATCCTTTGAACACCGAAAGGTCACTGGTTCCAACACAAACTGAGATTCTGTTTTGTATGCAATGAAGCTGAAATATTGTTCGTTTAAATCCATAAAATCTTGAGTAAAATATATGTCATAAATAAAGATGTCTAAAACATATTTTAAGAAGGAAGCAACTCAAAATCGTAGTACATTTTAATCCACGAAAATAGTAAACAATGAGAGTCCAATAAACAGATTTAAGGAGAAATCCACTAAATTGAGCTAAACCAACTTAATTAACACTAATTATTCTTAGACTAATCTAACCATGATTAGTACTAATCCAAACAAGATAATTAACACTAATCTAACTATGATTAGTACTAATCCAAACAAGATAATTAACACTAATCTAAACAAACTAATTAACACTAATCTAACCCCTAAGTGAAATTAACAACCTAATCAAGGATTAGGGAGTTAACTCACAAGAATTTGACAATGGCGGGCTCACGGCGACGGCAGCGAGAACCCAAGACTACCATGTCTCAAACGAAGGCTCAATGACGGAGGAAACGGCCCTACAAGGGCTCAGCCAAGGAGGGAAATCGGGTTCTGTGGTTGCTAGTCCGGTGGCGCTGGGCTTCAATGGAGGGTTGAGCTACTGGCCATAGCTGGTTGCTGGCCGGCTGCCGGAGTTGTGACGCTGGACGGTGGCTGTGGCGTGGAGGTGTGGGGCTGCTTGGTAGGTGGTGTGGCGTTGTTGCTAGGCGAGCGAAGATGGTGTTGGTTGGTGGTGGGATGATGGAGTAATGAAAAGGGGGTGAGGTGATGAAGGTGGCGCTGGGGTGGGCGTTATGGAGGATGATCATGGGGGAAGCTAGTGGTGGACGTGCAGCAAGGAAAGTGGAGGGGAGGGGGATACGTGAGGGAAGGGAATGAGAAGAAGAAATGTGAGGGAGGAATGAAGAAGAAGAAGGTGGTCTGCTGCAGCAAGGGGATGAACGTGCGCATGGAAAGAGAGGGGAAAGAAGAGAGAGAAGGACAAAAATGAAAGTCAAGGCAACCACCAATAGAAAACCTAGGGAAATATCTAAGTGATGATTAAAATGCCCCAAAATTCTTCAGCCAAGAAGTCAATAGCTTAACCATTTAGAAAATAGTTCTAATTTCCAAAAACAAAGCCAAAATAGGGTTGAAAGAAATCCATTTCTTTAGCCATCCGAATTTCCATTTCTTTTCCGATTTGTCTGAAATTGATTTTTTTTTTCCAAAAAATTCTGAACTCGATGAAACTCACCGAAAGTTGAGACGGCATCCTAAAAATGAATCGTGACTCGCTCGGATTTCCGATTCCCAAAACCGAATTCAATTTCGTGGTTAAAATCGACCAAACGCGATTTTAGTACGACTTAACCTATCAGGTAGCTTTTAGGGATTTTTGCGCATTTGACCCGTGGTCGATAATTTTCGATTTACGTTTGTGCATTTCCGACTCGTAGACGACTCTCGGTTGTTGTAAAAATCGCGAGGGTTCAATTACGTGTCCCGAGTATAATATCGATAGAAAAATCAATTTACTGCCATTCGATGCGAATGTTACAATCGTGCGAAGTCACCCGCAATTCGACTATGTGATTCCATTGAATTGACCTATATCTGTTCGCTAATCGATTATAACGGTGTCATATTGACCCTTGCGATCGATTTCCGATCGAATTCTCTAGTCTATCGCATTTATATCCCTTAATGGTTTCACCTAATAGATTAGTTAACTCGTGAGTGGCCAGCTCCAAGAAAAATGACCATAGGCGTATCAACAAAATAACTATTTCATATAATCGAAACGGGGTCAAAATTCAAGATGTCACATAAACCGTTGTTGACACCTAAATTATTTGTTAGGTTTCTTTTATTTTTATTTTATTTTGTCTTTTTAGAAAAATAGAAAAAACACAAAAAAAGAAAAAGAAGCAGAAGCAGCCCTCACATGGGCCCGTGAGGCCCATTTCTACCTCAGTCCAGCCCAGCCAAGTCTTCTTCTTCCTCGCGCAGTTACAGCGCACGCGTCGGAGGTGCGACGCTAGAGCGGAGGGAAGGAGCAACGATGCACATGGGCGAGCTGGCGACGCACTAAAGGATGGGTAGGTGGCGGATGGGACGCCGGTTCGACCGACGAAAGCTGTTCGGCGCACAGGGACCGGCGGTCGAAGCTTCGTCGATCGGCCGCCCCCTCGCCTATAAATAGGGCTCCCCCGACAATGGCAAAGGGCACACCGAGAACGATCGAAGGCTGCAAAGCTTCGTGCTTCCTACTGAGAGACTTCAGAAAGGGGGCGGAGGACGAGCAAAGCCTAGATCTGCGAGCGGCTGAGGCTAGAAGAGAGGGAGAGGTTCTGTCGGAGCGACACAGAGAGAGAGAGAGAGCGGATCGAGGTCACAGACCTCGGATGACCCACTGAGAGACTTCAGGGGGTCCGAGGGCTCGCGGTCAGAGATTCGAGGCGTTGCCGGAGGAGCAGATCGAGAGAGAAAGGGGGAGATCGAGCACGGGGAAGGCTAAAGGGCGTCGAACGTCGTGCGACGTTGCACCGTCTCTGCCGTGCACGGTTGCCGGTCTTGGCCAGGTAGCCTATCTCCGTCGTCGTTATCACTGTCGCCGTCGCAACTCTCTCCATTGTCCTGTTCTCGTCATGCCGCCATCGCCGCCGCTGCGCCTAAGCCTTCCCCTCTTTGGCGCCGCGAATCGAGAACCCTAGGGTTCTCGATTTTTCGGGTCACGGTCTCGGGTCATCAGATCGGACCCGGGTTGCGAACCAGGTAGGGTTTCGAGGGGCGGCTACGAGTTGGGTTGGGAGTCGGGTCGGACCCGAGTAGCATTCCGCTAGGAACCCGGGTCATCGGGTCGGGCCGGGCGTCCCCAAACGCCCGGCCACGACACCGTTTCAAGTAAAAAAAAAAAAAAAAAAAAGAAAAAAAAAATCGAGTCGGGCCCGCGTCCGCGTTTTGGGTCGTCGACCCGGGTCGAACCCAACCCGCGGATTCGACCCGGTCAGTTTTTATATTATTTTAATATAAAATAATATTTTAAAAAAATCATAAATAAATAATTTATTTTCAAAAAATCAAAAAATATTTTATTTTCGAAAAATATTTAAAAAAGTAAAAAATATTTTATTTTCCAAAAAATCAAAAAATATTTTATTTTCCAAAAATATCTATTTTCCAAAAAAAATATTCCATATTTTCCAAAAAAATTCCAAAAATCCAAAAAAAGCCAAAAATTCATGAAAAAACCAAAAAGACTTGTATTTTTCCAAAATACCAAAAAAATCCCTTTTATGTAAAAAAAAATAGAAAAAGACTCAAAAATGTTTTTCCTCCAAAAAATGCATGGAAAATTCCCGGAAAATCCAAAAAGCCTTAGGGTTTAAACAAGATTAGGTACCGAAAAGGCGTTAGTGATTAACTAGTGTAATCAAGTCCCCGATCCTAATTTCTCTAGTTGCGCAGGAGTGAGTATTTCTCCCGATACTTCGCTTGGGTTTCTAATTAACCCATCCCAAATCGATTAGTAGTGACTCCATTTTAAAAATTGATTTACAGGTTAAAAACTCAGACTATTAAAGTCGTGAATTGGTGAACTTTGGAGAGTCCGGGCATAACTAATTTTAGTCGAGCCATTAGCCTCCTTAGGTGTCCGTACCCGATTGTGGGCGAAAAAAAAAAGAGGTCGTGACAACCGTCAAAATTAATGAAGAAAAAGTGAAAAGGGTGGAGAATATACTATCGGGCATATTTAATCATTTGTGAAGGAAGCCAATTTAATGGATTGAAGATTGGTCGATATTATATGCAG
This sequence comes from Eucalyptus brandiana, assembly GCA_014182725.1. Taxonomy (NCBI): domain Eukaryota; kingdom Viridiplantae; phylum Streptophyta; class Magnoliopsida; order Myrtales; family Myrtaceae; genus Eucalyptus; species Eucalyptus brandiana. The sequence goes on from CM024675.1 coordinate 57,426,970, forward strand.
TTGATGACTTGGATGAACGTATTAGCACATGCCAACTAGTGGTGAATGATAGTTGATTATTTTACCAAAGTTGTCGATAGTGTATTAACTAAGGAGCTAATGATCGATTTGGAAGATTGCATCTAAGGCTCAAGCATGTGTAAATCCTTTAAGGAGATTGTCAAGAATAGTTAGGTGAAAATGGAGAATGAGATTGTTTTTTCTGAAGGGAATTGACAACATGGGAAAAGATCAACTCCTTGGAGATAAGGCTATTATTTTGAAGGAAATTGACAACGTGGGAAATAAATAACTTCTTAGAGATAAGGCTACTATTTTAAAAGGAGTTGACAACATGGGAATATGGGACCATTATTTTTGAAAGTGTCAAACTATAGCTCAACTACGAAAAATCAAATTGCAGCTCAACCACGAAAAAACTACTCCCAGACGGTTACAATAGAAAGTCTACAAATATCAAGTTCTATCAATTGGAAGAGGCCCCTCGATAATTAAAATGTAATATTTTATTATCTTTACTTTCCTACACTTTATTTTTCCTTAATGGTTTTTCGATTCGTGTCGTTGATTAAATTTCGACATATATCTTTATCCCAATATTTTGTCATCAATTCAATTTCGACGTGCATCTTTATCATGAAAGCATTTTTGGAGTTCTAGGTTTTGATTGGCTCTTTCGGTCTTGAATATCTCCTGATCATTTTGTCCATGACTCCAGGTAAAGGAAAATGTCAATGGGAAGAAGGCGAGTATTGTTGAGGTAAAGAGAGCAATCAACAGCTCATTGCCCACACAGACTCCTAATTACATCAGGTGTCATGTATCAGGCAAAAGTGCACCAAGAACTGACCATTTCGGACGATTCTGTGTAGGCATGTACAACATAAGTACCTTCTGACAGATCAAGTAGTATTTGCGAAATGTAATCTAACATAGTAATGACACAGCACGCATAAAATTTTCACCAAAACATGCGGGATAAAATAACAATAGCTTTTCTTCTTTTGGCTTCAACGGCTCCTACTCGTGACCCCATGTGATTCCACGGTATGCGCCAGTGTTTGTTTGTAATAGCAAAACCATGAAGAAGCTAATCCATTAAATTTCGACTTTACATCTTTGCATGCTCTCGAGCTTTATCATCAATTAAATTCTGATATAGTTCATAAATGTGTATCGCTATGGAAATGGTTGCATTTTCAAGCCTCGTTGTTGATTGAATTTCCGCATTGTTTATATGTAAAATTTGGTTTGAAGTTCGAAATAAAGGTTTGTAGTTATTTCTTGTCTACTTGGATATTTCCTGTCTAGAGTCACCACAAAATCTGTCTCCTCTCACCAAAAGTAGAAGAACACTTTAGAAAAAGATGTTTCATTGTCAAGTAGATTTTGGCGAAATAAATGGCAACCACAGTGGGACAATTATGGTTGATTTGAGGAGATATGATCGTGAGAACAAGGAATCAACTTGATTATGATAGCGCTAGTGGTGACAACTCTTCATCACAACCTAGTAATAATAAGGCAAGAAAGTCATCGATTGCACTATCAGTGGCGGATCAAGAACAAGTTGGAGATGTTGGTATCAAGACAACTCACCATTGAGCAAAGAAGACAATTAGTACCAAGCCCTACAATGTTGGCTATCATGCGATGGTTATTGAAGGAGCACAAGAATGAATTGATTAACTGCATGATAAAATATCTCATTGATGTGATCGAGCCAATTACCACCGATACCTCCCATGAAGTGATGAATGGGCCTAGAACATCGAGTCATTCAATTCAAGAGCAAGTAAGTCCTAATAATCTTGCATTTTTTTTAAGAGGTTGTGCCTGTCATTAGAGGCATTTCGCTTAATCTCATTCAAGTTAACTTTGGTGGTATCGGTTATGGCAATGACAAGGGGGCATGTGATGACTCTTGGGTTTCCTAATTTAAAATAATCGAATGATTAATGAATCATTGGATTATTTTAAAAGGAGGCATATGTTGACACCTAAAAATGCCCGATATTTAGTTATTATCAATATGCGATGATCGTTTGGAAACAATAAAAGTGAACTCGACAACCTCATATGCAACCATCAAAATTAACAATAAAAAAAGGGAAAATAGTGGAAAATATACTATCCAGGCATGGATTGGTTGATATTATAAGTAGTTGATGACTTGGATGAAAGTGTTAGCACATGTCAACTAGTGGTGAATGATGGCAGATTATTTTATTTAAGTTGTTGATAGTGTGTTAACTAAGGAGTAGATGATCGATTCAGAAGATTACATCTGAGGCTCAAGCACGTATAAATTCATTAAGGAGATAGTGTAGAATAATTATGTGAAGATGGAGAATAAGGTTGCTTTTTTGAAGGGAATTGACAACGTGGGAAAAGAATAACTCTTTAAAGATAAGACCGCTATTTTGAAGGAAATTAACAATGTGGGAAATAAATAAATCCTTGGAGATAAAACTACTATTTTGAAGGGAGTTGACAACATGGGAGTATGGGACCATTATTTTCAGAATTGTCAAACTACAATTCAACCACGAAGAAACTGCTCCCAAATGGTTATGATATAAGATCTATAAATACCAAATTCTATCAATTGGAAGAGCCCCCTTGACAATCAAAATGTAAACTTTTATTATCTTTACTTTTCTGCACTTTATTTTTTCTTAGTTATAATTTTCCGATTCATGTTGTCAATTAAATTTCGACACATATCTTTATCTCGATGTTTTATTATCGATTCAATACTTGCGTGCATCTCTATCATTGGTGTCGCACCATCAATTAAATTTTGCGCCATATCTTTGCACATTCTTGAGCTTTGTTGTTGATTAAATTCTAACATAGTTCGTACATGTGTATTACTGTGAAAATGTCTGTATTTTCAAGCCTTGTTGTTAATTGAATTTCGCCATGGTTTGTATGTACAATTTGGTTTGAAATTTGAAATAAAAATTTGCGGTTATTTCTTGTCCACCTGGATATTTCTTATTCAGAGTTGCCATATAATCCATCTCTTCTCATTAAAAGCTAAAGAATAACTTTCGGAAAAGATGTTTCGCTGTGGAGTAGATTCCGGTGAAATAGATATGAAGTCGCTACTTTTCTTTTGGATGATTTCGAGATAAAAGTATCAAAGGAAAATTCAAAGAGGATATGACTTTTAAAAGGGTTCTCATAAATAAAACCTAAACTTGCATGTCAATCTACCGAAGAGTGAAATTAATTGGTTTTTTACTTTCACCCCCCTTCCCAAAACAAGTCAAAAATAGCAAAGAACAACTTGTTCAGTTTATCTCAAAAAATTGGAATCCCACCCAACAAAACTATTCAACAATAAAAAAAAGAAATATTTGCTATAGTTTTGTCTATATCAAAATTCCAATGAAATTTATTAAACCAAAAATTTCTCTTGCGAATTGATTACAAATTAGCCAAAGACATTTTACAAAAGACAGATTAAACATTACATCAGAATAGATTTTTGCCAAATGGCAAGCCATACTTTTAGTATTTGATTTGAATATTGAATTTATAAATGGTTTTTCAAATTCATTACCCGATTTTCTCTCAAGAGAATTTTTACATGGGATACCACTATACCAAGACCCAAAAAAGACAAAGACAAAGGCAAAGCCATTGCCGAAACTTTCAATATATCACCAAAGCCAAAAGGCTTGACACCAATTAAGTCATGGCTTCAAATAGTAGAAAATAAATTATTCCTACAACAACATCCAATACCAAATACCCCTCCAAAAGAAGAATCCATACCAACTCTAGCTCAACTAGCTACCATATTACCCAATGAAACACTAGAAATCTTGTCTTAATTTTGGGCAAGATTCAGAAGTTTTATCGAAATATCTTGTCAGAACAATGCCTTCTTTGAGACAATTGAGATCTGCCCTTGTATCAAAGAGTGCCGTTATTTCAATAATAAATTCATTGTTGATTTTTTTCATTATATTTATTATCTATTTCCTAGAAGTTATTTCTATTAATAACATAAGGAAGCCTGGGTCAGAAGTATCGAAAGTATTAGTGATTTCATTTAGATCTTCTGATTTTTCTTTTCCTTTTATGACAAGAGATTTTATATAAGAGATTTCTTGTTTCATTTCTAATTGTGTCGCTTTCAAGGCCTGTATTTCTAATTTTTGTTGCTTTATTTTGTTTTGGAGATCATTAATATTTATTGGCCTAGAATGGGTTTTTTTGTTTCTAATTGAATGTCTTTTAGACTGTATGAAGTATTGGGTTTAATATTAATATTCATTGAAGATTGTAGTCTATCTAAGTATTTTTTTTTTCTTTTGGGCTTCTGGGTCAGTTATTTTATCAACAGTACTGAGGAGGAATTCTTTTTTTTTTTTTTGTTAACATGTTTATTTCATGGATAGGTTTTTTTGGAGAGGCGTCTTCATATTCTGATTCTGAAGAGGTTTCTATTTCATTTATTTGAAGACTTTCTTCTTCAAGAAGTTCATTAGAAGAAGTATCATCAGAAACTATAAAGATGTTGTTTAACTAGTATAAAGTATTATCGTCTAGAGATAGTTTGTTCAATCTTTTATTAATTCCATCTTCCTCTGATGAAACTGGACTTCACGTAATAGTTCGACTATATGAATTATCTGTTAATGATACTAACCATGAAACAGCAAGTGGGTGTAACACCTACTTGCTTAAAATATCTAGATAGATGTCCCAAATGTGAACTGGTTTGCACTCGATGGTGTGCGAGGAATCAAATTTGTGTTCTGCGCCTCATCTGCCCGTGTTCTTCACTCACTAAACCAATCCCATAAAGGCATATATTAGGCAACCGGAGTTCCCTAACTTATATATCTAGATTGCGTGCTCTAATCTTCGGTCAAAATGGTCAACACTAGCTAGTTTGCTTTCCCAAAATATTTTTGAAGCAGCCAAATCTCGAAAGGGTTATATCTTTATCTATATTTATTTCCAATCATATATCTGATCGATAGGTTACAAGATAGATATTACCCACATATAAATTATATATATATATGTGTGTGTGTGCGCGCGCGCACGCGCGCGCGCGTGCGTGTATGAAATGGCGCATCATTTTTATCTTCACTGCTTCTGTCAATTTCGTCAAGGCCTGGTCCGCGCTTTAGTTTACTTTTACTCCTTAGGTATTTCCTAGATTTTGCTCAGTTCAATAAAGAAAAGCTTTGCCTTTGCGTCCCTCCCTCACGTGCAAGCCCATTGCATGAATGTTCCCCCTCGAAGGTCTCGTTTCCTTTCCATGCTATCGTGCAATGAAGAGGGTCCAAAATTCACCAAGTTGTCGAATAGGAAAAAGCCACTCTCATAGTGTTAAAAAAAATTACAAAAATTGATCATAAAGCAAACTTTAGGTTGAAATTTAATGATGAGCATTTACTTTACTTTCTAGAACTTTAAACTTTGTGCAGAATGGAATTTTTTTATCCTCATAATATTACGTTATACTTGAGGCTGCAAGATTCCAATCGTTGGATTAGATAGGCACCACATTGATTCTAGAAACATGACCCTTTCCTCAATTTGGGTCTATGATCTTTTAACGGCAATAGGCTTTACTTTTTGGTTTTCTCATCTTTGTATGGATGTGGTCCTTTGCTCGCAAGGTTTGACCTTTGTTGTCGAAAAGCTCATGGATGCTCCCGTGCCCCCAACTTCTGAATTTTTTTTCACGGGATATTCAAAAAGTTGGCACATAGATAAAATAGTGCATTTTTTATTTCTAGAGTTTCTAGTATAACTAGCAACCTATTTGTGAGCCTATTCTATTTGAATCAACTGTTAAAATTACCATTTATTTGGGAAGAATTTTGTCCCAAGATCCACTGGAGGCTTTTGCCATCTCAACATAACGCATTTCTAAAGAATCGAGAAATACACAAATCTCATTTTGTTTTCCCATTATCGCTTTTTATATTATTTATTTAATGACCTAACTATTTATCCCAACTCAAACACTCTCAGCCGTGTGTACTCTTGCATGGGTCTAGTCCCAATCGTTCATTCCGGAATTGCATGGGATGCTGGTGGCCCTTGAAGCCCCATTTTCCCGCGCGTGCTCGCCAACACTTTGTGGTGTTGTTCTATTAAACCCTAAAAATTATCGTGTCTAAGAAAGCAGTCAAAAAAATCTGTCTGATCTACTCAACATATTACGTGAATGCGTATAGAGTCGTCTTTGTGTCAAATCAAATACATTGTCCTCCTCAATAATTCCCTGTTCTCTCTCTCTCTCTCTCGCCCCTCCCCCATCCCTCCCTCTTCACCAAGCATGTATCCCACTTTGAGAACAGAGAGTAAAAAGGTCATACTAAAAACAGTAGCAGAAAGAGTTGCGAGATTTTATTCGAAGAGCTCTCTCTCTCTCTCTCTCTCTCTCTCTCTCTCTCTCTCTCTCTCATACCATAACCTCGTTGCCATCACCCCCTCTCCACCGTTCATGCTCACTCACTTCTTCCGTTTCCTTTCCTCTCTCTCCCGATGACGCCATCGTTATCCTACCTTTTGACGGCGCAGGTGATCCTTTTAGCCTTTTCATCCTCAGTTTTCTTGCTCTTCTCTTCGCTGCAACAATTATCTGAACTCTCAAACCCAATATTATCTTAGTTTGAAGGTTAACAGGCTCAAGCGCAAGTCCGAGAGAGTGAAAAAGGGCCAAAAGAGAACATGGTGATGGAGATCATCAACAAAGTATGGACGATATTGATGCAGTTGATTTGGAAAGTGGTGAGACGTGAAGATCTGAAACTTGGAGATCATGTTTATAGATATGGGTTATATGGCTTATACAGCCATCACGGTGAGTCCTCATCATCTTCCTGATTTTGCGCTTCTTTTTCTCGCCTTTCTTTTTGCTCCTGGGCCAATCACTTTGCTCTCCACTCCACCGCACTCCTCTCCCAAGAAAACGTAATAACACAAAAGAATCAAGAAATACACCGATCTACTCCATTTCCAACAACGTCTAGAAGCCTCAGCAGAATATAAAATATTTCCAGCAACAGTTCACCAGAGAAAAAAAATGACTACAGAGATTGTACTCGTAGCAAATCCGGGGATGAAGCACAGCTGAACTCAGGTCACTTTCGAGCTCTGTCACTGTTGAGTTTGATCCATTCCCCGTTATCACTCTCCTCTCATATTTCTTCTTTTATTTCAAAGCAATTCCTGTCTGAGTTCAGTCAAACGTGCCATCTCGCCAAAGAAAAAGGCATGAAAGGCTTAAAAATATGGAAACCCTAGATTCTTGGCGGGGAGAGAGAGACAGAATATTCGCACCATTTTGGCTTTCCAGCACCAACCAATCAACCGTAAAAGTGTGTTACTCCTCCGCCACAAGATATTATTAAACAACTACTTGTTTGAACTGGTCCGATCAAGAAGCACTTTCTCATGAAATTAGTATGGTGCTTTTCCACTCACACGAAATGAGACTGTGAAGATTACACCAAGTAAAAAGAAACTGATATGGCTGCAAAGATGTATATCAATGAGCTATATTTTGATAGAATAGGGAAATGGTGGCATAAAGAGTTGAAAGCAAAAAAGTTATACAGAGTGAGAATGAAATGGAAAGACTGTATCAACTGATTTTGTAGGCCAGACTCAAACTAATTACTGATGCAGAGCAAAAGCAAACATAGAAATAATGCTCACTTAAATGATTTCGGTTATAGCATGTACTTGGTTGCACCTTCACTTATGTGGGTATATATCAAAAAGGAGTCTCTTACGACTTTGACATATTAAGATTAAGTACAACAGATCTAATCAGTCAAAGAGATTAGAGCAACATGGCCGCCAAGAAGCTCAACAACACCAAAGTCCAAACTTGCTCTAATTGTTCCTCAGGGCTTACTGGGGGAAATGATGTTCTAGATTCTGTTCTCGCTTTTAGTGCGTGGACTTTTTGTATCTTTCCTTTATCGAGAGCTGGAGTGAGAATTCTAGAGCTAAGCTAGAACTACAACAGATTTTACTTCTTTTTTAACTTGCTAAACAAAAGATCAGAAATTTATATAGAATTAACACTTCTCGGTGAAGATCAGCCTACATGTTGAGTTAAGTTCGAGCCAAATCATCCCTAACCAAAAGTTCATCTTAATATTTTTTGGATTAAAATTGATTCTTTACAGTGTTCCGCATGTGTATATATGATAGGAATTTACGTTGGCGAAGGCCATGTGATTCACTTCACCCGAACACAAAGCAAAATGGCCATATTCCCATCATTGTCCAAGACTAGCTGCAAGCAAGAAATTTTGCCTCCCTGCCCAGAATGTGGATACCAGGAGACCACTAAGCGTGGAGTCGTCAAAACTTGTCTCAGTTGCTTCCAGTGGGATGGCAAAAAACTCCGATCCCTTCAAAGGCGAGGAACTCACACTATGTTAGTCAATACCAAATCGCCCCATCAAGTTGTCAATACGGCTTGCAAGCTTCACGCTAAAAATGCTTTTGGCAACTACAACCTCATCAACAACAACTGCGAGCATTTCGCCACATTTTGCTGGACTGACGTTCGTGCAAGTAAACAGACAGCATTCCTCAGTGGATGTGAGCGGACTTTTAAGGAAGCCAGAGATCGGACCGTGAAGTTGCTGCAGAGAAACTGAATTCCAGTGATCAAACCTTCCTCCAATATTGTATTGTCCGTCTGTGTGTTGTTGTAATATCTGTTTCAAGGCATTATAATTGGGACTGGAATGGCGGCGACAGACGCACACACGTTCACAAGAAAGAAATTTGTGAAAAGAAAAGTGCGCTCAACTTATCATGTTTATGTTGAGATGCATGTATAAATTAGTGGCAAGTGGATGTTCAATGTCGAGAAATATGATCGGTTATTTGTCGGCCTTCGGTGTTCCTTATGAGCATAGGCCAACGGTCCTCCTAGTTAAATATGCCGAGAGAAGGCAATAGCTGATGCTGACGGAATCTCACATTCTCATATCACTTCGCTAATTACGATATTTGGGGAAAGAAGGAAATGTTTCGTAAGGTTCGACATGAAATTGATCTACCAATGACGACGGGGTAAAAGTTTCGGTACAGTTCAAAAATGACTTGCGGGTTAACAAGTGTCTAGAAAGCATTCTTCATATAATTCCGAGTCCATTTTGTATTTCATTTTTCTGGATGTTTAGCTCCGTCTTTTTTTTCCTTTTACTGGGAAAGAACAGCTCAGCGTGGACTGATACTATAGAAAACGTGGAGAAACGTAGCGAATGACCATATATGAATGTATGTACTGCAGTATACTTTTGGTTGTGACTGTTAAAATATATCTTGAGTTTCAGCCCATTGGACAGACACCCGGTCCGAATAAAATGTTTCTTGATTGTGGAAACTGAAAAGAAAGAAAGATGGGCATATTATTTCTCTTCCGGAGTTGGTCAAGTAGATTTGTGCAAGAGAAAGAAGAGGATAGTCCAAGATGTTGACCGAATCTCACTTTAAATTTGCTTCCTTATCCAGTACGTACGCGTGGCTTATCTTTAAGGATTTAGTGCACTTCTCTTCTCCAGGTGATGATTATTTAAATCCAAGGATTTGTTTTTCGTGTGTTATTCTTGCATATAATATATATAACACTGTGGATTAAAGAGAGAATATATATATTGCAAGTAACACTGTGGATTAAAGAGAGAACAGCAGAGCCTTGAAGCGCCGTTTAATATGCGAGTGCTTCGTTTGACTTTTTTTATGAAGAAATATTGAAGCCCCGTTCATGAGTGCTCGGCTGTGAGTTTCTCCATTGGTTTCGTTTGTGCAATCACACCAAGAAGTTTTGAGTGTTAAAAGTCAATTAAATTCTTTTGATAAGAATTTGTGTATAATTTCTTCAGGAGATTGAAAGATTATTTAGCGAGGAATTGTTGGGCTAAACATCACATACATTATTGGATATAATTGGGGCTTGGGAAACACAAAGTGTTTGAGTGACTTGAGTTTGGTTATAATATCCGTGTATCACTTGATTTATAGTAGAATTCGTCGTTGCTCTCCCTATGGATGTAGGTCAGTATGATCGAATCACGAAAATTTGGTGTCCAATCTATTTTCTTGTTCTAATTTTATTGTTCAATCGCTCAATTTCCTCATCAATTGGTGTCAAAGTTAAGCTTTGCCGAGTTGAAGTGAATCGCCAGCGATAGAAGAAGGAAAGGTGAGAATTGATAGATTTGATGGGAAAGACTTTAGTTTCTAGAAGATGCAAATTGAGGATTATCTCTATTGGATGAAACTATACTTGCCCTTTTCTAAGGAGAAGCCAGAGACGATGAAGCAAGCTGGCTGGGAATTGCTAGATAGACAAGCTTTGGGTGTTATTCCGTTGACATTAACTTGTAACTTCACGTTTAACATCATAAAAAAGAGCACCACTACTAGTTTGATGAAAGCCTTATCAAATATGTACAAGAAGCCTTATGTGATCAAAAAGATCTATTTGATAGGAGTTTTAATTTGAAGATAAATGAAGATGCGTCAATTGCATATCATAGTAAGGAATTTAATGCGATTGTTAGTCAATTGAGTTCAGTTAACATTGACTTTGAATATGAGATACGTGCTTTGATTCTGTTATCTTCATTACTTGATAGTTAGAATATATGACTGCTATTAACAATTCCTCTATATCAATAAGCTTGATGTTTGATGGAATTCGAGATTCAATTTTGAGCAAGGACATCCATAGAATTTGTATCTATTGCTTTAATTGGTGAAAATAGAGTGAGATCTAGTACATATGTTAGTGCCAGTTGTACAAACATAAACAATCTTGGTCACTATAGGATTAGTGATGTTGTCTATTGGAGTGGTGGCAAGAGGGGGTATTTTAAAAGAAATTCCCTTAAGCTAAAAAACAAGAAGGTAAGGAACTTATAATTGAGACTATAAATGATGTTGCAGCTGTTGCTAAAAAAATTCGGACAGTGCTAATTTTATTTTGTCTATCACTAATTATTCAGCATTTGATGGATGGATTATGAACGCTAGTTGTTCGTTTCATGCTACACCAAATAAAAACCGACTTACTAATTATCAATGCATAGATAATAGTAAAGTACAATTGGGGAACAACATGGAATAAGATATTGTAGATGTTGGTGATATTAGAATCAAAATGTTGGATGGTATCGTGAGAATATTGACTGGAGTAAAACATGTTCCAAAGTTCAAGAACTTAATTTTCTTAAGTGTCATGGATTCGGCTAGGTGTTGGTAGGGATGAGCATGTTGGACTGCCCAAATCGAGAATCGCCCGGATTGGATTGGATTGGCAGTTGGTCCAATTCCCGGATGGATCTATCCGATTCCCAATTCCATAAAAATGGAAATAGTGATTGTCGATCTGATTCTCAGTTCTAGGGGAACTGGACGGGATCAACTCTTTTAAAATATATATATATATATATATATATATATATATATATATATATTAATTTCTTAAAAATAGAAATAAACCCTCAAAATAGTAACAACTCTAGTAATTTTTTTTTTACTAGGTGGTCAATTCCATGCTATTTGTCTGGTCGATTCCCAATCCTAAGATTGTCCAGTTTGATTCCCGATCCCAAAAATTGGGAACCGGTCCTCTTGATCTAGTTCTCAGTTTTTAGGTGGAACTAAATCCGACCAGGAACTGATCATCTCTAGATGTTGGTATTTTTCAAAATGTGGAGTTCTGAAAATTGTTCTAAGTGTTTTGATAATAATGAAAGGAATCAAGCATAGTGGCTTGTGTGAGCTTCAAAGTGAGACTGACAAATTTCGCCATGGAGACGTCGATTGCATCTGTTCAAGAGTCTAAATTATGGTAAAGCCAAAATAAATGATTTTAGCCCTTATAAAAAGAAAAATGATTCTTGAATCCCTTTCACGCTCATGTCATGTCGAGGTACTGCAGAAGAAAAAACTGCAAAATCCGATTGAATTTATCATAATCGATTAGTTAACATGTTGGTTAACCGTATTCTGAAACATAGAAAAAAATCATTGGCTTATCAAATTATCTATCGAGCCATGAAAAAGATTCAACACAAGACAGAAACAAATCCACTATCCATTTTACGTCAAGCAATACGTGGAGTAACTCCTGATATAGCAGTATTATGTGGTTATGTTGCTAACAAATTGAATGTATGCATGTGTTGTAATTTAGATCAATGGCGGAGAGTGTGAATCAGTACAACTGTAAAAAAAATAAAAAAAATTGGAAATTGTAAAGTTAATTGACGGGAATGTCCATAGGTTGTTGCGGTTTTCTTCAAAGAAGAGTGCTAAATTTATGCTAATAGTTGTTGATGATTGCTCGATAAAAACATTAGTGTTTGTATTTAGGCAGAAGTTTGATGTTATTATCAAGATTAGGCAATTGAGAGTTTTGATCGAAAAAAAAAAAGATTGGTAAAAAAATTATGCATGTACAAATTAATAGTAGCATTGAGTTTTACTTGTGGAGTTTTGCTCGAAGCTATAAAATAAATTATGCATGAAAGAAGATATAATGAAACAACGCACTAATGCCTATGAACCATAACATGTTGCGAAATTGATAAACAAAACATTATTAGAGATGACCCATAAAATGCTCTTTAGTGTTGGTATGGCTAGGAAATTCCTAACAGATACGTTTGGTATATCGAGCTATCTGATAAATAAATCCCATCAACTATGATTGGATGTCAAACTCCTGAAGTGTGGTCAGATAATATTGCTAATTATTCAGTTCTTAGAATATTTGATTGTCCATGTAATGTTGGAGTTGGTGATGGTAAGTTGGATGAAATGGTACAAAAGTGCATGTTTCTAGCTTATGCGCAAGATGAGCAGGACTCTCGGTTGTGATGTCTGGAATTAAATACACCTGTTATTAGTAGAGAAGTTATTTTTGATGAATCTCTCGTATTTTTTGCTAGGAGTGATTATAATAGTGTTTATATGGATCTAAACGATGTTCAGCTTGAGGTGAAGTTGTAACCAGAAAAATTCCCAAGATAGCGGGTGCTAGCATAATAATCGACATAACTAGTGCGTGTAGCGAGATGAAACTTGTAGAACTAGTGGTTTTTATAACCGCTGATATTGACAAGTGTGTTTATCAATCTCTTAACGAGTATGAATGCAATAATTGTTTTGCTTTATCTGTGATAGAAGAGATTGTGTTGAAAAATCTTTGCGGAGTAGTTAAAAGCACATATTCACTTGCTACTCTAATGAGATCCTCAATTATGACGAAATTCAAGCACGGCTTAGACTTGAAAAATATCTGTAATAGTTGAGCCAATTAGGAGCTGCAGGAGAGTAGTAGTAGGGTTCGAATTTTTAGCGAAGCAATTGTGAGTTGATTCAAACATTTAGCCAATATGGAAATTGTTAAAATATGTCTTGAGTTTGAATTCCGTTAAATAAAAACCCGATCGGAATAAAATTTTATTGATCATGGAAATTGAAAAGAAAGATAGATGGGCACGTTATCTCTCTACCGGAGTTGGTCAAGTCATAAAAGAAAAGTAAGGTAGATTTGTAGTAGAGAAAGAAGAGGAAAGTCTAAGATCTTGATCGAATCTCACTTTAAATTTGCTTCCTTATCCGGTACGTACTTGTGGCTTATCTTTAAGGATTGGTGCAGTTCACTTCTCCAGGCAATGATTATTTAAATCTAATTAGAGGTTTGTTTTTCATATGCTATGCTTGCGCGCGGGCCCCACACACATACATACATACATATATATATATATAGAGAGAGAGAGAGAGAGAGAGAGAGAGAGAGCCACACACACACACACACATATATATATTGTAAGTAACACCGTCAATTAACGAGAGAACAATAGAGCCTTGAAGCATTGTTTAGTGTGCGAGTGCTTGGTCTGCCATGTTGACGAAGAAATATTGAAGCGTAGTTCACGGGTGCTTGACCGTGAGTTTCTTCGTTTGTTTCGTTCTTGCAATTACACCAAGAAATTTTTAATGTTGAAGTCAATTAAATTCTTGTGATAAGAATTATTTTGTGTGATTGAAAGATTATTTGTGTACAAATATTGTATTATTATTTGCTTTCCACAATAGTGACATTAGCTTATATCTCATTATTTCTTAGAGTGAGAGAAGCTCCCTCGCATTTGGCTATCATTCATTAATTACATGTGTGCATTAAGATTTAAAGCTTATCGTCTACTTTCAAGAAATCTTTGGAAGAGGGAACTCACAACAAAACAATGCCGCATTTTCTAAAGATTGAGGAAGAAGAAACGATCTATAAAGAGAACGAGTCATTTGAAAGAAAAAGGAAATCTTTAAAATTACATCCAGTACAAATGACAAAAAAATTATCATTTTTTACGTTAAATAACTAGAATCAAATTCTATGCTCCGCAAAAGGAGGGAGATCAGGAGATTTCCTACGTGAGGTCATCAAATAAATTAGTTAGTCGGGCAGGATTCAAATAGCAGCACGTGTACTAATTTTTCAATCATTTTTCTTCACTTAAGAACCATTTGCAACGAAATGATATTTTTGCAAAAGTTCGAATAGAAGTATATAATTCCAGAATCCAAAATTGCTCATTTTCGTCTGTAAAATTTTCTAAGGAGGGTAGGTCATGGAGATACAAATATATATCTTATTTTCATCAAATGAATGGATATACATTTTTTAAGTAATTTTTATACGAGAATGCGTCATGTTTCTGATTGGTCCCTCATTAGTATTATTATATTTCTTTTTCATCTGAAAGAGGCAAACGAAGGAAGCTTCTGTTCCTGTTCATTATAGGTTATAGGTTGGGCCCCACGCACTTATTCTTCATCCGAACTCAGTGGACAAAAAATTACTTTTTTATATAAGCTTTTGGCTGTCAAATTGACAAATCATATTGTACGCGTGTTGCAATTTTCTTGGTCATGTCCCTTTCTGTACACCATGGGCACGTGGTGGGTGCTAATGATGGGAGAGATTTCCGATGTTGATTTTATAGGCTTAAAAGTATTTAGAGTTGAGACTTTTTAAGCTAAGTTTGACACCTTGCCAAATAATAACAATTTATGTTCTTTTTTATTATTATTTTGGGGAGTAGATTTATAACAGAAATTTATTTTGTAAAAGTTTTATTTTCAAGAATAAACTTTTATTTTTTTGCTCCTAAAAGTATATTTGGAATAGGATCAAAAAGTAAAAAAATGTTGATTATTTGTTCCCGAAAATAATTCCTGAATCAAACCGATCCAATTTTTATATCTTCTCTTCTTTCTTCTTATTCTTCTTCCCCCTCTCTTCTTCTTCAACCACCACCGCCGTCCACCACCGTCGGTCGCTAGCAACCAGTCCGGCCAGCTTGCCGAAGGCTCGCCATGCTAGAGTGAGGCTCAACCAACTCATTGGAGGCGTGCCCAACTACTGAGGCTCGCCGATGGCTAGGCAAGGTTGAGCCCCATTGGCAACTGGGCGAGCTCGACCTCGCTAAATCTGGGTGAGACCGCTCGCTCAACTACCGACGAGACTTAACCGACAAGGCGTAGCCTCACTAAGGGTCGACAACGCTTTGACAAGGTTGTCGGCCCTTGTCTAACCAGTTGCTGGTCATCCCAAGGCCGGCCAGAAGCAACCCTTGAAGAAGAAGAAGAAGAAGAAGAAGAAGAGAGAAAAGAAAAAAAAAGAAGAAATAAAGTAATAAAATTATTAAAAAATTTAAAGAAAATGATTTGGATTAGAAATTTTCAAACGATCTAAACGCAATTCTATTCGAGAATAAAATTTATGGACAATCATCAAACTTTTAAAATACTTAAAAATTATTTCCGGAACAAAATAAAAAAATCATTTTTGATCAGAAATTATTCTTGGGAGTAGAATTGTTACTAAACGCGCTCTTAATTTCTAGTCTCTCGACCCTTTTGGTAGACCCCCTATTGAGAGTTATTTTTGCCCTATTTATTAAAGGATTAATACCATAATAAATTTCAAATTAGTATATTTATAATAAATTTAATTTAAATTAATTTTCTATAATCAAAAATTGTAAACTAGTATATTTATGATGAATTTATCTCAAATTAATTTTCGACCATAAAAAATTCAAAATTAGTATATTTCGTGACAAATTTATTTTTTAGTTTCCGTTAAATTGGATTAATATTACGAAAATTCATAATGATAAACATGTGACAAATAGATGATAAAACTCCAAATCGTTGCATTTGTCAACTATTATATGTTATCTAACTTAGTAATTTAATAGTAAAATAAAATGAAAACTAACAAAAGGTAAATTTATCATAAGTATACTAGTTTTTTTTTTTTAATTTTTTTGTAATAAAATAATTAATTTAGTGTAAATTTGTTATAAATGTATCAATTTAAAGTCTTTTGTAGTATTAACCACATATTAAACTTGTGCAAGGATTCCACTTGAAGAAGGTGATACCATGTAATGCGAAAATACATGGAAGCTAGAAGTAATTGCCACTTCGACCAAAAGTTAAATCATACGCAAAGGTCGAACCCTACCCAAGACACACCGGTCAATAAGTTAAAGATATCCATGACCAAAAAAGAAGAAAATAACTTAAAGATATCGATTTTTTTTTTAACGAAATTATATCCTCAGGGGCTTGCACGCGCGTTGTTGTGTCGGGGAAATAATTGAATGTGGGCATCCCAAGATCCTGGAAAGTGGGACAAAGATGGAAGGATAATCTCTATTATTTTGACAATGTGTGCACGCAGGCAGCAAGTGGAGATGAAAAATTGGATACTCTCTCTATTATTTTAAGAGCGAAGAGACAATTGAGTGGGGAACTTTTCCCTCCCTTTCGGCAGGAGAGAAGGTACCGAATGGACCCACGTCGACTTTGACTACAGTGTCTGGCAGAAGAATTTGGGATTTCCCTTTATTCATTTATCTATCTTTTCCCGGTACTTTCTCTTTTCTTCTTTCTTTTTTCCCCTCTTTTTGTCCTTTCTTTTCAATGATCATCATGTGACAACATTTCCGATACCCACAACACAAAATCCTTTTACCGAAGGCCCCACCTCTCTCTCTCTCTCTCCATGAGCAGTAATACGATAAAACACTTTACCATCAATCCACATGTGATTTATCTTCTCGTAATTCTATTGCAACAAATGATTCTTCTTTTACGTGAAAATGGTCCATATCTATAATTGTGATTTTAAATATGGATAATTCTCCAATATCTTGTTTATTCGCAACAAATATTTTCTCTATAAAGCAATAAAAAGTAAATTATGCTTATTTGAATAGAGATATTATTTCACCAATTGAGTCATAGGTATCTATCACATTAGGGACATGTTTCCCAATATTTATGAGAAACGCCTCTCTCCCCCACATTCATGCAAAAATCTAGAGAGAGAGAGAGAGAGAGAGAGAGTCCTTACTTTTTTCTCTCCTTGTTCTCTTTTTCCACACCCGCCACCATCGAGATCGAGAGAGAGAGTCTTTTTTTTTTCTTTTTCTCTCCTTGTTCTCTTTTTCCACACTCGCCACCATCGCTGCACGGTGTTTTCTTCACTAGAGTGCATGTGAACAGCATCCCCCAATCATAATGCCGCATGCCTCTGATTGTTTCATTTCCTAGATTTTTCCATATGTTCGAACGTTGAGTGGGGCTCCAACCGCTCACTAGGAGACTCTCTTACACTTTGGGGCTGGGGGAGGGGGTTTCGGCCCAATCATAGTGGCTCAAACTTTTAAAATGAGGCATGAACGGGCCACAAGCCCGACATGGTCCAATGAAGAAAATCAACTGGCCTAGCTAGCCCATACACACAATTCTTTCTGGCCTAGCCAATCCAATAGACTCGTGCTCATGACGCCCATGAAACACAGGATCAGCTACCTTCCATTTTGCAGCAAAACTAACTTATTTGCTCAGCTAAAATATGTAAATTCACAAGTGTATGCATATTCTTCTTAGTATCACTTTAGCATAAAGCAATTATCGACAGTGCATGTTTCAAGGAAATGCCATGGCCGGTACATATCTAGATGAAGAAAAAATTTCCCCCAACTTGTATGGATATGGGTGGCTACTGCTAGGGCTTATCTTGACGAGATGGGGGACTTGTACAACCTTACCCCATACCAAATCGCCCCAAGAGGTGGCAAACAAAGGCTTGCCAGACGAGGGCAAGGGTTTTGGTGAATACGACCTGATCAATAATAACTGTGAACATTTTGCCTTGTTTTGTCAGACCAATGTTTGGGCAAGCGTACAGACAGCATTGGTCAGTGCTTGTGAGCGGAATATCAATGAAGTTGGAAAATGGGCCACTGCAGATGAATCAGGTTCAAGTGACCCTAAAATCCCATTAATCTTGCCTTCCCTATCTGTTTCTTTACTAGCAATAGTTATTGTCTGTCGTCGAGAAGTGAAAGGAATAAAGCTTTAGTTTTTCATTTCCAATTTTGGAGTGGAATGGACGACGAGAGACATGCACACGTGCACAGAGGAAGAATTTCTCACATTCCCGTTTACTCATTTTGGTGCATATACGAGATGCATTTTTTTCATGTTGGTCCATTTCGGAAAAACAAGACAACGGTGAAAACACACTAGACCATCAGAACAAGTTTCTTCCAAAAGTACCCAAACTTTTTAGCTTAGCAGTGATCTCTCTGTCTCTCTTGATAATATTGTCATTAATTTTGTTTTTTCCTCTTTTGGTCATCATTGTCATCTACTTCTCTGAGTATATAAAATTTTTGGACAGCTTTGGAGGCTTTCCTTTCACTAGGACTGGACGAGGAATGTCTTTCTCTGCAGGAGTATTATATAGGAAAGTCGCAGGTGGGGATGGCATTGTTAATGATGAGAACCTTTCGAAATCAGATCCTGACCACCCATATTCAATGAGGAAAAAAATATTAAATGTTTTAAATTTATTATACTTATGCAATTCAATCATAAGTCTTTTAATTGCGTTAATTTAATCATAACTATTTTTACATTTTATCAATTGAGTCCATCAGACAGAGTTTAGTCGAAAATTACTATGGTGGATATCAGCCGTCCTGCATGACACTGCCGGTACTAATGTAGATATTTTTAATAGTTTTAAAATTTTTATTTTTTCCTTACTTTTTTTTTAGACCGCGGGTGCACTAGCCAGACCTTGCTGGCCACAATGCCCTCACCTAGTGTAGATCTGGCAAGTGCCACCATGCCCTCACCAGCCATAGTGAGGGCCCATGAGCCCTCACCTAGTGATCGGCAAGAGGGTGCAAGAGCGTTGGGGCCCTCACCCAAAGCCAACGACGGCTACAATGTCCTCACCCATGCCTAGCAAGGGGGTCTTGGCCATCGGCAAATAAAAAGTAGAGTAAAGAAATGAAAGAAAAAGATAAAAAAAAATCATAAAAATTTTAAATATTATTAAAATATTCACGTAAGTGCCGACGATGTCATATAAGATAGTCGGCATCAATGTTAATAATTTCCGATCAAAATTAGCCTTAGGAACTCAATTGGAAAATTATGAATATGTTTAAAGTTAAATTAGTACAATTGAAATGTTTAGAACTAAATTGGCACAAATGTAATAAGTTTATAACTTCTTAAATACTATTTCCATATTTAATAATGTTCGGTCCCATCAGGATGTCTTTTGTAGTTATAGTTTTTATGGCCAAGGTTTGAGTGTTTGGAGTCCCCAGCGTGCATATGGTTCTATAATATCGACCAAAAAAGATATGGTTCTATAATAATTTCCTAAATCCTTTTATACGTTGATGTCATTTACATTTCGATGGCCGGTACAGGCTCCCTTTTATTTGGTTAGCCTACAGGAGCAGCCAAACACGAACTTGAAGTGAAAGGTTTATGATATGGTGGCGGCCAGGGCCAAATTTTGAACATCATGCACGGACGGGCTAGTCCAACGTGGGCCAACATGCAAATCCAAATGTCGGAGCTAGTTCACACATAAGTTCTTTAATGGACCCATGGACATGACACTTGCTCATTCATGATGACGTGAGATGTGCAGTACCCAACGGACACCCAAAAGTGCTACAACAATCCTCATCAGATCCACATGCATGAGGAGTTATTGCCTCTACAGCTCAACTGTCTTCCTTTCTGCGATAGCCAGCTCTCTTCGCTCTACGAAGTTACAATATCTAATGCTTCGCGTCAATAGTATCGCACTATTGTACAGAGCAATTATTGGCAAAGCGTGTTAAGAACCGCCGGGCCGGATAAATATCGAGAAAATGTGTACAGTGTTTCTCCAAGAATTCAACAGTTCCCTGTCTAGATGGCTCGGCAACATCCAAACCATTCACCACATGGACTGTGGGGATTCTCTATATTCGCTAAACCTTTCCTCTGATTGGTCCCGCTTGGCAAACTTTCTCGGCCACGGCCACTCGTCCTTCTTCGAATATCACCCTTCCAACTGCAAGTTTATGGTTCTTGTCAATTTCCTTTCCGAAAGATGAGGCTTGATCCATTCCACCGAAATTTGCTAATCAGTTGGATGATTTGCACCATATGCTCACATCATCGTAAAAAATTCCACTAATACAACCTTGAAGCTGCAATCATCGCTCTTCACATACGAATGACCTGTTCAATCAGAACAATGTTATACTCTAACGCGAGTTTGCTAAACACGTCTTCAGTCATTGTCAAACTAAGCCCGATACTAAATGATCTTGGCAAGGATCAGCCCAATCAATTCACAAAGCCCTTTATGTTACACGTGGCTATGTACCCAGGCGCTGCATTGCCATTAGTTCCAATAACCTGTGTCTGTCACGTGTGACCTGCCATCATTTGGACTCTTTCTTGCCAACTCAAAATCTATGAAATCCCTGTTTTTATTATACCTATTAAATTAACAATCCATTATTGAAAATCCACTCTCGTCCAAAGAGTGAAATGACAAGCTTATTGAGGAGAAATTGAAATATGTGAACAGAATATTTTGTAAGGAGTTATGTCCTAAAGATTTGAAACTTGACAACCACATGTACATATAAGGTTTCGCATGTAATATCGATTCACACTTAATTAGCTATCTAGGACATTTCATGACTTTTTGTCGAAGTGGCATTCGCTTGACTGCATAAAAAGTATTGTCTAGAGCTTGCCACCGGAGAATCAAGATGGCAGAAAATGAGGGATGCCATTATTGTTTTAGTGATGCCCCCATAATGGCGAACGTTATTACTTTTGGTAGTACGGAAAGTCAGCCAGATTGATGCTCTCTGGTTGAGAAAAACCCTAGAAACTATCAAACCACAAGGCAAATATAGAAATGGGAAGGCCAGTATGTACAATCAAGATCATTCCCACATATGGAGCCTTCCAAAACAAACATAAAATCTCAGTCCCACAAGACGATAAAGTGAAGAAAGTGTCCAATATAAAAATCTCAATCGGGAAATCTTTTGATATGAAGTGGCCATTTACATTTTGATGATCCTGATTGTTTATTGAGCATCATCACTAAAAAGCCACGCCCGCCATCTCTCATGGTCACCGGGGAGACGTAGCTCTCCATTTGATGTTTGAAATTAAGCAACAAAAGGGGAAAAGTTCATTAGAGTGGTTGAACGATTAAGCGTTTGATTTGGAAATAACAGGCATTATGTTTAATAACCAAATCTCCCACTTTGAGTAACCTATGTTTATCATGCATATGTGGATTATTAGTTGATTTGAAAGATTTTGATATTTTATAAGAAAAAGGATGATGATATCATAAATACCTAAACTTTTGCTATTTTAATCAAGTGACAAATTAAGTATCTCGACATTTTAAATTGGGCTAAACAAGGTGCTTCCATTAAGCGAGGCGCTATGTCATGTGATTTTTGCTGATGTGGTACTGTCCAAAAAATGTCGAATTCATTGCAACTCACATTATATTCAATAATGGGTGTGTTTGTTTTGTATAAAATTTCATGATATGAAAATACTCTCCGGTAAAAATCATTTTGAGGGGAACTGGTTAGTTGTTATTTGTTTGATTAGCGCACCAAAAATGTGTAACCGCTCAAATCTCATTCTCAATAATGGGTATGGAAAAAGGCCAAGAAATTGGCGTTTGATAAGAGATTTAATTTTTCTGGAAATATGACTTAGAATTCCTTTTCCCAATCTTAAGGGATGGTGGAGAGTCTGGAGACTTGACGAGGGCCCCAAAAGATCTAGACCTGCCACTAACGCATCTGGCATTTGCATCCCTCTCTCTCTCTCTCCCGTGTCCCCCATTACAAGAAGCTTGGACTCGAGATTCTCCCCTCAGCGACTTCTCTTTCACGTCCTCTCTTCCTTGCGAAGATGCCAAAATCATCCTTGTATGCCGTTCTCATCGTCTGCCGCCTGACCTTTTGGCAGAGTCGCTAGTCCTATATTTTCGGATATTATAAGGTCAGGTGACTAGTCATCTTAGCCTCTTCGTCCTCAAGTTCTTTAAAATTAATATATTAAAAATCCTAAAACTTGTCATGAAAATATGATTGGGTCCTAAAACTTATTATGAAAATATAATCGAGTTCTAAAACTTATAATGAAAGTACAATCAAGTTCTAAAATTTTCAAAAAGTATAATTAATTGAAAGACTTGATTGAATCAATTTGACAAGTTTTAAGATTTGATTGTATAATTTGTGGCATCCTAAAATTTCTTGTCAATCCTTAGAGGTTCTCTAATTCATGTCTTGTATTGAGATTTTGGCCAAGCTATTGGTGGGTAATTATTTGATAGGAAAATTCTATTTTTTGGTCATGTGAATTATGGATTGGAATTTATTGAATTAGGTCACAAAGTTTTGTGAATTATAAATTCCAATTAGGTGTTTATATAATTAAGGATTAGGTGGATTATTAGGATGAGGATGGGCTGGACATTTAAAGGCCCAAACCAGCCCATAGCCTCACCCCATTCTCGGCCGGCCCACGAAGCCCAAGAGGGAGGAGCTGCCGTCGGCCCAAAGCTAGCCCAAGCCCAACCCACTTGGAAGCCCATCTTGCATGGAAAAGGCCATGTGTTCCCTCCAAGCTGCCAAGTGTCTTCCATGCAAATGCTAATGATGGCTAATGATGGAGGGGAAGAAAATTAGGGGAAATGATGGCCGGTTTAAGTGAGAGAGAGGGAGAGAGAGAAGGGGTTCGTTTGAGAGAGAAAGAGAGGAGAGAAAGAGAAGAAAGAAAGGAAGAAAGGGAGAAAGGAAGAGAGGAAGGAGGAGAGCCGTCCGCCATGCGCCCGTCGTTCATCACCGTGTCCCGTCGCCATGTGCACGCTGCTTGCTCGTTTTAGAGGCAAGTGGGATCCTTGATCTACTCTTGCATGTTGTGCCTTGTGTATGTGATTTAATGGTGACAAATTTCGGATGTTTAGGATGTGAAAAATTGAAGTTTTAGGAGTGGTGTTCTAGAATAGTAAACTGTTCTTGAGAAACAGCTCGACCTTGGATGTTCTAGTGGCTTGCATGTGATGTTCGAGTTGGATTTTGGTTTTGACTTCTGAATGAAAGTTGTTAAGGACTTCTTGGAGTATAATATACTCAAATTTGGGATAAGAAAAACAAGTATAAGTGGGTGAAATCGTTATTCTTTGGAGAGATTGGATCTGGAGATTTCGGTAACTACCTTTGATGAATGCATGGACTGTGAGGATATTTTTTTGTTGAAATTTCACTTCAATTTCTTAAAAAAATATGTAAAGGACATCCTGAGGTTTAACATATAAAAAATTTAGAGAAAACAAACAAGAATAGGTAGGTGAAATCGTGGTCTTTCGGAGACAGTTAGATCTGGAAATTTCAGTACTGGGAACAGAAGTTTCAACCGCCTATATTTCATTACCTAGGACGAATCTGACTTCGATATCTTCATGAAGTATGTAACTTATGGTTTTGGCTATCACATAGTTGAATTTGATAATTTTGAAGGTCATTTGGGTATTTAATCGGAGATGTTTTTAAAACTGTGCAATCTGTTTGAGTTCGGACCTTGTAAGTTGCAATGTGTGGTCTATAACGTTTTGTACGAGATTCTTTTGGAAAAGTGTTCTGCATGAAATATCTTTTTTTATGTCTTGACTGCAACATATTCAAATTTAGTAATTTTTGAAGTTCATTTACCTATTTAACCAAAAATGTTTCAAAAACTGTGCAATTCGAACGGACAGAATTAGTAGTGCTGTGATGTGTGTTTTGTATTGAGCTATATGGGAATATTTTGGTGTAGTGTTCTTGGCTATCACATGTTTGAATTTCATAATTTTTTAATGTCATTTGGGTATTTAATGAAAATGTTTAATAAAACTGTGCAAGCTGGATTGTGCGAATTTCAAAGGCTGAAATTGACATTGTTGCCATTACATCATGTGCCATGTTGATATTGAGACACAAATGTGGATATGAATTATGATAAATGAGGATACCGTCAGAGGTGTGAGCCGACGATGCCCCAGGAGTGTCGGGATGCCCGGAGGTGGGTGCCGGATGCCCAGAGTGTGTGTGCCGAATGTCCTCAGGAGTTTCGGGATGCCCGGAGGTGTGTGCCAAAAACCCCGGAGGTGTGTGCTGAGGGATACCTCGTGATGCTGGTTGGGGTACGAGATGCCCGAAAGTGTGTGCCGGATGCCCGGAGGTGTGTGCCGTAGGTTTCTCGTGACACCAGGTTGGGTGCGAGCGATAAAATGTGAAATGCAAATTACTGGTCCCGGGAAAGAAAAATGTGATGACCCAATTGAAAGATAAAAAGCGGAAATTGAATCATGCATGGTATGGTGATATGTATGCATGGCCGTATGATATAATATGATGAGTGCATGGTGGTATGTGCACATAAGGCATGGATATGCATGAATGCTTGATGATGAGTGCATGGTTGTATATGCACTTATGGCATGATGGGATATGCATGAATGCTTGATGATGAGTGCATGGTTGTATATACACCTATGGCATGATGGTATTTGCATGAATGATATGTACTCTACTATGATGTTATGATTGTTCTGTTTGATGCATTGAGTAGTTTATAAATCCTTTACCTGCTGAGTGGTTGTACTTACCCCTTTGGGGATCAACATTTCAGATTAGACAGATGCCTCTCGCTCCGGTCACGCGGGGCATCTGACATGGAGGTCGATTGTATGGAGCTTGATAGTGTCACCATCCCTGGTTTGACGTTCATAAGGGTTCGGGCGCTGGTTATGTATGATGTGGGCTTGGCTGAGGGCCCGGTCGTCCAAGAGTTCTTGTTTATCCACGTCCGCCGTGACGGAGTGATGCAGGGGATGTTGCCGCCACCACCGCCCGGTGCACCTGGATGGGGGTGATGGCCCGTGTGAGGAGTGGGAGCTGACGTTTTTTGGATATAGCCGACACTTGTAGATGGAGGGTTATACATGATCGATATAAGGGGTCGAGATCTCTTTTTGAGTTGCTGCCAAGTTAGCTAAAAGCCTTGGCTTTTCTTTTTGGTTGTACCGACTCAAGATGTCCATCCTAAAGATGTAAATAAAAGTGGCTCGGCTTATGTTTTCCTTCGATGTGTAGTAAGTGTGCATTGTACCATCATTATGAGAGTAGAGGGAAGGTGAGACTCGTCTTTAATTTAGCTATGAGTTGCGCTAAACTCTTATAAAAAAAAAAAAAAATGTCTATGAACTACGATGCTTCTGCTAAGAGATGTAAATGGTATTCATTAAGGAAGAGCGATAGGTAGCTATGGCGACCTTAGCTGTTCGGGGGTGCCACATAATTTGACAAGTTTTATGACTTGATTACACATTTTGAAAATTTTAGGACTCAATTGTACTTTCATAATAAGTTTTAAGATTTAATTACACATTTTAAAAATTTTAGGACTCAATTGTACTTTCGTGACAAGTTTTATCACTTTTAATGCATTTATCTCAATTTTTCTTGCTCTCCTCTTTGTTAAAGTAGTTATACGAGAACTCAACCCACATATGGTCAGTCGAGGCATTTTTGGTAGTAAGAGTATCGGCTCAATCTCCACTTTCAATCTCCATGTCCCTAGGCCAACGGTCCTCCTAGTCAAATTTGCCCCTAGCAGGCAATAGCTGATGCCGCCGGATTCTGTTCATTCTCCTTTCACTTGTTTATTTTATTTTGAAAGGAAAATGCAGTGGTGTTTGGCAGGTCCCTGCCAACGTGCCTGATTTTATCGTCAAGAATCCGCCTTATCGTTTTGCGCATGCACGTGCCGTATCATATATATATTTAATGTTGTGCACTATCGTTTTGCATGAAAAGGAAACGTCTTAAGAAAAACAGTGGTAGTTGTTAAAGTTGTAAAGGAAAATACTTTGTCGCCAAAACATTATTTTGTGATATCACATCCCTTTCGAGAAAACAAATATAATATTTAGGCTCCATTTGTTTCGCGAAAAATAATTTTCGGGAAAACGTTTTCCAGATTTTCTGTCGTTTGTTACATGGAAAATGAATTCCTTAGGGAAAATATTTTCCACTTTTCAACATTTTCCTCATTTAACCTCTCTTATCTTATGCCTTTACAAATTTTCACTTTCTTCTTCCCTTTCTTCATCTTCTTTTCTTTTTTTTTTTATTTGAATTATTTTTTAATTTTCTTTTTCCTTTTTAATTCGAATTATTTTTAATTTCCTTTTTCTTTTCTATTTCTTTTCTTTTCATTTTTTTTTCTTTTTCTTTTCTTTGTTTCTCATCTTCTTCTTTATTGGCTAGTCGTCGACCGTCACTAGGTGAACCTCGAGCTCGTCGATCTCAAGCTTACGCTCGTCGATCCGGCACACCTTGAGCTCCATGCTCGTGCTCCTCGATGATTTCAAGGCTCGCCGGTGGCTGGTCGCGGGCCATTGCTGTGGCCGACAACTGGCCAAGAAAGAAGGAGATGGAAAAGAAAAGAAAAGAAAAATAATAATAGATTTTAAAAATTAAAAATAATTAAAAATCAAATTTTAAAAATATGAAAGATCCATTTTAAAAATTAAAATAAATGAAATAGAGTATATGGAGTAAAATATTTTCCTTACCGAATAGCGAAAAATATTTTCCACTTCATTTTTAGGTTTCATCCGAACACTAGAAAATAATTACATTTTCTTGCAAAATGACTTCCTGAAAAATATTTTCTAGAAACGTCATATTTTTTGCGAAACGAACAGAGCCTTAATTTTGAAACTTTCTAGGACTGGATATGTATGTAAATCACCACAAAGATTCAGAATTGATAGCACGGCAACATATGATCATTGTTTAGCACTCTGGAACTTGAGGTCGAATATTTTTACTAGCTGAGGTCCACATAACTCAACAGAATTGAGTTTTTCCAAGTGAAGGAGAATGACATGAGATGGGATTATAGTTATAGAGGAGATCTTTTACCATATCATCTTATCATTAATAAATTTAGGATTTCGAAGATATTTGTTTTCTTTTCTTTTTTGAGAATTCATCATTTTAGGGTAGATTATCATTTAGAGTTATTATTTCCTAGTTTGAACATGGTATCTTTAGGTGTTTGTAGTTATAAATATTGCTTTAACTGCTCCATGTACTACCCTTTTTGATTTTATGCAGAAGTGAATAGACTTATAATTTGTGGAACTACTAACTGATGCTCTTACTCACTTTGTTTTATTATGTCACCTTCTGAAAGCTTGGTGCTCTAAACTCTCTCCGCTGCCAACTTTGGTATCGCAAGTCGTATTTGTGATCTAAGAAAAGGTGCTGGTCAGATCAGCGTTTGATCAGAAGCCAATTTTTTTTCTTTATCAATCAATGAATCTTATGTCCTATTAAGTTGGTATGTACTGAATAAAGTCTGCAAGTACAGAAACATAACCAACAAACTAAATAAATGAGAATGCTTATTTACATCCATGGAAATTAATTGTGCCGAAGGTTTGTCAATCTTATGCTATCTCAAGAAAACGTGTCTAGAGAGTAGAGACATACACGAATTGCTTTAAAGAAATTATTTGTATATACATTCGAACAACTATCGGTCATATTCCGAGTGGTCTGAGGACTTAAAAGATTGGAATAGAGAAATTTTTCTTCCCCCATTTGTAAAGAATATAGTTTTTTTTTTTTTTCAATGGCTCAACTAGTAATCCCAACTCATGCCCACGAATCACGTCACGTCTAGTGTTGTCTAATCTAATTGATAATTCGTATGTATGTATGTATGTATGTATGTATGTATGTATGTGAAGTCATCTTTGAATCTAATTGAATACATTGTCCTCGTAGTGGTACAATAATAGACAATACACTATAGACTGAGGCTCTATGGCTTTGTTTGTTTTGCATAATATGAATGATTTGAAAATATTTTCTTAAAAATAATCGTTTACGTTACTTACAAAATGAATGAACGAAAAATGTTTTGATCATCTACAAAAATATTTAGATATGAAATATTTTCATTAACTAATTATTTCAAGCGACACAAACGATTACTTTTTAAAAAAATGCTTTTCAAATTATCTATTTTACGTGAAATAAACAGAGCCTAAATGACCTTTCATGCATCATGTCAACTGGCTAGAGGGTGAAACATATTTGACTTCTAATGGAGTACCAATATGTATCATTTTCTTCGGGCCCCCAGCACAGTGAATCAAGTCTCACTCAACCTCTAAACATTGCAAGTTGGAGAAATGTGGAAAGAAAAATAACAGGCACCCCCTTTCTCCTCCTCTTTCCTTTCCACTCCACAAACGGCATTGTGTTGAGTGAATTTTGTGATCTATTAAATCGAATAAAGAATACCACCCCATCAATCAAAGAATTCAAAAACCAAGGTCCATCTAGAGGATATATTATATATATATAGGATATATTATATATATATATATATATGTGCACAGTATTTGATTTGAGATTAGTCGTGTTAGAATAATAGAAAAGTGAAATCATTGTACGTTAAGAAGTTCATGTGCAGCGTATGTCTTGATCATCAGAATGCAAACCAAAATATCTGTCGACCAATCAAAGTTATATCGAAAAGGCTCATACAACATTACAAAACTCCTGTCTATGTAACTCCCCACAAATCCACGAAACCTCCATATTCTCTCTCTCTCTCTCTCTCTCTCTCTCTCACACACAAAAGAACTAAGTCGTACCAGAAAGAGTAGTAAAAAGAGTCGCCAGACTTCACTTGAAAGAGCTCTCTCTCCCCCTTCCTCCCTCCCTCTCACACACAAACTTGAAGAACCCTTCATGCCATAACCTCATCACCAATTGGCCACTCTCCCCTAGTTCATTCTCACTGACTTCTTCCTTTGCCTTTCCTCTCTCGTCATCATTGCAGGTAATCATTTTAGCTTCCTCATCCTTGGTTTTATCGTTCTTCTCTTAACTGCAGTGATTATCTGAGCTCTCAATCCCAATATGCATATCTTTTAGATTGGGGTTTTTTTGCAGGTAAATCAGTTCAACCACAAGTCCAAGAGAGTGAAAAGGGTCCATAAGAGAAGATGGTGATGGAGATCTGTTAAATTATTGCTCTAATTTCTAGAAACTTCAAGATAGACTTGAGCTAGAGAATTCAAGGAAAATCCTAGAAGAGTCTATAAAATTATCTCTGTAAATGGCAAAGATATTTGCCTTAAAAAGTCAATTGTTCAAGAAAAAAAATTGTAAAAGAAACAACTAGAAGATGGGCCATAAGTCAATGGAGCACCCTTATAAATAGGAAGGAGGGGGGAGTGCAGGAGAACAACAAGG
Organism: Eucalyptus brandiana; assembly: GCA_014182725.1. Taxonomy (NCBI): domain Eukaryota; kingdom Viridiplantae; phylum Streptophyta; class Magnoliopsida; order Myrtales; family Myrtaceae; genus Eucalyptus; species Eucalyptus brandiana. Next base: position 57,456,753 of record CM024675.1, read on the forward strand.
TAAGCAAGCTCCTCCCCTTCCCTTTGTACTATAATAAATAATAAAAAAGTTCTTTTTTGTTCCCTTGTACTTCTCTTATGCAACTCTCTTTTACACATTTTTATTATTACTTTGCCCTTGCCCACTTGGTCCTTAGTTCATTTGCTCTCTTGATAATTCACATACGAACACTCCCTTGCACACACATTAAACACACGCTTCTGCAAATATCAACAGTGGTATCAGAGCCACGTCTTTGTTTGGTATTGGGCGTTTGTCCTACCTACCCATTCCTAAAACTACCCTTTCCAAATACCCGATAACTAAACCATGGCCAACTCTACCTCATCCTCATTTCCCATCCCAATTTTTATGGAGCATAAAAATGACTACATTCTTGATGACCCAAGACTTATGGGACATTGTGGAAAAAGGTTGTGAGGCTCCATAAGAAGGTGCAAGTGTTTCGAAGGATCAACTACAAAAGGATGCAAGGGCACTATACTTTATCCAGCAAGCACTCTCAGAAACGGTATTTCCAAAAATAATTGGAGCAAGGACTGCAAAGGGGCTTGGGAAATACTACGAGAAGAATTTCAAGGATCGGAAAAGGTATGCACTATTCGCCTTCAAATTCTGAGAAGAGATTTTGAGAATTCTAAAATGAAAAATTATGAGACTGTACAAGAATATTGTGGAAAATTAAAGGAACTAGTTAATCAAATGAGAGCCTATGGAGATGGGATAACTTATCAAAGGGTTGTTGAGAAAATATTGGTGTCACTTACTAAGAAATACAACCCCATAGTCACAACAGTAGAAGGAACTAAGGACTTGACGACCCTATTAGTGAGTGAATTAATTGGCTCTCTAGAAGCACATGAGAAAAGACTAATGGCACAAGATGAAGATTTAGTTGAAAGTGCCTTTCAGTCTAAAGTAAATATACGGTCTCATCAATCTAAAAATGGTGGAAGGAGCTCATGGAAAAATAAAAAAGGAGGAGAAACTATACAAAAGGAAAATTATCCACCTTGTGGTATTTGCAAGAAAACAAATCATTTGGAGAAGGATTGTTGGTTTAAAAATAAAAAACAATGCCGCTTTTGTAAAAGATATGGCCACATAGAAAAAGATTGTCACTCGAAAACAAATAATCGAGCAAACTATGTAGGAAAAAAAAAGAAAGTTAAGAGAATACATTCTATGCAGGCCAAGCAGCAAATGATAATAAAATGGAAACATGGTACATTGATAGTGGGTGTAGCAATCACATGACAGGGGACGAATCTATATTCATTGATATTGATAAGTTGGTGAAATCCCAACTAAAGTTGGGCAATGGTGCATTAGTAGATGTCAAAGGAAAAAGGCACCATCACCATGGAAACAAATAAAGGCCCAAAATATATACATAATGTATATCTAGTCCATTGTCTTGTACAAAATCTCTTAAGTGTGGGTCAAATGATACAAAGTGGATATTCTCTATATTTTAGTGGAGATGCCTGCATTATCTATGATAAATATAAAAATGTCATTAGCTCTATTAAGATGAAAAATAACAATTTTCCTATTCAATGGAAATATGTCAAAGATATAGCCATGAAAGCTCAACTTGATGATTCATGGCTATGGCATCGAAGATTTGGCCACTTCAATTTTGCTGGGCTAAAAACTCTCCATCAGAAAAATACGATGAGAGACTTTCTAGCTATTTCAGAAATTTCAGATATTTGTGAAGGTTGCCTCCTTGGAAAACAACAGAGACAGTTCTTCCCATCTAGAGGTGCATGGAGAGCTAAGAAGCCATTGGAGCTAGTTCATACGGACTTGTGTGGTCCAATGAGAACACCCACACTTAATCAGAATAAATAGTTCATCCCATTCATTGATGATTATACAAGAATAACATGGGTATACTTTCTTCAAGAAAGATCAGAGGTTCTCTATCTTCAGAAAATTCAAGAGCCACGTTGAGAATTAATATGGCCAAAGAATCAAAGTCCTAAGGAGTGACAAAGGCACATAAGACAATTCAAAGGAGTTTAATAAATTTTGTGAAGATGAATGAGTCCATCACCAACTAACTGTTAGCTATGCCCCAGAGCAAAATAGAGTAGCCGAAAGAAAGAATAGAACCGTTATGGAGATGGCAAGGTCTATACTAAAGGAAAAAGGGACTTCCTAACTCATTTTGGGCAGAAGCAATCTACATGGATGTATACATCTTAAATAGGTGTCCACCTAAAGCAGTCCAAAATAAAACTCTAATCGAAGCATGTAGCGGACAGAAGCCTTCAACAAAGCACCTCAAGGTGTTTGGATGCATATGCTACGTCCACATCCCTGCTTAGAAAAGGAGTAAGCTAGATGAAAAGAAAAAAAAATGGAATATTCCTTAGCTGTAGTGACCAATCAAAAGGCTATCAGGTTTACAACCTAAAAACTAAAAAACTTATGATTAGTCGAGATGTTGAGTTCGATGAGAATGTTGCCTAGAATTGGGAGGGCGAAAAGATCGAGAAGAAGTACATCACCTTGCCAGACATACCACCTGCTCAAGAGGAGTCAACGTCACAAGAAGAAGGAGAAGTACCAGATTCCACCACTCATGACATAACTCCACCAAGCTCTCCAAGAGTGATGCAAGAAGAATCTACTTCAGAGTCTCCAGTACTAAGGGTAAAAGCCCTTAGAAGAATATATGACACATGCAACTTTGCTATTTTAGAACCAGAAAACTACGAACAATCATCCAAAGAAGAAGTACGGATAAAAGCCATGGAGGAAGAGATCAAGATGATCGAGAAAAATGAAACTTGGGAGCTTGTTGATCGACCCAAAGACAAAGAAATCATTGGCGTCAAGTGGGTTTACAAGACGAAGCTCAATGTGGATGGATCAATCCAGAAGCATAAAGCAAGGCTTGTGGTGAAAGGATACTTGCTACAACCAGGTATTGACTATATTGAAACTTTTGCCCCTGTCGCTTGCCTCAATACTATTCGAACACTCATAGCCCTAGCAACATAAAAAGAATGGAAGATCCATCAACTAGATGTGAAGTTGGCATTCTTAAATGGATAGCTTCAAGAAGAAATATACATAGAACAACCGCAAGGCTTTATCCTCAAAGGCTAAGAAGAAAAAGTTCTCAAACTCAAGAAAGCCTTGTATGGGTTAAAGCAAGCACCACGAGCATGGTATAGTAGAATTGATGAATACTTCATCAAGCAAGGATTCGAGAGGAGTATGAGTGAGCCAACACTCTACATCAAGACCCAAGGTAAGTCCGACACTCTCATTGTCTCTCTATATGTATGAAACAATGAGACAATGATCCAAGAATTCAAAGAAGAAATGATAAAGACATTGGAGATGACGGACTTGGGTTTGATGCATTACTTCCTTGGCATCAAGATCAACCAAAATGAAGGAGTTTTTATCTTACAAAAGAAATATACCATGAACCTCCTGAAGAAATTCAAGATGAACTATTGCAAAGCAGTTTCAACTCCGCGCATGACAAATGAGAAACTATTGAAGGACGATAGAGCATAAAAAGCTGACGCCTCCCTCTACAGAAGTCTGATTGGTAGTCTGCTATATCTCACTGTTACACGACCGGATATTATGTATGCGACAAGTCTACTATCACGACTCATGCAAAGTTCAAGTCAAATTCACTTTGGAGCTGCCAAGAGAATTCTCAGATATTTACGAGGAACTATAGATTATGGCATTTGGTATCAGCCAAGTGCAAATGCCAAGCTCATTGGCTACACTGACAGTGACTAGGCAGGCTCAGCTGATGATAGGAGAAGTACTACTGGCTATGCATTCACATTGAGTTTTGGAATATTCTCATGGGGATCCAAAAAACAAGACTCAGTGGCACAGTCTACTGCAGAAGCTGAACACATCGTAGCTACTACAACCACCAGTCAAGCAATATGGCAATAAGTCGGCGATCACTATATCAAAGAATCCAGTATTCCATGGAAGAACCAAACATATCGACATCAAATATCACTTCGTACGAGAGGTGCAAAACAACAAAGAGATCGAACTCCAATATTGCAAGACCGAGGATCAAGTAGCGGGCATATTCATTAAAGCACTATCGCCAGCTAAGTTCGAGACATTGTGGGAAATGCTTGGAGTAACATGAAATTGGATCAAGGAGGAGATTATCAACAAGGGACTGACGCTACTAATGCAGAAGATGTGGAAAGTGGTGAGACCCGAAGATTTGAAACTTGGAGATCACATTTTCAGATATGGGTTATATGGCTTATATAGCCATCATGGTGAGTCCTCATCGTCTTCTTAATATTGCGCTACTTCATTGTTTACCTCCTTTTTCTGGCCAATCCGTTTGCTCTTTAGCCAATCAATTTACTCTCTCCTCACACCCCCTCTAAAAAAAAACAAGAAACACACTGATCAACTCCAGTTCCAGCAACACCTAGAAACCTCAGCAAACGATAAAATATTCCTAGCGCATGGTCTTCCGAGGTCACCTTTTACAAAGATGAGTACTCGTAGCAAATCTAAGGATGAGCAATAGCTAAACCAAGGTTGCCTTTTGAAAATCTATCGGTGTTGAGATTAATCCATCCTCTGGTTGCGCTGTCCTCTCATTTCCTCTTCTTTTATTTCAAAGCAATTCATATCTGGATTCAATCGGGTATGCCCCCTCACCGGAGAAGATGGCATGAAAGTTTCAAATAACAATATGGAAACCTTAGATTCTTGGTGGAGAGAGAAAATATTTGCTCAGAACATGGCATCGCACGCCCCAACCAATCATCCATAACAAGCGTAATGCTTAGCCATTACACATTAATGAAAATCATGTTTCAAACGGAAGCACTCTCTCTATAAAATTGATCATGATGTATTTCCATTCACAACAAATGAAACTGTAATGATTGTACTTAAGAGACTACAATGCGTGTTTGGTAACAATTTTGTTCCGGGGAACAATTTTTTATGAAAAGTGATTTTTTCTGATTCTATTCTCGAGAATAATTTTTTAGCAAAAGAACGCATCTGGTAATTTCCCAAAATTTCTATTTCCAAGATAGAAATATATTTGGTAGGATTTTTAGATTTTTTATTTCTTTTAATTTTTTAATTCTTTTATTATATTTTCTTTTTTTTTCCCTTTTTCTTTTTCTCTTTGGCCGGTCGCCGATCACCGTTGTGGGTGGCGACCCGCTGGGTGAGATTCCATGAGCTTGCTGGAGGCTAGCCTGGCCACAATGATCCTCGGCCTTGCTAGATCTAGGTAAGGCCGAGCCCAAGTGGCGTGAGGTCGGCCTCACCCTAGCCTGGCGAGGCCAAGCCTCGCATTGGCTGGGAAGGCTGAACCTCACTATGATTGTGTGAGGCTCAGCCTCGCCCAGCTCGGATCGATGAGCCTTGCCATGGCACGGTGTCTCCGAGGGTCGGTGAGGTCGCCGGCCCTCGTCTGGCCGGTTACCAACGCCGGCCATGGCCAAGGCTAGCGACCAGCTAAAAGGAGGAAGAAGAGCCAAAAGGAGGAAGAAGAAGAAGAATAAGAAGATATTTTTTTCTACTTCTTGTTTCTGTTTCAAATCTATTTCCGGGAACAAAAATTTTACTAAATGGGTTTCTATTCTTTTTTCGTTCCTTGGAACAAAAGAACATAAATAGTTGTTCTAGGGAATAGAAATAAAATTTGCCAAACAGACCCTACAATGCCACAAAATATGTAGCCGAAGGAGCTATAGTTTGCTGGAATAGGCAAATGGTAGAAAGAAGAGTCAAAAGCAAAACCATTTTATGTAATGAGAATAAAATGGAGAAACTTAATTGTTCTTTCGAGGAAAGATTGTCACTGCTTTTGTTAGGCAGACTATATTAATTATTTATAGTAAGGAGGCAGGACAAGAGCAAACATAGAGATAATGCTGACGTAATTGATTTTGATTGGAGCATGTCTTCTTTCAGACCATGACTTGCATGGATATAGATATTAAAAATAAAGATTTTAATTACGAGAGGTGCAAATATCCTAAATCTTCACATAAGAAGATCGCCAATAGAAAGATCAAATTCAAGGCCCAACATATCTAATTGGGCCACATTCACTCAAAGGTTTAAGATAATAAATTATGGGCTAATTAGCATATATTGACTACTTTGTACACAAATTCTTCAATATGAGAATTTTCTAATATAACTCACACATGCATATCAACAATCTTCCTCTTATGTATAAGCTTAATATTGAGTCTATACCTCTTAGTTCAGCTATTTTATTGTATCAACATGTCTAAACATGAATCTCTACTTCATTGCCTTGTGAATATCGTAAAAATAACACTTGGCTTCATCTTTGGTATCTTTCTTTAGACCGAACCATGAAGGCTGCTATTGGAACAGTGTTGTTACATTATCACGGCTATTGTCACCCCATCCCCGTTTCGCTAGACCAAACCATGAAGATTGGCTAGAAACCACATTGGTCACACAATTCTTTCCTTGAACTATTCACTAAACATGATACACATTAAGAGTGGGCTAAAGAATCATTGGCTCTAATACTATTGGCTAGTGCGCAAGCATAAGTCTTGATACCTTCATGAAGGGGCGCCAAGAGAGAACCCAAATTTAAGCTCCATCAACATATCTAGTTAGATCAACTTTCACTCAAAAGTTTAAGCTAATAATTTATGAGCTAGCTATAATGTATTAACTATTATACATCCTATTTATTTTCAAGTTTATGACTTACAACTTATATGCGCATGCAACATGGATGCCAAGAAGGTCAATTAGGGGTGACCGGCTCTAGGTTCTAGTTTAGATTCTGTACAAGTTTCATTTAGAAGATGGAACCTGTCCATTAGAACAAGTTCATCGTTCTTTGGAATCTAAAACCCACCATGCATACTCTGGAAACTAGAATGGAATAGCAACTAAAAGAGTGAACTTCTTGAGCTCACTACCTTCCCATTACAAGCTCTAGGATCGATTTTAGGATCTATCCAAGTTTCATCTAAATTATTAATTGACCAATTATGGTGAACTATCATCTTTAATAACCACCATTTGCTATTATTATTCATGGACCACAACTTATATTTAGGTACACAAAGAACATGAAATATCAACAAAGAAAAAATCTCAATAATAAAATGAAAAAGTTCAAACTAGTGGTTCCATATTATACACTCATTATTGAACATCATGGAATAATGCAAGATCACACGAAGATAAAGACTGAGTAAAATACAAAAACTTGTTCCAAGTTCTAAGTTTCATCAACTTAGAACCTAAAACCTACCAATTAAAATAAGTTCCTCAATTTTTTGAACCTAAAATCTACTCTACATACCTTAGACCTTGGAGACTAACAGGTTCCCACTAGTTCGATTCTTAGGTTTCAGGTTTTACCTAAGAACCATACTCACCCCTAAGCTCAACTAATCCCAAAGTCCAAACTTGCTCTAAGTCTCCATCTGGGATTACTGGGGGGGAAGTAATTTCCTTTCACTCTCTAGATTCTATCCCCACTTTTAGTGCATGGAATTTTCGTGTCTTTCCTTGGGTGGAAAGCTGGAGTGAGGATTCTAGAAGCTGAGCTGGAATCACAAAAGATTTGATTTATAATTACCGGGCCAAACAAAAGATAAGACATTCATTTAGATATCTAATCCTTCTTATGATTATTTCTAATATGTTCCAAAGCTTGGTCCTAAATCGTTCCCAATAGAAAGGTCATCTTCGTTTGTTTGAATTAAAATTTGATTATGTATTGCGTTTCACATGCATATGTATGACGGGAATTTATGTTGGTAATGGCAACGTGATTCGCTTCACCCGAACATAGAATAGAAAAATCATATTCCTATCATTGTCAAAGACTGACCACAAGCAAGAAATCATGCTTCCTTGCAAAGAATGTGAATACCAAGAGACCATCAACTGTGGGGTCGTCAAAACTTGTCTAGATTACTTCCGGTGGGATGGTGAATGGGTGGCCACTACTAGGGCTTAAGCTCAAAAGGCGAGGAACTTGCACCATGTTACTTGATACCAAATTGCCCCATCACGTCATTGACACGGCTTGCAAGCTTCACGATAAGAATTCTTTTGGCAACTACAACCTCACCAACAACGACTATGAGCATTTTGCCACATTTTGCCAGACGGACATTCATGCAAGTGAACAAACAGCATTTGTTAGTAATTGTGAGCACAAAATTAAGGAAGCTAAAGAGTGGACCATGAAGTTGCTGCAGAGAAACTGAATTCTAGTGATCTAACATTCCTGCAATCTTGTATTATGTATGTTTGTTTTGATAAGCAACTACTGGTTGGTGTTTTCTATTTCGTATGAGCATAGGCCTACGGTCATCCTAAGTCAAATATGTTGAAGGAATTCTTTTGGTAAGTGCCAACGGGTATGATGGCGTAAAGGAGTATATAAGGAAGACATTTTAAGTTGTTCGAGTGTGCGCGATAAAAGAATTTCAAAGTCTGAATCTCCTTGTTCTTACGTCAATTCATTTGAGCGAAAACTTGTACTCAAAAGAGAGTCTATATTCGTGAGAAACCTTGAGGAAGTGTGGTAGAATATCTACACTGTGGAATCAAGGAAGAACTGTGCTGTAACATCTCTTTTGTTCATAGTGGAATCCAGCCGATAGGCTGTCAGTGCGGAAGAGTGGACGTAGGCTTGGGATAAGCCGAACCACAATAAACCTTGTGTTTAATCTTCTCTTCCCTACTCTTTACTTTACTTTGATCGTAATTCATTTTGGTTAAGCAAAAGAGTACTTCCTTTCTATCGTCTGCTTAGTATTGCTATGGTATCTCGAGAAATTATTTTTACACCTATTCACCCCCCTCTAGGTGCTTATACTAGCTATCTCAATTGGTATCAGAGCCTGTGTACTCACTTTGTTTGAAGTGTTTTACTTCAGAGTTAAAGATCCATGGCTAGTATGTTGGCTCCAGGGCTGGTAGAAGGGAAAAGCAATACCAGACCACCTTACTTTGATGGAAAGGATTAAAACATATGGAAAAACAAAATGAATACGTTTCTAAGATCAAAGGATTCTCTGGAATGGGATGTTGTAGAAAAAGGAATCATTCCTAAAGCTGCACCTGTCTCAGAGAGAGGAAAAGACACTGTTGAGTCTAGTGAAATGACTCAGGAAGAGATAATCAAGAGACAAGCTCTTGATGCAAAAGCAATTTATTCTTTATATTGTGCTTTATCACCTACGAATATAACAGAATATCTTCTTGTGTTACAGCAGAAAAAGAAGTCTGGGATAGATTACATATTACCTATGAAGGAACCGATCGAGTGAAAGAGACCGAATCAACATTCTCCTCGATCAATACGAAGCCTTCGAATGAAATCGGGAGAATCTATAACCGACATGTTTAGTCGTTTACGAGATATTGTGAATGGTCTTGAAAATCAAGGTCAACCAATTTCTGATCCCATGAAGGTAAACAAGCTACTGTGTGGACTCTCCAAGGATTGGAATCACATAAAAACCTCAATCAGAGAGACCCAAAGAATCATGCCACTATCTGTTGATGAGTTAGTTGGGACTCTTCAGTCTTATGAAGTGGAACGAATCAATGAAGATGAAGACCCTAAAAGTAAGAAATCCATTGCATTAAAATCCAATGATGATTCTAATGCTATAGATTCTGAAGACGATATGGATGATGAGGAGCTTGCTCTCATGATAAGAAGATTCAGAAAGCTGAACAGAAAAGGAAGAAGATTCAATCCAAGGAAACAAAGTTTTAAAAAGCAACAGATTAAGTCTATTGAGGATGATGAATCAAACAAAGATGTAGTCTGCTTTGAATGTAAGAAAAAGGGACACATCAGACCCAACTGTCCTCTTCTGAGGAAGAAGAAAGGAAGAGCTGAAAAGTATCGAAAGGCTCTTAAAGCAGAAACCTGGAGTGATACAGAGTGTGAAGAAAGTGATGATGATTATGCCAATATATGTCTAATTGCACAATCAAATTCAGATTCAAACTCCGAGACAGAATCAGATTCAAACAGTGAATTTGAGGTGAGTAATTTCAAAATCCCTATTAAAGTTTCTAAATACATTGATGAGCTGTGTTTTAGTCTTAAAACTTCTCTTAAAAGGATTTCCGAACTCAAAAGAGAAAATTCTGCTTTAAAACAACAAGAAAATATTTTGAAAGAAAAAGTGAAATGTTTAAATATGAATGTTTCTTCCCTTAGAGAAAGTGAAGATAATCTTTCAAAAGAAAATGCATTCTTGAAAAATGATATCTCAAATATTTCCAAAAGATTTTCTATAGGATCTGAGAAACTAGAAAAAATACTTTCTGTTCAAAGACCTTATTTCAATAAATCTGGTTTGGGAATGACTGCTGAAACCATTCCTTTAATTGATTTTCCTAAAGTGAAGGAAAGAATCAAACAAAGACCCACAAGAGATGCTTACAAAAATCATTTTAAAAGGACCTTTGTAAAACCAGTAGGTCGCAATGCTCTTAGATGTTCAAAGTGCAATAGTGCAGATCATTTTGAAAAAGAATGTCCTATGGTTTGGAAACCTGTCAATAAAGTATGGGCAAAAACAACATATTATACTAACACCAACGGACCCAAGAAAATATGGGTACCAAAGAAAGTTTGAGTTTCTTTTTTAACTATCAAGAAAAAGGTAAAATGATATCTGGATAGTGGATGCTCAAGACATATGACAGGAGATTCAAATTGTTTCATAAAACTTGTTCAAGTAAATGGTGGAAAAGTCTCATTTGGAGGAAACAGCAAAGGAAAAATTATAGGATTTGGAACTGTGAAGATTGGAAACCTCACAATAAACAATGTTTCTTTAGTTGAAGGACTCAACTACAATCTACTCAGTGTCAGTCAGCTATGTAATACCGGTTTCAAAATCTACTTTCAAGAGGGTATATGTTCAGGAACCAGTAAAGACTCTACTCGACCATTTATGGGTCGAAGACATGGAAATATCTACCTCTTAGATGTGAAACCAGATGAATCCCAATGTCTAATTTCAATCCAAGACGGAGCAAGCTTATGGCACAGAAAGCTTGGACACATCAATATGAAGCAGATAGCCAAAATTTCAGCAAAGAAGCTTGTTCGTGGTCTACCCGATTTATCATACCAAAAGTCTGACCTATGCACACCATGCATATTGGGAAAACAGGTAAGAAATTCCTTTAAACCAATAAATCAAGTTTCCACTAACCGTGTACTGTAACTTCTGCATATGGATCTCTCTGGACCAACCAGAACACAGAGCATTGGAGGTAAGAAATATTGCCTAGTAATTGTGGATGACTACTCACGATTTACTTGGGTGTATTTCCTAGCAAGTAAGTCTCAAACTTTCTCTTACTTTGAAAAATTTGCTAAAAATGTTCAAAACGAAAAATGATATGTTATTTCAAGTATAAGAACATATCATGGAGGTGAATTTGAAAATCAAGATTTTACAAAGTTTTGTGATGAATCTGATTTTCAGCATTTGTTCTCCTCTCCATATACTCTAGAACAAAATGGAGTTGTGGAAAGAAAGAATAAATCGCTTCAAGAAATGGCTAGAACTCTTCTAATTGAAAGCAACATCTCCTCACGTTTTTGGGCTGAAGCAGTTTTTACAGCATGTTACATTATTAATAGAGTTTTTCTAAGGCCTATTCTAGAAAAAACCCCCTATGAACTATTCAAAGAAAAGAAACCTATTGTTTCATATTTTCATGTATTTGGATGCAAATGTTTTATACTGAAAAATGCAAATGATCGAGTTGGTAAGTTTGAAGAAAAGTCAGATGAAGGCATCTTCCTTGGATATTCAACCACAAGCAAAGCGTACAGAGTCTACAACAAGAAAACTCAAACTGTGGAAGAATCAATGAATGTCAAATTCCAGGATTCTATACAAAATTAATCTATTCAGACTCATCTTGAAGAACCTGAATCTGCTCCAGACTCTACAAAGTCTAAATTGCAAGAAGCAGCTCAGACTTTGAAAGACCAGCGACAAGTGACTGTTGAAGATTCAAATGAAGGAAGTAATCACCATCTTGATAAATCAACCAGTAACTGGAAGTATAAGTCCAGTCATCCCAAAGATCTTATTATTGGCGACATTAATGAAGGAATTTGCACAAGATCCAAAAGGCGCGAAGAGTATAGTCTTTGTGGCTCTTATTTCGAAATAGAACCCAAAAGCATAGATGAAGCTTTATCGATGAAAGCTGGATTGAAGCCATGCAAGAAGAAGAGCTCGAGCAATTCAAGATCAATGATGTCCGGGAATTGACTCCTAAACCAAAAGGTAAATCTGTTATTGGAGTTAAATGGGTTTTCAGAAACAAGATGGACGAGAAAGGCAAGGTCGTAAGAAACAAAGCAAGACTCGTGGCCAAGGGATATACGCAAGAAGAAGGGATAGACTATGATGAGACTTACGCACCAGTAGCAAGGTTAGAAGCAATTCGTTTATTACTTGCATTTACTTGTCATAAAAATTTTAGGTTATTCCAAATGGACGTCAAAAGCGCTTTCCTGAATGGATTTATCTATGAGGAAGTCTATGTGGAACAACCACCTGGGTTTGAAGACCCAAGGAAACCGGACTCGTATTCGACTCAAAAAGGCCTTATATGGCTTAAAACAAGCACCTCGAGCTTGGTACGACAGCCGAGTAAGTTTCTAATTCAAAATGGCTTTGTTAAAGGTAAAGTAGACACTACTCTTTTTATTAAAAGAGAAAGCAAAAGTTTTCTGCTTGTTCAAATATATGTCGATGATATTATTTTTGAATCCTCTAATGAAAGTTTGTGCAAGAAATTCTCTAAGACCATGCAGGATGAATTTGAAATGAGCATGATGGGTGAGTTAACCTTCTTTCTCGGGCTTCAAGTGAAACAACTAAAGGAAGGAACTTTTATTCATCAAGAAAAATATGCTAATAATCTTGTCAAAAAGTTTGGACTGGACAATTGCAAAAAGGCTGACATTCCAATGTTAAGTTCCTTGAAGATAGACAAAGATGAAGGAGGAAAGAAAGTCGACCATAAACTATACAGGAGTATCATTGGCTCACTTCTTTATCTTACTGCTTCTAGACCTGACATTTTGTTTAGTGTTTGCATTTGTGCCAGATTTCAAGCAGACCCTAAAGAATCTCATTTAAGTGCTGCAAAGCATATTATCAAATATATTGCTTCAACTTCAAGTTTTGGTCTTTGGTATCCTAGAAAGGGAGATTTTACTTTTCTTGGATACTCGGGCGTGAACCTAGCCGATTGCGAGTTGATAGAAAGAGCACCTCGGGTACCTGTCAACTACTTGGAGGCAGGACGGTGTCTTGGTTTTCAAGGAAGCAGAGTACAGTAGCTCTCTCTACAGCAGAAGTAGAGTATGTAGCTCTTGGAAGTTGCTGTTCACAAATTCTGTGGATAAAACAACAGCTAAGAGACTTTGGAATTGAAGATTCATGCACGGAGATTAACTGCGACAACACCAGTGCAATCAATCTTACCAAAAATCCAATTCTTCACTCAAGAGCAAAGCATATAGAAATTCGACATCACCTCATTAGAGATCATGTTCAAAATGGAGAAGTTTCGATTTAGTATGTTGATTCAAAGAACCAACTGGCGGATATATTCACAAAGCCTTTGGAGAAAAATCAATTTGAAATTATTCGTTCCAGACTCAACATTTTGAGGTATGAGGAAATCAAAGTCTAGAGACTCTCAGACTCAGACAAACAAGACCTTGACTGTAAGTTATTCTCTCTCTAGAATCTCATCTTGAAAAGGTACGATTATCAACTATGTTTGATTATTGCTATCTTTAATTGACGTGATTATTGCAACGTTTCCTTTTGAAAAAGAAGTTATTTTGAAATGACTATTTTCTCGAAAAAAAAAGGTAGTTATTTTTTTTTTGAAAATGCATCTTTTCACCTTCCTTTATGACGTTTCGTATGCCCCCTTTTTAACCGATTATGCACTATTGCTTCTTCTTCGCTTTACTCTCCAAAAACCCTAAAAAGCACCGATCTTCCATTCCTATTTTCTTCCCTTGTTTAATCTTAGAAAAAGTTGTCATCTTTATTGGGAAAGTCAAGCAAGGAATCTTTCAAAGACTAAGGAAGATGTCATCTTCAAGAAAGTCTTCAAGGATCGCAAGCAGGGGACCACGGCGAATGAGTGAGGGGCCTACGCACTTCGATCTCACCGAGGAAGAAGAGTCTCCAAATCAGCAAAAGAGCCCACAACATTCTCAGCAGCGTCATTCTCCACCAACTAGTCCACAGGGTGTTGGTCATCAACATGAGGAAGAAATCGTTGAAGACGCAGATCCTGATATGGGAATGAATATATCTTTTTGCAGAAAATGGAAAGTTTGGGAATTGCTCGTAAAGGGGTGGCAGAAGAAACCCTTGCAAATATTCCAAGTGATCCTCATGATTGGGGACTTAATCCGATAGATGGGAATGATGATGACAAATTGTACAACCAATTTCAACCGAGAATGGGTGTTGTAACGAGAATTCGAGGAAAAAGGGGAGAGTTGTTTAGATCAAAGGAACAGAAGGCTCTATACTCTAAGTTGCTGAAGCGTGGGGTGATAAACCCTAGGAGTGTGGATTTCGATTTCCTTGATGCTGTAAATGTCAATTTGAGAGAAAAGTTTAGTTTTCTTCAACTTGAGCAGTTTTGTTCTGACACCACAGAAGCATATGCTGAATTAACTGCATATTTCTATTCGAATCTTAGTTTCCTAGATGCGAATAGATTCTCTTTCAGTGTCAAAGATCAAGACTTTGTAGTGGATATGGATATCTTTGGCGATGTGTTAGGGGTTGAGAGAGGAAGATATCAACCGATCAAAGTTTCTATTACTCGTGCTACATTGGAACTTGTTAAGGACAGGAGAACATAGGAAAAGATTTCCTACCTAAGGATGAGTGCGTTCAACATTCTGCTTCACAAAATTGTGATCAATTGCCTCAGACCGAAATCAACTTCCAAGACTGATGTTTCAAGCTCGGAGGCAAAGCTAATGTATGCCATCATCACTGGGAAAAAGTTTTCTCTTCCTCACACTGTTATGTTCCACATGTATAGAGCAGTGGTGAAGGATAGAGGTCAACTTCCTTATCCAGGTCTTGTAACGAAGTTATTCAGACATCTGAATATTCAGCCTCCACAAACTCTCTGTGTTAGATCGTGTGATCATATGGTGGTAGGACTGAAAATGGTGACCAAGATGCGTCTGAAGGAGCTAAGCAAGGCGTTGGAGAAATTTAAGGAGAAGACTCCTGTAAAGTCTCATCAAATCTTTTCTGCATTAAAAAGAAAAGGGAAGGAGCCTATGGTTGCTCCACCCAAGAAAAGAAGAGCTCTCATCGTGGAAGATGAAGATGATGATGACGACCTTACCATTTCTGCCATAGCTTTGAAGAAGCTAAGTCGTACTGTTCCAGAGTTAATGGAACAACATGAGACGGAAGGAGAGGAAAGAGAAGGACAAGAGAAAGAAGAAGAAGAGAAAGAAGAAGAAGAAAAAGAAGTTGGCGAAAAAGAAGCAGAGGAGGAAAGACTTGAAGAAGAAGAAGAGAGAATGAATCAAGAGGAAGGAGAGCCTGAAAAACACTCTTCTCCACCTGAAGGCATAGAAACAGGGGGAGATAATGAGAAAAGAGGGATGTCACCGCTACCGGTGAGGGGGAGTCGGCCGCTCTCAGGCCGACCCGACCCTTAAGACATTCATGCCTCTCATTTTCCTGAAGAAGAACATGATGCTTCATCGCCAAGTCTGCGTGATTATACTGATATGCCATCGTTTGCAGATCGTGCCGAAGCCCAGTACGCAAACCGACAGCTCAACAGATTTTCGCAGAATTATGGATATTTTCTTGGAGATGCGTGGTCAAATTTATGCTTTGGGATGCGAGGTTCAAAACTTGCAGAATGCAGGTCAAGTTTCTTCGGGTTCATTGAAATATCAGATCCAAGCCCTCTTTGTTCAGATTCAAGCTAATGCTAAGGGTGAGGATGTTGCACAACTAAAGGAAGACTTGAAAAGGCTGGAAGGTATCGTTCAGTCCATGGGAGATTTCCAGCTTGTTCGTGTTCCCAAGCAATCTTGACTTTATTCCATTTCCATCTCAACCTTTTTTTATGCTGACAAAAAGGGGGAGAGATGCAAGATTTGAAACCTTGATTTTTAATCATTTGGTTTCTTTAACTTAGATTGTTTTGATGTTTGACTTTATTTTTGTGTCTGAATTTGAATTTGGATTTGACTGCTATTGACTGCTATTGATATCTTATGGATGGCTTTATCATATTCAAGACTAACCTATTTTCTGTGGTTGCAGATTCTAGTGTTATTCATTTAGCCATTTATCTTTATAAGATATGTATATTTGTTTGAGAAATGTTTTGCAAGTCAAAGTTATCCAACCAAATCTGCAGGAAAGTTTTGTCACCATAAAAAATGGGGAGATTGTTGGAGAAATCTTCTTGAAATGTTTTGAAGCTGACAAAACGTTTCCATTAGTCTAGTCTGAAGGTTTGCAGACTCTGTTGTTTAAAGTCTGAAGACCTCCAGACAGCCAGACTCAACATTCAAAGTCTATCCTCATTGACAATTTCTAATCCGTTGAAGAAAGGCTATCCAGAACTGAATGTTTCTCTAAGGATATGACCTTATCGACTGGAGAAGATCTCTTGGCTGGATATGACATAACGGAATTCTTTTAATTGATCGAGATTGATTCGAAGATTAAGGATCCGATGATTGGCGAAATATTCGTAAAAGGTTCTACTTATGGAAACCGAGATCCTAATTGTATGGGCGAATAGGATTGATGGGCTATCGACATATTCCTTTAATAGCTCGAATGATCTTCCTAATTGATTCCGTCCAACGGGTAGATTGGAGGAATTCCTTTGGTAAGTGCCAACGGGTATGATGGCGTAAAGGAGTATATAAGGAAGACGTTCTAAGTTGTTCGAGTGTGCATGACAGAAGAATTTCAAAGTCTAAATCTCCTTGTTCTTACGTCAATTCATTTGAGCGAAAACTTGTACTCAAAAGAGAGTCTATATTCGTGAGAAACCTTGAGGAAGTGTGGTAGAATATCTACACTGTGGAATCAAGGAAGAACCGTGCTTGTAACATCTCTTTTGTTCATAGTGGAATCCAGGCCGATAGGTCATCGGTGCGGAAGAGTGGACGTAGGCTTGGGATAAGCCGAACCACTATAAACCTTGTGTTTAATCTTCTCTTCCCTACTCTTTACTTTACTTTTATCGTAATTCATTTTGGTTAAGCAAAAGAGTACTTCCTTTCTATCGTCTGCTTAGTATTGTTGTGGTATCTCGAGAAATTGTTTTTACACCTATTCACCCCCCTCTAGGTGCTTATACTAGCTATCTCAAATTGCTTTAAAATCTAAGATGGTTCTAATTATATAAATTCAGAAGATGACATGGACGATGAGGAGCTAGCGCTAATGATTAAGAAGTTTAGAAAGTTGAATAGGAAGGGAAGAAGGTTCAACTGGAAAAAGCAGAGCACACAGAATTCCCAGAAAAGACCAACATAGTCAAATGAAACCAAAAAGGATGTGATATGCTTCAAGTGTAAGAAAAATGGGCATATCAGACCTAACTGTCATCTGTTGAAGAAAAAGAAAGGAAGAATTGAAAAATATAAAAGAAGGCTCTCAAAGCTGAAACCTGGAGTGACACCGAGTGCGAGGAAAGTGAAAAAGAATATGCCAACATATGTCTGATGGCACATTCAGAATCAGACTCAAATTTTGAAATAGACTATGATTTAGACTCAAACAAAGAAGTTGAGGTTAGTAATTTAAAAATTACTGTTAAAGTCTCGAAGTATATAGATGAACTCTGCCTTAGTCTCGAAAGCTCTCTTAAAAGGATTTTCGAATTAAAAATGGAGAATTCTAAGCTCAGGCAATAGGAAATTTCTTGGAAAGAAAAATATGAAAGTTTGAAAACAAGTTTTGATCATTTGAAAGAAAATTTTCATTCTCTTTCAAAGGAAAGCACTATTTTGGGAATAGATATTTCAAATATTACAAAAAGATTTTCAAAAGGGTCTGAAAAATTGGAGAAAATTCTTTCAGCTCAAATACCCTACTTTAATAAATCTGGTTTGGGTATGACTTCAAAAACTATTCCATTAATAGATTTTCCCAAAGTAAAAGAAATAATTAAACAAAGACCTCCAAGGGCATTTTACAAAAATTACTTTCAAAAAACTTTCGTAAAACCTGTTGGCCGAAGTGCACTCAAATGTTCAAAGTGTAACAGCTCAGAACATTTCGAGAAAGATTATCCTAAGGTTTAGAGACATATTAAGAAAGACTGGGCAAAGACCGTCTTTAATACTAACTCTCCTGGACCCAATAAAATATGGGTACCAAAGAAAATTTGAGTTTATCTTTTGATTATAGATCACTATTAAAAGAAAGATCAAATGGTGTTTGGATAGTGGCTGTTCGAGGCATATGACAGGAGACTCAATTTACTTCATAAAGCTTGTTAGATTGAATGGAGGAAAAGTTTCTTTTAGAGAAAACAACAAAGGAAGAATTGTAGGTTGCAGAACTGTAAAGATTGGAAACCTAACCATCAACAGTGTTTCCTTAGTAAAAGGTTTGAACTACAACCTTTTGAGCATAAGCTAGCTTTGTGATATTGGATTTAGAATAAATTTCTAAGAAGGCATTTGTTATGAAACAAGCCAAGACTTTTCTCAATATTATACTGGTCAAAGGCATGGCAACATTTACCTTCTGGATATAAACCTAGAAAGTTCTCAATGTCTTATTTCCATTCAAGATTAAGCAAATTTGTGGTATCGAAAGCTTGGTCATGTTAATATGAAACAGATTGTCAAGATTTCTTCTAAGAAGCTTGTTTGAGGACTTCCAAATCTGGTTTACCAAAATAATGAGTTATGTACTCCCTGCGTCTTGAGAAAACAGATTAAAAGTTCCTTTAAACCTGTGAATCAAGTTTCTACCAATTGAGTTCTACAGCTTCTTCATATGGACCTGTTTGGACCGATCAGAACTCAGAGTATTAGTGGAAAGAAATATTGCCTAGTAATTATGGATAATTACTCTCGCTTCACTTGGGTATACTTTTTGATAAGTAAGTCTAAAGCCTTCTTTTATTTATCAAAATTTGCGAAAAAGGTTCATAATGAAAAGGGTTATGCTATTTCGAGCATACGAACTGATCATGGAGGTGAGTTTGAAAATCAAGACTTTGAGAAGTTCTGTGATGAATCTAGTTTTCAGCAAGTTTTTTCTTCTCCATATACTCCAGAACAAAATGAGGTTGTGGAAAGGAAGAATAGATCTTTACAGGAGATGGCCAAAACTCTTTTAATAGAAAGCAAAATCTCTTCTCAATTTTGGGCAAAAGCAATGTCCACTGCCTGCTACATATCAACAAAATATTCTTGAGACCTATTCTAGAGAAAATTTCTTATGAAATGTGCAAAAGAAAGAAGCCGAATGTTTCCTACTCTCATGTCTTTGGATGTAAATGTTTTGTTTTAAAGAATGCAAATGATCGAATTAAGAAGTTTGAAGAAAAATCAGACGAATGAATTTTCCTTGGCTACTCAATTTAAAGCAAAGCTTACATGGTATTTAACAAGAAGACTCAATTTGTGGAAGAATCTATAAATATCAAGTTTGAGGAGAATCAACCAGACCATACTCAACTTGAAGATTCTAAACCAATTCCAGACTTTACAAAGTCTACTTTCCCCAAATAGATTCAGACTTCTGGAGATCAATAGCAAACATATCTAGGAGACTCAACCGAAGCAAAGGATTAGCAAACTCGTAGACCAACTAGCAACTAGAAGCACAAGTTAAGTCATCCCATAAAACTCATTATTAGCAATATTGATGAAGAAATTTGCACCAGATCCAAAAGGCGAGAAGAGTCTAGTACTTTAGCACTTGTTTCTGAGATAGAACCCAAAGGTGTAGAAGAAGCCTTGTCTAATAAAAGTTGGATCAAAGTTATGTAAGAAGAACTTAGACAATTTAACATCAACGATGTTCGGGAATTAATTCCAAAACCTAAACGTAAATCTATTATCGAGACAAAATGGATTTTCAGGAACAAGATAGATGAGAAAGGAAAGGTGATTAGGAACAAAGCAAGACTCACGGTCAAAGGATATACACAAGAAGGGATAGACTATGACAAGACCTATACACCAGTAGTGAGGTTAGAAACAGTTATATTATTATAAAAATTTCAGGTTATTCTAGATGGACGTCAAAAGTGCACTCCTCAATGGATTCATTCAAGAAGAAGTCTATGTGGAACAACCACTAAGATTTGAAGATCCAAGGAAACCAGACTTAGTCTACAGACTAAAAAAGGTCTTGTATGGACTAAAGCAAGTACCTTGAGCCTAGTATAAAAGGTTAAGTAAATTCCTAACTAAAAATGGTTTTGAAAAGGGAAAGGTAGATACTATTTTGTTAATAAAGAGAGAGGGTAAAGACTTTTTGCTCGTACAAATTTATGTTGACGATATTATCTTTTGATCCACTAACAAAAATCTGTGCAATAAATTCTCTAGATCTATGCAGGATGAATTCGAGATGAGCATGATGGGTGAGTTAATTTTCTTTCTAGAATTGCGAGTTAGACAATCAAAGAAAGGTATCTTTATTCACCAAGAGAAGTATGCAAAAAATCTCATCAAGAAATTCGGATTGGAGAATTGCAAAAAGATAGAGACACCAATGTCAAGTTCTTCGAAATTGGATAAGAATGAAGGAGGGAAGAAAGTTGATTGGAAGCTATACAGAAGCATGATTAGTTCTCTTCTTTACCTTACTATTTCTAGACCTAACATTCTATTTAGTGTTTGCATCTGTGCCAAATTTTAGTCTAATCCCCAAAAATCTCATTTAAGTGCTGCAAAATACATCATCAAATATGTTGCAACTACTCTAAAGCTAGGTTTGTGGTATCCAAAAAAATGAGACTTTACTCTTCTTAGATATTCAAACGCTAATTTGGCCGATTGTAAAGTCGATAGAAAAAGCACTTCTGGTACTTGTCAATTGCTGAGAAATATTCTAGTGTCTTGATTCTCAAAGAAGCAGAGTACTGTAGTTCTATCAACAGTAGAAGTAGAGTATATGACTCTTGAGAGCCGTTATTCTCAAGTTTTGTGGATAAGACAACAATTAAGAGACTTTGGAATTAAAGAATTGAGCACTGAGATCAGATACGACAATACCAATGCTATTAATCTGACAAAGAACCCAATTCTTCATTCAAGGGCAAATCACATAGAAATCCAACACTATTTCATAAGGGATCATTTACAAAGTGGGGAGATTATGATTTAGTTCATAGATTCAAAAAATCAGTTGGCAGACATATTTATAAAACCTTTGGAGAATAATCTATTTTAGTTTATTCGTACCAGACTGAATATTTTATCTCCTACTATTTAAAGTCTGAAGCTGGTCAAACTCAAAATGTCCAGAAATTACTTCAGTAGGAAAATATCTCTTCAATCCAGGTAATTTAATTTTACTATGAAAATTCTGAACATGTATGTTGATATTCGAATCATTGCTTGCCTATTTTATTTTTAGAAATTATCTTTTTCGAATTTTAAATTTTTGGCAGTTTTTATTTTCGAAAAAGGTAATTTTCTTTTTCCTTTTGACGGTTCGATTACCCCATTTCACTTCCTTTATATACCGTCAAGTCTTTCTTTATACACATCATCTCAAACCCTAGAATACAAACTCTCTACTCTCTCATTTTTACTCTCAAGTTTGTTTTGCAAGTTTCCATCTTTTTCACTTGAACCTGTTCGTGAAATCCTCCAAGCTTGCAAACATGTCTTACCAATGGAAATCGTCTCAGATTGCTAGCAAAGGGCCTAGGAATGTGCTTGAAGGGCAAACACATTTTGATCTAACAAAAAAAGAAAACTCTCCGCAAAAGTCTCCTCAACATTCTCCACAGAAAGTTACATAGAATCCTCCACGCCATTCATTGGAAGAAGAAGTTGAGGAAGACGCAGAACCTCTCAAAACCTTGAAACCCCAAGTTCTTTATAAGCTTTACACTCATTTGAAGTAGTGTGGTATAAGAATGAGACTCTATTCTTGCGAGCGATGGAAAGATTAGGAATAGCACCAAAAGGAGTGGTAGGTAAAGCTTTTCTTAACTTTCCTATTGATCCTCGCTTTAGCTCTCAAAATCAGCCTGAAAGTAAAGATGATGATGAACGGATGTTTTCAAACTTTCAACTGAGAATGGGAGTGGCTGCAAATGAACCAGGTGATAGAACAAAACTATTTTGTTCTAAGGATCACAAAAGGTTTAGACCCAAATGCTGAAAAGAGGGGTGATGAACCCTCGGACTATTGATTTCGAGTTCCCAGAGTTGATTAGGGTGAATTTAAGGGAAAAGCTGGCTTCCCTTCAACTTGAAAACTTTTGTTCTGAAACTACTATTGCATATCCTAAGTTGACTGTATTCTTCTATTTGAATCTATCTTTTCTTGACCAGAATCGGATACAGTTCACTATGTATGACAAAGCCTATGTGGTGGATGTTGACACATTGATTGACATTGTTGGGGTGGAAAGGAGTGGTTTCCAACCAATTGGTCAAGCAACAAGATTTCTTATCAGAGACAGACTACTAGAAGGAGGCATCACATACTCAAGATTGATAGCCTCAAATATTCTGCCGCACAAAATCATAATCAACTGCATTAGATCAAAGGCTGCATAAAAAATGGATGTTTCCAAATTTGAAGCCAGACTGATGTTTGCCATCAGCAATGTGATGCGGTTTTCTCTGCCTCATACTATCTTGTTTCACATGTACGAGATTGTTTCAAAGGACAAAGGATAGTTACCTTATTCAGTGCTGATCACAAAGATATTTAGACATTTTTAGATTCAGTTTCCTGCCTCACTTTGTTCCAAAACTATTGTTCCTATGGTTATAGGACTCAAAATGATTTCGAAAATGAGGCTGAAAGATCTAAACAAAGCCATTGAGCGCTTGAAGAAGGAGTCCTCAAGTAAGACCAAAGAAGATTTTTCTGCTAAAAGGAAAAGGAAAGGCAAAGAGGTTGTACAAGAACTTGTGAAGAAGAGGTCACATATTGTGATGCAAACATTATTCAGCACACATGGGAAATATTAATTGGTAATGATGAGAAACTTCCGAAATCCAGATCCCGATCACCTATATCTAATGATCCTGGTCCCATCATGATGTCATTTGTATTTATAACACATATGTCCATGTTTCAAACACTTAAATAAGTTTTAAAACTTGTAAAACGAGTGAATGGAGGCAACTCAAATACATATGACTTATATTCTAACTCAACTGAATATATATTATTAAAATGCTTATATATTTAACCAAACATAAGAAAATTTGTATCCATATTGAGATAAAAATGCCAAGTGGATAAGGTCAAAATCGAGTAAGGAGAAAAGAGAATGAAAATAGAGGAATCTGTATAAATTGTAAGCCTATTTGTGATCCATTTAACGCCCATTCATATTATAATTTATAACTCGTTTACGGAATATAACTAATTCATATTACATTTTATCCACCATATATTGGCTAAAGAATAACTCATTTTTTAAGGGGGAAAAGTACCAAAAAATTCCTAAACTTATTACGTTGGTACCAATTCAGTCCTAAACTTTTCAATTAAACCAATTCAGTCCTAAACCTTTTTACATTAGTACTAATTCAGTCTATCCGACCAATTTTGGCCGGCCGATGTTGATGTGGATTCCAATCGGTGATCGAATGCTGATGTGGCAATTTTTTCATTTTTTTTTTGAATTATTTCATTTTCTTTTCTTTTTCTTTTCTTTTCTCCCTTCTTCCTCCTTGGACTGATTTGACAGTGGCCGGTGAGGGCTATGAAGACCTCATCTGCCATCGACGAGGGTCATGGCCCTCGCCTAGCCTCTATTAAGGCTGTTGGCGAGGCAGCTTCGCCAAGATCTAGGCAAGGCCAGCCTCGCCCTGGCCTTGCCCACGGCTGGCAAGGCCATGGTGGCCATCGCTAGGGTGAAGGCGAGGGGCACTAAGCCTTTGCTAGCCACCGGCGAGGGTCGCAGCCGTCACTCGGCCTCGCTTAAGGCCGCGGGCAAGGCCAGCCTCACCTTGGCCTTGTCACGAGAGAAGGCAGCCATCACCAGCATGCCGGCTTGGCGATGGCCGCCTTCGCCCATGACAAGGCTAGGAAAGGGCCACGTTGGCCTCACCGGCTGCGAGCAAGGCTGGCCTTGCCCAGATCAAGGTGAAGCCACCTCACCTGCAGCCTTGGGCAAGGCCAAGCTAGGGCCGCAACCCTAGCTGGTGCAAGCGAGGGCTTCGCGGCCCTCGCACAATGGCCGGCGAGCCTCACCGGCTACCGTCAGAATAGTCCAAGGAGGAAGAAGGGAGAAAAGAAAAGTGAAAAGAAAAAAATTAATAAAAAATTTGAAAAAAAATAATTTAAAAAATCATAAAAATTGCCGCGTCAATGTCTGGCCATTGACCGATGTTCACGTTAGCGCCAACCGGCCAAAATTGATAGGATGGACTAAATTGGTACAAATATTAAAAGGTTTAGGACTGAATTAGTCCAATTGAAAAGTTTAGGATTGAATTTGTACCAATACAATAGATTTATGAATTTTTTGGTACTTTTATCTTTTTTAAGGTCTAACAAACAAGCACGATTTGGCCTATTTAGACCATCGTTTATATAATTAGCTTACAAGAGCAGCCAAGTAACAACTTGAATGGAAAGATTTATGATGGTGTGGAAACAATTTCATGATATAAAGACTGCACTTTATTTTTTTTATTCGGCTACATAAACACAGCTTGCCTTATCATGTGATTAAGGCATCAGCCACAAAATTGTTGGGACTTAAGGTCGTGAATTTGGCATCGAGAGCAAAATTGATCATCAAGTCAAAATTCCAAGGCTTAGAGAAGAGGGCCAGTTCAGACCAAATCAGGGTGGCTCCGGCTGGCTTATTCTCTCAAACACACACCCATACTGTTAGACACACGTACGCACACAATCAACATGGGCCACATTTTGAAATACAGGCTTGGACGAGTCAGTCCAACGTGGGCTAACAAGCAAATCAAACTGGCCGAGCTAGTTCAAGCTCAAGTTCTTTGCGACCCAGGTTATCTAATGGACCCATAAACCTGGCACTGACTAACTCATGATCAAGTGAGATGCAGTTGGTGCAACAGAACACAAAAGTGCTAGAACAATTGCCAACAAATCTATGTACATGAAATATTATTGCCTCTACAGCTCAACTACCTACCTTCCCTTATGCAACAACTGACTTTCTTCGCTCCACGAAGTTACGAAATCTATGTATTCCCTTAGATAAAATGGCATCCTGGTGCAAAGCAATTATTGCCGAAGTGAGTTAAAGAAATACCGTGCTAGATACGTACTAAGAAAGAAGTAAATTTTTTCTCCGAGAATCCAATTGATATGCCACTGTGAATTCAGGCTCATAGTAAGGCTGGTCCATCAGATAAAGAAGTTCTTTACTTAGACAAAGCGAAAAGCTTCATTCCAATTTATCAAAATTTGTGTTGTGTCCACCATCAATAGAAAAGGCAATTCTCATGATTCCATTTGAGATTTTTTCGACAGTCAAATTATCTACTGTAGAACCCAACCCCTGAACTTGATTGGCATGTCAACAATAACACGATGAAGTCATCAGTTTGGGCAAACAACTCCTCATTTGATGACTTATGCCAAACGACTTTGGGGAAGTCCATCGAATTGATCTTATAAGAATTAGTCGTCAAGGTTGGACAACATGCACGTGCATTATGGAAATTGCTGCATGACATGCATTTTTCATTTCAAAGAGAAGCTAAACGGGTCAAAATTAATCCCGCCAAAGTGGCCTTGAATCCCCAAGGAATAGAAAATCCAGCACACCAGAAAATTATGAAAGAACTCAAATGATATCGATTCGTATGTGAACTACAACCAAAGATAATGCACCTATTTAGAGGGCGCCCTAAGCTCTTCTACTAATGCAGACCTATCTAAAAACCTTTCTTCTTGTGCATAAATCTTCTTACGTCCTCTACAATAGATTCCCAAAGTCATCACACCATTATGTTCTCTAACAATGACGCCAATTTTAGTTTTACCACTTTGCATATTCAAAGCACCATCGCCATTTATTATCAGGAGTTTAAATATACTTGCTTTTCCCTCCCTCCATAAAATTCAAAGCAATCTTCATGCGGCCTTCAAGTATTCCCCACTAGTAGTCAATACGATTGCGTCAAAAATTCGAGCACATTGTCATGTTCAATCAGGCTTTTAGCCTTCAGGTTAAAATCCCCCAAATTATCATGGAGAGGATTCGGTTCTTTGGGGCACATTTTGCCTTATTACACGAAATGAAAGAGGTGCTCATATCTGACCACAAAAACAAAAGAAATAGGTACCAGCATGAGTCGAATTGATTCCAACCGTTGAATTAGAGGGGTAGGAAGCTTGGGATCGAAAGAAAATGTTCATGCATGCTCACGTGCTGCAACTTTTGACTTTTTCGCATGGGATATGATGAAGCTACTGTAGCAAGTCCATGATTCTTGTCAATTTCCTTTTCCATAGATGAGGCTTGACCTACTCCCCCAAAGTCTGTTAGATCCGTCGGACAAATTGCATCATATGGTCGCGTTCCCATCAAAAGATCAACTAGCGCAACTCTAAAGTCATAGACGTCGCTCTTCATATATAGATGATATGTTCAACCAAAAAAATGTGATTCTCTAATATAACGGCTTCAAGCATGGTCAAACTACGTCCAAAGAACCTTTGTGGCTTTAAAAATGGCGTTTGACAATTTTTTTTGAAGAGTTTTAGAAAATGCAAGGGCAGGTTTGAAGGTTTTTTGGGTTTTGATCATTTCCATAATGTTAATATATATAACTTTGCCATCACTAACTTTTCATAATATGAAAATGTTCTCCCCTCTCGTGATGTTGTTGGCAAAGAGCTTAGGTTGTCAACAAGGCTAGATTGCTTGTAGTCTCCCCGGTGGCTGCATGACCCTAGGTGGCCCAATTTTAGGAGAGGGCCGCCAGTGCCAGATTTAGCTTGTCAGTCAATCGCTAGCCATAAAACCTTTGGTCATTTTTTGAGAGTTTTTTTTCTAAATAAAAAAATAGCAAAATTTCTTCATAAAATGTGATTTTTCGAACAGCATTTAAACTAAAGTTGTTTATGCATTTTTAAATAACAGTTACCAAACATTACTTGTATTTTGAAAAACCCCTTAACCTAAAGTTTTTTACATTTTCCTAAAAACTTTCCCCAAAGGCCAAAGCAAATACACCCTATGCAATGATCAGTCCAAGCAATGGCCAAGGCCCATTATTACTTGTGGCTATGTACATAAATGCCCCGTGGCCATAATTTCCAATAACTTGTGTTGTCACGATTTGTTTCGCTGAACCTTTTGTTGCCGACTGAATTTCTTCGAAATACCTATAAATGTTAACTTCTTTGAAATCCCATTTTTCATTTTTGAAAGACGATCGTTTTATAACTCACACACGCATATAGTTGTTAAGATGATGGTTATGTGTAACGTTTTGTTTGGAGAGAGAACTGTCTTCTTCGACAACTGTCTTCTTCTTTTCATTTCAAGGGCCGTTCATATGTGTGATTTTGATCACACATGTATATCCATAAGAGGCAAGTCACAACACCATAAACAGTTTATGACATCGGAAGTTGTCCAAAAAAACAATAATAATAATAATAATAATAATAATAATAATAATAATAATAATCTTGTCCTATTTTCTTGGTGACCATAGACTTGGTGACCAGAGAGGGAATCTATAACAAGCAAATAGTTGTCACTGTTTTGGGTTAACACGCAACCGATCAACCCAAAAATACTGAAAACCCGCAAAAACACAAAGTATGCAAACACCTTAGATCCCAAAGGTAATCCCATATCTTACATTAAACCAAATACATAAACTTACTCTTTTACTTGTCCAACACCAAATACAAAAGATCAACAATCGACTTTCGTTTGTCTGATCTGAAGACTATCTCGTGGACTTAAATGTGGTCTTGATATTATATAAATTGCATCACAGTGATCATTTCACTTGAAATTGGAATAAAGTATGATTTAATTCGAAATATATTTATTTACGAGAGAGTATTTACATGGTGACCATGACCAATATTTAATTACTTTCTAACACAAATAAACTATGATATCGTGGACCATCGAGTAAACCTCATCGACTGGAGTGGGTACATGCCCACTTCGATAGTTTTAAGTACTTCATATTTTTTTTTTTTAAATCTCCATTTGTTTGGTGGAAATTTTCCAAAACTATTTGTATCATTCAAAATAGTTAGTCAACAAAAAATATCTTTATTTTTTACAATAATTTATGTCACGGTATTTTTGTAGATGATGAAAATATTTTTTGATTTATTTTCGGCAATAATTTATGTCAAGTATTTTTGTAGATGATGAAAATATTTTTTGATTCATTTGATTTTTTATGAAACAAATGCATCCTAAATCAAGACTCAGATGAAACTTATATGGCACATCCAGGAGATTACAAAAACGAGATAAGACGTTGCTTGGTATATACTTTATTATATCAAATTAAGGAGGAATTTTTCATAACCCTCGTACCACTCCTCTGTTTCTCTTCAGGACACTACTCTCTTATTTCTTTCTTCTTCCTCAACATCATTTCTCGTTCAGTCGTCTCCCTTTCTGAAAGGTCTTCTTCACGTTTCCTAAGAAGTCGAAATAGTCGTTGTAGAAAACGTACCTCAATCAAATCACAGAAAATACTGAAACTTGTGACTTGTGGTCATCGATGTTTATTGTCTATTAGTAAATTGCAGATCGCATTGCGGCTAATCTACTGTGAGCATTTTGCCTTGTTTTGCCGGACCGACGTTTAAGCAAGCACACAGACGGCATTATTCACTGCTTGTGAGCGGAGGATCAAGGAACTTGGGGAATGGGCCTTAATATTCACTGCTTGTGAGCGGAGGATCAAGGAACTTGGGGAATGGGCCATTAAGGCTGCGTTTATTAAAATGTGTTTCTGTTCCCAAGAACACAAATTTTTATTTTTTTGTTTCTGGGAACAAAAAAGGAACTGAAACGCGTTTGTTTGTATTTTTGTTCCAAAATTATTATTTTTTTCCCGAAACACATCTCAAATGAAAAAAGAAAACAAAAAAAAAGTTGTTTCTTATTTCCTAACAAAAAAATTTAAGAACACTTTTTCTCTCTCTTTCATTTTCTTCTCTCTTTTTTCTTCTTCTTTTTTCTTTCTTTTTTCTTTGGCCGGTCACCAGCCTCGGCCATGGCCGGCGACCGGCCGTCGAGGGCCGCCGACCTCGCCGAGTGTCGCCGGCCACCGGGCGAGGCTCGGCCTCGCCGGATTTGGGCGAGCTCACCTTGCGTCGAGCTGGGCAAGATCGAGCTCGCCCAACCCGGCACGAGGTCGGCCTCACCTTGGCTGGGCGAGCTTGGCCTCGCCAGATCTAGGTGAGCTCAAGCTCGCCGGGGGCCGGTGAGCCTCGCCATGGCCGGCGAGGCCGCCGGCCCTCGTCGGGCGATTGCTAGCCATGGCGAGGCCGGCGGCCGGTCAAAAGAAGAAAAAAAAAAAAAAAAAAAAGAAAAATAAATAAGAAAATAGAAAAAATAAAATAAAAATATTTAAAAAATTAAAAGAAATAAAAAAAATTATACAAATTTACCAAACGTGTTTTTGTTCATTTTTTTTATTCCCTAACAGATTTTACCAAATGCGTTTTTTGTTCAAAAATTGTTCCTCGGAATAGAAACATTTTTTTTTTTATTTACTGTTCCCAAAACAATTTTTAAACAGTTACCAAATGCATCCTAAATTTCTGTAGATGAAATAAGTTTTAAGTGACCCATATATTTCTAACAATCTCGCCTTCCCTAGGTATATGTATATAACAGAGAAATGTTGATAAGATCATCATACTAATACAAGGCCGAAACTCAAGGAAAAAACAAAACTGACACAAATTCTGGATATGATTACGCTAATGGTGAAGCCCTCAAGCATAAGCGCACAAGCAAGAGAAAGGAGTGAAGTGATTGGGGAATTTCAGACATATAATTACAAATACAAAATATTTTGCAACGTAGGTTGAGAAAAGAGAGAACGATCCTTAACCAAAATATTCAGAGGTTACTATCATTGTTAAGAGAAAATATGTATTAGATAGTCACAGAAAAGAAAATTAATATGGTGAACCTTATATTCTCAATTTTACTAGTTAAATCATTTTCATTTTGTCTCAACCTAATTGCTCTATTGTTGTGTGTGACCCAACCAGATTGACAGGTCACACTAAAATAGATGTTTCAGCATAATTTTATTTCCTGAAAAAACCACCTAAAAAATTTACTCTCTGTGGATTTTATAAACTGAATGTTTCAGATGTAATTGGATATACTAAATTAAATACGTGTAGACTTTATAAACTAAACGATTCGGATGTATTTGGATGCAAGAAAATCGATTCTTCGCTTGTTGCAAAACATTGGTGAATTACAATGGCCAACAGGTCGTGCCGGCTCAGGCATGGCACAACTGGGTTCGTATCCAGGTGAGCCCATTACAATGATTGGGTCTAGGGCATTGGTTCAGGTGAACAAACGGGTCCAATGATTGGGCCTAGGGCCACATGAGTGGTTGGGGCCTTGGGGCCGAGGCCTTTCCGCCAACTTAAACGGCAATCAGAAAATTTAAATTAGACTTCTCTTTCCCTCATTTTCACCTTCGTCCCTCTCCATAGAATTTCCAATTTCGAACAATTCCCACTTTATATATATGATTCTCTCACTAATTATGATATAGTCCAGTTAATTTGATTTAATAACCAACTGAGAAGAGGAGGCATATGGGAACTCTTAGAGTTTTTGTTTTTTTTTTTTAGAGTAAAGACCCTCTTGTAGTGTGTAAACAAGGTCACAAGAAATTTCATTATGAACCACAGATCAGGATTGAACACTGGTTGCTGCACAAAGGGCGTCCTTGCTATCAAGAGGGGGATGTCTGCATCCAAAAAAAGGGAGGTGCGTGTAGACCCTGGCAACCAAACCAAGTAAACACAGGTGTTTTATATACATCGATTATTCTCGTTTTGTTTTTAATATTTGATATTTTATTGTGCGTTGATTTTGTGTGATTCTTGTTAAGAAATCATGATGAATTAAGCATGACTGAAAGTTATATTCCTATGAATTTCTATTAATCATTAATTGTTGACCCAACAAGGAATGCTGTGGGAAGGACCGCATATTGACTGGCTGGCCTTTACTCCTCGTTCAAAATCTATTTCACCCAAATGTTGCAAGAAACACTACAAATCTATTCAAGTGAACTGTCATCCTTCGATCTTTTCTATGGATTAGAGACCCTAGAATATCCGTATTCCAAATATCATTGCCCAGCATAGATATCTCAAACAAATGACATTGGCTTTTTACATAATAAAAGACTAACTTTTGGTTATTATGAATAAGTGATAGATTTAGCTAATGAGAGCAGAGTTTGGTGAATAGTTGGAGTCATCGATAAAAAGAATAGTTGACAAAATAATGAGTAGATTAAAGCTCTTTTAAATTAAATGTCGACAACTTGAAGATCATTGACAACTAAGGAAATTATTGATAGCGAGTCAATTATCTGGGATGAACTCATAACGACATTAGCTTGTATATGCCTAGTCGCAATGTATTTGGATATTTGCGTTTCTTGAAGATAAATGTTATTATAACTTCTTGTAACTGCAAATATTATGAGGAAGATATTTAGTAATCACCTGAAGATAAGAATTCCTAGCGAAATGAATATATGAAACCAAAAGCTCCAAAAATGTTAAGGCATGGCTAAAATTGTTGAAGAATTGCTTATGGGGAGTTATATGGTGAAAACCATAAATATTAGTGTTTGTGTACCATAGAAAACCCCACACGATGCACAAAAACTTGTTATCATTCTGTTATCTTTCAATTTCTGCACTCTAGTTATGGCTATAATTTCCAGATATTTTGCTGTTAATTAGAATTTATGTCTTTAGGTTTTGTTGTTGACTAAATTCTAGCAAAGTTTGTGAACTTTCAGTTTTGTTTAGAGTGAAATTCTATGTTTCCTTGTGTTCTTATGATACCTCTTATCCGGAGTCACCACAGGTCCATCTCAACCCATAAAAAGCGAAAGAATGACTTCTAGTAAAATGTATTTCGTTGCGGACACAAATTCCGGTGAAACAAAATGACTGTCAAAAGGCAACGACCGGGCTACAATGACCACATGACGGAGCCCGATCAGACCACGACCGAAGATATTTGAACCATCCACCCATTGCATATGACTCGGCCTGGGTCCATCAGGAGGTCAACTTTGGACTGCCGGAGAACCGTGACGTTAGATGGAAAGAAAATTTTCATGCATGCTCACGTGCCGCAACCTCTGACTTTTTTGCACGGGACAGAATCAAACTGGTATAGTTTTATTCCTATTCCATCGTTATTATCATGGAGAGATTTATAGTACAAATAGCGACATCACAAAAAGCCTACTCTTGTATTACCCATATGTTGATCAGAAGCTACCCCACGTGCGACATCGAATGCATATTGAGCAAGATCAAGGCGAAATCGGAATGTATTGGATGGAAGGATGAATAAAAGAAAGAATTTGGACGTAATAAGGGCTTGAAGCAGTGTCACATTACATAACTGCTAGTATTTTTCTTCAGTTCCAAACAGAAGTGCATAAACCGTCTTTTGTTGACCCGCACTGGTATGGTAATTGCAGTCAAATTTACTTAGATCCAAAGTTGCATTCTTCATGGGGTTTGATGAATTAATATGGATGTAAATATGTACCAACCGATTTGCTATTACTACGTACAAGGTGCGAAATCGAATGCGTATTGAGCAAGACTGAGGAGAAATTGGAATGTATTGGATGGAAGGATGATTAGAAGAAAGAAATCAGAATGTATCGGATGAAAAGTGCTGCTATCATGTCTATCAGAAAATTCACTTGCTCGCTAGCAGCAAGCTCAAGCCCATATTGGAAATTGATTTGGCTACTTTTGGCCATTATTTGAACTAATATCACTCTAGGCTATTTTTTGATAAATTGACCCCACTTCAAATCCTTATTTAAAATTTTCCCTAAATATACTCATGAGGAGATTTCTAGATAAATAGTAACGTAGCAGAAAGCCTATTCCTTTTTTGGTACCTGTCAAATGAACCAATCACGTCAAAAGCAAATTGAGCAAGATGGAAAAGAAATTGGAGTATGCAAAACAAATGGTTTGGAATGACTTACACCCGAAGATTCGTAACTCAGCAACCATATTCATGCGTATACGACGAGTGCATTGCGTAGTCACCATCACCGTAGCGTGTCTTCCAGTCCATTCGATTATTTTTCAAGCTCTATCTATGACATTTGGCGATCTTTTATCGGACCGGCGTTCGCTCAAGCATGTGAACACCGATGTTTAGGGATCGCAACTGTAGAATCAAGGATGAGAAAGAATGGATTATTTGAGGAAATTGTTACCGGTTGCATATTATGTGACGTGACTAAGAGTGATATATCCTCACTGCCTGCATTCCTATATGTACGCACCACCTCTATTTGACTTGATTAAGCGGTTGACACCGTTATCATTGCTAGCGATGCAAAAATGATGCGGATGCTAAGGCATTGTAAGTGTATATTAAAATAATTAAATATTAAACCATACTTCCATGAAATAGCTTAAATTTTCAGAATAGCTGGTTGTGATCCCACAAAATCTTACATGGTATTAAAACTAAAGATCATAAGTTCAAATCTTTCTAAGCCCCATTTGCCTCCCTAATTAAATTTCAACGCTTAATATTAGGCAAAAAGACTAGCCTAAGCATGAGAAGAAGTGTTGTAAAAATTAAATATTAAATCACGCTTTTATCTAACAACTTAATTTTTTAAAACAATTGATGGTGGTTTTATAAAATCTTACATGGTATCACAGCCTGATTGTGCCAACAAGTCTGGACCCAAAAAAAAGTCATATAGGAGAATTGTGAGTTGTTGTTCCTTCGACCTAGACTCAATGTACGAAGGGGAGATCATTGAGATTGTCCTATATCGGTTTAAAATGGGCTAGTGGTCGGTTTATAAGTGTGAGAGAAAACCTCACCATTTGAGCTAACTTTGGGGATAAGAAAGCCCAAGACCATCCAACATTGGTATCCACATCTTCATCTAACAGTTTAAGCTTTCAGAACAGTTGATTGTAACTAATCTCTCATGGTATTAGAATCGAAGGTTCTGAGTTCAAAGTTTTTCAAGCCCCATTTGTCTTCCCAATTAAATTTCCATGCCTAGTACTGGGGAAATAATCAGATTAAGCGTAAGAGAGAGTGTTAGAATAATTAAATATTAAACCACACCTTCATCAAACAGTTTAAGATTTTAGAATAATTGGCTATGGTCCAATCAAATCTCACATGATATTAGAGTTGAAGGTCCTAAATTTGAATCTTTTCAAGCTCTATTTGTCTCCTCAATTAAAATTCCACACTTAGTTTTAAACAAAAAGACCAAACTAAGCTTGAGTAGGAATGTTGGAAAATTTAAATATTAAACCATATATTCATCTAACAACTTAAGTTTTTAGAACGATAGGCAATGATCCCACAAAATTTTACAGCATACAATATGGAATTTTCCATCGAAGAATCTTTGGATATTTTTGACACCATCACAAGTGCCTGATATTTAGTTATTATCGATATGCAATGAAGTAGACTCAACAACCTCATATGAAACCGTCAAAATTAACGAAGAAAAAGCGAAAAGAGTGGAGAATATACTATCCGGGCATATTTGATCATCCGTGAAAGAAGCCAATTTAATGGATTGAAGATTGGTCAATATTATATGCAGTTGATGACTTGGATGAAAGTATTAGCACATGCCAGCTAGTGGCGAATGATGGCTGATTATTTTACCAAAGTTGTTGATAGTGTATTAACTAAGGAGCTAATGATCAATTTGGAAGATTGTATCTAAGGCTCAAGCATGTGTAAATCCATTAACGAGATTGTCGAGAATAGTTAGGTGAAAATGGAGAATGAGATTGCTTTTTTTAAGGGAATTGACAACATGGGAAAAGATCAACTCAGGAGGTAAGGCTACTATTTTGAAGGAAATTGACAACGTGGGAAATAAATAACTTCTTAGAGATAAGGCTACTATTTTAAAAGGAGTTGACAACTTGGGAATATGGGACAATTATTTTTGGAAGTGCTAAAATACAATTTAACCACAAAAAAAAAAAAAAAAAAAAAAAAAAAACTACTCCTAGACGGTTACAATAGAAAGTCTATAAACATCAAGTTCTATCAATTGGAAGAGGCCCTCTCGACAATCAAAGCGTAATATTTTATTATCTTTACTTTTAACACTTTATTTTTCCTTAATAGTTTTCCGATTCATGTCGTCGATTAAATTTCGACACATATCTTTTTCCCAATATTTCGTCATCAATTCAATTTCGGCATGCATCTTTAACATGAATGTCGCGCCGTCGATTAAATTTCGACTTTACATCTTTGCATGCTCTCAAGTTTTATCATCAATTAAATTCTGATATAGTTCGTACATGTGTATTGTTGTGGAAATGGTTGTATTTTCAAGCCTCGTTGTTGATTGAATTTCGGCACTAGTTATATGTACAATTTGGTTCAAAGTTTGAAATAAAAGTTTGCAATTATTTCTTGTCCACTTGGATATTTCCTGTCTAGAGTCGCCACAAAACCCGTCTCCTCTCACCAAAAGTAGAAGAACAACTTTAGGAAAAGATGTTTCGTTGTCGAGTAGATTTTGGCGAAATAAATGGCACACGCAGTGGGATCATTATGGTTGATTTGAGGAGATATGATCGTGAGAACAAGAAATCAACTTGATTATGATAGTGCTAGTGGTGACAACTCTTCATCACAACCTAGTAATAATAAGGCGGGAAAGTCATCGATTGCATTATCAGTGGCGGATCGAGAACAAGTTGGAGATGTTGGTATCAAGACAACTCACTAATGAGCAGAGAATACAATTAGTGCCAAGCCCTACAACGTTGGCTGTCATGCAATGGTTATTGAAGGAGCACAAGAATGAATTGATTAACTGCTTGATAAAATATCTCATTGATGTTATCAAGCCAATTACCACCGATATCTCCCATGAAGTGATGAATGGGCCTGGAACATCGAGTCATTCAATTCAAGTGCAAGCAAGTCCTAATAATCCTGCATTTTTTTTAAGAGGTTGTGCCTGTCATTAGAGGCATTTCACTTAATCTCATTCAAGTTAACTTTGGTGGTATCGGTTATGGCAATGACAAGGGGGCATGTGATGACTCTTGGGTTTCCTAATTTAAAATAATCGAATGATTAATGAATCATTCGATTATTTTAAAAGGAGGCATATGTTGACACCCAAAAATGCCCAATATATATCGATGTGCGATGATTGTTTGGAAACAAGAAAAGTGAACTCGACAACCTCATATGCAACCATCAAAATTAATGATAAAAAAGGGAAAAGAGTGGAAAATATACTATCCAGGCATGGATTGGTTGATATTATAAGTAGTTGATGACTTGGATGAAAGTGTTAGCACATGTCAACTAGTGGTGAATGATGGCAGATTATTTTACCAAAGTTCTCGATAGTGTGTTAACTAAGGAGTAGATGATCGATTCAGAAGATTGCATCTGAGGCTCAGACACATGTAAATTCATTAAGGAGATCGTGTAGAATAATTATGTGAAGATGGAGAATGAGGTTGCTTTTTCGAAGGGAATTGACAATGTGGAAAAAGAACAACTCTTTAAAGATAAGACCGCTATTTTGAAGGAAATTAACAACATGGGAAATAAATAAATCCTTGGAGATAAAGATACTATTTTGAAGGGAGTTGACAACATGGGAATATGGGACCATTATTTTCGGAATTGTCAAACTACAATTCAACCACGAAGAAACTGCTCCCAAGCGGTTATGATAGAAGATCTATAAATACCAAGTTCTATCAATTGGAAGAGGCCCCATTGACTATCAAAATGTAAACTTTTATTATCTTTACTTTTATGCACTCTATTTTTCCTTAGTTATAATTTTCCAATTCATGTTGTCAATTAAATTTCAAAACAAATCTTTGTCCCAATGTTTTGTTATTGATTCAATACTGGCGTGCATCTCTATCATGGGTGTCACACCGTTGATTAAATTTTGGCACCATATCTTTGCACATTCTTGAGCTTTGTCGTTGATTAAATTCTAACATAGTCCGTACATATGTCTTACCGTGAAAATGGCTGTATTTTCAAGCCTTGTTGTTGATTGAATTTCGCCAAGATTTGTATGTACAATTTGGTTCGAAATTTGAAATAAAGATTTGCAGTTATTTCTTGTCCGCCTAGATATTTTTTATTCGGAGTTGCCATATAACCCGTCTCTTCTCATCAAAAGCTAAAGAATAACTTTCGGAAAAGATGTTTCGCTGTGGAGTAGATTCCGGTGAAATAGCTATGAAGTTGCTACTTTTCTTTTGGATGATTTCGAGATAAAAGTATCAAAGGAAAATTAAAAGAGGAAAGGACTTTTAAAAGGGTTCTCATAAATAAAACCTAAACTTGCATGTCAATCTACAGAAGGGTGAAATTAATTGGTTTTTTACTTTCACCCCTCCCCCACCCCCCCCCACCTTCCCAAAACAAATCAAAAATAGCAAAGAACAAGCTATTCAGTTTATCTCAAAACATTGGAATCCCACCTAACAAAACTATTCAACAATCAAAAAAGAAATATTTGCTATAGTTTTGTTTATATCAAAATTCCAAGGAGATTTATTAAACCAAAAATTTCTCTTGCAAATTGATTGCAAATCAGCCAAAGATGTTTTACAAAAAGACATATTAAACATTGCATCAAAATAGATTTTTGCCAAATAGCAAGCCATACTTTTAGTATTTGATTTTGATATTGAATTTATAAATGGTTCTTCAAATTCATTATCCGATTTTCTCACAAAAGAATTTTTACAAGGAATACCATTATACCAAGACCCAAAAAAGAAAAAGACAAAGGTAAAGCCATTGCTGAAACTTCCAATACACCACCAAAGCCAAAAGGCTTGACACCAATCAAGGCATGGCTTCAAATAGTAGAAAATCAATCATTCCTACAATAACATTCAATACCAAATACCTCTTAACATCAAATATCAAATACCCCTCCAAAAGAAGAATCCATACCAACTCTAGCTCAGCTAGCTGCCATACTACCTAAAGAAACACTGGAAATCCTATCTTAATTTTGGGTGAGATTCAGAAGTTTTATAGAAATATTTTGTCGGAGCAAAGCCTTCTTTGATACAATTAAGATCTGCCCTTGTATGAAAGAGTGTTGTTGTTTCAACAATAAATTCATTGTTGATTTTTATCATTATATTTATTATACAGTTCCCAGAGGTTATTTCTGTTGATAACATAAGGAAGCCTAGGTCAGAAGTATTGGGAATATTAGTGATTTCATTTTGATCTTCTAATTTTGCTTTTCCTTTTATGACAAGAGATTTTATATCAGAGATTTCTTGTTTCATTTCTAATTGTGTCGCTTTCAAGGCCTATATTTCTAATTTTTGTTGCTTTATTTCGTTTTGGAGATCATTAATATCTATTGGCCTAGAATGGTTTTTTTTTTTTTTCCTATTTAGAATGTCTTTTAGATTTTAGGACTTATTGGGGTTAGTATTATTATTCATTGAAGATTGTAATCTATCTAAGTATTCTTTTTGGGCTTCTGGGTCGATTATTTTATGAGTAGTGCTGAGGATGAATTCTTCTTCTTTTGTTAACATGTTTATTTCAAGGATAGGTTTTTTTGGAGAGGCATGTTCATATTCTGATTCTGAAGAGGTTTCTATTTCATTTATTTAAAGACCTTCTTCAAGAAGTTCATCAAAAGAAGTATCATCAGCTTCTATAAAGATGTTATTTAACTGGTATAAAATATTATCGTCTAGAGATAGTTCATTCAATCTTTCATTAATTCCATCTTCCTCTGATGAAACTGGACTTCACGCAATAGTTTGACTATATGAATTATCTGTTAATGATACTAACCATGAAACAGCAAGTGGGTGTAAAACCACTTGCTTAGAATATCTAGATAGATGTCCCAAATGTGAACTGGTTTGCACTCGATGGTGTGTGAAGAATCAAATTTGTGTTCTGCACCTCTGCCCGTGTTCCTCATCCACTAAACCAGTCCCATAAAGGCATATATTTGGCAACCGGAGTTCCCTAACTTATATATCTAGATTACGTGCCCTAATCTTCGTCAAAATGGTCAACACTAGCTAGTTTGCTTTCCCGAAAAAATTTTGAAGCAGCCAAATCTCCAAAGGGTTTTTTCTTTCTCTATATTTATGTCCAATCATATCTCTGAATGATAGGTTACGAGATGGATATTACTCACATGCAAATATATATATATGAGTGAAATTAATATATGCCATCCACCGATAAGACTGGTTGAAGAAGGGATAGAGAAAAATATGTTGTATCTTGAAATGGCGCATCATTTTTATCTTCACTGCTTCTGTCTATTTCGTCAAGGCCTGGTCCGCGCTTTAGTCTTACTTCTCTTCCTTAGGTCTTCGCTAGATTTTGCGCACTTCAATAAAGAAAAATTTGCCTTTGCATCCCACCCTCACGTGCAAGCCCAATGCATAAATGTTCCTCCTCGATTGTCTCGTTTCCTTTCCATGCTATCATGCAATAAAGAAGGTCCAAAATTCATCAAATTGTCGAATAGGAAAAAGCCACTCTCATGGTGTTAAAAAAATTACAAAAATTGATCAAAAAGCAAACTTTAGGTTGAAATTTAATGATGAGCATTTACTTTCTAGAACTTTAAACTTTGTGCAGACTGGAATTTTTTATCCTCATAATATTACGTGTACTTGAGGCTGCAAGATTCGAATCGTTGGATTAGATAGGCACCACATTGATTCTCGAAACATGATCATTTTCTCAATTTGGGTCTATGATCTTTTAATGGCAATAGGCTTTACTCTCTAGGTTTTTTCATTTTTGTATAGATCTGGTCCTTTGCTCGCAAGGTTTGACCTTTGTTGTCGAAAAGCTCATGGATGCTCCCGTGCCCCAACTTCTGAATTTTTTTTCATGGGATACTCAAAAAGTTGGCACATAGATAAAATAGTGCACTTTTTATTTCTAGAGTTTCTAGTATAACTAGCAACCTATTTGTAAGCCTATTCTATCTGAGGCAACTGTTAAAATTACCATTTATTTGGGAAGAATTTTGTCCCAAGATCCACTGAAGGCTCTTGCTATCTCAACATAACGCATTTTTAAAGAGTCAAGACATACACAAATCTCATTTTGTTTTCCCATTATCGTTTTTTATATTATTTTATTTAATGACCTAACTATTTATCCCAACTCAAACACTCTTAGCCGTGTGTCCTCTTGCATGGGTCTAGTCCCAATCGCTCGCTCTGGACTTGCATGCGATGCTGGTGGCTCTTGAAGCCCCATTTTCCCGCGCGTGATTGCCAACACTCTGTGGTGTTGTTCTATTAAACCCTAAACATTATCATCTCTAAGAAAGCAGTCAGAAAAATCTTTGTCTGATCTACTTAACATATTACATGAATGCGTGTAGAGTCGTCTTTGTGTCTAATCAAATACATTGTCCTCCTCAATAATTCCCTTTTCTCTCCCTTCCCCCCCCTTCCCCTTCACCAAGCATATATTCCACTTTGAGAACAGAGTAAAAAAGTCATACTAAAAACAGTAGCAGAAAGAGTTGCAAGATTTCATCCGAAAGAGTCTCTCTCTCTCTCTCTCTCTCATACCATAACCTCGTCGCCATCACCCACTCTCCACCGTTCATTCTCACTCACTTCTTCCGTTTCCTTTCCTCTCTCTCCCGATGACGCCATCTTTATCCTACCTTTTGACGGCGCAGGTGATCCTTTTAGCTTTATCATCCTGAGTTTTCTTGCTCTTCTCTTCGCTGCAACAATTATCTGAACTCTCAAACCCAGTATTATCTTAGTTTGGAGGCTAACAGGCTCAAGCACAAGTCCGAGAGAGTGAAAAAGGGCCAAAAGAGAACATGGTCATGGAGATCATCAACAAGGTATGGACGATATTGATGCAGTTGATGTGGAAAGTGGTGAGACCTGACGATCTGAAACTTGGAGATCATGTTTATAGATATGGGTTATATGGCTTATACAGCCATCACGGTGAGTCCTCATCATCTTCCAGATTTTGCACTTCTTTTTCTAGCCTATCTTTTTGCTCCTGGGCCAATCACTTTGCTCTCCACTCCACTGCAGCCCTCTCCCAAGAAAACATAATAACACAAAAGAATCAAGAAAAACACCGATCAACTCCATTTCCAACACCGTCTAGAAACCTTAGCAGAATATAAAACGGTTCGAGTATATAGAAACCACCAGAGAAATAAATGACTACAGAGATGTGTACTCGTAGCAAATCCCGGGATGAAGCACAGCCAAACTCGGGTAACTTTCGAGCTCTGTCAGGGTTGAGTTTAATCCATCCCCCGTTATCACTCTCCTATCATATTCTTCTTTTATTCCAAAGCAATTCATGTCTGAGTTCAGTCAAACATTCCATCTCGCCAGAGAAAAAGGCATGAAAGGTTTTAAAATATGGAAACCCTAGATTCTTGGCGGGGAGAGAGAAAGAGAATATTCGCACCGATTTGGCTTTCCACCACCAACCAATCAACCGTAAAAGAGTGCTACTCCTCCGCAACAAGATATTAGTAAAGACCAACTTGTTTGAACTGGTCCGATCAAGAAGCACTTTCTCATGAAATTAGTATGGTGCTTTCCACTCACACGAAATGAGACTGTGAAGATTACACTAAGTAAAAAGAACTGATATGGCTGCAAAGATGTATATCAATGAGCTATATTTTGATAGAATAGGGAAATGATGGCATAAAGAGTTGAAAGCAAAAAAAGTCGTACAGAATTAGAATGAAATGGAAAGACTGTATCAACTGATTTTGTAGGCCAGACTCAAACTAATTACTGATGCAGAGCAAAAGCAAACATAGAAATAACGCTCACTTAAATGATTTCGGTTATAGCATGTACTTGGTTGGACCTTGACTTATGTGGGTATATATCAAAAAGGAGTCTCCTTCGACTTTGACATATGAAGATTAAGTACGACAGATCTAACCAGTCAGAGATTAGAGCGGCCATGTCCAAACTTGCTCTAATTGTCCATCAGGGATTACTGGGGAAAATGATGTTCTAGATTCTGTTCTCGCTTTTAGTGCGTGGAATTTCTCTCTCTTTCCTTTACTTGATAGCTGCAGTGAGAATTCTAGAGCTAAGCTAGAACTACAACAGATTTTACTTTTTCTAACTTGCTAAACAAAAGATCAGAAATTTATATAGATTAAATCTTCTCGGTCAAGGACGGGCTACACGTTGTGTCAAGTTCAAGCTAAAATCGTCCCTAACCAAAAGTTCATCTTAATATTTTTTGGATTAAAATTGATTCTTTACGGTGTTTCCACACGTGTATATATGATAGGAATTTACGTTGGCGAAGGCCATGTGATTCACTTCACCCGAACACAAAGCAAAATGACCATATTCCCATCACTGTCCAAGACTAGCCGCAAGCAACAAATTTTGCCTCCCTGCCCAGAATGCGGATACCAGGAAACCATTAAGCATGGAGTCGTCAAAACTTGTCTCAGTTGCTTCCAGTGGGATGGTGAAAAACTCCGATCTCTTCACCGTCATGAAAACGTATGGCCAAAACTGAAGCTTAAGCTCACAAGGCGAGGAACTCGCACTCCCTTAGTCAATACCAAATCGCCCCGTCAAGTTGTCGATACAGCTTGCAAGCTTCATGCTCACAATGCTTTTGGCAACTACAACCTCATCAACAACAACTGTGAGCATTTCGCCACATTTTGCCGGACTGACATTCGTGCAAGTAAACAGACAGCATTCCTCAGTGGATGTGAGCGGACTTTAAAGGAAGCCAGAGATCGGACCATGAAGTTGCTGCAGAGAAACTGAATTCCAGTGGTCCAACCTTCCTCCAATATTGTATTATCCGTCTTTGTGTTGTTGTAATATCTGTTTCAAGGCATTATAATTGGGACTGGAATGGCGGCGACAGACACGCACACACATGCACAAGAAAGAAATTTGTGAAAAGAAAAGTGCGCTCAAATTATCATGTTTGTGTTGAGATGCATGTATAAATTAGTGGCAAGTGGATGTTCAATGTCTGGAAATATGATCAGTTATTTGTTGGCCTTCGGTGTTCCTTATGAGCATAGGCCAACGGTCCTCCTAGTTAAATATGCCGAAAGAAGGCAATAGCTGATGCTGACGTAATCTCACATTCTCATATCACTTCGCCAATTACGATATTGGGGGAAAGAAGGAAATGTTTCGGAAGGTTCGACATGAAATTGATCTACCAATGACAACGAGGTGAGAATTTTCGGTACAGTTCAAAGACGACTTGCGGGTTATTAAGTATCTAACAAGCATTCTTCATATAATTCCGAGTCCATTTTGTATTTCATTTTTCTGGATGTTTAACTCTGTTTTTTTTTTCCCTTTAACTGGGAAAGAGCAGCTCAGCGTGGACTGACACTATAGAAAACGTGGAGAAACGTAGCGAATGACCATATATGAATGTATGTATTGCAGTATACTTTTGGTTTTGATTGTTAAAATATATTTCAAGTTTGAGTCTATTGGACGAACACCCGGTCCAAATAAAATGTTTCTTGATTGTGGAAATTGAAAAGAAAGAAAGATGGACGTATTGTTTCTCTTCCGGAATTGGTCAAGCCATGAAAGAAAAGGAAAGTAGATTTGTGCGAGAGAAAGAAGAGGATAGTCCAAGATGTTGACCGAATCTCACTTTAAATTTGCTTCCTTATCCAGTACGTACGTGTGGCTTATCTTTAAGGATTTAGTGCACTTCTCTTCTCCAGGCCATGATTATTTAAATCTAATTGAGGGTTTGTTTTTCGTGTGTTATGCTTGCATAATATATATGCAAGTAACACTGTGGATTAAAGAGAGAACAATAGAGCCTTGAAGCGCCATTTAATGTGCGAGTGCTAGGTGTGACTTTGTTGATGAAGAAATATCGAAGCGCCGTTCGTGAGTG
Source organism: Eucalyptus brandiana (assembly GCA_014182725.1). Lineage (NCBI taxonomy): Eukaryota > Viridiplantae > Streptophyta > Magnoliopsida > Myrtales > Myrtaceae > Eucalyptus > Eucalyptus brandiana. The sequence continues at coordinate 57,501,249 of CM024675.1, forward strand.
CTTGGCTGTGAGTTTCTCCATTGGTTTCGCTTGTGCAATTATGCTAAAGAAGTTTTTAGTGTTGAAGTCAATTAAATTATTGTGGTAAGAATTTGTGTATAATTCCTTCCGGAGATTAAAAGATTATTTAGTAAGGAATTGTTCGGTTAAACACCAAGTACATTATTGGGTGTAATTGGAGCTTGGGAAATACAAAGTGTTTGAGTGACTCGAGTTTGGTTATAATCTCCTTGTATCACTTGTTTTATAGTGGAATTCGTCGCTACTCTCTTTGTAGATGTAGGTCACTATGACCAAATCATGTCAATTTGGTTGTTGATCTATTTTTTTGTTCTATCTATTTTATTGTCCGATTGCTCACTTTTCGCAACAATTTGTGTGGAAGTTAGGCTTTGCTGAGTTGAAGTGAATCGCTGGTAATAGAAGAAGGAAAGGTAAGAATTGACGGATTTTATGGGAAGAACTTTAGTTTCTAGAAGATGCAAATTAAGGATTATCTCTATCAGATGAAACTATACTTGCCTCTATCTGAGGAGAAGCTAGAGACGATAAAGTAAGCTGACTAGGAATTACTAGATAGATGAGCTTTGTGTGTTATTCGGTTGACGTTAGCTTGTAATGTCGCGTTTAACATCGTGAAAAAGAACACCACTTCCTGTTTGATGAAAGCCTTATTGAATATGTATGAGAAGCCTTATGTGATCAAGAAGGTCTGTTTGATAGGACATTTTAATTTGAAGATAAATGAAGATGTGTCAATTGCAAATCATATTAAGGAATTCAATGTGATTGTTAGTCAATTTAGTTTAGTTAACATTGACTTTGAAGATGAGGTACATGATTTAATTATGTTATACTCATTACATGATAGTTGGAATACTACTATTACTGCTTTAATAATTCCTCTAGATCAATAAGTTTGACGTTTGATGGAGTTTGAGATTTAATTTTGAGCGAGGGCATCCATAGAACTTGTATATGCTACTTTAATAGGTGAAAATCGAGTAACATCTAGTACACGTTTTAGTGGGAGTTGTACAAACATAAATAGACATGGTCAATCTAGGATTGATGATGTTGTGTCTATTGGAGTGGTGGCAAAAGGGGGTATTTTAGAAGGAATTACCTTAAGCTGAAAAAAGAGAAGATAAGGAAATTATAATTAAGACAGTAAATGATGTTGTAGCCGTTGCTAAAAAAATTTGAATAGTGTTGATTTTATCTTGTCTATCAATAATTATTCATCATTTGATGGATGGATTATGGACTCTGATTGTTCGTTTCATGCTACACCAAATAGAAACCGACTTACTAATTATCAATGCATAGATAATATTAAAGTACAATTGGGGAACAACGTGGAATGCGGTTGTAGGCGTTGGCGATGTTAGAATCAAAATGCTTGATGGTATCGTAAGAATATTGACTGGAGTAGAACACGTTCTAGAGTTGAAGAACTTACTTTTCTCAAGTGTCTTGGATTCAACTGGATGTCCGTAGGGGTGAGCATGTTGGATCGCCCAAACTGGAAACCGCCCAGATCGGACTAGACCATGGGATCAGTATAGTCTAGTTCCCAATCCTAGGACCATCCGGTCCGATTCCCGATCCCAAAAATTGGGAACCAGTCCTCCCGGTCCAATTCTCGATTCCTAGGTGGCACCGAACTAGACCGGGAACCAATCACCCCTAAATGTTGATATTTTTTAGAATGTGGAATTCTAAAAATTGTTCTAGGTGTTTTGATGATAATGAAAGGAATCAAGCATAGCGGCTTGTATGAGCTTCAAATAAGACAATGACAAATTTTGCCGTGGAGACGTCGGTTGCATCTGTTCAAGAGTCCGAATTGTGGTATATGCATTTGAGGCTCATGGGAGAGAGAAGCTCGAAGGTTTTAAGTGAAAAAAAAAATTGTTATGTGGTTATGTTGCTAACAAATTGAATATATGCAAGTGTTGTAATTTAGATTAATGGTGGAATGATTCAGTACAACTATAAAATAAAATAAAAAATCATGGAAATTGCAAAGTTAATTGATAGGAATGTTTGCAAGTTGTTGTGGTTTCCTTCAAAGAAGAGTGCTAAATTTTTGCTAACATTTGTTGATGACTACTCAACAAAGACATTGGTGTTTCTACTTAGGTAGAAGTCTAATGTTATTATCAAGATTAGGTAATTGAGAGTTTTGATCGAAAAAAAGATTGGTAAAACGATCATGCATGTGCGGACTAACACTAGTACAGAGTTTTTCTTGAAGCTCTAAAATAAATTTTTCATGAAAGAAAATATAATGAAACACCGTACTAAACCCAATGAACCACAACATGTTACAAAATTGATGAGCAAAAGTTACTAGAGATGGCCCATAAAATGCTCTTTAGTGTTGGTATGGCTAGGAAATTCCTAATGAATACGTTTAGTATAGCGAGCTATCTGATAAATAAATCCTCATCAATTATGATTGGATGTCGAACTCCTAAAGTGTGGTCAGGTAATGTTACTGATTATTCAGTTCTTAGAATAATTGGTTGCCCATGTCATGTTCAAGTTGGTGATGACAAGCTCAATGAAGTGGTACAGCTTATGCGCAAGATGAGCGAGGCTATCAATTATGGTGTCTAGAATTAAATGTACTTGTTATCAGTAGAGAAGTTATATTTAACGAATCTTCAGTATTTTTGGTTAGGAATGATTATAATAGTGTTTATATGGATCTAAACTATGTTCAGCTTGAGGTGAAGTTGTAACCATAAATTCCCAAGGTAGCAGGTGCTAGCATAGTAAACGACATAAATGATGTGTGTAGTGAGGTGGAACTTGTAGAGCCAATGGTTGTTATAACTATCAATATTGACAAGTATGTTATCAATCTCCTAACAAGTATGGATGCAATAATAGTTTTGCTTTATTTGTGATAGAGGAGATTGTGTCAAAAAAAAATCATTGTGAAGTAGTTAAAAGCGCATGTTCAATTGGTATTCTAACGAGATCTTCAATTATGACAAAATTCAAGCATGTCTTGTACTTGAAAAATATTTGTGGCAATTGAACCCATTGGGAGCTACGAGAGAGTAGCAGCAGGGTTCAAATTTTTAGCAAAGCAATTGTGATTTGATTCAAACATTTAGCCAAATATGGACATTGTTAAAGTATACCTTGAGTTTGAATCCTATTGGACAAAAACTTGATCCGAATAAAACGTTTCTTGATCATGGAATTTGAAAAGAAAGAAAGATGGACACGTTATCTCTCTACTGGAGTTGGTCAAGTCGCACGTTATCTCTCTGCTGGAGTTGGTCAAGTCATAAAAGAAAAGTAAAGTAGATTTGTATTAGAGAAAGAAGAGGAAAGTCCAAGATCTTGATTGAATCTCACTTTAAATTTGCTTCCTTATCCGGTACGTACGTGTCGCTTATCTTTAAGGAATGGTGCAGTGTTCTTCTCCAGGCAATGATTATTTAAATCTAATTAGAGGTTTGTTTTTCATATGCAATGCTTGTAAGTAACACTGTGGATTAACTAGAGAACAATAGAGCCTTGAAGCATCGTTTAATGTGCAAGTGCTTGGTGTTCTATTATTGACGAAGAAATATTGAAGCGTAGTTCACGAGTGCTTGGCCGTGGGTTTCTCCATTTGTTTCGTTCTTGCAATTGCACCAATAAATTTTTAATGTTAAAGCCAATTAAATTCTTGTGGTAAGAATTTGTGTATAATTCTTTCATGTGATTGAAAGATTATTTAGTGACGAATTGTGAGGCTAAACACCATGTGGATTGTTGAGTGTAATTAGAGTTTGAAAAATACTAAAAGTGTTTGAGCAACTCAAGTATAATTGTAATATTTGTGTATCATTTTATTTATAGTGAAATTCTTCGCTGTTCTTTTTCTATGAACGTAAGTTACTATAATTGAATTGCGTAAATCTAGTATTCAACCTATTTTCTTATTTTGTTTATTTTATTGTACGATTATCACGACAATAATGTTTGGCTATTCAGCTTATGTCTCATTCAGCTTATGTCTCATTATTTCTTAGAGTGAGAGAAGCTCCATTGCATTTGGCTATTATTCATTAATTACATGTGTGCATTAAAATTAAAAGCTTATCGTCTACTTTCAAGAAATGTTTGGAAGAGGGAACTCACGACAAAACAATGCCGCATTTTCTAAAGGTTGAGGAAGAAGAACAAATCTATAACGAGAAAGAGTCATTTGAGAGAAAATGAAAATCTTTAAAATTACATCCAATTACAAACGACACAAAAGTTGTCATTTTTATATTAAATAATTAAAATAAAATTCTATGCTCCGCAAAGGAGGGAGATCAAGAGATTTCCTACGTGAGGTCATCAAATAAACTAGTTAGTCGGGCAGGATTCCAATAGCTGTACTAATTTTTCAATCATTTTTCTTGGCTTAAGAATCATTTGCAATGATATGATATTTTCGCAAAAGTTCGAAAACAAGTAAATAATTTGAGAATCCAAAGTTGCTCATTTTCGTCCGTAAAATTTTCTAAGGAGGGCAGGTCATGGAGATACAAAAAAAAAAAAAAAAAAAAAAAATATATATATATATATATATATATATCTTATTTTCATCAAATGAATGGATATACATTTTTTAAGTAATTTCTTTTTTATGAGAATGCGTCATGTTTCTGATCGGTCCCCCATTAGTATTATTATATTTCTTTTTCATCTGAAGAGGCAAACGAAAGAAGCTTCTGTTCCTGTTCATTATAGGGTTATAGATTGGGCCCCACGCGCTTGTTCTTCATCCGAACATCAGTGGACAAAAAATTACTTTTTTATATAAGCTTTTGACTGCCAAATTGACAAATCATGATGTTCGCGTGTTGCAATTTTCTCGGTCATGTCCCTCTCGGTCCACCACGCGCACGTGGTGGGTGCTAATGATGGGAGAGACTTCCGATGTTGATTTTATAGACTAAGAAGTATTTAGGGTCGAGACTTTTTAAGACGCATTTGGTAATCATTCTATTTCCGATAGTAGATTATGATCCAAAATGATTTTTTTTTTTAATTCTGTTCCCGAGAACAGATTCTAAACATTTTAAATTGTTTGATAACTGTCCAAAAATTTTTATTATAGAATAGAATTGTGTTTGATACCGTACGAGTTCGTCGGAGGCTTGCCCAACCAGGGCAAGGTCTGGCGACCTCGCCAGAGTCTAGCCTGCGGATGGCGGTGGCGGACGATGGCGGCGGTAGTAGCGGATAGCAGCAGACGAGGCAATCGATGAAGAAGAAGAAAAGATAAGAAAAAAAAAAAAAAAAAGAAAATGAAAGGAGAAGAGTTGTTTTTATTTTTAGATTTGTTCCCGAACAAAAATCAACTTTTTTTTATTATTAATTATGTTCCAAATCTACTTCTTGGAACAAAAAAATAGAAATTTGTTCACAAAAATAAAAATTTTACCAAACGCAATTATATTCCCAAGCTACTCCCCGAAACAAAGAATCAAAATTTGGCAATGTTTGAATGGTTACCAAATAAATTTCAAATTAGTATATTTATAATAAAGGTTAATACCTTGAAAAACCCCAAACCCAGACACCTCGACAAATTTACCCAAAACTATTTTTTTGACCACAAAAATCCCAAACCCAGTATACCTTTGACAAATTTACCCCAAACTGGTACACTTGTGACAAATTTACCATTTGTTAGTTTTCGTTAAATTTTATTGTTAAATTATTAAGTTAAATGACACGTAACAATTGACTAGTATACCAATTTGCGATTTTACGTTCCGTTTGTCACAATTTACAATTTTTGTGATTTTTTGTGGTATTAATTCAATTTAACGGATGGTGTATTTGTCACAAAATTATTACTTAAGGGTTTTTTGTGGTCGAATAAATTAATTTGGGGTAAAATTGTCATAAATGTACCAGGTTTATGTTTTTTTATGGTTAGTCGGAGTAAATTTGTCACGGGTGTACCAGTTTGGAGTTTTTCATGGTCAAAAAAATAGTTTTGGGTAAATTTGTCACAAGTGTACCAATTTGGGGTTTTTCAAGGTATTAGCCCTTATAATAAATTTAACTTAAATTAATTTTCTATAATCAAAAACTCTAAACTAATACATTTATAATAAACCTAAAACTAGTTTTGTAACAAATTTACTCTTTAGTTTCCGTTAAATTGAATTACTATTATGAAAGATCACAATGATAAACATGTGACAAATAGAGGATTAAACTCAAAATCGGTATATCTATCAACTATCACGTGTCATTTAATTTAGAAATTTGATGAGAAAATAAAATTAAAACTAACAAAATGTAAATTTATCATATATATGCTAGTTTTTGATTTTTTGTAATAAAATAATTAATTGAGTGAAAATTTATTATAGGTATACCAATTTAAAGTTTTTCTTAGTATTAATCATTTATTAAACTTGTGCAAGTATTCCACTTGAAGAAGGTGATACCACATAATGCGAAATTACATCGAAGCTCAGAGTAATTGCCACTTCGACCAAAAGTTGAATCATAAGCAAAGTTCGAACCCTACCCAAAACACACCGGTCAATAAGTTTTTTTTTTTTGGTAAGCGGGGATTTCACCACGGACCCCCCGTGCCCGAATGATTCTTGAGAGCCAGGCTCCTATATCTAAGAGGAGACTAGCCCAGCAACTTACCATCCCCCCACTTAAATCGCTAGCAACTACAAGTTTCAAACTCTCGATCTCAGCGTAAGGGAGAGACTCTCAACTAACGCAGTTATCCATGAATGGATCACCAGTCAATAAGTTAAAGATGTCTATGACCAAAAAAGAACAAAATAGCTTAAAGATATCATTTTTTAACGAAATTATATCCTCTGGGGCTTGTACACGCGTTGTTGTGTTGGGGAAATAATTGAATGTGGCCATTTCAAGATCCTGGAAAGTGGGAAAAAGATGAAAGGAGATGGATTCGGGATTTGTTGACAATGTGTGCGTGCAGGCAGCAAGTGGAGATGAAAAATTGTATACTCTCTCTATTATTTTAAGAGCGAAGAGACAACTAATTGGGGCACTTTTCCCTCCACTTTGGGCAGGAGACAGGGTACCGGATGACCCACGTCGACTTTGACTACTATATCTGGCAGAAGAATTTGGGATTTCCCTTTATTCATTTGTCTATCTTTTCCCGGTATTTTCTCTTTTATTTTTTCCCTCTTTTTGCCCTTTCTTTTCAATGATCATCATGTGACATTTCCAATACCCACAACACAAAATCCTTTGACTGAAGGCCCCACCTCTCTCTCTCTCTCTCCTTGAACAGTAACAAGATAAAACACTTTACCATCGGCAAAAAAACACTTTAAGTATCATAATTTAGTACAAATGGACATTTAAGTGCCATAATTTACGAAAAATACACTTAAATACCATATTTTAAGAAAAGTGGGACACATGAGTGCCATCTTCAGCGAAGTTGGCCGAAAATCATACGTGGCATTAAAATATTAATATTTCTCTCGATGTGTCTCACCGGAGAATTGAGTCAGCTCGAATTCACCCCAAAACGACTTCGTTTCACGTATGGGCCAAAATAGAACTCTTAAATCGGCTAAAACGACGTCGTTTTGGCATAATTTGAATTTTAATATAATATAAAAATTATTTAAATTAAATTTAAAAATAAATTTATTTAAAACATTTAAAAATAAATTTAAAAAATTTAAAAACTTTAAAAAAAAATTACAAAAAATTACAAAAATTTACAAAAAAATTTACAAAATTTACAAAAAATTTCAGCCCTCAGCCGCCTCCTTTTTCTAATTTATTTTAAAATTTTTGTAAATTTTGTAAATTTATTTTAAAATTTTTAAAATAAATTAGTTTTAAATTTAATTTAATTAATTTTTATATTAAATTTTTTACCACATCAATACCAAAACGACATCTTTTCGAGTGTTGGCCAGAATAAAGCCCTTAAATTGGCCAAAACGACATTGTTTTGGCATAATTTGAATTTAATATAATATAAAAATTAATTAAATTAAATTTAAAAATAATAATAATATAATTTATATTTATTTTAAAAAAACGGAGTAGGAGGATGAGGAAGGCAGCCAGTGGTTGAGGGCGTGAGCCCTCGCTACCGCTGCCTCCCCGCCATCGCCGGAAGCTAAGGGAGGGTCGGCCGGGGCCACCTCCCTTTTTTTTATTAATTTATTAATTTTTAAAATTTTTAATTTATTTTTAAATTTTTTAAATTTTGTAATTATTTTAATTATTTTAATTTTAATTTTTTAAAATTTTTTTAAAATAAATTTATTTTTAAATTAAATTGAATTAATTTTTATATTAATTTTTTACCACGTCGCACCAAAACGACGCCGTTTTGCACTCGCTTTACCAGAAAATTGACACGTCAGCGTTTTGGCCGGATTGGCACTCAAGCAATTCATTTTGCTCCGATTTTGATATTTAAGTGTATCTTTCGTAAGTTATGGCACTCCAAGGGTCCGCGTGACTTTCACCGTCAATCAACCTCGGTGATTTATCTTTTCCTAATTCTATTGTAACAAATTATTCTCCTTTTACATGAAAAGGGTCCATATCAATAATTGTGATCTTATGAATAGACAATTCTCCAATATCTTGTTCATTCTCAACAAAATATTTTCTCTATAAGGTAATAAAAAATAAGTTATGCTTATTTGAAAAGAGATACTATTTCACCAATCGAGTCATAGGTATCTAACATATTAGGGACATATTTTCCAATATTTATGAGAAACACCTCTCTCTCCCCCACATGCATGCAAAAACATGAGAGAGAGAGAGAGAGAGTCCTTTTTTTTTTCTCTCCTTGTTCTCTTTTTCCACACTCGCCACCATCGCTACACAGTGTTTTCTTCACTATAGTGCATGCGAACAACATCCCCCAATAATAATGCCGCATTCCTTTAATCCCTTCATTTCCTAGACTTTTTTTTATATGCTAAACTCGATTGTTGAGTAGGGCTCGAACTGCTCACCTGGAGACTCTCTTACACTTTGGGGCTAGGGGAGGGGATTTCAGCCTAATGGGTTTTTATGTTTGATGGGCCTGCTTAAGCCCGTCCACCCATGTTGGGCCAAAACCCGGCGCGTAAATGAATGGCCCATAGAAGACTGTAGTTACTGTAATATAATGAATAACCAAAAAAAAAAAAAGGATTATCTGAGCAATTGTGTTATTTAAGCAGTTACGTTATCTGAGCAGTTGCGTTTTAGAAAAGAGAAATACATTTTTCTCTGCTTCTATGTTCTCTCAGTTTTTCCACTGTGAAACAGTATGCTCTTCTTGATGAATGGAATCAGGGCTTCAAAGAATTCCTCATAAAACTGCAATGACGATGCTTAATTTGTGAAAATCAAGGCATATTTGACTTCGTGATATGCTTTTGATTGGTGTAACATGTTTCTGAGTACGTTTCCGCATTTTCGTTTTCGGTATTTGATTGTTTGGGTATCGGATCATTTTTTTTTTTTTTAAATCTGTTTCTCAACATTGGTATCGGAGTGATGTTGTTCATGTTTCCCGATCACTGTTGATGTTTATAAATTGCATTTGGTTGAAATTTCGTGAAATGCCGCCGTCGGATGCCTGGGGACGGAAAACCCGACACCCCATATTGTTCGCCTCCCTTTTTTGATTTTTCATAAATCAAAACTCATTTATGATAGTGCGCGGTCATAGTTTTCGTCGAGACGAGAAAATCAACTCATGGCTCATCGTCGGAGGCCGCCGGATGAGCAACCAAGAGAAACAGACTTGTCGGCATGTGCAACGCACGTGCCAAGACAATTTATGCAAGCGCGTGTGCTGCACGTGCCCTAGCAACCATAGGCACATGCGGCCACGCGCGAGGATAATCGCCCCGCGCGTGCGCACACGCGCTACTTACGTCATCGTGATGTCAGCCGTCGGTTGCCCACGCAAGCGCAGGGCACATGCCGGTGACATCACAATGACGTCACCTCGCCGGGTCAATTGGCTTGACTCGACTTGACCTATTTGCGTTGACTTGTTGACTTGTTGACCATTGGCAAAAAAAAATGGAGAATGTGTTTCTTTTTCAATTAAGTCCCTATGAATTATAAGTAATCATTTTTTGTTTTGCATTTGTTGCAAAAACAATGCCTTCCCTTCGTATACGCACACCTATTCGTGCACAATCAGAATGTCAAAGGAGAAGGCTTTCAAGGTTGATAACTGAGTTGATTGATTATCGATGGGAAAGTGGCAATTTAATTGAACATGTTCTCGAGGTAAATAAGAAGATACAAGAAGTTATTTGGAAGGGTTATCCCATACTAGCTTTTCAGAAGGTGTCAACCTTAATAAACACTCTTTCACCTGAATAGTAAGCAGTATTAGATCGCCTATGGGAGGTCAACATGGTCTCAGATTATAGGAGGCTTGCAATAATTTTTTGTAAAAGAGTACTATAGAATCGAGGCAACCAAGACTTCAACCCTTAGATTGAGTGTCACATGGCGCAGAATGAATGCGCCTTGGAGGAGCCACAAGGGCTCTCCAAAGGTCTTTTCGTGGTTGACCAATGTGCCTTCAAAAATCTCAAAAAATTTTACTAACAGATTAAAAGAGACTTTCCCAATTTATGAGATAAATGAGATTATTTATGTTTAATTATTTATTTTTTCTTAGATTAGTTTGAGATGCTTTAGGTATAAATATCTCTTTCAATGTTGATATATTTCCTCTGAATATATTACTTAGTGTAAATGACTAATTATCGAAAGTTCAATGTTATCTATCGTTGTAAATTAGTATGTTAACTAACAATTCTTTGTGGGAAGTTCAAGAAAATTTTAGTGACTTTGCTGAACTTATTTTTTTGCATTAATGATTATGTTAATGATAATTTCAAATTAGGATTTTTGGATGGTGATTGAAAATATAGTGACTTTTTGATTCTGAAATCTTATTTGAAATTTTTTATTAATATAATGAGTTTATACAAAACGGATACATAAATGATAGGCATTAATAATTCATGTATATGTGTCTGATATGTTCAGTTCTAATGACTTCAAAAACTAAGAGTATAATTGCTGAGTTGAACAAAGAATAGAAATTGAACGGCGAGAATTGTGAAATATTGAATAAGAAAATTCAATATGTGCTTGAAAAATAAGAAGCACTAAAAGCTCTTAACCATATTATGGAAGAACTTGAGAATATTGTGCGCCAACTTGAGTTAAAAAAGGACTGCATAAAGGCATTTGAGTGGGAAACAAATATTTGCTGCGTTGGTTCTAGCTCAGAAGGGGCTTCAAGCTCTAAGCGCAAGCGCATTAATTCGTTCAAAATGTGGAAATGCAAATAATCAAGTCATTCAAGTAAGAAATTAAGAGTTAATCAACATAAGATAGGAAAACGCCATTAAGCGAAGAGAATTTCAAGGGTGAAATGTTATAATTATGACCAAAATGGTCACTATGCTCGCGACTGTCGTGAGCCAAAAAAAAGTAGACACCCATTGTACTCTTAAGAACTTTGCTTATGTATCAAGTTTTGTATTCTTAACCGAATCTAATCTTTTGTGAACTATAGATTCAGGAGCAATAAACCATGTAGCGAAGGATAAAGAATTCTTCGTGAAATTTCGACGAATACCGATTGGAATTAAATAGATCTATATAGGAAACAACTCTAAAGTTGAAATAAAAGGGATTGACACCTGCCAATTAAATATGCGTGGTTGACGTACCTTGTTTCTACATAATGTATTATATGCTTTTGAGATTTATCGAAATTTAGTGTCTGTTTTAGTGTTGGTAAAACTTAGTTTTAGTTTGAACTTCCATAATAATTGTGTAGATTTGTATTTGAATACAAACTATTATAAGTATGGTTATTTTCTAGATGGTTTTATTGTATTGAATGTTGATTATAGTAATGTCAATGTTTATTTTTCCCTCTTCACATCTTCTAATTCATATGATAATAATATGAGTGCGTGGCAATGCTAGACTTGGTCATATTGACCAACAACATATGAATATGCTAGCTAAAGAGGGATTGTTGGGTAGCATTAAAGAAATCGATTTGCACATATATGAACATTGCATAATAGGGAAAACGACAAGGAAATAATTTGGAACAGGTAAAAGAGCTGAATTTTCTTTGTAATTAATTCATTCTGACATCTATGGTTTAATGAATGTGAGGGGATGGCATGGAACTATTTATTTCATCACATTTATAGATGATTATACTCAATTCGAATATGTCTATTTGATTTCTTATAAACCTGAAGTATTGAGTTGTTTCAAAAAGTTTATGAGCTTGGTAGAAAATTAATTAGATAAGAAAATAAAAGTAGTGAGATTTGATCGAGATTGAGAATATTTATCTAATGAGTTCAAAAATTTATGTGATAAAAAAGAAATAGAAAAACAGTTGTCTATTCCACATACTCCTTAACAAAATGGTGTTGTAGAAAAAAGAAATAAAACCTTATTGAAAATGGTTAGGTTCATGATGGCGCATGCTAACTTACTTATCATCTTTTGAGATGATATTTTATTAAATGCATATATATATAACCGTGTGCATTCTAAATCGGTTACTTTTACTCCATATGAGTTATGGACATGTAGAAAATCAGACTTAAGTTTTCTTAAACCATGAGATTGTGCTACCTATACTCATGAGCTCTCTCACAAGTTTGGGGAATTGGATCCTAGAGGCAAGAAGAGTATTTTCATAAGATACTTAGAACACTCAAAATGATATGTGTTTATAGGTAAGCAGGAAAGCAGGAGTATAATTGAATTTAAATCATGGGATGTCACATTCTTAGAGAATGAATTTCCTAAGAATGGTGAAATATGTGAGGATTACTCTCTATTTGAAACATTAGATTAAGATAATGAACTTAGTAGAGTTCGTCCAAATGGGAGTAACATGAAAAGTGATGAATTAAATTTGACTAACTCTCAATTACAACTATATGGTGAGGCGATATCTTCATTATCTCATCCGAATGAGAGTATAATGGGGAATGATGTGCAAATTATATAATCGCCCATATGGTGAACAAGTCGCAAAAGTATTCCCCGTCAACGTTTTGACATTGAAGGGAAAACTTTTATGGTTGCTCCACAAGATGAAAATAAGCCAAAAAAATGTAAATAAGGCTCTAAATTATCTTAGTAAGGAAAAATTGATACATGCAATGAAAGAGGTGATGAAGTCAATGAAATCAAATCATGTTTGGAAACTGGTTGATCTTCCAAAAGAATGCAAAGCCATTGGCAATAAGTGGGTTCTCAAAATAAAGTATAAAGTTGATGGCTCAATAGAAAGATATAAGACTCTTCTTGTGGTGAAGGGATATAATCAATATGAATGAATTAATTATGAGGAAACATTTTCTCGTCGTGAGATTTACCTCAATTTGCATTATTTGTATGAATCTTGAGTTACATTAAATGGATGTAAAGATTGTTTTTCTCAATGGAGAATTAGAAGAAGAAAATATATGGAACAACCTGTTGGTTTCATTTCGAAAGGCCAATAGCAAAAAGTATGTTGACTTTTTAGATTGATATATGACCTTAAGTAATCGTAAAGATAATGGTATACACGTTTTCATAATACCATAATGGCATATAATTTTACATGATTGATAAGGATCATTATGTATATATCAAAAAATCCAAATATCAATTTATGATCATATCATTATATATTAATGATATACTGATTGCCGGAAGTAATATAGAGTTTATTAATAATGCCAAGAATTGGTTATCTTCCAATTTTGAGGTGAAAGACATGGGTAAGGCTGCATACATACTTGGAATTAAGATTTCAAGAGATCATTTGAAAAGATCATTATTTATTTCGCGAGAAACATACATAAATAATGTTCTTGAATGATTTCGTATGCAAGATTGTAAACCCATAAATACTCTTATTGCAATAGGTGAAGGATTGAGCCATAGAATGTGTCCAATGACTCTAGAAGAGAAGGAACAAATGCAATATGTTTCTTATGCTAGTGTTGTTGAAAGTTTAATGTACGCTATGATGTGTACAAGACTTGACATATGTTTTGCAGTTGGAATAGTGAATAGATACTAATCCAATCCAGGTCAAGCACATTGGAAAGCCGTCAAAAGAATACTGAGTTATTTGAAAGGAACTGTTGATTATACGCTAAGTTACCAAAGAAATGATCTGCAACTTGAAGATTATTCAGATGCTGATTAGGGAGGAGATTTAGATGAAAGGAAATCTACTTCTGGATTTGTTTTCTTATTGAATAATGAGGTCGTATCTTTGAGTAGTAAGAAACAAACATGTATAGCATTGTCCACGATATAAATTGAGTTCGTGGCATTATCAACAGCAATACAAGAAGTTGTTTGGTTTAAGAGATTTTTGGATCATTTAGATGTTATTAAAAATGTTGCAAACTCATTGTTGGGTAACTATAATAGCCAAGCAGCAATAACGTATATCAAAGATTCAAAATATCATAACAAGACCAAACATATATATACAAAGTATAAGTTTGTCAAAGATATGGTTGCACGAAAAGATGTAAACTTATAGTACATATCTACGCATAGAATGGTAGCAGATCCTATGACGAAACCAATACCTAGAGATGTGTTATGTGGCCATGTGAAATCTCTAAGACTACGTAAAGGCTGATGTACTAAATATTGTAATTTCCTTTAAATGTTCACATTTAATGAATTTGTGTTTTCATTATTAATGCCTATGAGTCTTTGTTTGACATTTATGCATCTTAATACTTAGTGCATTATATAAAATTGAAAAAGTATGTCAGATAGATAAAATATTAGCCCATTCACATGGGTAATCGCATCTATTTACTATGTGATAAATAGGGATGATACGGTTTTTAAGCTTATTATCTATGTAATAATCGAGAACTCAATCTTAAAATATATATATCACCTTAACCGAGTATTAAGATGAGGACATAATATTTATTATGTCCGAAAGTAAAATAATCTATATATTTTACTTTATCAGTCTATGATGTCAGATGTGAGTTCTAATGAATTTCATGAAAGAATAGATACGTGAACTCAAGTTAGACATTGGGTATGTTTGAACTATCATCTGTATGGTATTGAAGATATAAACATACGTTCCATGGAAAATGAGTTAAATACCGTAATACGTATTTTATACTACGTATGCATAAAACGACCAACAAGAGTAACAAAAGTTCTTATTTCGACTTTTATGCCGTGTGAGACTCTTGAGGAAAAGAGTTTCTCAATTAAGTGCCATCATGACTCTTATTTATTCTTAAGATTTCTATTCAGTGCTTGCTATCTTAAAATGTTGCCAATGATCATAAATTGATTCGATTTAACGGAACATTTCTAGAAAAACAAGTTGAATTGAAATTGAGAGTTTTCAATCAAAGAGGAAGATCGAATTTGGAAAATCATATTCCAGTTTTGTATTCACTGGTCATTCAATTATGATTGTTTTTTTTTTTTTTTGATAATCATAATTGTGAATACAATATATCATTGTTAAAAAGAGATCAAGAAAAATATAAATGTGATCGATCGATTTAGGGTACTGCATACTAAATCTATTCAAAAATGCGATGCCCGTTATGAACTGTTATATATTCCAAACAGATGTATGGTAACGAGCTTTCAAAGTATGCTCGTCACATGGATTATTTACCGGTATAAATGTTGCAGAAAGGTAAAGAAAGTTTTGTTTGGTCTACCATGTGCGAGTGGGAGATAACGTGCTTTTATGTTTGATGGGCCTACTTAAGCCTGTCCGCCCATGTTGGGCCAAAACCCGGCCTGTAAATAAAGGGCCCATAGAATAGTGTAGTTACTATAATATAAAGAATATAATTATAAAAAAAAGGGAGATTATTTGAGCAGTTGCATTATCTGAGTAGTTATGTTATCTGAGCAATTGCGTTTTAGAAAAGAGAAATACGTGTTTCTCTGTTTCTATGTTCTCTCAATTTTTCCCTCATGAAACAGTATGCTCCTCTTAATGAACAAAATTAGGGCTTCAAAGAATTTCTCACAAAACTACGTCGACGGTGCTTAATATATGAAAATCAAGATATGTCCGACTCTGTGATATGTTTTTGATTGGTGTAACATGTTTTCGGGCACGTTTCCGCATTTTCATTTTCGGTATTTGATTGTTTGGGTATCAAATCGTTTTTTTTTTTTTTTTTTTTTGGAAATCTGTTTCCCAACACCGCCCAATCATAGTGGCTCACACTTTTAAAATGAGGCATCAACGTGCCACAAGCCCGAAATGGTCCAATGAAGAAAATCAATTGGCCTAGCTAATCCATACACACAATTCTTTCTAGCCAGCCAATCCAATAGATTCGTGCACATGACGCCCATGAAACACAGGATCAGCTACCTTCTATTTTGCAGCAGAACTAACTTCACAAGTATATGCATCCTCTTCTTAGTATCACTTTAACATAAAGCAATCGCTGAGTGTGTGAAAAGTATTGTCAAGAGCTTTGCGATCGGAGAATCAAGGATGGCAAAAGATGAGGGACGCCATTATTTATTTTTATTTTTTGGTAAAAGGTAAGAATATATAGCTTTAACCAATAATTACAAAAGATCCGGCGCCACAAAACTTGCATTCAACAAAACAACAAGTTAGAGTGAGTGGAAGGGAACCGAATGCAAAAGAGGACCGCAAAAGCGGGCCTAAGAAAGCAGAAACAACCAAAACAATGGCAAAAGGAAAAAGAAAGTAGCGGGAGGCCACAAAAGGCCAAATGAACCACAATCTACGCCCACATCCACCAACGACAAAAGTGAAGAGCCATCAAGGAAGCACCCATGCGGAGGAAGAGTATCCAGACAACAAACAGTAGGCTAAGGCCCTGCCAAAGTAGAAGACTCCCCAACTGAAAAAAAAAAAAATAATCAGATCAATACCCCAGCTACGATGCAATCTTCGGTTTCTATAAGTATTATCCACACTCCTAAAGGTGGTGGCCTTATCTCTGACGACCTTGATGAGTTGATTATTTACCACTGAAATAGATAAGCGCTGCTCCCTAAAGAGGATGCCGTTCATGTGCTTCCAAATGAAATAACAAAGAGCACCATAAAAGAAGCGAGCAATGCACTTATAAAAGCCTTTGCCCACAAGGAAGGAGGCAGCCCAATTAAGGTTCTTGACCCATGAACTGTTCCACCACAACAGATTGCATTTGGAGGCCCAAAAGAAGGTGATGCTAGCAGAGATGCGGCATTGAAAAAATAAGTGGTCTATGAATCCAACCTTATTGCAGAAGGGACACAAGGCACTATTTATCCTACCATAAGATAATAATAAAGCTTGGGTAGGAAGCCTGCGTTTGGCAATAGGCCAAAGGTTTAGTTGGTACCTTGGAGTGATCGAGTTGTTCCATATGAACGTGTGCTAGGAGACCCGAGTCTTCCTCCTCCTAGTCAAATCCCAAGCCGAGGCCACTGTGAACATGTGGGAGGTGTTTCCCTTCCAACCAAAATGATCGGAGAGGTGAGAAAGGGTTGGAAGGGGTTCCGCCCAAGAGTCTAAGACCAACTTGGTCGAAGCTCCACGGTCGGTGAATAGGTCCGCCACCATCGTCTGCTTAGAGAAGCCAGATGTATATATGGCTAAGTCCGGAAAATACAAGTTCAGAGGACCCTAGGGGTGCTAGTTATCAAACTAGAGGGACACCGAGCAACCATCCCCGATTCTCCAATAGAAGGAGCTTCGAAACTCAGTCCTAAGTTGGAGGATCTTTGTCCAAGCCCACGAACAACAGGTCGGCTTTTTAGCCACCCAGAAATTCGACCTTTTTAAGAAGGTCGAGTGAATCCATTTACACCATAAAGATTCCTTATCGGCAAACAGGATTTAGATATGTTTTAACATGATAGCCTTGTTATACTCCCGAAGCCTACGGATGCCAAGGCCCCCCTCTTCTTTTGGGCAACACACATCCTCCCAAGAAACCTTTGCACCCCCTCTTTCTAACTCCGGGCCTTTCCATAGGAATTGTATAAGAATTCTTTCGATTTGATCCAAGACTGCTGCAGGTAAAATAAGTATGCGAGCCCAATATGCTTGGATGGCATGAAGGACTGACCTGATCAACTGTAGCCGACCGGCGAAGGATAGGAAGTGATGAGTCCAAGATTGTACACTCTCTGTGATGCGGTTGACTAACACACAGCAATTTGCCTCACTGATCCTAGAAGTGATGATGAGAACCCCGAGATAGTGAGCTGGTAGGCTTTCTTCATGGAAACCAAGGGTAAGGAGGATTTGGTTCCTTAAAGAAGGTGATCCTCCTACTAGGTATACTTCACTTTTATTTGTGTTTGGAACCAAGCCAGAGCAATCCAAAAAGATTTGGAGGCCTTCCTTAAAGAGCTTCACCAAAGGCAAGTCGACTTCACAGAACAAGAAGATGTCATCCGCAAAGAATAAGTGTGATAGGCCGATTGCTTTGCATCTCCAGAAATATTTGAACTCCGGTAACGAAGAGCGAGTAGTGAGAATACCATAGAGTACCTCCATGACCAATGTAAATAGGTAGGAAGAAAATAGGGCCCCCTAACGAAGCTCATGACCACTAGCAAAGAAACCATGTAATTCCCCATTCAAAGTAATGGAAAATTTAGGGGTCCTCACACAAGTCATGATGAGCCGAGTGAAGTAATCGGGGAATCCGAAGGCCTAAAGGATAACCTCAAGGAAGTTCCAATCGATTGTGTCGTAGGCTTTCTTGAAGTCTACCTTGATTGCACACTTGGGTGAGTAGGGCTGGATGTGAAAACCAGAAAAGAGTTCCTACATTAGAAGGATATTATCCCTAATCCGCCGGCCCTTTAACAAACGCACTCTAGAAAGGCCCAATGACATCCTGTAGCACTACAGCAACCCGATTGGCCATAACTTTAGTAATACACTTGTAGATGGTATTACAACAGGCAATTGACCCGTAGTCATCCACATAAGTCGCATTCAGGCTTTTTTCGTACCAGGACCAAAATGGTGTTATTGATCTCCTTTAAAAGCCTACCTGAGATAAAGAAATCCTTCACTGCCGATACAACAAACTGACCTACTGTCTCCCAATTATGCTTAAAGAATTCAATTGTGAAACCATCAGGTCCAGGAGCTTTGCCTTTAGCTAGAGAGAAGAGAGTATCACAGATCTCTGAGTTAGAAACGGGCCGATCAAGAGAGCTAACATGTTCAACATTGAGGGGAAATTGAATAGTCTCCCTGATGTCTCCAACCGAGGGTCTTCCTTGTATAATCCACGGCGACAAAAGATCCCGGTAGTTACTAACAAAATGCTAGTGAACAAGCTCCGGTTCAGTGATTTGGATACCCAACGCATCCATAACTGAAAGAATTACATTCATTATCTACCTTTTGTTAACATAATGATGATAGAATCTAGTGTTGTGATCCCCCTCCTTTAGCCACTTAACTTTGGACTTTTGCCTTAAATATGATTCTTCTTTAGAGCACAAGTCCAAGAAGGTACGCCACTAACACTTTTCCAAATCTGCAAGGGCAACAGAGTTCGAGTCTTGCTGAAGGTCAAATTGAGTGATCTGAAGCGCAGCCCTTGCTTCAGAAGTCCTGATGGAGATGTTGTAGAAGGATTCGTTGTTGAGAGTCTTGAGATGAGCTTTGAGGGCCTTGAGCTTGCAAACCAGTCTAAACATGGGCACTCCCTCATTTGGCATTTCCCAAACTTGGTTGACAACTAGAATGAAACCAAGATAATCCATCCAAAAATCAAAGAATTTGAAAGGCTTCCTTCGATGAACTGGGTTTAAAACTTTAACCACCATAAGGGAATGGTCAGAGATACCTATTGTAAGGAAGGAAGCTTTCGAGAAGGAAAAAACCTGGCACCACTTGGAATTGACTAGGACTCTGTCAATCTTCCTTGCCTTCCATAAAGGACCAGAAGAAGTAGTCCAGGTAAAACGACATCCAACATACCGCAAATCATCTAACTCAGCCAGAGACAAGCATTGTCTAAATTCATCAAAGCAAGGTATCCTGCTATTTGTACCACTAAGTCTATCAGTCAGGTCTCTAATAGCGTTGAAATCACCTGCGACTAGCCAAGACAAATCTTGTATAGCTGCACTTTTCAAGATAAGGTCTTCCTAGAGTGGTCTCCTGGAAGTGAAAGAGTGCTGGCCATAGACAACCGATACACAACAAACCATATCCAAATAGAGCATCTTAAGATTCTTATTGATCACTTGTGCATCTACCGAAGACACTTCAAAGCTAACAACCAAAGGGTTTCAGCCAATCCAAATCCTCTCTCTACGAGCACAGCTATAATTCGAAATCCAACTCTAATCCCTTATCAGACTTGAAGAGATAGAAGAGAACATGGCTTTCGGTACTTTAGTCTCTAGAAGGCCAACGCAGCAAAGTCTATTTGAGGAAACCAAACTATGGACCCCGGCTTGTCTAGTAGGGTTAACAAAACCCTTAAGATTCTAGATACCTATGTACATAGATAATATATAAGTTGAAGGACTAGAAACGGTTACCTCGGCTTCAGAGGTATCCGACAAGAGGTAGCCGAAACCACAGGAGTCATGGTAGGAGGTGGATCATGGAGTAGAGTTAGCAGCTTGTCCTGCATCGTCACCAATCTTTTGGAGGCTGCCCTTGGGGACGGACCAGGGGAAAGCAAATCCTCATCCTCGGAGCTAGATTGGCTAGATGAGACATCCGATTCAGCTCCTGTATCTTGCGGTTCCAAAAGCTTGAAGTTAGTCGGTCCAGGGCTGGACAGAGATAGGACCCTTCTTTGAAGAAGTGATCATTCCCTTCGCCGGCTTGCGTTAAGAGATGGGAGGTCCAAGTTTCCTCGAAGCTAAAGACTTCGCTACTCAGTGGATGCCCTCATCATGAGAGCTGTTATAGTATGAAGCAGGACCTTCCTTAGGAGCAGTAACCTTCTTTTTCTTTCATTTTACGTGTTTCCTAGTCTGGTAAGGCACCACCTCCACTTCGGCTTTAACCGGTGTTTCAATGACCTGCTCCGTCTCATGCTGCTATTCTTCAAGTTCCTCCGCCAGGACAAGGACCATCGGGAGATGGAAGTGAAGCTGGACAAGGGTCATCGCGGTAGGGACGTAAAGGGCCGTCGGGACAAGGACGTGAGACGATCCAGTCACTGTCAATGGGGGAGTGATCTGGCCCCGCTGCACGACTCTATCGGCTCTGGAATTTGGTGGGGGGCATCGCAATTGTGACCGAAGCAACCATATCTTCCACACTCAACTAGTCTCCACTCATACTCGATAGCTATCGAGCGAACAATTCCCTTCAAAACCACATCTACGGAGTTACTCCTAGGTTGTCCTGCATGGAGCTCCACACATACCCTTGCGAAGGAGATCATCTTCCTTTGTTCCATTCACTCATCCACATAAAGTAGTTTCCCCACGACACTTGCTATAGCACTAATGGAATGTGCCGACCAAAGTTCAAAGGGTAGGTTCTTCAACCTAATCCATATGGGGATGGAGTTTTGTTTTTCCTTCTTTAGCTCCATGAGGGACCTCCATTGCTTCAAGATAAGGGGCATCATTGGGCAGAAGTACAGCCCAAGTACCATAACTTGGCACGGAGGGACACTTAAGTGCCATAACTTTAAAATGGTACACTTGAGTACCATTTTTGAAGTTAAATGGGACACTTAAGGTGCGTTTGGTAACGATTCTGTTCCCGGGAGTAGATTCTGATCAGAACTGATTCTTTTTTATTCTGTTCCCGGGAACTGATTCTAAGCATTTTAAGCCGTTTGGTAACTGTCCAAAATTTCTGATTCTGGAATAGAATTGTGTTTGGTACCGTGTTCATTAATGCTGTTCCAAATCAATTTCTTTTAATTTTTAAATAATTTTTTTACTTTTTTACTTTTTTTCTTTTATTTTTTTATTTTTTTATTTTTTTTTTTTTCATTTTCCTTTTCATTTTCCTTTTTTTTCTTTTCTTTTTCTCATCTTCTTCTTCTTCTTACGGCCGCGTCGCCGGACCGGGGACCGGCCGGACGAGGGCCGGCGACCTCACCGAGAGTCGCCGCCCTCGTCGGCCGAGCCTCGCCGACAGTGGGCAAGGCTCACCTAGCCCCGCCGGTGGCCAGCCGGGCCTCGTCGGGGTTAGGTGAGGCTGCCTGTGCCACCGGTGGGGCCGGGCGAGCCTCGCCCGGCCACCGATGGGGCCGGGCATCGCGAGGCTCGCCCGCCCACGCCCAACACCGGCGAGGCTCGGCCTCACCCAGCCCCGGCGAGGCCCGCCTGGCCACCGGCGAGCTCGCCGGTGGCTGGGCTTGCCTCCGGCGAGCTCGCCGGACCTCGCCCGGTCCGGCGAGCCTCCGGCGAGCTCGCCGGACCTCGCCCGGTCCGGCGAGCCTCCGGCGAGCTCGGCTGACCGGCGGCCGGTGGACGGCGGACGGCGGACGGCGAATGGCGGCGGCCGATGGCGGCGGCCGATGGCGGACGGTGAATGGCGGCGACCGACGGCGGTGGCGGGCGGTGGTGGACGGTGGTCGCGAGATGGTCGAAGGGAAGAAGAAAATTTCTTGATTTTGATTCTCAAATTCGTTCCCTAACAAGAATCAACTTTTTTTTTATTCTTGATTCTATTCCCAATCTTTCCCGGAATAAATTTGTTCCCGCGAACAAAAATTTTACCAAACGCAATTCTAGGCCGAAATTGATTCCGGGAACAAAGAATCGAATTTGGCCCCGTTTGGATGGTTACCAAACAAGGCCTTAAGTGCCACTCGGCGAAAATCAGCCAAATGGGCGACGTGGCAACTTTCCGGCAAGTTTGGTCCAAAACGGCGTCGTTTTACACGCTGACGTGGCGGAGAAAATGAAAAAACAACGCCGTTTCGTGTCTACATGTAAATAATAATATAAAAATTAATTAAATTATATTTAAAATTAATTTTATTTAAAATATTCAAAAAATTAAAAAAGTTAAGAAAATTTTAAAAAATTAAGAAAATTTTAAAAATTTTAAAAGATTAATAAAAATTAAAAAGGGGGTCGAATGGGGCGGCGAGGGCTCGGCCTCGGCCGCCCGTTCGACCCCCCAAAAATTTTTTTAAAATTTTCTTAATTTTTAAATTTTTTAAAATTTTTAAATTTTTCTAAATTTTTAAAATTTTTAAAATTTTTTTTTTTAAATTTTCCTTAATTTTTTAAATTTTTTGAATAGTTTAAATATAATTAATTTTAAATCTAATTTAATTAATTTTTATATTATTATTTACACGTAGACATGAAACAAAGACGTTTTTTTTGCATTTTCTCCGCCACATCAGCATGTAAAACAACGCCGTTTTGGACCAAACTCGCCGGAAAATGGCCACGTCAGCCATTTGGCCAGATTTTCGCCGGAGTGGCACTTAAGTGTCCCATTTTACTCCGATATTGGCACTTAAGTGTATTATTTTAAAGTTATGGCACTCCAGGTGTCCCAACCTCAGCATCCTTGCAACCGTAAGGGAACCATCTTCAAGAATTTTCCTCCGGAAGGTAGGATCTGAAATGTGGAAATAGTAGAATCCTAGGTCATCCGCCAAAACTTCAACAAGTTTGGGGCCCCAAGCATGCTTCAATGATTCCTCCGTAAGCTTGTAGGGCAGCCTTCTCCCTATATAATAGCCAACGAGGTACTCGTTCCACACGAGGTCCGAAGCCTCCATAGCCTCCCCCAAGAGATGAACGATAGGCTTGTTATCCACAAAAGTAGGTGGAATATAGGATAGATTATATCCTTTTGCCACAAGGCAAGCCACACTCGCCCACGAACTAGTGGGGGTTGCCTTTGGATCACCTGGTTGTTGAGCAAGCAATTGTGATCTCTTGGAAGGGGATCGGCCATGACTACGACCTCTCGAGCGGCTCAATCGGGTTGGGGGCACCAACGGCCCTTTTTGCTTGACAATCGGACCAGTAAGAGCTGGTGTGATAGGAGTATCCTGACCTGGAAACCCCTGGGAAGAGCTACCATGAACATGGGAGGTGGGGCTTCATTCCCTAGAGGTACCAGTTGGTTGCTGGGTTTCTTGGCAAAGGCTAGTCGCACCAAAAGAAACAGTAACCATTTCCACAAACACCTGGTGTGCAACTCAAATCCTACGAACGAAAATCCACTGGATGGAGGAGACTTACCAAGTCCAGCTTCAATGGCACAATGTGGGATAGTAGAAGAGATAAACCAGCACAACACTGGCCCAACAAGAAGCTTCAACCATAGTAGACACCCGAACTCGCAACAGTAGAACCCGAGATACTGAAATGGCAAGATTAAGACTTCTAGACCACTTGCTCGGAACGGTTCGGTGGGGAAGATAAGGGAAGTAAGGCGACCTCAGCCTCCAAATATGAGGTCAAACCAACCACCGGACCAACCACAGCAATTGAAACACCAGACCGTTGAGTGAGCAGGAACCGTGGAGCAGAAAAGGTGAGATCTGAACTTCAAGGCCACCTACTGCAAAATAGTTCAATGGGGATGATAAGGGATGCAAGGCGACCTCTGCCTCCAAATTTGAGCTCAATACAACCACAGGAACTCCCACAGCAACCGAAACACCAGTTCATTGGGCTGAACTCATGCACACACCTAGGGAAGGGTAGATCTCGAGTTACAGGCCGACCCACTGGAATTCCTTCAGTGGATATCAAGAGGAAGGTCAGAGGGACCTATCCTCCAAATTTGAGCCCAAACTGATGGCTAGAACTTTGGGAATGAACGAATGAGTATTCTAGATTAACAGTGCCAGATTTCACCCAATAGAGAGGACTCGGGTGAATAGTACCTGTTGAGGGATGCCATAATTGTTTTAGTGATTTCCCCATAATGGCGGACGTTATTACTCCGCCGTTATTACTTTTAGTAGTACGGAAAGCCAGCCATATTGATGCTCTCTGGTTGAGAAAAACCCTAGAAACTATCAAACCACAAGCCAAATATAGAAATGGGAAGGCTAGTACATACAATCAAGATCATTCCCACGTATGGAGCCTTCCAAAACAAACATAAAATCTCAGTCCCAAAAAACAATAAAGTGAAGAAAGTGTCCAATAGAAAAATCTCAATTGGGGAATCTCTTGATATGAAGTGGTCATTTACATTTTGATGATCCTGATTGTTTAGGGTGCGTTTGGTAACGTTTATATTCAAAATTGTTCCAGGGAACAGAAATAGAAAAAGCTATTTCTATTTCAGGAAATATTTGTTTAATAGAATAATGCGTTTGGTAACTACACAAAATTCATGTCCCTATAATAGAAAAAGAACAAAACACGTTTGGTAAACTTATATATTTTTTTGTTTCTTTTAATTTTTTAATATTTTTATTTTCTTTTTTTTTTTTCTTTTTAATTTTGGCCGGTTGCCGGCCATGGCCGAGGCCGATGACCAGCCAAAGAAAAAAGAAGAAGAAAAATGAGAAAAAAAAGTGTTTCTCAAAATTGTTCTCGAGAACAAGAAACAAGTTTTTTCTACTTTTTGTTTCTATTCCAAATCTGTTCCTATGAACAAAAATGTAAACAAACGGGTTTCTATTCTTTTTTTGTTCCCCGGAACAAAAGAACAAAAATTTGTGTTCTGAGAAACATAAACAAATTTAAACAAACAAAGCCTTATTGAGCATCATCACTAAAAAGCCATGCCCACCATTTCTCATGGTCACAGGGGAGACGTAGCTCTTTGTTTGAGGTTTGAAATTAAGCAACAAAAGGGGAAAAGTTCATTAGAGTGGCTGAATGATTAAGCATTTGATTTGAAAATAATAGGCATTATGTTTAATAACCAAATCTCCCACTTTGAGTAACCTATGTTTATCGTGCATATGTGGATTATTAGTTGATTTGAAAGATTTTGATATCTTATAAGAAAAAGGATGATGATATCATAAATATCTAAACTTTTGCTCATTTTAATCAAGTGACAAATTAAGTATCTCGACCTTTTAAATTGGGCTAAACAAGGTGCTTCCATTAAGAGAGGCGCTATGTCATGTGATTTTTGCTAATGTGGCACTGTCCAAAAAATGCCGAATTCATTGCCAACTCACATTATATTTAATAATGGGTGTGTTTTTTTTGTATAAAATTTCATGATATGAAAATACTCTCCGATAAAAATCATTTTGAAGGGAATTGGTTAGTTGTTATTTGTTTTATTAGTGCACCAAAAATGTATAACCGCTCGAACCTCATTCTCAATAATGGGTATGGAAAAAGGCCAAGAAATTGGCGTTTGATAAGAGATTTAATTTTTCTAGAAGTATGATTTATAATTCCTTCTCCCAATCTTAAGGGACGGTGGAGACTTGACGAGGGCCCCAGAAGATCCAGACTTGCCACTAGAGGTGTCAAAATGGGTCTTAGACCCATATATTACCCATTTAAATTATAAATGGGTCATATATGTGTCACTTATTTTTTTAGAAAAAGTAGTTAAATGGGTTTAACAATCAAAGATTTAAGATAGGTGGGTCTTAAGTGGGTTTTAAATGGGTTAGATTTAGAACCCACTTTTAACCAAAACCTTACAATCTCTATCTTCCCTCTTTAACTTTACAAAAATACTTTTTCATAAAAATCAAAATTATAATTATTTTTTGTTTTAATTTTCTTTTCTTTCCTTTTTTTTTTTCTTCCTCCTCCTTTCGGTGGCCGACACGGCGATGGCCGGCGACCGACTAGGCGAGCCTTGAGCTCGCTGAATTTGGCGAGGTGGAGGCCTCGTTGATATCTAGCGAGTTTGAGTCTCGCCGCGTTGGCGAGCGGAGGCTTGCCTGACGTCGGCAAGTTCGAGTCTTGCCAGATCGCCGATCTAGTGAGCCTCAAGCTCGTTGGTGTGGGCCAACGTCCAGCGAGGCTCGAGCCTCGTCGATTTGGCGAGAATCAAGCTCGCCAAAGATCGGGCGAGGCTCGAGCCTCGCCGATCTAGCGAGCCTCAAGGTCACCAACGTCGAGCGGACTCGAACTCGCCAGATCTAGCGAGCTCGAGGCTCACTTGTGGCCGGTTGCCGACTGTCGTTGTGGCCGATGGCCAGCCAAAGAAGAAGAAGAAGAAAACATAAAAAAATAAAATTAAAATTAAAAAGTATATTCTTAAAAAATAAAAATTTAATTTAAAAATAAGAAATTAATTAAAATTCAATTTTTAAAAATAATTATTTAAAAAATTATAAAAATTGTCCATTAAATTTGTGCTTTGTATAAAACTATTTTAGCAATATCATTTTTAAAAATATATAATATATAATATATATTTATATAATAAGCTTTCTTAAATTTAGTTAAGTGGGTTAGGTATGGGTCGAGTATAGGTCGGATCAGGTATGAGTCAAAAAATTTTCATTGCAATAAATTGGTCATAAACGGGTTAATGGGTCAATTTGGGTCAGATCATTTATGACCTGATCCAAACTCGACCCGACCCACCCATTTAATGGGTTTACTTGCCACTAACGCATCTGGTGTCTACATCCCTTTGTCTCTCTCTCTCTCCTCTATCCCCCATTACAAGAAGCTTGGACTCAAGATTCTCCCCTTAGTGACTTCTCTTTCACATCCTCTCTTCCTTGCGAAGATGCCAAAATCATCCTTGTACACCGTTCTCATCATCTACCGCCTGACCTTTTGGCAGAGTCGCTAGTCCGATATTTTTAGATATTAAAAGGCCAGGTGACTAGTCATCTTAGTCTCTTCGTCCTCAAGTTCTTTAAAATTATGGTTAATATCCTGAAAAACTCCAAACTGACATTTGACAAATTTATCCTAAATTGGTATACTTATGTCAAATTTACACTCTGTTAGTTTTCACTAAATTTTACTGCCAAATTATTAAGTTAAATGATACGTGATAGTTGATTGATATACCAATTTAGAATTTTACGCTCCGTTTGCCACAATTTACAATTTTTGTGATTTTTTTTTGTGTTATTAATCTAATTTAGCGGAAAGTATATTTATCACAAACTTACCGGTTTAAGGTTTTTTGCGGTCAAATAAATTTATTATAAATGTACCAGTTTAGGGCTTTTTATGATTAGTCAGGGTAAATTTGTTATAGGTTTTTGAGATTTTCATGATCAGAAAAATAGTTTGGGGTAAATTTATCACAAATATACCAGTTTATATTAATCTTTAAAATTAATATATTGAAAAACTTAAAATTTATCGCAAAAGTATAATTGGGTCCTAAAATTTATTATGAAAGTATAATCGTGTTCTAAACTTAATAAAAGTACGATTTAGGTATGTCATAGCTTTGAAAGTTTCGTTCATTGGCCCCACTATTTTATGTTTTTTTATCTGAAAAGAGACAAAAGAAAAGATCCAAAGCTTATGTTCTGTTCATGATAGTGATGGGATGGGCCCCACGTGCAGGGACAAATACTAATTTTATATGGCGTTTGACTGCTTTTCACAATCCATCAGCTCAGTCACGATTATTCACGTGTACAGTCGGATTTCTATTTTTCGTAGCCCCCTCTAAAGAGTTATTTTACATACTAAATTCCTAATTATTTAAAAAAGTTACATAGGTAGTAACACTCAAGGAGATCTCAAGTAAATGCAAAAATCCTAAAACCATCTCAAAGTTCGGATTAGTTTCTAAATTTCAACAAAAATATATTATGAGCAAAGCTTGAATCTTATATAAATATATCTGATAACAATTTAAATGTATTGTCACTTATTTTGTATCATAATAAAAAAACACAGCAATTGCATGGGTGTCTGAGTGATATTCAACTGTGGATGGGTCAAGATTCTAGATACTTTTAAATAGAAACTATAAACAAATGGAAAAGTATGGAAGAAGATGACTAATTTGACTGGAATTCTGGACTCAGTCAGAGCGAG
Organism: Eucalyptus brandiana; assembly: GCA_014182725.1. Lineage (NCBI taxonomy): Eukaryota > Viridiplantae > Streptophyta > Magnoliopsida > Myrtales > Myrtaceae > Eucalyptus > Eucalyptus brandiana. Next base: position 57,530,229 of record CM024675.1, read on the forward strand.
TGGAGATCAGAAATTCTACACTAAAGAGAAACAGGGAAGCACCCCCTTTTGGCCAGAGAAAGATCCCGAGCTATCTGGCTTGAGAGATAGATCCTTATCCATGACATTTTTTGGGAATTTTTTTCTCCCTTCCTCTCGTATGCTGATGACGATCGTCATGTGAAATTTCGAAGACCAGCAACACAACCCTTTGAATTCGGTCATGCTCCTTTCCTCTCTTCATACGTTACAAAATTTGATGGTCTTTTTCCATTCCCAGTTAGATTTTCGAAAAATAAAAGATGTTAACTTGTCCTTGTAAAATCTACACAGCTCTCTCTCTGGTTAGTTTTGTAGTCTACCAAGGGACACATCCTTAAGCCGTGACTCATTGCATTTTATTTTTTACTTTTCATATTTCTTGTACAAATCCTCACAGCATATAGGAGCTTAATGGTCGATAGGGCCTGATTTACTTTTTCGTAATCCTCATACAAAATTCTGCAACACACAAAAACTTAAAAGGGTTAAAAAATACAGTGGGCATAATTTACTTCTTTTATCACTCGACGATCATTGAGAGATTAGAGATAGTGCTTTACTAGCACAACAATTTTTTACCTACTATGAGAATAACAACTTATTATAAGTTACAAATTTTTGAATGAGTAAACCCTACAACAATTTATACTAATTATTTGATTTTTTATAATTCGGAATATATTATTATTCTCAAAATAAATTAAAGACCCATACTCAATGATTTCTCCTATCAATATCCAACATTTTCGGCCTCTCCATCTCTATCTGAACTAGACCTCAATAAACCCACAACTTAAAATTGAAGCATGGACGGACCACCAGCCCGGCATGTCCTAGGAAGCCCATACACAAGTGCAATTTGGCCCAGGCAATCCTAATATACTCATAGACGTGACCCACCCACGCAGGATCGACGACGTCCCCCTCTGCAGCAAATCTCACTTTTATTTGCACAAAGCAATTATTGATAGTGCCCGTGTCAAAGAAATGCCATGGCGAATAGCTTATCGAGAACAAAATTACGTTTTCCCCGATAATTGATCCTGTGTCTCGTCTGGATGGTCGACAAGCATGTGAAACGCTCAACCCGAGAGACCTTGGACTCACTACAATGAACGCCATACATATACTGCATTACAAAATCTAAATCCTGAAATGGAAGGAGAGTGGTCGCCTGGACAAACAGCATTTATGCAAAGATGATGAATCTGCAGCGAGTGGAGATGATGATTAAAGAATGAGCGACCGTGCCACATCGCCCGGTGGGATCAAATGTCTAGCACCAATGTTTCCCATACCAAGCGCAACTGATTATTCACAACGCTTCCACGGCTTCGTTCATCGACAGCCAGTGTTTGGGCGGATACTGGAAACATAGGAACGCGAGTGCAGCTGCATTGAGAGCATCCTTCAGAAGATATCGCTTTTGCAATCGCAAGTCCGCGATTCTTTCCAATTTCCTTTTCGAAAGATGAGGCTTGACCCACTCCACCGGAATCTGCTCTTCAGTCAGGACAATTTCCATCACATGCTCACGTTCCCATCAAAGCTCAACCAGTGCAACCCCGAAGCTATAAAAGTCGCTCTTCACGTACAAATGACCTATTCAACCAAAATGATGGGATACCCTAACGTGGGTTTGCTGAACATAGCTCCAGGCATGATAAAACTAAATCCAAAGTGCAATGTTCTTGGCATTGATCATCCCAGGCAATTCATAAAGCCCCCCAGGCAATTCATAAAGCCCATCATATCACCTGCGGCTATATATTCCGGTGTGGCGGTACCATAAGTTCCAATAACTCGCGTTGTCATAGATATGTCTTCATTTGGGCCCTTTATTGCCAACCCAAAATCTATGAAATCCTTATGTTTATCTTAACTTCATTGAAATCCTTACCTTTAAATTGGAAGACAATCATTTTCATAATTCAGCCTATGATCGTTCCGCAGTTAGGTTTTGCTCTCTGGATTTATCTTTGTGAGGATTGGATCTTGAGGTGGCACACTTTGCCTTATTTATACATGAAATGGGCACACATAAAAAAAAATATTGACAATTAATTTGAGAACTCATTTATCTATTCATTACATAGAAAATCACGGATGGGCTTGACCCCTTAATCAAAAATTGACCCCTTAATCAAAAAATAAGTTCCACCTGTTAATTTTATACCGTTTAAATTTTTATGTGTTGTAAAGTTTTGTATAAGAATTATGAAAATTTAAATTACATCCATCAATTGTAAAGCTTCTAATTATTTTTTGTAAGTTGCGGAATTTCATATATGAATTACGAGCCCCGAGAGACCTGTTTAATTTTGACAAAGACAAGTTAACAATTCTATTTCTGGAAAATCTGATGGGAATCAAAAGAGGATGCGAAGATGTGTAATGCATCACAAGTCAGAGAAAGGATAAAACAGAGAGAATGAATGAGCTTGTATTGAAAAGGGTTGTGTGCTGCTGGTTGTGGGGATGACCCGTAATGATGATCATCATTATAAAAAGATAAAAACATAGAAAGAAAATCCCAGTAAAAAGTTCAAAAACAATGAATAAAGGTAAACGTCAAATCTATCTATCTAATCGGATAGTCAAGTGATGGGGGTCTCTCTTCCTCCTCTGAAGGACGTTCCTCTTGCCGACGAAGAGAAAGGCCAAGCCTTCCTTGTTTCTCTTTGTACTTTTAAAGCCGGAAAAGAGCGTAGAATTTCTCATCTCCACTTTCTACATTGATGTTCAAAATTCAACAGTACTAAATCCAGAATACTTGTCAACTTGGTCATCTTCTTTCATCTCTCCTTTTTTTGTCATTTCTTTTTAAATTTTTCAGAATCTAGAGGTATCCACATTTTGATATTCCTGCACACAATAATATGCAAATGACTACCGTGATTTTCGTGATATAAGAGAAGTGATGATATCTCTAAGCTTTTGGCAAGTGTGTTCAAGTAAGGTTTCGGCTTTACTTATGACTTATTTTTGTTGGAATTTAGAAATTAGTCCAAACTTTGAAATGGTATTTAGGATTATGCAATTTTAATAAATATTTGAGGGGCTCGGTATGTAAAATAACTCTTAAGAAGGACTGCGACGCACGACCTTGACTGAAAAGTTTATGATGGGGTGGCGACTGTTTCCGTCAAAAGGTCGCACAACAAAATTCTAAAGCTTGGTGACCAAGGCCGTAGAAAGTACTTAGACCATTGAGCAGGCTTGAGCTGCACAACGAAATTTTGAACATATGCATGGACGGGCTAGTCCAACGTCGGCCGGCAGGCAAATCCATATGGCCAAGCTAGTTCACACACAAGTTCTTTGCGGCCAGATAATTTATTGGACCCATAGACATGACCCTGGCCAATTCATGACGAAGAGAGATGTGCAGTGCCCAGCAGACACTCAAAAGTGCCACAGCAATTCCCATCAAATCCATATATACATGAAGAGTTATTGCCTCTAGAGCTCAACTATCTTCCCTTCTGCAATAACCAGCTCTCTTTGCTCTAGAAGTTACAAAATCTAATGTATCGCGTTAGTGGTATCGTATTGCTGTACAAAGCAATTGGCAAAGCATGTTGAAGAAATGCCAGGCCAGATACATATCGAGAAAAGGAGTACAGCATTTCTCCAAAAATTCGACAGTTCCCTGTCTAGATGGTTCGACAACATCCAAACCATTCACTACGTGGACCATGGAGACTCTCTATATTAATTGAACCTTCTCTCCGATTGATCCCACTTGGCAAACTTTCTTCGCTATGGCCGTTCATCCCTCATCGGATATTACCCTTCCAATTGCCAAGTTCATGGTTGTTGTCAATTTCCTTTTTGAAATATGAGGCTTGATCCACTCCACCAAAATTTGCTGGCCAGTTGGACAATTTACATCATATGCTCTCATTCTCATCAAAGCTCACCTAACACAATCCCAAAGTTCCATAAATCGCTCCACATACAAATGGCTTGTTCATCTAGAACGATGTTATACTCTAACATGAGTTTGCTAAACATGAATTTGCTAAACATGGCTTCGGGCATGGTCAAACTAAGGCCGATGTTCAATGTTCTTGGCAATGATCAGCCCAATCAATTCACAAAGCCCTTTACATGACGTGCCTATGTACGCAGGCGCCGCATTGCCATTAGTTACAATAACCTATGTTTGTTACATGCGATCTTTCTTCATCTGGATCCTTTCTTGCCTACCCAAAAATCTATGAAATATCTATATTTATTATACCTGTTAAATTAACTTTCCATTACTGAAAATCTACTCCGATCCACAGAGCAAAACGAAAAGCATATTGAGAAAGATTGAGAAGAAATTGGAATATGTGAAGAGAATATTTTCGAATGAGTTATGTCCTAAAGATTTGAAACTTGACAACCACATATACATATAAGGTTTCACACTTAATTAGCTATCCAGGACATTTCTTGACTTTTTGTCAAACCGGCATTTGCCTGAACGCGCCAATGGTGATGTCTGGCGCTCTTGACTGGAGAATCAAGGGTGGCAGAAAATTGGGGACGCCATTATTGTTTTAGTGACGCCCCCATAATAATGGTGGACGTTATTACTTTTGGTGGTACAGAAAGTCAGTCAGATTGATGCTCTCTCGTGGAGAAGAACCCTAGGAACTATCAAACCGTAAGCCGAATGTAGAAATGGGATGGCCCGTGCATCCAATCAAGAACGTTCCCACGTGTGGAACCCTTTCAAAGCAGACATAAAATCTCGCATTTCCAAACGACGATAAAGTGAAGAAAGTGTACAGTATAAAAATCTCAGTCGGGGAATCTTTTGACATGTTGCGGCAAATTACAATTCGATTATCTTGATTGTTCAGTGAGCATCATAGCTAAAAAGCCGCGCCCACCGTCCATTAAAAAGTCGCAGGTGTCCCCACCTCTCTCACCTGGTCAGGGTTCAGCTCCCTTGGCTGCTCGCTTTGCTCATGCTCCCAAGGGAGACGTAGCTTTGCCTCTGGGATTAAAGAAACAAAAGGGGAAAAGTTCATGAGATGGGTTCAACGATTAAGGGTTTTGATTTGGAAATAACAGGCGTTATGTTTACTCACCATATCTCCTACTTTGAATAAACTTATGTTTATTATGCATATGTGGATAAGCTTAGTCGAAAGATTTTGATATCTTGTAAAAAAAAAGGATAATGACATTGTGAATACCTGAACTTTTACTCATTTTTTAAATTAAGTACCCAATTAGGTATCTCAACTTTTTTAAATTGGGCTAAACACAGTGCTTCCATTCAACGAGGTGCCATGTCAAGTGGTTTTTACTGATGCGGTTCGCTTGCACAGAAAAAAATTGTCCAAAAAATGCCAAATTCATTGACAACTCATATTATAATTAATTTAGGATGTGTCTGTTTTGTATAAAATTTCATATAAAATTTCATGAATAAGGAAAATACTTCTCCATAAATATTAGTTTGATCATTTTGAAGGAAAATTTTTAGCCCTCATTTGTATGACGGCATACCAAAAATGTGTGACTGCAAACGTATTTGGATGTTGGAATCTCGTTTGGAATAATGAGTATCGAAGAAGGTGAAGAAATTGGAGTTCGTTGAGAGATTTATTAAGTTTGGAAACGTGATCTTTTTCTATTTCAAAAGGAGAAGTCATTTTCCCAGTTTAAGGGACGGCGGGGACTTGACGTGGGCTCCAAAGGATCTAGACCCGCCACTTGCGTATCTGGCGTCAATGTCCTTCTCTCTCTCCTCTGTCCCCCATTACAAGAAGCATCAACCCAGACTCTCTCCTCAGTCGATTCTCAGCGACTTTCTTCTCTTTCACATCCTCTCTTCCTTCCGAAGACGCCAAAGTCATCCCTGTACTCCGTTCTCGCCGTCCGCCATCTGAGCTTTCGGCACTGCCACTTGTCGGATGTTTTCGGATGTTACAAGGTCAAGTAATTAGTTATGTTAGCTTCTTAAATCCTGAAGGTTGCTTGTTCTTCTCTTCGCTACGTAGTTATACGAGAGCTCAACCCAAATATGATCAGTCGGGGCGCTTTCGGTATGTAAGAGCGTCAGCTCAATCTCCCGGTCCTCCTTGTCAAATTTGACCAAAGCGAGCGATAGCTGATGCAGCTGGATTCTGTCCATTCTCATCTTCACTTCTTTATTGTATTTTGAAAGAAAATCGCAGTGGGGTTTGGTAGGTCCCTGCGAACCGACCCATCTTGTCCTTTTGCGCACGCATTTGCCGGATCATTTGTTTATGTTTACAACTATCGTTTTGCATGAAAAGGAAACGCCTTGAGAAGAACCCTGGAAGCTGTTAAAATTGCTAAGGAAAATACTTTATCACAAAAAAAAAATAGATATTTTGCGATATCACATCACTTTGGAGGAAACAAATATAATATTTAATTTTGAAATATTCCAGAAGGGGGTACGTATGTGAATCGTCACAAAGATTCAGAATTGATAGCACGGCAAAATATAATAATTTACTAGCACTTTGGAATTTGAGGTCGAATATTCTTACTAGCTGAGGTGCATATGACTCAACAGAATGAGTTTTTCCACGTGAAGGAGAATGACAGGAGACGGTTTAATAGTTGTACAGGAGATTTTTATCATATCATCTTATCTTTAATATATTTAGGATTTCAAAAATATTTGTTATTATTGTTAGTTAGAATTCATTACTTTAGGGTAGGATCATCATTTATTGTTATTATTTCCTAGTTTGAACATACTATCTTTAGGTGTTTGTCGTTATAAATGTTGCTTTAACTGCTCATGTACTACTGCTTTTGATTTTATGCAGAAGTTAATAGACTTATAATTTATGGAACTACTAACTGATGCTCTTACTCACTTTGTTTTATTTTATCACCTTTTGAAGGCTTAGTGAACTCTCTCAGCTGCCAGCTTTGCTATCCCGAATTGTATTTGTGATCTAAGAAAAGGTGCTGATTAGATTTGCATTTGATCAACAAATAATGTGACATCCATGCATTAACTCACTAAGGTATCGTCCACCTTGACTGGTCAATTTTGTCCTTTGGCATAAAAGTGGGCACCTTCTCAGGAGGTTACCCATCTTAGGAGTGCTCTCACCTAAACATGTTTAACTTTGGAGTTAAGCTTAACTCTGGAATTCCAAAGTTAAGCATTGACACATCTTCTTGTAAGTTAATTTTAGTTTTCACATATATATCTTACAATCGCTCCTCCCATTTGGTCCATAAATTGATTCATTCCTATCCTCTTGCCATCCTAGAAACTTGCTAGAAACCAAATACTATTCAAGCCCTTGGGCCCTGATGACCACACCTCGCTCTTGTTAGACCAAGTCATTACAATTGCTTTCTTTTTTAATCAGTGAATATTATGTCCTATTATGTTGGTATGTACTGAATAAAGTTTGCAAATATAGAAACATAAACAACAAACTAAGTAAATGAGAAGGTTTATTTGCATCCATGGAAATTAATCATGCCGAAGGTTTTCGATCTTATGCTATCCCAAGAAAATGTGTTTAGAAAGTAGAGACATACACAAATTACGTTTTTTTTTTTTTTTTTCGATTTGTAAATAGTATAGTTTTTTGTTTTCTAATGACTCAACTAGTAATCAAAACTCATACGCACTAATCACATCTAGTGTTGTTTGACCTAATTGACAATCCATATGTATGTATGTGCAATCGTCTTTCTGTCTAATCGAACACATGGTCCTTGTGGTGGTCCGATAATAGATGATACATTATAGATTGAGGCTCCGTCTTTTTCGCTAAATATGGATGATTTTTAAAACATTTTCCAAAAAAATAATCACATATATCATTTACTAAAATGAATGAACGAAAAATGTTTTTATTGTTTACAAAAATGTTTAGATATTTAACTTTTAATCAAATAGAATCTGAATGGCGTTTTGTAAATCATGTTGACTTTAGGGTGAAACATATTTGGCTTTCAATCAAGTACCAAGATGTCTCATCTTGTCGGGGCCCTCAACACGCTGAATCAAGTCTCACTAAAACTATAAACATTGCAAGTTGGAGAGATGTGGAAAGAAGAATAACAAGGACAGCCTCCTCCTCCTCCTCCTCCTCTTTCCTTTCGGATCCACGAACGACATTGTGTTGAGTGAATTTTCTGATCTATCAATTGAATAGAGAATACCGCCCCATCAATCAAAGAACTCAAAAAAAAATAAAAAATGATTGGTACAAATTTATGCACCAAGGTCCATCTAAAGGATACATGTATAGAGAGAGTACTTGATTTGAGATTAGTCATGTTAGAATTATAGAAAAGTGAAATCGTCATATATTAAGAATTATATGTGCAGTGTACGTCTTGATCATCAGAATGCAAACAAAAGATGTCTGTTGACCAATCGAAGCTATATACAAAATGCTCACACCACACTACAAAGCTCCTGTCTATGTAACTCCTTGAATAAATCCCCAAAACCTCCATTCTCTCTCTCTCTCTCTCTCTCTCTCTCTCTCTCTCTCTCTCTCTCTCTCTCTACATGCGCACTTGAGGACAAAAAGAACCTAAGTCGTACCAAAAAGGGTCGCAAGACTTCACTTGGAAGAGCTCTCTCTCTCTCTCTCACTCGAAGAAGCCTTCATGCCATAACCTCATCGCCATTTGCCCACTCTCCCTCTGTTCATTCTCACTCACTTCTTCCTTTGCCTTTCCTCTGTCTTCTTCTTTCTCCTCCGTTTTCATTATCGCCGCCATCGACTTTTTGGCAGGGCAGGTAATCATTTTAGCTCCCCCATCCTCAGTTTTCTTGTTCTTCTCTTAACTGGGATGATCATCTGAGCTCTCCATCCCAATATGTATATCTTTATTTTGGGTTTTATTTTGCGGGTAAATCAGCTCAACCACAAGTCCAAGAGAGTGAAAAAGGTCCATAAGAGAAGATGGTGACGGAGATCATCAACAAGGTGCTGAGGCTACTGACGCAGAGGCTACTGACGCAGATGATGTGGAAAGTGGTGAGACCCGAAGATCTGAGACTTGGAGATCACATTTATAGATATGGGTTATATGGCTTCTACAGCCATCATGGTGAGTCCCCATCATCTTGTTGATTTTGCGCTACTCCATTTTTTGCCTTCTTGTTCTGGCCAATCCGTTTTCCCAACGGATAGTCTGCTGATATTGAATCTATTGTTAGAATAACAATCTATTTTAGACTACAAAAAATTAAATTGGAGCCCATTCCTTTAGGAATTTGTGACTCACAATAAACTGTTATTCTTATAGTAAACGAAAAAATGAAATAATGAAAGAATGAAATAACTACAAAAGATGAGTACTTGTAGCAAATCCAAGGATGAGCCGTGACTAAACATAGGTCACCTTTCGAGGTTCCATCGGTGTTGAGATTAATCCATCCCCGGTTGCACTGTCCTCCCATTTCCTCTTCTTTTATTTCAAGGCAATTCATATCTAGATTCAGTCCCATATGCCATCTCGCCAGAGAAGATGGCATGAAAGGTTCTAATAACAATATTGAAACCCCAGATTCTTGGTGGAGAGAGTATATTTTCCCGGAACATGGCTTCACACACCCCAACCAATCAACCATAAAAGAGCGTAATGCTCAGCCATGAAACATTAATAAAAATCGTGTTTGTAAAGGTCTGATTGGAAGAACTCTCTCCATAAAATTGATTATGATGTTTTTCCATTCACAACGAATGAGACCGTACTGATTGTACTTAAGAGACTACAATGGCCACAAAATATGTAGCCGAAGAAGCTATAGTTTACTAGAATAGGCAAATGGTATAAAGAAGAGTCGAAAGCAAAACAATGTTACGTAATGAGAATGAAATGGAGAAACTTTATCATTCTGTCGAGGAAAGATTGTTACTGTTTTTGTCGGGCAGACTATATTAATTATTTATAGTCAGGAGGCAGGACACGAGCAAACATAGAGATAATGCTCACTTAATTGATTTTGATTGGAGCATGTCTTCTTTCGGACCATGACTTACATGGCTAGGTTTTAAAAATAGTGCTTTTCGAAGATTTAAATTACAAGAAATCCAAAAACCCAAAGCCAAGATCAAATTCAAGGTCTAACATAGTCAATTAAACCACCTTCACCCAAAAGTTTAAGATAATGAATTATGGGTCAATTCGCATATATTAATTACTTCATGTCACACCAATTCTCCGATGTAAGATTTTTCTAACATACCTCACACGTGCATCTTAACAATTTTCTCCTCAAATGTATAAGTCTACACTCCTTTAGTTCAGTATCTTACTTCATTAGTACGTCTCAATTTAAATCTCCACTTTGTTGCCTTGCGAGGATCGCAAAGATAATGCTCTTTTTCATCCTTGGTCTCTTTCTCTAGACTAAACTATGAAGGCTACCATTGGAACAATATTGCTACACCAGGACGCCCACCATCATGCCATGCCTCTTTTGCTAGACCCAACCATGAAGGCTGGTCAGAAACCACATTGCTCACGAAATTCTTTCCTTAAGATATTTGCCAAACACAATACACATTGAGAGTAGGCCATTAATTAACCATCAGCTCTACTACTGTTTTCTGGTATGCAAGAAAAATTTTGATACCTTCACTTGAGAGGATCTCCAAGAGAGAACCGAAACTTAAGCCCATCAAGATATCCAATTAGATTCACCTTTACTCAAAAACTTAAGCCAATAATTTATAATCTAACTATAATATATTAACTATTACACACCATATACATGTGCATGCAACATGGCTGCCGAGAAGCTCAACAACCCTAAAGTCCAAACTTGTTCTAAATGTACATCCGCGATTACTTGGGGGAGATGATTTTCTTTTCCTCTCTAGATCCTGTCCTCGCTTTTAGTGCGTGGAATTTGTGTCTTTCCTTGGGTGGAAATCTGGAGTGAGAATTCTAGAAGCTGAGCTGGAATCACAACAGTTTTCATTTATAATTAACGGGCCAAACAAAAGATTACACATTCATTTAGATATCTAATCCTTCTTGTGATTATCTCTAACATGTTCCTAAGCTCACTCCAGAATCGTTCCTAACCAAAAGTTCATATTCATACGTTTGAATTAAACTTTGATTCTTAATCACGTTCCACACGCATATATATGACAGGAATTTACGTCGGTGATGGCAACGTGATTCACTTCACTCGAACACAGAGCCGAAAAAACATATTCCCAATCCTGTCCAAGACTAGCCACAAGCAAGAAATTATGTCTCCCTGCCCAGAATGTGTATGCCAGGAGACCATCAAGCGTGGGGTCATCAAAACTTGTCTAGATTGCTTCCAGCGCGATGGTGAAATACTCCAATCCCTTCACCGTTATGAATACGGGTGGCCACTACTAGATATTAAGCTCACAAGGCGAGGAACTTGCACCATGTTGCCCAATACCAAATTACCCCATCAAGTTGTCGATACGGCTTGCAAGCTTCATGCTAACAATGCTTTTGGCAACTACAGTCTCATCAACAATAACTGCGAGCATTTCGCCACATTTTGCCGGACCGACATTTGTGCAAGTGAACAAACAGCATTTGTTAGTGATTGTGAGCGCAAAATTAAGGAAGCTAAAGAATGGACCAAGAAATTGCTGCGGAGAAACTGAATTCCACTGATCCGATCTTTCTCCAATCTAGTACTTTCTGTCTGTTTGCTTTTATAAGCAACTACTCGTTGGCGTTTGTTGTTCCGTGTGACCATAGGCCTACGGTCATCCTAAGTCATATATGTTGATGGAATCCGTCATTCTAATATCAGTTATTTATTATGATATTTGGTGAAAAAGGAAATGTTCAGGTCCACATGAAATTAATCTATCAATGATAAAAGAGTTGAGGTTGTTTAGTTGGGTTTGTTAATGACTCGCGGGTTAACAAGTGTCCAACGAGAATTCGCTCAGAACGGCTTAGTGTGGACTGATGCATAACCGATCTTCTTCGTTCATAAACTGTCTAGTAAGAGCATGTCATGGAGATATCTTATTTCTATTCATGTCATTAGAATTTCATATAGGTTGCATTCAATTTAATCTAACATGGATTGCATGTCATGTTAGATTAGTTCATGATTCTTTTGCCCGCCATTAGAATTAGATCATATATAGACTACATCTACCCCACCTTTCATTAGTTTAATTCATGCATGATAAAATTATAATTCATGTAAACATAGAATCTAGATTAAAGTATATTCATGTTAATTTAAAATTGTTAGCATATGTTTCACGTTAATAATTAATTCATGCATGATGTTGCATGCATATTTTCATTAGTGGCTTGTAGTAACTCTATTAAGATAAAACTTTGACTTGACTTACTTAAGTTTTTTAGGTTTGATTATTATCTTGCACTTAATTCATTTTATTTTCGGAGTATTAAATTCATGGTTGCGCACCCATATTATCATCCATTGCATTTTAGTGGTTTAAGATTAAAATTGAACAAGACTAATTGCCAAGTATTTTTTAAATAAAAAGAAAAGGTACCGAAATGCGTTACATTTATTTAGTATACTCAAATTTACATATCCATCAAATCTTTAGTTCACAAAAGTAAAACGTGTTGAGAAAACCTCCTATATATTTTGACGTTGATAAAATTATCAATGATTTATATCAATCTTGATAAATGCACAAGTTGTTTGTCTTTTAGGTAATATCCGCGTTAAAAAGGACATTTATATGATCGGTGAAAAGATTTTGAATTAGTTCTGTTTACTTTAATTCATAAAAAAAAAAAAAAAAAAAAAAAACAAAAAAAAAACCTTTGCCTGCGTCCCCACCCTCACATGCAACCCAAACACATAAATTTCCCCCCTGGAGTTTCTCTATTCCTCTCCATGCTAATGTGCAACTAAGCAGGTCCAGAATTCGCTGAATAAACAAAGAGGAAAAAGCCTCTCTCGTGGTGTTGAAAATTTGCAAAAATCCATCACAAAGCGAACTTTGGGTTGAAAAAGCGGCGAGGCCACTTGTGTGACATGTCATCATCCACATTCGAATCGAAATGGACGCACATGGCTGAGATGATAATATTCCTTTGTGGGACCTCAAAACTTTAAAAGTCTCTCTAATGAAGCACAACTAATTAAAAACGTGAGTTTTTGAAATATACATGATCTTCTTCGTTATCAGGATATGGTGTTTTAATGGTGAGCTTTTTCCTTCTAGACGTTTATCTTTGTGAGGATCAGGTCTTTAATCCCCATCATGTTACGTCGAACTTTCTTAATTTTGGTCTATGATCTCTCAATGGTAATAGCTTTTTCTCTCTAGTCTTTCTGTCTTTCAGAAGATCTGGTCCTTGAGGTAGCATCTTCTGAACTTATTGGACTAGGTCGAGGAGAAACTATAATATGTGAAGAGAATGATTTGGAGGAGTTATGCCCTCAAGATCTGACTCTCGATGATCATATGCACATTCCGGAAAAGGAAAATTAGTTGAATTGATTCTCTGTGATTTATAAAGACCACAAATTATCAAACAACAAATAAACCGTAGAAAATTAAGTAGAATAAGGTACAATTGTGTATGTGTCTAGTTCTATCCCTATCTTAATGTTTTCAAGCGATCGAGTGAGAAACAATTTGTGTATTCTTATCATGAACATGGATGGAGTACATTAGAATCAAAGAAAGTTTTCTCAAGAATTTATGCTTAAATCCATAATGAAAATGCAAAACACTTAATTCCATGATTTTAATAATCTATTGAGTCTTGTCTCTAGGTCATGGCTCCTCGCCCTCGTCATTTATCAAGAGTCCGGGTTCACTTTTTCTTTTTTTTATCTCGAGAAATTAACCAACTTTCGTTTGGCCAAGGAGAACACCTAGTATTACATTGACGAGTGAGTGGGCCCATGGATAATGAAGAGTCATTTCATAAAATAAAATCCACCAAAAAAAATCGCCAAAAGCGGCTTTTGCTTTTTTGTCATTTTCCCTTTTCTTTGGCCCTCAAGATCACACGGCTCAATCTTTCGAATTTACATTTCTTGTGTGATTTGGTGAATTAATAATGTTTGTAAGTATGAGTTAATTAGAAACCTATTCGAAGGTCGAACCTTTTCTCTTCCCCCAATTCTATCTCATCAACGACAAATCCCACCTCTTATTTTTCTCAATATATAATCTTTAATCAGCAATGTATATTGAAATATCTTTAAGTTTTTTTGTTGGACTTTTCAATTATGTATCAGAGTTCAGGTTCTGCTCCAATTTATTCTGCGTTTGCATCCACCTCGTTCATCAAATCCCACATATTATTCCTAAATTGACTTGCTCATGAGATTCCATGTATCATTTTTAATTTGACTTGCTTGTGAGAGGAATGGATTTTGTATGTTTTTTATGCACAAATGGTTTATCTCTACTTCTTCAATCAATTCCATATAATTTATTATCAAAATGGAGACGTGCGAGATGAAAGAATTAAGCTATCTTATTTCAAAGACAACATATTTTGGTAAGTAGGCAATGAGAGACAAAAAATCCTTAACCAAAATATTCAACGTCACCTATCAGTTTTTTAATTTCTTTTTTTAAAACTTTCTGACACCATGAATTAATGCTAATTGATGCACTCAAATCTTCTTAGTGGACCATTATATGGCCTTTATTTATGATTAGTGCCTCGGTGCGATTAAGTACTATAGTTCGCTCGCCTCGCGATGAACTTGTTATGTTCTAGTAGAAAGACATATAATAATAAATTTCTTCCTTGGCCTCCCTCCCCAGAATGTGAGTGACAGGCAACTAATAAGCGTGGAGTCATCAAAACTTGTCTCATTTGCTTCGAGGGGGATGGCAAAAAAACTCCAATCCCTTCGTTATTATGACTATGGGTAGCCAGTACTAGGGTTTAAGCTCACACAGCGAGAAATATGCACCACGCTATCCGGTACCAAATTGCCCCATCTAGTCGTCGAAATCTCTCACAAGCTTCACGCTAACAATGTTTTTGGCAACTACAGCCTTGTCAACAACTGGAAGCGTTTTGCCGGACTGACAATCCTGCAAGTGAACAAACAGCATTTAATAGGGAATTGCAAGCATAAATTTATGGAAGCCAAAGAATGGACCATGACGTTGCTGCAGAGAAACAGAGTCCATGTAATTCAGCTTTCCTCCACTCTTGTATTCTCTGTTCGTTTTCATAAGCAGCTACTCGTTGGCGTTTGGTGTCCCTGATGAGCATAGGCCTAAGGTCATCCCAAGTCAAATGTGCTGATGGAATCTCACATCCTTAATATCACTTATAAATTATCATATTTGAGAATGCACGATCGCCCTTTATTGTCCATAAGCTGAGAAGTAAGAGCAGGTCATGGAGGCATGAGTGGATATACGATATTTTTTTTGGCAATTTTGTTTGTTTCTTCTCTCTTTTTCCGTTTCTGTTAATCTTGAAAGAATACTTCTTGACACATAGGACGCCATTCACTTAATAAACTGTGTCATGCAGCCAGTGAAAAGTCGACTTATATAGGATGTAGTAATAACCCATTTGTAGAATAAAGTCCAATGCCTTCTCATATCGTAAGCTTAGGGGCATCAAACATATAAACAATTCTGGATGGACTATTAGCTCACATAGAGTGTAACAACAATGCACAGCTCATATATCATGTAGTGTGTGATATATATATATGCCGCGTGATCTTCTTCATGCACCGCTTTGTTAAATTCAGCTAGGTATAAAATCCATATTCTTATACTGCATTACCATACAAATAACAAGTGCCAAAACACATGGTTTTAGTTACCATTAAAATTAAGGGTTAGTACCACAAAAAATCCAAAAAATATTATACACATATGACAACTTTATCCTAAACTAATTTTTTGACCACCAAAAACCGTAAATTAAATTTTACTGTCAAATTACTGAATTGAATGATACAAGGCAACTAACCGGTGTACCAATTTGGGGTTTCACCCTCCATTTTTTAAAAGATCCAATTTAGCATAAACTAATAGAAAGGTAAATTTATTACAAATATATCAATTTCAGGGTTTTTTTATTATTAAAAAATTAGTTTTTGGTGAATTGTCACGAATATGCCAATTTAGATTTTTCATGATCAAAAAATTTAGTTTGAAGTAAATTTGTCATAAATATACAATTTTGAGAATTTTCGTAATATTAATTTTAAGATAAACTGAAGTTGGTTGAGTTGGCCCTATTGTTATTATCTGAAAGAAACAAAGGAAATATCCTTGCATTTTTGTTTCTGGTTTTCTGCATGAAAGTGATAGGATGAGCCCCACGAGGGTGAAGAAATATCTTTTATATTAGCTTTTGTCGTGACAGTTGGACTCTTGCCGTCTGCCGTGCGGCCGATGGGGGATGTTACTGAGTAGGGGGATGTTACTGATTAGGGACATTCCAAAAAAAAAAAAAAAAAAAAAAAAAAAGATTAGGGACATTCTAAGTATAATCGTTACCTTTTCATTGACTAAAAAGTACCTTTAAAAAAAAAAATTCCGGTTTCTACTCTTGAGCTCTGAATACATCAAATATTTGGACCTACGGCGATTTCTAAATTCCAACAAAAATAAATTACAAGCAAAGCTTGGATACTGTCCAAACATATTTACTAATAACTTAAATATATCATCGCTTCTTTAGCATCATGATAATCATTATGGTTTCATGAATGTCATTATATTTAAGAATATTATTAAATTTGGATACGTGAAGGTTTTAAATGCTTTAGAGAGAAATGATTGGCCGGGGGAGGGGGAAGCATCTTTGACTTTAAAGATCAATGTAGAAAATGGAGATGAGAAATTCTGTACTCTGTTCTTTTTTTTCTTTTCTTTTCTTTTTTTCTTTTTTTAAGTAAAGAGAAACAGGGAAAGCACGGCCTTTCGAGGAAGGTCCTGAGAGACCCCCATCTCTTGACTAACCTAGTAGATAGATAGATTTGAGAATTCCCTTTATTCATTTTTATAATCTTCTTCCCAGGATTTTGTATCCATCTTTTTGTCTTTTTACTATGAGGATCATCATCGCGCGACATTTCAAGGCCAGCAAGTTAAAAGTCTTATCTTGTCCTTGTCAAAAAATGCACAGCTTTCTCTCGCCTGGCGAAGTTCTATGGCCCATTAAGAGACAGATCCTCAAGTCGTCATTCCTTCATATTTTTCCTAATTTCCATATAAATTTCCGCAACACACAAAACCTCGAAGGCTTTACGAAGGACGGACGTTGATTTACTTTGTTACGTAATCTTCATGCAAAATTTCACAACACAAAAATCTGAAAAGCTTTACAATTAACAGATGTGATTTACTTATCAAGCATTTAAGTGTTATGAATGGAGAAAATTATCCAAAAAGTCATAAACTTATTACACTTTTGCAAATTCAATCTTAAACCTTTTAATGATCTCAATTCAATCTTAAATATTTTCACTTCTTACCAATTGAGTATATTCAATCAATTTTGGTAAGAAATCGCTGACGAAGACGCCGACGGTGTCACGTAAGATTACCGACGATGACATTAATAATTTTTAATAACATTATTTAAAATTTTTGAATTTTTATTATTTTTCTAATTTTTTCTTTTCTTTTTTTTTTTTTTTTACTTTCTTCTTTTCCTTTTGTCGATGGCCGACCATTGGCCATGGCTTGCCGACCGGCCTCACCTACCACAAGTGAGGCCTGGTTGGGCTAGGTCAGGGTCGCCCTCCCCCAAGCCAGATCTGGCAAGGTTGCCTTGGCATAGCGAGGGCTGACCTCACTGGTGAGGGGAGCCCTCGGTTGACACCCACTGAGGCTGCCCTAGCCTTGGTGAGGGTTGACCTTGCCAGATTTGGACTGGGCAAGGCCGACCTTGGTCGGCCTCGCCTAGGCGAGGGCTACCCTCATCGAGGCTCACCTTTGTCTAGCTAGCCATGATCGATGGCTAACCATTGGCAAAAGGAAAAGAAGAAAGCCAAAAATAAAAACTAAAAAATAAAGCAAAAAAAAAAAAAAGTATAAAAAATATTAAAAGATTATTAGAAACTGTCCATATCAACGCCGACAGTCTTACGTGGCAATATCAATATTCATGTTAGCAATTTCTAGCCAAAATTAGCCGAATGGACTTAATTAGTAAAATGTGAAAAGATTTAGGACTAAATTGACAATACTAAAATGTTTAGGATTGAATTGGCAAAAAGTGTAATCGGTTTAGGATTTTTGGGACAATTTTTTCATTATGAATAAGTATATATGCAACGTGAAGAAAAAAGCATTTTTTATGATTTCCTTTGAAATTTTCTTGAATGTCCACAATAGCGTAATGAAGCAATCGGTTTGGGTCTAACTGAACAGACCTCGGGCCCATACAGCATCGTTTGATGACTTTGGGCCTAAAAAAGCCCGAACTAAATCCGTCAAATTAATCTTGTAAAATCAGTCGTCAAGGTTGGACAACATGTCCATGCATGAAGGCATTTCTTTCTTTTTCATTTCCAAAGTGAAGAATTACGCAAACGGGACGGATTATTATGAATTTTACTGAAGTAATCTTGAATCCTCAAGGAATAGAAAATCCGATGCACTAGAGAAATTTGACGTGACGTGTTATCAATGCAAAAGTGAATTATAATTGAAAAAAAAAATGTACATTTTGCTTTATTATTAGGTATTTCCTAAAAGCTGAATCAAATGCACCCATAAAACAAGACCAAGGCAAGCGGACAGTTGGGGGTTGACTGCGCATTAATCTTTCTTAAGCAATCAAAATTCTTGCCATAAGTGCACTGGTTAGTATTTGCACTCGCGGTGTGTGGAGTTCACCTCCCCATGCTATTTCTCCCAAAGAAAAACTTAAACGTTTTCCCTCAGCCCAAAATAAATGATAAAATCCATCCCCACGGTTTCGTTTCCATTTTCTTTCATTTCAAGGCAATCCATATCTGATTCCTATCGCCAGAGAAAAGGCGTGAAAAAGTTCTAAAAATATTTCCCTTTTGTTTATTCTGTCCTTGCTTTTAGCCGGTGGATTTTTTGTGTTTATTCAAGGATTTGTGGCTCACAACACATTATTACTCTCACAATAGTCTAAAGACTGTTATACTAACAAAACCCATTAGAATATTTAGATTGCTAAAAATAGAAGTTTGTGATTATTTCTTACATGTTCCAAAGTTCAGGCCAAGATGATCCCCAACCAAAAGTTCATCTTCATTCAATTGGATTGAAATTTGATTCCTTAGCATGTTCCACACTTGTATATATGACAAGAATTTAGGTTGGCTATGGCTATGTGATTCACTTCACCCAGATCCAGAACCAAAAAACAATATTTACATTGCTGTCTAATAGTAGTTGCAAGCAAAAAAATTTGCCTCCCTACCCAAAATGTAAATACCAAGAGACCATCGATCATGAGGTCGTCAAAACTTGTCTTGATTGCTTTCGGCGGGATGGTAAAAACTCTGATCCCTTCACTATTACGGATACGGATGACCAACACTAGGGTTTAAGCTCGCAAGACGAGGAACTTGCACCACGTTACTTGATACCAACTTGTCCCATCAAGTCGTTGATAAGGCTCACAAGCTTTATGTTGACAATGCTTTAGGCAACTACAGCCTAATCAACAACAATTGTGAGCATTTTGCCACATTTTGCCAAATCGACATTCACATAAGTAAACAGACAACATTTATCCATGATTGTAAGCAGAAAATTAAGGAAGCCAAAGAATGGATCATGAGGTTGCTACTAAGAAAGTAAATTCAAGTGATCCAACCTTCCTCTAATCTTGTATCATCTGTCTGCTTGTTTTTTTGTATATCTGTTTCATTGCATTGTGTGTGTGTGTGTGTGTGTGTGTGTGTGTGTGTGTGTGTGTGAAAAGAAAAATGTGCCCTGCTTAGGTTATTCATGTATGGACATGTTTATGTGGAGATATATTTATAAGTTTATGGTAAGGGTCTAAAAATGGTCATTATATTCAATGTCCAGAAATATGATTAATTATGTGTTGGAATTAGGTGTTCCTTATGAGTAATGTTTGTGATATTTTGTGGAATCACAACCGCATGTTTTATAAATTTAAACTGTTACACGAAAACATGATTTGACATTTACATATCTAACATTTCCCCTTACACGAGTTGAACTATGGGTTAAGACTAAGCAAACACTCATATATATGGCAAGCGAATAAGATGTTTGGAAATATTTAAACGCATAACTTTTAGCTTTGATGTGATGAAAGATTTTGTGGGATTATTGTCAATTGTTTTGAAAATTTAGGATATTAGATAAAAGCGTGTTTTAATATTTTAATGTTATCATGATGCAAACAGTCCTCCCGGTTAGATATGCCAAAAGGGAAGAGCCGATGCTGATGGAACCTCACATCTCATATCACTTCATTAATTATGATATTTGGCGCCACATAAAATTGATCGATCAATGACAACGAGCCTGAGTTCTTTTCAGTAGGGTTCGAAAAATGACTCGCGGGTCAGCAAGAACTCATCCTACGTTTATTATTATACGGGTAGACGTGGAAATACAACATCTTTCGAAAACCACTGGCAAATAATAATAATTATTATTACTTTGTCAAGCATGTGCCCTGAAATAAGCACGCTACTGAATTGCCGTATGTGCACTAATTCTCATTTTTATTTCCTTCTCTTCAAAACCAATTGCGTTGAAATGTTAAAATTCGCAAAAACCCAGAAAGATATAGATTCATTTATCTTTTTCGTCTGTAAACTTTCTAGTAACGGCGGGTCATGGAGACAAATATTTTATTTCTATCAGATGAGTGGATATACTTTTTTATAGTAGTGTGGTTTCTTATTTCCCTTATTTTTTTTTTACATTGAAAGAATACTTCTTAAAACCAAGGAGGCCATTCATTTAAAAGATTATGTCAAGCAACCAGTGAAGAAACGACACTATAAGAGGTAATAATAACCTATTTTTATAAATTTGACTGAATTATTAGCATAAATTATATATAATTTACCATTCACTATTTCTTGAAGCATGTAATAGGTATATCAAATGAATACCGATAGCTGAGTGGCCTCGATATAGGCCATATGAAGCAAATCAATCGGCCTAGCTGGCCCATTAACAAATTTGCTTTTTGGCACAATCTAATAGACTCATAAACATGGCACGCACGTCAAACTAACTAAACACCGATGTAAGTTTATTTGCTCAAAACTAATTTTATTTGCTCACCTGAATTATGTAAGTTACAAGTCTATGTCTCCTGTCATGGTATCACACTGGCATAAAGCAATTAGTCATCATACTTGTTGGAGCCATTATCAACTGTTCTAAAAACTTAAATTTTTAGATAAAAATGTAGTTTAAAATTTAGATATCTAAACACACATGCCGAAAAAAATTGCATGGGGATTCATATCAAATAGAGAAATATGTTTTCCCCAAGAATCATCCCAATACCTCGTCCGGATGGTCCGAAAACATCCAAAACACTAAAGGACCTTGGACTCATTACAATGACCACTGGACCTGCCCCCAACAAGAGTTAATTGAGATTGACGTGTCTGTTGGACCCAATAAATGATTTAATGTGGAAAGCTCGAGTGCAGTGTTCATGAAGAGAAATCTCATTACTTAAAAGTCTTGGGAATCCGAGAACTTGATTGAACAAATTAAAAGTTTAAGGATTTGATTACGAGAAAAAAAGAGGCTAGTTTAGGGCCCAAAGTAGACTTTTACCTTTTAAGAACACAAGACATATGTTTGTTGTTATTGACTTCAGGCTTCTAGAATGGCAAGTCCATTCGATAAATATGTCCTTTACTTGTGCAAAAGAAAAAAGTCATTGTAATTTTCCATGGTTTCTCGATCCATAGTATGTGTGCTTCAATTTATCAAGCATATAAGTGTCCTGAATGAGTGTTTATTCAAGTATTGTATAAGGCAATTTTTATGATTTAATTTGAAGTTTTTTTTAACAGACCTTGGGCCCATCCGGCCTCGATAGATGACTTTGGTCCTAACAAATTTCGGCAAAGCCCGACCTAAAACCGTCAAATCAATCTTATAAGATCAGTCATCAAGGTTGGACAATAATACGCATTCATCATGAAAATTGCAAGAGCCATGTTCTTTTCATTTCCAAAGATTCGAATGAACTACGATTTTCCGGAATTTTTAAAGGTCTATAACGTGATAGGCGTATGTATAGAGACAATCTACGACGCCAGTATACCAAATATGCACAAGTTAGTATTTAACATGCAAAGTCGGTATACTAAGTATGTTGGCAAACTGGATTGCAATTGATATTTATGGTACGTTTGTTTTATTGAAAACTCAAAATTTGAAAAATGCTTTCAAAAAATAATCAATTATATTGCTTACACTAATGAATGAATTATTTGTCCTTGTCATCCACTGAAACAGTTATGTATAAATTGACATCAACAACGAAAATATTGCTCCTTAACTAATTTTTCTAAACAACATAACTAATCATTTTTCAGAAAATGTTCTCAAAATCTTGAGTTTTTTGGTAAAACAAATGCACTCTCGCCGAGGTCTATTTCTTTATTATAATAGGGGGGAACTATTGTAAGTCGACTAACCCAACCACAAGCAACGCAGTTGGTGTGAGTTTTCTCTCTCATTGCAAAGGTTGATGATTCAAACCCTCTTGTTATTTAAGTGTCTAAAGTGGGGGGTAGCCCTTTCTTGAGATTTACGTCTAAATAGTGGCTTGCGGCGAGACTTGACGGTGCCACCGAGCAATGGAGGGTCGTGTGATCCCCGGAGAGTGATTTTTGGCGGTTCCTCAATTAACAAAAAAAAAAAAAAAAAAAACTACCGTAGGTTGACTAGATATCATTCCGCCATTTCCAAATGGAGGAAGAAATCACTTACCCCTTAGGAAAAACTTGGTGTGGGAATAATATTGAAGTGAGAAATTGTTAATCTTCAACTTCTTTTTGATATAAAATCATCAGTATTCCCTAATTGTGGAGAAGAAAAATATACACTTACAACGAGGTGATGAGGCTTGTGAGCAACAATAAGTAAAATTAAGGAACACCATCTCGTTGGGCACTCCACTAGAGAATTACTAGGGACGGCCCTCGTCGGTAGAAATACCCCTTGGGTACGACCTATAGCCTACATAACCAGCCGATAGTCAAGGCCCCGTTATTGTTATTATTATTATTATTATTATTATTATTATTATATAGTACGTGGTTATATCGGTGTATCATGCGTTCCGCTCGCGGACCAAAATTCAAGACGTACGTAGCATTTCGAAAAGTAGTTGACGGCTTGAAAAGAAAGCGCACGCTTAAACCAACCGATCAACGCGTCCGACGCCAAAATTGTGGGTCCCTTCGCCATATATAGATGGTTGTCCTTTCATGAGCATTTGTGGTATTCCGTACAAGATGGACTGAGTGATAAATGTCGTGCACGTGTTCCAGAGAATCAAGACAGATTTGAACTCTTAGCGCGTATTGGTCAATGAAACGACGATAAACTCTGCTCGTCATTCTGTCTATGTTAGAAAGTATGAATAGAATATTATTTTTCTCTTCCTTCACAAATCTCAACTCCGTCAATTGGGAGAGAGTTCAACAAGCAATAAAATTGGTTTTCTTGGAATTAGTGCATGAGCCATACACCGTTCAAGAGAAGACTCGAAGATGGTCGTCGTGATACCTGAGCTGCAATTTTCTGAGCTCATTTGAGATTTCATTTGATTAGAAGTTGGGTCGAAATTATTAGGGGGGGAGATGGGGTCCAAACGTGAACCGGTGTGGTTGAGGCTCTTTGAAATCACCGTTAATTACGATTTTCTTATTCAGGCCCAAGGTCTCTCAACTTGAATATCCCAGGATTAAAGATTTAGAAGAAACCTATTGGAAGAAATGAGTGCGGGGCGAGGAGACGATGGTGTTTTTCTATTAAAGGTCAAATTCCTCGATTTCACTAAAAATTCAACCTTTAACTTGTAATCTTATAAGATGCAACCTAAATCCAAATGGAGCGTAATGCACCACATCTCGACATGCAAAAAGGATCCTATGAGTGCGGGACTTCATAAAAATTGACTATTTTTCTGTCAAGGATCGAATCATGCCATTTTAATGACTAATCCGACCCTTGAAATGATTTCTCTTTGGAAATATACATTTAATTCAAGTGGTGAAATTCAAGCATCAATATTAAGGGTGAGCTTCGATTTAGGGTCAATCCTAGACTGGCCCAACCAAGCCGATTCTAGTCCAATTCCCTAGGGAGCTGGGTTGGTCATTGGTCCTTGAACCCCTGGACCATGCACTGTGTAGATTGGTTTTTAGTCCTGAGAGTTTAGAGTTGCTCCAATCTGAACCAATCATGTATATTATATACTATATGCTTTTGTTCACTATAAATCTTAGCGCCTTCTCCTCTAATCTCTTATTTCTTATGCAATTCAGTTTGCCGTGTAATTTAGAAAGTAGATTGAAGCCCAACCATAATTCAACCAAAAAAAGTAGAAACTCTCTTCACTCACCTTGTGGCTTGCCTCTCTTTGCTTGCCTTGCTGCTTGCCTAACTATCCTCCAGCCTCTTCTCACTCGCCTCAAGTGTTCTTTTTATGGTTTGTTACTTTTAGCAAGTGTGGAATGTCTATTGTTACCTTATTTTATATTTATGTTTGATATACTGGTATTTATAGTTTGGTTGTTCAATGTTGCATTATTGATGGATATGTAATTTGAAATAGAATATTTATCCTTCAATGAATACAAAAAATTAAATAAAACAATAATTGGTTAGTCTCGAGTTGATTTTGAAATTGGACCATTCCCATAGGGACAGTCCAATCATCGATCCCACACTTAACAGGGTCGGTCCTTAGTCTCAAAAATTGATGACCAATGCTGTACAGGTTAATCCCTAGGTTAAATGTTGGATTAGTCTAATCTAAACCATATTCACCCCTAGTCAACATGCCGGTATTTCGAAAAGCAATAAATTAGTATTTAACATGTAAAGTTAGTATACTAAATAAGTTGGCAAACTATAGTGCGATTGATCTTCGGTCGACAAGATATATTTTTTTCCGATAATATAGGGGCATATGATCTTAGTCAGACAAGATACCATTCCACCATTCCCAAATGGAGAAATTAAAATGCACGCATGCTAACTTGGATTAGATGGTCCTTTGGAAAAAAAAATTGCACGAATTGAAGTACGCTCGATCAAATTCGAGACGTACGTAACATTTCCAAAAGAGATTGACGGCTCAAACTGCCAATGAATCACGTCCGACACCAAGAGGGTGGGCCCCTTGGATGTATATTAGATCGTTTTGTCCTTGCTTGAGAATTTTTAATTATTCCATGAGAAGGGGGATAATATCATGATACAATTTGAAATGGGCCGATTGATAAATTTCGTAGCGGTGGACCGGGAGAGAAGTATGATTTGAACTCTGCTTGTCATTTTGTCAAACGTGGGAAGATTTCAACGACAAACAAAAGTTAGGTGTTCGTCCCAAGTTGCAGATTGTCTTGTGCTAGGAACTTACATGTGTGGACGCGACCTCCTTCTATTTGACTTAGGTTGTCGTGTCTCATAGTAAAATGGCAAAGAAGGTTCTCTAGATTGGAGAAAAATTGATGGGACTATCTAGGGGAAACGAAAATGGGGAGATACCAAATATTCAAAGTATGCATATCTGTTTCGTTTGTTTTTTTTTTTTTTTTTTTGTTATTTTATGATTTAGAGGCACGTTTCTAATTAGCCAGTTTAACTAGCACAATAATGTTACCATCACGGCCTCTTACTTAAATTTAAGTTCCCCTGAGCACAGGAATCGGATTATTAATCATTAATTCCTTAATTGAAAGTACGAAAATGCCCTTGCTACTAGATTAAGTCTAGGGCGGGTCGAATAAATGACACTAATTAACCTAATACACATCGAATATATTGAGAGACCCAAATGATCATTACAAGGTAAATGATAACTATTCATCAATTTCTAATTAATACAATTTGAACACAGGTATTCACACATTTCTTTGATTAGAGAATATTTATTTCAACGGAAATTTGACGTATGAACAGAAAGTTTATTACCGCATTAAACGTCAGGCTCCCTTAATAGAGTCGAAGCTGCATCACCTTGAACAAAGTCACCATCAAAGGCATACAAGAGACGATTCGTTCTTATCTATGACGTTCCCATCAATTAGGCACATCGTACCTAATTTATACATTCTAAACCCGTGCTTTTGACGCGAGGGGGATACTTTTCACATGTTTGTATGAAACTAAATTCTTAATAAAGACGAAAAAGAAGCTGCACGATTTCAAAGTTCCTATGCGCGTTCTTTGTCGTCTAGGCCTGGAGTCCTCAGCGAGAACGAACCATCTAGATGTATTTCTCGTCCTATTAAATGAGTGGGGGGATGCATTGATCGACTTGTCTCTTATGTCTGTACCTTTAAAGAGTGTTTCTTGAAATCAAGGACGCAAATTCCCTTGAGATGAAAGTAGCATCATTCTCACAATTGCTAGTCTAGATTACTATATATATAACAATAACCCACATTTCAAGATCCTTTCCAATGCTTTCGGAGAAACTTGTCCAAAAAATTATAAATTTGTTGCACTTTGACCAATTTAATCTTAAATCTCATAATTTTATCAATCGAATCTTAAACATTTTCACGTTTTGTTAATTAAGTTCACCCGGTCAATTTTAGCCGGAAATCACTAATGTGGACGTCGGTCATCCTACGTGGCATGGCTAACGTTGACATGGACAATTTTTATAATTTTAATTAAAAAAAATTGAGTTTTTTAAAATTTCAATTTTTTTTTTTTTTAATTTTCTTTCTTTCTTTTTCCTCTTTTTCCAAGCCCAACAAGAGTCGTCGGCCAATCCTCATTGGTTACAAGAAAAGGCCGGCCGACTCTTGTTAACCCTCACCTATGGTTAGCAAGGGCCGACCGATTACAAGCAAGGGTAGGCTGACTTTCCTCTGCCCTCACCTATGATCAGCAAGGGTTGATTGGTCCTCGCTTGTCAGCACCACTAGACTTGTAGGAAAAAAAAAAGTAAAATAAAGAAAGAAAAGAAAAGAAATATAAAAATGCAAAGAGTTCAATTTTTCTAAAAGCTATAAAAAAATCAATTTAAAAAATTATAAAAAATTGTCTCCATCAATACCGCTATCGTACGTGACACTATCGACATCTATGCTAGCAATTTCTAGTTAAAATTTATTGGATGGACTCAACTAACAAAGTGTAAAAATATTCAGGATTCAATTAACACAATAAAATATTTTAAGATTAAATTGATCAAAGTGCAATAGGTTTAGGACTTTTAAGTCGATTTTCTCCGATGCCTTCTCATGAATTATGAAATGTATCATGTACGTCAACAAACTTGAACAAGGCTAAATTAGCCTGGATTGAGTATATGATATGAATGCACAATTCATGTATCGGTTAGATGTATTTGAAATGAAATACTTGTAATAGTACACTAATCAATTCGGGATGGATGGTTTGAATATTTTTTTCTCAACAAGTGATAGATGCAACATGACTAATTTCCCATTTAATCAAGATAGCTAACATGATTTGTCCAATGGACACAATTTCACAGTGCACTTATACATTCTTGCGTTGTGACGGGAATTACCACACCCACATGAGTGCGTTAAAAAAAAATCAACT
Source organism: Eucalyptus brandiana (assembly GCA_014182725.1). Classification (NCBI taxonomy): domain Eukaryota; kingdom Viridiplantae; phylum Streptophyta; class Magnoliopsida; order Myrtales; family Myrtaceae; genus Eucalyptus; species Eucalyptus brandiana. Next base: position 57,557,984 of record CM024675.1, read on the forward strand.
TAAGTACATAAAGATTTATTTTTTAACAGGATCGTCAAGCTTGCTAAAAGCATGCCAAGTTCGAGTTCTATTACAGGACGTGCATGTCTCGAAAATAGTCAGATGTATGATACCAATCCCTCTCTCTTTCTTCCTTTTTAATATTGTCTGGTTGTAGAAAGTCGTCTGGATGTAGAAGGTTCTATAGGCTGTCAACATTAAGCACAGCACATGGAGAGTAGACGTGTGTAATCCTTGGAGTGGAACCATCTATGACCCTTCAGCATTAAGCTTTGCATATCCATAACTTTCGAGGAGATCTTTTATCATCTCTCTTGTTCACACGATAGAGTAGACCCTTTTGTGGCCTGTCAACAGTATGTGGGATATTCAACACGAATTGAAGCTTGCGAAAGTTACGTCAAGATTGAGTTCTATTACACGATGTGCATGTGGCGTCACTAGTTATATATATATATAGCAAACTTTCAGAAATAATATGAAACGGAATCAAAAGAAAAGAAGAAAATGGAATATTATAGACGATTAAATAGGAATTAAATAATGGAGCAGTTGAGAGGCCGAGAGCGTAATTGAAGGGTTAATCCCTCTCTTTTTTTCCTTCTAAAAACTAACATCTAGATTTCATCGAATTACGAAAGTAAAAATTGAAATAGCAGTGAGAGGGGCACTCGACTTAATGTTGTCTGGTTATATAGAAACTCGTCTGGATATGGAAGGTTCCGTAACCTGTCAGCATGAAGCACGGTACGTGCAGATTAGACTTGTGTAACCCTTGGAGAGTCTTCTACCATAACCCTTCGGCGTTAAGCTTTGTAAATTCGAGTATATCTCCCATCATTTCTCTTCTCTCTCTCTCTCTCTCTCTCTCTCTCTCTCTCTCTCTTGTTTCGCTCTTTAGGCGCGTAAAAGTTTATCAAGACTAGCTCGAGCGGACGAGTCCAAGAGAGAGAAGAAGGGCTGCCCAAGAGGGAAAATGGTGCCTCAGATGATCGACAAGGTATTCGCAATATTGATGCTACTACTGACATGGAATGTGGTAAGACAGGAAGATCTCAAGCCTGGGGATCACATCTATACTTATCGGTTACATGGGTTATACACCCATCATGGTTAGTCATTCATCATCCTCTTCTTCCTTCTCCTATTATAACTGTTACTTCTTCTTTTGGTTATGTGAAGTGACTCGACTAGATTTAATCCTTTCCTATCTTTCGATTTTTGCCGAAGAACGGTAGTTGCATATGCTTGATATCATTTTAGCGTCGCTAATATGGGTGGAATTTCTTGGAAAACTCGCTTCTTTCTCTATAGTTGCACATACTCAGGATCAATTATGACAGGAATCTATATTGGAGAGGGCTACGTGATTCACTTCACAAGAATTGGAGTCAACAAAACGTGTCTCGATTACTTCCGGCGAGAAGGTGAAAAACTCCATCCCCTCCACTTGTATGCATACGGGCGGCCACTACTGGAGTATTGGTTGACAAGATGGGGGACTCGCACGACCTTGCCTGATACCAAATCATCCCAAGAAGTTGTGAATAATGCTCGCGAACTTCACCAGGGCAACAATTTTGGTGAGTATGACCTCATTAATAACAACTGTGAGCATTTCGCCTCATTTTGCCGGACCGGTGTTCGGGCGAGCGCGCAGACAGCAATGGTCAATGCTTGCGAGGGAAAAATCAAGAGCGTCAAAGAATGGGCCATAAAGCTTCCGCAGAGAATCAAGTTCAGTCTAACGTGGGCCAACAAGAGAATCCATCGGCTGAGCGAGTTCACACAGAAGTTCTTTACAGCCCAGATAATCTAAGGCACTCAAAGACATGACCCTTGATGAAGCAAGAGTTGCAACACACACAATAGTCACAAAAGTGCTGCAACAATTCCCATACAATTTACATACATGAAAAATGTATCGACAAAGTGTGTCAAATAAATGTCATGCTGGAGAAATATCAAGAAAAGGACTATGATGTTTCTCGGAGGGTCCCAAAATGCCTTGTTTGGATGGTTCGGCAGCATTCAAACCATTCACTAAGAACCATGAGACTCTCTATATTAACTGAACCTTTGCTTCAAGGATGATGTCAAAATAAGCTTAAGTCAATTCCTAGGATGACTAAGCATAACTTGTTAGGGTTGCTGAGTAGCTACAATAGTGACCTTGATATTTTACTATACGTTACTCACGTGATATAAATCTCATCTTTAAGTGTTTTTGGTTGAAATTTTACCTTATTTGATGTTATGCTTGTACGATTCTTCCTTTTGATTGATTGATTATGCCGTCTCATGCGGGATCTAAGATATATTCTCATTAGTTCGGGTTGTCCTTGATGGAGCCTCCTCTGACCTGGGAAAGTTGAAAGAGGAATGGCTCTTTCTGTCTACCATTTACACGTGCCCGATTTAATGATGAGAGACTTTCCATTTTGGTTTATCTTATAACCAGTGTAAATACTCCTTTAGCCTTTGACTTGAGAAAGTTGAAAGAGGAATGCCTCCTTCCGTCTGCCATGTACACGTGCGGAATTTAGTAACGAGAGACTTTCCATTTTAATTTGTCTTAAAATCAGTATAAATACTACTTTTCCTAGGGCGATAAAAACTAGCGAGTATTCCAATGAAATAAGCACGGCGTTCGTTTTGAGACTTTTATTTTATTTCTGGTTTCTACTTTTCGTAATCCGCTCTTAACGGTTATTTTAGATAGTAAATACCTCAAATATCTATCAAAAGTTGCGAAAGTACTCGCACTAAGTTAATTTCAAGTAGTGCGAAATTCCTAAAAATAATTCGAAGTTCAGAGTAATTATTTTTAAAAAAATTTGACAAAGAAAGCATAAGCAAAGCTAGAATCCTATCCAAATACACCTGCTAATAACCTATAGATATCCTCATTTTCACGAAATTATATTCTCTAACATCATAATAATCAAAAGGTTTGCCTGCATGTTGTTGTACACAAAAACTGAAAATATATTACGATCAACGGGCATGATTCAAGCCTTTTTTTCATCCCACGGTCATCAGAGAGATTGGAGATCCGTTCTCAATATCGCGAAAAACACCAAGTGTCTTTAGTGCCTAAGAGAAGAGAGAGAGAAATTCTTCTTTTCTTTGGTTCTTCTCTCTCTTTTCTCCTTCACTCTGCCCCCATCACTGCAGTGTTTTTCACTAAAGTGCATGAGAACAGCATCCTCAGTAATAATAATGCCTCATGTCTTTGATTTCTTCATTTCCTGAATTTGTCATATGTTAAACTCAATCGTTGAGTAGGCTCGAACTGCTCGCCCCAACTCTCTCACACTCGAAGGCGGGGGTCGGTTTCAGCGCAACCATGGCGGCTCAGACGTTCTCTCTCTCTCTCTAAATGAGACCCCAATAAACACACAACTTAAAAGGGAGCATGGACGGACGACCAACCCAACACGGGCCAATGGAGCGAGTCAATCGGCCTAGCTGTAGCCCACGCACGAAGGCTTTTTGGCCCGGCCAGACATGACACGCACCCAGGAACGAACCACCTTCGCTTCTGCGGCAAAACTAACTTTTATTTGCTCCACTGAAATATGCCAGTTACAAGTCTATGTATCCTGTTCATAGTATCACGCTTGCATGAAGCAATTATTGATGGTGCGGGTGTCAAAGAAATGCCGTGGCCAGTACATATCGAGAAAAGGATTATGTTATCCTCAGGAATCGAGCCAATGCCTCGTCCAGATGGTTCGGAAACATCTGAAACACTCAACCTGAGGATCTTGGACTCGCTACAATTCCTGCCAGACCTTGGCCACCCCCAAAGACTGATACAAATAATATCAGAGCCGAATCCTAGCATGAGTAAACATAACTGGGCAGGCTTGTGAGTCATTACGACAGTGGCATCAATAACCTACACTGCATTACAAAATCTAAATCCTGAAATGGAAAGGGAAAAGTAGTTGCCTGGACAAACAGCATTTACATAGAGTAGAGACGATAAATCAGCAGTAAGAGGAAGTGATGAATAAAGAATGTGACCATGCCTGAGAAACTTCGCTGAGTTGGGATCAATTGTCTAGGCACCGGTGTTCTCCATCAGCTACCACTAGTTACTTCCAGTGTTTTCATGACTTCATTCATTGATGGCCGGTGCTTGGGCGAAATATCAAGACATTGGACTGCAAGTGTGGCTATGTCAAGAGCACCCTTCAGACGATATCGCCCGTCCAACCGAGGGTCCATGATTCTTGTCAATTTTCTTTTAGAAAGATGAGGCTTGACCCACTCCACCAAAATCTGCTGATCAGTTGGACGATTTGCATCATATGCTCGCATTCCTGTCAAAAGCTCAACCAGTACAACCCCAAAGCTATAGACATCGCTCTTTACGGACAAATGACCTGTTCAATCAAAATGATGTGATACTCCATGAGCTTGCTAAGCACAGCTTCAGGTATGGTCAAACCAAGTCCAAAGTGCAATGTTCTTGGCAATGATCACCCACAAGCAATTTGGAAAGCCCATCATATTACCTGTGGTTATGTACTCGGGTGCTGCGTAGCCATAAGTTCCAATAACCTCTGTTGACACATGTGATCTGTCTTCATCTGGACCCTTTCTTGCCAACCCAAAATCTGATATTTTGGCATTATAGGACTGTCAAAATACATGCCAAACAAAAGGTCAAAGTGGATAAGGTCTCTTCTAGTGCTAGTGTGATCTATGTACATAAAAACTTAGACTATGCAGATTTAATAAGCTTAGCTTGGGCAGTGATTGGTATAATAAACTAACAATGGACAGAGTGGCTTGGGAATACACATTTTTCAAAGGCCATAATGACAAAGCCCTCTGACCAAAAAAGAAAGAAAACATACATGGAAGTGAGATCTGGTGAACCAGTTTAAGCATCATTATGAAGATGCTTTGCAATGATAGCTCCTGTGTTTTATGAAAACCTCGACAGAATGAAACCCTGAAAGTGCAAGGTTTCAAATTCTTTCTGTTTCTAGAGTGGCAAGAGAGGAGTGCAGAAAGAGGGATGTTGCAAACATGGGTGAGTTATTTCAGGAGAAGATTTGGAACAAAATTTCAAATGTAAAAACACTCTGGTACTGCTTAATTTAATCTAAATAATGAACATGTACTTACTGAGTCCAGCAATATGTTTGAGGGCTTGAAATCTCTGCAGATTATTTGACTCTCTAACTGGTGCATGAACGCAAGGCCTCTGGCTGCTCCTATTGCAATTTTAAGCCGCGTGGCCCATGAAAGTGGTTTAATGGCTGAGCCCCCTGCAACAGGAGAGACATGTGATTCATATTGTACAATGAACCAAGAAAAGATCATATTTGCCCTAAATTCAAAGCAAGCATGCATGTATCACACAAGAAAGAACCTTACTTCCAAAGAGGTGGTTCTTTAGGGTACCCTTGGGCATGAACTCATAGACAAGAAGTCGCTCTTCATCCTCCAAACAATATCCCAGGAGCCTGACAATGTTTGGATGAGATAAGCTGCCTAGAAACATCACCTCCGCCTGCAGAAAGTTATCAATCCCAGATCAATATTGGGCAAGACCTTATAATTTCTCTTTTTTTCTTAAGTATAACAAAGAAAACAGGCATCACCTGGAGAAAGAGAGAGGAGACAGAACAATCAATTTATGTGACGAGAAATTAAAGAAACCCACAATGGCACCCTTAGTATTTCAGATGGTAGCAAATAATCTGAGATAAAAACTGGGATGAAATAATCCAATGATACATCATCACCGGTGTTCAATAGTAAATCCTGACATGTGATCAGCATGGTTGAATGTCATATGCTTTCCTATAAGTACACAACCTTAATTTCATGAAAATAAACAAGGAGCAAGCAAATTTTAGGTGTTGCACCATTTTATAAAGCAAGTCGACATCCCTCACATGATTTTGACATTGGCAAAGACTACAGAGGATAAGATTGATGGCTGTAAGGACGACCATCTAGAGTCTAAAACATCAGACAAGCTCTGACACACAACACAATAGAAAGAATGCACTCATCTTGTGTAGTACACAGTAGATGTCCACCTTCCAAGAAAGATGATAGCATCTCAAGTAATGATCAATTTTGAAAAATTCAAGTGCTACCTGGATTTAAGTCCTTCCCTCCTCATCTTTTGCCTTTTGAAAGACTTGTATGCTAATAACATGTTGACCATCATTCGCCAGGTAACTCACAAAAAGTAAATGGCAGGATCTTATTTGTTCATTGAAGGATTATGGAGAAGAATAGTTATGTCCAGTTTCTCCTAAAGTAGCATAAGCTAGGACTCAAACAATAATGTAACGCACTTTCAAGGCCAGTCTGCATATTCTTCCACAAATAGATTATCCTCACTAAGGCTGGTTTTAGTTCATAGCACTATGTTGAGAAATTTTATAGGAAGCGGCTCTACCGTCATAGAACTAATATTGGGATATGTTTCAGGTACTTTGTAGTGTCATCCTCTGAGTTTAGCTTAAAAGGCAAGGATGTAGATAATATTTTCTGATGCGGGGTCCAAAGTCCTTCCCTGGAATGCAAGAAGAGTCCCCACATTTCAAAGCTTACAAGCTATAATGGGACTTTACTACATTATTTATAAACAACAAACATGACTCAGAAGACTTTTTCTACTCCAGCTCTCAGGAGTCTAAGATATAGAACAAAAGCTTGCAAAGCTTCTCTCCTCCTTCAACTTGTTTCCTACATTTCCACACTGTTTGGCCGCTGGAAAACAGACATACACACTGTTTGGCTGCTGGAAGACAGACATACATGCAACATGCGCTACACAACATAGACATAATGATAGTAGGACGAGATTGTGGAATCACAAGATATAGATCAATGGCACAGTTGCTTACTTTAGGTATCTATTGATCAAATGGTCCTAGGATTTACAGTAGCTTGCCTTCTCATCCACACACCCCCTCACAGCCACTCAGATGTGCTTTACAAAATGGATATGCCTTAACCATTTATCTCTCTTTGTTGTTCACCCTGACAACCTGTTCAGCAAATTTTTAGAAACAGCTCTTCTCAAAATTTTTTGACCATATGAAGATCCAACTGTACATGAGTCTGGGGCCATTTATTTCACCCAGCACTGTGCCTGCTGTTTTGATTGGAATAGAGATAAATAACCACTGGAAAACAAATGGCACCAGGCACAGGATAAGCAAATTTTTACTTTTCTATTGCATGTCTAGTACTAGCAATAACCCCAGAAGTCCTTGAAAACAGAATCTCACAAGATTTTTTCAATGCTTTTATGTGGACTTGACCTATACAGTGGAAAAGCAAAGCCAACCTTTCTCCAAGCTCTTGTGCACAAATGCTCCTGATCACAGGACAAGCCAGGGACCCTAAATAAAGGATAAGAGAAGCATGCTCTGTCTTCTCCTAAATAATGCAATCCTAAACAGAATAATCTGGTCCATGTCATTTATAACACCCCCAGATATGTGTTCAGTTGGGCAATGACTTATATTCTCGAAAGGAAGAAAGCAAACTAAGATAGTGAGCTTCAAATGAAATTAGCCACGCAAAACCAGAACAATCTCGCCACAAAAGAGGCCACTAATATCTATCATCTCATTCTCATTGTTCTACAACAAACCACATATCTGGACACTATTCTTCTCCCACCATTATAATAAAGCTTCTTGCTACAAAAGCAAAGCAATAACATTAAATACTGCGAAGCACGTGCAACCCAAAATTCCTGAGAGGAACTAAGATTACCTTCCATTCTTTGAATCCCTGCGTGCCCTCTGAATTCAACCTTTTGATGGCAATTGGATTCGTTTTCTTCTCATCGAGGAAGCCTTTGAAAACTTTACCAAAACCACCCTCACCGACTACTGCATCAGGTCTGAAGTTTCTTGCTGCAGCTTTCAGCTCTGCAAAACTAAAGGCCCTTATTTCTGAAGTGGGAGCAACATAACCATTTGGAATAGACTCATTCGACCTCCCTCCCAAGCTCATGCTCAGGCCATCCTCAGAAGATGATGAACTGCTTATAGTCAGAACAGGTCCTCCTGTGATTACACAATTGAAGAGAAAAAGGTGAAGAAAATTGTCATGAGCCAAAGACAGGTGCTAGAGATGAGCGGGAACTAATTGAGTTATAGAGATGTCAGCTGGTGGGAAATGAGTTAGTTAGGGTAGTTAGAATCTGAAGTTTTTATTGGACATATATTTTAGCATATTCCTTCATAATCTGCTTTCTCTGTAAGTTGGGGCTGGCATGAATTTCAGGATAAATCAGAAAGCAGGAGCACAATAACTATAATAACATGCAGAATATCTAGAAGATGTATATAGCTAGAATTCGATCTCTCACATTGAACCTCTGACACCATGTTAAAGTGCCTTTCATTTTAAACGCTCAAACTGTTGGATCAAGTCCATTTTGTATCTTCAAACATATTCCATAAGTATGCCATGACCAATATGTTTCATTCTCATAGCAAATGCCTTCTTCTTTCCTTGTTCATATCCACTCTTTCAATCAGATTATTATAATATCCCGCCTCAATTTCTTTCTAATTTTCTTTTACCTCAGAATTCTAGCTAAAGCATCAAAACCCAGTTCCATTCATCCAATGAAATGCCCGATCCAAATGTGAAGGGTAACAAAGTCCAACCACAGGGGAAGTAAAACCAAAATTCTGTCGTAAAAATTCCTACCTGCTAACTCATATCCAAAAAAAAAAAAACTAAATATCAGACTTTAACCCATGGAATCACAATTGGAAGTCCAGAATTATCACGGACAAAAAAACCTGCATTCTCAGGACAAGACTAGCTGGAGATCACATCCTATGGTGAAAACGACACCAAACGAAAACAAAACAAGAAAACAAGAAAGAATTGCAGAAGAAACAAGGGAATTACCAGGCCTAAGATGACCGGTGAAGCTAGGAGTTGGATAGTCAGGAACTCCCCAGCAAATTCCCATCGGATGATGTATCTTCCCTCCTCCTCAAATAAAAAATCGAGCTTCAACGAGGAAGAAGAAGAAGAAGAAGAAGAAGAAGAAGAAGATGGGCAAGTGTGAAAGCAGATAAAGGGCTTTTTCTTCTGATGCTGATCATGGTTCTTGAACTATCATCACCCGGGATCGTCTTTATCAAATCTCATAAACAATTCGATTCATGGGTGCCTCATTTTCTCCCTCTCTTTGTTTTCTTCTCATAATCTTTGACTTGTATTCCGCTGATTCAAGTCGCTGACTTCGAGTCCGCGTGGGGACGGTGGCAAGAGGGGCAGAATCGGTAGAACGAGAGTTGCAAGAAAGCGAGGGAAACAAGCGAAAGCAGACGGAACTTGCTGTCTGAACTTCAGTAACCGTCCGACCAAAAAAACGACTTCAGTAACTGACGAATATTTAAGAAAAAAGTGATTATATAAAATTGTCAAATTTTTCTGTTAATTAATGAAATTTCCGATTTATGGAGATGATTGCTCGATAATAGGGCTCTTAAATCTACAGACTGTAAAGAAAAATGTTACGATCATCGAGCTAAGTTAGTAAGAATAAGGAAAAACTTATAGTAAGTTCAGGTTGTTTATGAAATTTGATGAGAAATTATAAAAATGCTAAAAAAAAGTTGAACCATACGAGACTTTGAGATTAACTACACTACTCAAAGGATGATTGCCGATTTAAAACGTTTGAAAATGAAGTAAGACCTATAAAGTTAAAATTATCATCTCATATGAGACCGGTCTTGGACTCAATAAGTACTCCTTTGAATCTAGTCCTACATTTGCTCAAGACAGCTACGAGACAAATAAGATTTGACAGAATTTCAATCCGACTTTATGTAATATTGGCATATAATCATACACGGCCTAAAGGATAATTTTCTTTTGGAAAAATCAGACAGTAATTTAATTTAAAGAACTAAAATATACGTCCATGCTTTACATTTAAGAAACAGTCCTTAAGCTCGGGCACCCCCCATCATGTCCATCAAAATAACCAGAAATTGATTAAGTTAACATTAGTTTTGTTCGACGAGAGTTCAAATTTCCAAATTTCTGCAGATTTTCGTATACCATAATTAGTGTTTACGGCCCCGCATTGCTCTTTCCACGCTAAACAGACTATCCAAATGAAGCCTAGATCGTTGCGCTCAAGTCGTAGACTTGATCCTGCCTCCAGTGTACTATTATCTATGTTCAGGGAAAAGAAGAAAACGAAAGATATCAAGACAATTGGACATGTCTTAGCTGCAACAAGATAGCACCCAACCGCATATCTTGTTCATTTTGAATAGAGAACTGAGCAGCTCTTTTGCTTCCATTAATAATAACCCCACCATGTCTCAGAGCTCAATATTTGCTATGATAATGGACAGAAAGGCATGACGCTTCGTGGAGATTGATTGGGGGCCGAGCACAACATGAACAGATTCATGACAGCAATAAAAATGAGCTCTTGCTAATGTTCAAAGCTTAAGCATGGAAAACAACAAAAGAGCTCCGACTGTTGAAGAGCTATGGATTTCTTTTGTAAACCTTAGATTGCTGACAGAATCGAGGATTAGCCAAAGAAAAACTGTGGAACGACAGACTTTGAGTTACATCACATGAAGTACGAACAACATAGTAAGTGAACTCAAGCATCTTGTGGCATTCTATTAGCACTACCAGCTTCTATTGATTCCAGTTCTCCCATGACTTCAGTCATTGAAGGCCGCTTGTGTGGCATTTTAAAGCTAGCCGTACTATTTGGAATGCAGAATGCATAGAATAATTGCCCTCCAATTCAGAGTCCATTATAGTCTTCAGTTTTCTTTTACTGGATAAGAGTGCTCTGACCCACTCCATTAAATACTCTCTCTCTGCTGGACGGCTTCGATCATATGCCCTTAAGCCTGGTAGTATCTCAAGTAACATGATGCTGAAACGGTAAACATCGCTCTTCACACTGAGAAGTCCTGTAAAAATCCAAGAGTTTTACATAATTCTGCAGTGAAGCATCAAAGTAACTTCCTGATACACTTCTATCATTGTCAAAATTCAAGACCAAACATCCTTCAGCACTAGGTCACCAAAAAGCATTTCACAATGGAAAACGTTCTGTTGGCTTACCACATGCTAAGCTTTCAGGGGCAGCATACGCACAGGTACGTGTCCCGTCCTCCTGGTCACCAGACCTCACCAATCCAAAGTCCGGGAGTTTGGCCGAGTAAGACTGCAGAAGAACCTGATGGTGGATCAGACTCATTTTCCAGCCTAAATATCGATTGCAAACTTTCGTGAATCTAGCAAAGAACAAAAATGGAGAAATCTAAAAGCAACTGGGGACTGGTTCATGATCTCGTCTCTTGTTCTAAACATAATATCTACTCTAAGAAGATTTGCTATCGACTACAGCCCTTAAATCAATTAAGCAGAGGGAAACACAGGATCTCCGCTTGCTATTGTGACTCTTCTCCTGGTTAGAGGACATAAGTCCAAAGTCTTCCAAGGGAGATAATAGGCATGCCATCGTCACCATTATCCTTCTCCCAAGAACTTGATTAAGAATTTTATGATGCAGGACTGTAATCATTATAAGGAGGATAAGATGTTAACCTCATCTAGCAAAATGTATGAAGTTTTGCAATATCCGTGTATTAGTTTTTTCTCAGAACTGTGCAAGAAAGCCAGGCCTCTGGCAGCCCCGACTGCAATCTTGACTCGTACATCCCATGGAAGATGAGCAGTGGAGCCCTCTGTGCCAGAGTAAAGGACTGTAAAATGTAAGTAATGCTTAAAAACAGGTACATGCTTAAACTAGCTTGAATTTTGAAATAAACACATTTGTCAACTGACTGTCAACTGATCAAGAAGATATGCTAAACAATTGGCATCCTTAAGGAGACTTTACAGAAATTCACAAAGCAATTAGGCCACTTCTGAATAGGTGTTCGTCCAAGATGCCCTTTGGCATGAACTCATAAACAAGAGCTAAATTTTCATCCTTTCGACAATATCCCAGGAGTTTGGCAAGGCTAGGGTGAGATAGCCTTCCAAGAGACTGTATCTTCGTGTGGACGACAATTAGAATTTAAGCAAATAAAGCCTATCGTACATGGTCAGTATAAAATACATGAAAGAAATGGAAGCCCCCACACTAGATCAAGGTAGAAAAAAATCTCCTTAGGCTTTGGTCAACAGGAATGAAACAATCACATCACAATAGTTGACATCGAAAAAAAAAAGGCACGGAATGGGAACTGAGACCTAACTTGCAATGAAATGTTCAGATTAACTAGTAGTTCGACTGAAGACTCATGGTCATTGGGCGTCTTGGAATATAAAATGCATATCAACATGGGTGAAATGTACTTCAGATCATACTAGTTTTGTAGAATATATCTAGCTCGTATGAAACCAGGAGTTGCTACGCAGAATCATTGAAATTTGAAACTGAAACTATTCTGGTAACTTTATCTTGCAGTGGTGTATACACCCTATGTCATTTGATTGGCTTTGCAATTTGTTTCACTTATTGAATACAGAAGCAGAATTCGCTTGAAATACGAAGAAAACAAGTTCACTATGAAAAGAACCCCATTTCATTTGTCAAAGAAGGTTGAATGACTCCGTCCATCGAGGCCGATGAGTGAGACCAAGTCACCTATGGGCTATGATCCCATCGGAAAAGGTTGATGATTACATGGATGGAAGACTGTCAACTTAGATTTGCGCAACTTCTTCATTCCTTGCAATCGAATCACACTTAGTAGGCTCTTCCAATAGTTGCCATCATACAAGCCATGGGTCACAAACTCCTATGGCATCGGTTAATCTAGTCCAATACAAAATAAAAGAAATGCCAAAAGAAAGTCCATTGCTGTTTATTGAATGGAGGTTTATAATCTACTTTGCTGAGAATCTTAGAGATGGAAAAGTCTCGAGAATAAACCTTAAAGTGTGTTTCAACTGTAACTAAATTTTTTATTTTTTCTTTCTATGGAAGATTGAAGCCACATCGCTTCTTAGATTCTTCTTTTACTTCATCTAAATTTAAAATATGCCCATTGTGTACACTAACATGGGGTAATATCACCAAACAATTGATACTACTCAGTCAGGAACCAGCAATACTGTCGTCTGCTGCCTACTGCCATCATTTTGCACCCTAACAAAGCTGATGAGGCAATCAATGAACTGTCAGAAATATCCGATCTCTCAAACCAAAATCAGAGGCGACTCCGCAAGGGCCCTTTCAGAAACAAAATTGCAAGGCAAGGCCACCGCTTATGGAAAATCCTGGGATAATCAACTTCAAGTACATTTTGGATTTGCGTTTATATAGCCATCATGATTCAAGTTGTCTGGTGTTCCCGCTCCTGCTATTTTCACAACGAGTTGGGTGTTTATTGACACAATTGAGTTTAGCATGACAAGCTCCCATGAGTACCATCATGCATTTGGGTTGCTTCGTTTCAGTAATTGAAAAGGCAAAGTACTTATTCTTCGAGATAGGAAAATGAAGACGACAATTCTTGTTGGAGGTAATAGGTTTGAAAGAGAAGAAGTAGTTGCTTGAAGTATTACACCAAGAGATGTCAAGTTTGGAACGCTCAACAGTGTTACTTCCAGCATAGGGAAACCCTAGAGTTTTTATATGAAAATTATTGAGCTCCGGCCCATATAGACCCAAATAACCATGGCTTTACCTATTGGGCTTGTATGTGAACATATTATTTTGGACTATATTAATAATATATCCAACAATCTTCTCTTATGTTCACCATACAGCACAATCCAGTAAGGTAGTCAGTGTAATATTCATACAAACATGAATCATCCACATTCAGTCCAAGACAATCAACTCGAATCAGTCAAAGAGTATTACAGCAGTAAAGTATTAAACTAAATAATTATATGCAATCTAAATAAGTGAATCATTCTTATCATGAATTTGTTCTGAGATTAACAAAATCCAAATCCCAAAATAAATCTCAGACTCAGTTCACAACCAATATATGCATATTAATCAAGTATTAGGTAGGCCAGTCAAAATAGTCTAAGGCCTTACAAATATAAGAAACAAGCATAATAATGTCCACAAAATAGAAATAACAAAATGCAAGTCTCAAGTAAATGGACTTCATCAAAATAGGCAATAGCAGGTAAACTGTCAAGTCCCTATACGCTTTAAATGATATATATTCATTCATCAAGTAAGTCATCCTGGTCAAGATTCCACTCATTAAGCTCTCCTCCATCTCTGCCATCCCCTGTAGAATGTCAAATATGAATTTCATATTATCATGAATTCAATCAATTGAATAAAAACTTAGCATCATTCCATCATGCGGAGAAGAATATATATTGATGTCATAAAGCATCATAATATCATGTCATAAGCATCAAGCCAGTTTCATAAATTATGAACAAGACCTAAATAATGTGATTTACAAAGAGCCATCAACTTAAGTTTATTTGTAGGAGAATAACTATTGTCTAGTTTCAAATAACAAGACCAATAGTCAAGTCACTTACAATAACCTAGTCATTAATATCAAGTTTCAATTAAGAACAAGACAAATAGACTTCTTATGTAAATAATTGTTTCTATGTTTCAATTTGGAATGTCACAATTACTGATTCCTTAAAGTCAAATAATATAGCATCAAGTTTGGAATGAGATCATTTAACCAAAAAGGATAGTCCAATCTAGTTGAATTGTATCATCAAGTTTGGAATGACACAATTTTCCCATATAGAACATTTGAATTAGGTTAAATTCATCTTTATCAAATTTGGAATGAGACAACTCACCCTCTTCAAATTAGTCAGCAACTGTGAACATCGATGAAACATATAAACCGTGCTTATCATTGTAGCCAATAAAGAAAGATTAGATAATTCAAAACACACAATTAGAAGGTAAGTAAATGGTAGTTAAGACTTACCTATATAGTCTTTAACCATAGTTCCTCCACTGTTTTGAATAATTGATCTTTAGGCATACCTTTGGTGAGAGTATCGGCTATGTTATCCTTCGATCTCACATTGATCAAGGTGATAACCCCTTGTTCTCTCAGAGAATTCAACAACGCATGTCTCAGTCTCACATGTCTTCTCTTTGAATTAAAGAGAGAATTCTCGACGACTTGGACAGCTGCTCGATTATCACAGAATATGTTTAAAGAATTAATCTTTAGCCGAGTCAAAGGAATATCCATAATCAGATTCTTTATCCACTCTGCCTCTTCACTGGCTGAGGCTAAAGTAAAAAGTTCCGATTCCATAGACAACAATGCAATACAAGTCTGTCGTTTGGATTTCCAAGTAATAGCAGCTCCACCCAAAGTGAATACATACCCACTAGTGGACTTACTATTTCCAATATCTAAGCACCATGAGGCATCAGAATATCCATCAACAGTTGGAGGATAACCATAATAATAAAGAGCATAATCTTTAGTACCTTTAAGGTATCTCATTAGCCTATTGAGGGCATCCCAATGCTCTTTACTAGGATTACTAGTAAAACGACTCAGCATGCCAACTGTAAAGGCTATGTCGGGTCTAGTGCAACTCATAGCATACATGAGACTACCAATCAGTTTCGAGTACTTTAACTGATCCACGCTGGTCCCTTCATTAGGACTCGCTATTATTATAATCACATGGTGTCTCACTCGGTTTACACTTATCGTATCCCCAAGTAGAAAGTAGCCGCTCAATATAATGAGTCTCGGCTAAGGGAGATGACTTGCCGTTCAAAGCTTACTTTCATACCAAGAATGGTATTAGCAATACCAAGATCTTTCATGTCAAATTCTTTAGCTAAAGTAGCTTTCACGTCACTCACTACAGAATGATCGGAACCAAGAATTAACATGTCATCAACATACAAGCAAATGATGACTATCTTATTTGACATAGAATGATGGTAAAGGCATTTATCTGAATAACTAGACTGAAAGCCATAACTCTTTACCACTTCATCAAATTTAATATGCCACATCTTAGGTGCTTGTTTAAGACCATATAGGGATTTATTTAATTTACAAACTTTGTCCTCAAGACCTTTCATAACATATCCTTCCGGTTGTTCCATGTAAATTTCCTCATTTAAATCCCCATTTAAGAAAGCTGTTTTTACATCCATTTGATGCACTACAAAGTGTTCAATAGATGCCAAAGCAAGAAGAATTCTTATAGTTGATAAATGACACACAGGTAAATAGACATGAAAATAGTCTATTCCACTCTGTTGTTTATAGCCTTTAGCAACTAAAAGTGCTTTGTATCTGGCTATTGATCCATCACTATTCAGTTTCTTTTTCAACACCCATTTACAGCCTATAGCTTTAGCCCCTTTTGGCAAATTTACTAGCTGCCAAGTGTGATTCTACAGCAGAGAGCTCATTTCATCATCTATGGTTTCTGCCCACAGTAGAGATTCCCTAGATCTCATTGCTTCTTGATAAGAGAATAGATCATCCTCAAGATGGTAAGCAACAAAGTCCTCACCAAAACTTTTGAGAATTCTCTCTCTTATAGATACTCTAACTGGAGTTGGTTCAATAGCCAACTGTGTGGAATTAATGTCAGAATGGCCTATTTCGGATTCTACAGGAGATTCTGAAATCATATTTGTAGATCCAGAAACATTCAACCCTTGATTTCTGATAAACTTGTTTTCAAAGAACACTGCATCTCTAGATTCCATCACTGTGTTAGTAGATAGATCTAAAAACCTATTTGCAGCGCTATCTTTTGCACTACCTAGATATACACAAGTAATAGTTTTAGATCCCACCTTAGATTTCTTAGGATCTGGTATACTTACATAAGCAATACAACCCCAAGTCTTAAGAGTATCATATCTACAATGGCGCTTATGCCATATCTCATAAGGTGTCATGGACAACTTAGAGTGCGGCAACCTGTTCAAGATGTGATTAGTAGTTAGAACTGCTTCTCCCCAGTAGGAGGAAGGCATGCCAGCTATAAGTAACATAGAGTTTAACATTTCAGTTAACGTTCTATGCTTACGCTCTGCAACACCATTTGATTGGGGTGAATAAGGAGCAGTGGTTTCAAGTATTATATCTTCTGAAGCACAAAATTCCTTGAACCTTGACATAGTATATTCTCCTCCTCTATCACTCCTAAACCTCTTAATTTTCAAGTTGAGTTGATTTTCTACTCTAGACTTGAAAATCTTAAATTTTTCAAAAGTCTCATCTTTCGATTTCAACAAATAGACATGACAATATCTAGAAAAATCATCTATGAATGTTATTAGATACTTCTGACCACCTTTAGTAATGTAATTTCTAAAATCACAAATGTTAGAATGTATTAGCTCAAGAAGTTGTGTGCTTTTAGAAACCAACTTAAAGGGTTTTCTAGTGATTTTAGCCTATGCACACACTTCACACTTATCAAATCGAATAGAAGTATCTAATGGAATGTTATGAGTTTTAGCTAGATGTTGCATTTTCCTGCAATTCACATGTCCAAGTCTATTGTGTAGCAACTTTGCATCAATCAAAGTAGAATTCACATGGTTTATGCTATCAGCATTTAAACTCAACCTATACATACCATTAACCATGAATGCACAACCAAAATAATATGAGTTAATAGATAAAGTTACTCTACCATTCATAGTTGAAAAAGACATACCAGCTTTATCAAGTAAACTCATAGATATCAAATTCTTCTTAAGTAAAGGTACTACTCTAACATGTTTCAGAGTTAGTAATTTACCTGAAGAAAGCACCAAATTTGCAGTTCCAGCATGAGTCACCTTTGCCTCACCACCATTGCAATTTTCCACGGTATCTTTCAGTTCTGTGACATCAGTGAGTAATTCTTGTCATTTGTAGCATGACAAGTAGCGCCACTATGTTAGGGAAATCCCTTATGATGTTTTGAAGATGACAAAATAAATCAAAGGCTACTAACATGTTTAATGGTTAAGTAATAGACCATGCAGATAATAGAACATGTAAAGGATATTGTCAAAGTCGAAGACGGCCGGAAGACCGAACGTAACGCATGTCCGAAGTATATTCTCAAGATTTCCAGACTTAAATCTCAAAGTCCAAGACCGTCGACTCAAGACTCAAAGTTTGAAGACTGTCGGACTCAAGACTTAAAATCTAAAGACTCGGTTGTAAAGTCTACATACTCGGACTTTACATCCAGTTACGATGAATCGTAACTCAAGCCCAAACATACAACGGCTAGTGATCTGGTTTGGATTCCACATCAAGATTGATTTGATTGAAGACAAGAACTTTCTATACGAAGAAGCTTTACTTATGGAAACCAAGATTTCGTTTGTATGGGCGATCGGAATCAATTTGGGATTTTACCTTTGTCACTCAACGGCTACCAAATCTTCTAGATACGAGCTGTCCAATGGGTATATTGGAAGACGATTCTTCGGGATGCTGTCCAACGGCTAGTTTGGAAGTGGAGGAGTATTTAAGGAGATCATGGACCGATGAGCAAGTAAGAGACGGAGCGTAGAATTTATAATTCCAAAGTCGAGCGACCTTCGATTATACACTTGTCTTTGGAGAGCTTAAACGTTTGTGATCGTGAGAGAAATACCAAAAGAGTGACTTAGTGAGATAGTGTGATCTACTACTAAGTGTTTGCACTCGAAGTTGTAATCTCTTGATTGATTGCATAGTGGAATCCAGCCAAGAAGGCTGTTAACGTGGGAGAGTGGACGTAGGCTTGGATTAAGCCGAACCACTATAAATCTCGTGTTCTTATTCTCTTCCCTAACTCCTTTATTTTGTTCATACTAGCACTATCAATTGGTATCAGAGCCAAGTGCTCGGTTTATAAAAGTATTTTTACTTTTGAGCTAAAGATTCTTCATGGCTAGTATGTTGGCACCAGGATTTATGGAAGGGCAAAGCAACACAAGGCCACCATATTTTGATGGAAAGGAATACGACGTATGGAAGAACAAAATGAAAGCATTCCTAAGATCCAGAGATCTCTTACAATGGGATGTTGTGGAAAGAGGAATCAACCCCATTGCTGCGTCTACATCAAATAAGAATGGCAAAGACAAAGAAAGCAAACCCCCCGCTCCTATGTCTCGGATGGAGATGTCCAAAAGAGAAGCGCTTGATGCGAAAGTAATTTATTCTTTATATTGCGCTTTATCTCTCCCGCTGAATATAACAGAATCTCTTCATGTGAAACATCAAAAGAAGTTTGGGATAAAGTTCATGTTACATATGAAGGGACCGATCGTGTAAAAGAGACAAAAGTAAACTTCCTGCTCGGCAAATATGAATCCTTCAAGATGAAGCAAGGAGAGTCGATTGGAGATATGTTCGATCGTTTTACTGAAATTGTAAACGGTTTGGCATATCAAGGTCATCCAATTTCTTCCCAAATGAAGGTCAACAAACTCTTGCGAGGTCTCTCAAAAGAATGGAACCATGTCAAGACCTCAATCCGGGAGACTCAAAGGATTATGCCACTTTCCGTTGATGAATTGATTGGCACTCTTCAATCCTATGAAGTGGAACAACTTAATGATGAAGATCCCGAAGGTAAGAAGTCCATTGCTTTAATATCTAATGCTGTTTTTGATGAAACAGACTCAGAAAATGACATGGACGATGAAGAACTTGCCTTTATGGTCAAGAAATTTAAAAAGCTGAGTAGAAAAGGAAGGAACTTCGATGGAAGAAGTCAATACAAGCATAATGGCCAGAAAAGAATCATGAAAGAAGATGATGAGCAAGGAAATCTATGCTTGATGGCACATTCAAAATCTGAGTCTGACTCAGACATAGACTCAAAATCAAAGACTGATTCGCACGGACTCGGGAATCAAAGACGATTCGACACAAACTCGGAATCAAAGACGATTCGGATACGGACTCGGAATCGATGAGGAAATCAAGGTAAGCAATTCAAAAATTCCTCTCAAAGTTTCAAGATATATAAATAAGCTTTATTCAAATCTCAAATCTTCTCTTAAAAGGATTTTCGAACTTAAAAAGGAGAATTCTCGACTTAGGCAACAAGATCTTTCTCAAGTCCGGAGACCTATTAAGAAAAATTGGATAAAAGCAACATATTCTGCTAACTCTCATGGACCCAAGAAAAAATGGGTACCAAAGAAAAGATAAGTTATTTTTGCAGGATATAAAGAAGAAAGAAGAAAGAGGATTTGGTAAGGAATTTTTTTATTCTCAATTTGATTTGGGCAATAATTCTCATTATGCTTGATATTCGATATATCCTTGGTTGATTGAGATTTTATAATAATCATATTTTGCTTTATGGAAGAAAGAATCGTATGATTTATTTTTGTGATTTGTGAGTTAAGATTTGATTTAGTACGTGTGATTATTTGAGATAATTCAGATTATTTGGTTTAATTTTATGCTCTCAAATTGTCATATTTTGCAAAGTAAAAATCCGATTCTACGTTATACTAATTTTGCAAGATATTTTTTTCTGAGATATTCAATGATTTTATTCTCTCTAATTTTATCATATTATGACTAAGTGAGAATTTATTTTTCAAGATATTATTGTGCACATTATTCTTTCTTTAAATACTTTGTTATGATGAATTAAGAAAGAATATTTGTTTATGGAGATTATATATTTTGCTCTAACGTCAAGGAAGGATCCAAATTGATGGATACCAAAAAGGGAAATGAGTTGATTGCAGGAAATTCTTTAAGGGAAGGATGATTGCGAATCTACGCAAATTTTGGTGCAATCAGAAAATATCTCCTGCGACAATTGCAACAATTGTTTCTATTTGCAAATATTGTCATGATCACAGGGGAAGAAATCAAATCCAAAAGAAAAGGAAAAGAATCATGATCATCTCAAAAAGGCAACAAATTGAGGGGGAGCTTTGATCAATTTTGGAAATTTTTTTTATTGATCGTGATCTTGTTATGAAAAGAATGAAGGTAAATGTGTCAGAATTGTTAAGATCTACAAAATCCGGTTAGTGCATCTTTTATAACATTTTGTCATTAACAAATCTCTTATTGATATTATCACTTTATTATGACAAAAATGGTACGTGCAAGTTATGATGCATCCGTGATTTTTATTGAATATTTGCTGATATGATCGAAGTGAGCTATATTGCATATCTTTAATATTCGATTTACTTTATAAAAGCTGATTTTTGGAAATTGTGATTCATGCAAGATATTTGTTATCATTTTATACGTGAATCTATTATTATCGCTTTTTGATTATGTCAAAAAGGGGGAGAAGATATGAATATGCATATGTGCTGATTGGTTGATATTATATTATCTATGGCATAATATTGAGCTGCAACTATTTTTCTATATATTGTTATGCTCAATTTATTTGCAATCTTCTGATATCCTTTGATTTAAATTAATATTTTTAAAAGCGTGTTTACAAATCTGCATATTCAGAGATTGTTTTGTCATCATCAAAAAGGGGGAGATTGTTAGGGAAATCCCTTATGATGTTTTGAAGATAACAAAATAAATCAAAGGCTACTAACATGTTTAATGGTTAAGTAATAGACCATGCAGATAATAGAACATGTAAAGGATATTGTCAAAGTCTGAAGACGGCCAGAAGACTGAACGTAACGTAACGCATGTCCGAAATATATTCTGAAGATTTCCAGACTTAAATGCTCAAAGTCCGAAGACCGTCGACTCAAGACTCAAAGTTTGAAGACCGTCGACTCAAGACTTAAAGTCTAAAGACTCGATTGTAAAGTCTGGACTCGGACTTTACATCCAGTTACGATGAATCGTAACTCAAGCCCAAACATACAACGGCTAGTGATCTGGTTTGGATTCCACATCAAGATTGATTTGATTGAAGACAAGAACTTTCTATACGAAGAAGCTTTACTTATGGAAACCAAGATTTCGTTTGTATGGGCGATCGGAATCAATTTGGGATTTTACCTTTGTCACTCAACGGCTACCAAATCTTCTAGATACGAGCTATCCAATGGGTATATTGGAAGACGATTCTCCGGGATGCTGTCCAACGGCTAGTTTGGAAGTGGAGGAGTATTTAAGGAGATCATGGACCGATGAGCAAGTAAGAAACGGAGCGTAGAATTTATAATTCCAAAGTCTGAGCGACCTTCGATTATACACTTGTCTTTGGAGAGCTTAAACGTTTGTGATCGTGAGAGAAATACCAAAAGAGTGACTTAGTGAGATAGTGTGATCTACTACTAAGTGTTTGCACTCGAAGTTGTAATCTCTTGATTGATTGCATAGTGGAATCCAGCCAAGAAGGCTGTTAGCGTGGGAGAGTGGACGTAGGCTTGGATTAAGCCGAACCACTATAAATCTCGTGTTCTTATTCTCTTCCCTAACTCCTTTATTTTGTTCATACTAGCACTATCACACTATCCAACCACCACTCAGAAGAGACGCTGGCCTTTCCATTCTTCATCATTCCAATGAAGGCTCGAGGCTCAGATCCTCCATATTGGCCTCATTATGTGGTGTGTCATTATTTGGCTTCTTCGGCAACTTACACTCTGTTGCCCAGTGAGCCCACTTTTCACAGTTATGGCACTTGCCCTTCTTCTTCTTTTTGAAGATAGTCTTTTTGGCCTCTAATTGTAAAGAGGATTCACCTTTTGGTGACTTGGACTTTTTCTGAGGTTTATTGGAGTGTGAAACTAGGTTGGCAACTGACTTTTGTTGTCCCACTTGTTCCAAACTCTTCCTAGTGATATTTTGATCCTCAATGTAAATATACCTCTTTAATTCATCTAGTCCCATTTGTACCTTCAATCTGTGCATTTCAGTCTTGAAAGAACTCCATTTAGTTGGCAGTTTGCTTAACACAAGACCGACAAAGAGATTATCGGACATATCAGAATTATCATCTTTCAGCTTGTTCCTCATGTTCTCAAATTCAACTAACTGGTGATGCTTGAATTCATAGTGAATTTAAAGTCAAAGAATTTCTCCACTAGGAGAGTTTTAGATAGCCCCTCTTGTTTTTGGAACTGACCGTTCAAGTGATCTCATATCTCTTTCACCGTCTTATACTCACTATAAGTCATAGCCAGATTAGGATTTAGAGAGTTAAACAAGTAATCTCTACAAAAATCATCATCTGTGTTCCATTGATATTCATTCACATCTTCAGTGGTAGATGCAAAATCGCTCAATACAGTATAGAATATGTCACGTTCTTTCATGCCAAATTGAACATGTAATTTCCAGCCATGAAATTCAGTAACATCAAAAGATTGCAACTTTATAATATCATAGGAACTACGCTTTGTCATTTTAATCAAAGCAAAGTGTTAGAAAGAGTGCACCTTGAAGTCTTCAGAGCAACAAAGTTGAATAACTCCCCTAACCTTGATCAAATCACTCTGTAAAGATGGAATTTGTCAAAACAAACCCCAAAAACGGATCTGGAGTGCCCAAAAACCTTAAGATGGACTGCCATTGTCACTGAAACTCGCTGAAAAATTTCGCCCCCAAAATTCGCTAGAAATTTCGCCCCCAAAATTCGCTAGAAATTCAGATGGAAACTTCCGGGTGCTGTAACTTCTTTGTCCGACCTCTAATTGATGTGAGTGACCACTCAAAATATCCGTATCGATGAGTAGAACAAAGCCCAAGTGGTTTCACCCTCTAAAATTGGCTATAATTTTTGGATTTTTGAAACAAAGATTTCGGTCACCCGAATCTTCAAACTCAGATCCCGGCCAATATTACCGTCAAAATCGAAAGTAAATTACAGCCACGAGTTCGTCTTGACAAAATCTTCAAGAAGACACTTTACTCGCTCAAATCCGACACACGAACTTAATACTTCAAGATTGTTGGAGGTAATAGGTTTGAGAGAGAAGAAGTAATTGCTTGAAGTATTACACCAAGAGACGTCAAGTTTGGAACGCTCAACAGTGTTACCTCCAAATAGGAAACCCTAGAGTTTTTATATGAAAGTTATTGGGCTGCCCACCCCATATGTACCCAAATAACCACGCTTTACCTATCGGGCCAGTATGTGAACATATTATTTTGGACTATATTAATAATATATCCAATAGTTCTCACCGGCCACTCTCCATACCCTTGTAGCGAATGCTGTTTTAATCTTTTCACAGCTATTATAGTCTTCGTCCTTCCAGATTGTTGCTTCCTATGAAGCATCCCTTTATCGACATAACCAAATCCTACCTCTCTGAGCAACAAATCAGCCCGAAAGCTTTTGGTCGCCTTTTTCAGCTCAGCGAAACTGAAGACGATCAAGTTGGGTTCTGCCAAAATCTCTCCATCTCTGAAGGCCTGACTGCTGCGGGCAGCCACCAAGTCATGGCTATTGCCAGCTGCAGAAGATGATGAACTACTGATTGTTGACTTCATCCCCGTAGTTTCGAGGGGAGAAAAAGAGAGAGAGAGAGAATAGAGAGAATTGCTTCAGACGATGACAAGAAGAAGATTAAACACTACAACCTGAAGCACAAAGATTCAATTTAAAGAAACAAGATAGAAGTAGATAAAGAAAACTCTCGCAAAAGCTTTAAGAGTACGTGATTTGAGATAACTAGAAAAGCTAGGAGCAGGGAAGACTGGAGTGCCATAACACACTTCCCATCTCTCTCTCTCTCTCTCTCTCTCTCTCTCTCTCTCAACAGGAACGATAGTCTTCCCTCTTCCTTGCCTCTCCAAAATCTTATTTCCTTTTAGGAGAAGAGGACGGACTTGTTCTTACAGATAGACAAAATGAAACCATCCAAAACCGCCTCGATCATGCAACAGTAACAACAGTTAAATCAACTTATGCTGAATATTCCTAATTTCTTGTATTTTTTTTTGGATTTGTTCACCCCAATTCATGAATTTCAACATATTATATCTTGTCGCATTCAGATATTCTCCTTATATGTTGTATTTAATCTCTAGTAATGTCCACCATTACGTGGCTTGAATAATATCTTCTTTAGCAAGAAAGTCCTCGGTCATAATAACAGTAGTGGCTAGGTACACAGACTATATAAGGTGAAATGACCAAGTTGTCTCTGTCATTATATCTGTCAATCTACGTGATCCTGATGATTAACAAAGGCGCTCTCTCCCTCTTCGAGCCTGGCAATTTTCAATGCACTATTTTAGGAC
Organism: Eucalyptus brandiana; assembly: GCA_014182725.1. Taxonomy (NCBI): domain Eukaryota; kingdom Viridiplantae; phylum Streptophyta; class Magnoliopsida; order Myrtales; family Myrtaceae; genus Eucalyptus; species Eucalyptus brandiana. Next base: position 57,583,141 of record CM024675.1, read on the forward strand.
ATTTGCCTTCATTAAATAATATATTAATGTAGTGAAGGAAACAATGGCTGCTCTTTCCTCAATATTAATTAAACCTGAATCTAAAGATAATCCCAAAGTCACATTATCTTAGCAAAAACTCGTTCGTCCTCTTGAATTTCATTTCCAACTCAAAATTCTCATGTGGTGTGTATCTTCTCTGCCAAAAGGCTATCTTAGTATAAAGATGTGCTAGATTATCCAATACTTATAAAGCATCTCTCAGCCATATCTTGCGATCTTACCAAAGCAGAAGCAGGTTCAATCATAGCAACAATCAGGTAAATAATCACGAGACATCTGGCCGTGACATAAGGTACAGTTCCAAGTACAGTAGTTTGGGATTTGGACAATACCACGTACGGACCAGAAGCGACGGCAGAGTACCATCCAACCAAGTGGAACAATTAGGCTGAGTCCCACAAGTTGGCATACGTACGAAAGCATTATCAAATTGGAGGACCACTGCCACAACCGAGAAGCTGAATGTGGGTAGTGTTAAATATCACAAAGGTTTTCAAGGCCGGCCTCCCTGCGAGAGCAGCCATTCCTTGATCAGGCCAATCGCGGTTATAGCCGCCAGGCATTGTGAATGCAGCCGCAAAGGTGACAGTAGCTACAAGCACTGTGACGAGCATGCTTCTTTTTGATGAATCTGTTTCATCTTGTTTAGTCATATTGCTTCCTGTTGTCCTTCCCATGGCTGGTCGATTCTAGACCAAATCTTTGTGTTGCCTGACATAATCAATCATCCAACCCATCCTCTCAACACGTATTTTACACTTGCTAACTAAAACCAATCTAAACAGACAGAATGCATCTCTCAATGAGCTGGTCAACAACCGGCGGGGTCAGACCCTTATTTGAAATAATCATGATCACTTTAGGCTTTTATTTGAAACTAATATGGTCATTCCATGCCATTATGTAATTAATTTGAAAAAATAAGGACACTTTCGGCCTTATTTGGAATCTTTCCTCGTATTTATTCATGTATTTTCATACAAATGTTCTGAAGAATCAAGAGAGTATTGGTATGCGAACTCTTAATAAGCATGTTTGGCCAAAAAAGAAAGGAACTGCAAAAGAGAACACGATTTTGGCAAGTCATTACCAAACATTCAAACTAAGGCTAATATTTTCCCCACATTTAATAGCCACTTTACTAAAAGAACACTTTTTACGACATTTACAACATCGATGTTAAAGTGCCCTTCATTTCAAACGCTCAAACTGTTGGATTGAGTCCATATTTGTATTTTCAAACATTTTCCATAAGTATGCTATGACCAATATGTTTCATTCTCATAGCAAATGCCTTCTTCTTTCCTTGTTCATATCCACTCTTTCAATCAGATTATTATCATATCCCGCCTCAATTTCTTTCTAATTTTCTTTTACCTCAGAATTCAAGCTAAAGCATCAAAACTCAATTCCATTCATCCAATGAAATGCCCCATCCAAATGTGAAGGGTAACAAAGTCCAACCACAGGAGGAAGTAAAATCAATCGCAAAAGTTCCTAATTGCTAACTCATATCCAACAAAAACGACTAATTATCAAGCTTTAACCCATGGAATCACAATTAGAAGTCCACAACTATCATAAGGGGACAAAAGAACCTGCATTCTCAGGACAAGACCAAGCTGGGGATGACATCCTAAAAACGCACGAGCCATGGTGAAAAAGACACCAAATGAAAACCAAACAAGAACGCAAGAGAATCGCAGAGGAAACAAGGGAACAACCAGGTCTAAGATGAACTGTGAAGCTAGAAGTGTTTTTCTTTTTTTCTTTTGGGTGGGGTCAAAGTATAATTTTATTGAAATTGAAAGTACTTTGAACATCAAAGCCCAAGCTAGGAGCATCCAGACAAAGAAGACCCCAAAGTAATCGAGGGGGATGGGTGACCCAATTTGAAGGCAGACCATTTAAACTGTAGGTCTTGCAAAGCCAATCCGCTAATCCATTTGATTCCCTTGAACAGTGGGCTATAGAAAGGTTCTTAGACCGGCCCATCACTTGGCAGGCTTCCATGATTAGAGCACTTACTTCCCACGGGTGATGATCTGCGTACTTCTAAAAAGTCTTGACTCAATAACAGCCACTTCGTGCGTCTTGGATTAGAGGAGAGAGTACCGAGCAAAGCTATCGTTTCTGGGTGAAAGACCGATGACGCCTTCGCCGATCCCGCCATTCCGTACACCAAAGTTCCCGACGCATCTCGGATAATGCAAGCGAAGGAACCCATGGTGGATCCTTCGACATAGAAACCATCGAAGTTTGCCTTTAAAAATCGTCCCTTTGGAGGAATCTAGCTATGAGGTGAGTCAACTATTTCTGATTTTTGCTCCTATTGTTCGAAATTCCATTTGCCCCAATTTCTGAGCATGTATTGTGCTGATTTTACAAGATTTGCTGGATTCGGGCGTCGTAGTCGAAATATGAAATCGTTGCTTGCCTTCCAGATGCACCGCAATACCCCAGCTACATTCTCGAATGATGGGACGTTTTCTGTTTTTCCTTTAAATTTGAATAACCATTCTCCAATTCGCGACAATCCTCTCCTTGAAATCTCAATTTGTAGTGCAGGGCTTGCCCAGATTTGCGGAGTCCATGGACAAAGCAGGAACAAGTGCTCAACTGTCTCTCCCTCGGTTATAGAGGGGGCATGTACCATTAGGTAATATATTTCCTCTGCGCAAATTATCTATGATACGGAGAGTATTTTTTTTGGTAAAGGATAGGGAGAGTATTTTGAGATAAGCTCCATCTAAAGATTTTGGGTATGGGGATTTTTTGGGTTTTTCCTTTTTTTTTTTTTTTTTTTTTTTTTTTTTTTTTTTGGAGGGGGTGGGGTTGAGGAGGACACTTCATTTGCCAAATTCTATTACATAACTGATGGGGTGGCTGAAATGAAGATGATGATTGAAGAGGAGATTTCATTCTGGATATCAGCACTTCTTTCTTTGGGGAGAAGTGCCAAAAAAGTCCTAAACATTTTGGGCTTTGTCTTGATTTAGTCTAAACCTTTTACGTTGTGTCAATTCAGTCCTTTCCGGCCAATTTTGGCCGGATTTTGACGGACGCCGCCGCCGCGGCCGACGTGGTCGATCGGTGCGACGTGTACAACTTTTAATAATATTTTAAATATTTTTCTCTTTTAATTTTTATTCTTTTCTTTTTTTTTTTTTTTGCTCATCTTCTTCCTCCAGCCCGGTCGCCGAAGCTCGGTGATCGGCCAGAGGCGACGGCCGGCAAGGTCGAGGTCGACCTCGCCGGCCACCTCACCAATGGCCGCTAGGGCGGCCTCGCGCCGGCGGGCGAGGCCACCCTCGAGGCTCCGGGCGGCGAGGGCAAGCCCCGCCGCTTCCTCCTCGCGCCGGATCTCGGCGAGGTCGAGCCTCGCCGGCCGTGGGCGAGGCTCGACCCTCGCCAGATCCGGCGAGGGCGAGCCTCGCCCGCCCGGTGCGAGGCCGCCCTCGAGACCCGGGCGGCGAGGGTCAAGCCTCGCCCATGGCCGGGTGAGGGCGACCTCGCCGGCTCCTCCTCGTGCCGGATCTCGGCGAGGTCGACCTCGCCGGCCTTGGGCGAGGCTCGACCCTCGCCGGATCCGGCGAGGGCGAGCCTCGCCCGCCCGCACGAGGCTCGCCCTCGCCGGATCCGGCTAGGGCGAGCCCCGCCAGCTCCTCCTCGCGCCGGATCGGCGGATCCGGCGAGGGCGAGCCTCGCCCGCCCGGCGCGAGGCCGCCCTTGTGGCCACTGGCGAGGTGGCCGGCGAGGTCTCGACCTCGCCGGCCGTCGCCTCGCCGGCCGTCGCCAAGCTCCGGCGACCGGCTGGAGGAAGAAGATGAGCAGAAAAAATAAAAAATAAAAAGAATAAAGAAAAGAATAAAAATAAAAAGAGAAAAATATTAAAAAATAAAAAAATATTTAAAAATATTTAAAATATTATTAAAAGTTGTACACGTCGCGCCGATCAGCCACGTCACCGTCGGTGGCCCGGCGTCCGATCAAGAAAATCCGCCAAATTGGCCGGAAAGGACTGAATTGGCACAACGTAAAAAGGTTTAGGACTAAATCGGCACCAAAAAAAGGTTTAGGACTAAATCGGCACAAAGCCAAAAGGTTTAGGACTTTTTTGGCACTTTTCCCCTTTCTTTGTTATAAGCACTTTTAACCGTGTAGAGTCAGATTGAGTTCTTGTCCATACCGTTGTCTCTCGTGCAATTTGGGTCTTCAAGGAAATTGTTAGTATTTCACTAACCAATTGCTCATCAAAAAGTCTACCCAGTAATTGTTCATTGCTGGGGAGTTCTGACTACCCAACTCCTAGCTTCCCATCGGATGGTTTATCTTCCCTCCTCAAAACAAAGTCTGTCGAGCTTCAGCGATGATGGATAAGTGTAAAAACAGAAAAAGGACTTTTTCCTCTGAAGCTGATCATGGTTCATGAACTGGTATCACCCGGAATTGTTTTCATCAAATCTTATAAACAATTCAATTTATGTCGGGAAATTCTGTGGTAAGGGAGGAAAGTTCGACGTCGAATGGTTGTAGAAAAATGAAAATTAATGAACTTTTAAGGAAAAAATGACCATAAGATTGTTGATTCCAGTATATATGAGGAAAGTAATGAAATATTGAGATGATTACTAAATAATAGTCCTTATGAGTGCATTTGGTAACCATAATATCATCAAGAACAATTTCTGATAAGAAATAATTCTTTTTTATTCTATTTCAAGAACAATGTCTAAATATTTGAAAGTATTTGATAATTACCCAAAATTTCTATTCTCGAAATAAAATTGTGTTTGGCACCATTCTTAAAATTTCTAATTCAAATCATTTTTTTAATTTTTTAATTTTTTAATATTTACTTTTTTTCTTTTTTTTTTCTTCTTCTCTAAGCTTTGACCTATCACCGACTTCGGAATAACCAATGACCGGCCAAAGAAGGGCCGGAGACCTTACGGAGTGTCACCGGCCCCCAACAAGGCCATGCCTCGTCGATAGCTGGGCGAGGAGCCTCACCCAGATTTGGCTAGGTCAAGCCTCACCCAGCCAAGGCTCTCTGATGGCAAGGCAAGCCTCACCCGACCAGGCAGGCTCGCTGATAGCTGAGGGAGGCTCAAGTGAGACTCGCCAGACCTCACCCAATCGGTCGCTGGCGATCGACGATGGTGGCCAATGGTGGCGGCAATGGAAGAAGAAGAGAGGAAGAAAAACAAGAAGAAAAGAAGAAGAGAAAAGAGAAAAAAAAAAAAAAGAAATTTGAGTTGGCTTAATTTTAAAATTATTCCCAAGAACAAAGGAGTAACTTTTTTTCACTCTTTGATTAGTTCCAAATCTATTCCTGGGAACAAAAAAAATTATCAAATGAATTTATTTTCCAAATTTATTCCCAAAAATAAAAGAATATAATTAGTCACTATTTAACAAATTGTCAAACACGCCCTAAATCTACAAATTCTACAGAAAATATTATGATCAAAGGGCTAAGTTACTGGGAATATGAAAACAAAATTTATTGTTTACAATATTTTATGGAAAGTTATAAAATGTTAGGAAGTTCCACCTTATATTACTTTAAGATAAACTAAAATATTTGAGGGATGATTTGCTAAGTTGTCATTTATGATGACTTAATTGCTTAGTGTTGATATCTTCAGGTTATCATTACGGACTCTATAGTCAAACTACCATTTATAAATTTAGTTATTAGTTGTAAGTGAAAACGACTTACGATGATTAGAAAAAATATATGATCCATAAATTGAATTAAGGTCTTATACAATACTGGTCCCAATTATTTCCGCCAAATCCAAGAAGCACCCTTTTGATGCCTAGTCCTGCATTTGCTTATTCTTGAGATAATGACGGGATAGATAAAATTTAGAGAGAAATCAACTTTATCTAATAATGGCATGTCATAAGAATTATGTCTCTTATTCAGCAACAAACAACTAGACAGGTCTTAGCTGCAACAAAAATAGCACCAGAACAAAAATAGCACCAGATTACATATCTTGTTCATTCTCAATGGACAACTGAGCAACTCTTTGCTTTAGATGACTCGATCAATTTAGCCAACCATGTCTCAGAGCTCAAAAATCACTATGAGAACGGACCGAACTGCATGCCGCTTGCTGGAGATTGAATTCTGACCTAGTACCATACGAACAAATTCTTGACAGCAAAACAAATGAGCTTCTGCTGATGTTCGAAGCCTCAACATGAAAAAGAAAACAAAAGAGCTCAGACTCTTGAAGAGCCACGGACTTCTTTTGTCATGAATATTCCAAAGAACTTACAAGAGAACTCAACACCTGGTAACTGTTGTGTACAATGGAGATGCGCATTCAGAGCCCAATATTAATCCTGGTAAAAATGGAAAAATGTGGAGCAACGGACTTTGATCACATCACATGAAGTACGAACAACATAACAAGCAAATTCAAGCATCCCGTGGTATTCTATTAGCACTGGCAGCTTCTATTGATTCCAGTGCTTCCACAGCTTCAGTCATGGAAGGCCGCTTGTAAGGAGTACTTCGGAGGCATTTTAAAGCTAGCTGTGCTATTTGGATTGCAGAATCCATACAATAATTGCCCTCCAATCTAGAGTCCATTATAGTCTTCAATGTTTTTTTACTGGATAAGAGTGGTCCAGCCCACTTCACTAAATTAATTTTCCCTCGCACACGATTACGATCAAATACCACCAAGCCCGTTAGTAACTCAAGCACCACGACGCCGAAACTGTAAACATCACTCTTCACATAGAGATGCCCTGTAAAATCCAAGAGATTTATGTAATGTTGCAGCAAAGCGTCAAAAATATCTTCCAAATACTCTTCCTGTCATTGTCGAAATTCAATAGCACTAAGTCACCAAAAATTACTTTACAATGGAAAGCGTTTTATTGGATTACCAGTTGCCAGGTATTCAGGGGCAGCATAGCCCATGGTACCCATAACCCGTGTTGAAACATATGAGTTGCCATCTGAAGGACCAGACTTCATCAATCCAAAGTCTGAGAGCCTGGCCGTGTAAGACTGCAGACAAACCCGACAGTCAATTAGACTCAGCTTCCAGTCAAAATATCAGTTGCAAACTTTCATGAATCCAGCCAAAAACAATATGGAGATATCTTAAAGCAACTGGGGACCAGTTCGTGGTCTTGTCTCTTAATCTGAACTTATCGAATCTAAGAAGAGTAGATTTGCAAGCGATAGCCTTTCATCAACTGAGCAGCTGGAAAACTGGGATCTTTACTTGCTAGTATAACTCTTTCTCCTGGCTAGAGGACACAATTCCTAGTCTTCAAAGTGAGATACCAGGCATTTCCTTATTGTCATTATTCTCCCATGACTACATTGATGATAGAGTTTCACTACGAATTTTACAATACAGGACCTTAATCATTATAGGGAGGATAAAGTATCAACCCCATCTAGCAAAATATTGGAAGAATTGAAATCCCTGTATATCAGTTTCCTCTCAGAACAGTGCAAGAAAGCCAGGCCTTTGGCAGCCCCGACCACAATCTTGAGGCGTACATCCCATGGAAGAGCAGTGGAGCCCTCTGTACCAGAGTAATGGACAGTGTAAAATATAAGTGATGCTTAAAGGCAAGTGCATGTTCAAACTAGCTTGAATTTTCAAATAAGCACATGCATCAACTATAACTCTTGACTGATCAAAATATATCCTGAACAATTGGCCGAGCAATTAGGCCACTTACTTCTGAATAGGTGGTTGTTCAAGCTGCCCTTGGGCATGAAATCATAAACAAGAGCTAAATTGCCATCCTCTCGACAAAATCCCAGGAGCTTGGCAAGGTTAGGGTGAGACAGTCTTCCAAGAAACTCTATCTCCGTCTGCACAATGATTCAGAAACAAGCAAAAGAGTCTCACGCATGGTCAATATAAAACATATGAAAAAAAGGGAAGCCCCCACACTAAGACCAAGTAGCGTGTTGTTCTCCTTAGGCTTCAATTGGTCAGCAGGAACGAAAGAATCATAATAGAATAGTTCAACTAGTCTATTATCAAAACAAAAGTTACAGACTGGGAAATGAGACCTATTTTCCAATGAAATGTTCTGTTCAACTAGTAGTTTGACTGAAGACCGATGGTCATTGTATGTCTTGTAATATAAAATTCATATGAATATTGGTAAAATGTACTTCAGCTCATAGTAGCTCTGTAGGATACATCTAGCTCGCATGGAACCAGTTGTAGCTATGCAAGAATCATTGAAATTTTAAACTGAAACCAATTATAATTTGCCATCATACTGGTGCCTTCATCTTGCAGTGGTGTATCCACCCTATATCGCTTGATTGGCCTTACAATTTGTTTCAGTTCTTGAATATAGAAGCAGAATTCTCTCGAAGGATGGAGAATAGTCTAAAAAGATTGAAGGACTCTGTCCATTGAGGCTGATGAGTGAGACCAAGTCTCCCAAAGACTCTGATCACATCGAAAAGGCTGATAATTACATAGATGGAAGACTGAACTTAGTTTTCCACCATTTCTTCGTCCCTTGCAATCGAGTCACACTTAGTAGGCTCTTCTAATCGATAGCATCATACAAGCCATTCACCACTCGTACTCTCGGGGCATGGGATTCTTTTGTCCATCACAAAATAAGAAATGCAGAAAAAAAAAAGGTCATCACTGTTAACTAAATGGAGCCTTATTATCTAATCTGCTGAGGAGGTTATTGACTGAATAATCTCAAGAACTGCGTACTTTCAAATAAAAACGTCATTTTTTTCCTTTTTATAGGAATGACTAAAGCGAAACAGCTTCCTAGATTCTTCTTTTACTTTATTTATGTTAATAATGTAAACATTGTGTACACTCTTGGTTATAACTGAAAACATCACAAGGATAGTGAATCTAAGTGTAGGCAATATTACCAAACATTTGATACTATGCAGTCAGGCACCAGATATACTGTTGTACGCTGCCTACTACCGCCACTTTGCACCCTAACAAAGCCGATGAGGCAATCAATGAACTGTCAGAAATTTTTTATATCTCTACAACCAAAACCAGATGTGATTACACAAGGGCCTTCTCAAAAACAAAATTGCAAGGCTAGGCCACCACCTATGGAAAACACAGGCATAATCAACTTCAGGTACATTTTGATTTGCATTTACATAGCCATTAAAAATCAGGTTGTCTAGTATCTTTGCTACCGCCATTTTCACAATGAGGGTGTTTATTTACACATTTGAGTTTGGCATGACAAGCTCCCATAACTCATCCCTACAATCATGCATTTGGGTTGGTTCGTATTAGTAATTGACTAAGCAAAGTATTTATTTTCCAACAAAGGAAAATGAAGACGACTAAGTTCTTACCACCCACTCTTTTTTCCCTTGAAAACCCTCCCGCTTTAATCTTTTAACGGCTATTAAAGTCTTTCTCCCTCCAGACTGTTCCCTTCCATGAAGCATCCCTTTATATACACTACCGAATCCTCCTTCTCCAACCAGCGCATCGGCTCGAAAATTTTTGGTCGCTTCTTTCAACTCTGCGAAACTGAAGACGGTCAAGTTATGTTCTGCCAAAATCTGTCCATCTCCGTAGGCCAGATTGTCGTGGGCAACCACCAAGTCATGGCTATTGCTGGCTGCGGAAGATGATGAACTACTGATTGTCAACTTCATCCCTGCAATTTAAAAAAAAAAAAAAAGAGAGAAAATTGCTTTAGACGATCACAAGAAAAAGATTAAATACTCCAAATTGAAGCACAAAGATTCATTATAGGGAAAAGATAGATGTACAGATGAAGAGCACTCTCGCAAAAACTTCTTAAGATACCTGATCTGAGATGACCAGTAAAGCTAGGAGTAGGGAAGTCAGGAGTACCGTAACAGACCCCCATCTCTCTCTCTCTCTCTCTCGAGCAGGAACCACTGTCTTCCCTCTTCCTTGCCTCTCCCAAAACTTATTTCTCTCTCTCGAGCAGGAACCACTGTCTTCCCTCTTCCTTGCCTCTCCCAAAACTTATTTCCCGAGAAGAAGAGGACAATCAAACCACCCAAAAGCTCCCCGGTCAGTCAACAGTAACAACAGTTGTTTAATTTATGCTGAATAATCCAAATTTCTTGAATTTTTTTCTGGCCGACCAAACAGTCTGTCGGCGGACAAGCGACATGGCTCCGCAGATCCTCGTCACAGTAGTTGACTTTTCTTTCCCATAACAGATGGGAATCGATAGAAGAGAGAGAAAAAAAATTTAATGAGGCACGAAAATTAGATCACCCTAAATTGAAAATTGATTAATACCACCAAAACCTCAAATCGATATAGTTATGATAAATTTATCCTCTATAAATTTTTATTAAATATTATATCAAATTATTGAATTTGATGATACGTAACAGTTAAAGCATTTACTAATTTGAAGTTTTGCCTTTTGTTGGTCACAAATGTATAATCCAATTTAACGAAAATTAATAAAAATAAATTTGTTACAAGTTACTAACTTAGAGTTGTTGATAGTCAAAAAAATTTATTATAGATGTACTGGTTCGAGATAAATTTATGACATATCGGAGTTTTTAGTAACATTAACCCAACTAAAAAAATCCCATCTTTAGCTATATGAGTGCTTTGGGGTTCTTATCAAGCATATTTAGTAGGAAATGTTCTTTTAATATCCGGTTATATGGAGAAAGTATCGCGTCATTAACTCACATGGCATATATTTTATACTGAAAACAATTAAAAAAAAATCGACACGTGTTCATGACGTGGCAAGTAAATAAAAAAAAAATCAAAACTTAACTTCGGTGTTCTTTCTTCTCATCTTCCTCTTCCGTCTGCCACCTTCTCCTTTATTCGGTCACCGATGGAGTCGCCGGCGCTGCGTCAAAGCCAACCACTACTGCCTGTCGAACGAGCTGTCGCTCAGCGGCCTACCATCCTCAGAGCACCGCCGCGTCCATCGTATGAAGCATCCTCTGTTTTTCTGTTTTTGTTTAGAATGAAGCTGCCTCATTGGGGAAAGAGAGAACAAGTCCTTGAGCTCGAGAGCGAGACCCATGGCCACCATAATCAGCCCAAGCAACAAGCTATACGAGGCCGGAGCATAGAGCGCGTTTTCGCATCTGGGTCTCGTTCGGGTCACCGACACGTGGTCGGAGCCTTCATTTACGCATCGGATTGGGGATAAAAATATGAACTTTGAGGGAGCGAGAGAGTGGATCGATGTTGGGTTGAGTTTGGATCGAGAGAGGGGGATGCATCTGAGATGAGATGGTGCAGATATGGAGGAACTCGTTGATCTTCCATCTGCAGGACAAGTTCCAAATCTGAGGCCATGGCTCGTCGATGGAAGGCCGCGAGCGACTATAGTGCTCTGCGGATGGAAGGTCTCCAGCGGTGACGCCGGTGACAAGCTGTAGTGGTCGAACGAAGGACATGGCGGTAGACGGTGACGCGCCGGAGACGCAGCACCCGTGACTCCGCCGGTGAAGAAGATGGCGGTAGACGGAGGAAGAAGATGAGAGAGAAAATACAGAAGTTTTATTGTTTTTGTCGGAGAACACACAAGTTAAGTTTTTATTTTTTTATTTACGTGCCATGTCACGGACACGTGGCGTTTTTATTGGCTTTCAGAAAAATATATGCCATGTCAGCCTATTATTTCTCGATTATATGTGACAGAAGGAAAATTAATTTATGAAAAATCGCATACTTACTTTAAATAGTTTTCGACAGTTTCCTAACAAGTGTCCGAACTCTAACAAAATCATATCATTTAGGAATTCAACGAGAAACATGCAAGAGATGGGATTCGCATCCCCCACCTAACCTTAGACTGCTGCCTTTCCAGATTATTAAACAAGAGAAATGATTGAACTGGTTGACAGAGATAAGCTACAGCGCACTCTATCTAAATGAAGCTATTGAGAAATTGTCCAAAGGTTTTTTTTTTTTTTTTTCTCAAAGGACAGAAGGAAGATTCTCTCCTTTACCTCGAACTATTTGAACGGAGAGAAAGAAAAACTGAATGTGTAAAATGTTTTTTTCTTCCTTGAGATAATTTGGCAGAATAGTTGTTTCGAAGGAAAAAGGCCCATTTTTCAGGATAAATTAAGCGGGCAGTTAACTTTTTTGAACGTTAAGCCAAATTGCACCTCACTTTGAACCCATTTTTCAGATTTAGGTATCACAATCGACGAAATAATCCGTGCTTTTAAAAATTTGAACATGGAGTCAATGCTTATATGATCGGATAGGCTAAATGAGTTTAACTTGGGAAAGATACTGAAGAAAATGTCTGACTACCAACGATTTTGTTCATGATTACAGATAGATCAAGTCCCTGGAAGGGAACAAATCACTAATAGATAGTGTTTAGGTACTGAGGATTCCTCCTTATGACCATGAAAAATGTCAAGGGCAGTCAAATGGTCCTTATTTGTGGCCAAACCTTCCGCCCTTTTGTCTCGTGCAGCTACGAAGATGATGTTGTATTGTCTGTTGAGAAGAGCCAGAGGCAAAGCCATGTTGCCATCCTTGTCTTGTTCGTATATAAAGGCCCTCCAGGTTAGGCATTTCTGGTTATGTAATTGACCACATCTACTGTTCCACCTGGAACAGTAGCATGAAGAGTTTTTTGCCCTTTGTTTTTTATTGCATCCCAAGCGTCAGGACGAAATCTGACCAGCTCGTCAACGATATTGGCGGGGCCTGGTAATGCTGCAATATGAAGTGGGAACTCTACTTATTGGTCGTGGAGTTATGTAGAGGTATCAAAATGGATCTTAAATCCATAAATGATCAATTTAAATCATAAACAGGTCATACATTAATCTTACATTTTAAAGAGACTAGTTAAATAAGTTTAAGAATTGAAAGCTTAAGATAAACGGGTTTTAAATAGATTAGACTTAGTACACATTTCCAGCTCACGCCTCACACTCTCTCTTTCCCACTTTTTTTCTATAAAATGTTTTTATTAAAAATCGAAATTATACTTATTTTTATATTTCTTTTCTCCTTTCTTTTTTTCCTTTCTTCTTTCTCCTTAGTCTGATGATTGGCAAGGCTCAAGCCTCAAGTTCACTAGTGTCGGGCAAGCTTGAACTTGCTTGTGGCCGATCACTAGCTGTCATTGTGGCCGACAATTGGCCAAAGAAGAAGAAAAAGGAAAAGGAAAAGATCAAAAAATTATATTTTTAAAAAATAAAAATAATTAAAATTTCAAATTTTAAAAAATTAAAAGGAGTCGAGGAGGAAAATTTAATCATATTTTTTTATACCAAACGCAAAAAAAAAAAAAAAAAAAATTCTAATTTATTTTCAAATTTGAGGCAAAAATCAAAAGATATTGTAATTTTCCTAAAAATTCTTCTTGGAAAATATTTAAGAAACAAACAAAGGCTTATTTAATATATATATATATATATATCTCTAAAGATTATCCATTAAATTTGTATCACAAGAAAGTGTTTTAGCAATACCTTTTTTTTTATAAAATATCATAAGAAATAAGATTTCTTAGGTTTAGTTAAATAAGTTGGGCATGGATTATAAATAGGTCAAATCATATATGTGTCAAAAAATTTGTGCTACAATAAATGTGTTATAAACGGATTAAATGAGTTGATTTAGGTTGGATCATTTATGATCCAACTCAAACTTGACTCGATCTACCATTTTGACAGGTCTAATGCTGCAAAGTTATCATATCGCCAAAATAGCTGAACTGCTTCAACTCTACCCAAAGCAAGCGGCATGATGAAGAGGAACCCACCCAATCTCAACTCCTTCTCTTATCATTCGTAGCCTCCCCTCGACGATCATGTCCAAGAAACCTTTGCTAGTGCAATATTATGGGAGTCACGAGAAGAATTACAATAGTGTTCAGCACCTTCAGACAAAGTAATGATACTTACGATGCACTGTACATTGAAGTTTTCCTTTTGCTTTTACCTAAACACGAGGGAGAGACGTGGTTCATAATCCCTCGACAAGATGGCACGAGGTGTTAGGATTTGGTGCACAATCACAAGGAAATAGAAAGTAAAGCAAGAAAGAAAATTTGAGAGACAACTAGTTCACTCTTAAATTATGGCTATATTTATGGAATCACCTCGCATCTATATATAACAACTCTCAATTACAAGAGAAAGAGATTATTCACAATAAAATATGGGCTCAAACTATATAAGCCTTCTAGTGGCTCAAGGCGCTGCCCCCGTGACCCTTGCTGAGCAACTACAAACCCCAGTTCGTTCACCAAGGAGCGGGACTCCAATGTCATTTTATCGATAGGGAGTATGAACCATACCCCCAACATAGAATCGTTGACCACTCGCAGAGGAGCAGGACCCTTGTGCCATCTTGTCAATTGAGAATATGAACCACACCCCAACATGGGGCCCACCCCGACTGCTGTCATGGGGTAGTACCCCCAAGCCACTAGAGGATTTTTATAGTTTGATCCCATTTTATTAATAGTTTGGACTTGGGCCCATTAATAATTATTGGGTATATATATTATCTTTCTCTTGTAATTGAGAGTTATAACAAAGAAGTATGATGTACTAATCATAATGGAATCCTCTGTGGATGTAGCTTTAGTTTAAAAGTAAATTAGGATAAAATATTGTGTTTCAAATTTTCTTTCTCACTTTTACTCTCCATTTCTTTGTGATTGTGCGTCGAATCCTAATAAATTTGGCATGGTAATCCTAAAGTTTCTCCACTAATCTTGCGCAACACACCACATAATCAAATGAATTTCTATCCATTAAAATGTAGAAATCCACATAGTTGATTGAGAAGAAGCTCTCTTCTTTCCAGTAAGTCATCCGCCCTGCCAACGCCAGAATAAAAGGGTCGATGCTTTTTCATCAGAGTCCTCCATTTTTAAAGATCGTGTCGAATTCTATTATATGGAGATGTCAATGTCCATGGAGGGTTTTGCACCGTTCTCCTCTGAGGCGTCTTTCCTGCATTCCAACAGTCAGATAATCAGTATTACATAGAAGTCGTTCGTTGTTAGCTTAGCTGGCAATGGTCCTATAAAGCCAAGAGTAAAATCGATTCCATATCCTCTTTTGCATGGCTAAGCCATGTTTTTGTTCTCTTACAGAGCTTCCATTCACAATCATTCTCAAAACGCCATTATAAGATAATAATTATTGGACAAAAAAATCATTTCATTTACATAGCACGATCGCAAATTTGTTTCAGTCGTTCCTTTCTCAAGCCTATAGATGGCAAGTGATGAGGGAAGATCAGCTCTCATCTTGGCATACGTTTGTTTCACGGAAAACTAAAGATTTAAAAAAATAATTAGTTATGTTGCTTAGAAAAATTAGCGAATGGAAAATGTTTAGCTTTCCGAAAAAAAAATGATTAGTTATATTGCTTAGAAAAATTAGTCAATAAAAAATGTTTTCAATATCAACAATAATTAATGCCAACTATTTTCATGGATGATGAAAAAAAATTCATTCATTCCTTTTTGCAAGCGATAAAACCAATCATTATTTGAAAATATATTTTTCAAATCTTGAATTTTCATGAAATTCGCGAAAAAAATTACGTTTTTGTAATTTTCCTAAAAAATGATAATATTTTCTAGTATTTAGCCGAAATCTGAAAAAGACCCGAAAAATATTTTCTATCATTTAGTAAAAAAGTTGTGCATTTTTTTTTCCAAAATAGACATGCATTATTCAAGCTTCAATGATTTGGGTACCGGCAATCAAGAAAACGCGTACAGGGCCCTGGTTTATCGAGGCCGTGCCAATGCTTGTGTCCGGATTCCAGTGCTCTGGCTCGAGTCCAAGTCCACAAAGGTCGGATGGACCAAATTGCAAATTCAGTCCCATGTTTCCTTAAACTCGGGCTCTCTCTGTAGTGTCCCGAGTCACCCGCACTTAGTCAGTCGGACCCCGCCGCGTTCTTCGATCGGGCTCGGGTGCTTCCGGGGGAGCTACGTGGCAGCTGCTTTTGCGAATGAGAACGAGAACAGAGAGCGAGCGAGGCTTTTGAGTTCTTAATTTTCGGCTCTGACACGGTTCGAGTTTGGCTTGAGTTTTGACTTTCAAGTAACTGAATTTCTCTAATTCCCCGGCCGCTCCATCTCCGATCACCACCACTTCTTCCGGCTTATCCTCACGTCACGATTACTCCTCATCGACCGCGACTCGTTCACTCCTTCAGTTAAGATTCCGGTGCTGTCCAGTTGTGTTTCCGGTTGGGCTCCGTTCTGACTGCGAAGCTAGGCCTTTGATTCTTCACTCGTTTCTGTGTTCACCTTCTTCTCTAGTCCACGCTTTGCCCTTGATCCCTCGCTCCTCCTGACTCCGGACCACCGGGAAACCGCCCCCCTCCGCCTCTCCCATCACCATTCGCATTGAGACAATCAATGCCCCGCCGCTGCCGCCGCAATCCACCTCTCCGCCGTCCAAGATCCCCCCTCCGCCTGCAGAAAATTCGCAAGCTCTTGCCCGGATTGTCCACTCTTTGGAGATGACTCGTGAGATGGAGAAGCCCTGGTTAGGTGAGAAAGATGGGGAGAGGAGCAACTCTTGTGGAGACGCACGAAGAAGCCCGTGGGAAATGATCCCCAGTTTTAGACGGGCATTTTCTGTTGAACGGAATAGAATTTCCTCACTCTAGTCCTGCATAAGATAGAAATAGGATAGATAACATTTTGAGAGAATTTCAATTTAACTCCATCTAATACTAGCATGTAATCTTGCACGATTCGAGGATATTGTAATTCTCGAAAAAAAAAAAAAAAACTAAGTGCAATTTTTTATAGAACTAAAAACATGTTCACCTCGGACTCTTGAAGAGCTATAGACTTCTTTTTGCTAAACCTTAGATTGCTAACAAAATTGAGGATTAGCCATCAAAAAAGCGTTCCCCTCTTAAAGAAAGTGTAATCAACGACATCTCAATTCAGAAGTTGATGCACACATGATAGACAAGTACGAACATTCCAAAGAGCTTACAAGAAAACACAACACCTAGTAACTACTGGGTACCATGGAGAACATTCAAAGCCCAAGGTTAATCCTGAGAAGCAACAGACTTCGATCCCATCACATGAAGTACAAACAATATAACAAATAAATTCAAGCATTCCATAGTATTCTATTAGCACTGGCAGCTTCTATTGATTCCAGTTCTTCCACGACTTTAGACATGGAAGGCCGCTGCTTAGGTTCCCGTTGGAGGCATACTAAAGCTAGCTGTGCTATTTGGAGTGCAGAGTCTGCACAATATTTGCTCTCCAATCTAGAGTCCATTATAGTCCTCAGTTCTTCTTTACTATATGAGTGTGGTCTGGCCCACTCCACTAAATTAGCCTTGGCTGCTGGACGCTTCGGATCATACGCCCTCAAACCTGTTAGTATCTCAAGCAACACCATGCCGAAACTGTAAACATCACTATATACAGTAAGATGCCCTGTAAAATCCAAGAGTTTTATGTGATGTTCAGCGAAGCATCAGCAAATAACTTCCCCATATTATAGTCAAAATTCAAGACCGAGCGTCAGTCAGCACTAAGTCACCAAAAAGCACTTTGCAACGGAAAAATTACCAGTTGCTCTGTATTCCGGGGCAGCATAGCCACAAGTACCCATATACTGTGTTGAAACATGTGACTTGTCCGCTGGAGGACCAGACCTCACCAATCCAAAGTCCGAGAGTTTGGCTGTGTAAGACTGCAGAAGAACCGGACATCGGATTAGACTCGGTTTCCAGCCTCAATATCAATTGCAAACTTTAGTGAATCTAGCAAAAAACAAAATGGAGATATCCAAAAGCAGCTGGGGACTGGTTAAGGGTCCTGTCTCAGTTTTTGAACTTGACATCAAATCTAAGGACAGATTTGCAATCAACTATAACCCGTCCATAAGTTGAGCACAGGGAAACATAGGATCTCCTCTCGTTATCATGACTCTTTTCTCCCGGTTAGAGGACAAAATTCCAAGTCTTCAAAGTGAGATATTAGGCATGTCATCGTCATCATTATCCTTCTCCCAAGAATTTGACTAGAATGATGATAGTGTTCTTATGAATATTGTGATACAAGACCATAATCATTACAAGGAGGATAACATAATCACCCCATCTAGCAATATATTTGCACTTTTGAAATCCCTGTGTATCATGTTATAGGAACCGTGCAAGAAGGCCAAGCCTCTGGCAGCCCCGACCGCAATCTTGAGGCGTACATCCCATGAAAGATGATCTACGGAGCCCTCTGTACCAGAGTAATGGACAGTGTAAAATGTAAGTAATTCTTAAAAGCAAATAGGTGTTCAAACCAGCCTGAATTTTGAAATTAGCACATGCATCGACTATGACTATCAACTGATCAAGTAGATATGCTAAACAATTGGCATCCTTAAGGAGACTTTTCCGAAATTTATAGAGTGATTAGACCACTTACTTCTGAATAGCTGGTTTTCCAAACTGCCAGTTGGCATGAACTCATAAACAAGAGCTAAATTTTCATCGCTGTGACAAAATCCCAGGAGCTTGGCAAGGTTTGGGTGAGATATCCCTCCAATAAAGCCTATCTCCCTCTGCACGTAAATAAGCAAAAGAGTCTCGCGCATGGTCAATAGTAAAATATATGAAAGAAATGGAAGCCCCCACACTAAATCAGGTAGATGTTTTTTTTAAGCTTCAAATGGTCAAAGAAACGAAACAATCACAGTGGAATAATTGATATCGAAACAAAACGTACAGAATGGGAACTGAGACCTAATTTCCAATGAAATGTTCAGTTTAACTAGTAGTTTGACTGAAGACTCATGGTCATTGTGCATCCTGTAATATAAAATGCATATCAATATTGATAAAATGTACTTCAAGTCATACTAGCTCTGTAGAAAATATCTAGCTCGCCATGAACCAATAGTAGCTATGCAGAATCATTGGAATTTGTGACTGAAACCATTTATAATTTGCGATCAAATTGATGTCTTTATCTTGCAGTGGTGTATCCACCCTACCGGTTCTTGAATATAGAAGGAGAATTCGCTCGAAGGAAGAAGAAAACAAGTTCACTATGAAAAGAACCGCATTGCATTAGTCAAAGAAGGTCGGAAAGACGAGTTACCTACGGGCTATGATCACATCGAAAAGGTTGATCATTACATGGACGGAAGACTGAACTTATATTAGCACAATTTCTTCACTCTTTGCAATTGAATTATACTAAGGCCACGTTTGGCAACCAGCCAAACAGTGAAAATTTTTATTCTTTTGTTCGTGGGAGTAGATTTGGAATAGAAATTCGTTTGATAACATTTTTATTTTTGGGAACAAATTTCTATGTTTTTGTTCTTGGAAGTAGATTTGAAACAAAATTAAGAAGTAAAAAAAAGTTAGTTCTTTGTTCGCGGGAACAATTTCAGAACCAAACCAACCTATTTTTTCTCCTCTCTCTTCTTCTTCTTCTTCAACCATTGTTGCCGCCGCTACCCGCCGCCGCCGGTCGCCGACGACCTGTTGGGCAAGGTCCGGCGAGCTCATCGGAGACTCACCAAGCCAGGGCAAGGTCCGGTGAACTCGCTGAAGGCTCATCTAGCCACCGGCGAGGCTTAACCCAGCTGCCAGCGAGACTCGACCTCGTGGTGGCCCAACGAGGTTGAGCCCCACCGGCTGCTGGGCAAGCTCAGCCTCGCCAAATTTGGGTGAGGCCGCTCACCCAGCCAAGGCTCAGCCGACGAGGCGTGGCCTCACCGAGGGTTGATGAGGCCATCAATGAACTCTCAGAAATATCTGATCTCTCTATAACCAAAATCAGATGCAATTCCACAAGGGCCCTTTCACAAACAAAATTAAAAGGCCAGGCCACCACTTATAGAAATCCTGGGTTAATCAACTTCAAATACATTTGGATTTGCGTTTACATAGCCATCATAATTCAGGTCGTCAAGTATTTCTCCTGCCATTTTCACAGCGAGGGTGTTTATTGACACAGTTGAGTGGGCATGACAAGCTCCCATCAGTACCATCGTGCATTTGGGCTGCTTTGGTTTTGTAATTGACAAAGCAAAGTATTTGTATTACGAGAAAGGAATTGAAGACGACTTAGTTCTTACCCGCCACTCTATATACCCTTGAGTGCCATCCCGGTTTAATATTTTCACAGCTATTATAGTCTCTTTACTTCCAGACTGTTGCTTCCCATGAAGCATCCCTTTATAGACACGACCAAATCCTCCCTCTCCAAGCAGCGCATGGACTGGAAAATTTTTGGTCGCCTCTTTCAACTCTGCGAAACTGAAGACGGTCAAGCTGGGGTCTGCCACAATCTTTCCATCTCCGAAGGCCTTTCTGTCGCGGGCAGCCAGCAAGTCATGGCTATTGCTGGCTGCCTTGCTGGCTGCAGAAGATGATGAACTACTGCGGGCAGCTGGCAAGTTATGGCCATTGCTGGCTGCAGAAGAAGATGAAGTAGTGATTTTCCACTTCGCTCCTGTAGTTTCAAAAAAGAAAAACAAAGAACAGAGAAAATTGCTTCAGACCATAACAAGAATAACATTAAAGACTCCAACACAAAGATTCACTTTAAAGAGACTACATGGATGTAAAGATAAAGATAAATCTAGGAAAAAATTTAAAGAGTACCTGATTTGAGATGACCAGTAAAGCTAGGAGAAGGGAAGTCAGGAGTACCAAAGCACACCCCCATCTCTCTCGTCTCTCTCAAAAAAACTATGTCTTTTCGCTACCTTCCCTCCAAATCCTATTTCCTCTCGAGAAGTGAGACCACCTAAAAAGGCGCTCGGTGCGGACATTTTCTGGCCCAGATAACACCGTCGGTAGAGAGCCAACCTGGCTTCGCACATCATTTTCCACAGCAGTAGATTTTCTTATGCCCAAAGCAGATCGCACAAATTTCCAGTGAATCCATATATTGATTCCCGGTGGACTTTTACCGTGACATTGGACTCAAAGGTGGTGGGACTCACTCCAAAAAAAAAAATAATGATAAAGAAAACGGAGAAGGAAGCAGAAATAGGGCACGCTCCGTTTTAAAACTAACTTCCATTCAGTAGAATGTAGAAATCCATAAAGTCGATCAAGACGAAGCTTCCTCTTACTTTTCAGCAAGTCGTCTGCCCTGCTAACGCCGGAATAAAAGGTCGATGCTTTTTTCATCAGAGTCAATCAATTTGGAAAGATCATGTTCAATTCCATTTGGTGGAGACGTCAATGTCTATGGAGGGTTTTGCACCGCACTCCATGTTAATTATTTTCTATGGGGCATCTTGCCTTTGCAATCCAACAATCGAGTAACGAGTTTCTCATGGAAGTAGTTTGCTGTCGGTTTAGCTGGCAATAGTCCTATAAAGCCAAGGGACAAATTGATTCCATTATCTGCTTTCGTGTGGTTACGTCAGGTTTTTGCTTTCTTGCAGGGTATCCATCCATTCACGAACATTGCCAAAGCAGCAACACGAAATGAAAAAGTACTATTATGCCTATTCTTTTCCAAAATAGACGTGAATTATTCAGGCTTTAATAACTTGGATACCGACAGTCAAGGAAACGCGTACGTACAGAGCCCAGGTTCCCCAACTGCCCGGGCCCCCTAGCTCGAATCCAAGTCCGCGAAAGTCGGATGGACTAAATTGCAAATTCGATCTCATGTTTCACTGCACGCGGGCTCTCCCTGTGGGTTCCCGAGTCTCCCGCCCTACGTCGGACTCCGCAGCGTTCTTCGATCGGGCCCGGGTGCTTCCGGAGGAGCTACGTGGCAGCTGCTTTTGCGAATGAGAACAGAGAGCGAGCGAGGCTTTTGTGTTCTTCCTTCGGCTCTGTGCGGTTCGGAGTTCGGCTTGAGTTGACTTTCAAAAGTTGCTGAGTTCCTCTAATCCCACCACGGCCGCTCCATCTCCAATCAACACCACTTCTTCCGGCTCATCCTCACGTCACAATTACTCCTCATCGACCGCGACCCGGTTCACTCCTTCCGTTAAGATTCCGGTGCTGTCCAGTTGTGTCTCCGATCGGGCTCCGTTCTGACTGCGAAGCTAGGCCTTTGATTCTTCACTCGTTTCTGTGTTCACCTTCTTCTCTAGTCCACGCTTTGCCCTCGATCCCTCGCTCCTCCTGACTCCAGACCACCGGGAAACCGCCCCCCTCCGCCTCTCGCGTCACCATTCGCATTGCTCGTTAGCTGTTACCTGTTTCACCTCGAGCCCTGAACTTATGAGCGAACAAACCCAGGCACAGACCCACACCATAGCCCCAGCCGCAACCCTAGCCAAGCCATGACCCAGCCTCCTCATCCGCCACCGCAACCACCCCTGCGATAATCAACGCCCCGCCGCAATCCGCCTATCCTACGTCCAAAATCACCCTCTGCCCACAGAAAATTCGCAAGCTCTCGCCCGGATTGTCTACGATTTGGAGATGAGGCGTGAGATGGAGAAGCCCTGGTTAGGTGAGAAAGATGGGAAGAGGAGCAGCTCTTGCGGAGACGAGGGACGCACGAAGAGCCCGTGGGAAATGATCCCAGTTTTAGACGCGCATTTTCTGTCGAACGGAATAGAATTTCGTCACTCTAGTCCTGCATGAGATAGAAATAGGATAGATAACATTTTGAGAGAATTTCAATTCAACTTCATCTAATACTAGCATGTAATCTTGCACGAATCAAGGATATTGTAATTCTTGAAAAAACGAAGTGCAATTTTTTATAGAACTTAATACATGTTCATACTTCATATGTAAGCAACAGTCCCTTAGCATATAAGGGACCTGATGATGTACATTGCGCTAGTGAGAAATTGATTAAGCTAACATTATTAGTCTTGTGTCAAGGTTTCGATTTCCAAATACCTACAAATCTTTGTATACCATGATTTGTGTTTTTGACACTGTATTGGTTGCAAAAAGGCGAGCGATTGAACAATAATATAGATAGATGAAGAAAATAAATCGGACACTAGATTTACATGGTTCAGTCGTAAAGACCTACATTCACAGGGAGAGCAGCAGTGAATTTCACTATAAATCAAGCGATACAAAGAGATTACACACTCGAGTCACTCAAACACTCTCTCAATATTTCCCAAACCCCAATTACACCAAATGCACCAATCTTTCTTGGATGTAAATCACGAATAAGTTTTGCCGCACGAGAAACACGAAAACCCGCTATCAAGCATCCAGCGCCTACAAACGTCTCTCACAAACAGAGAACGCCCATGACACTTAAGAGTAAACGGCGCTTCAATATGTGGCTTCACTCAACACATACGTAGACTTTGGCGGCATCTTTACGTAGGGTTTCAAGCGGCAACCAAAACCGAAAAAAAAGACCTGCAAAAGAATTCTGTTTTATACGTGGGTGTGCCCAAGGTCAAAAGTTTGACCTTGGGCCTCACCTTTCCCTTTTGATTCTACGAAACCGAGTGGGACGCGGCTTCTTTGTAACTTCATTTTTTAATGTGTGCCCATTTGGGCCCCACCATGGCTCAATAAAATTCGGCTCCTCCTTTGCAACGGAAAGAAAACTTTGTTGCACATATATTCTATTTTATTTTCTCTTTTGTGCAGCTTCAAGGGTCAAGAGAATTACATTTTTGCAAACGCTCAAACTCGAGTCATAATTTAACAGTATTGTTATTTTCATGTTCAATAGCCTGTGTCTAGATTGAGCCTAGATTATTGCGCTGAAGTCCCGCCTCCAATTTGCTATTATCTATGTTCCAGGAAACCAAGAAATGATGATGAAACAATTAAAAAATGTCTTAGATGCAACGAAATAGCACCAAATTACACGTCTTGTTCATTTTTAACGAATAATGGAGATGTCACGCCCCGAACCCCGAGCGTGCGTAGATCCCACTGCGGTCGATCAAATATGCGACATCCCAGGATACGTCGTCGACCCATTCGTTCTATTACGCATGCGGAAGCGAAACAAATCCCCTGACTACATTTAACTTGGGATAGAAAAGCAGGCAATCAATCGCAATACCGAACACTCATTTACAAACACAAATGGTTTAAATATAACACTGGACTGTCTACAAAATAGACTAGCTCGACAAAAAGGGGAATTATCCTAAAACCAACTAGTAGGACACGTTCTCCAATCCTTATGACTTCACATCTACAACTTCTCAAAGCCAAGCAAAGCTATCTAGCCGTTCCGTCCACCAGGGACCTGAAATTGTAATCCCTAAACCGAGATGAGACAATGTCTCAGCAAGTTCAACCCCCTAAACCCCTATTAGAAAGAAAATACGCCCTGAGTGGCCTAGCCACATCACACAAAAGACTAACCTCGCATTAGTCTTCATCTGCAGGTTAGCACAATTTATATAATTCAACCACGTGCAATTATGATAACCAAACAACTGTGGCACAATCACATTATCAGAACAATTCAACCACTTGGATCGTCTCAACGATCAATCGACTCGGTCGATTACATGTCATTCTAGCAAATCAATCACTGCCTCCAATCACAACTCTACAGGTAAGTCTAATATTTTAGTGGTAATCACGGCCCCACTCGGCAAAATTAGAATTAGTGGCATCACGGCCCCACTCGGCACAACTTTTAAAAGGTGGTAGATCCCGGCCCGATGGGCACGACCTCTAGTAGGTGGTAATTAACGGCCCGGTTGAGCACGACCTTTATCAAGTGGCAATTCACGGCCCCACTAGATGCGACCTTTATCAGGTGGCAATTCACGACCTTACTGGGCGCAACCTTTATCAAGTGGCAATTCACGGCCCCACTGGGCGCGACCTTTATCAGGTGGCAAATCGCGGCCCCATTGGGCACGACCTCTAATAGGTGGTTATTCACGGCCAATCTCCCCTCAATTTCGACACTTGGGATTCTATAAAGAATCCATATTTATCACAATCACACTCAATTTGCCATAATCAATCATCAATTTTAAATTCTAAATACACAGCAGCAATCGACATGAAATTCTGAGCAATCGGGGTCAAAAATAATTTTTCCGTTTTTTAATAAATAATAATATTTTAATAATTTCGGAATATAATATAATATTATAAATTCCATAATTTCGAAACAATTAAATAATTCAAAAATAAAACCCTATTATGTCCCATCAAGGCTTATTATTAAATAACTCTATTAGCCTTAATCAAACACACTTTAAATTAAACAAGCTTCTTAATCCAAATTACAATTAAATAAACTAAACTATCCACATAAACTTACTTAACTTAGAATAAGCACACTTAGGGCATCATTAACCGTCTAATCAAGATTTAGTGAGCTAAATTCACCGGATTAGTGAGCCGAGCGAATCAAAACGACGGGGACGCTGAGGGGAACAACTTTCTTCAAAGCGGGCCAAGCATTCGGGGTTGGGAAGCCGGCCAAAACGGGCCAAAACCGAGCTGCCATACCCATTTTCTTTGGCTGCTGGTTGGGGCCAACGGAGGGCTGCACGACGGCGGTTCGGGCGCGAAACCCACGGGGATGGACGACAGTAGCTCAGGCGGTGGCTGGCAGTGATGGAGGCTCCGGTGGACAGTGACAAGCGGCGGACGGAGGGCTGGAAACTCGGGCTGTGGACGACCAAACGGTGAGCTAACTGGCGAGGCGCGCGCGGGCGATCCGTGCGGACGAGCGGCTACGGCGACGGCAGCGGCGGCGACGAGCGGCCGAGCGGCGAAGGGGCAGGGTCCGGTCGGCGTCAGGCTGCTGGTTCCGCACGCAGCTTTTTCCTCCCCCCTCTCTCTCTCTTCCCAATTTCAAAATGAAGAAGATGATGTTGATGGGTCATCTTTCCAAGAGCCAATCCCCACCGTCCACTTGTCAAGATCTCAACCCTTGGCCTCAACCACCATGACATCATCTCATGTCATCTTCCACTCACTCAAATCCTCCACAACTTCTCCAATGGTTACACTTTCATTTTCCGCCGGGGTCCAATTCTTGTACATCCAATTTCTTCAATTCCCATCAATTCACTTCCGATTGAGTCCAAAGTAAAGTTCATAAATTAATTCAATACCACCACACTTCAATTCACACCCTCACTTGTCCATAGAACCTCCTTGAGTCCCAAGGGCACGACCAAAAGCGGGCCTACTAATTCCTCGAGCCAAATTTGCCATTCTCTAATTTAATTCGCTGAAAAACTCTGATTACATGAAAAATCTTCCAAAGATGAGTCAATATTCCTAAAATGATCTGTGACACACCCAGACTTCCAATTTCTGAATTCGATCTCAATTCCATGGTTAATTTCACTTTGGCACAATACTAGCGCGGCCCAACCTATCAGGTAGCCTTTAGAGATTTTCATGCATTTGACTTGTGGTTGATCATCTCAAGCCACAATGTACTTCTTTGAAACATTGGCGACTTTCGGTTGTCGGGGTAATCTCAAGATTTCAAATACGGACACAGGATACCCAATCGACAGAAAAGTCGATCTATTGCCAATCAACAAGAATTGTGCGATCTGGTGGAATCACCAACACTTGATCACATGCCTCTGTCGAGTCGACCTATCTCCGATCTCTAATCGATTTTTAATTGTGCCGTAATGACCCTTGCAGATTAGCTCGGTCGAAAGATCGCTTCCTGGTCAAATTCTCGAGTCTGATGCATTAGAATTTATTAACGGCTTCACCTGATAGACTAGTTTTCACGTGAGTGGCCGACTCAAGGAAAAGAAATATATGCGTGCCAACGAAATGCCTGTCTCAATTTATTGAAAATAGAATTGGAAAATCATGATGTCACAACTAGGTAGCTCTTTGCTTTAAATGAGTCAATCAGTAACCCAACCTTATCCTAAAGCTCAAAAATGACTACGAGAACGGACCGAACAACATAATACTTCATGGACATTGGTGGCGGGCCTGAGTACTACAGGAAGAAATTCTTGACAAAAATAAGAATGAGACTCTGCTGATGTTCAAAGCCTGAGCATGAAAAGGAACAAAGAGCTTGGACTCTTGAAGAGCTACGGACTTCTTTTGGTAAACCTTAGATTGCTAACAAAATTAAGGATTAGCCGTCGCAAAACCGTTCCCCTCTTGAAGAAAGTATAATCTCGACATCTCAATTCGCACATAATGATGGACACGTGTGAATATTCTAAAGAGCTTACAAGGAAACACAACACCTAGTAACTACTGGGTACAATGGAAAAGAACATCCAAAGCCCAAGATTAATCTTGGTAAGCAACAGACTTTGATCCGATCACATGAAGTATGCAACATAACAAATAAAATCAAGCATTCAGTAGTATTCTATTAGCACTGGCTGCTTCTATTGATTCCAATTCTTCCATGACTTTAGACAAGGAAGGCCACTGATTAGGTTCCGGTCGGAGGCATATTAAAGCTAGCTATGCTATCTGGAATACAGAGTCTATATAACATTTGCCCTTCAATCTAGAGTCCATCATTGTCCTCGGTTTTTTTTTTTTTTTTACTACATGAAAGTAGTCTGGCCCACCCCACTAAATTAGCCTTGCCTGCTGGACCGCTCGGATCATATGCCCTCAAACCCAATAATATCTCAAGCAACACAACGCCAAAACTAAAAACATCACTCTTTACATAGAGATGCCCCATAAAATTCAAAAGTTTTATGTGATGTTGTAGATAAGTGTAATATTAGGCTAGTGGACCCCAAAAGAAGAAAAAGAAAAAGAAGTTCAAAAGTCAATAAAGCAAAAAGGATAGGGAGGGGGCTCGACTAAATAGAAGATGAGAGCTCCCTCAACCAAAAAGAAAGAAAAGAAGAAGAAGAAGAAGAGAAAGGGGAAGAAAGGAAAGGGGTTTTGGCACGTGCACGTCATGGATGCCTCGCCAAGCCGACTCGACTTCATATCACAGTGCTTGGTAAGAGATTAGGCCCCTCCTCGTTCATCCAATCAAAGTAATTTACTAGTTTATGGCTCAAATTCGGAATTTTTGGAAAATCGAGCGGCAAAGTCTGATTTTGGAGTCATTGAGCTGCATATTTTTAGAGAAATCATAGTTTAGGGTGTTGTGGAGCCGTAGGATTTTACAAATTGTGATTTGAGCCTATAGTTTGTCCGAAACAAAATTTCAAAGTTTCTTGTGCGCAATGATGTATTTTGTCATTTTTCGGCGTGATTTTGGGACGATCAAGTTAGGATTCATGTAGTATGTTTGAAGGGCTTTCTTTTGACTATAAATACGTTCAGAATGGGATTTGGAGAAGGAAGTTATAGCGTAACTAAATATTGCGCTTAAACTCCGTATCGCGAATGGCTTGAACAATCGCTTTGGTTGTGCCATTTGTTAGAACATAGAAGTCCTTTTGTTAGAGTTAAGGCGTAATTTAGTTTTTTCGTAGTTGAGATAGAGTTTTATTTGATTTTAATATTATTCCTTAGTTATTGGATTGGGCCATGAGTTCGATAATATAATTATCGTTTGTCATTTGGTCGTAGACGACGAGGTGAGTGGTACTATATCTTCCTTAGTTTTGTAAAACCATGTCTTGAAGTATATATGTGTGTGTGTGTATGTATATATATATATATATTGAATTGAGGACCATTTTTATTGCATAAAAAACGGATCGAGCATTTGCTACTCTCTGATTGATTATGAATATTTGAAAAGCATGTCATACAAAGTTTGTGGAGTAATATATATATGAAATTATTTTGCGATTAATTTATGGAAAGGTTTATGATGATTTGAGAAATGGATAGGAAATGGATGATGAGCTATGCTGCAAAATGTTATTTGCTTGGTTTAAGATATTGATTTCTGAATTGGATTTATGGTATTGGAGGATAATTATAACTGTGAACCAAGTGAGGGGTTTTTGGGGTATGCATACCAGGTTTAAGATATATTTTTGAGCCGAGCCACCCACTTTATAGGTGGAGACCTTGCCAAGGGAGAAATCTTAATGGCTTTATCATCAGGCGTTGTGTCGTGACCAAGGTAGAATATTGAGCAATAGATTAGTCAATGGATGGACCATTAATATATGATATTTGATGGAGATTATTCAATGGACTTGACCATTGATACTTGACTTTTGATGGTGATTTAAATGAGTTTTTCATATTAGTATAAAGTTTTGATGATAAGAAATAACTCTTACATGATTCGATATGTATTTTATATATTGAGTTGGCATTATGAAATTTGGTATTGCTTTATATACGTGCATAGTAGTTGCTCGATTTGCTTAGAATATATGTACTACTCACTGAGTTGTTATTGCTCATTCCACTCGTTATTTAATCTTTTTAGGTTCCTTGATTAGCGGTGAATAGAACGAGAGCGTCATCGGTGGGAAACTTTTGGGAGTTCTATTTTTGGGTACGGTTTAAAGGAATTGGTATACATAGTTGTTGCTAGTGGTTATATTAGCTATCTTCTAATTGTATATTTCTTTTTTGTGGATTATAGAAACTCTGGTGTTACAACTAACCTTTTTTATTTATCTGATATGTATATATATGGTTTGAGATATATAAGTTGATATTAGGTTGTTGGTTATGTTTGAGGTTGTGTCCTTTGGATGGAAAGACGGTCATGTCATCCCCATCCTTTATAGTTTTGGAGTGTGACACGAAGCATCAGAAAATAACTTCCCGATGTTATTGTCAAAATTCAAGACTAGACATCCTTTAGTACTAAGTCACCAAAAAGCACTTTGCAATGAAAAAATTACTGATTGCTGCGTATCCAGGGGCAGCATCACCATAGGTACCCATAGCCTGTGTCGTAACATGTGACATGCCCCTTCGAGGACCAGACTTCACCAATCCGAAGTCCGAGAGTTTGGCCCGGTAAGACTGCAGAAGAACCGGACAGTGGATTAGACTCAAGTTCTAGTCTAAAAATCAATTGCAAACTCTTAACAAAAAACAATATGGAGATATCTAAAAGTAGCCGAGGACTGGTTAATGGTCATGTCTCGTGTTCTGAACTTAACATCAAATCCAAGAAGGATGGATTTGCAATCAACTATAACTCTTCCATCAATTAAGCAGAGGGAAACATAGGATCTCCACTCGCTATTATGACTCTTTTCTCTTGGTAAGAGGACACAATTCCAAGTCTTTGAAGTGAGATACTAGACATGTCATTGTCGCCACTATACTTCTCCCAAGAATTTGAGTTGAACGATAGAGTTCATATGAATTTTATGACTCAAGACCTTAATCATTATAAGGAGGATAAAGTATTGACCCCATCTAGCAAAATATTTGAAGATTTAAAATCCCTAAATATTATTTGCCTCTCAAAACTGTGCAAGAAGGCTAGGCCTCTGGCAGCCCCGACCACAACCTTGAGGCATACATCTCATGGAAGACGAGCAGTGGAGCCCTCTGTACCAAAGTAACGGATAGTGAAAATGTAAGTAATGCTTGAATCAAGAACATGTTCAAACTAAATTTTGAAATAGGCACATGCATCAACTATGACTATTGACTGATCAAGAGGATATGCAAAACAATTGGCATCCTTAAGGAGACTTTTGCGAAATTCACAATGATTAGACCACCTACTTCTGAATAGCTGGTACTCCAAATTGTCCTTGGCATGAACTCATAAACAAGAGCTAAATTTTAATCCTCTTGACAAAGTCCCAGGAGCTTGGCAAGGTTAGGGTGAGATAGCCTTCCAAGAAAGTCTATCTCCCTCTGCAAGAAAATAAGCAAAAGAGAGTCTCACACATGGTCAGTAGTAAAATATAAGAAAGAAACGGAAGCCCCCAAACTATACCAGGTAGATGTTTTTCCCTTTAAGCTTCAATTGGTCAAAGAAATGAAACAATCACAATGGAATAGTTGATATCGAAACAAAATGTACAAATGGGAGCTGAGACCTAACTCCCGATGAAATGTTCAGTTCAACTAGTACTTTGACTGACAACTCATGGTCATTGTGCATCCTGTAATATAAAATACATATCAATATTGGTAAAATGTACTTCAGGCCATACTAGCTCTGTAGAAAATATCTAGCTCGCATGAACCAGCAGTAGTTATGCAGAATCATTGGAATTTGTGACTGAAACCATTTATAATTTGCGATCAAACTGGTGACTTTATCTTGCAGTGGTGTACCCTCCCTACATGGTTTGATCAGCCTTGCAATTAGTGGCAGTTCTTGAATATAGAAGCAGAATTTGCTCGAAGGAAGGTTGCATGACTCCGTCCATCGAGGCTGATGAGGCTGACCAGGTCTCCTAGGGGCTATGATACCCATTAAAAAGGGTGATTATTACATGGATGGAAGACCGTGAACTTAGATTTGCGCAATTCCTTCATTTCTTCCAATCGTATTACACTTAGTAGGCACTTCGAATAGTTAGCATCACACCAGCCATTGGCGACACTCACTCTCGCAACTCTATGGGTATGGGTTTATTTAGTCCATTACAAAGTTAAAGAAATCAAAAAGAAAGCTCATCGCTGTTAACTAAATGGAGCCTTATAATTTAATCTGCTGAGGACCATAGTGACTGGATAATCTCAAGAACAAAATAATTCAATCTTCGATATCTCCATTTTATCGGAATGATCGAAGCAAAATAGCTTATGTTGGGTTTGTTAGATAACTGAAGACCTCACTAGGATTGTGAACAAATGTGTGGGTGTTGGAGAAATCTTTCCAGAATATTTTGAAGCTGACAAAACGTTTCTATCAGTCTAGTCTGGATAATTGCAAGCCTTCTGTTTAGAGTCTGAAGACCTTCAGATCACCAGACTCATCACTCAAGACTCAAGACTCAAGACTATTCTCATTGACAGTTTTTCTAATCCAGTGACGAAGACAATCCAGAGCCGAAGTATTTGGTTGAGGATTTAGTTCTATCCTCTGAAGAAGATCTCTTGGCTGGATAAATATAACGGATTCTTTTATTCGTAATCAAGATCGTTTGAAGATCCGATGGTCGACGAAATATTCTTGGAAGGTTCTATTCTTGGAAACCAAGATCCTGATTGTATGGGCGAACAGGATTGATGGGCTATCGTCAGGTTCCTTTAATAGCTCGAATGATCTTCTTGATTGATTCCGTCCAACGGGTAGATTAGAGGAATTCCTTTGGTAAGTGCCAACGGGTATGATGGCATAAAGGAGTATAAAAGGAAGACGTTCTAGTTACTTTAGGGTATGATCGATAGAGAAATTCCAGAGTCTGAAGCACATTGATTATCAGTCGATACATCTTGAGCAAAGTTGTATACACAAAGAGTGTCTATACTTAGTGATACCTTGAGCTAGTGTGGTAGATCATCTACACCGAGAAATCAAGGAAGAACAACGCTGTAACATCTTTTTGTTCATAGTGGAATCCAGCCAATAGGCATCGGTGCGAAGAGTGGACGTAGGCTTGAAATAAGCCGAACCACTATAAACCGCGTGTTCAATTCTCTCTTCCCTTCTCTCAATCTTACTTTGATTATTGTTTGTCTCCAATCTATCAACTGTCTAAGTATTGCGCAATTATCAAGAAAAATCCTTTATATACCTATTCACCCCCCTCTAGGTACTTATTCTAGCTATATCAGTGGGTACTAGCACCAAACACCTGAGTCAGGCACCAACAATCCTGTTGCCTGCTGCCTGCTACCATCATTCTGCATCCTAACAAAGCCGATGAAGCAATCAATAAACTGTCAGAAATATCTGATCTCTCTATAACCAAAATTAGATGCAATCCTACAAGGGCCCTTTCAAAAACAAAAGTGCAAGGCAAGGCCACCACTTAAAAAAATCCTAGGATAATCAACTGAAGTACATTTGGATTTGCGTTTACATAGCCATCCCGATTTAGGTCGTCCAGTATTACTGCTCCTGCTATTTTCACATTGAAGGTGCTTATTGACACGTTTTAGTTTGGCATGACAAGCTCTCATTTGAACCATCATACATTTGGGTTACTTCAATTTATAATTGACAGAGCAAATGTAACATCCCGGGCCCCACTGTGTAATATTGTCCGCTTTGGGTCACCCGCCCTGGCACGGACGAACCGCCATCCCAGCCACGGTCTTTTCCCTCACGGCTTTAAAATGCGTTACACAGTTTAGAGGGACCTAAGCCTTATAAGCTAACCAAGACCTCCCTCCCTAGGCGATGTGGGACAAGAGAGGAGGTTATCACACTCTCCACCTCTTATCCACCTCTTAACAGAAGAGCGTCCTCGCTGTGGCCCCACGGGCATCAGAACAACATTCAAGCTGTGGTCCCACACGCGGTCGGGAGTCGGCTCTGATACCACTTGTAACATCCCGGGCCCCACTGTGTAATATTGTCCGCTTTGGGTCACCCGCCCTGGCGCGGACGAACCGCCATCCCAGCCGGGCCCCACTGTGTAATATTGTCCGCTTTTGGTCACCCGCCCTGGCGCGGACGAACCGCCATCCCAGCCACGGTCTTTTCCCTCACGGCTTTAAAATGCGTTACACAGTTTAGAGGGACCTAAGCCTTATAAGCTAACCAAGACCTCCCTCCCTAGGCGATGTGGGACAAGAGAGGAGGTTATCACACTTGTAACATCCTGGGTCCCACTGTGTAATATTGTCCGCTTTGGGTCACCCACCCTGGCGCGGACGGACCGCCATCCCAGCCACGGTCTGTTCCCTCACGGCTTTAAAACGCGTTACACAGGTTAGAGGGACCAAAGCCTTATAAGCTGACCAAGAACTCCCTCCCTAGGCGATGTGGGACAAGAGAGGAGGCTATTACACTCTTCATCTCTTAACAGAAGAGTGTCCTCGCTGTGGCCCCACGGGCGTCAAAACAGCATTCAAGCTATGGTCCCACACGCGGTCGGGAGTCGGCTCTGATACCATTTGTAACATCCCAGGCCCCACTATGTAATATTGTCCGCTTTGGGTCACCGGCCCTGGCGCGGACGGACCGCCATCCCAGCCACGGTCTCTTCCCTCACAGCTTTAAAACGCGTTACACAGGTTAGAGGGACCAAAGCCTTATAAGCTGACCAAGAACTCCCTCCCTAGGCGATGTGGGACAAGAGAGGAGGCTATTACAGCAAAATACTTATCTGCCAAGAAATGAAAATGAAGACGACTTAGTTCTTATCCGCTTAGTTCTTATCCGCCACTCTCTATGCCCTTGGATGCTACCCGGTTTTAATCTTTTCACAGCTATTATAGTCTCTGTCCTTCCGGACTGTTTCTTCCCATGAAGGATCCCTTTATAGACATGATCCTCCTTCTCCAATCACCATATCGCGTCCAGAATTTTTGGTTGCCTCTTTCAACTCTGCAAAACTGAAGACGGTCAAGTTGGGGTTTGCGAAAACCACTCCATCTCCAGAGGCCTGATTGTCGCGGGCAGCCAAAAAGTCACGGCTACTGCTAGCTGCAAAGGATGATGAACTGCTGATTGTCAACTTCTTCCTGTAGTTTCCAAGAAAACACAATAAAACACAGAAAGTTGCTTCAGACGATGAAAAGAAGAAGATTAAAGACTCCTAACTAAAGCACAAAGATCCATTTTACAGAGACAGGATAGATATACTGATAGAGAAAACTTCCAAAACTTTTAAGAGTACCTGATCTGAGATGACCAGTAAAGCTAGGAGTAGGGAAGACAGGAGTACCATAACACACTCCCATTTCTCTCTATTAACGCTATTAGGAGATCTACTTGATTATGAATATCTCTCAGGATTATGTATATATCTCATTGCCTCTCCCGAATCTTGTTTCCTTGATCACGCCATGGAATTAATAGTCAATCAACTCAAGCTAAATTCCTAATTCCGTACATCTTTTTTCTTCTTTTTTTTCTGGCCCATCGAACACTCTCCTGGCATAAAAGCAACCTAGCTCTACACATCCTTGTCCACACTAGTCAATTTTCTTATCTCTAGCTAGGAGATCCCGCAAAATTCCAATGCATTTATTGTTCGGACTGGCAGTGGACATTTTACAAATGGGGGAAACAATAAAGGATTAATACCTGAAAAAACCTCAAATTAATATACTTATAATAAATTTACTTTAAATTAATTGTTTTTCCAAGAAAAATCTCAAATTAGTACACCTATGATAAATTTACTCCAAATGACTACAAAAAATCCCAAAACAAATATACTACTCGACCACCAAAAACTTGACAAATATACATTCCATTAAATTAGATTTATATAGCAAAAAATTACAAAAATGGTACAATTATGACAAACAGAGAGTAAAATTATAAATTAGTTCATTAGTCAACTATCACGTATCATCTAACTAAGCAATTTGACAATAAAATTTAACAGAAATAACAAAGAGTAAATTTATCATAAGTATACCAGTTTGGGATAAATTTGTCAAATGTGTACTAGTTTGGAATTTTTTGTTGTCAAAAAATTAGTTTGGAGTATATTTGTCACGGATATACTAATTTAAGGTTTTTTTTATGATATTAACCCAACAATAAATGAGAGAGAAGGTGAAAGCCATTCAATGAGGCACAAAAAATTAGATGCTTCCATATTAAAAATCTCCCTTTAGCCACAAGAGTGCTTTGCAACACTTATTGCGTAAGGATTAATACACAAAAAATCTTAAACCGATACATCTATGATAAATTTACTACAAAATAATATTTTAATCACCTAAAACCTCAAATTGGTCAATTTGTGATAAATTCATCATCTGTTAATTTTCATTAAATTAGATTAATATCACAAAAAATTACAAACTAATACACTTGTGACACCCCAATTGATACACTAGTCAACTATTACGTACCATCCAATTCAATAATTTGATGATAAAAACTAACGAAAATTAATGAAAGGTATTTGTCATGGGTGCATAAGTTTAAGGTTTTTTGCGATCTTTTTTTTTTTTTTTTAGTAAATTTATCATGAGTGCACCAATTTAGGGTTTTTCATGGTATTAACCTTATTAATAAAAAAATACTTTTTTAAAAATTTGATTATGCATCACAGAAAAGAAACGGTTTATGAAAAATCCCCAAACTTACTTTAAATAGTTTCTAATGGTTTATTAAAAATTGTAAGCACTTTCTAACACTATCCTCCGGAAGATTAACAATAGCATGCAAAGGATGGGGTTTACATCTCTAATTTACGCTAGACTACTATTCCTGAATTACTAAACAAGAAAAATGATGCCAAAATAAAAATAAAAATGATTGAAACATGTTGACGAGAGGTATATGAATGTTGGTAAAATGCATATCAATATTGGTAAATAGCCAGTCATTGGGGAGACCTAGCAACCGGTGGAGGAAGAAGGAAAAGAAAAAAAGATTAAAGAATATATAACAAAAAAATTCAAAAAAAATTCAAAAAAAATTGCAAAATTTTATACATCAATGCTGGTCTTGCCACGTGAAATGGCCGCCATTAGCGTCAGTGATTTCCAGTCAAAATTAGCTGAATGAACTAAATTGGTAAATTATCGAAAAGTTTTAAATTGAATTGACACAAATATAATAGATTTGTGATTTTTTTTAGTAATTATCCCAACCTTTTTTCATGGCATTTTTAGAGAGGCTGCATTTGTTTGTCCAGACTTTTTTGCTGGATAGGATAGTGTCGAATAGGATAATGATAGGATAGGATTTTAACTATCCTATCCAATGTTTGTTGACATCCGAATATAACATGGATTCAAATAAATTTATCCTAATAAATATATGATTCGTAGACTTAAAATTAAAAATAAACCATGGAAATAAAACAACCGCTCTACCTAGTGTGAAACAGAGGAGACTGTTGTCGCTCAACTAACTTCCATGGAGAAAACACTACTCTAGAAATAGGTAGAAAAATTGCTGGGAAGTGAGGCGAACCAAGAATCTTTTTACAAGAGATAGACAATCATGTGGATCTTCGATAAATAACTGAACTCGAGAAAAAAAAAACCCAGCTTTGCACTTTGCCGGAGATGTCAAGTTACTGGGTTGATAATTTAAGGACGATATTGTCAAATATGGTTCTTTAGGGTGTGTTGAACAAAGAGGAGAAAGCATGGGATGGGAATTGGAGAGATGAAGAGGATGGGGGTAGTTTCTTTTAGAGATGATGATGAAAACAATCTCAGGCAACACCTCAGCTTTTTGCTCGCTCCTTTCTATTCATCCCTGCTTTTCTCAGTTTCTATATCTACGCAAGCGACCACGAAGAGGTGGCTCGGCCGTGGATGGCCAATGATTGCAAGCCACCACGATTAAGATGGTGGCTCAGCCATGTATCTAGCTTCAAACCTTGCCTCGTCGATCATTGACTAATGGTATCACCAGCCAAACCTAGTTGGCTCTATCTTTCTGTGGTGGTCACCACTCCGACCAAATCTAAACTGTAGCAACGAAGAGAGAGGGGAAGGAAGAAAGAAAAATTTTATTTTCCAATTTCACATATCCTAGACGAATCCTTCTCACCCCCTAGGTGGGATTTTTATATCCAGACTATGCCGGGGCTATATTCAGTTATATCTGGATTTTGCATCACTCCAAACTACAGATAAGATAAAAGGAGTTTTATTCAGCCCACCAAATGCAGCCAAAATGTGCCAAAGATTAAGTCATGCCTACTATCTCTGCTTCATAAATATGTATTAGGTCTAGCGAGTAACTATCCCAAGACACTTGTTAAGTATACTTGATAAGAAAACGAATGTCTTCATTCCCAATGTATTGATTACAAAAAAACACAAGAAGGTAGTGTCACTATCGTTAATGAGACACAAATGCACAAAAGCATGCCTGGTTCACTGCTCAGCCTGAATTTAATCTTACACCCAAAATAGGAGTAGAGGGGAGGGGAAGAATAAATCGCTAGAAAAGTAATTAAATATTGCCAGAAAATTGGAATAGTTAACCAGAAACTGGAAATTGAAATACATTCTTCTGGGATAGTAGAACTTGCGCACGGACTAAGACATTGTAGATAATGGTACATCTGTTTAAATGTCATGTATCATTCAACTCAGCAATTAGAATGTAAAATTTAACGAAAACTAACAAAGAGTAAATTTGTCATAAGTGTACTAATTTGAATATTTTGTATTCAAAAAATTAATTTGGGGTAAGTTTACCTTGGGGTACAAGTTTGGAGTTTTTCAAGCTATTAACCCTATATTTCAAGGTACATATATGAGCATAACAAGTCGGCATACTAAATAAGTTGGCAAAGATACAACAAACTCTATTGCAATTAATCTTTAGTATGTGAAGTTGGTATGACAAATATATAAGTTAGTATTTAATATGCAAAGTTGGTATACTAAATAAGTTGGCAAACTGTACTGCAATTAATCTTTAGTTGGCAAGATAATCTTCATTTTGATAATATCGGGGCACGACCATAAATCAGTCAGATATTGTTCGTCCATTTCCAAATGAAGGAAAAAAAAGAACACGTGCACATATGCTAACATGCATTAGATGGTCCTAATTATTTTTTAAAAAAAATCTTGAATTTTGTTCAAGATTTTAACTAGGTCCGTATATTTTGTAGGGAAAATTCTAAAAAGGGACCTGAAGTGCCCCATTCCTCTCAAATAAGAATCTGAAGTGAATCTTGTTTCAAATAAGGACCTAAAGTACAATTACTTTCTCAAATAAGGGCCTAAAGTGGATGTTGTTTCAAATAATGCCCTGAAATAATTATGTTTATTTCAAAAAAAAACCTGAAGTGATTATGTCCGTTGCAAATAAGAACCTAACTTTCCGACGGTCAAGAGTATTTTCGTGATTTGTCATTTTTTCCCCTTTTTCCTTCCTTTTTTTTTTTTTTCTAGTTCTTCTCCTTCCTCTTCGCCTGTGGCCGGCCAGCCATCGGCAATGCCCACAGAGGGCTAGGCGATGGTCGCCCTCGCCAGCAAGGGCCACCCATGACGGCCACAGGCGAGGGACGGCCTCGCCTAGGCAAGGCGACCCTCACCTAGGGACCATCTGCAAGGTCAGCCCTCACGACCCTAGGTGAGACCGATCTGGCGAGGGTGGCCTCACCCACGGTCAGCGAGGGCTAGGCGACTAGCGAAGAGAAAGAAGAAGAATTAGAAGAAAAAAAAGAAGAAAAAAGGGGGATGCCAAATGACGAAAATACCCTTGATTCGGTAGAAAATTTAGCCAATGAGTGACTAGCGAGGTTGGATCCTTATTTTAAACGAAAAAAACCACTTCAGGCCTTTATTTGAAATAACTAAAATCACTTCAAATCCTTATTTGAAACAAAATTCACTTCGGGTTTTTATTTGAAAAAAATATGATACTTCAGGTCCCTTTTTGGAATTTTCCCTTTCGTAGAAAGTATGTCAGTCGTTGGTGTAAAAAATCTTCTACACATTTGCCATCGGATTGGGTAACACATAAAAATTCTTAAGCCAATAATGGACTTGTTTTTTATTTTTGTATTTTCTTACACATGTGCCTTATAATCAAGAGAGAACAAATATCTAAACTATTTTCTATTTTTACGGTCTGTCCTACTTTAACTTTTAATTTACTCTCAGATTTTTGTCCTACCTTTTTATGTAGGATAGAAGTCAAATCCCACACCTAAAAACTAAATGTCCTGACTCTCCACCCTCTCTAAGAAAAGGACTAATGGAATTCCCCACATCCCCCTTCCCATATAAGAATGATGGCCACTAGGGCAACCCCTAGTAATTCAATATTTGAACTCTTAATAAGTATGTTTTGCAGACATTACCAAACATCCAAAGATTCCAGACTAAGGCCAATATTTTTCACCACATTTATTAGCCACCTACTAAAAGAATACTTTTTATGACATTTTAAGGTGTGTTTGTTTAAGATTGTTTATGTTCTCTGGAACACAAATTTTGGTTTTTTGTTCCGGGGAACCAAAAAAAGGAACAGAAACGCGTTTGTTTACACTTTTATTCTTAAGAACAAAAAAATTATTTTTTTGTTTCTGGGAACAGATTTGGAACAAAAATAAAAAGTAGAAAAACTTGTTTCTTATTCCTAACACTTCCAAGAAACACTTTTTTTCTTCTCATTTTTTTTCTTCTTTTTTCTCTTTCTTTTCTTCTTCTTTTCTTCTTCTTCTTCTTCCTTTTGCTGGTCACTGGCCTTGGCCATGACCGGCGCCAGCAACCGGCTAGATGAGGGCCGACGACCTCGCCGGAGCGTCGCCAGCCCCCGGAGAGGGCGAGCCATAGCGAGGCTCGACCTCCCTAGATGGCGCGAGGCCGAGCCTCACCAATGGCCTAGCGAGGCTCGCCAGGGCCAAGCTGGCCTTCGACAAGCTCGCCGGATGTCACCCGGCCGTCGGCTGGTCACGGGCGGCCGATGACCGACCAAAGAGAAAAAGAAAAAGAAAAATAAAAAATAAAAAATAAAAAAGGAAAAATAAAATAAAAATATTAAAAATTAAAAGAAACAAAATATTATACAAGTTTACTAACGTGTTTTGTTTTTTTTTTCTATTCTAGGAACAAAAATTTTGTGCAATTATCAAATGCGTTCTTCTATTCAAAAATTGTTTCTAGAAACAGAAATTAAAAAAAAAAAACTATTTCCCTTCCAGAAAATAATTTTTGAACGAAACGTTACCAAAATCTTGCCATTATAATAGAAACGCTCGAACAATTTGTAGATGTACTGTGCTCAATACCATCGGCAAATTGCCTTGACTACTTTACTTTGTGGAAGGGCTTCATTGCCCTTTCCTTTTTTTTTACATGGCCCGGACAAATTGAATCTTAGAAGAAAAAAAAGAAAAGCCAAGTATAACTCTACGGATGGACCGAGGTACAAAAAAATTGCCAATGCCATCTTTCACTCTTTCATATGGTGGTGATTGATTGCAGCTCACCGTGTGGAAACCCCGCTTAAAACGTTATCTTTGCTTACCCTCCTCTAAAATTGATTCCCCCCCTCCTCGTTTTTTGACCGGGTCGCCTTGATTTTCTTGTTCACACCACAACACTGTCACTATCACCTCGTCCTCCTCCTGCTGTCTCCTTCTCTCTCTGTTTTTCGCTCCTTGCTTTGGGGAGATTCCTTTGAGAAACGGTCACCATGCTATGCTTCTCTTGGATTCCACTTGTGATGATGGACAGCTTCAACCCAACTCGCAGCTTTCTCACTCACTCACTCATGTCACCAGACCAGGTCCAACGTTCCCTTCAAAAAGCACTCTCTCACGAGCCTTACCCAAGTTCATGCCCCACCCAACTCCTTCCTCCCCTTTTTCCTCTCTTTCCATCACTCCATATTCCTCCTCCTCCTCCTCCTCCTCCTTCATTGCCATTATGAGGTCGGCTTCCGGCACGCTCGCCTTAGCAGAAGCAGTGCAGGTGATTAGCTCCCTCTGGAACAGGCTTTCAATTTTCTTTTCTCTTCTTGGTTAACCTTCGTTCTAACTCTTTCTGCTCTCTTGAATCCCGTTTGGACGCTAACTTAAGACCAGCTCAAGCACACCAGTCCAAGAGAGTGCAAGAGGGTCCAAGAGAGTGAAGAAGGGTTCAACAGAGATCACATCTATACTTATCGGCGATATAGCTTGTACACCCATCATGGTTAGTCATTCATCTTCTCCTTCCTTTTCCAGCATCATTATCATTTTTCTTGAACATGGATATCTTCATATGCGACTACACTAAATTTTCTTTTATTATCTTATGTTGGCCGATACAACAGTAGTTGCATAGCTTCAGAGATAAAGCCTCTCCTCCGCTGGTCCTCCGCCACCGTCGCCCGTTCCATCCGCTCCCCGCATCGTTGGCCCGTCTCCTCAGCTGTCCGGGTGTTCGACGAAATGCCGGAGAGGGAACCTGACTGAGCTGTGCTTCATTTCTTTCTTTCCGGTCGCCGATCCATTCCCAGCTTCGCCGTTATACTTCTCAGCAGTTCCAGCTTCGACCATCTCCATCCAGCGAATCTCCATCTTAGACTCTTCATGTCGGCCTCTCCGCTATGCTACTTTGTTGGTGTAGACGAGGCGTTCGACAAAATGCCAGAGAGACGGGAAGATTGAAGTGCTTCTCCCGTCCACATTGCTACCGTTCCTTCTGGTAGCTGTTCAAGGTCCAGGTTTTCAAGCGCATCAACCCAGCATCTTCCCTCTGCTGCCGACAACGATCCATCATGCAGGATGTAGGAAAGCAAGTGTCCCAAAATCGTCATCATCGGGAAACAAGCTTATCGCTGTTCCTCCCCCCTGAGGCTTTAGTCGAGGGCAGAATACATTTCGAAAATTGTCTAGTTGGATATTTCCTTGCTGCCAAGGCATCATTCCACTTAGTGAAAGGTGTTGCAGAGAAATTGTGGTGATTCTACGGCAACTATTTACTACATGTGGCATGATTTGGATCTATATTGCATATACTCATTATTGATTATAACAGGAATCTATGTCGGAGAGGCCTACATGATTCACTTCACACAAACAGGAGTTGAGGAGACAAGTCTCCATCGCTTCCAGTGAGAAGGCAAGAAACTCCATTCCCTCCGCTTATATGCATATAGGCGGCCAGAACTTGGGTACTGGTGGGGGACTTGCACCACCTTACCCCAAACCAAATTGCCCCAGGAAGTCGTGAACAAGGCTCACGAGCTCCATGAACACAATAGTTTCAGTGAGTACGACCTCATCAATAACAACTGTGAGCATTTAGCCTCGTTTTGCCAGACTGGCATATGGGCAAGTGCACAGACAGCACTGGTCAGTGCTTGTCTGCAGAAGATCAGTGAAGTCAGAATGGTTCACGAAGTTTCTGCATACGAAGTAAGTTTGAGTGACTCAAAATTTCCATGAATCTTCCCTTTTCTATCTGTCTTTCACTAGCAATTATTATCATCTGTTTGAGAGTTGTTGTCTGTCATCCAGCAGTAAAAGGAATGAAACTTTAGTTTTTTATATCCAGTTTACGAGAGACATGCACAAATGCATGGAGGAAGAACTGGGATAAGAAAATGTATGTAAGCCGCAAATATGGTCCTTATTATTTAATTTGCCCAGAAATATTTAAGGACTTCCATCTGTTGGTGCTCGGTCCTCCTAGTTAGACTTGCCAAAAGATGGCAACATCTAATCCTGAATGAATATCTCACATTCAAATCACTTCACTTTGGTGCATATTGGATACAATCTTTTGGCATTCAAGAAACAATTGGGGAAACAAGACAACAGTGAAATCGCACTAGACTATCAAAAAGAGTTTGTTCCACGAGTACACAACTTTTTTCCTTCTCAGCAACCTCTCTCTTGACAATATTGTCATTCATTTTGTTGTTCTTGCTTGGCCATCATTGTCATTCACTTTAAAGCATGAAATGAATGACCTTGTTTTTCTTCACGGTGATCTCTCTCTCTTGACAACAGGGATTCCAATTACATAACATGAATTGGGTGGCCACATACAGCAGAGGGTATAAGTTAGATTGGTGTTGACGTGGTCTGCACCGTTAACAAATGCACTCTAGTAGATTTAGTCCCGTTCTTGGCACCAAGCCCCAGTTAGAAAGGATAAGCTACCTGGCCCTTCTACATTAGCGCCAGCCCACTCAATGGACTATAACAAGCCATTGGACTTGCCCAACATAGAAAGAGGAAAACGCCAGAAAGAACGAGCATCTTGGAAATTCTAACAAAACCAGCTTGTGGATCGCGTGATCAGCTTGAACAAAAGTTTCTCCAGAAACACCTTGCAGCATTCTCCCAAAGACATTGTTTTATAGAAACAAATGCCAGAAGAGGTAAGCCATATATCCATTGAGCTGTTGGTTATTCTCCATTTAGGAGCGAAATTGATCATTTAGTAATCATGAATTTAGTGATGGAAGCTATCTTCATTTATGGCATCTTAGTAATGGATCGTGAGAGATATTACCATCTTCATATGTACATTTTTAAGTTGATTAACAGTTCATACCAACTGACAGAATAGAATATGAAAATATCCACTTTATTACTGCAATTTACTAAATAAGTCATTGAATTTCATATCATATCTTATCCAGTTTTATCCTAATTAAAAATCCGGACGACCTACAAGAGAGTGGGAAGTCAAAAGTGGAGTGGAGAAAGCATAAGCCTTAAAGTATTACGTACCCTTTTCCAAAGGAATGTGAGGACATACACGTATAAGATTTAGATAAATGTCCTTATAGACCCCAATTAACAATCACATTTCTTTTTTCTAGTAGTGGCACTGAAAAAGACAGGGTCCACATACAAAAGAAGGCGATCGCAAGAACACCGTGTTAATTGGTTTGGCTCTTTCGGAACACTCATTTAGGACCAAAGATTGATCATCTTCCGAAAGGAAAATGACCTATGACTGAATGAATTAGGGATTATTTATTCGAGAATTATAGATCAAACCAGTTCTCTTGTCCATATTCGCATGAGTTTTGCATTAAGCATTTTTTTAAATGTATTAAGTACTAACAATTCATAGTACTTGTGCACATTCTAATCCTGCGAAGATAACATATTCTATTGTATTGTGGGAAAATTACCCCCAAAAAAAAAAAAAGTTCTAAACATATTGCACTATTTGGCTAGTGTAGTCTTTTGACAATTTGCCAATTCAATATCTGGCCAATTAAGACCAAAAATCACTAATGTGTATAATTTTTTTATTATTATTTTCTTTGCAATTTTCTTTACTTTTCATTGTGGCCACCCACGCAAGCCCTTGCCTGACCTGTTGAGGGATGGCCCTCGGCTGGCCATGGGATGGAGCCTTTGTCAATTATACACACGCTCAAACAATTTACAGATGTGTCACGCTTAATACGATCTTTACATTATGTCGACTTCTTTGTTTTAAAGAAGGGCTTCTTCACCTTTTTTTTCTTTTTTTGGCTCAGATAAATTGAATCTTAAAAAAAAAAAAAAATCAAGTATACTCTATGGATGGACCGAGGTGCAAAATTTGTCAATGTCATCTTTCGTTATATCTTCATAACGGTGGTGAATGATTGCTGCTCCCTGTGTGAAACCCAG
Organism: Eucalyptus brandiana; assembly: GCA_014182725.1. Lineage (NCBI taxonomy): Eukaryota > Viridiplantae > Streptophyta > Magnoliopsida > Myrtales > Myrtaceae > Eucalyptus > Eucalyptus brandiana. The sequence continues at coordinate 57,628,133 of CM024675.1, forward strand.
CTTAAACGTAATTTTCTTTGCGTACACCAACAACCCCACCCCAAACAAAATCCTGGGGGGCCCCGGCGGGGGTTTTTGAGTGGGTCTCGCCTTGATTTTCTCCGTGTCTCCCTCTCTGTTTGCGCCTGGACCGGACCTTTCTCTTATCTCCTCTCTTTTCTAATTCATGTTTTTCCTTTTCTTTTACACTACCACTTTGACTATCCCCTCCTCCTGTCCCCTCTCTGTCTCTCTTGTTTCCTTGCTTTGTGAGATTCCCTTTGAGAAACGGCACCATGCCATGCTTCCCTAAGATTCCACTTGGGATGATGGACAGCTTCAACCCAACGTTCAACTCTCACTCACTCATATCACCAAATCCAACGTACTCATCAAAAGCACTCGTCTACCCCCCACCCCTAATGGCCTGCTTTGTTCTCAAGTGAAATTTTGTCTTCTCTACGTAGTATGGAATATTCCAGCATGGAATATTCCAGAGTTCAAACGAAGTAGTTTAAAAAAATACTAAGGTCCACTTGGCCCATCTCCATCTTTTATCTTTTTTTCCTTACTTTGTGAGATTTCTTTTGAGAAAAGTTACCATGCGGTGCTCCCCTGAGATTCCACTTGGGATGATGGACAGCTTCAACCCAACGTTCAACTCTCTCACTCAATCACTCACTCATGTCACTAGACCAGATCAACATACTCTTCAAAAGCACTCGTCTGCCCCCCACCCCTAATGGCCCCCTTTGTTCCCAAGTGAAATTTTGTCTTGCTTACCTAGGATGGAATACCCTAGAGTTCAAATAAAGCAATTTAAGGATATACTCAGGTCCACTTGTCCAATCTCCATTTCTCTCTTTTTTCCTTACTTTGTGAGATTCCTTTTGAGAAACAGCACCATGCCATGCTTACCTAAGATTCCACTTGGGATCATGGACAGCTTCAACCTAGTGTTCAACTCACTCACTCACTCACTCAGGTCACCAGACCAGATCCAACGTCCCCATCAAAAGCACTCGTCCACCCCCCACCCCTAATGGGCCCCTTGTTCCCAAGTGAAATTTTGTCTTCCCTATCTAGAATGGAATATCCCAAAGTTTAAACGAAGCAGTTTAAGGACACACTCAGGTCCACTTGTCCCGATGGACAGCTTCAACCCAACATTCAACTCTCTCACTCACTCACTCACTCATATTACCAGACCGGATCCAATGTACCCTTCCAAAGCACTCGTATTCTTACCCAGGTGCATTCACCCCCCGACTCCTTCCTTTTCTCTCTTCCCATCACCCCCATAATCCTCCCTCCTCCTCCTGCCGTTGCCATTTATCGCTGCCATCGTCAATCTTCCCAGGCATCCGAGGGGTCGGCTTCTGGCCCCCGCGCACCTTAGCAGGAATAGTGCAGGTGACTAGCTCCCTCTCAACTTCACTTTGTCCATTCCCCATATGAAGGGGAAAAAAAAATACACTCGTGCAGTAACAAGCATTAGATGGTCCTTATTATTAAAAAAAAAGAATCTTTGATTATGTTCAAGTTTTTTACTAGACCCATATTTTTCCTAGAAACTATGTCCTTTATCAGTGTAAAGAATTCTCTACACAATCACGTTGCGTAAAAATTCTTATACCAATAATCGACTTGATATTTATCCATGTATTTTCATACACGTGCTGTAGAATCAGGAGAGAACCCATGTCTAACTCTTAATAAGTATGTGTTGACAAGATATTACCCAACATCCAAACTAAATCCAATATCTATCACCACATTTAATAGCAACTTACTAAAAGAATGCTTTTATGACATTTACACTCGAACAATTTACAGACATAATGTGCTGTGCTCAATACGATCAGCACATCATGTCGACTACTTTATTGTGTGGAAGGGCTTCTTCGCCCTTTTCTTTATTTACACAGGTCAGACAAATTGAATCTAAGCCAAAAAAAAAAACAAAAACAAGTATAACTCTATGGATGGACCGAGGTACAAAATTTTTTAAATGCCATCTTTCATTTTATCCTCCATATAAATGGCGATTGATTGCGGCTCACCGTGTAAAGCCCAGCTTAAAACGTAAGCTTCTTTGCCTAATCTCCGCTAAAAAGGTTCGAAAAATTGGTCCCCCCCCCGGTCTCTCCTTTTTTGACCGGGTCGCCTTGATTTTGTTTTCGCACTCCTTCCGTCTCTCTCTGCTTTTTGCTCCTTGCTTTGAGAAACGGCAACGTGCTCTGCTTCTCTAGGATTTCACTTGTGATGATGGCCGCCAGCTTCAACCCAACTTGCAGCTCTCTCACTCACTCACTCATGTCACCATCGGACCAGATCCAGCGTATCCTTCAAAAAGCACTTTCCTCTCTTCCCATCACTCCATATTCCGCCTCCCCCTCCTCCTTCATTGCCATTATATATAATCGCTTCCCGGCATACTCACCTTAGCAGGAGCAGTGCAGGTAATTCGCTCCCTCTGGAACTGGCTTTCACCTTTCTTTTTTTCTTCTTAGTTAACCTTCCTTCTAACCCTATTTTTGCTCTCTTGATCCCGTTTGGCTCTTTTAGGCGGGTGGACGCTAATTAAAGACCAGCTCAAGCACACCAGTCCAAGAGAGTGCAAAAGGGTCCAAGAGAGAGAAAATGTTGGCCTACATCACCATCACTGTATTCGCAATATTGTTGCGACCCACAGGGGATGTGGTAAGACAGGAAGATCTCAAACCCGGAGATCACATCTATACTTACCGGCGATATGGATTGTACACCCATCATGGTTAGTCATTCATCACCTTCTTCTTTCTTTTCCAGCATCAGTATCGTTTTTCTTGAACATGGATATCTTCATATGTAGCTCGACTGAACTTTCCTTTATTATCTTATGTTGGCCCAAACAACAGTAGTTGCATAGCTTCAGAGATAAAGCCTCTCCTCCAACGGTCCTCTGCCACCGTCGCACGTTCCAACCGCTCCCCATCGCGGGCCCCTCTCCTCAGCTGTCCAGATGTTCGACGAAATCCAGAGAGGGAACCTGACTGAGCTGTGCTTCATTTCTTTCTTTCCGGTCACCAATCCATTCCAAGCTTCGCCGTTATACTTCTCAGCATTTCCAGCTTCGACCATCTCCATCTCCAGCGATTCTCCATCTTAGACTCTTCATGTCGGCCTCTCCGCTTCCCTACTTTGTTGGTGTCGACGAGTTGTTTCGACAGAATGCCAGAAAGACGGTAAGATTGAAGTTCTCCTCCAGTCCACAGCGCCACCATTCCTTCTGGTAGCTGTTCAAGGTCCAGGTTTTCAAGCGCATCAACCCAGCATCCCCCCCTCCCCCCAGGGGGTGGGTTGCCAACAATGATCCATCACGCGGGACATAGATCCGACAACAATGTTATGAATGCAGCATGGCAAAGCAAGTGTTCAAAGTCGTCGTCGTCGTCAGGAAACAAGCTTGTTGCTGTTCCTCCCCCTGAGGCTTTAGCCGAGGGTAAAACACATTTTGAAAATTGTCTTGTTGGATATTTCCTTGCTGCCAATGCATCATTCTACTCAGTGAAAGGTATTTTGGAGAAATTGTGGTGATTCTACAGTAACTATTTAGTCCATGTGGAATGATTTGGACAACCGATTCTTTTTCTCTTGCACATACTCATTGTTGGTTATAACAGGAATCTACATCGGTGAGGGCTACGTGATTCACTTAACAAGGACAGGAGTTGAGGAGACGAGTCTCCATCTCTTCCAGCAAGAAGGCGGGAACCTCTATTCCCTCCGCTTATATGCATATGGGTGGCCGCAACTTGGGTATTGGCTGACGAGATGGGGGACTTGCACCACCTTACCTGAAACCAAATTGCCCCTGGAAGTCGTGAACAAGGCTCGCGAGCTTCATGAACACGATAGTTTCGGCAAGTACGACCTCATCAATAACAACTGTGAGCATTTCGCCTCGTTTTGCCGGACCGGCATACGGGCAAGTGCACAGACAGCATTGGTCAGTGCTTGTCTGCAGAAGATCAGTGAAGTCAAAGGATGGTTCATGAAGCTTCTGCAGGGTAAGTTCGAGTGACTCAAAATTTCCACGAATCTTTCCTTCCCTGTCTTTCTTTTTACAAGCAACTATTTTCATCTGTTTGAGAGTCATTGTCTGTCATCCAGCAGTGAAAGGAATGAAACTTCAGTTTTGTATATCCACTTTTGAACTGAAATGGGCAGCGAGAGACATGCGCATGTGCATGGAGGAAGAACTGAGATAAGAAAATTTATGTAAGCCGCAAAGCTATGTTCATTGTTATTTGATGTGCCTGGAAATATGTGAGGATTTCTGTCTGTTGGTGCTCGGTCCTCCTAGTTAGACTTGCCATAAGAAGGTAACATCTAATCCTGAATGCATTTCTATCAATTCACTTTGGTGCATGTTGGATACATTCTTTTGGCATTCGAGAAATAATTGGAGAAACAAAACAACAGTGAAATCGCACTAGACTATCAAAAAGGGTTTGTTCCACAAGTGCACAATCTTTTCCTTCTCAGCAACCTCTCTCTCTCTCGACAATATTGTCATATATTTTGTTGTTCTTGCTTGGCCACCATTACCATTTACTTTAAAGCATGAAATGAATGACCTTGTTTTTCTTCACGGTGATCTCTCTCTCTCTCTCTCTCTCTCTCCCTCCCCAACAAGGTTCCAATTATATAACAGGAATTGGGTGGCCACATACAGCAGAGAGTTTAAGTTAGATTGGTGTACTGTTGACGTGGTCTGCACTGTTAACAAAGACACTAGCAGATTTACTTCTATCCTTCCTGAAATAGTTGGACAAAAAGCAAAGTTTGAATCGGTCCAACTTGGTGGCTTTATAATAAAAATAAAGTTAAATTAAAAGGGAGAAACTGCCTCAATCAATGAACAATCTCCTCACTTCACACACACAAATACCATCTGTAGCATAGCGTAAGTGCCAACGAGTTCTATAACATTACTGAGAAGTCATTCTGTTCATAGCTGATAGCCAAAGCCTCCAAATTAAGTTCCATCAAGTTAAGAAGTACAACTTTGAGCGCACCCTATCTATATGAAGCTATCGAGCAATTGTCTGAAGTTCTTTTCTGAGAAGGGCATAAGGAAGGTGCTCTCTTTTATACTGCACATCCTCATTATTGATTACAACAGGAATCTACATTGGAGAAGGCTGCGTAATTCACTTCACACGAATAAGAGTTGACAAGACGAGTCTCAATCGCTTGTGGCAAGAAAGCAAGAACCTCTATTTCCTCCGCTTATATGCATATGGGTGGGCCACAACTTGGGCATTGGCTGACAAGATGGGGGACTTGCACCACCCAGGAAGTCATGAACAAGGCTGGCAAGCTTCATGAGCACGATAGTTTCGGCAAGTACAACCTCATCAATAACAACTATGAGCATTTCACCTCGTTTTGCCGGTCCAGCATATGGGCAAGCGCACAGACAGCATTGGTCAGTGCTTGTCTGCAGAAGATCAGTGAAGTCGAAGAATGGTTTATGAAGTTTCTGTAAATGAAGTAAGTTTGAGTGACTCAAAAATTCCACGAATCTTCCCTTCCCAATCTGTCTTTTTACTAGCAATTATATTCATTCGTTTGAGAGTCATTGTCTGTTGTCCAGCTGTAAAAGGAATGAAACTTTAGGGCGCGTTTGGTTGCGTTTCTGTTTAAAAATTGTTCCAGGAAACGAAATAGAAAAAAGTGTTTCTTCGCTTTTAACAATTTCAACAAAAACGCGTTTGGTAGAATGTATAAAATTTCTATTTCTGGAATAGAAAAAGAACAAAAACACGTTTGGTAAATCGTAAAAAATTCTGTTTCCTAACAGAATAAGAAATGAAACACGTTTGGTTATGTACAAAATTTCTGTTCCAAATTTTTTCCAATAGTTTTTTTTTTTTTTAATAAAATGTGAACTTGGTATTGAATTATAATTCTCATGAAATGCTTATCAATTTAATTTTGTTTATATTAAGTGATAACAAACATTCTAAACTTGATCATATTTGCTTAGTTGGAATAAATATTTTAAGTTCGTACCAAAATTTTCCCATTTGTTTTTTTTTTAAAAATAAAGTGTAAACTTGACTTTGAATTCTCATTATCATAAAATGTTCATCAATTTAATTTTGTTCATGGTGAGTCAAGTCAAACATTTTGAACATAGTTATAAGTGCATACTCTGAAGAAAATTTTATAAATAAACTTTGTTCCAAATTGTTCTCACGTGCCTTTTTTTTTCAATAAAGTGTAAACTTGGTATTGCATTATTACTCTAATGAAATGCTCATCAATTTAATTTTGTTCATGGTTGGTGAAGACAAACATTTTGAACATGATCATGTGCATACTTGGAACAAAATTTCATAAGTAAAAATCCCACCATAAGAGCTACCTAAAAGAAGAATACTTCATAGATCTCTACGTAGACCCTTTCATACATAACATCATAATAATGAAGTAATATAGTTCATTGTTCAACTTCATTACATTGGATTTGATAAGTGAATACTTAAAAATAAAATTACAAAAGTCGGAAACACAAAGTTATGAAATTTCAAGCATATTATGATCTCTCGCCATTTTATTTGCAATCCTTGTCCTAAGCATGTTTATTCCAGGTGCATCATGCAATGTATCATCTGCAACCTCCAATTCTGTAGGTCCGCATGGATATTCCGGATCTCCATATATGGAAAAGTTTCTATCCATCGCATCTTGATCACGAATGTAATTGTGGAGAGCACAACAAGCAATTACAACAAGTGCTTGCTTCCGAATTGTAAATGGAGGCATTTGTCTCAAAATGGTGAATCGATTCTTTAATGCCCCAAATGACCTCTCAATTACATTTCTCAATGAAGAGTGCTTTTTGTTGAACAATTCTCTTGCTGTCCTTGGTTGTCCCCCATTTCCTCTATACTCGCTTAGATGATACCGATCGCCTTTAAATGGAGTTAAAAATCCTGGAAGTGCTGCATAACCTGAATCTACCACGTAATATCTCCCTGTAACATGCTTATCAATTTAATTTTGTTGTGATATTGAACCATAATATATAATCATAAAATTGTCTTCATAAATAAAGTAAATACCAGGTGGTGGTCGGGGAAATTGCAGTTGGGGATTTTCGAGTGCTGCTGAAAGCACTCGACAATCGTTGGCAGATCCTTCCCATCCAGCATACACGAAAGTAAATTTCATATCAAAAGAGCAAATACACAGCACATTCTGGGTTGTTCTCCCACTCCTACCTCTAAATGGAATCTGCTGAGACACAGGAACGGTAGCATCTATATGAGTGCCATCCATAGCACCTACGCAGCCCTGTTAATATATTAACAATCAATATCATATAAGATTATCAACTACATAGTTTTGACGGTATAAATTTAATATAAAAATCATACCTTGAAATAGCGTTTATGACTAGGATCAATAAGAATTTCTTGTGGAATGACGTCAAAGGACGGTGGTTTGATTATCTCCTTTGAAAATTTGATCATTGCTTTCAACACTCTATTGAAATACTTGCTGATCGTTTCTCCTGAATGTTGGAATCTCTCACATAAAGCTCTATTTGAGTTATTGTGAGTAACCACACTTAAAAATATCCCAACTTGTTCATCTATTTGAACAAATCGACTATCTTTCAACCAACCCCTTACCCTCATTAAGTCGCATAAATTCAGAAAAACATGTCTCTCCATCCTAAATGCTTCATATATCCTATCTCGAATGTCCATGAACAATCTCCCTTATCCATTCTCCTCCTGATAATTGACTGTCCCTAATAGGTTCTCTCGTATGGAGGGATGTCTCCATCGCAGCTAAGCAAAGCCACGCTACCAATATGTTAATGTCATCACCCGAGAATTGTTCAACTGGTTGTACTTGCTCATTAGACACACTATTTGATCCCCCTTCCATAGTACCTATACAATCAAAAAAATGACCAAAACATCAATATAGATTTTGAAAACACATCCTAATAATAATTAATAACACAAGTCATAAAATCTCAATAAGATATTACAAGAGTCTCAACACTAATCATATTTGAATAAACTAAAGATTAATAGATAATATACGTCATACGCCTAATGAAACTCCATGCAATTCATAATATATTTCCAAATATCTACTAAAGAAATTGAAGAAGGCCAATCCTCCTTGCGGTATGCATGTAATGAAAGCCTCCCTCCATTCACGATTGGCGCATGCTCGTTCCACTGCTTTATTGTAAACATCTTGCTCTAGCTCGGGCATATTGTTTAGAATCTGGACCGCAGTAGATACGGAGAAAGGGTCAACAGGTGGTTGTGAAGTCCCTGAGCTCGCAGAGCCATCACCAGATGGAGTTGGTGACCTAACTTTTAGAAAATCTTGTATGGCTCTACAAGTTTCATCAAAACTGGATTGGTTGCTCTTTCTTCTCCGCTTACTATTTGGAGTTCTATTCAATTTGTGCTTCCCAGGAGCTGAAGTTCCAATATCGTCTGTTGTAAAAAGTCTGTCATCACCATGGTATCCAATGAAATCATTTGCATTGCTACCATCATAGTCACTACCTCCACCTGCATTGACACCATCTGCACCGCCACCACTATTGTCACCCCGTACATTGTCATCACCATTGTCATCATCATCCGATAGATTGTCTTCTTGAGCACATCCTACGGCATAATTCCCAGTAGCATATGTACCACCAAAAATAATACAAAGCTCAGGATACTGAGGAAGTCCATTCTTCCTGAATCTTGCCCACTCGACATTATCCTACAATTTTTACAATAATGACATTTCAGCAATATAATCATACATTTCATAATTGACATCTCGTAATGATATCAAAATGACCACAAAGTTAAGAAATACCTTGATATGAGATTCCCATACACTTGGATCGTCGACGTAACTCTTTTGTTGACATTATCCCAACCAAATCCGGAGAGAAATGAGTTTGTGAAAACCGCCATATCTTGTTGTTTCGGTTTATTTACCTTGTTCCTCAACTGAACCATGGTAAATTGGAATCCTGTCTGTCTACTGAGTTCAGACTGTACATTCCTCCACCCGACTTTGTTGAAAGTGGAAGAGGTGCGGTTTCCCTTTTTGACCTCATCCACCAATAAACCAATAAGTATATTGGTTATAGACTCCGTCCACTTTGCATTGAATGAGTGTCTCTCGGATGCCATTGAATCTTCGACCGGTTGAGCATCACATGAGTTATGAATTAAATCATTAACATAATACCGTAAGAACTACATGCCATATACAAAATTAGCATGGTAACCTATATGGATCCGTATACCCCATCCTATTTTGTGAATGGTCCAACTAAATTATAAGATCTCTAAGATTAAGAAAATGAAAAAAAAATAAAAGCCGAGAGGCCAACCTTAGCGTGCGGATGATTGTTTCCAAATTCAGCAAATTGCGATTTATGTGGCGAGGGGTGACAAATTCCGAACAGAGCAAGGGAAAAGAATATGTCTTCGTGGATTGGCACCGGCAAAGCGGAACTTTGGATGGATCCACCAAAGTTCTCAAAGCATCAGCATTCACCTGAGAATGAATCAACCAATTGAGAATGTACCTTAAGTAAAGAAAAATTTAAGACAATAAGCAATAAGGCAACAATGAAACAGCACCCTCCATTCAATGCAAATCCATAACTTAAAGAGAAAAAATCGAAGCATTATAGTCATAAGATATCAAGGATCTCGCATAATGTATAATCCCCAACATTCCTACAAAAAAAAAGTCGAACAACGTTGTTCTTATAGATTCACAAAAATGTACTAAATGAACAAGTCGACAACGTTGTTCTTCTCACGTGCCTTTTTTTTTTTTTTTTTTTTTTCTGTTCTTTTCTTTTCTTTCACTTTTATTTTTCTCCTCCCCTTTAGTCTACCCCTCTACACGTTCTCTTCTTCGGGCGTCATCTTCTTCCTTTTGTCTTTCTCACTTTTAACACCCATTTTTTCCTTTTTCTTCCTCGACTTCCGATTGGATCAAAATGTGGTTGAGTCGCAAGAGTTCATAGAGACACACAGAAAATACTAATATTAGACCAAATCCAAGCAATACGGGACAAAACGCAAATTGAGAACAACAGGAGATATTTGCCATAGAACAACGGGATCGCGGGACAACGGGATCGTGGGACAAAGATCAACGAAAAAGAACTCGTGATGGTGTCGAGGAACGCCAGCAAAGGCCAAATCTAACAACACCCATCAATACATCATATTCACGTATACGTTGGAATATTCCTCCTTGTTCTTAGTGAACCGCTAGTTTTGCCAGATTGAGAAAAATTATAAGTGCTTAAGTGCTCGGGGGGAGAAACCGAAAGATCCAACCTTTGCCCGCCCAACCACCCTTCAACACGGCCGCTGCAAACCCCACACACTGACTCACAGTCAAACCGAACTCGCTCGCCAGCTCACTTACCTCTGTTGAAACCAGGCCATCTATTCTTTTTTCAAGCGAAACACAGGAAAATGATGAATTTGGGACTGATTCCGGAGGACCCAGAAGCAAAACCACAAGAAATTCAAGAATTCATCAAAGAGGGAGGATCAAATTCGAGCCGAGCCCGAGCAGCGCTAGCGACGCTCGCCGCCCGCTCGCTGAGCCGAGCCCGAGCAAAGCGGCGACACTCGCCGCTTCCGCTCGCTTGAGCCAAGCTCGAGCCGAGCCCGAAAGAAAAACGCTCAAAAGCTCCGCTAGCTCGAGCCGAGCCCCAAGCGACGCTCGCCGCTCGCTCGCTGAGCCGAGCCCGAGCAAAGAAGAGCGACGCTCGGCTGCTCGCTCGCTGAGCCGAGCCCGAGCCGAGCCCGAGCAGCAGCGCGACGCTCGCTGCTCCGCTCGCTGAGCCGAGCCCGAGCAAAGAAGCAGCGACGCTGCCGCTCGCTCGCTCGAGCCGAGCCCGAGCCGAGCCCGAGCAGCAGCTAGCCGACGCTCGCGCTTCCGCTGAAAGCCGAGCCCGAGCAAGCAGAAGCGACGCTTAGCCGCTCGCTCGCCGAGCCGAGCCCGAGCCGAGCTCGAGCGGCGACGCTCGCTGCTCGCTCGCTCGAGCGAGCCCGAGCAGCAGCAGCAACGCTCCGCTTCGCTCGCTCGAGCCGAGCCCGAGCAGCAGCGACGCTCGTTGCTCTGCTCGCTTGAGCCGAGCTCGAGCCGAGCCCGAGCAGCAGCGGCGCTCGCTCGCTCGCTCGCTCGCCCGATCTCGAGCGAGCGGACGAGCCGCCGTCGCAGATCCGGGGAGCAACGCTCGCCCGGATCCGGGAGACTCGTTCAAGCGGCTCGCAGATCTGGGCAACCGTAGGCTCGAGCAAGCCCTAACACTCGAGCTCTCGCCGAAGTGAACTGGAATCAGTGAAGGAGGAGCAAAGTGACGACGTTTACTGGTGAAGGAGCGGGAGGAGGCCGCTGTCGGCGCCGGAGAAGACGATGGAATTCTCTCGCTCGCGGGAGGAGGCGCTCGTCGCAGAAATGACGCTCGTTGCGGAGACGCTCGTTGCGGTGTCGGAGGAGGAGAAGCTCGTCGCTCGTCGCAGTCGCCGGAGGAGAAGCTCGTCGCAGTCGCCGGAGGAGAAGCTCGTCGCAGTCGCCGGAGGAGAAGCTCGTTGCTCGTCGGTTGTCACGGTCGCGGGAGGAAGCTCGTCGCGGGGGGAGAGGAGGCTCTGTTCGGGCACGATCGAAGAAATAAAAAAGGAACACAATTTTGTTCCTTTTTTGTTTCTGATTTGTGTTTCAGAAACAAGAAACACAAAATTTGTGTTTCTTGTTTCTGTTTCTTTTTTGTTCCTGGGAACAAAAGAACAAAAAAGGAACAGAAACGCGTCCAAACGCGTTTCTGTTCCTTTTTTGTTCCCAGGAACAAAAGAACAGAAATAAGGTGCAACCATGCAGGGCCTTAGTTTTTTATATCCAGCTTTGGACTGGAATGGGCAGTGAGAGACATGCACACTTGGCGTGGAGGAAGAACTGAGGTAAGAAAATATATGTGAGCCGCAAAACTATGTTCATTATTATTTTGATGTGCCTGGAAATATGTTAGGACTTTTGTCTGTTGGTGCTCGGTCCTCCTAGTTAGACTTGCCAAAAGAAGGCAATATCTAATCCTGAATGAATTTCTGGCATTAAAATCACTTCACTTTGGTGCATATTGGATACATACTTTTGGCATTCGAGAAACAATTGGAGAAACGAGACAACAGTGAAATCACACTAGACTATCAAAAAGAGTGCTCCACAAAGTACACAATATTTTCCTTGTCAGCGACCTCTCTCTCGACAATATGGTCATTTATTTTGTTGTTCTTGTAGCATAGAACGTTACAGAGAAGTCATTCTGTTCATCTCTTTTAACTAAGATAGCTGATAGCCAAAACCTCCAAATTAAGTTCCATCACGTTTAGAAGTACGACATCTAGCACACTCTATCTAAATGAAGCTATCGAGAAATTGTCTGAAGTTCTTTTCTGACAAGGGCGTAAGGAAGGTTTTCTCTTTTACCTCAAACTATTTACAAGAAGGAAAAACCAATTCGAAAGGATTTTAGTTATTATGTGCAAAATGTATTTGCTTCATTCAGATAATCTGGCAGAATGGTTGTTCCGAAGGAACAAGGCACATCGTAAGATAGGTCAAGCATTTCTTTTTAGCACAAAGCCACATATACGGAGTTCACTCTAAACCCATTTCTCAAATTTATGGATCACAATCCACAAAGCAATCTGTGCTGCTAATTGCTATGAAAATTTGAACATTTAGTTGATGCTTATATAATCGAATAGGCCAAATGAGGTTCACCTGGGAATGTGTAAATAGTGACTGCTCTATTTATGACTTCAAACAGACCAATTCCCTGCCGGTGAACAAACCGATCATACATAGTGTTCAGGTGCTGATCATACCTCCTTATGACCACGAAAATTGTCAAGGGCAGTCAAATGGTCCTAATTTGTGACCGAGCTGTCCACTCTCTTGTCTCGTGCAAGTACAAATATGCCATCCTTGTCTTGTTCATATAGAAAGATCCTCCAGGTTAGGCATTCTTAATATGTAATTGACCACATCGACTCTTCCACCTATAACAGCAGCATGAAGAGCTGTTTGCCCTTTGTTTTTGAATATGTCCCAAGCAAGAGGAAAAAATCTTATCAGCTCATCAACAACATTGACGTGGCCTTGAAATGCTGCGATATAAACATCTTTGTTTAATGTCACAGGAACAGCTGAACTGCTTCAATTCCACCAAAGCAAGCAGCATAATGAAGACGAGTCCGCCAAATCTCATCTCCATCTCTTATCATTTGCGGCTTCCTCTCAATGACTATGACCAAGAAACCTTCGCAAGTGCAATATTATGAGAGTCGTGAGAACAATTAAGACAGTTATCAGCACCTTCAGAATGAATTTTGATATATGAGAAGCATTTTTTGTTGAAGTTTTCCTTTTAATCGCCACCCAAGGGTGAAATATGGCATGGTTATCCCAAAGTTTCTCCACTAATGTTGCAGAACACACCATAGAAACAAACTAATTTCCATCCAGTAGAACGTAGATATCCATGAAGTCGATCAAGAAGAAGCTTCCTCTTCTTTTCAGTAAATCGTCTGCCCTGCTAAGGTCGATGCTTTTTCATCAGAGTCGATCAATTTGGAAAGATCATGCCAATTCTATTTGATGGAGATGTCAATGTCTATGGAGGGTTTTGCATCGCACTCCGTGTTAATTCTTTTCTCTGAGGCTTCTCGCTTTGCTATCCAACAATCGAGTAACGAGTATTTCATGGAAGTAGTTTTCTATCAGCTTAGCTGGCAATAGTCCTATGAAGCCAAGAGGAGAATTGATTCCATTATCAGATTTAGTGTGGTTAAGTCGGGTTTTTGCTTTCTTGCAGTGTATCCATCCATTCACAAACATTCCCAAAGCAGCAGCACGAAATGAAAAGGTACTATTAGACCAAAAGAAATTATTTCATTTCCATGACACAATCGATTGCTTTCCTGATATTTTATAGACGGCAAGAGATCGAGGGAAGACCGGCTCCGATCTTAGGCTCACCTGAAACATTCGGACAGCTTGGCTAAGCAGCTTTCTTAACTGCTGACTGAAGGTGACGGGCTTTTCTCTGAATGCCCTACGAATCTAACCATCTAACACCTTCGAAACGTACGTCCTCTGTAGATCGCTACACTTAACACTTCCGAAGCTTTAGAGCTAGACGGTTACCACTTAAACAAGCCTAGGGATGAGCATCACCAGCTCAATCCTACCGGTCCCAATCCAGTTCTCAGGAAAACTAGGTCAATCCTCGGTCCTGGAACTCTTAGACTCTGCACTGTGCGGGTTGGTCCTCAGTCATAGGAATTTAGGGTTTGATCCAACCCAAATCAAACGTGTAGATATTATATATTATATATAATATATATAATTATTAGATATTATATATTTCATATGTTATATATTATGTTCTTTTATCTATTTAAAGTCTACAACCTAACTTAACGTTAATGGCATTAACAAGTCCTCCAACATTATGGTATGTTCTCTTCTTTCTCTTTTATCTTTGCCATGTAAATCCGAAAGAATAAAGCCTTAATTAGAAATTTAGAAACCCTCTTCCCGCCCCGCCGCCCCCCCCCCAACTCATCGCTTGCCGCTTGCCTCTCTCCCACTCATTGCTCACCACTCGATTGCTCACCACTCGCCCCTCGCATGGCTCGCGCTATTACTTTCAAAATCATAGGCTATAAAAGGTCAATTAGCACTACGTCAGCCAGAGAAAAAAACCCTTCCCAATGGCTGCTTCAAGTCATTTGTCTCATTCATTACGTGGCAGTAGAGGCACTTTCTCTAAGAGGCCTTTTCGGCATTTTCAAATCCAAAATTTAAAGCAATTGCAAGACTAACGTACCTAAGTTGATTCCAAATCTATGAAGACATTAAAACTAAGACCTTGAAAAATAAGTTGGGTAAAAGAATAGTTGAATACTTCAAGAAATTTATTTAAAAAAAAAAAAGTTTCAAGAACAGTTTCGAAGCCATAGAAGGGAAAAATCTTCTGAGCCGAATCAAATATGAAAGTAACCGAGTGATGAATTTAACATTTGAGTTGACCTGGTCAATCCACTTTTCAACCATAATAAAAGATTCTAATGATAAGGATTGGGAATCAAATTGATCCTTCATGGTGGAAACGAACCAATTCAATTAGTGGGTCTATTATGAAGTCTATTAGCTCCGGAGGAAGTTCTGTACTAAAAAAGAACAAATTATTAGTGTTACTTAACGTTTCATCCTCATTGGTACAAGTTTCAACGGCAAATATGATTTTCTCAATAATTCATATTCAAGGAAGAAGACGGTTTCGAGATCATCATCATTAACATAAATTTCAATTTTTTTCTCAAGTTTCTCAATCATCTCAACATACTTTATTTTTCTTAAGCCATCTCAAGACAAATAACCAATCCGTCTCCCCCCGCCCATCATAATTACTCTCCACAAGAGTTAAATTCTCAGTAAATTCAGCCCCTTCAAAAATTTGAATCCACCGTCACTTTTCCTACGTGAGCGAAATGAAAGAAGGAGAAAAACCAATTCAAAAGCACTCGTCTAAACCCCCTAATGGCCCCTATGTTTCCAAGTGAAATTTTGTCTTCCCTACTTAGGATGGAATACTCCCGAAATTTTAGTCTCGGAATTCAAATAAAGCAGTTTAATGAGGCAGAAGTACACCCAAGTGCCAAAACTTGACACGTATGGACACTTAAAGTGCCAAAACTTTGGAAATGTACACTTAAGTGCCAAAATCGAAGTAAAATAGATCATTTAAGTGACAATCCAACCAAAATCCGGCCAAATTGCTAATGTGACAATTTTCCGACGAGGTGAGTGCAAAACGGTGTCGTTTTGCACGGCGACGTGGCGAAAAATGCAAAAACGACGTCGCTTAGTTTTTATGTGTAATTAATTAATATAAAAATTAATTAAATTTAATTTAAAACTAAATTTATTTAAAATATTCTAAAAAATAAAAAACTTAAAATTCAAAAAAAAAAAGGGGGCGAATGAAGGCAACGAGAGCCGAGCCCTCGTCACTACCGCCTCCCCGCCGCCGGCCGGGAAGGGCCGGCGATGGAGGGGGGAGGGTCAGCCGAGGTTGCCAGCCCCTGGCCGACCAATGGCAAGGGCTATGACCCTCACCCCAAATGCTGGGTGAGGGCTCACGGGGCCCTCGCCGCCTCCCCACCGTCACCAAGAAGGGCCAACGATGGTGCGGGGAGCATCGGCCGGGGTCACCGGGCCCTAGCCGGGGGCCGGCAATGCTTTGGCCGATCGGCGATGAGGGCCCGCGAGCCCTTGTTGGCCCCTGGCGGATCGGTGGCGAGGGCTCGCAAGCCCTCACCCGGACTTGGGGCGAGGGTCGCGGCCCTCGTCGCTAGTCGGCCAAGGGCCGGCAACCCCGGCCGACCCTCCCCCTTTGTCACCGACCCTTCCGGCGGCGGCGGGAGACGAGCGAAGAGGGCTCGGCTCTCGGCCGCCTCCGTTCGCCCCCCCTTTTTTGAATTTTAAGTTTTTTATTTTTAGAATATTTCAAATAAATTTAGTTTTAAATTTAATTTAATTAATTTTTATATTAATTAATTACACATAAGAGACAAAGCAACGTCGTTTTTGCATTTTCTCGTCGACTCGCAAAACGATGCCGTTTTTTGTACTCACCTCGTCAAAAAATTGGCACGTCAACAATTTGGCCGGATTTTGGCCGGAGTCCCCATTCATAGGTTCGAGATCCATGTCCATGAATCTCCATAGGGCCCTCTTATCTCTTCCTTCTCTGAGCTCGGGTTCTGGAAGAAGGAGAAGAGGGAACCGACTTCTTTTAAAGATTCCAATCTAGAAAAAGAATTTAGATCTTGTACTTCTGTTGTATCAATTATCAACAAGTCTGCACGTAAGATATCCAGCATCTGATGTTCGTACAGCAGTATCCACAACTCCTTTGCAGATCTATCATCCTAAAATTAGGATTCATTTCTTGTCACAAAAACTACAACCTTTGTAAGATTCAAAAGGCGAACAGCCTCCCCCCCCCCAAAAAAAAAAAAAAGAGATCTCGTTCATCTATCTCTTGTCTATCTCTCATGGATTCTATCTATGAAAAAAGTAAAAAGACTTCATTTTTGGGTTTCCCGAAAGCCCCATGGTACTTAAGTGATCCATTTTAGTCTGATTTTGGTACTTAAGTGTACATTTCCAAAGTTTTGGCACTTAATGTCCTTTCGTGCCAAATTTTGGCACTTCAGGTGTAATAATGTACTCAGGTCCACCTTTCCCATCTCCATCTCTCTCTTTTTTCCTTACTTTGTAAGATTACTTTTGAGAAACGGCACTATATGCTTCTCCAGGTTTTTCACTTGTGATGATGAAAAACTTCCACCTAACTTTCACGCCCTCACTCACTCACCCACGTCCCCAAATCAGACCCAAGGTACCCTTCAAAAGCACCTGTACTCTTACCCAGGTTCATTCGCCTCCACCTCTTTCCTCATTTTCCTCTCTTCCCATCGCTCCATAATCCTCCTCCTCCGCCGTTGCCATTTATCGCTGCCCCGTCAACCTTCCGAGGCATCCGAGGGGTTGGCTTCTGGCATGCGCGCAACTTAGCGGGAGTAGTGCAGGTGATTAGCTCCCTCTGGACTTCACTTCGTCCATTTCCACATGAAGAGAAAAAGAACATACGCTAACAAGCATTAGATGGTCCTTATAAAAAATTCTTGGACCATGTTCGAGATTTTTACTAGGTTCGGTTTTTTTTTCTAGAAATTATGTCTGTTATCAGTGTAAAGAAATTTCTACACATTTTGCGTTGGATTGGGCAACATGTGTAAAAAATTTTACACCAATATTGCACTTTGATATTTATTCATGTATTTTCATACAAATATGAGCTGCAGAATCAGGGAAGAATCAATATTGGAACTCTCAATAAGTATGTTTCGGCAAGACATTACCAAACATCCAAACTAAGGCTAATATTTTTTAGGACATTTATTAACCACTTTCTAAAAGAATACTTTACGACATTTGTAGTAGCCTCGCTTGAACAGTTTACAGATATACCGTGCTCAAGACGATCAGCACATCGCATCGACTTCTTAATCTTTTAGAAGGGCTTCTTCACCCTTTTCATTTTTTACATGGTCCGGACAAATTGAATCTTGCCAAAAATATATATATATATATAAACTCTATGGATGGGCTGAGGTACAAAAAAATTGCCAATGCTATCTTTCATTATATCTTTCATATAAATGGTGATTGATTGCAGCGCACCACGTGAAATCCAGCTTAAAAGGTAAGCTTCTTTGCTTAATCTCCGCTAAAAAGGTTCAAAAAGTTGGTCCCCCCATCTCTCCTTTTTTTGACCGGGTCGCCTTGATTTTCTCTCTCTCTCTCTCTCTCTCTCTCTCTCTCTTTTTGCTCCTTCCCTTGCGTTGGGGAAATTCCATTGAGAAACGGCACAGCGCCATGCTTCTCTTGCATTCCACTTTGTAATGATGGAAAGCTTCAACCCAACTTGCAGCTCTCTCTCTTTCACTCACTCATGTCACCAGAGCAGATCCAACCTACCCTTCTAAAGCACTCTCTCACGAGCCTTACTTAAGTTCATTCCCACCTAAGACCTATCTCCTTCCCTCGCTTTTCCTCTCTTCCCATCACTCCATATTCCTCCTCCTCCTCCTTCATTGCCATTATATAATCGTCTCCCGGCACACTCACCTTAGCAGGAGCAGTGCAGGTAATTCGCTCCCTCTGGAACTGGCTTTCAACTTTCTTTTTTCTCCTTAGTTAACCTTCATTCTAACTCTTTTTTCGCTCTCTTGATCCCGTTTGGCTCTTTTAGGCGGGTGGACGCTAATTAAAGACCAGCTCAAGCACACCAGTCCAAGAGAGTTCAAAATGGTCCAAGAGAAAGAAAATGTCAGTTCACATCATCATCACTGTTTTCGCAATATTGTTGCGACCCACAAGGGATGTGGTAAGACAGGAAGATCTCAAACCCGGAGATCACATCTATACTTGTCGGCTGTATGGCCTATACACCCACCATGGTTAGTTATCCATCCTCCTCTTCTTCCTCCTTTTCCAGCATCATTATCATTTTTCTTGAGCATGGATACCATCTTCATATGTGGCTCGACTGAATTTTCCTTTATTATCTCATGTTTTTAGCCCAAGAGCAGTAGTTGCATGGCTTCAGAGATAAAGCTTCTCCTCCACCGGTCCTCCGCCACCGTCGCACGTTCCGGCTGCTCCCCTCCGGCCGCCCCCTCGTGGGCCCCTCTCCTCAGCTGTTCTGGTGTTCGACGAAATGCCAGATAGAGAGAACCTGACTGAGCCGTGCTTCATTTCTTTCTTTCCTGTCGCCAATCCATATCAAGCTTCGCCGTTATACTTCTCAGCAGTTCCAGCTTCGACCATCTCCATCTCCAGCGAATCTCCATCTTAGACTCTTCACCTCGGCCTCTCCGTACTTTGTTGGTGTTGATAAGGTCTTCGACAAAATGCTAGAAAGACGGTAAGATTGAAGTTCTCCTCCAGTCCACAGCGCCACCGTTCCTTCTGGTAGGTGTTCATGGTCCAGGTTTTCGAGCGCATCAACCCCGCATCTTCCCCTCCTCTGCCAACAACAATCCATCACGCGGGACATAGAGCCGACAACGATGGTACGAACGCAGCATGGGAAAGCAAGTGTCCAAAGTCGTCGTCATCGGGAAACAAGCATGTCGCTGTCCCTCCCCCTGAGGCTTTAGTTGAGGGTAAAACACATTTTGAAAATTGTCTTGTTGGATATTTCCTTGCTGCCAATGCATCATTCTACTTAGTGAAAGGTATTTTGGAGAAATTGTGGTGATTCTACAGTAACTATTTAGTACATGTGGAATGATTTGGACAATCGATTCTTTTTCTACATTGCACATACTCATTATTGATTATAACAGGAATCTACGTCGGAGGGGGTTACATGATTCACCTAACACGAACAGGAGTTGAGGAGACGAGTCTCTATTGCTTCCGGCAAGAAGGCAAGAACCTCTATTCCCTCCGCTTATATGCATATGGGCGGGCACAACTTGGGTATTGGCTGACGAGATGGGGGACTTGCACCACTCTACCCGAAACCAAATCGCCCCAGGAAGTCATGAACAAGGCTCACAAGCTTCATGAGCACGATAGTTTCGGCAAGTACAACCTCATCAATAACAACTGTAAGCATTTTGCCTCGTTTTGCCGGACCGGCATACGGGCAAGCACTCAGACAGCATTGGTCGAAGAATGGTTCATGAAGTTTCTGCATATGAAGCAAGTTCGAGTGACTCAAAATTTCCAAGAATCTTTCCTTCCCTATCTGTCTTTTTACTAGCAACTATCTTCATCTGTTTGAGAGTCATTGTCTATTATCCAGCAGCAAAAGGAATGAAACTTTAGTTTTGTATATCCAGTTTTGGACTGGAATGGACGGCGAGAGACATGCACATGTGCACAGAGGAAGAACTGAGATAAGAAAATGTATGTAAGCCGCAAAGCTATGTTCATTGTTATTTGACCAAATTACATGTCTTGTTCAATTGGAATGGACAACTGGGCAGCTCTTTACTTTAAATGACTCAATCAGTAACCCAACCCTGTCCCAGAGCTCAAAAATAACGACGAGAATGTACCGAACAGCGTAATTCTTCCTGGAGATTGGTGTCGGGCCGAGTGCCACATGAACAAATTCTTGACAGCAATAGGAATGAGCTTTTGCTGACGTTCAAAGCCTGAGCATGAAGAGAAACAAAAGATCCCGGACTCCTGAAGAGCTACGGACTTCTTTTGGTAAACCTCAGATTGCTAACAAAATTGAGGATTAGCCATCGAAATCGAAAAACCGTTCCCCTCTTAAAGAAAATGTAATCACAACATCTCAATTTAGAAGTTGATGCACCCAATGATAGATACGTACCAATATTCCAAAGAGCTTACAAGAAAACAAACACCTAGTTACTACCGGGTACAATGGAAAAGAACATTCAACATTCAAAGCCCAAGATTAATCCCAAGAAGCAACAGACTTTGATCCCATCACATGAAGTCCAAACAACATAACAAATAAATTCAAGCATTCGGTAGTATTCTATTGACACTGGCAGCTTCTATTGATTCTAGTACTTCCACGACTTCAGACATGGAAGGGCGCAGCTTACGAGTTAGATTGAGGCATATTAAAGCTAGTTGTGCTATTTGGAATGCAAATTCTTCACAATGTTCACCCTTCAATCTCGAGTCCATTATAGTACTCAGTTTTCCCTCACTGTGTAAGTGCGGTAGGGCCCACTTCACTAAAGTAGCCAGGCCCGTTGGAGACCGTGGGTTACGCGCCCTCAAACCTGTTAGTATCTCAAGCAGCACAACGCCGAAACTATAAACATCACTCTTTACAGTGAGATGCCCTGTAAAATCCAAGAGTCATATGTGATGTTGCAGCGAAACGTGGGAAAATAACTTCCCCATATTACTGTCAAAATTCAAGATCGAGCAACAGTCAGCACTAAGTCACCAAAAAGCACTTTACAATGGAAAAATTACCGGTCGTTTTGTATTCAGGGGCAGCATAGCCATCGGTACCAATAAACTGTGTTGAAACATGTGTCTTGTCGTCTAGAGGACCAGACCTCACCAATCCAAAGTCCGAGAGTTTGGCCGTGTAAGACTGCAGAAGAACCGGACAGTGGATTAGACTCGGTTTCCAGCCTAAATATCAATTGCAAACTCTAGTAAATCTGGCTAAAAACAAAATGGAGATATCTAAAAGCAACTGGGGACCGGTTAAGGGTCTTGTCTCGGGTTCTGAACTTAACATCAAATCTAAGAATGATAAATTTGCAATCTACTATAACCCGTCCATCAGTTGAGCAAAGGCAAACATAGGATCTCCGCTCGCTATTATGACTCTTTTCTCATGGTTAGAGGACAAAATATCAAGTCTTCAAAGGGAGATACGAGGCATTTTAACTTATCATTATCCTTCTCCAAAGAATTTGACTAGAATGATAATAGTGTTCATATGAATTTTGTGATACAGGACCATAATCATTACAAGGAGGATAAATAATAACCCCATCTAGCAAAATATTTGCACTTTTAAAATCCCTGTGTATCACGTTAGAACTGTGCAAGAAGGCCAAGCCTTTGGCAGCTCCAACCGCAATCTTGAGGCGTACATTCCATGAAAGATGATCTGTAGAGCCCTCTGTACCAGAGTAATGACAATGTAAAATGTAAGTAATTCTTAAAAGCAAATACGTGTTCAAACCAGCCTGAAATTTGAAATTAGCACATGCATCGACTATGACTATAAACTAATCAAGAAGATATGCTAAACAATTGGCATCCTTAAGGAGACTTTTCCGAAATTTACAGAGTGGTTAGACCACTTACTTCCGAATAGCTGGTTTTCCAAACTGCCCATTGGCATGAACTCATAAACAAGGGCTAAATTTTCATCGTCGTGACAAAATCCCAGGAGAATGATAAGGTTAGGGTGAGATATCCTTCCAATAAAGGCTATCTCCCTCTGCACGAAAATAAGCAAAAGAGTCTCACGCATGGTCAGTAGTAAAAGATATGAAAGAAATAGAAGCCCCCCCACTAAACTAGGTAGATGTTTTTGTCCTGAAGCTTCAAATGGTCAAAGAAACGAAACAAGCACAATGGAATAGTTGATATCGAAACAAAAGGTACGTAATGGGAACTGAGACCTAATTTCCAATGAAATGTTCAGTTTAACTAGTAGTTTGACTGAAGACTCACGGTCATTTGCATCCTGTAATATAAAATACGTATCAATATTAGTAAAATTTACTTCAAGTCATACTAGCTCCGTAGAAAATATCTAGTTCGCATGAACCAGTAGTAGCTATGTAGAATCATTGGAATTTGCGACTGAAAACCGTTTATAATTTGCGACAAACTGATGACTTTATCTTACAGTGGTGTGTCCACCCTGTATGGTTTGATCAACCTTGCAATTTGTTTCAGTTCTTGAATATAGAAGCAGAATTCGCTCGAAGGAAGAACAAAACGAGGTCACTATGAAAAGAACCGCATTGCATTAGTCAAAGAAGGTTAGAAAGATGAAGTTGCCTAGGGGCTATGATCACATCGAAAAGGTTGATCATACATGGATGGAAGACTCTGAACTTATATTTGCGCAATTTCTCCTTGCAATCGAATGGCACTTACTAGGTTCTTCCATTAGTTAACATCATACAAGCCAATGGCTACACGCGCGCGCGGCATGGGTTTACTAAGTCAATTACAAAATATAAGAAATGCAAAAAGAAAGTTCATCACCGCTAACTAAATGGAGCCCTAAAATATATTTTGTCGAGGACCATAGTCACCAAATAATCTCAAGAACAAAACCAAAAGCGTATTTTCAATTGTAAATAAATCGTTGGTCTTTCCTTTCTATCGGAATGATTGAAGCAAAATCGCTTCTTAGGTTCTTCTTTTACTTCATTTAAATTCAAATAATGCGCATTATGTCCACTCAAGTGGGGGTTAGATAACTGAAAACTTCACGAGGATCGTGAACATACGTTTAGGTAATATCACCACACAATTAACACTACTCAGTCAGGCACCAACAATAGTGTTGCTGCCACCCACTGCCATCAATTTGCACCCTAACAATGCCGATAAGGCAACAATGAACTCTCAGAATTATCTGATCTCTCTATAACCAAAATCAGATGCAATCCTACAAGCGCCCTTTCAGAAACAAAATTGGAAGGCAAGGCCACCGCTTATAGAAATCCTGGGATAATCAACTTCAAATACATTTGGATTTGCGTTTATATAGCCATATAAATTCAGGTTGTCTAGTATTTCTACTTCTACCATCTTCACAACGAGGATATTTATTGACATAACTGAGTTGGGCATGACAAGCTCCCATCAGTAAAAGTACCAAAAAAGTCTTAAACATATTCATCGGTACTAATACAATCTTAAATCTTTCAATTAGACCAATTTATTCCTAAATTTCATATTGGTACCAATTCAATCCATCCGACTAATTTTGGCCAAAAATCAGTGACGTAGACACCAACGATCCTACATTGTATCGCCGGCACTAACATAAATATTTTTAAAATATTATTTATTAAATTATTTTTTTTATTTTTTTTCCTTTTTTCTTATTGTTCCTTTTTCTTTTCTTTTCTTTGGACTGTGATCGGTACCAGCCATGACCGGCAACTAGCCACAGCAAGGGTTAGCAAGGGTGTCATGGCCCTCACTGGCCACGAGCGAGGGTGAGACCCTTGCGGCCCTCACCAAGTCTGGCAAGGGCTCAACCCTCACTAGATCTAGCGACGGTGAGACCCTCGCAACCTGGGCAAGGGTGGCTCTTGCCTAACTAGGTGGGGGCAGCACGGGCTTGATGGCCTCATCAACCCCCACTTGTGTCCAATCGTCGACAATGGCCAGTACCGGCCATGATCCAAAGAAAGGAAAAAAATAAAAATTAAAAATTAATAAAAATTATTTTAAAATGTTGACGTCAGCGTCGACGATACATAGGATCATCAGCATCCATGTCACATATTTTCGGCCTAAATTGTCGGATGAACTGTTGGTACCAATTTGAAAAGGTTTATAACTAAATTGGTCAAATTGAAAGGTTTTGGATTGAATTAGTACTAATGCAATAGATTTAGAACTTTTTAGGTACTTATCCCAGCTCCCATTAGTACCATCATGCATTTGGGTTGCTTCGTTTTCGTAATTGACAAAGCAAAGTACTTATATTTCGAGAAAGGAATTGAAGACGACTTAGTTCTTACCAGCCACTCTCTATACCCTTGAGCACCATCCGGGTTTAATATTTTCACAGCTATTATAGTTTCTGTCCTTCTAGACGGTTGCTTCCCATGAAGCGTCCCTCTATAGACACAACCAAATCCTCCCTCTCCAAGCAGCGCATCAGCTCGAAAATTTTTGGTTGCCTCTTTCAACTCTGCGAAACTAAAGACGGTCAAGCTGGGGTCTGCCTCAATCTTTCCATCTCCGAAGGCCTTTTTGTCGCGGGCAGCTAGCAAGTCATGGCTATTGCTGGCTGCAGAAGATGATGAAGTTGTGATCTTCCACTTCGCTCCTGTAGTTTCAAAAGAGAAAAAACAAAGAACACAGAAAATTGCTTCAGACGATAACAAGAAGAACATTAACGACTCCAATCTGAAGCACAAAGATTCATTTTATAGAGACTACATAGATGTAAAGATAAAGATCACTTTAGGAAAAAATTTGAAGGGTACCTGATTTGAGATGACCAGCATGGCTAGGAGTAGGAAAGTCAGGGGTACCGAAGCACACCCCCATCTCTTTTTCTCTCTCTCTCAACAAGAACCTATGAAACACGGACACATTGCTAGAGCTCTCTCTCTCTCAACGGTAACCTATGAAGTACGGACACGTAGCTGAAGCTTCCATGTCGCACATGACATGTATTGACGTGTCATGTCGGATTTTTCGACACATGTTTAACTCTTCTCAACATGTTCCAACACATGTGTCTAATAGAAAGGATCATTGAAGAAGATCATGGAGAGCAGAGGCGAGGTGAGAGAGCGGAGGTGAGGCTGTGACGGTAAGGGAGTGGCACAGGAAGTGCAAAGACTAAGCCGCGACTGTGATGGAAGGCCAGAGGCAAGGCAATGAGTGATTGTGATGAGGCGACCAAGAGAGAACAAATACAGTGAGGGAGAGGGTCACGCCAGGAGGAGGAGGCAAAGGGTTTGGGAGGGAGTAAACTCAAAAAGTTAAAAATGGGATTTGATGGGACTTTGGCGTGATCATTTCTTTCTGGAGGGAAGGGAAGTGGATTGGACAAGAGGTCAATTTTGAAGAAAGAAGCGAGGAGTTAGTGCGTACGGAAAGAAGAAACGAGGGAAAAATTGAGAAACAGGGAAGTGGAATGAATTTGGGGGTGGACCCCGGGGGACTTTTTTATCAAAAAAATAAATAAAGGAGACTACAAAATCATTTCAAAAAATAGAAATATTGAATGTTGAATAATTATAAAAAAATCATAGATTTATTTAAATAAATAAATTTTAATTTGTTATTAACCATTAGTTTCATCAATAATTTTTATTAGAGTTAGAAATATATCCCCAAACATGGATACACATTGTCTATGAATATCTTTCGAATTTCCTATAAATAAATTTATTAATATTATTAGTATAAATTCATTGTAAGCACTTTTTTATTATTTATTTAGTTGTGAATTTAAATTAAATTAATTAAAAATAAAAATATTTATTTAATATATAATATATCTCAACGTATCGAAATTTATTATTTAAAAAATAATAATTTATTGACATATCATAACGTGTTATGTTGCGTATTATCTATCGCGTCGTGTGTCCATACTACTGTCTTTCCTCTCGCCTTTACAAAGTCTCATTTCCTTGGAAATCACAGCAATCGACTTGTTCTTCCATACAGACATGTCAAATTACCCAAAACGCACTCAATTCTGATATTTTCTAGCCCATCATTAACTCTCTACAGAAAGTCAAACCTGGCTCCGCGCATCATTTTCACACTAGTTGATTTTCTCGTTTTTCCATGGTGGATCCTGCGAATTTCCACAGCAGATCCCCTCTCAGTGGAAAGTCAAATTTCCACACTCGGGGCGACTTTTACAAACATGAAACAATAAAAGGAGAGAGAAAAAGAAAGTTCGTCAACGAGACACAAAAAATTAGATCTCTCTAAGTTAAAATCTCACGTTATGTGCTTTGATAATCATTGACTTTTTTCCAAATTTGATTATACATGAGGGAAAGAAGAACCATGAAAAATTGCAAACTTGCTTTTAATAGTGTTTGACAGTTTCTTATAGGGGTGAGCGGTTCCAAGTTCTGGTTCGGTTCCATCTGGAACCTGGAACCTATCCGTCAGAACCGAGAACCTGGAACCTACCCTATCACAGGTTCTAGGGTCAGTTTCAGGTTCCAACAGGTTCTTTTTTTTTTTTAGATTTGAACTATAACGTACGCGCACGTTACCAAAAAAAAACTATAACGTACACGTATACTACACGATAACTTCCCACATCTTAGCAAACATACCAATGCCAACTATTAAGAATTTGGACATACATAATCAAAACTAATAAGAAATTTCCAAAGAGAAAAGGAGATGCTTGATTAACTATAATTATTGTGCCCACATATGTCAATATATGTGCATTAAAGCTTAAATCGTCACATTTGCCATATGTCACATGCCTTATTAGCTGAGTCAAATGAAAATGATAAAGCAAAATATACTAAAGAAATGAAAAACCAGAAGTGCCAACAAGATCTCAAATTTCCATCTACTCCCTAGTATGAACTCTGCAACATTTCCCTATGATTCCTTTGGTACAACAAAACCTTGCATGGACATGAATGAAAATTAGTCAAAATCCTAAGTAAAGACACAGAAAAAAAAAATCAATATCGATGATACTCCATGAAGCATGCCATTTTGCCCATCTAAAAGCTCTTAAATTTTTTGACAATATAGTTCAAAAATTCAATGTACATAAAAGAAGCTTGCATTAAGATTACGACAAATAAAGTTGTTCATCAATAAGCCAACAAAAAACATTGCTTAACTTTTCAATCATTGGACCCATTGCAAATGCGACACCACCAACTTTATTTATCAACGATAATCTCCGCATTAAGACCAACCATATCTATAAAAAAAATAAAAAAAAAAAATAAAAAAAAAAAAAAAGATGAAGAGATTAAATAAAATATTCACTTATCGATATACAAAAACAATTACAATATATAAAGATATAAACATACCCAACTCAAATTGTTCTGTGTTCTCAATACACTTTTCAACACCAAGCGGTACACGAACGGCTCTTAACCAATCTTGAGTGCAAATCAAAGCTTCCACTACTTTTGGAGTTAAAGAACTCCGAAAACCATCAAGCATACGAACCGATGTACTAAAAGTTTATTCTAAAGCAACGGTAGTTACAGGAATTGACAATATCTCAAGCCATCAAGGAAAATATCTTATATTTTGAGCCATTAGTCTTCCATCAAATCAACATGTCAAGACCAAGATCCTTTTCATTTTTTCTTAAAGATACTCATCAAGCTCGAACTTGTTGTCATCACGCCCTTGTTCATTCGAGTATAAAAACATTTTCTTCCAAGCTTAGGCGTTATGCTTATTTATTCATTCGCTACCACCCGTATCGGTATTAGAATTAGAACTACTACTACTTGCACACAAATTATGGCCACCAAAATCTTGATCACTTGAAATAAGAGAAGATTGCTCATAAAATTCATACAAACGCTCCAATGTATCATTCACCTTGTAATGCATCTCTTTAATTTTCGATTCATCATCATAAATTTGTCCATACAAGAAACTCACATAATTTAACTTGGCTCTAGGATCTAACACAACCGCAATTAACACCATCATATTCACTTTATCTAAGCTTTCATAATATTTGTCAAATTTTTCTTTCATTTTCACACCCATATCTTGAAGCTTAGGATCCGAAGCATTGATCGCATCTTTCAAATTTCTATACAAAAGAGCTATCCCTTCAAAATAATCATTTGAAGTAACATATGAAGTCTCAGACATTTGATTGGTGGCATCATAGAATACTTTGAGAAAATCTAAAAGAATAATAGCATTTTCCCAATCATCTTCACTAGAAGTTTCATGATTAAGCTCACTTACAAAAGATGGATCGTAATATTCCATCCTTTCAAAAGCTTTTCTAAACTTTATGACGGTGTCTAACATAAGGTAAGTGGAGTTCCATCTAGTGGCGACGTCAAGAACTACCGAACCCTTATAAGTGATATTTTCTTTCTCAATGCAAGATTGAAATCTTTTGGCTCTTATGGGAAAACTCCTTACATACCTAACCACATTTCGGATACGTACAATGGAGTCACGTACCATAATAAAGCCATCTCTCACAATCAAATTTAATATATGAGCTGTACACCTCATGTGCAAAACACTACTATCTAATATCAACGACTTTTGTTTTGAAAATTTATCCCTCAAATAGCTAACTACAACATCATTCGAGCTAGCATTATCCACGGTAATTCTCGACACATTTTTTTCTATTCCCCACTCCTCAATGCATTCCTCCACCATTTTCTCAATCTCCCTACCCCTGTGACTATACATCACCACAAAGTTGATGATTCTTTTATGCAACTTCCAATTTTCATCAATAAAATGTGCAGTGAGACACAAATAATTCAGATTTTGATTGAAAATCCATGTATCAGTCGTGAGTGCGATCCTAGAATTAATCTTTCCAAAATAATTCTTCAAAGAAGTTCTTTCACATAAAAACAATTTCATACAATCTTTTGCCACTGTAAAACGTGATATATGTTTAAAGAGAGATTGTAACTCACTAACATATTCATGAAATCCAACACGCTCAACCAAGGAAAAATGTTACTCATCAAGATGATGAACCAAGTAAGCATTAGCCTACAACGTTCTTGATTAAATGTCCATGTCGATAAGCCGCCACCAGTACTAGAATCTCCTCTTGCCTTGCCAGTCATGTTGACATTACGTGGTACAAAGAATTTCTGTCTCTTATCTAGATTACGGGGAAACCTCTTGCATGTGGTTAAGTGCTTCCTCATTGCAGAAGTACCGTTAGCAACACAGTACTTAAGCATTGACCCACAATGAATGCACTTCACTTGATATATTTTTCCATCCTCATCACTAATTTTCGAATAATGATTCCAGCATTCGGATGTATATTTCTTATCATGGGAAATATGAGAACCGGGTAACTTATTTGTGGCACCTCGAGGTAGGAGGTGCCTCTTCTTCGATTTCATCGTTGGAAAACTCCAATTCCGTAATTGGAGTCATCTCCTCACATCCCTCCACCTCCATTGACATGTTATCTTGATACATTAACTTCGCACTGCACAACAATAATAGAATATTAATTTAGGCACACATTTTGACCACTCGTAACAATAATAGCATGCACCTTGTAGGCACAAGTGGTAGACAAGATAATCCAAACCATTTAGCAGTGATTTAGTTATTTGTGCACAAGCACATATGCTTATTATGTAAGGAAGATTAAACAGTAACATGCTTATCTAAGGTAAAAAAGCAACCAAGTCTTTATATATGAGGGTGACTTAAATGTCAACACGATGCATAAACACCAACCACTTATGAACGAAATGTTGCACTTGAAGCATGTTAGGTATCTTCTAATAAGGACAAACCTTCAAATTAAGATATTGAGCCCAGAAATCGTACAATGATAGTCAAAAGGCAAGAAAATACAAGATTGATTCATAAAAAATAATAGCAAATCCTTTAACAACCCAGAAGATGCTTTTCTAAATCTGGCGTTCAAGTCAAAAACCTTAATATAGCTAAATTTCAAGGCATTGTCCTTATTCGCAATAATTCTCGCTGAAAAGTGAGCCTGGAATCCATTAACATTTTCCTACATGGTCCTGTTATTCACTCTAAAAGAGCTACATCACCTCCCTTTTTCCCTCAATTCTGCAAAGCCTCAAACACAGTGGTTTACATGTCTGTTACACACTTAATCTTGAGCTAAGAGAGCTTCCTCAACGATAATAGTATGGAATAACAATGCTTGTCTCAAAATTTGCTGCCAACAACTTGCTCATCCAGAATTTAAACTCCAAAAACAATGAAAATGCCACCAAAGAACTATAATCACTGAGCAAGTCCAAGAATCACCAAATCAGTCACTCACTCCCTATGTTGTACGTACAAATGAAATTCACAACATTTGATGGTATAACCCCGAAATCATACCCTTGGAGAGAAGGTCCAAAAATCCAATTTCACCGGGCGAGCCGCGTCCGACGCTAAGCAGTGAGCAAGCTGCGGGGACGTCGGTCGCTGGTCTTCAGGGCAACGGCGTAAGGCATCGCAACTATTGGCGCAAGCAGCGGCGGTGGCGGTGGGTCGCGAGTAGAGACAGCAGAATCGGCGTCATTAGGGCTTCTGGCTCAAACAGTGGCAGTGGGTCGCGAGCGGAGTGCTGAATCGGCGTCGTCGGCGCTTCTAGCGCAAGCAGAGGCGGTGGGTCGCGAGCGGAGACAGCAAAATCGGCGTCGTCGGGGCTTCTAGCGCGAGCAGCAGTGGTGGGTTGCAAGCGGAGATAGCAGAATCGACGTTGTCGGGGCTTCTGCTCATCGGCGACTCGAGGCTTCTGGCGCGAGCTGTAATATATGGGGTTTAAAACAAGAAAAGAAAAGAAAAGAAAGGTTTGAAAAGTCAAAAAGGGAGGCCGGAGAGGTATATGGAATTCGGCTGGGCTTTAAAAAGAGAGAAAGGGGGAGAGAAAGAGGAGCACGGGCAGAAACAAGGGAACGAAAGAAACAGGGGAGAAGAGAGAAAGAAGCGAAAGGAAAAAGGGAAAAAGGGAAAAATTTTGGCGCGCTCGTGACCTGGATGCCTCATCAAGCCGACTCAAGTGTGTTTTGCAAGGCCGGTAAGAAATTGAAGCCTTTAATCACTTGCTTGAAGCAATTGCCACAATTAGGGCTCGAAATTCGGATTTCTTAGGTATTTGTGTGGCGAAGCCCAATTTTTAAGTCGTTAAGCTGTAAATTTTTTTAGAAATGGTACTTTGGAATGTTGTGAAGTTATAGCATCTTTCGGATCGTGATTTGAGCTTGCGGTTTGTTCGGAGCGGAATTTTGAAGTTGGAGGCGCAATCTGGTACTATAGCGAGCAGTGGCTTCGAATCTCTTTTTTTGTTATTTCCAGTACTGTTTTGGAGCGGCTGAGTTCGGGTTGTTGTTGTACGTTAAGAGAGCTTTCTAAAGACTATAAGAAGGTTTGAAACGGAATTTTGTGGAGGAAGTTATGGCGTGACGAAGTTGGCGCATGGGCCGCGCCTAGCTGAAAATGATGAGTTTATGCTAAATTGTGAACTTTTGGGGCGCGTAGGTGTTGTTTATCGACTAATAGGCCTAGTATAGGTGAGTCATTATAAGAATATCATTTTTACTCGACTTTTTGATATTTTTCCGTTAATTGTTAGGAATCCGAATGTGTCGGTTCGTGTGAGCATCGTAGTTGATTTTTGGCTTTTCCCAGGTGAGTGACACTATTTCTTCTTTGTATTTTAAACTCATGTTTTGAGAAACATGGTGGATTAAATACTCTATGAGTTGATAAAAAGCATGTTTTGTTGCATAAAACAGGATCGAGCTATTACTAACATTTTTGTTGTTCGAAATGAATTATATTTTGACATTGATTTGAATGGTTGTGTGAAAAAGGGATTTGTGAAAATCTTTGTGAAAGAATCTTGAAATGTTGTAGAAAATGCTTTGATATTTATATATATCAAATTTGGAGTTGTGGTATGATTCTCTTTCTAATATTGGATTACTGGATATTGTAATTGGTAGTTGGTGCTCAATGTCTTTGTGGACCCTGAGGGGTGTGGGTATGCGCATACTATGCTAGGATATCCTTGTGGGCCGAGCCACCGGCTAATAATATGTGGAGACCTTGTCAAGGGGGGAACCTTGGTCGTTTTGTCACGGGCGTTAAGCGTGACCATGGTTAGACATTTGAGCATGAATTGGTCAATGGAATGGACCATTGATGTGTGATTTGAGTTTGGTCGATGAAGTGGACCATCGATATGAGTTGATGAGATTAATCAATGGAATAGACCATTGATGCATGTTTTACGAGATTGACTAATGGACTCGACCATTGGTGCTTTCGATATTTGAATTATGATTTGGTATTATGATAAAGTGAGTTATGTTTGTGTTTTAAAACGTGCATAGTGATTTCTCGATCCGCTTAGAAGAAATGTGTTACTCACTGAGCCGTGGTAGCTCACTCCTCTCATCTACTTGTTTTTCAGGTTCTTCAGCGAGTCACGAATAGGCGTGAGCATTCATTCGGAGATGACTTTTTTTGGTGGAAATTTTGGGTATGGCTTATGCATAGTTCATAAGTTTATAAGTTAGTCTTTGTAGAAGGTTTATGTTTTGATGTTTGTGAATTATAGATATACTCTGATATTGTAACCAATTGCCCCTTTTTGTCAAATATATATATGTGGATGTATATATGTTGATATCGGGTTGAAATTTTTGTTACGTTGAGGCTGTGTCCTTTGGAAAAAGGATGGCCGTGTCATGCCCTTCTTCTTGTGAATCGGGGTGTGACACGAGTAGAGGCGGTGGGTCGCGACTCACGAGCGAAGACGAGCTCGGCTCAGAGCACGGCAGCGTCGGGTAGTCGGCGATGGGCGTCGAGGCAGAGCATGGCAGCGACGAGCGTCGAGCGGCAAGGGTTCGCGCGAGCAACGTCAAGGACTGGCATTCGGTGGCGTCCGGTGGCGGTGGCCTTGAGGGCGAGCGGCGGCGAGACTCAAAGCAGCGTTCGGCGATACCCTGAAAAACTAAAAGTAGAAGAGTCTTGAGTCGGGAGTCTCGGGGGAGGGGGGGTTCCTTTTGGAACCCTAATTGGTTCCGCGACCAGTTCCGGTTCCCGGAAAAATGGAAACGGGAACCGGAACCGGTCCTTTAAGAACCGGGAATCGCGCTCACTCCTAGTTTCTTAACAAAATCCTTCAGAAAATTAATGAGAGCACGCGACAAATGAGGTTTACGTCCCTACTTTACCTAAAACTGCTTTTCCAGATTGTTAAACAAGAAGAAAAATGAACAATTAACAATAGACAAATTGTATGTATGTTTGTTCTCATGCTCTCTCTATTTTCCGTTCGCATCTTAAGTTGGCAGCTCATTGTCTTCTATTATTTTTGTCAATTTTTGTTAGAACTACATGAAATTGGATTTGTCATGTCATCCTTCAATATATTATGTCTTGTCGTATTCAGATGTTCTCCTTATGGGTCGTATTTTACCTCAAGCTGTGTCCACCATTACCCGCCCTCAATAGTATCTTTTAAGCAAGAACTCAATAAGTGTGGATTAAGAAAGAAGTACACAATGAGAACAGCTGCAGTGGCTGGGTACCCAGCCAATTACGAGCAAATTGTCTCCCGTGAATATTTTCTGTCATCTGCGGGATTTTGATGATTAAAAAAGTTCTCTCATCCTCGTCAAAGCCGGTAAAAATTTATACTGGGACTTTAGGACGTTCATCTTCACACAGAAAATATATTAAGGTCGTGAAGGAAACAAATGCTGCTTTTCTTCCTAACAATCAAACATGATGAAAAGATGATCGCAAAGTTGCGTCAACTGAGCAAAAACTCGTTCATCCTCTTGGATTACAATTCCAAGTCATTCTGCTGAAGCGTTCATCTTCTCTCCAAAAGGCTACCTTAGTAGAAAGATGTGCTAGATTATCCAGTACTTAGAAAGCAGCTCTCAGGACATATTTTGCACGTCGATGTGGCTGATGGTTCCAAAGCAGAAGCAGGGTCAATCATCGCAACAATCAGGTAATAATCACAAGACATTCAGCCATGACATGAGGAATGATTCCTAGTCCAATGGTTTGGGAACGACATACATACCAGAAGCGAAGGTGAGTACCATCCCACCAATGGCAACCGCATGTTTGGCAAATCTCACCCCCTTGAAATTTCCCCCAAAAGCATTTGCATGTTACATATCACAAAGGCAGTTTAAAGCCGGCCTCTCTGCTAGAGTAGCCATTCCTAGGTTAGGCCCATTGTTGGTATAGTGCCCAGGCATTGGATGAAGTCGTGAAGGTGACGGTAGTTATGAGCACCATGACAAGCATCTCAAGCTCGAGCAGGCTTCTTTATGAAGAATCTATTTCATCTAGTTGGGTCATATTGCTTCCTGCGGTCCTGCTCATGGCTGATAGACGCTTGACCAATCTTTTTGTTGCCTGACATAATCAATAACCCAATGGATCCGCTCAACGTGTGTTCTACTTTCGCTGTTTTCAAACCAATCTAAATGGACAGAATGTATCAGTCGATAAGCTATCCCCTTTCATAGTGGGATACATCAGCAATCTCGCAGTCCATTTATAGAGAACACAAATGCATTCAAAGTTCACTAATAATTGCTGTTCTGTTTACAAGCCATCTGATCATCTAGAGGTGGAATGGTGCTCGTTGTTGTCTCGGATAAGACATGAGGAAAGGGTCCTGCCTCAAAAGGATCCGTTTCACCTAGGAATAAGGGGTACCCTGGAGCTGCTAACATGAATACATGTAGTGACTAGTAAGTGTCCGAGCAGTTGCCTCTATGCCCTGGCCAACTGAGAATAAGTTATTTTTGCAGCACAATAGACATCTTATATGGAAAGTAACACATATTTAAGTTAGATAGTCGTAGTCTTTTAGAGTGTGAATGGTGCGCGCACATGGTAAGTCAGAAACAAATAGAGCCTCTAACAGTGTTTAAGTGGACGTACATCTACATGACCACAGAAAATGCCGAGGGGGGTCAAGTCAAACCATCATTAATAGCGGCTAAAATTTTCCCCCTTTTGTCACGGACAAGGGCCTATATGATGTTATATAGTCTGTAAAGGGTGGCCAAATGCAGAGCCGTGTTTCCATCCCTCTCTGGCTCATTTATAACATCCTCAATGTTGGGTGTCTGCCATATGTACTTGACTACAATATTCTCTGCCACCTATATAACTGCAGCATGAAGTACCATTTGTCCTTCGTCATTGATTAGCATCGAGACACAATCTAACCATCTCGGCAACGACACTGATGTGGTCTCAAAATGCAGCAGTATGAAGAGTGGACTCCCCATCTTTGTCTGAGAAATTTGCTGCAGAAACGTAAGGATGCCGGAATAGTTGAACTGCTTCAGCACTGCCATAGTAAGCAACGTAGTGAAGAGGAGTCAAAATGTCATCTCCTTCTCTAATCATCAGGGTTCTGTCATGCGATGGTTTCTTCGCAGCAACGTTACCAAATCTCGATTAAATGAGGGCTGCAAGGTATATTAAGACTGTTTCAGACTCGAGATTGACTCTTATGATGTGTTGTTTCCTCAGTGTTTTTTTACTGCAATCTTGAGGGCTATGCAGCAGCATATATGGTGTGGTTATCTCAAAGATTTTTTTCCATCATCCTTCTTCGCCTCTCTTAGATAAACTGGTGCAATTAATAGATATGTAAAACTAAACGCCAGAAGTTTTTGGCAGAGGATTCCTCTAGTATTCATCAAGGAAATCATGCGCTCTTTCATTCCTGAAATTGGAGGCTGAGGCTCTAATTGGATGTCACAAAGTATCAGGTCAAAAAAAAAAAAATGATGGAAACATCACTCAATGAAGGTCTTTGCATTGCACCTCTGTTACTTCTCACCTCTCAAGTTTTCTCCTTTCCATTTCAATGGGATTGCTGATGCAGTTCAGCCTGGAAGCATCCTAGAGCCAAGAGGTTATTCAATTTTTTAATGCTTGTGCATGGTTAATCTAATTGTTTGCTTTCTTGAAAGTAACCACACACGCAGAGGATTAGTAAGATTGGGGTAGAAATCGTCCGCGCGGTTGACAAAGATACGCTAGCAGATTTACTTCTATCCTTCCTTCTATTTCTAGTCAGAAAGAGACACAGGTTCCTATTAGTAAGAGTCTCGGGATACTTACAGCGGGACCAATCATAGTCTGCTGCCGCCCGCAAAGTACTCATTCCTTTGGGACCCTTACAAGAGGACAACGACAGAGATGCATCTAACATCAGCCTAGTAATTTGATGAGCCCATTGTGCAGTCGCCACGTATAGTGGGGATTCATCGGCAGCATTAAAAATGTTACACAGTTTATGATCTTCCAACCAGCAATTTCTCTGGCTGCATAGTGCAGTGCAGCGTCCTTGTCCGAATTTGCCATTCGAAGAATCTCTTTGCATGTATCAACTTGTCCTTATTCAAAAACCTAATGCAGTCGATTTGCAAACGTAACGGAGAGTTGTTTCAAAGCATCTTACTTCAGCAGCAACATGTAGGGGGAGTGTCTCTTCTGTAGTTGCTTTGCCAAAGAAGGAATGGTCCTGATGGACATTGAATGTAAGATATGATTATAAAAAGAGGAAGAAGTTGAACTCCAAGAAAAACACCCGCTGCTACCGTAGAAGCGGCACGTATGAGAGCCAAAATGGGAGTAGGGCCTTCCATGGCACCAGGTTACCATACATGAAGGAGGCATTGTCCCGATTTCCCAATGACACCTCCAAATTAAAGAAAGGCACATAAAGTAAGAAATAATGAGGGAACCTCATTATTATAAATCAAGTTGTTGAATATTCATAACAAATCCCTTTTTACCTCAAAGATGTTGCGCAGATGAGATTTGATCAAGAATTCTCGCTACTTCTTAGATTCATGGACCCCACGCCCCTATGGCGAAACCAGTAGACACGTTGCTCTTGCGACGCAAAAGAGCATCTACAATCAACTTTACCTCTTGTATTAAGCAGCAACACAAAGAACGTTGTTCTACTTGGGCGTTGTTTCGTGGAAAGGGAAAAAGGGAGAATGTAAACCCAATGCACGTGCGTGAAAGAGCATGCCTGCACAAGTTCAACCTTAGGAGACTTTGGAGGTAAATCACAATATTCGAATAAAGAATTCTAACTTGTCTTCTATAATTGATTAATTATTGAGTGTTACTATTTTCAAATTACGATTGCGGGCCATATAGTCAAGCTATGGTCCATAAAGGTAAGTTATTGGTTCCAAGTGAAAACAAGTTCCTGCGATTAAATATATACTATGACTCAAAGTTAAATTATGGCACCTGTTTTGGACCCAAAATGCACCCTTTTCATGTCTAGTCCTATATAAGATAGAAATATGATAGATAACATTTTGAGAGAATTTCAATTCAACTTTATCTAATACTAGCACGTAATATTGCAAGATTCAAGGATACTTTCATTCTCGAAAAAAAAAAAAATGCAATTTTTCATAGAACTAGAAACTCATTCATACTTCATACGTAAGCAACAGTCCCTTGGCATAGGCACATGATGATATGCATTACGATAATCAGAAATTGATTTAAGTTAACATTAGTCATGTGTCAAGACTTCAGTTTCCAAATCCCTATAGATCTTTGTATACCATGATTTCTGTTTTTGATACTGTATCGTTGTTTCCATGTTCGACAACCTGTATCCAGATTGAGCATATATCATTGTGCTCAAGTCCTGCCTCCAATTTGTTATCTATGTTCCAGGAAACCAAGAAAAGATAACGAAACAATTGGACATGTCTTGGCCGCAACAACATAGCACCAAATTACATGTCTTGTTCAATTGGAATGGACAACTGGGCAGCTCTTTACTTTAAATGACTCGATCAGTAACCAAACCTTGTCTCAGAGCTCAAAAATAACAAGAATGGACCGAACAGCATAATTCTTCCTGGAGATTGGTGGCAGGCCGAGTTCCGTATGAACAAATTCATGACAGCAATAGAAATGAGCTTCTACTGATGTTTAAAGCCTCAGCATGAAAGAAACAAAAGAGCTCGGACTCTCGAAGAGCTGCGGAATTCTTTTGGTAAACCTTAGATTGCTAACAAAATTAAGGGATAGCCATCAAAAAACAGTTCCCCTCTTAAAGAAAGTGTAATCACAACTCTCAATTCAGAAGTTGATGCACATAATGATAGACACGTATGAATATTCCAAAGAGCATACAAGAAGACACAACACCTGGTAACTACTGGGTACAATCGAAAAGAATATTCAAAGCCCAAGAGTAATCCTGGGAAGCAACAGACTTTGATCCCATCACATGAAGTACAAACAACATAACAAATAAATTCACACATTCCGTAGTATTCCTTTAGCACTGACAGCTTCTATTGATTCCAGTTTTT
This sequence comes from Eucalyptus brandiana, assembly GCA_014182725.1. Classification (NCBI taxonomy): domain Eukaryota; kingdom Viridiplantae; phylum Streptophyta; class Magnoliopsida; order Myrtales; family Myrtaceae; genus Eucalyptus; species Eucalyptus brandiana. The sequence goes on from CM024675.1 coordinate 57,667,126, forward strand.
CCACGACTTCAGACATGGAAGGCCGGGACTTAGGATTAAGTCCGACGCATTTATTAGCTAGCTGTGCTATCTGGCGTACAGAGTCCACACAATATTCGCCCTGCAATCTCGTGTCAACTGGAGCCCGCGGTTTTCTTTTACCGGATAAGTATGGTCTGGTCCACTCCACTAAATCAACTCTATCTGCTGGACTGCTCGGATCAAGTGCCCTGCAACCTGTTAGTATCTCAAGCAACACGACGCCGAAACTATAAACATCACTCTCTACAGTGAGATGCCCTGTAAAATCCAAGAGTCTTATGTGATGTTGCAGCAAAGCATCAGAAAATAACTTCCCAATAGTATTGTCAAAATTCAAAACCGAGCATCAGTCAGCACTAAGTCACAAAAAAGCATTTTACAATGAAAAAATTACCAGTTGCTCTGTATTCAGGGTCACAATAGCCAGTGGTACCCATAAACTGCGTTGAAACATGTGACTTGTCCTCTAGAGGACCAGACCTCACCAATCCAAAGTCCGAGAGTTTGGCCATGTAAGACTGCAGAAGAACCAGACAGTGGATTAGACTCGGTTTCCAGCCTAAATATAAATTGCAAACTTCAGTGAATCTAGCAAAAAACAAAATGGAGATGTCTAAAAGCTACTAGGGACTGGTTAAGGGTCTTGTCGAGTTCAGAACTTCACATCAAATCTAAGAAGGATAGATTTCCAATCGACTATAACCCGTCCATCAGTTGAGCAGACGGAAACATAGGATCTCCTCTCGCTATTATGACTCTTTTCTCCTGGTTAGAGGACAAAATATCAAGTCTTCAAATTGAGATACTAGGCATGTCATCATCATCATCATCCTTCTACCAAAAATTTGACTAGAATGATAATAGAGTTCATATGAATTTTGTGGTACAGGAACATAATCATTATAGGGAGGATAAAATAATAACCTCATCTAGCAAAATATTTGCACTTTTGAAATCCCTGTGTATCATATTACAGGAATTGTGCAAGAAGGCCAAGCCTCTGGCAGCCCCAACCGCAATCTTGAGGCGTAAAGCCCATGAAAGATGATCTGCAGAGACCTCTGTACCAGAGTAATGGACAATGTAAAATGTAAGTAATTCTTAAAAGCAAATACGTGTTCAAACCAGCCTGAATTTTGAAAATAGCACATGCATCGACTATGACTATCAACTGATCAAGTGGATATGCTAAACAATTGGCATCGGCATCCTTAAGGAGACTTTTCCATATTTTACAGAGTGATTAGACCACTTACCTCTGAATAGCTGGTATTCCAAACTGCCCATTGGCATGAACTCATAAACAAGAGCTAAATTTTTATCATCTGGACAAAATCCCACGAGCTTGGCAAGGTTAGGGTGAGATATCTTTCCAATAAAGGCTATCTCCCTCTGCACGAAAATAAGCAAAAGAGTCTCACACATGGTCAGTTGTAAAAGATATGAAAGAAATGGAAGCCCCCACAGTAAACCAGGTAGATGTTTTTCTCCTTAAGCTTCAAATGGTCAAAGAAATGAAACAATCACAATGGAAAAGTTGATATCGAACCAAAAGGTACAGAATGGGAACTGAGACCTAATTTCCAATGAAATGTTCAGTTTAACTAGTAGTTGACTGAAGACTCATGGTCATTGTGCATCCTGTAATATAAAAGACATATCAATATTGGTAAAATGTACTTCAATTCATACTAGCTCTGTAGAAAATATCTAGCTCGCCATGAACCAGTAGTAGCAATGCAGAATCACTGGAATTTGTGAGTGAAACCATTTATAATTTGCGATCAAACTGGTGACTTTATCTTGCTGTGGTGTATCCACCCTATATGGTTTGATAGGCCTTGCAATTTGTTTCAGTTCTTGAATATAGAAGGAGAATTAACTCGAGGGAAGAAGAAAACAAGTTCACTATGAAAAGAACCGCATTGCATTAGTCAAACAAGGTTGGAAAGACGAGTTGCCTAAGGGCTATGATCACATCGAAAAAGTTGATCATTACATGGATGGAAGACTGTGAACTTATATTTGCGCAATTTCTTCATTCCTTGCAATCGAATTACACTAAGTAGGTTGTTCCAATAGTTAGCATCATACAAGCCAATGGCAGAACACACTCCATGACATGGGTTTACTAAGTCAATTACAAAATAAAAGAAATGCAGAAAGAAAGTTCATCACCGTTAACTAAATGGAGCCATAAAATCTATTTTGCTGAGGACCTTAGTGACCAAATAATCTCAAGAACAAAACTGCTTCTTAGATTCTTCTTTTACTTCATTTAAATTCAAATAATGCACATTGTGTACACTAAAGTGAGAGGTTAAATAACTGAAAACTTCACGAGGATCATGAAAATACGTTTAGATAATATCACCAAACAATTAACACTACTCAATTGGGCACCAACAATAGTGTTGTCTGCTGCCCGCTGCCATAACTTTGCACCCCAACAAAGCCAATGAGGCCATCAATGAACTCTCAGAAATATCTGATCTCTCTATAATCAAAATCAGATGCAATTCCACAAGGGCCCTTTCAGAAACAAAATTACAAGGCCAGGCCACCACTTATAGAAATCCTGGGATGATCAACTTCAAATACATTTGGATTTGCGTTTACATGGCCATCATAATTCAGGTTGTCCAGTATTTCTCCTGTTATTTTCACGAGGGTGTTTATTGACACAGTTGAGTTGGGCATTACGAGCTCCCATCTGTACCATCATGCATTTGGGTTGCTTCGACTCTATATTGGATTTCTTATTGCTTTTTCTGTTAAATTACCGATTATACCCTTACATACGGTTTTGTAATTGACAAAGCAAAGTATTTGTATTCCAAGAAAGGAATTGAAGACGAAACTTAGTTCTTACCAGCCACTCTCTATACCCTTGAGTGCCATTCTGGTTTAATATTTTCACAGCTATTATAGTCCCTGCACTTCCGTACGGTTGCTTCCCAGGAAGCATTGTAGTCTCTGCACTTCCATACGGTTGCTCCCCAGGAAGCATCATAGTCTCTGCAATTCCATACGGTTGCCTCCCAGGAAGCATACCTTTATAGACACAACCAAATCCTCCCTTTCCAAGCAGTGCATCGGCTGGAAAATTTTTGGTCGCCGCTTTCAACTCTGCGAAACTGAAGATGGTCAAGCTGGCGTCTGCCACAGTCTTTCCATCTCTGAAGGCCTTTTTGCCGTGGCCAGCCAGCAAGCCATGGCTATTGCTGGCTGCAGAAGATGATATAGGGAGAGGCCGTGAGTCACAGCTATTGCTTGCTGCAGAAGATGATGAAGTGGTGATATTCCACTTCGCTCCTGTAGTTTCAAAAAAGAAAAACAACGAACTGAGAAAATTGCTTCAGACAATAACAAGAAGAGCATTAAAGACTCCAATCTGAAGTCACAAAGATCCATTTTATAGAGACTACATAGATGTAAAGATAAAGATCACTCTAGGAAAAAATTTAAAGAGTACCTGACTTGGGATTACCAGCAAAGGTAGGAGTAGGGAAGTCAGGAGTACCGAAACACACCCCCATCTCTCTCGTCTCTCTCAATAATAACTACTGTCTTTCCGTTACCTTGCCTCTACCAAAATCTTATTCCCTCTGGAGAAGAGGACGTTGACTTGATGTTACGTTCAGTCAAGTGAAACCAACTGAAAACGCGCTTGATTTTCTTATGCCCAAAGCAGACCCCACAAATTTCCAATGCATTTCATATATTGACCCCGGTGGACTTTGAAAGTAATGTTTGACTTTTCAAAGGTCGTGGACACTGGACCCACACAAAAAAAAACAGAAGAAGATAAAAAAAAATAAAAGGGGGAGAAGGAAAGCAGAACGAGGGCTAATTCTTAAAAAAAAAAAATTACAAACTTTAAGTATTACCCTAAATCTCACCAAATTATATTTTACCTCAAAAAAAAGCCCAAACTTTTAGCTTCCAAATCTGGCCTCCCTTAACCATCCTTCCATAGTGACCGTTAGTGGCTTTCTCTTCTTCCTTCTGCTCATCAAGTCTCTCTCTCTTTGGCATCCTCCGGCTAGAGTCACCGCCAAACTTGACATCCGCGCGTCCACCGCCCATGCCCGTCCAAGCCAACACTGCACGTCCAAACCAGACCACCCCTCCGTCGTCCTTGTTGTTAGCTTCGTCTTCGCCAGCATCTCCATTGTCTTTGCGGTCATCTTTACCCGTTTTCGGCTGAGCAAATGGCCAAAAATCTGGAAAAAATAGAAATCTCCAGAAAAAAAAAAAAATCTGGGGAAAAATCTTTGAGACAAAGAAGGGGCAATGGGTGTCTTGGCTTGTGTTTTTAGCCAAAAGATCTGATATTTAGAGGAGTTTACAGAGCAACGTGGGTCAAAAAATCAGTGGGTCTCTTGGCTTGTCCTTCTGGCCAAACATAGAAGACATGGCCACAAACAACTCGAGCTATGCGGAATCCGTAAAAGCTGGGTTATGGGAAATCTGTGGAATCTTGGGGAAAAAAAGAAGGAAACCCAGAAACTTGAATGCTAAAGGTTTCCTTTTATTCATTGCAGCTCATCGCTGGAATAGGAAAAAAAAAAAGAAGAAAAACCCATACTTGAATGCTAAAGTTGATTCAGAAATTCACAATCCGCCCGCGATTCCCTCTATTCGTCTCCGTCTTCATCTTCTCGACGGCCAACTCCAGATCTGAAACAAAGCCCCATCCATGGCCGCAACAAGCGAGGTCGAAGTAGGAGGAAGAGACAGAAAAAAAAAGACTTGGGTGGGTCGATAACCCACCGTCGTCCTCGTCGTCCACGCCGCCGCGCCCATCTCCTTCGCCGTTCGCTTCCTCCTGGCTCTGCATGCCGTCTTCCTCCTCTTCTTCCTTGTCGACGGCGGCGGGGACGCCGTCCTCCTTCACAACCCTAACTTTCTCGTCCTCTTCGAACTCGATCTCCTCTTCCTCATCGGAATTCATTGTCGCAATCACGACCTCACGCTCGCTGGTACAAGAATCCGGTGATTTCTCGGCTCGATTCTGAACAAAAACGAACGGAAATCTTCGAGAAAATGGAAAATAATGGGAAAAAATTTTCTGGGTAACAGTGAAAATGCCTCAGATGACTAACGGCGACCGTAGAAGGAGAGTTAACGGGCCAGATTTGAAATACGAGTTAAAGTTTATGCTGTTTTTTGAGATAAAATAAAGTTTGGCCAGATTTAGGAAAACACTAAAGTTGGTGTTTTTTTATGGAATTAGGCCGCAGAAAGAGGGCACACCAGGTTTTAAACAGGGCACGCTCGGTTTTAAAACAAACCAACTTCCATTCAGTAGAATGCAGAAATCCATGAAATCGATCGAGAAGAAGCTTCCTCTTCTTTTCAGCAAGTCGTCTGCCCAGCTAACGTCGGAATAAAAGGTCGATCCTTTTTCATCAGAGTCAATCAATTTGGAAAGATGATGATGTCCAATTCCATTTGGTGGAGATGTCAATGTCTATGGAAGAGTTTTGCACCGCATTTTGTGTTCATTCTGTTCTCTGAGGCATCTTGCTTTGCAATCCAAAAATCGAGTAACGAGTTTTTCATGGAAGTAAGTTTGCTGTCAGCTTAGCTGGCAATAGTCCTATAAAGCCAAGCGGGAAATTGATTCCATTATCTGCTTTCGTGCGGTTCAGTCAGGTTTTTGCTTTCTTGCAGTGTATTCATCCATTCACAAAATGTGCGAATGGTAATGTTTTTTTCTTTTTTTTGTTTTCGAGGAACGTAAAAAAAAAAAAAAGTGTTTACATTCTAACATTTTTGAACAAAAGAACGCGTTTGATAACGTTTATTCCTAATAAAAAATGAATAAACACGTTTGGTAAATTTTATTCTTTTTTTTTTTTTTAATTTTTTAAACATTTTTATTTTATTTTTCATTTTTTTTCCTTTCTTTTTATTTTTTTTTTTTTCGGCCGGTCCCCCGCCTCCGATGACCGGCCGACGGGGCGGCAGCCTCGCCTTGGCTGGGCGAGCTCGGCCTCGCCCGATCCGGCGACGCTCGGCCTCGCCGGCGACGCTCCAGCGGGGTCGGCGACCGGCCAAAGAAAAAAGAAGAAAAAAAGAAGAAGAAAAGAGAAGAGAGAGAAGAAGTGTTTCTTTTTGGCTTTGAAGAAGTGTTTTTTTCTCCGAAACAATTTTTTGTGTTTTTTTTTTTTCATTTTGTTAGGAACAAAAAAAAAAAAAAAAAATGTAAACACAACCAAACGCGTTTCGTTTTTTTTTGTTCCCTTTAACAAAAAAAAAAGTACATGTGTTCGAGAAACGTTTTTTTGGAACGTTTCCATGCACGCCCAAACATTCCCGAAGCAGCAGCACGAAATGATAAAGTATTATTAGGCCCAAAAGAAATTATTTCATTTCCAAGACACAATCAATTTCCTTCCCCAATTTTATAGACGGCAAGATATTAAGGGAAGACCGGCTCTGATCTTAGGTTCCCGCGAAACAATCGGACAGCTTGGCTGAGCCGCTTTCTTAGGGCGCGTTTGAACGATTACTGCTCCCTGGCGATTCGATCGGGCGATTCTTTTTGATTGTTCCTAACCGATTCTAAGATTTTAAGGCTTTTTGGAATCGTCCAAAATTTCTAATTCGGAAGAGAATTGCGTTTGGTACCGTGTTCATTAATTCTCATTTCCAAATCAATTTCTTTTAATTTTTAAATAATTTTTTTACTTTTTTCCTTTGTTTTCTTTTCTTTTTTTCATTTTTCCTTTGTTTTCTTTTCTTTTTTTTTCATTTTTTCATTTTTTTTCTTTTCATTTTCCTTTTTTTCTTTTCTTTTTCTTTTTTTTTCCTTTTTTTCTTTTCTTGTTTTCTTTTCTTCATGCCCTTCTTTTCTTTTTCTCATCTTTTTCTTTTCTTTTTCTCATCTTTTCTTTTAAATTCTATTCCAATTCTTTTTTAATTACCTTTTTAGATTAAAATAAATTTGATATTGAATTTTCATAAACCATTCATTGATTAATTATATTTTTATACTAAGTAATAAAAATATTAACTAATCAATTTTTATTATATAGTAAATAATAAACCATAGTATAAACTATAACATAAAATTAAATATGTATTCTATATACAACAAATATATATTTCATACTAGGAAGAAATAAAAATAAAATATAGAAATAAATTTTTTTTTTATTCGGCACTTTTGATTCTCTTTTTGATTCTCGGACGGAGAATCATATTTTTTCCGATTCTGAATTCTTGTCCAAAACGATTCTCAGGGAGTAAATTTGTTCCCAGAATCGGTTTTGACAAAAATTTACCAAACGCGATTCTCGTTCCCAAACCGATTCTCGGAACAAAAAATCGAAATCGGATCTGTTTGGATGGTTGCCAAAACAGGGCCTTAACCGCCGACGTGCAGGTGACGGGCTTTTCTCTGAACGCCGTACGAATCTAACACCTTCGAAACGTACGTCCTTTGTAAATCTCTGGTCACTACACTTGACTTTCGAAGCTTTAGACCTGGACAGCTACCACATAAACAAGCCACTTCCAGGCACGCTGCTAGATTGAAAGAAAGCAAGTTTGAAAGCCACGATTTTCTCAAAGCCTACATGATGCACAGCAATTAGCCAGGGACCCTTAGAAAGCGCCATCATTGGCCATTGATTCCAAAAGGCATTTTTAGAAGCTCGAAAGCTGCCAGGCAAAGATAATGTGATTTAAGATGAGCTTTTTCTTTCATCATGCCAACAATACTAATAGAAAGCTGTCTTGATCAACATTGCCCGAACCACCTGTTTTAAATTGAATAGGGATGTAGAGCTAAGCCTAGGAATCATCATCAAGCGTGCACTGGTGTGGTCAAAAAGAAATTGCAGGATAAACCGACTGCTAAATTCATGAACTCAAAATTGAACACACTAAAGGAGTACGATGTCATGCACATACCTATTAAGTTGTTAGACGACCAATAAGCTTGATGGAAAAGCAACGTAATCATTTAAATTTATCCTTAGCAAAGTATAGAATGTGCCTATCGAGCTTAGCTGACATCCCTCTCAGATATGCAACAGCGTCAATTGGACGACCCCGCTTAATAACCATAGTTGGCCCCATAGACCAAGCCATAAGCTCCACCTTGCGCAGTGTGTTTTGGGTTCGATGCCGGAGATGCATAAACAGAACCGCGAGCTCCATAAGAACTATAACCTTGGTCCATGTGCTCTGCTGCTGGTGCCTGCGATGGCGCTGCTGCTGTCTCCGCCATAAAATTCTGCAAAATGGGTTTTTTTTGGGCGTTAAAGTGCAGAAGCCTACATCAAATGGTCATAAGGAAATGCGGCAACATCGTCCATCTCTCCTCAGTTGAACCTCTATAAGAACTGTCTACCAAAAGATAGAATGTACGTGGCAGTAGAGGCACTTTCTCTAAGAGGCCCTTTCGGCATTTTCAAATCCAAAATTTAAAGCAATTGCAAGACTAACGTACCTAAGTTGATTCCAAATCTATGAAGACATTAAAACTAGGACCCTGAAAAATAAGTTGGGTAAAAGAATAGTTGAATACTTCAAGAAATTTATATAAAAAAAAAGTTTCAAGAACGGTTTCAAAGCCATAAAAGGGAAAAATCTTCCGAGCCGAATCAAATATGAAAGTAATCGAGTGATGAATTTAACATTTGAGTCGATCCCGTCAGTCCACTTTTCAACCATAATAAACGATTCTAATGATAAGGATTAGGAATCAAATTGATCCTTTATGGTGGAAACAAACCAATTCAATTAGTGGGTCTATTTTGAAGTCTGTTAGCTCTGGAGGAAGTTCTATACTAAAAAAGAACAAATTATTACTGTTACTTAACATTTCATCCTCACTGGTACAAGTTTCAACTGCACATATGATATTCTCCAATAATTCATATTCAAGAGAGAAGATGGATTCGAGATCATCATCATTAAGATAAATTTCAATTTTTTTCTCAAGTTTCTGAATCATCTCAACATACTTATTTTTCTTAAGCCATCTCAAGACAAATAACCAATCTCTCCACAGGAGTTAAATTCTCAGTAAATTCAGCCCCTCCAAAAATTTGAATCCACAGTCACTTTTCCTACGTGAGCGAAACGAAAGAAGGAGAGAAACCAAATCAAAAGCAATCGTCCAAACCCCTAACGGCCCCCTCTGTTTCCAAGTGAAATTTTGTCTTCCCTACTTAGGAGGGAATACTCCCGAAATTTTAGTCTCAGAACTCAAATAAAGCAGTTTAAGGATGTACTTGGATCCACCTGTCCCATCTCCATCTCTCTCTTTTTTCCTTACTTTGTAAGATTCCTTTTGAGAAATGGCACTATATGCTTCTCTAGGTTTTTCACTTTGTGATGATGGAAAAGTTTCCACGTAACTTTCAACTCTCTCGCTCGCTCACTCACATCCCCAGACCAGATCCAACGTACCCTTCAAAAGCACCCATACTCTTACCCAGGTTCATTCGCCCCCAACTCTTTCCTCATTTTCCTCTCTTCCCATCACTCCATAATGCTCCTCCTCCTCCGCCATTGCCATTTATCGATGCCACCGTCAACCTTCCGAGGCATCCGAGGGGTTGGCTTCTGGCACGCGCGCACCTTAGCAGGAGTAGTGCAGGTGATTAGCCCCCTCTGGACTTCACTTCGTCCATTTCCACATGAAGTTAAAAAAAACCACAAGCTAGCAAGCATTAGATGGTCCATATAAAAAATTCTTGGATTATGTTCGAGATTTTTATTAGGTCCGTATTTTTTCTAGAAATTACGTCCTTTATCAGTGTAAAGAAATTTCTACACATTCGGCGTTGGATAGGGCAACATGTGTAACAATGCACTTTGATATTTATCCATGTATTTTCATACAAATAAGTGCTGCAGAATCAAAGGAGAACCAATATTTGAACTCTCAATAAGTATGTTTTGGCAAGACATTACCAAACGTCCAAACTTAGGTTAATATTTTTCAACACATTTATTAGCCACTTTCTAAAAGAATACTTTACGACATTTGTAGTAGCCACGCTCGAACAATTTATAGACATACCATGCTCAAAACGACCAGCCCATTGCATCGACTTCTTTATTTTTTAGAAGGGCTTCTTCGCCATTTTCTTTTTTCACATGGCTCGGACAAATTGAATCTTGCCAAGAAAAAAAAAAACAAATATAACTCTATGGATGGGCTGAGGTACAAAAAATTGGCAATGCCATCTTTCTTTATATCTTTCATATAAATGGTGATTGATTGCAGCGCACCATGCTCCTTTGCTTAGTCTCCGCTAAAAAGGTTCAAAAAATTGGTCCCCCCACGTCTCTCCCTTTTTGACCGGATCGCCTTGATTTTCTTTTCGCCCTACCCCGTCACATTCAGCATCCTCCTGCCCCGTCTCTCTCTTTCTCTCTGTTTTTGACTCCTTGTTTTGGGGAAATTCCTTTGAGAAACGGCACCGTGCCATGCTTCTCTAGGATTCCACTTGTGGTGATGGGCAGCTTCAACCCAACTTGCAGCTCTCTCACTCACTCTCACTCACTCACTCACTCACTCGTGTCACCATCGGACCAGACCCAACGTATCCTTCAAAAAGCACTTTCCTCTCTTCCCATCACTCCATATTCCGCCTCCTCCTCCTCCTCCTCCTCCTCCTCCTGCCCTTTGGAACTGGCTTTTCTTCTTAGTTAACCTTCATTCTAACTCTTTTTTGCTCTCTTGATCCCGTTTGGCTCTTTTAGGCGGGTGGACGCTAATTAAAGACCAGCTCAAGCACACTACTCCAAGAGAGTGCAAAAGGGCCCAAGAGAAAGAAAATGTCATCACTGTATCCGCAATATTGTTGCGATCGATCGGGGATGTGGTAAGACAGGAAGATCTCCAACCTGGAGATCACATCTATACTAATCGGCTGTATGGCCTATACACCCACCAAGTTTAGTGATTCATCCTCCTCCTCTTCCTCCTTTTCCAGCATCATTATTGTTCTTTTTTAGCATGGATATTTTTAAATGTGGCTCGACTGAATTTTCCTTTATTATCTTATGTTGACCCAAACAACAAAAGTTGCATAGCTACAGAGATAAAGAGCCTGCATGGGTGTGTTCTTTTTCTTTTTTATGAATAAAAATTCTGTTTTTTTTTATGGAACAAAAAAAGAACAGAAATACGTTTATTTGCATTTTTGTTCCAAATCTGTTTTTTTGTTCCCGAGAACACATTTGGAACAAAAATAAGAAACAAAAAAAACTTGTTTCTTATTTCTTAAACAATTTTTAAGAACAAATTTTCTCTCTCCTATTTTTTCTTCTCTTTTTTTCCTTCTTCTTTTCTTCTTCTTTTTTCTTTGGCCGGTCGCCGGCCTCGGCCATGGTCGGCGATTGGCTGTCGAGGGCCGGTGACCTTGCCGGAGCGTCACCGGCCCCCGGCGAGGCCAACCGTCGCCGGCCCCTGACGAGGCTCAGCCTCGCCTTGACTAGGCAAGCTCAAGCTCGCCCAGCCACCGAGGAGGCTCGGCGTCACCGGACCACCGCCAAATCGGCGTCGCCTAGCGATGGCCCGGCAAGGCCAAGCTCGCCCAGCCACCGGCAAGGCTCGGCCTCGCCAGATCTGGGTGAGCCCGAGCTCGCCTAACCAAGGCGAGGCCGAGCCTCGTCCAACCACGACAAGGCTCGGCCTCGCCGAGGGCCGACGAGCCTCGCCATGGCTGGGCGAGGCCACCGGCCCTCGTCGGCCGGTCCGCCGACCATGGCTGAGGCTGGCGACTGGCCAAAAAGAAGAAAAAAAGGAAAATTAAAATTAAAAAATTAAAAGAAACAAAAAAGAACATAAATTTATCAAACGTATTTCGGTTCTTTTTTTTATTCCCTAACAAATTTACCAAATGCATTTTTCTAGTCAAAAATCATTCTCCGAAACAAAAATAGTTTTTTTTCTATTTAAATCCCCTAACAATTTTTAAATAAAAATACAAACAAACACACCCATAGTTCGCACTCGCGGGGACTTTTTACCAACCAAAAAAACAATAAACGAGAGAGAAGATGAAAGCCATTCAATGAGGCACAATTATTGAAAATCTCCCCTTCAGCCATGGGAGTGCTGCACAGCACTTATTAATTGAAATTCAATGCCACGAAATATCGCATATTAGTATTCATACTATTTTTTTTTTTTACCATTCAAAATCCCAAATTAGTGCATTTGTGATAAATCTACATTTGTTTCCAAGAAATTGGACCAATACTACGAACAAATCCAGACACAAACCCACGGAGAACCCCAACCACAACCCCAGCCAAGCCATGACCTAGCCTCCTCCTCATCCGCAACTGCAACCACCCCTGAGATAATCAATGCCCCGCTACAATCCACCTCTCCTCCGTCCAAAATCCCCCCTCCGCCTGCAGAAAATTCACAAGCTCTAGCCTGAGTCGTCCACGCTCTGGAGATGAGGCGTGAGATGGAGAAGCCCTGGTTAGGTGAGAAAGCTGGGGGAAAGGTGCAGATCTGGGGAGCCGGGGGACGCACCAAGAAGCCCGTGAGGAAGAGGGGCAAAAAATGATCCCCGGTTTTAGAAGGGTATTTTCTGTTGACCGCAAAAGAATTTCCCCACTCTAGTCCTACATGAATTAAAAATAGGATACATAACATTTTGAGAGAATTTCAATTCAACTTTAGTCAATACTAGCATGTAACCTTGCACGATTCGAGGGTACTTTAATTCTCGAAAAAAACGAAATGCAACTTTTTATAAAACTAAAATCTTGTTCATACTTCATGTGTAAGCTACAGTCCCTTAACATAGGCACATTATAATATACATTGCAATGGTAAGAAATTGATTAAGTTGACATTATTAGTCATGTATCGAGGTTTCGGTTTCCAAATCCCTGCAGATCTTTGTATACCATGATTTGTGTTTTCGACACTATATTGTTGTTCCCGTGTTCAACAATCTGTATCCAGATCGAGCCTGGATTATTGTGCTGAAGTCCTGCCTCCAATTTGCTGTTGTTCCAGGACACCAAGAAATGATAACGAAACAATTGGACAAGTCTTAGCTGCAACAAAATAGCACCAAATTACATGTCTTGTTCATCTTTAATAAATAACTGGGCAGCTCTTTGCTTTAAATGAGTCAATCAGCAACCCAACCTTGTCCCAGAGCTCAAAAATGACTACGAGAATGGACCAAACAGCATAATACTTCCTGGAGATTGGTGGTGGGCCGAGTACTGCAAGAACAAATTTCTGACAGCAATAACAATGTGCTTCTGCTGACGTTCAAAGCTTGAGCATGAGAAGAAACAAAAGAGCTTGGACTCTTGAAGAGCTACAGACTACTTTTGGTAAACCTTAGATTGCAAACAAAATTGAGGATTAGCGATTGAAAAACTGTTCCCCTCTTAAAGAAAGTGTAATCACAACATCTCAACTAGGTTGATGCACATAATGATAGACGCACATGAATATTCCAAAGAGCTTACAAGAAAACACAACGCCTAGTAACTACTGGGTACGGTGGAAAAGAACATTCAAAGCCCACGATTAATCCTGGGAAGCAACAGACTTTGATCCCATCACTTGAAGTACAAACGACACAATAAATTCAAGCATTCCGAAGTGTTCTAATAGCGCTGGCAGCTTCTATTGATTCCAGTGATTTCAAGACTTCAGACATGGAAGGCCGCCACTTAGGGTCCGATTCGAGGCATAATGAAACTAGCCGTGCTATTCGGAGTGCAGAGGTTGTGCAACATTCGCCCTTCAATCTAGAGTCCATTATAGTCCTCACTTTTCTTTTATTGGATAAGAGTGGTTTGGCCCACTCCACTAAATCAACTTTGCCTGCTGGACGGCTCGGATCAATTGCCCTCAAGCCTGTTAGTGTCTCAAGCAACACGACACCGAAACTGAAAACATCACTCTTTAGGAAGAGACGCCCTGTAAAATCCACGAGTTTTATGCGATGTTGCAGAGGAGCATCAGAAAATAACTCCCTGATATTATTGTGAAAATTCAAGACTGAACGTCCTTCAGCACTAAAAGTCACCAAAAAGCACTTTACAACGGAAAAATTACCAATTGATTTGTATTCAGGGGCAGCATAGGCATAGGTACCCATAAACTGTGTTGAAACATGTGAAATGTCCCCTGGAGGACCAGACCTCACCAATCCAAAGTCCGAGAGTTTGGCCGTGTAGGACTGCAGAAGAACCGGACAGTGGGTTAGACTCGGTTTCTAGCCTAAATATCAATTGCAAACTTCAGTAAATCTAGCAAAAAACAAAATGGAGATATCTAAAAGCAACTGGGGACTGGTTAAGGGTCTTGTCTCGGGTTCTGAACTTAACATCAAATCTAAGAAGGATAGATTTGCAATCGACTATAACCCTTTCATCAGTTAAGCAGAGGGAAACATAGGATCTCCACTCGCTATTATGACTCCTTTCTCCTGGTTAGAGGACAAAATTCCAAGTCTTCAAATTGAGATACTAGGCATGTCGTCGTCGTCGTCGTCGTCGTCATCCTTCTCCCAAAAATTTGACCAGAATGATAATAGAGTTCATATGAATTTTGTGGTACAGGAACATAATCATTATAGGGAGGATAAAATAATAACCTCATCTAGCAAAATATTTGCACTTTTGAAATCCCTGTGTATCATACTACAGCAATCGTGCAAGAAGTCCAAGCCCCTGGCAGCCCCAACCATAATCTTGAGGCGTACAGCCCACGAAAGGTGATCTGCAGAGCCCTCTGTACCAGAATAATGGACAGTGTAAAATGTAAGTAATTCTTAAAAGCAAATACGTGTTCAAACCAGCCTGAATTTTGAAATTAGCAAATGCATCGACTATGACTATCAACTGATCAAGTGGATGTGCTAGACAATTGACATCCTTAAGGAGACTTTTCCGAAATTTACAGAGTGATTAGACCATTTACTTCTGAATAGCTGGTTTTCCAAACTGCCCTTTGGCATGAACTCATAAACAAGAGCTAAGTCTTCATCTTCATGACAATATCCCAGGAGCTTGGTAAGGTTAGGGTGAGATATCCTTCCAACAAAGTCTATCTCCCTCTGCACGAAAATAAGCAAAAGAGTCTCATACATGGTCAGTGGTAAAAGATATGAAAGAAATGGAAGCCCCCACACTAAACCAGGTAGATGTTTTTCTCCTTAAACTTCAAATGGTCAAAGAAACGAAACAATCACAATGGAATAGTTGATATCGAAAACAAAAGGTACAGAATGGGAACCGAGACCTAATTTCCAATGAAATGTTCAATTTAACTAGTAGTTTGACTGAAGACTCCTGGTCATTGTGCATCTGTAATATAAAATACATATCAATATTGGTAAAATGTACTTCAAGTCATACTAGCCTTGTAGAAAATATCTAGCTCGCCATGAACTAATAGTAGCTATGCAAAATCATTGGAATTTGTGACTGAAACCATTTATAATTTATGATCAAACCGGTTACTTTATCTTGCAGTGGTGTATCCACCCTATATGGTTTGACAAGCCTCGCGATTCGTTTCGGTTCTTGAATATAGAAAGAGAATTCGCTCGAAGGAAGAAGAAAACAAGTTCACTATGAAAAGAACTGCATTGCATTAGTCAAAGAAGGTTGGAAAGACAAGTTACCTAAGGGCTATGATCACATCGAAAAGGTTGATCATTACAAGGATGGAAGACTATGAACTTATATTTGTGCAATTTCTTCATTCCTTGCAATCGAATTACACTAAGTAGGTTCCTCCATTAGTTAGCATCATACAAGCCAATGGCCACACACTCCATGACATGGGTTTACTAAGTCAATTACATAATAAAAGAAATGCAAAAAAGAAAGTTCATCACCGTTAACTAAATGGAGCCCTAAAATCTATTTTGCTAAGGACCTTAGTGACCAAATAATCTCAAGAACAAAATCGCTTCTCAGATTCTTCTTTTACTTCGTTTAAATTCAGATAATGCACATTGTATACACTAAAGTGGGGGTTTAGATAACTGAAAACTTCATGAGGATCGCGAACATACGTTTAGGTGATATCACCAAACAATTAACACTACTCAGTCAGGCACCAACGATAGTGCCGTCTGCTGCGTTGCACCCCAGCAAAGCCGATGAGGCCGTCAATGAACTCTCAGAAATATCTGATCTCTCTATAACCAAAATCAGATGCAATCCACAAGGGTCCTTTCAGAAACAAAATTAAAAGGCCAGGCCACCACTTACAGAAATCCTGGGATAATCAACTTCAAATACATTTGGATTTGCGTTTACATAGCCATCATAATTCAGGTTGTCCAGTATTTCTCCTGCTATTTTCACAACGAGGGTGTTTATTGACACAGTTGAGTTGGGCATGACAAGCTCCCATCTGTACCATCATGCATTTGGGTTGCTTCGTTTTGTAATTGACAAAGCAAAGTATTTGTATTCCGAGAAAGGAATTGAAGACGAAACGTAGTTCTTACCAGCCACTCTCTATACCCTTGAGTGCCATCCGGGTTTAATATTTTCACGGCTATTATATAGTCTGTATTTCCAGACTGTTGCTTCCCATGAAGCCTCCCTTTATAGACACGACCAAATCCTCCCTCTCCAAGCAGCGCATCAGCTGGAAAATTTTTGGTCGCCTCATTCAAATCTGCGAAACTGAAGATGGTCAAGCCGGCGTCTGCCACAATCTTTCCATCTCCGAAGGCCTTTTTGTCGCGGGCGGCCAGCAAGTCACGGCTATTGCTGGCTGCAGAAGATGAGGAAGTAGCGTGGGCAGCCGGCAAGTTATTGCTGGCTGCAGAAGATGATGAAGTAGTGACTTTCCACTTCGCTCCTGTAGTTTCAAAAACGGAAAACAAAGGAACAGAGAAAATTGCTTCAGACGACAACAAGAAGAACATTAAAGACTCCAATCTGAAGCACGAAGTTTAATTTTAATGACTACATAGATGTAAAGATAAGGATAAATGTAGGAAAAAATTTAAAGAGTACCTGATTTGGGATTACCGGTAAAGCTAGGAGTAGGGAAGTCAGGAGTACCAAAACA
The DNA here is from genome assembly GCA_014182725.1 of Eucalyptus brandiana. Taxonomy (NCBI): domain Eukaryota; kingdom Viridiplantae; phylum Streptophyta; class Magnoliopsida; order Myrtales; family Myrtaceae; genus Eucalyptus; species Eucalyptus brandiana. The sequence continues at coordinate 57,684,206 of CM024675.1, forward strand.
CACCCCCATCTCTCTCTGCCTCTCTCAACAAGAACTGCTGTCTTTTCGCTAACTTGCCTCTCCAAATCTTGTTTCCTCTGGAGAAGTGAAAACACCTAAAAAGGCTCTCGATGCTAACATTTTCTGTCATTTTCCACACCAGTTGATTTTCTTATGCCCAAAGCAGGTCCCAGAAATTTCCAATGCATTCATATATTGACCCCCGGGGGACTTTTACCGTAATTGACGTTTCAAAGGTGGGGAGACCCACACAAAAAAAAAATAAATAAAGAAAAAGGAGGAGGAAAGCAGAAATAGGGCCCGCCCGGTTTTAACACAAATTCCATTCAGTAGAATGTAGAAATCCATAAAGTCGATCGAGAAGAAGAAGCTTTCTCTTCTTTTCAGCGAGTAGTCTGCCGACTCTGCCCTGCTAACGCCGGAATAAAAATCCTATCCTTTTTTCATCAGAGTCGACCAATTTGGAAAGATCATGCAAATTCCATTTGGTGGAGATGTCAAATGTCTATGGAAGGGATTTACACCGCACTCCGCGTTAATTCTGTTCTCTTAGGTATCTTTCTTAGCAATCCGACAACCGAGCCAGAGTCCTTCATGGAACTAGTTTGCTGCCAGCTTAGCTGGCAAATAGTCCTATGAAGCCAAGAGGGGAATTGATTCCATCATCCGCTTTCGTGCAGTTAAGTCATGTTTTTGCTTTCTTGCAGTGTATATATCCATTCAGAAACATTCCAAAACCAGCAGCACGAAATGATGTAGTAATATTAGGACCAAAAAAAATTATTTCATTTCCAAGACACAATTAATTTCCTTTCCCAATTTCATAGACGGCGAGAGATTAAGGGAAAAACCAGCTCTAATCTTAGGTTCCCGCGAAACATACGGACAGCTTGGCCGAGCAGCTTTCTTAACCGCCGACATGAAGGCGATGGGCTTTTCTCTGAACGCCCTACAAATCTATCTAGCACCTTCGAAATGTACGTCCTTCGTAAATCTTTGGTCGCTACACCTAAGACTTCCGAAGCTTTAGACCTAGACGGCTTCCACATAAACAAGCCACTTCCAGGCACGCTGCTAGACCGATGGAAAGCAACTTTCAAGCCACAATTTTCTCAGCCTACATGATTCCCTGCAATTAGCCAGGGACCCTTAAAAAGTACCGTCATTGGCCATTAATTCCAAAATGCACTCTCAGAAGCTCGAAAACTTCCAGGCAAAGATGATGTGATTAAGCTGAGCTTTTTCTTTCATCATGCCATAGAAAGCTGTCTTGATCAACATTGCCTGAACCGCCGTTTTAAATTCAATAGAGCTGAGCCTAGGAATCATCATCAGCATGCATCGGTGTGGTCAAAAAGAAATTGCAGGAGAAACCGACTGCTAAATTCATGAACTCAAAATTGAACGCGCTAAGGGAGTACGATGTCATGCACATACCTACTAAGTTGTTAGACGACCAATAAGCTTGATGGAAAAGCAAGGTAATCATTCAAAACTATCCTTAACAAAGTATGGAATGTGCCTATTGAGCTTAGCTAACATCCCTCTCAGATACACAACCGCATTAATTGGACAACCCCGCTTAATACCCATAGTTGGCCCCATAGACCGAGCCATAAGCTCCACCATGTGCAGTGTGTCCTGGGTTCGATGCCGGAGATGCATAAACAGAACCGTGAGCTCCATAAGAATTATAACCTTGGTCCATGTGTCCACCTGCTGGTGCCTGTGATTGTGTGGCTGCTGCTGCCTCCGCCATAAAATTCTGCAAAATGGATTTTTTTTGGCGTTAAAAGTGCAGAAGCCTACAGCAAATGGTCATAAGGAAATGCAGCAACATCGTCCATCTCTCCTCAGTTGAACCACTATAATAACTGTCTACCAAAAGATAGAATGTACGAAGCAGTAGAGGCACTTTATATATGGGCATGCCATTACACCAACTTAACAACTTGAAACTAGAGCCAAATGGTAGCCGAGCCATTAACACCTGGAACATTTGAAAAGATATGCAAGGCCCTTTACCTGTATTATTTGCTGTGCAGTCTGAACTTGTCACACCCCAAAACTACAAGGAATTGGGGATGACACGCTATCCTTCCAGGAAATATATATATATCTCAAACCATATATATATATACATATCAGATAAACTAACAAATTTGTTGCAACATTAGAGTTTCTATGATCCACCAAAAAAATATACATTTAGAACTCAACTAATTCAACCACTAGCAAGGATTATGTATACTACTTTCGTAAAAAATACCCAAAATAGAATTCCCAAAAGTTTTCCAAAAGCGCTCTCATCCTACTAGTTGCTAACCCTGGGACCTGAAAACATGAAAGATGAATAGAATGAGCAACCATAGCTTAGTGAGCAATACATACCATAAAAGCATATCAAACTTCCATATTACACATTTAAAATCCAATATATGACTTATTATTGCCAAACAAAAATATGATAACTTGCATGAACAAAATGCGTTATATGTTACCTCAACCTAGCTATATCAAATAGCAAAATTTCTTATTCATCCATAATAACAAAACTAGCATCACCAATTTTGTTCAATAATTGGACTCATCTTATCTCATATCAATGGTTCATTCCACGCTCAATATCCAAACTCAAGGCCCTAGAGGTGACTCCCACGAAATTGCGTTATCGTGTAGCACTTAGCTCTTGACCACATATAACAATAGTACAAAGTTCTAAAGGTGACTCCCACAAAGTTACGTTATCGTGTAGCACTTAGTCTTTTACTATGCACGTCAGTAGTGCAAAACCTTAGAGGTGGCTCCCATGTGACTCAAGTCACCATATAGCACTTAGCCCTTAACTATAAGGCCCTAAAGGTGACTCACACGAAATTTCGTTGTCATGTAGCACTTAGTTCTTTACCTATTCACAACACATTTGATTTCCTCAACACAACACATAACATGAATCAATTGTACCAAAACAGCATGCATAACTTTTCAAGAGAGGTTTGTCGAATCATCTCATAATAACTCAAAATTATCGAACACCATATCCATCAATATATAACAAATAGGTCCTCACTTCCTCACAAGTATATGTCGATTAATCTTACCTTAGTATATGAGTTTCACAAAACCAAAGAAGATATTAGTACTACTCACCTGGGAATGCCCCAAAATCAAATAATACAGATTATTTGATCCTTCGATCTCACGGCCCTATCAAATAAGCGAGAAACAACATTAAATTTGGATAACACACTACTTTCACCATAAAACAGCTATAATATGTCTAAATGTTAACAAAACGATTCCTGTGCGCTAATAAATCGCATAACCATAGCGATTGTTCAAGCCATTTGCAACACGGAGTTTAAACGCAAAACTTGATTGCATCTTAACTTTCTCCTCCAAACCCCGATCCGAACATATTTATAATCAATAGAAAGCCCTTCAAACATACTACAAGAATTCCAACTTGGTCGTCCCAAAATCAAGCTGAAAAATGACAAAATACGGGCCCAAAGCTGCTGGATGTGTACTGTTCACTACGCGCGGGAAACTTCACAATTTTGTTTCAGACAAACCATAAGCTCAAATCACGATCCGTAAAATCTCACGGCTCTACAACACTCTAAACTATCATTCTTACAAAAATACACGGCTCAACGACTCCAAAATCAGACTTCGCCGCTTGATTTTTCCCAAATTTCGAATTTCAAACCCTAACTCCGAAACTACTCCGATTGGAAGAACGAAAGGTGTGATCACTCACCAAGCGTTGTAAATAAGCTTGGTGAACTACCTACAGCGTCAACACACAAAGTCCTCTCTCTTCTTTCTTCTCTTTTTTTCTTCTTCTTCTTCTTCTTCTTCTTTCTTTCTTCTTTCCTCTTTTCTTCTGCTGCCCGAACGTGGGCTTTCCTTTCCTTTTTATCTCCTCCTTTTTGTTTTCTTTTTATTTCTTTATTTAAAGTGGGTCCCACCAACCTTTCTTTTACCTTTTTCAAAAATCTCTAATATTACAGAACTTGCAAAGCAGTTCCACTAATTTCAACCGTCATTTCTCCAAGAACGCCCCCAGTTTCTTGAATGGTAATAATAGCTCTGCTAGTTCGTCGAATATTGTCACGCCCCGACTCTCGATCACGTGACCATCCTTCAATCTTGGTCGATTTTTATAATGCGATATCCCAGGACTACGTATCGCCGACCAATTTCATTTTGATAGCACATGCGGAAACAGATATAAAAATCCCCAGACAATAAAACAATGGGATATACAAGTAGGACTAGGAAATTAAACCTGAAAACCAACACCTTTATGTACATCTATATTGACTCAGTCATACATGTACATATACAAACCATGCTAACAAGGTTGGCTTCTACTCAATAGATTCTACAGCAACAGTCATCAGGATCCTACTCTGAATCATCCTCGGCGTTCTCCTTCAAATACTCCTCTTCAAGTTCCTTCTCCTCAAGTTCTTCATCAGGGTCCTGAAATGATTTCCCCAAACTGGGATGAGACTATGTCTCAGCAAGTTCTACCCCCTAAGACCCAATTAGTAAGCTAATACACCTTAGGGCTGCCTAAGCACAACATGAGTCAGAAGACTTACCTTGGCCTCAGATTCCACCTGCATATTAGCACATATCAAATAGGCACCCAAGCAATCACATCACAGATCGAAGCATCGATCAAATCGACCTAGTCGATTACACGCCAACAAGACCACTCACGGTCATTTCCACTCAATCAATCAATTCACAACAATCGAATCAAAGTAAGGATCAATCGACTTAGTCGATTACATAGCAACAAGACCACTTCCGGTCATTTCAACTATTTCAACTCAATTTTCAAATATAAATCACGGTCCTTAGGACACGACGTAAGTATAGGTGGAAATCACAGTCCTACTCGGCAACTTTCAATATTCAATGGCTTTACGGTCTTATTCGACCACTTTCAATACTCAATGGCTTTACGGTCCCACTCGACCCTTTTCAAGATTCAATGGCTTTACGGTCCCACTCAACCACTTTTAATACTCAATGGCTTTATGGTCCTACTCAACCCTTTTCAAGATTTAATGACTTTACGGTCCCACTCGACCACTTTTAATACTCAATGGCTTTACGGTCCCACTTGACCACTTTCAATATTCAATGGCTTTACGGTCCCACTCGACCACTTTCAATATTCAATGGCTTTACGGTCCCACTCGACCACTTTCCCACGACTAATGATATTGCACTTCGTAATTAAGTTCCTCAACCAAATAATCAAAATCAACCCAATAGGAATATATCCTAAAATTTCATAATTAAAACAATTTGGCATGATTCGAAGCTCAATTAAATAAACAGACGGCACCACGATGATCAGCATGAAATTTCGATCACCGGCCATCCCGGTTGAATTTCCGGAAAAATAATTATTTAATTAATTAATTTCAAAAATTAAATAAATAAATACAATAAATTTAATTTAGCACAATATAAAGCTCAGTTAAATAAACGGTCTCCACCACGATCATCAGCGTAAAATCCCGGTCACTGGCCATCACAGTTGAATTTCCGGAAAATAAATAAATAATTAATTATTTAATTTCGAAAATTAATATTTAATTCCTAAAAATTCCACCTAGGCCTAATTTGCTTAATTAACACCCGATAAGAGACGGAAAAATCCCAAGAAACATCCAATAAATACTATGGGCAATTCTCTATCTAATTACACTAACCAAACAATTAACATGCAATGTAATTAACTAATAATCACTAATCAATTCTAATCTAACCACATAATTACACTTAATTAACATTAATCAACTTTTAAGTGTAATTAACACACATTAATCAACCTTTAACATTAATCAACCTTTGAGTGAGTAAAACTCACTCAAAACGACGGCAAGGACGCGATGATCAACTTTCCTCAAAGCGAGCCGAGCATCCGGGCCTGGGAAGGCGGCCAAAACGGGCCGAACAGTTGCTGTCATACCCATTTCTGCAACCTTCTGCTCGCTGCTGGTTGGGACGATTCCGAGGTCGATTGAAGCGGCCAAGGGTGGCTGAGGGTGAGGCGGAGCTCCGACGAGCTAAGGAGGGGGCGCACGGTGGCCGGAGGTGGCCAATCCGCCGCCTGAATGGGTCGACCAGCACCCCGCCTGGATGCACGAACAGAGACCGGCGGCTGAGGAGGGTGAGGGAGAGGCGGAGGGCGAGCGCGCACGGCCAAGGAGCAGCAACGGCGTGCGGCGTGAGGTGGCGACAACGGTCTTGGCTCTGGCGCGGCTGCAGCCCTTCAACGCAGCTAACCTCTGTTTCTGCTTCTGCTTTGATCGAACAAGAAGGGCGGAAGAGAGAGGGACGGAGCTGGGCGAGAGAGCGACGGAGGCGCACAGAGGGCAACCGGCGAGCGGTGGAGTACGCGGGTGACGCGCGGGCGAGGCGGAGCAGCAACGGCAGCTTCGATTTTCTTCTCTCGGCGCCGTTGTTCTACTTCCGTTTCTGCTTCTCTTCAGTCGAACAAAACCGAGAGGGAGAGGAGGAGAGAGAGTGTCAAGGGAGTGAGATAAAGATAAGAGAGAGAGTGGATAGGTTTGAAAAGTCAAAAGTAAAAGTGAAGGGGAAGCAAAGTGGAGGACAGCCATGTATTCGGTGAAAGGGGGCTCACGCACGAGGGAAAAGAGAAAGGAAAAGAGAGAGAAAAAGAAAATGAAAGAAAGAAAGAAGGAGAGAGAAACTTGTGGGAAAAATAGGGGAAAAGGTGTTTGGCCAAATAGGAAGCGAGAAATGGGATTAAATTCAAAAGAAAGAATTTTCTCAAATAGAAAATTCTTGATCCAAATTTCTTTTAAATAAACTCAATTAATCCCAAAGGAAATTCCAAACTAGAGTTCTTGATTCCCCTTTTTCATTTCTGCATCCAATTTCCCTCTTGGAATTCTTTCAAAAGACTTTCATAAAATCAATTGATGTCTCACTCATCAAATTGATAACTTTCCTCATTCAAAGATCCCTCACGCTTCCCAATTTCACAATCCTCGGCTTCAACTGAACAAAAACGGCCATATTTATCCAGTCGAAATTAGAACCCGAAAATCTAGATGTCACAAATGTAACTTATACTGGAACCAGCTACCCAATGACAGCATCAGCATAAGAAAGCGGAATTTGCATTTGCTGTGTGATCTGAAAAATTAAAACGGCAGCAATGTTAGCAAAGCATCAAACAACCAAAGTTCAGCAAGCAAGATTGAAAGAGAGCCAGCCAAAGATTCTAAAAGAAATTTAAATTTAACAGTTGCCAGAATCATGACAAGATGAAGAACAGACGAAACACAGGAATTACCTGCTTGATCATGGATGGTGCCGATTGGGCATTGGACGGTGCATGCATTCCCACTGGTACATCTCTTCCATAAGCAGATATGCCCTGATGAGACTGTGGCTCCACAGGAGGTGGCAATTCAGGAGGTGGATAGTAACTGTCAAGCTGCCGCGGAGGGGGCATATATTGAGAATTATGTCCAAAACCAGGACCCCCACCGGCATTCGGAGGAAGACCAGGTGGTGGACCCCAGGACTGGTGTGGTGGCATGTGCTCCATCGGAGGATTCTTTGACATTTGCATCTGATTTAAAATTTAGTGTAAGGCCCTCACATGCCTTTTACTATTATATTAAACATACAAATCATTGCCACGGGAAGGACAGGACTTACATGCATCTCAAACAATGGGATGATACTGCGGTCAACCAAAAATTTCCTCAAATGAGATGCAATTAGCTCCACAGCTTTGTGAACCCCTGTTGGCTCTCCAACAACCTCAACAACTCTATCATCTTGAAGAGCAAACACCGGCGGTTCTTCTGCACCATTTAGTCGAAGTACATTATGTTAAGGACAAACAAACACAAATACTAAAATTACACCGAAAATACTGAAGTTTTTGTGCAAAATGTAATCAAGAACTAAATCTTTTTAATTTGTGCAATATAGTCTCAATCCTAAATTATTTTGAAATGTTTCATTGCACTCATCTCATGGTGTCCCCGGTGATGATTACATGGTACTTATGACATGACGCCAGGAAAAATGGGGGACACAAATAATCAAAAGACTACTTTGCACTCTTTCAAAAAATTAAGGATTAATATGATATCCAAATTAAAAACTTGGAGAGGTCCGATAAATTCTCCTGATGCAGAAAGGGAGAATGTAAAGGCAATGCACGTGCATGAAAGAGCATGCCTGCACAAGTTCGTTCGTGATCATGATACACCAATAGCTAAGACTCATGCTCGAAATAGACACCGAATCCATTATAGATAGGAACAAACTCCACAATTTAGTGAACCCAAATTTACACACCCACAGGCTACAGCTCGATTTCGATGATCCTAAAAAGTAATAGAATGTCAATATTAAGCGCGTGAGCCATAATGATTGCATGACTGGATCATTGGGAAAAGAAGCTAATCATTTGCATCTGAATTCGCAAAAATGTTTTTTTTTTTTTTTATGACCGAGGGACCGCAGGAAATCAGCCTTCGGGGATCACACGACCCTCCGGTACTCGGTAACACCAATGGAGCATCGCCGCAAACTGCTATTTAGACGTAAACCCTTGGGGGCTTGCGCAATTCACCACCCCTTGGACCCCCACGGAAAATCAAACTCGTTCCCTCTGCAATGAGGTAGTAAAGCCCAACCATCACGGCTACCTACGGGTGGGTAAATTCGCGAAAATGTTAACTGCAAATGGAACAACAAATTAACAATTATGCTCCTTGGAGTACTATAGAACCAAATTAACACAAAATATGCAGTGCAGACTAGCTTAGCAAACAAAGATGCACTAGAATCACTCTGCTGCAGCATGCAATTGCAATTGGAAAAAGGAAATAAGTTGTATATAGGAACCTGTGCCGAGAACTCTAACTATACAGTTTGATTCTTCCTGAATGGATTTTACTGTTCCTTGTTTTCTGATTAAGCTTCCTGCCTGTGAGGCCGCCACCAGTAGCCTCGTTGAGATCTTTCCAGCTGTGCCGGAGGGAGGATTAGAGTCACCATCCAAACCATCAACAATGCGCTTGTGAACTCTCAAAAGGCCATCCACAGCAGGAGGAAGAGAAGAATCAGGCTCCTCCTTTGCAGACACCATTACCTTCAATAGATTACAGGCAGAGACATCAGTTTTAGCAGTACACTGACTGGGTCTTGCGAGCTAAAGATCATTCCTACATGGATTACTAGTCATCTGGCATATGATTCAGAAAAGGTCAGATTATGAAAGTTATTTAGCAGAGCTAACTACCCGCGACCAAAACTCATACTGGATACCATTCAAGACTCAAATACAAGGTGAAAGAAATAGGCGCCAAAAAGTAGTATATTCTTAGCTCCTAATGTGTTGATAGAGAGGAGGCTCGTAATCTTCTTCTCTACCATAAATAACAAAAAATCTGATGATTGACTACCATTTGATTGTATCTACTTGATAGCTCATATAAACAATTCAAGCTCCTTAAGCAAATCTTGATAGGTCAACTAAAATTCCCAGATGAACTACTTTCTAAAATAAAAACATGTACTATTGTTATACTACATCTCTAATGACTTGGCATATATGGATGGCAAGAGCTACCAGAATTCATGAGATGACACTTGTCTTGCCATGTTTGGATCAGGTACATTTTGTCCTTAGCTTCTGAAGGAATCAAAGAAATGAGTCCAGAAACGTCCAAGGCAAATGAAAGACCAAACTCTCAGGATGTTACATATCCTTGATCAACCATATTACAAGTACGCCATAACCTATTCCTTTAATTAACCCGGCACTTCATCTTTTTCTTAACTAATTCATGCCCTTCCTATTGAAAGAGACAACATAGAGTCCAGGATTTGTATAATCCTACTCGTTCTAGTGGCGGTGCCATACATTAACCCGAATAAAATGCATTTCCCAGCTGCTGCTCTTGTCTTTCCACGGGGACAAGAGGGAACAAGTGAATTTGAGATCCGGCTTGAACATTAAACTTTACAAACATTGGACTACAAAGGTCCGTTCATTTTTTTGTCAAAACTTAAGATTGCATTGTTGCTACTTTTCCTAAGGATTAGATGTCACTTTCCTATAAGATGCCCCATCATGAGAGTTAATATTTAGGGAAAAAGCCATCAAAAACCCCCAATTTTGCCTGGAGTGACAGATTTATCCCAAACTTTGTTTTGTTTTATGACGTGAAAAACCCCGAAGTTTACTAACTGTGACACATTTATCCCATTAAGAGTATTTTCGTCTTATTCTTTCTGTTTTTTCTTTTTCTTTTTTCTTTTTTTCTTTTTTCTTCTTTTCTCTTCCCTCCGCCGGCCATGGCGGAGCCGACGGAGGGAAGCCGGCGTCCGGCGAGGGCTGCCCTCGCCAGCATCAGGCGAGGGTCGCCCTCGCCTGGGCTAGCTAAGGCCGCCCTCGCTGACATCAGGCGAGGGCCTAGTGAGGGGTGCTCTCGCCGATGTCAAGCAAGGTTGCCCTCGCCAAATCTGGCGAGGGAGGCCCTCGTCCAACGCCGACAAGGGCCGCCCTCGCTTGCGTCGGGCGAGGGCTGGCGAGGGTGCCCTCGCCGAACTCGGGCAAGGGTGCCCTCGCCGGATCCGGCGAGGGAGGCCCTTGCCCGACGCCGACGAGGGCCGCCCTCGCCTACGTCGGGCAGGGCCTGGACACCAGCGAGGGCGGCCCTCGCCAGACGCCGGCTTCCCTCCGCCGGCTCCACCATGGCCAGTGGAGGGAAGGAAGAAGAAGAAGAAAAAGAAAAAAAGAAAAAAAAATTAAAAGTAAAAAGATCAAAATACCCCTATGATTTAGGGTAAATGTGTCACGCAAATGAAAGTTGAGGATTTTTTGTGTCACAAATAAAAGTTTTGGGTAAATGTGTCACAGTTAGCAAATTTCGAGGTTTTTCACGTTACAAAACAAAGTTTGGGATAAATCTGTCACTCCACGCAAAGTTAAGGGTTTTTGGTGGCTTTTTCCCTAATATTTAACAATGAACAAGGCATCAAAGAATGCGTTATAGAAGTCCATACAACGTTACTCTCACAACATCATAGAAGTCCATACGACATTACTCTCACAACATTCTTTATTGACATTAGTGTGACGTTAGAAGTATTGTTAGCATTTTGTAAGTATCTCACAAGCACTCTACACCTAATGCTGCTTTTTATATCTTCACGTGCTGATTAAGAAGATAACGTTCCCCCCGCAGTGTTTAACACCTGCAGCAAATCAATCATCCAGGCCCTGAAGTTACCCCGATAGCACGGAGGGCTTCTTGGTACAGTTGTTCGTACAAAAGGTGACTGAAATTAATTAGGCCAGCTTATCAGCACTTTGTAATGCTCAAAGCTGATCCCTGCATTCTGGAACTTTGTTTCTGCATATTGGGGTCTTATTGAGGATAGATTCGTGGACTTAAATTTGCCGATGGAACCTGCACAGATCCACTTTGGTTCCTGAAGTGAAGGAAGTGCATTTCATATTACATATTTCTTTCAGGGATTCTTCCTTTTCACCTTCTTTTATGTATTCAGTTCTTATTATGAGTGTACTCCTAATGTCGAGCATCGATTAAGTCACTAATCATCATTTCTCTTTATAATGTGCTCTCGGTTGTCACAAATTTTAAATGACTATTTTTAAGATACAACTCCCACTACTTCAAACATTTTTGCCACGTCTTTACTTCATGAAGGACCAAACTCGCACTATAATATTTCTACACCATCAGCCCGAAGTTATTCATACTTCCACTCATCTATATAGTGGTTATTAGGTTTTACCCTTCCACAAAACACAAAGACTAGCATATCCTAGTTTGCGCTTTTGACTGTTATATTTTTAGAATCTTTCATAAAATTAACCATCAGATTACTGCGGATAGAATGGACTATACGCCAACAAAATTTTTAGGGTGCGTTTGATAACGTTTCGTTTAAAAATTGTTTCCTGGGAACGAAATAGAAAAAGTATTTACATTCCGAGGAACAATTTTTGAACAAAAAAACGTTTGGTAAATCTGCTCCAAAAATATAAAAAGAATAGAAACAAGTTTGGTAAACTTGTATAATTTTTTTTATTTCTTTTAATTTTTTAATATTTTTATTTTATTTTTCTATTTTCTTTCTTATTTTTCTTATTTATTTTTCCTTTTTTTCTTTTTTCTTTTTCCTTTTTTCTTTTTTCTTCTTTTGGCCGGTCACCGGCCTCGCCATGGCCGGCGACCGGCCGACGAGGGCGGCGGCCTCACCCACCCACGGCGAGGCCGAGCCTCACCATGGGCGGGCTAGGCGAGCTCGACCCGGCGCCGGCCTAGCAAGGCCAAGCCTCGCCGCCGGGCCGGCGAGCTCGGCCTCGCCGGATCTGGGTGAGCGCGAGCTCGCCCAGCCAAGGCGAGGCCACCGACCCTCATCGGCTGGTCGCTGGCCATGGCCAAGGCCGGCGACCGGCCAAAGAAAAAAGAAAGAAAAAAGAAAAAGAAAAAGAAAAGTGTTTCTAGATTTTGTTCCAAAAACAAGAAACAACTTTTTTTTGTTTCTTATTTACATTCGGAAATGTGTTTCGAAAACAAAAAAAATAGTTTTGGAACAAAAACGCAAACAAACGCGTTTACTTCGTTTTTGTTCCTGGAACAAAAAAAGAAATTTTTGTTCCTGGGAACATAAACAAGTTGCAAACAAACACGCCCTTAGTCTCCTTCTCAATACCAAGCCCCGGTTAAAAAGGATAAGCTGCCTGGCCATTCTGCATTAGCGCCGAGCGCCGGTCCAGTCAATGGACCATGACAAGCCACTGTACTTGCCCTCCATAAAAAGAGGAGAACCCTAGAAAGAACAAGCATCTCGGAAAGTCTAACAAAACCGGCCTGCGGATTGTGTGATCAGCTTGGTTATATGCGGCATTCTCCCAATGACATTGTTTTATAGAAACAAATACCATAAGAGGTAAACCATATATCCATTGAGCTGTTGGTTATTCTCCATTTAGTTGCGAAACTGATCATGCAATAATCACGAATTTATTGATGGAGATTATATGTGTTCATGCGTTTGTGATTTCATTAGCAATGGATCATAAGAAAGTCTTATCATTTTCATTTGTGCATTTTAAATTCATTTATACTGATATACCGTTCATATCAAATAATAAACAGAATAGAATATGAAAATATCTGCTTTATTACTATGATTTACAAAATAATGAATGGATATAACAAAATTCATAAATTTCATATCTTATTTTATTTTGTCATATTCTAATTAGAAATCTAGACGATCAAATGCAGTCTCGAGGTGATAAGTTAAAAGTAGAGTAGAAAAAACGTGAGTCTTGAAGTATCACATATACTTTTCTGGAAATGTGAGCCACATACATGTCCTTATGAACCCCAATTAACAACCACATTTCTTTTTCCTAGTAGTGGCTCTAAAAAAGACGAGGTCCACATGCGAAAGAAGGCGATTGCAAGAACACCGTGTTAATTGGTTTGGCTCTTTCAGAACACTTGATTACGACCCAAATATTGATCAATCTTCCGAAAGGAAAATGACCTCTCACTGGATAGCTACCAAAATTGTCAATCCCATCTTTCATTATATCTTCTATGAGGGTTTTGATTGATTGCTGCTCACTGTGTAAAACCCAGCTTAAACGTAATTTCTTTTGCCTACTCTGCGCTAAAAAGGTTCAGAATTGGTCCCTCCCTCCCTGCCCCTTTTTGACCGCGTCTCGCCTTGATTTTCTGTGTCCCCCTCTGTCTGCACTTGGACCGGACCATTCTCTTTATATCCTCTTTTCTAATTCGTGTTTATCTTTTTTCTTTCGCACTACCACTACAACCTTCCCATCCTCCTGCCCCCTCCCTGTCTCTCTCAGTCTCTCTCTCTTTTTTCCTTGCATTGGGGAGATTCCATTTAGAAATGGCACCATGCCATGCTTCTCGAGGATCCCACAAGTGATGATGGGAAGCTTCAACCCACCTTTCAAACCCCTCGCTCTCACTCACTCACTCACTCGTGTCCCCAAACCAGATCCAAGGTACCCTTCGAAAACACTCGTCCTCTTACCCAAGTTTATTCGCACGTGACTCCTTCCTCCTTTTCCTCTCTTCCCGTCGCTCCATAATCATCCTCCCCTCTCTTCCTTCATTGCCATTGATGGATTTATTAGATGGGCTTAAGGCCCATCCGCTCAAGTTGGGCCCAAAAGGGCCCGGCCCACGGGAATAAGGCCCGTGGAAGGGGAGAGGTATAAAAGGGAGGAGAGAGAGAGAGAAGACAACCGTTGGAAACAAACGTACGTCTTCCCTTTCTCCCGCGCGCTCTCTCTCTCCAAGAAACAAGATGCGTTTCTTCCTTCAAGGCACCATCGGATCGAACAGGGCCAGAATTTCTTCCTCTTCTTCGGCGTTGGTGTTTAATCGTGGCTAACAAGGTACGCTCGAATCGTGGTGTCTTTACGATCGGTGATGCGTGTTTTCCGGGCTTCGTCTTCCGCATTGATTTAGGGGTTCGATTTAGTGTCGAATCCGGTTTTCGGGATCGCTTATTCCCAACATTGGTATCGAGCCCTAGTTCACGTTTTCCCGATCAATTTGATGTTTTTTTGATTGATTTTTCGCAAAAGGTTTTCGGCCGTACGGATCGGGCGTGAAATCCCGACACCCGAGTACTGTACGCCTTTTTTCTGAGTTTCCGTAAGTCGGAATAAAAATCTGAAGGCATAGGAAGAAAGGCGACGTCGAGACGAGTCCGGGGACATGTCGTTGGCCGCCAGGAGACGCCGCACGCGCCCACACGCGTGGCCGCAAGCCGCTGCGCGTGGGCGCGACGCGCCCGGAAGCGCTGGCTTCGCCAGCGCGTGCGCCACACGCGCCGGTGACGAACCGGCACGTGCGCGCCGGCGACCGGCGAACGGCACGCGCCCGGTCGGCGAACCGGCGCGCGCGTGACGCGTCACCCGATGACGTCATCGTGACGTCACCCAACGGTCGATAACCGTCGGGATGACGTCATCGATGACGTCAGCGATGACGTCGGTGGCCGGGTGGCGACCCGACCGACGACCCGACCCGACCCGACCCGCTGGCACGCGCGCGGCACGTGCGAGCCGACGCGTCCGCGTGACGTCGGCCACGCTCACGCGCGTGGCACGTGCCGCCGACGCCCGCATGACGTCGCCCCGCACGCGACGCACGTGCGGTCGGTCCGCGCGGCGGTCCGACCGGCCGACCGGCCTGTCGGTCCGACCGGTTCGACCGTCGCGACGGTCCGACCGGTCCGACCCCCGCGCCCGTTGACCGTTGACTGACCGTTGACCGTTGACCGTTGACCCGAAAAAAAAAAAAAAAAAAAAAAAAAAAGAATTTGTTTCTTTTTCAGTCATGCCTATGTGGATTATAAGTAATCCATTTTTTAATTCTGCATTTGTTGCATGAATTTTGGAAAATTATGTATTTTCCCTTATGAAAATTATGGATTATTCTGCATTTGTTGCAGGGAATCCATTTTTTAATTCTGCATTTGTTGCATGAATTTTGGAAAATTATGTATTTTCCCTTATGAAAATTATGGATTATTCTGCATTTGTTGTAGGGACTATAATGAGTTATGCACAGATACCTGCAAACCCGAGAAGGGACGAGGGAAATGCAAGACTTAAAAGGCTGATGTCAGATTTAGCTAATTATCAATGGCATGACGGTGATTTAGTATCACATGTGATCAAGGTCAATCAGATGATACAGGAAATCATCTGGAATGGTTATCTTAGGCCGGACTTTAAGAAGGTGCCGGCTTTGATAAACACTCTTCCACCTGAATGGCAAGCAGTGGTTGTCGGCTATGGGAGGTCAACGTGGTCCCGGATTATAGGAAGCTAGTGGAAGCTTTTGTAAGAGAGTACTATAGGATTGAGTTGGCCAAAACTTCAACCCTAGATTGAGCGCCACATGGCGCCGAGTGAATGCGCCTTGGTGGCGACATGAAAGCTCTCCAAAAGTTTTTCCATGGTTGGCAAATGTGCCTTCAGTTTTCTCAGATGTTTTGAATGACAGATTAGAAGGGTCATTCCCTATTTATCCATTGGATTAATTTGAGATGTTTTTTGATGTCAATATCTCTTTTCATGTTGATATTTTTTCCCTGTATATATATTGCTTAGTGTAATGTATAGTTGTATTATGTGAAAGCATTGTTATTTTAATTATATATTAGATTTTATTTGCTTTCTGTCATTCTTTGGTTCTTTGTGGGTAATTAGTCAGGGTAGTAATAGAAGTTTTTGTAACTTCATAGAATTGATTTTGCATATGACAATCATATTAATGATAGTTTTAAGTTAGGATTTTTGGAGGATGATTGGAAACATAGTGACCTTTTGATTCGAAGCCTTACTTGAAATTATTTATTAATATGATGGGTCTATGCAAATAGGGATGCATAAATGATAGGCATTAATTATTCGTGCATGGATGTCCGATGTGTTCAGAACGATGGTTCAGCAACTAAGAACATGATTGCTGATATGAACGGTAACAATTGTGAAATATTGAATAAGAAGATTCAATATGTGCTTTGGAAAAGCAAGAAGCACTAGAAGCTCTTGACCATGTTATGGAAGATCTTAAGGATGCCATGCGCCACCTTGAGCTAGTAGAGGACCGCCTAACGGTATTTGAGCCGAACAAAGATATTTGCAATGCTGGTTCTAGCTTAGAAAGGGCTTTGTGCTCTAAGCGCAAGCGTATTGATTCGTTCAATATGTGGGCATACAAAGGATCAAGTCCTTATTGCAAGAAATTAAGAGTTTACCAACACAAGAGAGGAACATGTCCTCAAGTGAAGAAAATGTCAAGGGTGAGGTGTTACAATTGTGACAAGAAATGTCACTATGCTTGCAACTGTTGTGAGTCAAAAAAAAAGGTCAACACCTCTTGTACATTTGAGAACTTTGCTTATATGTCAAGTTCAATATTATTGGCTGAATCCAATCCTTTGTGGACTGTAGATTCAGGAGCGACAGACCATGTAGCAAAGGATAGAGAATCCTTCGTGGAATTTCGACGAGTACCAACTGGAACTGAGTGGATCCATATGGGAAACAACTCTAGAGCTCATGTAAAGGAATTGGCACCGGCCAAATTGAACATGAGTGGTGGACGCACCTTTGATGTTCTATATGCTCTGGAGATTCGTCGAAATTTTGTGTCTGTTTTAATGTTGGTTAAACTTGGTCTTAGTATGAACTTCCATAATAAATGTGTAGATTTGTGTTTAGATACAAACTACTATGGTTGTGGTCTCTTACTGAATGGTTTTATTGTACTGAATATTGACTGTGATGATGTTAATATGTTATTCCCTTGTTTCACGTCTTCTACCTAATATGATAATGATGTGAATATGGTGGCATGCTAGACTTGGTCATATGGGCCAACAACGTATGAATAGACTAGCCATAGAGGGCTTGTTGGGCAATATTGAAAAAGTCGATTTGTCCATAAGTGAGCATTGCCTAGTAGGGAAAATAACAATGAAACCATTTAGAAAAAGATAAAAGAGCTGGATTTCCTCTGCATTTAATCCATTTGGACGTCCTCGTGGTTCAATGAATGTGAGAGGAAGGCAAGGGGCTGTTTATTTCATCACTTTTATATATGATTATACTCGAGTCGGACATGTCTATTTGATTTCTCATGAATCAAGCATAAGTTGTTTCGAAGGTTTATGAACCTGGCAGAAAATCAATTAGACAAGAAAATAAAAGCATTGAGATCCGATCGAGGTTGAGAATATTGATCTGATGAGTTCAGAAAATTATGTGATGAAAAAGGAATATAAAGATAGTTGTCTATTCCATATACTCCTCAACAAAATGGTGTTGTGGAAAGAAGAAATAGAACCCTACTGGAAATGGTTAGGTCCATGATGGTGCATGCTAACTTACCTATCACTCTTTGGAGTGATGCGATGTTAACTGTTGCCAATATACTTAACCGGATGCCTTCCAAATCAATTATTTCCACTTCATATGAGTTATGGACAGTTAGAAAACCGGACTTAAGTTTTCTTAAGCCATGGGGTTGTGCTGCCTATATTCATCAGTCCTCTCACAAGTTTGGGAAATTGGGTCCCAAAGGAAATAAGAGTATTTTCATGAGATACTACGAACACTCGAAAGGGTATGTGTTCATAAGTGAGCAGGAAAGTGGGAGTATAACTGAATTTGAATCACGGGATGTCACATCCTTAGTGGATGAATTTCCTAAGAAGGGCGAAATTAGGGAAGATTGTTCCCTATTTGAAACCTTGGATCAAGATAATGATGTTAGTGGAGTTCGTCCAAGTGGGAGTAATATGAGATGTGATGAATTGAATTCAACTCATTCTCAATTGCAACCACCTGATGTGACAACATCATCATTACCTAATCCAAGTGGGAGCATGATGGGGAATGATGTGCTAAGTGTACAATCTCTCATACGGTGAACAAGTCGCCAAAGTATTCCCCCGTCAATGTTTTGACATTGAAAGGGAAGCTTTTATGGTTGCTCCACAAGATGAGGATGAGCCAAGAAATATTAATAAGGCTCTAAATTGCCCTAATAAGGAAAAATGGATTCATGCAATGGAAGAGGAAATGGAGTCAATGAAGTCAAACCATGTTTAGGAACCGGTTGATCTTCCAAAAGGACGCAGAGCTATTGGGAACAACTGGGTTCTCAAAATAAAGCGAAAGGCGATGGCTCGATAGAAAGGCATAAGGCTCGCCTTGTGGCGAAGGTGTATAATCAACGGGAAGAAATTGATTATGAAGATATATTTTCTCCGTAGTGAGATTTACCACGATTCGCATTATTCGGCAATAATGGCAAGTATGGATCTTGAGTTACATCAAATGGATGTAAAGACTGCTTTCCTCAATGGAGAATTAGAGGAAGGAACATATATGGAACAACCTGCTGGTTTCATAGTGAAAGGCCAAGAAGAAAAGGTATGTCGACTTTGGGGGTCGATATATGGCCTTAAGCAGTCGTCAAGATAATGATACATACGTTTTCATAATGCCGTAATGGCATATGTTTTTACAATGATAGATGAAGATCATTGTGTATATATCAAAAGATCCAATGATCAATTTGTGATCATATCATTATATGTTGATGATATACTAATTGCCAGAAGTAATATGGAGTTTGTCAATATTATCAAAAATTGGTTGTCTTCCAATTTTGAGATGAAGGATATGGGTGAGGTTACATATATTCTTGGAGTTAAGATTTCAAGATTGTAAACCCATAGACACTCCTATTGCAAAAGGTGAAGGATTGAGCCATAGTCGTGTCCAAGGACTCCACAAGAGAAGGAATAAAGGAAACATGTTCCTTATGCTAGTGCTGTTGGGAGCTTGATGTATGCTATGATGTGTACAACACCCGACATATGTTTTGCGTTGGAATGGTGAGCGATACCAATCCAATCCAGTCCAAAGACAATGGAAAGCCGTTAAGAGAATACCGAGGTATCTAAAGGGGACTGCGATTATACGATGAGTTATAAAGGAAAGGATCTCGCGACTCTAAGGCTATCCCGATTCGATTGGGGAGGAGATTTAAATGAAATGAAATCTACCTCTGGGTTTGTTTCTCTTACCGAATGATGGCACCATATGTTGGAGCTGTAAGAAACAAACATGCATAGCCTTGTCCACGATAGAAATTGAGTTTGTGGCATTATCAGCAGTAGTGTAAGAAGATGTTTGGCTTTAGAGATTTTTGGATCATTTAGGTGTTATTGGAAGTGCTGCAGATTTGTTATTTGTTAACCGTGATAGCCAAGCAAAAAAAGCGTACACCAAAGATCCAAAATATCATGGCAAGACCAAACATATAGATACCAAGTATAATTTTGTAAAGGATATGGTTGCACGAAAGGACGTGAACTTAGAGTACATACTACGCATAGAATGGTAGCGATCCTATGACAAAGCCAATACCCGAGATATGTTTTGTGGCCATATGAAATCTCTAGGGTTGCGTAGAAGCGATGTACCGAATATTGTAATTTCCCTAAGTGTTCACAATTTGATGAATTTGTGTTTTCATCATTAATGCCTATGAATCTTTGTTTGATCTTTATGCATCTTAATGCTCGGTGCATTACTTTAAGTTGAGAAGTATGTCGGACGATGTAAGATTAGCCCACTCACACGGGTAATCGCCTGCATTTCTTGTGTGATAAATAGAGATGAGACTGTTTTTAAGCTTATTATCTAGGTGATAATCGAGAGCTCAAGCTTAAAACACGTATGTCGCCTTAATCGAGTGTTAAGATGAGGACATAATACTTACTATGTCCGAAAGTAAAATACCCCACATATTTTACCTTATCCGTCTAAGATGACGGATGTGAGTTCGATGAATTTTGTGAATGAGTAGATACGTGAACTCAAGTTAGACATTGGGTATGTCTGAACTATCATCTGTACGGTATTGAAGGTGTAGACATACGCTCCATGGGAAATGAGTTAATACCGTAATACGTATTTCATACTACGTATGCATGAGACGACCAATAAGAGTGGCAAAAGTTTGATCTCAACTTTTATGTCATGTGAGACTCTTGAGGAAAAGAGTTCCTCAATTTTTAGTCCCCTCATGACTCTTACTTATTCTCGAGATTTCTATTTAGTGTTTGCTATCTTAGGATGTTGCCAATGGTCATGAGTGATTCGATCTAATGGGGCATTTCTAGAAAAGCAAGTTGAACTGAAATTGAGAGTTTGAAGGAAAGAGGAAGATCGATTTTGGAGAATCACATTGTAGTTTTGTATTCACCGGTTAACCAATTATGACTGTCTTTGTGATAATCATAATTGTGAATACAATATATATATATCATTGTTTAAAAGAGATCAAGAGAGATATAAATGTGATCGATCGATCTAGGTACTTGCATACTAAATCTACTCAGGATGTGATGCCCATTATGAGCTGCTATATATTCCTAACAGATGTATGGCAACGAGCTCTCAAAGTATCTTGGTCGCACGGATTATTCACCGGTATGAATGTTGAAGAGAGGAAAAGAGGATTCATTCGGCCCATCATGTTAAGTGAGAGTCTATCTTTGGATTTTTCTCCGATGGGGATGAGTAAGGCTGTCCGCCCCCATGTTGGTTTTGCACCACCATGTGCGAGTGGGAGATGATGGATTTATTAGATGGGCTTAAGGCCCATCCGCTCAAGTTGGGCCCAAAAGGGCCCGGCCCACGGGAATAAGGCCCGTGGAAGGGGAGAGGTATAAAAGGGAGGAGAGAGAGAGAGAAGACAACCGTTGGAAACAAACGTACGTCTTCCCTTTCTCCCGCGCGCTCTCTCTCCAAGAAACAAGATGCGTTTCTTCCCTTCAAGGCACCATCGGATCGAACAGGGGCCAGAATTTCTTCCTCTTCTTCGGCGTTGGTGTTTAATCTGTGGCTAACAAGGTACGCTCGAATCTGTGGTGTGCTTTACGATCGGTGATGCGTGTTTTCCCGGGCTTCGTCTTCCGCATTGATTTAGGGGTTCGATTTAGTGTCGAATCCGGTTTTCGGGGATCAGTTATTCCCAACAGCCATTATCCAAGACCAGCTCGAGCACACAAGTGCAGGAGAGTGAAGAGGGGCCCCAAGAGAGAGAATAATAAACATCGAAACTAAGGCTAATATTTTTCACCGCATATACTAAACACTTGCTAAAAGAATACTTTTACGGCATTTACAGCATTTGTAACGGACACACTCAGAACAATTTACAGACATACCGTGCTCGATCGGCATATTGTGTCGCCTACTTTATTTTGTGGAAGGCCTTCTTCACCCTTTTCTTTTTACACTGCTCAAACAAATAGAATCTAAAAAAAGGAAAAAAAAAAAAAAAGCCCAAGTATACGCTACGGATGGACGGAGGTACAAAAAATTGTCAATGCCATCTTTCATCATATCTTTATATATTGGTGATTTATTGCAGCTCGCCGTGTGAAACCCAGCTTAAAACGGAAGCTTCTTTGCTTAATCTCCGCTAAAAAGGTTCGAAAATTTGGTCCACCCCCTTCTCCCAAGACAGAGAGAAAATGATGGCTCACGTCATCATCATTGTAATCGCAATATTATTGCGACCCACAGGGGATGTGGTAAGACCGGAAGATCTCAGGGTGCGTTTGGTTGAGCATTTGGAAACCTGGAGATCGCATCTATACTTATGGGTGATATGACTCGTACACCCACCATGGTTAGTCGTTCATGCTCCTCTTCTTCGTTTTCCGGCATCATTATCATTTTTCTTGAACATGGATATCTTCATATGTAGCTCGACTAAATTTTACTTTATTATCTTATGTTGGCCCGAACAACAGCAGTTGCATAGCTTCAGAGATAAAGCCTCTCCTCCGCCACCGTCGCCCGTTCCAGCCGCTCCCCTCCGGCCGCCCCAATGTCGGCCCTTCTCCTCAGCTGTTTAGGTGTTCGACGAAATGCCAGAGAGAGAACCCGACTGAGCTGTGCTTCATTTCTTTCTTTCCGGTCGCCGATCCATTTCTAGCTTCGCCGTTATATTTCTCAGCAGTTCCAGCTTCGACCATCTCCTTCTCCAGCGATTCTCCATCTTAGACTCTTCATCTCGGCCGCTCCACTTCGCTACTTTGTTGGTGTCGACGAGATGTTCGACAAAATGCCAGAAAGACGGTAAGATTGAAGTTCCCCTCCATTCCACAGCGCCGCCCGTTCCTTCTGGTAGCTGTTCAAGGTCCAGGTTTTCGAGCGCATCAACCCAGCATCTTCCCTCAACTGCCGACAACGATGGTACGAACATGGCATGGGAAAGCAAGCGTCCCAAAGTCGTCGTCGTCGGGAAACAAGCTCATCGCTGTTCCTCCCTCTGAGGCTTTAATCAAGGGTAAAACACTTTTTGAAAATTGTCTGGTTGGATATTTCCTTGCTGCCAATGCATCATTCTACTTAGTGAAAGGTATTGCTGAGAAATTGTGGTCATTCTACAATAACTATTTACTACATGTGGGATAATTTGGACAATTGATTATTTTTCTATATTGCACATACTCATTATTGATTATAACAGGAATCTACGCTGGAGAGGGTTATGTGATTCATTTAACACGAACGGTAGTTGAGGAGACGAGTCTCCATCGCTTCCAGCAAGAAGGCATGAACCTCCATTCCCTCCGCTTATATGCATATGGGGGGCCACAACTTGGGTATTGGCTGACGAGATGGGGGGACTCGCACTACCTTACCCAAAACCAAATTGCCCCAGGAAGTCGTGAACAAGGCTCGCGAGCTTCATGAGCACGGTAGTTTCAGCAAGTACGACCCTCATCAATAACAACTGTGAGCATTTCACCTTGTTTTGCCGGACCGGCATATGGGCAAGCACACAGACAGCATTGGCCAGTGCTTCTCTGCAGAAGATCAGTGAAGTCAAAGAATGGTTCGTGAATTTTCTGCATGCGAAGTAAGTTCAAGTGACTCAAAATTCCACGAATCCTTTTCCCTATCTGTCTTATTACTAGCAACTATTTTCATCTGTTTGAGAGTGATTGTCTGTCATCCAGCAGTAAAAGGAGTGTGATTTTAGTTTTGCATATCCAGTTTTGGACTGGAATGGGCAGCAAGAGACATGCACACGTACGCGGAGGAAGAACTGAGATAAGAAAATGTAAGTAAGCCGCAAAACTCTGTTCATTGTTATTTGATGTGCCTGGAAATATGTAGGGACTTCTGTCTGTTGGTGCTCGGTCCTCTTAGTTGGACTTGCCAAAAGAAGGCAACATCTAATCCTGAATGAATCTCTCGCATTAAAATCACTTCACTTTGGTGCATATTGGATACATTCTTTTGGCATTCGAGAAACAATTGGAGAAACGATACAACATTGATTGTCAACTTCATCCCTGTAGTTTCACAAACAAAAAGAGAAAGAGAAAACGGAGAGAATTGCTTCAGACGATGACAAGAAGAAGATTAAACGCTCCAAACTGAAGCACAAAGATTCATTTTAAAGAGACAAGATAGATGTACAGATAAAAGAAACCTCTTGCAAAAACTTCAAAGAGTACCTGATTTGAGGGAACCAGTAAAGGTAGGAATAGGGAAGTCAGGAGTACCATAACACACCCCCATCTCTCTCCTTGCCTCTCCCAGGTCTTGTTTCCTCGATCATGCCACGGAAACAGCAGTCAATATACTCGCGCTGAATTCCTAAGACCGTACATCGTTTTTTCATTTTTTTCTCGCCCACCGAACACTCTTCCGGCGGAAAAGCAGCCTGACTTGCGCGCACATCCTCGTCCTCATTAGTTGATTTTCTTGTCTCTACCATAGCAGATCCCACAAAACTCCAGTGCAATTATAGTTCGCACTCGCGGGGGACTTTTTACCAACCAAAAAAACAATAAATGAGAGAGAAGATGAAAGCCATTCAGTGAGGCACAATTATTGAAAAATCTTCCCTTCAGCCATGGGAGTGCTGCACAGCACTCATAATTGAAATTCAATGCCACGAAATACCGCAAATTAGTATTCATACTAATTTTTTTTTTTACCATCAAAAATCTCAAATTAATTTATTTGTGATAAATCTACCTTTGTTTCCAAGAAATTGGATCAATACTACGAACAAATCCAGACACAAACCCACGGAGAACCCCAACCACAACCCCAGCCAAGCCATGACCTAGCCTCCTCCTCATCTGCCACCTATAATCCACCTCTCCTCCGTCCAAAATCCCACCTCCGCCTGCAGAAAATTCACAAGCTCTAGCCTGAGTCGTCCTCGCTCTGGGGGAAAGGTGCAGATCTGGGGAGCCGGGTGACGCACCAAGAAGCCCGTGAGGAAGAGGGGCAAAAAATGATCCCCGGTTTTAGAAGTGTATTTTCTGTTGACCGCAAAAGAATTTCCCCACTCTAGTCCTACATGAATTAAAAATAGGATAGATAACATTTTGAGAGAATTTCAATTCAACTTTAGTCAATACTAGCATGTAACCTTGCACGATTCGAGGGTACTTTAATTCTCTAAAAAAACGAAATGCAACTTTTTACAGAACTAAAATCTTGTTCATACTTCATGTGTAAGCAACAGTCCCTTAACATAGGCACCTTATAATATACATTGCAATAGTAAGAAATTGATTAAGTTGACATTATTAGTCATGTGTCAAGGTTTCGGTTTCCAAATCCCTGCAGATCTTTGTATACCATGATTTGTGTTTTCGACACTATATTGTTGTTCCCGTGTTCAACAATCTGTATCCAGATCGAGCCTAGATTATTGTGCTGAAGTCCTGCCTCCAATTTGCTGTCATTTATGTTCCAGGACACCAAGAAATGATAACGAAACAATTGGACAAGTCTTAGCTGCAGCAAAATAGCACCAAATTACACGTCTTGTTCATCTTTAATAAATAACTAGGCAGCTCCTTGCTTTAAATGAGTCGATCAGCAACCCAACCTTGTCCCAGAGCTCAAAAATGACTACGAGAATGGACCAAACAGCATAATACTTCCTGGAGATTGGTGGCGGGCCAAGTACTGCAACTGCAAGAACAAATTTCTGACAGCAATAACAATGTGCTTCTGCTGACGTTCAAAGCTTGAGCATGAGAAGAAACAAAAGAGCTTGGACTCTTGAAGAGCTACAGACTACTTTTGGTAAACCTTAGATTGCTAACAAAATTGAGGATTAGCAATCGAAAAACTGTTCCCCTCTTAAAGAAAGTGTAATCACAACATCTCAACTAGGTTGATGCACATAATGATAGACGCGCATGAATATTCCAAAGAGCTTACAAGAAAACACAACGCCTAGTAACTACTGGGTACAGTAGAAAAGAACATTCAAAGCCCACGATTTATCATGGGAAGCAACAGACTTTGATCCCATGACATGAAGTACAAACGACATAATAAATTCAAGCTTTCCGAAGTGTTCTATTAGCACGGGCAGCTTCTATTGATTTCAGTTCTTCCACGACTTCAGACATGGAAGGCCGCTGCTCAGGTTCCGGTTGGAGGCATATTGAAACTAGCTGTGCTATTTGGAGTGCAGAGTCTGCGTAATATTTGCCCTTCAATCTAGAGTCCATTATAGTCCTCACTTTTTCTTTACTGGATAAGAGTGGTTTGGCCCACTCCACTAAATCAACTTTGCCTGCTGGACGGCTCGGATCAATTGCCCTCAAGCCTGTTAGTGTCTCAAGCAACACGACACCGAAACTGAAAACATCACTCTTTTGATAGAGATGCCCTGTAAAAACCACGAGTTTTATGCGATGTTGCAGAGGAACATCAGAAAATAACTTCCTGATATTATTGTGAAAATTCAAGACTGAACGTCCTTCAGCACTGAAAGTCACCAAAAAGCACTTTACAATGGAAAAATTACCGGTTGCTATGTATTCAGGGGCAGCATAGCCATGGGTACCCATAGCCTGTTTTGAAATAGGTGACACCCCCACTTGAGGACCAGACTTCTCCAATCCACAGTCCGAGAGTTTGGCCGTGTAAGACTGCAGAAGAACCAGACAATGGATTAGACTCGGGTTTCAGCCTAAATATCAATCAAAAACTTCCATGAATCTAGCAAAAAACCATTTGGAGGTATCTAAAAGCAACTGGGGACCGATTAATGGTCATGTCTCATGTTGTGAACTTAACATCAAATCTAAGAAGGATAGATTTGCAATCAACAGTTAAGCAGAGGGAAACATAGGATCTCCACTCACTATTATGACTCCTTTCTCCTGGTTAGAGGACAAAATTCCAAGTCTTTGAAGTGAGATACTAGGCATGTCATCGTCATCATTATCCTTCTCCCAAGAATTTAACTAGAATGATAATAGAGTTCATATAAATTTTGTGATACAAGACAATAATCATTATAAGGAGGATAAAATAACAACCCCATCTAGCAAAATATTTGCACTTCTGAAATCCATGTGTATCATGCGATAGCAATTGTGCAAGAAGGCCAGGCCTGTGGCAGCCCCGACCATAATCTTGAGGCGTACATCCCATGGAAGACTTGCAGTGGAGCCACCTGTACCAGAGTAATGGACAGTAAAACGTAAGTGATGCTTCAATGCAAGTTCATGTTCAAACCAGCCTGAATTTTGAAATTAGCACATGTATCGACTATGACTATCAACTGACCAAGTAGATATGCTAAACAATTGGCATCCTTAAGGAGACTTTTCCGAATTTTACAGAGTGATTAGACCACTTACTTCTGAATAGCTGGTATTCTAAACTGCCCTTTGGCATGAACTCATAAACAAGAGCGAAATTTTCATCATCTGGACAAAATCCCAGGAGCTTGGCAAGGTTAGGGTGAGATATCTTTGCAATAGAGGCTATCTCCCTCTGCACGAAAATAAGCAAAAGAGTCTCACACATGGTCAGTAGTAAAAGATATGAAAGAAATGGAAGCCCCCACACTAAACCAGGTAGATGTTTTTCTCCTTAAGCTTTAAATGGTCAAAGAAATGAAACAATCACAGTGGAAAAGTTGATATTGAAACAAAAGGTACATAATGGGAACTTAGACCTAATTTCCAATGAAATGTTCAGTTTAACTAGTAGTTTGATTGAAGACTCATTGTGATTGTGCATCCTGTGATATAAAAAACATATCAATATTGGTAAAATGTACTTCAAGTCATAATAGCTCTGTAGAAAATATGTAGCTCGCCATGAACCAGTACTAGCTATGCAGTATCATTAGAATTTATGACTGAAACCATTTATAATTTGCGATCAAACTGGTGACTTTATCTTGCAGTGGTGTATCCACCCTATATGGTTTGATAAGCCTTGCAATGTGTTTCTGTTCTTGAATATAGAAGGAGAACTCGCTCGAAGGAAGAAGAAAACAAGTTCGCTATGAAAAGAACCGCATTGCATTAGTCAAACAAGGTTAGAAAGACGAGTTGCCTAAGGGCTATGATCACATCGAAAAGGTTGATCATTACATGGATGGAAGACTGAACTTATATTTGCGCAATTTCTTCATTCGTTGCAATCGTATTACACTAAGTATGTTCTTCCACTAGTTAGCATCATACAAGCCAATGGCCACACACACTACATGACATGGGTTTACTAAGTCAATTAAAAAATAAAATAAATGCAAAAAGAAAGTTCATACGTTAACTAAATGAAGCCCTAAAATCTATTTTGCTGAGGGTGACCAAATAATCTCAAGAACAAAATAGCTTCTCAGATTCTCCTTTTACTTCATTTCAATTCAAATAATGCACATTGTGTACACTAAAGTGGGGGGTTAATAACTGAAAACTTCACGAGGATCGTGAACATACATTTAGGTAATATCACCAACAATAGTGTTGTCTGCTGCCTACTGCCATAGATGCACCCCAACAAAGCCGATGAGGCCATCAATGAACTCTCAGAAATATCTGATCTCTCTATAACCAAAATCAGATGCAATTCCACAAGGGCCCTTTCAGAAACAAAATTAAAAGGCCAGGCCACCACTTATAGAAATCCTGGGATAATCAACTTCAAATACATTTGGATTTGCGTTTACATAGCCATCATAATTGAGGTTGTCTAGTATTTCTCCTGCCATTTTCACTATGAGGGTGTTTATTGACAAAGTTGAGTTGGGCATGACAAGCCCCCATCAGTACCATCATGCATTTGGGTTGCTTCGGTTTTGTAATTGACAAAGCAAAGTATTTGTATTCTGAGAAACCAATTGAAGACGAATTAGTTCTTACCATCCGCTCTCTATGCCCTTGAGCAGCATCCGGGTTTAATATTTTCACAGTTATTATAGTCTCTGTACTTCCAGACTGTTGCTTCCCATGAAGCATCCCTTTATAGACACGACCAAATCCTCCCTTTCCAAGCAGCGCATTGGCCGGAAAATTTTTGGTTGCCTCTTTCAACTCTGCGAAACTGAAGACGGTCAAGCTGGAGTCTGCCACAATCTTTCCACCTCCGGAGGCTATTTTGTCGCGGGCAGCAAGTAAGTCATGGCTATTGCTGGCTGCAGGAGATGGAGTAGTGGCGGCAGAAGATGATGGAGTGATTTTCCACTTCGCTCCTGTAGTTTCAAAAAAGAAAAACAGAGAACAGAGAAAATTGCTTCAGACGATGACAAGAAGAAGATCAAAGACTCCAATCTGAAGCGCAAAGATTCATTTTATAGAGACTACACGGATGTAAAGATAAAGATCACTCTCGGAAAAAATTTAAAGAGTACCTGATTTGAGATAACCAGCATAGCTAGGAGTAGGGAAGTCAGGAGTTCCATAACACACCCCCATCTCTCTCTCTCTTTTAACAGGAACTTACGTCTTTAAGCCACCTTGCCTCTACCAAATCTTATTTCCTCAGGAGAAGAGGACGTTCACTTGATTACGTATAGACAATTGAAACCACCTCGAAAGGCCCTCGATGCTGACGTTTTCTGGCCGCCTAACACCGTCGGTAGAGAGTCAACGTGGCCTCCCACATCACTTTCCACACTAGTTGATTTTCTTATGCGCAAATTTCCAATACATTTCATATATTGACTCCCGGTAGACCTTTACCGTAATATTTGACTTTTCGAAGGTGGTAGGATCCACACAAAAAATAAAAATATAAAATAAAGAAAAGGGAGAAGGAAAGTGTAATTAAAAACGTGCGTCCATGATGAGGTGCGAGACATTATTGAAAGGGTATGAAGTGAGAGGTATAAAAACCTCTTAGAAACAACCGTTGTTGGTGGTTGTTGTTGGCAGAAAGTACGTTTGGAGAGAATGTACGCTCATTTCTTTCCCTTTTCTATCGAAGGCATTCCATTTCACTTTTACGAGAACGATTTGCATTTACGCCGTGGAAATCGGATGCTTTCCTCGTGATCGCATCCAAATCGACGTGAGATAGTTTTTTGTTCGTGATTCATCGGCAATTCAACGTTCGTTCCGGGGCTAATTGCTATTTGCACATCGGAATCAAGTAAGTCGTCTTCCGCCGACATGAATTCCTACATTGGTATCAGAGCCCGATCGTGATTTATGTCTTATTCTTCATCGAGTTTTCTCATTTACCATTTGATATTGAGATCAAGAGTATGACATCTACACTGTTTGGATCTCTGATAGTCGGAATTGCCATATAAAAAACTCGAAATTGAACCGAAGCGAAGAACGGGTTCGGGGTCGCGTGCATCCATACGATTTTGGCCATTTTTCGAAATAATTTTTTGGTCAAAATTAATTTTTAAATATACAGGGTAAAAGAGCTCGTCGAGACGAATCCAGCGATGGGTCGAGCGCCGCCGGGTGACGCCGGACGCGCCCACCCGCGCAGCGAGAAGCCGCTGCGCATGGCGCCACGCACCTGAAGCGCTAGCAAAGCCAGCGCATGCGCCACATGCGCCAGTCAATGAACCAGCACGTGCGCGACACGCGCCAGCCGACGAACCGGCGCGTGGTGACGTCACCGTGACGTCATCCAACGGTCGGTCGCCGCGATGACGTCATCAATGACGTCATCGGCAGCGACCCGACCCGGGATCCAACCCGGTTGACTCGACCCGACCGTTGACTAGTCAACGGTCGAACCGGTCAACCGATCGAACCGGTCACCGGTTGGACCGGCCAGGAGCCATTTGGCTCGCTGGCGCGTGCGCCACACGCGCCGCACACTAAGGCGGCGCGTGGGGGCACATGCGAGCTCCGATTGGATCGTGGTCAGCAGCGTTTGGTTCGTATGAATCTTCTCTACACAGTGGTATAATTATTTTATACTTTTGAATCTTATAAATGTATGAAAATTCGTAGAAAACCCTATGTACGCGTATTTTTTGGGATTTAATGCAGTTTATTCATTTGTAACTTGTATTTTCTTGTAATTTAGAAAATACAGTAGCTAGCTTGTGTGCAAATGATGTTATATATGATGTGTAGAGCTTGGTTCAATGATATGAAGTGTATATTTTTAATATACTTGCAATTTTCTAATTGCTAGAAAATTAGAACAATGGTAGGAAATCCATTATATGTTGAATTACGATTTTGATTATAGTTGAAGCATGATTATTGTTTATACGTTAGTTATTATCATACTATGTTTTTTTTGTGTTAAGGAAAAATGTATAAATTACATAAGGTGATGTAATTATTTTTCCTAGTGGAAGTTCGTAGGTTGGTAGAATTGAAAGGAATTCTCACCTAGAACTTAAAATTTGTGCAAATTAAACTAATTAATGATAATAGAACAATTGTATATAGAAGTTGATTGGGAACATAGTGAACTTTTGCCTCTGTGTCTTTTGTTGAATTATCATTAACTTAGTTTGTCTTTGCTGCAAATTAAATATGTGTGTCACTCTGTAAAGTGTCCTAGTATTGATTCTGCGTTTATTATGTCAATATATTATAGCAATTGATTATGACATCGGCATCCAAGACCATTGTAGCTGACCTCAATAAGGGTAAGAAGCTGAACGGTGACAATTATGATATTTAGCACCGAAAGATTCAGTACATCCTTGAGGAACAAGAGGTTTTGGAAATCCTCAACCATACCATGGATGAACCTGAGTATGGAACTTCAGCTCAACACATAAGAGATTTGGAAGCTTATCAAGCTTGAAAAAAGAAAAATAGCATTGCTCGCATCACGTTGCTGAGCTGTATGCAAGATGATCTCATGTGTGAGTTTAAAAGTTATGATAAAGCTCAAGCTATGTAGGTTGCCTTAAAGGACAAGTTTAGGGGTACATCTGCCACTAAGCTGAGGAGACTCACCATCAAATTTGACACATTCCGAAAGCATCCAAATGTAACGATGAGGCAACATCTTCGGGAGATGTCAAATATGATCCGTGAGTTGAAGTCGGCAGGTCACTCCCTTACTGATGAACAGCAAGTTCAGGCTGTTATAAGGTCTCTTCCTAACAATTGGGAGCATATGAAGATCAATATGACGCATAATGAGAATATTATCACTTTTGATGATAATGCGCATCATTTGGAATTAGAGGATGAGCGCCTAGAGGCTGCGAGATCCTCTACCCATGTTTATGTTGCTAAATCGAGTTTGCGTAAAGTTTCGGACTTCAAGTGCAAGAGGAATCTTCAGTTCAACAATAAAGGGAAGATGATTGATCATGTACCCAAGAGGGCTAAGACCTTCCGACGCAAGAAGCGTGATAAGAAGAAGAATAAGACCAAGATGGAATGCCACAATTGTGGCAAGATGAGTCACTTTGCTCGTGAATGCACTGAGCTGAAAAAGGTACCCTATTACTCCATTACTTTGAGTAATGCTTTTGTTTCTAGTACTGTAATGCTTGCTTAATCTCATCCAATGTGGACTGTAGACTCAGGAGCAACAGACCATGTAGCTGGAGACCGAGAAGCATTTGTGGAGTATCGTCTAATACCGACTAGAAGAAGATGGATATATGTTAGGAATAACTCAAGAGTTGAAGTGAAGGGAATCGGCACATGTAAATTAATCTTACATGGTGGTCGAAACCTATTCCTGCATGATGTCCTTTATGCTCCAGATATTCAACGAAACTTGGTCTCTGTAGTTGTTCTTCTTAACTTAAGTTATGTATTGAATTTCCATGGTGATTGTGTTGACATTTTGTATGGAACGGTTTATTATGGTTCAGGTCGTGTATCGAATGGTTTTATGGTATTAGACATTGACTATGATCAGTTCAATGTTAATGTTGATGGTTATTTTTCTTTAATTGTGTCTTCTAATAACGTTGAGATTGATGCAAGTACTCGGCATGCTAGATTAGGTCACATTGGATTGCAAAGAATACAAAGATTAGCTAAAGAATGCCTTTTAGGGTCACTCACTAATGTTAGTCTATCCGTATGTGAACATTGTCTAGCGGGAAAAACAACTAGAAAACCATTCGGTAAAGGAACTAGAGCTAAATTTCCATTGCATCTCATACATTCTAACATTTTTAGTCCTTTGAATGTGAGAGCGAGGTATAGAGTCTCATATTTCATCACTTTCATGGATAACTTCACACGTTTCGGTTATGTCTGATCTCCCATAAGTCAGAAGCATTAGACTGCCTTAGACGATATATAGCAATGGTAGAGAATCAGTTGAACAAAACAATAAAGGTATTGAGAACCGATCGTGGACGTGAATATCTATCGGAGCAATTCAAGGCTCTTTGTGATGAAAAGGAAATTGTACGACAATTGACTATTCTTGGTACTCCACAACAAAATGGGGTAGCTGAGAGAAGGAATAGAATCCTATTGAAAATAGTTAGGTCTATGATAGCGTAAGGAAATTTACCTATCTCCTATTGGGGAGATGCGTTATTGACTGATGCCTATATACTTAACCGTGTGCCCTCAAAATCAGTCACTTCCACCCCTTATGAATTATGGACTGGTAGGAAACCAGACTTAAGTAGTCTACGTCCATGGGGATGTGCAGTTTATGTTCATGATTCTTCCCATAAACATGACAAATTAGGTCCTAGAGGGAAAAAATATATCTTTATAAGATATTCCGAACACTTCAAAGGATACATATTCATAAGTGAACAAGCCGATGGAAGTATGACCAAAATGGAGTCACAAGATGTCACGTTTTTTTAGAACGATTTTCCTAATAGATGTGAGATTGATAAGGACTTCCAATTATATGAGATGGAAGATCCTGATAACACACCCACTGATGTTGTAAAGGGAAATGAAGATTTACCTCAACACACAAGACCTAGTGGGAGTGTTGCATCGCTAATGAATTGAATTCAAGAGAAATTCAATTGCGTAAAAGTAATCGTAAAAATATTCCCCGCGGTCGTTTTGAGATTGAAGGGGAAACATTTATGATTGCTCAAAAAGACGATGCCGAGCCTAAAACTGTTCAAGAGGCTCTCTTGTCCTCTGATAAGGAAGAATAGAGAAAAATTTTGGAAGATGAGATGGAGTCAATGAGGGCAAATCATGTTTGGAACTTGGTTAATCTACCACCCAATCGTAAGGCCATTGGAAACAAATGGGTCTTTAAGATTAAGCGTAGAGCGGATGGATCCATTGAAAAGTATAAGGCTTGCCTTGTGACAAGAGGTTATATTCAACAAGAGGGTATAGACTATGAGGAAACTTTTTCACCAGTTGTAAGGTTTGTCTCAATACGCCTTATTCTAGCCATCATTGCACATTTGGACCTTGAATTATATCAAATGGATGTAAAGACGGCATTTCTCAATGGAGAATTAGATGAAGAAATCTATATAAAACAACCAATAGGTTTCATAGCTAAAGGTCAAGAGCATAAAGTTTGCAAACTTCATCGCTCAATATATGGCCTTAAGCAATCATCTAGACAGTGATATCTTCGTTTTCATCAAGCAATAATAACTTTTGGTTTCACGATGATCGAAGAAGATCATTGTGTATATGTCAAGCGGTCCAAAGATAAATTTGTGATTTTATCACTTTATGTAAACGATATTCTGTTGGCTGGAAATGACAAGGTTTTGGTTATCACCATAAAAGAATGGTTGTCCTCCAATTTTGAGATGAAGGACATAGGTGAAGCTGCTTATATATTAGGAGTTAAGATCGAAAGAGATCGATCGAGGAAACTCCTTACTTTATCACAAGAGTCTTATATTATGAAAATTCTTGAGCGTTTCAATATGCAGTATTGTAATCCCATTGATACCCCTATCATGTAAGGTGAAGGCCTAAGTACTGAGATATGTCCTAAGACTCCAGAAGAAATTAAAGTAATGGAAACTGTTCCTTACGCTAGTGCGGTCGAAAATTTGATGTATGTTATGATGTGTACTCGACCCGACATATATTATGCCGTAGGATTGATGAGCCGATATCAATCAAATCCCGGTCAAGCACACTGGAAAACAGTGAAGAGGATTCTGAGATACTTGAAGGGCATGGACTATCGACTTTGTTACCAAGGGAATGATTTACGCCTATTGGGTTATTCAGATACCGATTGGGGTGGAGACCTAGATGAGCGTAAATCGACTTCTGGATATGCGTTCTTGCTCAATGGAGGTGTGATTTCTTGGAATAGCAAGAAACAGACATGCACGGCCTTGTCTAAGATGAAGGCAGAATTTATTACATGTTCTGCCACAGTGCAAGAAGCAATATGGCTAAAACGTTTCTTGGAAAATTTAGCCACTGTCACTGAAGTTCCAAGACCGGTGACAGTTTATTGTGATAGTCAAGCAGCCATTGTCTATGTGAAAGATCCCAAGTATCATGGAAGAATAAAGCACATTGACATAAAGAATAACTTCATCAGAGATATTATAGCGCAAAAAGAAGTGATCCTACAATACATTTCAACCAATAAAATGGTTGCTGATCCATTTACGAAGGCTATTCCTATAGACATATTCTTAACCCACAGGATGTCACTAGGATTGCATAGAATGTTATATGTGTTATTGTAGAGAATCATTGGTTTATGTATTTGTGGACATATGTATTGTACTTATTTATTTATTAGTGATTTGATATTTTATTAATAAGTACAAATCCACTATGAGACTAGCACAAACATACATATATTATTGAAAAGTATGTCAGCAGGCAATAATTGGCTCACTCACACGAGCAATCGCCTCAAGTGCTTTAGATAGCACGTTGAGATGAGACGTTATGTACAAATAAACGCTGAAGAGCAAGTCTAGTACAAAAAATATGTCACATTGATTGGAGTCAAGATGAGGTCTGTGATTTGTTTATAATAAGACCGAACATGATAGTCCCACAATCATGTATGCTTGAAAGATGCCGGATACGAGTGCTTAATTGGGCACTATAGAAAGCGAGCTGATATAGGACTCGGGCTAAACATGAGTACGTGAGAGGCACGTGACTATGTTTAGACTAAGATCCGTATAGTGGATATATTTGATAAATGACATACGCTTTTATAGAAAGAGTAATTCACTATATAGCATGTAATTCATACTACATGTGCATTGTACGACCAATAAGGAAAGATAAGTAAAATTATCCTTATTTACTCATCGTGTGAGCCCTTGAGGTAATTTATAATTTACCTCAACTTTGTGTCATATGTTACTTCTGATTATGTTCTCAAAGTGAAAGATCAATATTGCTACTTTAGCATATTACAGACGGTCATGAATAGATATAGCCTATGAGACATATCTAGAAAAGTAGTTGTTCTGAAATTGAGAGAAACATGAGTGTGAAGGAAGACTATTATTGTTTTACATCTATCACATGTATTTACTGGTCGACCAATTATATCGTCATATGTGGTTGCGGATGTAATTGTAAATACATGGTGTTTTTGAGAATAATCAAGTATAGCCTTTAAGGGATATGTATACTTAAACTGATGTAACAAAATATGTCTGGGGCACTGTGAGACATCGATTATTTATTTCTTTTCGGGGTTGTAGCCATTATGTTATCCCTAACAGGTGCATAATTTGAGCTCTTAAGTACAGGTGTACTCACTGGTCGCACGGCTTATTTGCCAATATGAATTGTTTTGTAAAGTTGATGAATGTTGAATGCCTTATATTCTTGATAGAGAGTTATCAAGCCTATCATGTCCGAATGAGAGATGTAATTAAAAAGGTGCGTCCATGATGGGGTGCAAGACATTATTGAAAGGGTATGAAGTGAGAGGTATAAAAACCTCTTAGAAGACAACCGTTGGTGGTTGTTGTTGGCAGAAAGTACGTTTGGAGAGAGCATATGCTCCTTTCTCTCCCCTTTCTATCGAAGGCATTCCATTTCACTTTTACGAGAACGATTTGCATTTACGCCGTGGAAATCGGATGCTTTCCTCATGATCGCATCCAGACCAACGTGAGATAGTTTTTGTTCGTGATTCATCGGCAATTCAACGTTCATTCTGGGTCTAATTGCTGTTTGCACATCGGAATCAGGTAAGTCGTCTTCCGCCGACATAAATTCCTACAGAAAGAATGGGGCACGCCCAGTTTGAAAACAAACTAAGTACCATTCAATAGAATGTAGAAATCCTTAAAGTCGATCGAGAAGAAGCTTCCTCTTCTGTTCAGAAAGTCGTCTGCCGACTCTGCCCTGCTACCGCCGGAATAAAAGGTTAATGCTTTTTTCCATAGATCATGTCCAATTCTATTTGGTGGAGACGTCAATGTCTATGGAAGGTTTTGTACCGCACTCCATGTTAGTTCTTTTCTCTTAGGCATCTTTCTTTGCAATCCAACAAACGAGTAACGAGTTTTTCATGGGAGGTCTGCTGTCAGCTTAGCTGGCAATAGTCCTCTAAAGCCAAGGGGGAAATTGATTCCATTATCTGCTTTCGTGCGGTTAAGTCAGGTTTTTGCTTTCTTGCAGTGTATCCATCCATTCACAAACATTCCCAAAGCAGCAGCACAAAACGAAAAGGTATTATTAGGACCAAAAGAAATTATCTCATTTCCAAGACACAATCAATTTCCTTTCCCGATTTTATAGACGGCAAGAGATTAAGGGTAGACCAGCTCTGATCTCAGATTCCTGCAAAACATTCGGACAGCTTGGCCGAGCAGCTTTCTTAACCGCCTACGTGAAGGCGGCAATGGGTTTTTCTCTGAACGCCCTACAAACTAACTATCTAGCAAATGCACGTTCTTTGCAAATCTTTGGTCGCTACACTTGAGACTTCCGAAGCTTTAGACCTAGACGGCTTCCACATAAGCAAGCCACTTCCAGGCACGCTGCTAGACCGATAGAAAGCAACTTTCA
Source organism: Eucalyptus brandiana (assembly GCA_014182725.1). Lineage (NCBI taxonomy): Eukaryota > Viridiplantae > Streptophyta > Magnoliopsida > Myrtales > Myrtaceae > Eucalyptus > Eucalyptus brandiana. Next base: position 57,722,069 of record CM024675.1, read on the forward strand.
AGCCACAATTTTCTCAAAGCCTACATGATTCCCTGCAATTGGCCAGGGACCTTAAAAAAGTACCATCATTGGCCATTAATTCCAAAATGCACTCTCGGAAGCTCAAAAACTGCCAGGCAAAGATGGTGTGATTAAGCTGAGCTTTTTCTTTCATCATGCCATAGAAAGCTGTCTTGATCAACATTGCCTGAACCGCCTGTTTTAAATTCAATAGAGCTGAGCCTAGGAATCATCATCAGCCATGCACCGGCGTGGTCAAAAAGAAATTGCAGGAGAAACCGACTGCTAAATTCATGAACTCAAAATTGAACACGCTAAGGGAGTACGATGTCATGCACATACCTATTAAGTTGTTAGACGACCAATAAGCTTTTAGAATTTTGCTTTGATATTCTCTCTAAATTGTAGAATTGTCATGCTCAATATTGAATGGTAGGGGTGTGCAACCGAACCAGGTATACCCAGAAATTGGACCGGCCCATCGGGAAAATAGGGTCGGGAACTGGCTCCCATTGAAACCGATCTGGGAATCGGTTCCCAAAATTCAGAACCGGTTTAAACCGATCTGGAAACTAGATCTGATTGATTACCCACCCAGGAACCGGTTTTGTAAGTATAGTTTCAAAATCCTATTTTTTTCCCTTATTTCTATTCTTACTCTCGCAATCACACGATATTTTTCCTCTTGTCTTTCTCAAACACGCATAGCACTCCTCCTTCGCCATTCCTCATCCTCACTTGCTTCCCTCCCTCATTGGCTCCCTCACGCACCGTCCGACGGACGGACGATGTTCGTCACTGACAAATTCTTATGTACCACGTGAATTGGCTTGCCTAATTTCTCTTTTGTAGGAGGATTTATGCAAGCCAATTCTCTTTTGTAGGAGGATTTATACTTGCATAAATGAATAGCTTCATGTATAGCTATGGGAATAAGACTAATATTAAACCCATGTTTATTGTTAATTTTTTGTCTTATGATTTTATTTATTATAATTAGCCTTATAGATCCTTAATTTTTCGTTTAGTCAAAAAATTCATGTATTTATTTATTATAAATGCTTAAAATTTCAATACAAATTATGAGAATTACATTATTTTCTCACGCATTAATATAAAATTCGAAATCGTATAGAATATCGGAAAATTGCAAAACGGATTCTAATAAAAACAGGATTGATCCTAGAACCGGACTGAAAAAATAGGGCAAGTTTGGTATAGGGTTCAATATAAGCAAAGTTGAGTACAGAGTCTAAAAAATGGGAACCGGTTATAACAAGGTCGGGTACAGAGTCCAGATCTAGACCCTACCCTCCTTGGACCCGATCACCCCTATTGAATGAAAGTGCATGATTTAGGATCTGCTTTTAGCCTTTTATATTTTTCCCTTTACTTTTGAACAGTTACTAAGTGTATTCTTTTATTCAAAAATTATTCCCAAGAAAAAAATTAAAAAGAAAAATTAAATTGTTCCCGAGAATATAAGTGTTACCAAAAGTGCCCTTAACCGGCAATAGTCCTATGAAGCCAAAAGGGGAATTGATTCCATTATCAGATTTCATGTGGTGAAGTCGGGTTTTAGCTTTCTTGCAGAGTATCCACCTGCTCACAAACATTCCCAAAGCGGCAGCACGAAATGAAAAAGTACCATCAGGACCAAAAGAAATTATTTCATTTCCAAGACAATCAATTTCCTTTCCCAATTTTATAGACGGCAAGAGATTAAGGGAAGACCAGCTCTTATCTTAGGTTCCCGCGAAACATTCGGTCAGCTTGGCCGAGCAGCTTTCTCGACCGCCGACGTGAAGGCGACAGGCTCTTCACGTCAGGCTTTTCTCTGAACGCCCTACAAATCTAACTATCTAGCACCTTCGAAATGCACGTCCTTTGCAAATCTTTGGTCGCTACACTTAAAGACTTCCAAAGCTTTAGACCTAGACGGCTTCCACATAAACTAGTCACTTCCAGGCACGCTGCTAGACCGATGGAAAGCAACTTTCAAGCCACAATTTTCTCAGAGAGCCTACATGATTCCCTGCAATTAGCCAGGGACCCTTAAAAAGTACCGTCATTGGCCATTAATTCCAAAATGCACTCTCAGAAGCTCGAAAACTTCCAGGCAAAGATGATGTGATTAAGCTGAGCTTTTTCTTTCATCATGCCATAGAAAGCTGTCTTGGTCAACATTGCCTGAACCGCCCGTTTTAAATTGAATAAAGATGTAGAGCTGAGCCTAGGAATCATCATCAGCCATGCACTGGTGTGGTCAAAAAGAAATTGCAGGAGAAACCGACTGCTAAATTCATGAACTCAAAATTGAACACACTAAGGGAGTACGATGTCATGCACATACCTACTAAGTTGTTAGACGACCAATAAGCTTGATGGAAAAGCAAGGTAATCATTCAAAACTATCCTTAACAAAGTATGGAATGTGCCTATCGAGCTTAGCTGACATCCCTCTCAGATACACAACAGCATTAATTGGACAACCCTGCTTAATACCCATAGTTGGCCCCATAGACCGAGCCATAAGCTCCACCATGTGCAGTGTGTCCTGGGTTTGATGCCGGAGATGCATAAACAGAACCGTGAGCTCCATAAGAATTATAACCTTGGTCCATGTGCCCAGCTGCTGGTGCCTGTGATTGTGTGGCTGCTGCTGCCTCCGCCATAAAATTCTGCAAAATGGATTTTTTTTGGCGTTAAAAGTGCAGAAGCCTACATCAAATGGTCATAAGGAAATGCAGCAACATCATCCATCTCTCCTCAGTTGAACCACTATAATAACTGTCTACTAAAAGATCGAATGTACACGGCAGTAGAGGCACTTTATATATGGGCATGCCATCAGACCAACTTAACAACTTGAAACTAGAGCCAAATGGTAGCCGAGCCATTAACACCTGGAACATTTGAAAAGATATGCAAGGTCCTTTACCTGTATTAATTGCTGTGCAGTCTGAACTTGCGAAGCAGTTCCACTAATCTCAACCGTCATTTCCCCAGGAACACCCCTAGTTTCTTGAATGGTAACAGTAGCTCCGCTGGTTCGTCGAATGTAGCTTATACTGGAACCAGCTGACCCAATGACAGCATCAGCATAAGAAAGCGGAATTTGCATTTGCTGTGTGATCTGCAAAATTAAAATGGCAGCAATGTTAGCAAAGCATCAAACGACCAAAGTTCAGCAAGCAAGATTGAGAGAGAACCAGCCAAAGATTCTAAAAGAAATTTAAATTTAACAGTTGCCAAAATCATGACAAGATGAAGAACAGACGAAACACAGGAATTACCTGCTTGATCATGGAAGGTGCTGATTGGGCATTGGACGGTGCATGCATTCCCACTGGTACATCTCTTCCATAAGCAGATATGCCCTGATGAGACTGTGGCTCCACAGGAGGTGGCAATTCAGGAGGTGGATAGTAACTGTCAAGCTGCCGTGGAGGGGGCATATATTGAGAATTATGTCCAAAACCAGGACCCCCACCGGCATTCGGAGGAAGACCAGGTGGTGGACCCCAGGACTGGTGTGGCGGCATATGCTCCATCGGAGGATTCTTTGACATTTGCATCTGATTTAAAATTTAGTGTAAGGCCCTCACATGTCTTTTACTATTATATTAAACATACAAATCATTGCCAAGGGAAGGACAGGACTTACATGCATCTCAAACAATGGGATGATACTGCGGTCAACCAAAAATTTCCTCAAATGAGATGCAATTAGCTCCACAGCTTTGTGAACCCCTGTTGGCTCTCCAACAACCTCAACAACTCTATCATCTTGTAGAGCAAACACTGGCAGTTCTTCTGCACCATTTAGTTGAAGTACAATATGTTAAAGGACAAACAAACACAAATACTAAAATTAAACCAAAAATACTAAACCTTTTGTGCAAAATGCAATCGAGAACTAAAATCTTTTTAATTTATGCAATGTAGTCTCAATCCTAAACCATTTTGAGGGGTTTCATTGCACTCATCTCATAGTGTCCCCAATGGTGATTACGCGGTACTTGTTACATGACGCCAGAGAGGAAAAATGGGGGACACAAATTATCAAAGGACTACTTTGCACTCTTTCTAAAAATTAAGGACTTAAGACGATATCCAAATTAAAAAATTGGTGAGGTCCAACGAAATTCTCCTGGTGCAGAAAGGGAGAATGTAAACCCACTGCATGTGCATGAAAGAGCATGCCTGCACAAGTTCGTTCATGATGCACCAATAGCTAAGACTAGAATGTCAATATTAAGCGCATAAGCCATATGATTGCATGACTGGATCATTGGGAAAAGAAGCTAATCATTTGCATCTGAATTCGTGAAAATGTTAACTGCAAATGGAACCTTGGAGTACTATAGAACCAAATTAACACAAAAATGCAGTGTCAGACTAGCTTAGCAAACAAAGATGCACTAGCATTACTCTGCTGCAGCATGCAATTGCAACTGGAAAAGGAAATAAGTTGTATATAGGAACCTGTGCCGAGAACTCTAACAATACAGTTTGATTCTTCCTGAATGGATTTTACTGTTCCTCCTTGTTTTCCGATTAAGCTTCCTGCCTGTGAGGCCGCCACCAGTAGCCTCGTTGAGATCTTTCCAGCTGTGCCGGAGGGAGGATTAGAGTCACCATCCAAACCATCAACAATGCGCTTGTGAACTCTCAAAAGGCCATCCACAGCAGGAGGAAGAGAAGAATCAGGCTCCTCCTTCGCAGACACCATTACCTTCAATAGATTACAGGCAGAGGCATCAGTTTTAACAGTACATTGACTGGGTCTTGCCAGCAAAAGATCATTCCTACATAGATTACTAGTCATCTGGCATATGATTCAAAAAAGGTCAGATTATGAAAGTTATTTAGCACAGCTAACTACGCACTACCAAAAGTCATACTGGATACCATTCAAGACTCAAATACAAGTTGAAAGAAATGGGCGCCAAAAAATAATATATTCTTAGCTCCTAATGTATTGATGGAGAGGAGACCCGTAATCTTCTTCCCTACTATAAACAACAACAAAAATTCGATGATTGCCATCCATTTGATTGTATCTACTTGATAGCTCATATAAACAATTCAAGCTCCTTTAGCGAATCTCGATACGTCAACCAAAATTTCCAGATGAACTTGCTAAAATAAAAACATTTACTATTGTTATACTACATCTCTAATGACTTGGCATATATGGATGGCCAGAGCTACAAGAATTCATGAGATGACACTTGTCTTTCCATGTTTGGATCAGGTACATTTTTTCCTTAGCTTCTGAAGTAATCAAAGAAATGAGTCCAGAAACGTCCAAAGCAAATGAAAGACCAAACTCTCAGGATGTTACATATTCTTGATCAACCATATTGCAAGTACGCCATAACCTATTCCTGTAATTAACCCACCACTTCATCTTTTTTTAACTAATTCATGCTCTTCCTCTTGAAGAGACAACACAGAGTCCAAGATTTGTATAATCCTACTCATTCTAGTGGCGGTGCTGTACATTAACTAGTATAGAATGCATTTCCCAGCTGCTGCTCTCGTCATTCCACGGGGACGAGAGGGAACAAGTGAATTTGAGATCCAGCTTGAACATTAAACTTTACAAACATTGGACTACAAAGGTACGTTCATATTTTTGTCAAAACTTAAGATTGCATTGTTGCTACTTTTCCTAAGGATTAGATGTCACTTTCCTATAAGATGCCCAATCGTAAGAGTTAATATTTAACAATGAACAGGGCACCAAAGCATGCGCTATAGAAGTCCATATGACATTACTCTCACAACATTATAGAAGTCCATACAACGTTACTCTCACAACATTCTTTATTGACATTAGTGTGACGTTAGAAGTATTGTTAGCATTTTGTAAGTATCTCATAAGCACTCTACATCTAATGCTGCTTTTTATATCTTCACATGCTGATTAATAAGATAACGTTCCCCCCCGCAGTGTTTAACACCTGCAGCAAATCAATCATCCAGGCTCTGAAGTTACCCGATAGCACGCAGGGCTTCTTGGTACAGTTGTTCGTACACGAGGTGACTGAAATTAATCAGGCCAGCTTATCAGCACTTTGTAATGCTCAAAGCTGATCCCTGCAATCTGGAACTTTGTTTCTGCATATTGGGGTCTTATTGAGGATAGATTCGTGGCCTTAAATTTGCCGATGGAACCTGCACAGATCCATTTTGGTTACTGAAGTAAAGGAAGTGCATTTCATATTCCATATTTCTTTCAGGGTTTCTTCCTTTTCACCTTCTTTTATGTATTCAGTTCGTATTATGAGTGCACTCCTAATGTCGAGCATCAATTAAGTCACTACTTATCATTTCTCTTTATATAATGTGCTCTCAGTTTTCACAAATTTCAAATGACTATTTTTAGGATACAACTCCCATTACTTCAAACATTTTTGCCACGTTTTTACTTTATGAGGGACCAAACTCGTACTATATTATATCTACACCATCAACCCGGAGTTATTCATAGTTCCACTCATCTATATAGTGGTTATTAGGTTTTACCCCTCCACAAACCACAAAAAGTAGCATATCCTAGTTTGCACTGTTGGCTGCTAAATGTTGGAACCTTTCATATAATTAACCATTAGATTACTGCTGATATAATGGATTTTATGCCAACGTGACTTTTAGTCTCCTTCTTGGCACCAAGCCACAGTTAGAAAGGATAAGCTACCTGGCCGTTCTGCATTAGCGCCAGTACTGTCAATGGACTGTGACAAGCCATTGTACTTGCCCCACGTAGGGAGAGCAGAACGCCAGAAATGACAAGCATATCAGAAATTCTAACAAAATTAGCCCGCAGATTGTGTGATCAGCTTGAACAAAAGTTCCTCCAGAAACACTTTGCAGCATTCTCCCTAATACGTTGTTTACAGAAACACGTGTAATAACAGATATACCATATATCCATTGAGCTGTTGGTTATTCTCCATATTGGAGTGAGCTTAATACTAAGACCTAATTCAAATCAGAATCTAGTAAAGATCTATTAACTCTGAAAATTCATTTTCCAGTCAGCAAATATGTCCCACGAGAACTCCAAGACAGACCGAATGAGTAAGCCTTGAAAACAGCAAGCCATCAGAAAAGCGGGAAAGAGGACTTACAGCTCTTTCGGCAGTTCCAGGAGGACCATCGAGAATCTTAATCCGAGCTCTCGTCTCTTCGACGATTTTCTTTATGAACTCCCCTTTGCGCCCGATGATACTGCCCACCTTCTGTGCCGGGACCAACATCCGGAAGACGCTATCCCCGGGCCATCCAGGCCACCTCTTCTCGGCGGCAGCAGCTACTCCGGCCGCCGCCGGAGGGCTCTCCTCCTGCGGCTTTTCCTCGGGAAGCTCCTCCGCCTCCTCCTCCACCTCCTCCACCTCCTCCTCCTCCTCGGGGGTCGGCTGGAGAGTCTCCTCGATGGCCTGCTCGAGGGCCGCCTGCTCCTCGGGGCTCTGCTCGGCCTCGGCGGCCGCGTCGTTCTGCTCCTCGAGGCTGTGCTCCTCGAGGTTCAGCTCCACTTCAGCCATGAGTCCTGCACGAAAGCGGAAAAAGCACATGAAACCCGCCCGCATCTCCACAACAACTAGACGGGCAGCCGCCAATCTCTTCATCAACGAATCCAATAAACGCAAAATCGCAACTTTCTCATCCGACGAAACGAAACGACGAAACCCAAAACCCTAATCGACGCGAAACATCGATACGTCATCTCGCCCGACAAAAACAGCACCCCCCCAACACGGGAAGAACGAAGAACGGCACAAACAGAAGCGGGAGCTAACGCTACCGAGCTCGCCGGAGCAATTGGCGACGGCGGCCGGAAAGATCCCTAATCGGGAACGATCGAAGCGACGGAACCCGAGAGAACGTGAACGGACGGTAAGCCCTAGACGGAGATTGATGATGCTCACCTGAGGGGGGTGGAAAGGGGGGAATCTTGCTTCTAGGTTTTCGCTCGCAGAAGAGAGAGAAAGAGAGGAGATAGAGAGAGAGAGAGAGAGAGAGGGAAGGAGAAGGAGAAGGGGAGAGTAGATGGTGGTATCTGCGATGAGGTGCGGGGGGGAATTCGCGTTTTGTGGACGGAGATGATAAGCTCGTAATTTCGCGTGGAGCCACCCCCGTTTTTTTCTTTTTTTACCCGCTGAGCTGACGAAAATTGCCCTCCCGACCCGATTGATTTTTTTCTTTTGTTTTTCTGGGGGTGGGGGGCGTTTTGGAGAAATGCCATTTGAAGGGCAATTAGCTGTGCACCTTGGAAATACGGATATTCTTTATATTTAAAGCACGCGAATCTTCGAAAATGCGTGGTTGGTCCGTCTTTTTATTACCGTTTTCGGCGATCTTAACAAATCTTCCGAGGCACCGCTCGGTAACAAGAACCTTTGCTTCTCATTTCGTTTATAGAATTCAAAATTCAATTCATAAATTGGAAATGTTGGATTTGTTACCATAACGAAAGTTCACAAAATTTACATGTCTCGAGTCCCTGGGAGGGGAAGGGGGAGAATTTCCACCTCCATTTTTTTGGGCCTCCTTCGTAGCACTTCGAAGATTGTCGGGGACAAGTTTATTGGCGAGAGCTAGCCTCCGGGCCTAGCAATGTTCTTGGGGGTAAAACCCCATCTAGAATAGCAAAGAACGAAAATTTGTCCAAATTATACGATAATCAATCTAATCATAAATCTTTTAATGATTTGTCAATATAATCATTTCAGTCAATTATCTAAATAATAGATTTAGAACTAGATTGACAAAACTCAAAAACTTTAAAACTAAATTAGCACAATTTAAGGCTACGTTTGGTAATGTGGATTTATAGTCAAAATAGAATTGAATAGGATAGAATATGAAATTTAGAGAATGTTGCTATATCATATCCACTATTTGATGATTGTAGTGATAAAATTAAATATATTCACATCATATCATATATATTGTTTGATTAAAAGGCCAAATCAATATAAATTAATCATAATTTTTGTAGACAAAGATGGTAAAAATCTCTTGTCAACTTTATTTTTATCTTTTTATTTCCTCTCTTTTTCAATTAATTTTTTATTTCTTTCTTCCCCTTCCATAATTCTCAAATGAAATTTTATTAAAAGAAAATTGTACTAATATACCTAAAATACCTAATAAATATACATATATATTTATATATTGAATTTTATATTATAAGAAAGAATTAAATTCTAATATATAAATAATAAAAAATTAATTTAATTTTTAAAAAATTAATTTATTATATTATAATTAAAATATTATTTATATTGAAATATAATTTTAATTTTGCTAATTTAAGAATTTTTATTTAAGAAAAAAACTTTCCTATTATGAATATTAAAAATCCTATCAATTTTTATCACACATTTCCTATAAAATAATTTTATCACGCCTATATTCCTTTTATATCCAATTTTATCTCTTCATGAGCATGCTTTAAGTACAGGATAAGATAAATTTTATCCTATCATAAATTTTATCCTAATCATCAAACTCAGTTTAAAGGTTTAAATCTGAATTTGCCATTATACAATAAGTATAGGACTTTTTGGACGATTATCCCACACTTTCTTCATTCCAAAGCTTGCCCCATTTTCAACATAAGTCCTCATCTGACATAGTGATATCGAGGGAAGGGGGAGCGAAATATACAAAAATAAAAATAAAAAAGATCTGGATAAAGGGGAAGATGCTGGAGAAGAGAAGGGGCCCAACATGGAAAGGAGGTTGGAGATGTACGTTGAGCCATTTATGATGGACTTGCGACGGAGAACATATAGTTATTACTACATGCAGAAGGTCTTGCCGATGGGGAAGGGCAACGAAAGGTAGGAAAGGAGATCGAAAATGGGTGCAAAAACCAATGTGATGAGGATGGCAGGTGAAGATGGAAATTCATGGACTGATGGAGACTTCTTTGTGGGGAATAGTGGCCTTAAATGAAGGTGAAAAAGATGTCATCTTTAGAGGTAAAAAAAGAAAAAAAAAAAACCATTGATTTATACTTGATTTATATCGTATTTGCAAACTCGGGCGCCTATAAAGACCCAGAACTTTTCGACGACCAATTTGTCTAGGACGAGGTGATAATGATTCCTCCGACTTTTCAGGATTGCTTTCCTTAGTTTCATTCCGAACATTGCTCCTACTTTTGCCGCTCATTTGACAATGTATCGTCGTAAGCTTGAAGCCATCTTCTGGCATCGTTTGATTATCGAGAGAGAGAGAGACGATGGGATGAGTTTTGCACACGACAGAACTAATGCACGGCCAGAAAATAATATCAAGCCTCTAAAAAAGTACCTGCTTTGGATGTTCTGATAGATGGAAAAGGGGAGAGGATAGAAATTAGGAAAGTCAAAAGCAGAAAGCCCTTCAAACGTCCAGCACGTCAGCCAAAAAGCCAGGATTGAATTAGCAAACTTTCTCAACGGTACTTTACAACTCTGCATGCTGGGAAACAGAACAGCTGCAACTTCCCCTATTAACTTTATCATCCATTACATGTTTCTTTTTTTCCTTTCTTTTCAGCTTCATACACTATACTCAGATCCATCTTTGGTTATGCAATTGAAAACGAAAACGCTAGCCACAGAGTTGCTCCAGTAAAGGCAGGAAATGCCTAAATAGATTTTAGAAAGAATGACCTTATCAAGTAGAGATCGAAATTGACGTGACCCATCCTAATCGTCACTTCTCTTCGTCATCGGCTGCAGCGGCGGTGGGTTCTTTCGCTGTATCAGTTGTCACCTTTTCTGCATCTGTATCAGCTGTGATTGGTTCTGTGCTTGTATCAGCCGCCTCTGGGGGGCTTTCGCCTTTATCAGATTTCTCTAGCACGATCTCGATCTAATGTCAAAATGGAGAAGGGTCAATAGCCTACAAGGATTCAAGCTATTTCCAGATGGATTGCTATTGCAAAAGGAGGGGCAAAAAGAAAATGAAACCTTGGCCTTTTGGATCATCCGCCCTCTGTTCTCGTCCTTCATTCCAACCGATGATGTCAAAACCTCTGTTCCATCACAGGTAAATGAATGAAAGATATCAAACGGGATTGGTTAATATGTCAAGCAACAAAAGTACTGCAAGAGGAGGCAAAGGCATACTCTTTTCGGTAGCAATGCCATTGTTCTTGAGTATCTCAGCGATTGTGACGACGGTCGTAATTGCTGTGATTATATGCATATCGGGTATTAGAATACTTTTAACGACTTGCAGTACCCAAAAATTAACCGAGATGAGTAATTTGTTCACACTTCCAATAGTTATGTGCTAACTCTAGGTGTGGCATCAAAGCTTTGTTCACCACAAACCTAAAACATCAACATTTCGCCATCCAAGTTTTATGCGGTCGTATGACGAGATTCAAATGGATATGCAAACAAATAATCGATTCCAAACGACAGGAAGTGGGAAAGTAAAACGAGAGAGCTGAAGATTACCCATGCCCAAAGCAGAAAGCTCAACTTCATTATGCTGTTGTATGTACCTCTGCATCGCAGAGACAGAGAAACTTTAGAACTTAGGAAAACTGCACACCGTGTTGGTAACTACTACTTTTCATCTTGCAACATTGCATCCATATGAAACCAAACTCGAGTTTTGATGCGGCATTAACTAGTAAATCTATAATTGAACGAAATCAGCTTGTACCGCGCCAGGTAAATGAGAAAGCGACACAGCACGAGAAGCTACACACCTTGGCAAGGTTGACATAGAAAAAGAGGGGCTTCTTGGTATTGGACACCTGAATCCTGTTCTTCTTTGGGGCTAGAACATTCTCCGACGACGCCATGATTGTATTGACAGCCATTGTCACACAAATCTTCGAGTTCTCTCTTTATCAGTTTTATCACTTAATGGATCAGGCAGGGAAAGCGAAGAAAGTTCCCCCATTATATATAAATATAGAGGTCATCGAGAGCCTAGAATGGTGGGAGTTTGCCAAGAAAAGGGAGTGACGACTTGTGTGGGGAAATCCGTTTTGAGATTGATGGCTGGGAGTGAAAATAGCAAAAGAGAAGGGAAAGAGCATTGATTTTGTGAGAGAAAACCGTGAGGCGACCCTTCGTTTGAGAATGCATGACCAAGTATTTTAGACTGCGTTTGGTCGTCGAGATAATAATCATGATAGGATAGAATAAAGTAGGATATTAAATCATCTAAATAATAAAGGCGAATATATTTAATCCTATCAAGTGTTTGGCGCACTTCAGGATAAGATTAAAATATAAATATGATATTCAATTAAATTAAAAAAATTAAAAAATAGACTACGACAGAGAGGGGGGTGGGGGAATTTTAGGCAACCACCGAAATAGTCTTTACATTGCCTAAAATTGATCGAGATCCCAAATTGTCAATGATACCAAAGATTTACAGCTGCTTCATTACCATCACCATCTTCCCCTCTTCCTTTGAGACATCCAACATACTTGGTCATCAAATTCAGCAAGTCCATGAACCAAATGAAGGGGCACCCAATTGCTGGCGTACGAAAAGCGAAGATGGGAGAAGAAGTGGAAGAAGAGGGCTGACAATGAATCGGAGAGGCGGTGGCATCCATTTGACATAGATACTTATGATATCTTCTCTTTTTGTTAAGTTCTTTCTTTCCTTAAAAAAAAAAAAAAATTATCCAATCCAGGCTTGTCCCACCCCCTCCCTCGGATTTTTTATCCGGCGTTTTATTTGGATGTATCCGGGTTTATTCGATCCGATGGACATTCCCAAACATCAGATAGGATAACAAATTATCCTATCCAAATTCAAATCCGGACTACCAAACGCAGTTCTTAGTGATTATTGCACACCCTAAGATGGCCCGGTTTCAGGGTTGAGCAAGACCTAATTGTGGATTCTGCTAAGCCAGACACCAGCAAGATATGTTCATCTGAAAACTTGACCAGAAAATGATATGGACCCAGAAACGGGCCCTCCATGGACTTCTTTGGGCCTGAGAGGTGTGCCCTATTTTGGTGTGGCCCATTTGCCATCCTCTTCCTCCTCTTTGTTGCTAGAAGAAAAAGGTCTTGGCAAAGGGTGCTTGTTGAAGTAGGGAATAACCAAGAACGAGCTATAAAGGCTCATGAAAGCTATTTTATTAAGTTTGTAGCAGACCTGATCATGAGCTCAGAGCCAGTTGGGTCTGTCAAGATGCGCATGAGCCGACACTGTCTTAATTGCAAATTGGGCAAACCTAGGCAAGCAATTTTGGCCACATAGGCCCACCTAAACCCAATAATTTTGGGAGAAATTTACTGCCCTTTTAAATCATAGAGGGGTCCGGGTAAAGACCTTTAGACACGATTGGACCCAACTTGTCCATTGATGTTTTGGAGTGAGGAAAAGGCAAGAAAAAGAGAAATTGAACTCATTGTGCACTTCTTCAAAGCTTTAAAAACTCTTGGTTTAAGTTGCTACGCGCCTCATTGTCGTGACAGTAAATCGAGACATGGAATGCCGAAGTTCTCGCAAGGAAGGAAAACAAGACAAACGTAAAATGATTAAAACGAGAGACAAGCTGAACCGACAAATCGGAAACCCCACTGAAATGCTTTAAGTTATGGTAAAGGGGGAAGGGGATGGCATCCGGGAGTCTCAATCAGGACCAACCCCTCTGATTAAGAACTGTGCCTCTGTATCCATCACCAGTAATTGCATCTAACAAATTAAAGTTGTCCTCCATTTGGCCTCTGCCCCTCTCTCTCCCTCTCTCTCTCTCTCTCTCTCTCTCTCTCTCTATCTGTGTCTGAAAATGATTGGATTGCAGTGCTGCGCACTACTGGTGAGCAAACAGATCCGACTTGATGTGAGGGTGACAGTGCATTTAGAGAGAGGGCTTTGTAAGCTTCAATTACGTGGAACGAGACCAAACGAAGATTATTGGGATACTCTCCCTTGTGAATGGTCCCATTCCAAGGGAAACTTCCTCCCTTAAATTTTCACTAACTGTGATGACACAAAAAGAGCACATCTTTTACCCCCCCCCCTAGCCGGGCCAACATAAGTAACAATGATGGAACTTATGTAGCCACAATTGAGAGCTCCACACCTAATAGCAAGAGAGAAAGTCGCGCAATTGAAACAGCTTAACCTAACGCCATCTCTTCCTTTTAACAGGACTTGAAGATGCAGATCTAAATCCGCGATTTTCTCATAATGCATTTCCTTTGTTGGCCAACGTGCCTTCCTTGGATCTGACCAACTCTCATTTGATCCCTGTCTATTTACTACATTCATCCTGAAAGCACTGTGGAATTACAGAACGTCGGATGATTGTTCACCCGAATCTCTCCCTCGGTCAAAAAGAAAATGAAAGTTGGACACTTTCGCAGAGGGGTCAAAGCCGGGAGCACGATGCTGCATCTGATGAGCAGGCCATCCCAACCAGCTCTGCCTTTTCTTCAACCGACATGACCATACGCCATGGCATCTCCAAAGGGTTCTTCCCAATTCATATCAGTCAACCTGCACCAAACAATTCTCGGGTGTTTTGTCCAATCATTGTTCCTCTTTTTTAGGCGGGGCAGGAGAGGATAAGAGTAGGAGAGGCTCCCGATTCATGGCCGCTGAGGGGGGTGCTTTAGGGACGCATTGGTCGGTGATTAAGATTTGCAAAATAGACACAACAGCGGATGGGCCATGACTGTGTGTGCATACCCACATACAGCTTTTCATGCAGAATATGACGCGTTGGATTTAGACAAAAGGGCTTTTCGGTTCAATCCGGAGAGATTCCCACCCGTGCAAGGAAAAGCATAAAAAATTGTAGAAAAATGGGGAGGAAAAATTGATTTCGAGCATGCCCCAGATCTTAAAATTCCATTGAAAATGGGCCCTGTAATGGAGTGGAACCTATGCTATTTTATTTTTTTGCATGGAAACTTCGTGGATGTCGTGTGCGCTTTCCACGCCCGTTTGTCGTTCTGAGTCTTTTTTTGGGTACATGGAACTCAGCTCAGCAAGATCCGCAGGTCGGCAGATTCTTTCTTCGTTGCTTTTTCTTTCTAGGATGCACGGATAGGTAGCATCCTAAACTAGCATTTTCTTTCTAGGATGCACGGAACTTACGTCCCCGATCAATATCACCGTCTTGCCGACCGAATAAACGAACTAATCTAGACAAATCTGAGGAAAATTACTCAAAAAGTCCTAAACTGATTTTATTTTTGTTAATTTAGTTCTAAACATTTTAATTTAGTCAATTTAGTCCTAAATCTCTTTGTTGAGGTTAAAATTTATAATTTCTTCGAGCACAATCATCTTACTAATGTGAGCTCTCTTGGATCAATTAAGGTTGCAAAACCGCTGGACTTTACAAGTTCAATTTTAGAAGGATGTTGGGGAGGTTACAAAATCCTTTCCTTCATTAAGATCAAGAAACGTAATAATTTAGATTAGAGGTGAGTGGTTTCAAGTTCTAATTAGAACCTATCTATTGGAATAGGTTCATTATTTTTTTGAACTTATAATCTACCATGCATATACCTTAGAACCTACCACCTTATCATGTCACGGGTTTTAGGGTTGATTAAAAAATTTACTGAAGTTCAATCTATAATATTAATTGAATGATTACAGGTCATCATCTTTAATGACCATTGACTGATGTTATAATTTGTTAACCACAACTTATATTTGACATATGAAGAATATGAAATATTGACGAAATAAAGATCTCAGTCATAAAATTGAAACTTAAACTAGTAGTTCAAATTCTGCACTCATAATTGGACGCTATGATATATTGTAGTATCGTGCAAAGATATAGATCAAGAAAATCACAAAACTTGTTTCAGGTTTCAAGTTCCAAGTTCACCTATCTAGACCTTAGAATTTACTTATCGAAACAGGTTATTTAGTTTTTGGAACTTGAAACTTATCCTGCCTACCTTTGAACATAGAACCGAACATATTCTCACCAATCCGGTTATTCGATTTCAAGCTCTACTCTATAACCATGCTCACCCCTAATTTGGGTGAGACATGATGTACTAAGAAAGATACGCAAAAGTTATCCTCCACCAACCCTAAATAATCTCAATTTTTTCATACATTCAAAGTCAAACAAGAAAGCCGATGAATCACACGAAATCTTAATAAAGTGTAGATTCACAGACCCACATGGCAATAGATCTGAAACATCGAGATGAGATGCATCCTCTCTAATTGCCTTCACATGAAACTCAAAGTGACAATAAAGCTAGCACAGGCATTTTGGGAAGAGGGGGTCCAACATGGGGTTCTTGAACACGGCAAACCACATTTGATTTCCCTTTTGTTTTGTCAAGACTTGCCGCCAATTTGCTACTTTCACAAATAGACTCTTTTATGTTCAACTTCTACACTTACTTTTTGCTTTTTGTTCTCTTCATTTTATATTTTTTCGGCGAAAGAATTCTTCTTTTTTAATTAATGCGAGGGAAGTATGGTGTCGAAGGAGGCAGGTGTGAGGCTGACATAAAGAAGTGTCCCCAGTACACGACAAAGATCTAGAATTTACAGCACGAAGGGACCATCTTTGATCTCCCTCGAAGCCCCGGTGAGTCAGGCGGAAATTTCAAAAAGGTCATCGACTTAATAAAAACAGAGAGAGTCACCCAACCTTTACCAATATCACCTACTTCCAATTTGGGTCTCGTGTTGTGAGAGTCACTCCAACCTCAACACGTATATTATCTTCCTATACTGATGAGAAAGATAACTACCTTGCGTGTTAGAAGAAAACTATTCTGATGAACGGGATTTTCACCCTGAATAGAAAATTTTTGTAATTCTGTACACATTAAGAACATAGGAGACTCTTGAACGATATGCTACGGGCCTACAGTATCAATTATAGTCAATCAGAAATGTGCATAATCAAGGGAAATATGTGCACCTAGAATCAAGGGCGAGATGCAAATCTCTAGAATAAATCTCTTAACAGCCGGCGAGCTCTATATACTAATTGTCCGAGTAAAAACTCCACAATTTTTTAATGCTGAGGTTGAGCCAGCTACTAGAGAAATTGAAATCAGGGGTTGAATTTCATTCCTCTGACTTTCTCCACCCCCAGCGTGGAGTGTGATGATGGCCCATAACCATAGGATATATGGGAGTTTATGGGAATGATTGTGGTGTGCCAATACAAGGAAACTTGAACGAAGCTCATCTTATCCCTTTGAATCTTTTATTTAAAGAATGTTAAATTTTCAATAAACATGATGGAAGCTTTTTGACCGGCGCAAATATTAGTTTTTGGGAGAAGTCACAAGTGGGAATAGTCAAAAGGCGGGGGGACATGGTGGGCACAAAGTCCACTGATTTTGAAAAGGGCGGTTCCTCCATTCTCCATCCATCATTCACTTTCTGCCTCTATGGCTACTCCAGCCGTGAAGGACGGTCAATGAACACCACCCCCAAACATTCACACACAGCCACACGTTTCATTGACATTTACACATCTCCTAGGAAAGAAGGCAACAAGGGAGGGCAGGTAGAATTTAAAAACACATTGATACAGGTTTTTAAGTGGACCTATCGATATCAATCATAAACTTATTTCTCAATCCATATTTAATGAACTAGATTGTTATGTGGATCAGTTATATTCAATAAATGAATTTAGACCCAACTCTATGAATTGTAAACAGATTATATATGAGTGTAAAATAAGTTCATATCTTATTCAGACACAATCCATTTATATGACTCTCTCCTCTCTACGGTTCTTCGCCTCATACTAGCTCACTCCATGTTTTCACCTTAGTTTAATTATGAGCTTTCTTAAATCAAATTAGATATAAAAGTGTTTTAATAATAAGGATTGGGTGGGTGAGATTGAATCAAGTATAGTGTATTATATGAAGGAATGTTAATTTGGATCAAACCATTTTCGACTTGACTTAATATGGGTCGGGTCATATTGAATCAAGTATAGTTCGTTAGATTTGTATTGCACGAAATGAGGTCAATTTGAGTAAGATAATTTTTTACTTGACCTAATCTGATCTACCCGTTTGATGGGTCCGTTTCTAATGTCCTCACAGTTATTTACAGTTGGGTCTGTTGCATTAGGTACGTAGAGATTTATGGAGTTCAGCTTCAGAACAGCGAAAGCATTCCCACCTCCCCCTAATTTTCACACAGGTCCTGTGCCTGACTTTGTAGTTTTCGCCAATCTTTTCAGACTTCTCTCTTTTTATTTCTTTTTCCCTATTTTATTTTAGAAAGGGTCCATTATGCCCAATAATCATTTTACAGCACGTATAACCTGTCATCATAAAAAGCTATGTCTAATTAACACAATACTGAAGCCCCGCTTTTGTCTATTGCACATCCAATTATAATACAAACCCTAGTTTTTGTTTAGTCCTGAAAAATAGAATAGAAAAAAAAAGGAAAGAAATAAAAGCAAATAAAGAAAAGATGTCTAACTCATTCGCAATTCACTATGATCGACTTTGAAGCTAATAATCCGGCGTGAGAACCGTGATAGACACCACAGGAATAAATGAAAATTTCCAACTAAGCACGTACTATGCTTTCCTGTGAACATTAAATAGAATAGGAGAGAATACCTCCCATTAATTGTGCTTCTAATTTCCGTTCCTCTAAGTCTTCATATTAGAGATCTCATTCTATCTAAACTTCAACAACTCGAACAGCTCCAACTCATTCTTATCACCCACGTCTCAATCCAGAGTTTAAATTTTTCGGTCCGATATAAAAATAAATCCCAAACTTGAATTGTGACTTTGAGGAACAGCTACAACTGGGGGGGGGGGCTTCAGGACTTTGTGTCCTGGTCTCTGAAAATGTTTCTTTCTAATTTTAAGGGGCCAAAACAAAGAATGTCTCCTGGTCTCATGGTGGACAGTTCACTGATATTCTGGTCCAAAGTCACTTGACTCTTCAGTCTCCAGTCTTGCCCACAATAATATCCTGGACCATGCCTTCTCGTTCAAACTCTTACCAAGAAAGAAAGAAAAAAAAAAAGAGAGCAAAAACACAGCCTTTGTATCTAAGACATTAGTGTTGTCACAGATATTGTCTGCACCGAGTGGAATCTTTCTTGAAGTTGATTCATGGATGAGCTTCAAAAGAGCTGCAGATCTCATGACTGAGATAAGCATGTGCGGAGGAAAAAGACAGTGCCTCTCCCCCTCCTTGGTCCCCAATGGACACAGAAGCACCAAATTTTGAAACGTATGCTGGTTGTTTAGAAAGGGTATCCAATCTAGAGTGTCCTAAAAAGCCCAAAAAAAAAAAAAAATTTAATTAAAAACTAGTAGTAGAAATTGTAGAGCCACAGAGAAAAAAGTCGAGTGAAATTTCAAATTAGAGAAGCGGGTAAAGGAATAGTGAAGGGGGGGTAGTTGTGCTTTATATGTAAATTTTTGTTTCGTGGGGGGTGCAAAGTTTAAAAATGGACAAAGCAGGGGGCTTTTTTAAGTACGGACAAGCACAAAAAAGCAAATTCCGCCTTTAGCAGATTGGGTGGACCGTTTGCTTGCGCATTGGCTATTTAAGCTGTGACATTCAGCAATTTCATCTTTCTGAAGAAACAATTGAATTGTGGCGAGCATTTTTGCGTTTATCATTGACTCGTTAGCTTTGATTTTTTTGCTTTCTTTTCGGATTTTTCGAGATTTGGTTGGAGTGATATTTGCTTTCGAACTTTTATTTATTTTCCAAATCCTTGAGTGAGTGCATTATGACTTTTCTTTTAAATCTTAAATCTGCGAAAATTATATATATGTTGACATGCATGTCCTGATATGCTCTTTCATTAATTTTTTTTTCAAAATTTTAAAAATATTTTAGACTCTAGCGAGAAATTAAAAGGTTACGTTAAACTTTCTTTTTAAGTTGTGACAAGCACACTAGTTTCTTAAAAACTAACTATTATTGACTAAGATGCTTGAAATTTTTCAAAATGTAAGAATTCCAAGATATGGAATCATCTATAGTGTTTCATGAATTTTTTAGAGTTAATTTTAAGTTCTAGCGAAACAATCAATAAATAATTTCTTAGAAAAAATGACATAAAGGGTCATTAAATTTTGACCCAATGTGCAATGTCATAATTTGGGGACTATATTATATATGTACAAAAAAAATTATGAATCACATTACTAAATTAAAATATCAAGGAAGACATTGTATATTATAATATTAATCAAATATTACATTGAGCATAATTATAACTTCATTAATTACATTACGCATTACACCAAAGTTAAATATTATTTACATAATTACCCTCTTTTTTATGTAGAATAAATTAAATTAAATAATCCTTAAAGTAAAAAAAGTGGATTAGACTTTGTGAGCAAAAGCAGGATTTTTTTTACTTAATTATTGAAAAAAATAAGAATAAAAAGAAAACAGGAGCAGGAAGCTTCCCTGGCAATTGGGTTGACAAGGCACAGCAAAGCACAGTAGACTAGACAAATCTTTCCCATCCTGTCTAGCTTGCATCCAAGATTTTGGGGTCCCCGATATGATAACAAGGTCAATACGTGTAGTCCATAGATTTGATTAAATTGCAAGTGTTTTAAGCTCAAAGATTTACGACCAACGAAAAGGCTCGGAGATTAGGACGCATTAGGTGGGCATAGCCTTTTCGGACATAGATGTTTTCTTGCTTATCGCTGAGTTAGTTTTCCATCACTGTCTCTTAATTAAGATTGATGGGGCAACATTCACAAATAAATTATTTTTCTTAATTCATGGCTAATAATACCCTAATGACATTGTTGTTTGAGTTTCTTCGTAACGCTACTCCAATGACAACTTGAAAAATGAGCATTCAAGAAAGATGGTGCGCCATGTGATTTCAATTGTTGTGAAGTAGATTATGAGGAAATTGGGAACCGATTAAATTTGGGTGTTTGGCCGATGCAAATGGCCCTAACCATGGATGATCGACTCCCACCTCAGTACCATAATTCGGCCCAAACATGATTGGCTCCTAGTCTATAAAACCGAGAACCAATCATGTCCACTTTATAAGCTAACAAGTTATTCTTGATTCCAAATATTTGGAATAAAAAATCAAACAAAATCCCGTGAGAACCACCAAAATCTCACCAATGCGATTTGATTCCCAGGTTGAACTAGGACCAATGCGATTTGATTATCTAGCCATAATCGATGATAGTTTGCATGCAATTGATAGAATTTGAATGAATAATCTATAGTTTTAGTGCTGGAAATAATCTCATGCCCCAACCAGCTAGGCCAACCTGGAGAATAAAACTTTATGCCATATTTAGGGATATATAATCTCAATTACCAAAATGAAGAGAAGTTCTGACTAATTTAATAAATTAAGGCATCTTTATAACGTGTGAGATATGACTCGGCGGAACATGGAATTAACGAGTTGCATTACATAAATTAAGTTGCCCAATTTGGATTATGCACGAGGAATAGTGGTTAGATAAGGAGTCCATTATTGAGTTGGCTACACTTGCACAGAATCTGTCTGTTCTTAAAAAAAAAAAACACCTGCACAGAATCTTAAAACTAATTTAGTAAAAAATATATTGGGGAGGCCATGATTGGAGACAACAACCAAATTAAAACTACCTTTCGCATGATTACAAAAGCCCAAAAATACAAATTAATAAATAAACGTGGAATGAATTTTTCCTCCTTTTTTTATACAATTTTCTGTTAATTATTTTTTATGACTAATTATTCGCATTTGGCCGAGGCGTGCATCATGAGGAGCATTACCTACAATTTCGTTGAATGGACGTCATGAGAAGAAAAGGCCAGACAATGATGATTTGTGGGGGAAATTGCAAATCGATTTATAATGTGGGCCTTAATTTAGTGATTAACTGCTCAACGATCTGGACGTCACATTCGCGGCCATAGAATCTTCTCTTAATTATTCCCATTTAGACTAAAGTCATCGAAATTCCTAATAAAGTTTAAATAGATAGACATTTGAACGGCTATGAATTCACTCGATAAGTAATATCGTTTTTGTCCAAATAATCTTAATATATAAATAATATAACTAAAAAAGGACCCTACTAAAGAGTAGTTTTTATTTTCCTCGGTAGGCATCGGCCTCTTTTTTTCTGTAATCGATAAAAAAATGAATAAATCTTAGGACCCGTCAGACAAAATAGGCGGCGACCTCGGCCGGTAGCTTATTATTTTAAATTATTGTAAGCAAAAGTAATGTTATTATTGAGCAGATTCGGCCAACACCCAAACTACAAATCAACTACCAAACACTTTCATATAATTAATTAATTAATTTTTTTGTCGTTAATGCCGCTAAACCAAAATCTGTAAAAAGGGGTTATAGAGATATGGCCGAATCTACAATTAAAGAAAAAAAAAAAAAAAGCCCACGAGGAGTCCCTGACATGGGACCTCGAAGAGGACAAAAAATCGGTGAAAGGAAGACACGTCTCTGCATCTGCCGTTCCGGAGAGGATCGAAATAGAAATACTGCTAATTATAATAATGATAATAACACTGATAATAATGATGGTGATGATATAATAATACAGAAAAGCAAAATGAACCGAAAGCCACGTCTCGTTCGTCAGCCGACGGAGTCCAGCTTCAACTCTAACACGCCGTGGAATCGTGTGCTTGGATCAGCTGCTTTTTCGTTAATCCAACTTTTGCCTGCTAATTAATTGAAAAATTAGGAAGGTTAACCGTCGACTTGACGTGACTTGTAGTGTATTCTACGGAATTCATTTACTTAAGTTTGGTCTTTTCCTTTTTTTAACCTCTTATTTTCTTGCAGCGTGCCCGGCGGTCGAAGCTTTTTCCCACTACGGACAAGAAATGGATGGGGGGAAGTCTTGAAGACGTGATGGAGCAGGACCAGAAGATGGATGATGATGATGATGACGACGATGATGATTAAGGCTTTTTCTCGAGATGTCTTTTCGCTAAATGCAAAAGAGCCCAAAAGAGAGTAGGACAAGAAGAAGGGGCGTGAGGATTGAATTCGCTCTCCCAACCGCTGATTTGGGAGATCCATGCTTGATCGTGAAGCAAAAGTAATTTATGATGAGTCGTTAAGATTGTGGAATGAATCCGACTCTCAGGTTATTTGGGAAGACGATTGATTTGATTCCAAGGAAATTTTTGGGTCTAGTGAATTCAGTTTGATGGAATTGAGAGCTAACATTCCGAAATTGACCTATTTTGGAACCAGTTAACTTTAGCGACCCTTCACCATATGTCACTTCTTTATTTATTTTCTTTAAGAGGCCTCTTCAGCATTTTCAAATCCAAAAGACTAACCTAAAGTTGATTTTAAATCTGTAGAGATGCTAAAACTAAGACCCTGAAAAATAATTTGGGTAAAATAATAGTTAGATACTTTGAGAAATTTACTAGAAAAAAAAAAGTTTCGAGAATGATTTCGAGGCTATGGAAGGCGGAATCTTTCGAGCTGAATCAAATATGAAAGTAATCAAGTGATGAATTTAACATTTGAGTTGACCTGGTCGGTACAATTGCCAATTCTAATGGTAAGGATTGGGAATCAAATTGATCCTCCATGGTGGAAACTAACTAATCCAATTAGTAGGTCTCCCCCCTCGAATATGAAAGTAATCTAGTGATGAATTTAACATTTGAGTTGGCATGGTCGGTCCAATTGTCAACTCTAATAAACAATTCTAATGGTAAGGATTAGGAATCAAACTGATCCTCCACGGTGGAATAATAACACAAACAATTCATAAAATTTTGTCTAATATGCAATTTGATTTATAAACTTTTAATCTTTTAGCCCAATATGTAATGCGATCTCTAAACTTTTAAATTGTTCTATGTAGTCTTTGAATTTTTTGTACATGTCAAAGACAATCATTGAATTATATGAAAATATTCAATGTAGTCTCTGGTTTTGGATAAATGGAAAGACTACATTAAACATTTCATATGATACAGGAATTGTATCAAATATATACAAAAAATTTAGGGATTACATTACATATTAGGTTATAATTAAAAGACTATTTGTATCATTATCCATAAAAAGTATGAACTACCATTGTTACTTAACATTTCATCCTCACCCAGTACAAATTTCGACAACAGATATGGTATTCTCCAACGATTCATCCTCGAGGGAGAAGATGGGTTCGAGATCATCATCATCAAGATAAATCTCAATTATTTTATAAAGTTTCCGAATCATTTTTGCATACTTATTTCTCTCAGAGTCACCTCGATACAGATAACCAAAACCCGCACCCGCCCTCCCTCGTTCAAAAGTACAACTCTCCGCGAGCACAACAAGAGTTTTTTTAACTCTCAATAAATTCAGTCCCTCCAAAAATTTGAATCCCACCAGGTCACTTTTCCTGCGTGAGCGAAATGAAAGAAAAAGGAGCCAAACCAATTCAAAAAAAGCCGGAGAGAGGATCGAAAACGAAAAGAGACACCCAACCATTAATACCAAAAGGACCCCCCTCTTCCCCCCTTCCTCGCGCCGTTAATTTCGGCAAACGCCGTCAACCCCCGTCCGCACAACCCGAAATTCTCCTTCTCCCCCCACAGGATAGAATCGAACTCGACAACGAGGTCAGCTAAAAATTAAATCTTTAATTAAAAAAAAAAAAAAAAAGAGAGAGCAAATTACACCTACTGGAAAAACCGCACTATATATAACCACCACCAACAGAGACAACATTAAAAAAAAACTGTTTTTCCCTTTTCCCCTGTCTCTCTTTCTCTTTCTCTCTCCTTGGCTTGAGAAAAAGGGGCGCACCCCCCCCAAAAAAAAAAAAAAAACAATAATGGAAATGCGTTCTTGTTAGTTTTCTGAGGAAAGAGGGAAGAAGAGGAGGAAAGGGGTTGAAGCGTCGTCGGGAGATCTTGTCAGATCGGGCCGGGAGCCGGAGGGAATCGCCTGCATTCCATCCCTTTCAGGTCCTCATGAGGTTCTTGTTTCGGATTCGTGTCTAGTTCTTGCAATGCGGGTCAATCTCTTCCGCCTTGCCCTTTTTTCCTGCTTCTCTTCTGGTTCGGTTTTTATGCGAAAGCTGTGGTCTTTTTCTAGTTTTTAATGAGATGAGGTGTTGGGTTTTCTGCCTTGTTATGAGTGGTTTGATTAGTGCATGCGAAATGTGCTTGAAAATGAGATTTTCTTGGTGTTCTTTCTCTATCTAAGCCTTCTGGGGTTTCTTTCAGTTAGATCCTCCAACGCTCAAACTTTTTTTTTTTTTTTTAATTTGTGTCGCTCCATTTCTGTCTTGGGTCCTGCTGATTTTGCTTGCTTAAGATTTTTCACGAATCAAAATTTTGTTTTTTTGGGGCCAATTTTTCAGCTTGTGTTGGTGCATCTTCTGCTTTTTGGTTTGTCCCTTTCTGCTGTTCAAGCAGAGAAAACGCTGAGAAGTCTAATCTGCGCGTCTTTATTAATAGTCCGGCATTTCTAGTTTTCTCCCAGTTCCCCCGAAATCTGTCCCTGTTTCTAACATCTTTTTCTGGTCCCGAAACTTGATTCTTGATCCTACTCAGGAACAACCGCCGTGCTGTTGCTTTTTCTGCTTTGTTGCTTTTGTTGCTTGAGTTAAACACGGAATTACCAGGTCATATTTGCACATCCTTAAGATTTCTGTGGTGGGGTGGGTTGCGAACTGAAATTGTCTGGCTAAGGTCGAGGCTCAGTCAACGTTGCGAGAGGAATTTTCAACGTTTCGCTTTTGAACTAGCTTTGTGGTGTGAAAAGGACATTCGGCCATTTTAAGTAGAATGGGCAATTAGCACGTCTCTCTGGGTTTGTCTTCCCTCGTGCAAGTGCTGGTTTTCCTTTTTCGTTTGCGTGCTTTGCAAATATTGTTTGGCCCTTCGGGAGCTTCATCACCACCTTTTCCAGCGATAGATTTGCAGTGATCCACGGTTTAAAGAGAGCTATTCGAGGGAAAAGTATTAAGGGTTTTCTTCTTTTGGCTTTGTCTTCGTGGACTTTGACCGTAACTTGTGAAGGGAGAAAAGGTGTTCAGGGTTAGCTTCTCTTATGGAAGGATTAGCTTTGCTTGTGGAAGGAACTAGGTAAACACGATCAAGAACGGTTTAAATACCTGGGATGTAAACTTGTTATAGAGCATGACCGGCAAAGTTGTTCTTCTGGGCTGGTTTCTTTCTTTGCCCTTTGCTGTTCTTTATTTCTGGGTTGTTTTGGGAGATATGTTGTGTGTAATTTTAGTCTGATGCATATGAGTAGATCGAATGAATTCGTTTACCTTTTGCTGGTTGCTATATGTTGCCTTTCCTTTTCTTAACTTTCTCATCTGCCGTTTTCAATTTTACCATGCAGTACCATGGGGAGGGAACTCAAAGATGTGGAGTTGGACAAGAAGGTTAATGGCCTTGCCATGATTGCAAATGGCGCTTCTTTCGAGAAAGTCCATGTTGCCCCCAGAATCCCAGAAGACAGCGTTGATAAGGAGTACGAGGTGAAGGAGTGCACAATAGAAAGTTCAGTGCTGGAAGAATGTCAAGAGAAGCAAGAGGTGCTGGGGGTTAAGAGCACGAACTTTGACGGTGATGTGGCTGATGAAAAGAACGAGAGGCTAGAGGATCAGAAGCTGAGCAACGATAGAAAGTCGAATCCTTCGGTGACGAAACCCAGTGCCAACGGCCGCACAAATCATACCGTTCCCCACCCATTCACGCTGGCTACCGAAAAGCGGAATAACTGTGTAACACGACATGTTGGAGCTGAATCTCCTGTCAGCATGAACTCACCGAATGCTAATAATATGAATTCGCCTTTCAGAAGTCCCCAGGTAATTCCCGAGCGATCTTACATGCTTTTCACCTCTGCTCTGTAGAAGCAACTTATGGTTTGCCAGTAGTAAGGCAGTCTTTCATGTTAAAGGTAGGTATAAAAAACAATGATCTGAGCTTTACAAAAGTTCCAAGACACCCTTCATAGTCCAAGTAGATAAAATGGAGGAAATACCAGTGAAAGGGACTCTTTTTAACCTTATATTCCTGATAGATGACAATTTATTTTGTTCATGTTCTGGAATGAAGAGATTGTGTCTGTGTTGATTGAGCACTAAAAGTTTGCTTAGTTTGGCATCATTCAATCCACTTAGTAAGCATCGCCGTTTTCCTTGCAAGCACGGATATACGCTTTTGTTGACAAATCCTGAATTTTTGTAGAACTACTTGATCTAACGAATATTCCTTCTTCTTTGGGTCATCCAGCCAAGCACACCTCCAATTTCAAGGAAGCCGCTGCAATCTAGTAATAAGAAGCATCAAGATGACGACGACAATTGGTCTGTCGCTTCCTCGTATCCTTTATGAACAGTATACTGATCGTCCAGTATGAGGAATGGCTAATATTTATTATATTAGTATAAACTCTGTTGTCCTTAACTTTGCATAGAGCTGCTGCATCTGTGCGAACAGTAAAATCAGTTAAATCCAAGATAACTGTTGGTTCAGCTCCGACATTTAGGTCCAGTGAACGTGCTGACAGAAGGAAGGAGGTAAGTTTCATGACACCTGTAATTTCCCTTTCATTGGCATCTATTGCCACATCCATTTTTTTTTTCCACCTATTCATTGCGTGTTTCTTCATATAGTTTTACATGAAATTGGAAGAAAAACACCGGGCTCTGGAGGCAGAGAAAAGTCAATGTGAAGCAAGGAACAAGGTATGTTCTTTTTCCGTACCTCTTGCTTTTGCTTGTGCATTTGTTCTGACTTTGCTCATGTCCTCTTCATTCTGACGATTAACTTCAATTTGAACTTTTTAAGAAATGGTTGATCAACTACTCTGATTTGTCCTTTGTATGATGAATTTTTCAGGAAGAGCAAGAGGCTGCTATCAAGCAGCTCAGGAAGAACATGGTTGTTAGAGCGAAACCAGTGCCAAGCTTCTATTATGAAGGGCCTCCTCCAAAAACTGAGCTTAAGAAGGTAATATTGATGGGTACTTATTTCAGTCAGTATGGGAGAACTGTTGTGTCGAAAGTTGTGATTCTGGTAGGCATAGACTGTCAGGGATGTTAACCAGATATTCCTGTTTCTTGTACTAGTTCTACATCTGGTAGGCGTGTAACAGGACTCCCGATACTTGAGCCTAGCCAGATATAAAATAGTTTGAATCTCTCTCTCTCTCCCTCTCCCTCTCAACACACACACACACACACATGGTGGTTAGTTGATTATGAAAAATTAGGATAAGAAGCCTGTTCAAGGGAATATCTTATATACTCTTTAAGAGTACTACGGTACTTTTCATTTACTTATGAAAATCAACCAGCCCATGTACTGTTTGCTTCTCATTACTTCTTCACTGTCTAGTTTGAGTCATTATTAAATGAATTTCTCTGCTCTGGACTTTGACTTGAGCTGGGTCCTGTTATTTAAATTGATTCTACAACTACTATTTGAGCTTTTCTTGTGCCAGCTCTAATGAAAAGGATGGTTATACGTATTGCAGCTGCCACTCACTCGGCCAAAGTCGCCAAAATTTGGCCGAAGAAAGAGCTGCAGCGATGCAGTCAACTCTGCACAAGAGGAAAAGGGCAAAGCCTGTGGCCGGGCACTCCGCCACAGCATTGGCAGTTGCAAACAAGAACCCAGCTCGGTCAATAGTCCCAAAACTCCAAAAACTAAGAATCAAGCGGGGATTCGACATGGTAACACCATGGCTAAAGTAAGAGAGCAGCCACATGAAGAAGAGACAGTGAACCCAACTTCTGCTCCTTGTAATATCCCGGAGCAAACAATTACCGATGTCGCGGTCCAATCGTGAGTGAAGCGTTTTCTCTCTCTTACATCTAACTTCAGTTGGGAAAATGAAGCAGACTACTCTCGAGTGTCTCGGTGCTGTTTAGGGCTCTTGCAAGGAAAATAGCCTGTTTTCTTGTCATCCGAAGACAGCTTATTTGTTGTGGTGAATTGTATATGTTTATTTAACTCTGTCGCATCGATGATGTTGTTGAGGGAAAAAGGAACTTGTTATATCATTACATATTCGGAGAGTTGGTGCCTTCCGTTGTGAACTGTACTAGTACTAGTGTTTCTGGGAAGAAGAGTGACTATTTGTGTAGTTATAGAAACTATATATCTTGGTCCTTTCCTTTTGATGAATACTTCATGTTACATGTGTTTGGAATGTCAAGGGAAAGAGAAACGAAGCTTCTTCTGTGGCTGTCGTGATATGAACAAGTTGCCTGTAATGAAATGCCCTGTACAATGCTTTCTTCTAAGGTGAGAGGAAAGCTCAGCTGTACCTTGTAGAAGCACTTGGGAGCAAGAGAAAAAAAGGCTGGAAAGGATGAGCATATATAAGCAGGCGTTCGCCAGCGGGGATTAGACGTGGACGACTCAATCGGCTCCAGTGTGGATGAAAATATTTCCATCTAGATTATTATATATCGAAGTCTGTTAGAATGAAAAGAATTTCCTTTGTCTTTCTAAGAAGCAAGCAATAGCGCCATCGCCATCTTGCTCTGGCTCTCCTCTTGTTAGAGACCACCGTGGCAGTGGTCGCCTGGACATGGAAGCTCTCCCTTTGTGCAGCATTGACGACAACACAATAAGCAAAATCTTGGTCGACAATCACTATGCATGACTGACTAACCTATAGTTTATCGGGTTTTGAAATTGTGGTGTTATTTGTGTGATTTCTGTAACTTTTTTTCAATGTTCTCTGAATCTATTCAGCGGTGTAAGCTAGAACTTGGTAAAAGGAGAGGAGCCTTGATGGCCGTCAATGCAACCTCGACTAAATTGGCAGTGAAAAATGGCATTTCGAAAAGAAGGGAAGAAGAAGGAAGGATATATAAAATAATGGAATAATAACACAAATGATTCATAAATTTTTGTTTAATGATGTGATTCATGAACCTTTAAATTATTTAATATGATTTTTGAATTTTAGCTCAATATTTAACGTGATTCTTAAACTTTTAATATGTTCAGTATAATTTATAGATTTTTGATATACGTTCAACTTAGTTCCTGAATCATATAAATCAATGGTATCTTTTTATTAATTCAAGTTCAGATGTAACGTTGAACACTTTTATATGGTTCAAAGATTAAATTGAATATATATCAAAAGTTTATAAATTGTATTATACAAATCAAATATTTATGGACTACATTACATATTAATCTAAAGTGAAGGGAACTATATTAAACAAATTAAAAATTTAGGAATTACATCACATATTGGATCAAAATTCATGAACCATTGGTGCCATTTTTCCTAAAATCATCAGCCTAACAATTGCCTCTTGAAGGGTAGTGATTTCTCTCAAAGTGGGTCAAATAACCAGTTTTTGCTCTCATTCGATGCTTAAACATGCTAAAAAGTGCGTCAATTTACTGAAGTTTGGAGGGCAAAAGGGGGCCATTCCGGAAGAGGGACCGGTTCTTCCTCTTCCCGCAAATCGACTCTGCAAAAACCAGCATCCGAGAAAAGGCAGAGAACTCTAGGAGATAAGCATTAAGCTGGGTTCCACTTTCCTCTCCAAGAGTCATGGCCACCACCGCACTCTTTCCGTCCATCGCCTCCACTCCATTCCTCCTCCAACCCCTCAAGCTCGCCAAACCCACGAGCCACTCCCTCCCTTCCAAGCCCTTCATACTCTGCACTTCCCAGAACAGACCCAGTTCAAGTTCCAAGAAGCATTCCATGAACGGCGGCAGACCCACCTCCAAGAACCGCAGAAGGTCGTCTTACGGGACGTCCAGGAGGTCCATCCTCAAGAAAACGTTCAACCAGGAGCAGGTGGATTTCACTGCTCCAGTGCCTGACGACCCTATCGTTGGAATCATTGGAGGAGGCATGTCTGGCTTGATTTGTGCTCTGAATTTGGAGAAGAGAGGGATCAAGTCCACGGTTTTCGACACGGTTGGTTAGTTTTTTCCCTCACTCCTCGGAGTTTCGTCCTAATCTTAAGCAGCAACAAGCTGAAGTTCCGTACTTTTGTGTTGCCTGACGTTTCTGTGCTATATATCTTTTTACTCTTGCAACTCAACGATGAAATTTAAGTTTCAAACGCTTGACTCTGCTTAAGAAAACGCGTTTGTCTGAGAAGGATGTAACCGTGGATGACAACTTTCGGTGGGATACATTGCTTAGAGGTTTATTGTAATGTTGTTGGTCTAGGGAATTCATGGTCTGGGAGGAAGGATGGGAACAAGAGTGATAGAACCTCAGCAGCTGGTATTCGACCATGCGGCGCAGTTTTTCACGGTGAGCGATGCTCGTTTTGCTGAGATTGTTAATGATTGGCGGGAAAAAGGCCTGGTTGAAGAGTGGCAGGGTACCGTTGGAGAGCTTGAAGCTGGTGGTCAGTTTGTTCCTCTACCTTCTTCTCCACCAAGGTACATTAGTGTGAATGGAATGCGGCCTCTAGCTGACTCATTGTTGTTGGAGGTAAGTCATGTGACATCATACATATGCTTGTGTCCTCTCTCCTCTTCCGCTGTTGTCGATGGTTCTCATCTTGTTAAGAAGATGATTGTGGACTAAGATGTCATGGTGCAATCTAGGGGAATATTGAGAGCTATTTGTCAGAACTAATTGAACTTGACCTTGGCAGGTGCTTCAATTAGGCTATGCAGGTTGTTATATTATGATAGTAGTTAACAACGCTCTAGTGATTTTTCGAGAGTGGTTTTGCTAAGATATTGAGAAATGAGTTCTCATGATCTGCTAAGC
Source organism: Eucalyptus brandiana (assembly GCA_014182725.1). Classification (NCBI taxonomy): domain Eukaryota; kingdom Viridiplantae; phylum Streptophyta; class Magnoliopsida; order Myrtales; family Myrtaceae; genus Eucalyptus; species Eucalyptus brandiana. The sequence continues at coordinate 57,753,786 of CM024675.1, forward strand.
ACTTTCTGGACATTCAACCCTGCAGTCTCATTGGATAACATTTTGTGGAAGACTCATTTTCTATTATTTAGATGAACTCTATTGGCCATAATTCTGGCCTTTTCCTTTCTATTTGGGTTTTCTGGTGCTAACCAGCTAAAGTTTGAAACTTTATGCAGACATCTATGGTAAATGTGGTGAGACCTTGCTGGATAAGCAAACTGGAGCCATTTAATGGAATGTGGCATTTGAGTGAGAATGGAAAGCATTGTGGGCAGTTTGATGCTATTGTTATAGCACATAATGGTAAGCTTCAGTATCTCTTCAAATAGCCAATTTCTTATGGAATTAGTTAGTAACATTTCTGAGTTGATTTTCAAGATCCGGCTAAAATATAATGTGCACTTTCTTGGTCAGCAATAATTCCCACTTTGCATTTCAATCGATTTTGTTATTCATCATCCCCGTCTTGAGGACTGGTATATAATCGAATTCGTTTCTATTGTTGATGTTATGTTATGTATTGGGAGGGCTATCTGTGAAATGATGATGCATAGTTTTACTTTTTTTTGCTCCACTTTGATGGCCATTGTCTCTTGGGTTCACCAAATTGTGTAGAGGAAGATACACCTGACTCTACACATTATGAGATTGCATATGCTGTACACTTGAAACTGCTCATGTGCATGTTATAGAGTTTCAATTGAAGTGTTTGGAAGGAAATGGAGTACTTTATCTTGCTTATGGTGATGCATTCTTTGACAAACAGGCAAATGTGCGAATCGCCTCCTAGCTTCCTCAGGGTTGCCATTAATTGCTAGGCAAATGAAGGTACTTGAGTCAAATCATGTTATGAAATAGAGATTCTTGAGCTCTTTACTTAATGAGATGGCTGGTCCATTAACTGCAGAGACTGGAACTTAGTTCTATATGGGCTCTCCTTGCAGCATTTGAGGATCCACTTCCTCTTCCAAGTGACACAGTGACTCCACCTTTTGAAGGGGCCTTTGTGAAAGGTGTTGACTCTATCTCATGGATGGCCAATAATTCAAGAAAACTTCTGAAGTCTCCGGATAATGGCCCATACTGTTGGACCTTTTTCAGCACATCAGCTTATGGAAAACGAAACAAGGTCCCACAGGTTGGTTATGACTTGTATATCTGAGTAGAGGGAAATTATCATGTCTTAAATAGTCAAGCTGTGCCACTTTATATTTTGCTTACTGCTGGTCCAAATAACCGTTGGCTGTGCTTGCTCCATAGAGAATGTACTGGCCATTAATCAATACCATAGAAAATGATTGGGATGCCAGTGCCAGAAATACTTGTCAATTGACTCCAAGTTATCGAATTGCTAATAAACATTCTGCCTGAAAAAATTAATGTGGGTTTGATATTAAACTGCACCGCTTCATCTATTAAGGATGCATGTTTGATTCGACGCAAAATGTGTGTATCACATAGGAAAATATCCCGGTTGCCACAGCTGAGAAGGTGAAAGCGGGTATGCTGGCGGGTGTTGAAATGGCTCTTGGACTGCCAGAAGGATTGCTTCCAAGACCAATTTATACACGTGTCCAGCTCTGGTGAGTAAATTACTTGCTGTTTCAACTTTGATTCGCAATACTGTTGAATGAAGATCAATACGAGGGCAAAAGGACACTGACCTGTATACCTGGTTAAACTACACGTTGTCCCGTCTTTTCAAGAACCTGGATTTCCGACAATAACACCATTGGACCTATATCACCTATCACTTCTCTAGAGATGGAGATAGTTTCATTCCATCAATCGTAAAAGTTCCATGATCGATCCATCAAAATGAGAACCTGGCATGATCATGACTTGGTTTCTAGATACTTTTATGCAGTACAGATAGCTTTAGAAGCAAGATAATCAGATATACAGGCTAGCCTTCATCTCGTTTCTTTTAAGCTTCTACTTATATTGGTGATGCTTTTCAATAGCATATATAATCTGGTACAGGGGCGCTGCACTGCCTATGAACAGCCCCGGGATCCCCTGCATCTTTGACCCTCGTGGAAGAGCTGGGATATGTGGTGATTGGCTACTGGGTTCTAGCCTAGAGTCAGCAGCTTTAAGTGGCATTGCTCTTGCTAATCAGGTACGTGTTTTAGTGTCCCACTTATACCTTTTAACTTCACTGAAATTTTCTATCACTGGATACTAGATTTCCAGTTCCAGTATACATTTATTTAACTGTGTGCTGTAAAGAGAATTATCTCTATTTTGCTAGTCTATAGGATTTGTTTAGTCTTCCAATAGAAATAAAATTTTAATTATGTGTGAATAATGTTAATTGCTATACTTTGAGATGCAGGTTGCTGACTACTTTCAAGGCGGTGGAGCTCGGCCCGAGGAGTTTGCTGTTGGGTTACACCAGGAGTTTCAACCACTAAAAGGCCATGACATCGGACAATTTCCTGGATTGGACTCAGAAACGCAAAAAGATGGAGTTCAGAATTATCAGCTTACTACATGAAAATGGGGCTCAGATGTGGTGAGTCTTAAGACTCTTAACTGCTGTCTTTGCACTCATGATCCCAGAAGCCGAACTTACTTGCAGATGCTGTCCGATGTCTAATCTGCGCTTGGCTCATGCATCAAGTGAACGTCGTCAGATGTCACAAATCCAGTAAATTCTCGTGCAATTGTACTGCTCAAGAACGGTTAGCCAACATTAATGAATGTTGATAGTCAAGGGCCAAGATTTTGATAGCCACTGTAACCAATGCATTGGCTCTCTGTAACATGTGTGCGCGCCTTTGCAAGGGTCATTTCGTGTTTTCGTGCTCTCTATATTGAATGCAACAATGATTCAAAAAGGTCAAGTGGCTAACCGACGTGGTAATTATATGCTGGTTTCATCTTTGATTTGCTCGAGATTGTCTATGGTTCAGGCTTCACCAAAATGAAATGCTCTAATCCGATCGGTGCCGGCCTCTTCAATCGTCCCGGATCGGCGTAATTAAATACGGTAGTAAAATATGTACTGGGAAACCAAGAAACCATAGACAATCAGTGGTGCAAAATGCTATAGTCTACGTCATTCTGGTTTCGTGTTACGTAAACAAATTGTCGTGCTAGAGCCGGCCTCGGTTGCGTGGAACACACGCTCATCACTCGTTAGAAAACGAAGGCAATTCAGTTGACTCTGTGGGGAACTTGTATTCCAATCTTTCACTTTTGAAAAGAAAAAATGACATCTCATTTTCCAAGACATCGAGTAAAATAAATATGAATAAAGAGAGTAGACTGCAGGCAGCGATTGTTTCTCTTCAGTATCACGTTCCCTGCGTGAACGAAAAACCCGAACGAAAACCAATGCAGAATCACCATAAATCAGCAGTTTCTCCCGCGACCCATTCCAAGCTCTTGGCGGTTTTCGAATTTTTGAAACGAAATCTCAGAGAGCTTCAGAAGGGAGATTGTACTTTCAGAAAAGCAAATCTGGCTCCAGTTAAGTTCAAAAAAGTTGCCCATTTTTCCCCCCGTCTTTTCTCTGCTGCAAAATTTAGATTGCGAAAGCGATAATTCCTTGTTTTCTATGGCTTGGAGAAACTGCTGCAAACGAGGGCTGCAGAGAACATCGATACGGACGAACTACATGGGGGACCCACTTTCGTACGGTACTCGAGAGCACTACCCATTTCGACTTTTTCATCGGAATCTTACGTAAGACTAATCAATGCCTCTGTTCATTCTGCATCGCTGAGAATGGCTGAACACTTTCGCTTTCGGTGAGAAAGAAATGGAACGACGCCAGAACCAGAAGAAGAATAAGAATAAGAAGAAGAAACCGGCCATTAGAGCACCCCGAAGTCAGAGCTTTTTCGATTCCCCCACTATCAAACACAAACCCATCTACTAATAATCATCTCATCTCTCCTAGAAAAGCTTACATAGAATAGAAACATGGGCTAACAAGAATAGAGTTAGCACGATTCGAAAACCAAAATAGGAAAAAGAAAAGGAAAGGAAGAAAAAAAAGGGGCTGCTATGTTAAATGTCGCCAAACCATCTTCTTCTATACACAACCAAATCCTCAACTCTAAAATCCCGTCCCCTACGCTAGAGTAAAGAACAGAGCGCCAGCTGCTCACTTCTTCGCCTTCTTCGCCGGCGTCTTCACGCTCTTCGGCTTCTTCACGGGCGTCTTCTTCGGCTTGGCGGCGGCCACCTTCTTCACGGCCTTCTTCGTCGGCGTCGCCTTCGCGGAAGTCTTCGCCGCCTTGGCCACGGGCTTCAACTTCGGCTTCTCGGCCGCCTTCCTCTTCGCACCCGCCGCGGCTTTCGGCTTCGCGGCCGTCTTAGGCTTGGCAGCGGCAGCCTTCGCCTTGGGAGCAGCCGCCTTCGCCTTCGCGACGGTCTTCGGCTTGGACTTGGACTTGGGCTTGGCAGCAGCAGCAGCAGCCGGCTTCGCCTTCGGCTTGGCCGCGGTGGCGGCGGCGGCAGCGGGGGCCGCCTTGGCAGCGGCGGGGGGCAGCTTGAACGAGTTCTTGACCTTGACGAGCTTCCCGGAGGCAACCTGCCGCCGCAGCTGGACCAGCAGGAGCTTCCTGAAGTTGGCCGGCAGCTTCTTGTGCTTCTCCTCCACGAACTTCTGGATGGCGTACTGGCTCGACCCGGTGCGCTCCTTCAGCGTCACGATGGCGTCCGTTATCATCTGCAAAACGACACCAATAAGCCCACCAAATCAAGACCCGCAAATCGGCCACGAAATGCGCGGAAAAATCAGGACTTGCAAGCGACCCAGAATTCCGCATACCTCGAAGAATGGAGGGTGCGAGGACGGGGATCGAGACTTCTTCGCGGCCACGGCAGCCATTGGAGAGAGCTTGCGTTTGCGTTAGACGACGTTCACAGAGAGGTAGAGAGAGAGAATGCGCTGGCGAGTTATGAGAGAGAAGGCGGTGGCGAGCGGGGAGTTTATATAGCAGGAGAGAGAAAGGAGCGGAGAGTTCTGATTGGACGACGCGAGGGCGACGGGGATCGAGGCGGTTTGGGGGTTTGAATGCGGGCCGTCGGATGAGGTGGGGTATCTAAGGTCGGTAGAACGCCACTTGGCGGTTAGGCTTTCGGATTAGTGCGGCTTGCCTCCGTTTTGGATAGTGGCGAAAGTTTGCGGGGAGGCGTTGGGGCTTTTAGGAAGGAGGGGGTGTGCTTTTGGGTTTGATTTGAGATAAAAAAGGGTGGAGATGGAGTGGATGGAATTTAATGGGATTTTGATGGGGGATAGACTCGGATGTGTGCTTTGCAATGGTGGTTTTTGCATGGTGAATTTGGTTGGGTGGGATGGGAGAAATCGATTAGGAATATGGCGAGGTTCGTAAGAGTTGAGCGTGGTTTTTTGCGTAATAAGTTTTTCTCTCTCGAGGAGTTAGTGTGATTTTTGAAGGAGACGACGTCGTGGTTGTTCGGGAAGTTGAGAATGGTAATCTAAGCAGACTTGATAGAATTTAAGAATTTATGACCGATCGTGTTAAAGATGTATCGAGAAGATTTGGTTACTGATTTATCATATTTCAAACTATTTGGGATAAAATTGAATAATATACTACGAATACTTTTGATGTTCATTGAAAGACACTTTATCTCTTCTATATGATTAAAAAAAGGGTTTGACGGTTTACATTTTTGAGTTGAGAAAAAAACGACAACTTCAAAATTGTTATTATTGATGAAAATCATGTCTTTAATACCCCGAACTATTGGGAATGAAGTCAAATGAGATATTATGGACGCTTTTTGGCATTTCTTGAATGACGCTTTACTTGTTTATGATTAGCAACTTATATTTCAAGATTAAGAAAAATACGATGACGCTGAAATGGTTATTATTAATCAAAATCGAGTATTTGCTCCAAATTTAATGGGATGTTATGAAACTAATGAGCATTGTTGCTATAAAAAGACCCCTTTGAATGCCTCGAAGAAGGAATCTCTCTTTGGAGATCTGCATAATTGGATGTGATTGGAATGTCGACGGTTTATTGAACCTTTTGTTTATTTCCATAAAATCAAACTTTGACTTTGCAAATCAAGAAGCAACAGCCATGTGTGGAAAACGCTCGTGGACAGAAAGAAAATCAACTTCGCCATCAAATCATGCGATTATCAATAAATCTTTTCGAGCAACTGTTTAAGGTTACAAGAAAATCTAAATTACTTTCATCGAGGGAAGAGTTTATTGCCAGTGCATGTGTTTATTTCCTTAATTTATTTACCTTTACGACTACGGATGATTGTGACAATATCGATTCGCTTGACAGGCAAAGAAAAGAATCACTTCCACGTGATATTCCTGCCATCATACTAGCATGTTTAGAAGGAAAAAAAGGACCTCGAATAATGGATACCGTTTATGAAACATGCTGTCGGCCAATCGAATCTAGCTTAAATAGATGGAAAATGCACCGCGGATGTAGTATGTTATGAGACGAACGGATTAGATAAAATCAAAGATGATCAAAAAGCCTTCGATTTGTTTTAACAATTGTTTGTTTTCAAAGTGTTGACTGTTAACCTTTTCAAATCAATAAAAAGTGACCATTTCAAAGCACTAATCCCGAAGGGAATAATTAAAACCTTATGTAATGAATCCAATCGAAATTTAAGTCTTTGTCAGATAAGTGCAATCGAATCATATTGATTTTGATTATTTAGGCATACACCGATCAATACAAGCATAAAAAATGAATCTAACTTATCACGGCCAAACACCAATTGAAATGTCGCTATGTAGTTGATCTCCGATCTTCTCTAAATGTTTGAATTTGAGAGCTCATCATGCCTCGCCACAAAAGACGAATTTGTTTGTTCCATTGAAAATTTCATGATGAAGAAATACATTTTTCAAGAAAATCATTTTTTTAAAAAATGATTAATTTTTATTTGTTTGGTGGTTCACGGAAAATGATTTCCTTCCCGTTAGAAGGGGAAGTTATTTTTCCTTAATCTAAGTATGTTAATTTCATACCGTGGAAAATATTTGTTTTTTAAATCGATTAGATTTTCGTTATCCAAACATTGGAAAATCGAGAAACAATATTTCGAAAACAGTTTCCATAAACTTTTTTGTTAAAAGCATTCTCCTCATTTTCAAGGTTTGGATTACTTGGGGAAACGAGCCAATGGAATGTTTTTCGTGATCAACGAAAAAAAAATCTGTGTTTAATTTCAAGATTACGATTTCCTTTTTTAAAAATTAGAAATTATTTCTCAAAATATGACTAAATATTGGCGTTTGGATTAAAGACCTAAACACTCAAGCATGGTCCATGATGCTCATGCATGGGTCCTCGACAATCGACCTTAGGCCCAAAGGCTAGGCTTGAGACCTTGGTGCCTATGCCTAAGTCCTCGACAATCGACCTTAGGCCCAAAGGCTAGGCTTGAGACCTTGGTGCCTATGCCTAAGTCCTCGACGCTCATGCTCAAGTAACTAGCTCTTGGGCTCAGGTTAATTGAGGTTGTGTTTGGTTCTTCAACAGTTGGGCCCAAGTCCACAAAAAGGCTGAGCCTAGGTTCCTAAAGGCTAGGCCCAATACCTCAATACCCATGCTTGTGACTGTGATTGTGTTTGGGTACCTGACTCCTACATCTAAGTCACTGATGCTCAAGCTTGTGTCCCTAGAGACCAAGGCCAAAACCCCCTATGCTTGTGCTCGTCTCCATAGAGGTTGACTACGGGACCCTAGTGCCTATACCTAGGTCTCAGGAGTCCATGCTTGGGTACCTAACTCCTCCACCCAAGTTATTGGCGCTTGGGCCCAAGTCTCACCAGCCATGTATGGGTGTTCGACTCTTGTCCTCGAGTCATTAACACCTCGACTTGACTCTCTTGAGGCTAGGCCTGGGATCCTCATCCGGTGTTTTTGCTCACATTCCCAACTCCTGTGCTCAAGTCTCTTGAGGCTAGGCCCGAGATCTTGATCTTGTGCTAAAGTCCTTAATTGACGTGCTCAGTTGCCCAGTTTTCATGTCTAAGACATCAACTCCTGTGCTTGAGTCTTTGGTGCTTGTATTTGAGTCATCAGTGCTCATACCTGGGTTCTTGGTAGGCATGCACAGGTATCGGACTTTTGTGCTTGATTTTTCACTAAAAATTGCGCTCGAGTCTCTTGAGTTCAGGCTAGGGATCTTGATGCTCGTGCTAGAGTCCTTAATCGACATGCTCAAATACCAGTTCTCGCGTCTAAGACATCAACTCCCATGCTCAAGTCTCAAATGCTTGTATTTGAGTCATTGGTGCTCATACCTTAGTCCTCAATGTGCATGCATGGGTACAAGACTTTTGCGCTCGATTCAATTGCACTCGAGTCTCTCGAGGCCAGGCTTGGGATCTTGATGCTTGTGCCAGAGTCCTCAACTAAGGTGCTCAGATACCCAATTCTAGACATCAACACCCGGGCCTAGGTCCATAGACATTGGGCCTCAGACTCTTGAGGTTAGGCTTGGGACCATGATACTTGTGGTTGAATCCTCAGTGGCTATGCTTGAGTACTCGACTCCCATGCCCAAGTCAAGACCCTATTATAGAGAGATCGAGCCCCCATCTCTCCCAGTAAGGGGACGTAGTGCTTGTGCTTGGGTGCCTGGTGGCCATGCTTAGGTAGCTAGCTACTGCACCCAAGTCATTAGTGCTCGCTTAGGACTAGTTCCTTGGCGACTAGGTGCTAGTCCATAGAAGTTGGACTCAATTCCCTTGAGCTCGTGCTCTAGACCCTGACGGTTGTGCCTGGATACCTAACTCTCACACTCAAGTCATCGGCCTAGGGTCCACCAAGGTAAGGGAATCAGGTCCCTAGTGTCCATGCTTAGGATCCCATGTTAAGGTTTGAGAAACCTCGGCTCCTATGATGGAGCTCCCGGTGGCCGGGCATCTCTTATATTGCATGAATAGTGCAATTCTCCTTAAAAAAAAAAAAAACAAGTTTTTCTTTCCAATATAAGGAGCCATTGAGATTTGCTCTCGCTGGATCAACAAAGCCACATAATATTTGACCAAATCATAATAAAAATTCAAAATAAAGAGGACAACACCAGCATTAGCAAACAAGAAATGATCGAGACCCTCGAAAAACCAAAATCGAAAACTAATAAAAAAAAACGTAAAAATTAAACACAATGGCCCGGCGAGGGTCCGACCGGAATAACGAGTCAGGCCCCGGAACTCGACCAAAACCGACCCGAACCGAGCCGAACCGGATCCGCCTAGCCGAGAACCCCATATAAAATCTCGCTAACGGGAAAAATCGACGGCAAATCTCGTCTCCCAAAAAAAACCCTAATCTCCACAGTCAGCTTGCAGCACCGCCAGCTCGCTCGACCGCGGCTCTCTGCATCGAACATGGTGAATTCTCGCTCCGGCCGCCTCCCCTTCTCGATTTCTCCGATTCCGACGGGATCTTGACCGGAAAAGTTTGGTTTTTTAACCTTCGTCTCATGGCGCCTCTTTTGGGTTTCCGCAGGCGGACGTGGAGGTAGAAGTTGCGGCGGGGCAGCCGAAGAAGAGGACGTTCAAGAAGTTCAGCTTCAAGGGCGTCGACCTCGATGCGCTCCTCGACATGTCCACCGACGAGCTCGTCAAGCTCTTCGGCGCCCGCGCTCGCAGAAGGTATGCCTGGGCGCGAAGCGTCTGCTTTCGCATTTGGTGTCGTTTTCTTATTTTTCTTGTGCGCTCTGGAAATGATTTGGGCTGAGGTCGGGTTTTGGTTTTGTTTCGCGGAATTGGGTAGGTTTCAGAGAGGATTGAAGCGAAAGCCGATGGCTTTGATCAAGAAGCTGCGCAAGGCGGTAAGATCTGTTCTTTTTTATTTCTATTTTTATTTTTATAATCTCTTTTGGATGTATGCAATGCTATGTGATGTGATTTTATAGAATTGGTTTATGTGGAATTGAAGATCTCTGAGATTTGGAAAACATGGGTTTGGTTGGTATTGTCGATTGGGGTGTATGAAGTAGTCAGTTAAGATGGACTTTCCTCTCTCTGGGCTATTGGAATAGCTGTCAAAACTCACGCTGCTGATTTTGGTGGTCATTCTTATAAAGGGGATGTGCATTGTGTTATGGGCTAGTGAAGCTTTGGCTTGGATTTAAGGGATAATATCATGGCTTCAAAGGAATTCCATTGGTGTCCATCTTCAAACGGTGAAAAGGAGTCTTGTTGAACTAATATAAGACCTGCTTGCGATGGCTAGGAGCCCACAACATCGTATTGCCATGACAATTGAACCTTGCTGGCATTGCTTCTTATCTCCCTCGACTGCCGTGGGCCATGGCATGGCATGGCTATATATCGTCTTATTTTGTGAATAATATAACCTTCTGTTATCTTCTGATCCTGATTGCTGTGTTGGTCTGATGTTGCATCTTTTGAAAAGTTTTTAGGTAAGTGGGTTTTTTTATGGATAGCAGTTGAGTAGGTTCAACTTACTTTTGCAATGGCATTTGCCCTACACTTAGTCCCCGAGTTTTGAGGTCCGATGTATTTCATGACCAGATATTGTGAGTTGTGGTGAAAAGCTTGGTTCTTTCATTGATTTTATACATTTGAATGAACTGATAGATATTCACGTTTCTTTGCATTGTGCTTCTATCAATGCTGTTACTTAGTACATGCCATTAATTTGGGTCTTTCTTTGAACCTTGTTACAGAAACGGGAGGCTCCTGCTGGTGAGAAGCCTGAACCAGTAAGGACCCACCTGCGGAACATGATCATAGTTCCCGAGATGATTGGAAGCATCATCGGAGTTTACAATGGCAAGACTTTCAATCAAGTTGAGATCAAACCTGAGATGATTAGCCACTATCTTGCTGAGTTCTCCATCTCGTATAAACCCGTCAAGCATGGAAGACCCGGTATTGGTGCTACCCATTCCTCTCGCTTCATTCCCCTCAAGTAAAAACACACTGTGTTCCGTGACATTTTTTCTTATTGTCCGTCCTTTTTGAAGCAGTTGTTGGAGACACGAGATTTTGATACTCAATTTTGATGTCCTTCTAGTTAAGTTTGCAGTGCTTTTGTTGCTAGTGAACCTGAAATTTTAATTTTGAACTTCACTGAGTTTCCTGGTTTACATCTACTACCTTATATGTAGTTTTTCATTGGATGCTTTGGGAGTAATTGAGCAAGGAAATGGAAAGGAAAAGAGAGGCTGCAAATGTTTAGGTTTTGTTAATGTCGATCAGATAGCAACTGTTCGTTTTTCCAAGGTCGTTACCTAACGGATCTTACAGAATATGTTGTAAGGCCCAATACAATCTTATGGAATATTTTATGTTACAATCTCGGATCCAAGGTTGCCACCCTCACAACCCTAGAGCTGGGGTCGCCCGAGGGTCGGGCTCGTGTTTGGCATCAGCCTTGGCTAAAGGTAGAGGTTGTGACCACAAACTAGCGATAGTTGAAACTACAGTCCAATGCTTGGAGGTCACCACCACGAACTAGCGTTTGTTGAAACTAGAGTCCGTGACCAACGCTCGGAGGTCGCCCGAGGGTGGGCCTCCTCGGATCAGTCATGTCGGTGGCCTTGACGATGTTCCCCTTGCTGAGAAACGCTGGAACTTAGCTCCAGTTAGCATAGAGGAAAGATCAGTGAAATGGTAATTGAGCGCGCCTATATTCGTGTTTTATCGGGTACCTGTCAAACCTTGTATAAGGTAATATTAAATTCTGTTGCTATCTTATTCTGTCTTTATCTTATCCGATTTTATTCCATCCGACAAAAGATTCTGTATGACGAAACGTAGCCTAGATGTGCGGGATCAAGTGGCAGATGAGATAAGTACTAGCTAGTCTCGAATATCTGGGGGAATAAACCACACATATTGGCGATGGAGCGGTCTTGACTTTTGCTGGATCTCCCTTAGGTAAGCTCACCGGAGAATGAAAAGTAAAACTATGAGCGGACAAAGCTTGGATGTCATAGGTCGACAGATGATCCGACAGGGTGAGAACACACAAAGTATTAGCTGTAATAAGTAATGCCAATTTATAGATTCTTTTGCAAGAAAAACCCCCCAACAATTGTCAATTCAGTCTGAACGTCACAAGTACAGATGCAGCTTCACCTGGTGTTACCTTCAACATGCATCCCACTTAATGTTACTATAAGAAAAACCAGAAAATAAAGTCAGAATCATCTAGGTAAATTGGCGAATGGGGATGGTAACGACGTCCTTATCGGCCTTTCTGATTGACTATCTGTGAGAAAATAGCGTTCGGGTCGTCCGAATCTTGGGTCAGCTCGTGCTCGCTGCCGATGCTCAGGCTGTTCACGTCCAGTCGTGGAGCGACTTCTTCGGAAACATTGCTTCCTGCTCGGCGGGAGGAATGGCTAGAACCATCCGCGTTCTCCTGCAACTGGAGAGCGAATTCGAGATTCCACAAGACGTCGCCCATGGTAGGACGCTCAAGTCCGTGCTCGCACAAGCACTTCTCAGCGGTCTCCGCGAACTTCTTCAAGCACTCGGGGTTGATCTTGCCCTTGAGCTGAGCATCAATGATCTCCTCGAGGATTCCCCTTCTTTGACAGTTCAGAGCCCAATCTGCAAGACTGACTTGCTCCTTTGGGAGGCTAGGGTTCAATGCAGGTCTTGCACACAAAACTTCAAACAAGACGACCCCGAAGGAGTAGATGTCGGATTTCTCAGTCAGCTGTTGACGGCGGAAGTACTCGGGATCCAAGTACCCAAAGCTTCCTTTCACCACAGTGCTAACATGGCCTTTATCCATGTTAGGACCGGTTTTCGAGAGCCCGAAATCTGAAACTTTCGCTACCCAGTTCTCGTCCAGAAGAATGTTGGTGGTCTTGACATCCCTGTGAATGATGGTATACCTTGCCCCTGTATGAAGGTAGTGAAGTCCTCTCGCTGCGCCGATACAGATCTCCAACCTCTGCTTCCAGGAGAGCGGAGTGTTGTTTCCTTTGTAGATGTGTTCCCTCATCGTTCCGCGCGCCATGTAGTCGTAAACCAAGCACATCTCGTTTTCCTCCTCGCAGTATCCGATCAGCGACACCAAGTGCTTATGTCTCAACTTGGAAAGCATCTCCACTTCAGTCTGGAACTCATTGACTCCCTGTTCTGAGGAAGGGTTTGACCTCTTGATGGCCACCTTCATGGTCTTATCAAGGACTCCTTTGTAGACCTTGCCGAAGCCTCCGACCCCAATGACATGAGACTCGTCGAAGTTCTTTGTCGCCTGTTTGATTTCAGCTAATGAGAAACGTCGGCTGAGACACTGAGCCTCTGACGAGAGGTGGCTAGCAGCAGAGGCATGCGATTTGCTTCCCGCCGTGTGGGAGAAACCTGAGATAGGCAACCAGCTAGTTGTATGCGATTCGGTTCCGAGGACTCTCTTCTTTTTAACGTAGACTGTGATGCATATTGCTGCCAAGGCACCAAATACAGCGGCTCCTCCAGCCGCCCCGCTGATCAACTTAACATTGCTCGTTGATGAAGCGAAAGCCTTTGCTTCACTAGCCTTAGCCGCGGCTTCAGCCTCAGCCTTGATTAGCATCTCCGATGGCTCTGGGTTGGGACCCCCCAAGTTTCCGGTTGCATCGCTTATCTTAAATATCTCCAGCCCATTTAGGAGAGCGTCGTAGTACTCCGGGGGAGGATCTGCAGTGACAGAGGGTTGCATCATTATCGAGATTTGCTCATCCCCCTTCCCGTCGCTGACAAAAATCGCATAATCCTTATAGATCGGCACGCCCTCCGCACTCGCCCATCCGATCACGTCGGCCGCTTCCTGGGCAATCTGATTGTTGATGTAGATAGTGAAAACTCTCTGGTTGACCTTAGTGCAGAAGTAATCACAGAAGTGCATCCTCACAAGGTAGGTAAAATTTGCATCCACCTGAAACTGCCAAGTCAGATTGTAGTTCTTGTTTAAATCCTTATCGTATCCCATGGATCTTGCGGTTCTGTAAACATCAACCGGTGCAACATAGGCAGGCAAATCATTGTACTGGATCTTGACTTTTTTGTCGGCCTCGTTTGTGACTCCCGCCACTGCTCCATACAAGTAAGGCGTATCATCGTACCATGTTCGAGTGAGCGAACCGGAGTCATTGCTCGGAGGAATGTACTGCCCTCCAACATTTAACCTATACATCGTCTGTAGATTTGCAGCCTTGGCATCGACAGGTTGGTCTGAGAACCCGACCATCTGTGCCGAGTCGAACAAGTCCGGGATTGGAATCAGCTCAATGCCATTCACAAAGGCAAAGGCTCCACTGTGCTTATCTGAAGGCGTGAAAGTGATGTTCACAAAATCCGAGTCCAAGGGCACCAGAGAATATTCCTTCACGAGGTAGGCCTGTGTGAGAGCTTGAGCCGTGACCGAGGCGCTGAAATTCTTCAAGAGGGTGACGCTGCCGGCGACCACCGAGAAGTATGCGTCTGCAGGATCAAGGGATCCATATGAGGACGGGTAAAAGTGGAGCCTGACCCAGTAGCGGTTGCCGGATTTCACGGGCAGCTTGTACGTCGCTGCGGAGGTGAAGATCCGGGCGGACATGTATGGGACATCGGAGGGGAGCGAGGGGTCTTGAAACATGGCTTTCTCTGACGTTGAGTTGTTGGAGGTGAAGTACTTAGAATCCGAATCCCATTTTTGCCCGTCGGCATCCTTCCCGCCGCCAGTCGACCCACAGCTAAGGATCAACGGAGCCGGGTCCGCCCTTGATGCGTAGAGGCAATTGAAAAGAACGGATACAGATATAATAGAAAGCAAAATCTGGATGTTTTTGTACATGTTTACTCAACAAAGAGAGGACCTTGGCGTACAGGAAAACAATTCAGGATTGGGTTAATCAGTCGTAATTCATTCGAAGAAAGGGAAGGGAAAGAGAGGGACTCCTGTACGCCAAACCGAACGATTAGCGGATTCTGGGTTCTCTCTCTTCTGTTCTAGAGATCATGCCGAACGTCTTGAATCAGTCATGGAAGCTCAAAACATGCTTTGCCCTCACCTGGAGCGGAACCAGGCAAGAAAACACGGCAGGATTTTCTTGGTTTGCTTTTGTATGATGAATGGAACACCTCTCTCTCTCCCCCTCTCTCTCTCTCTGCTTGCTCCTATTTTCTGCTACCCATTTTTGGGGGTTCACCCGATGATCGATCCGAAGGTCGGAGTCGGTTAAGAATTGATGAAGGCGAGGGACATCCGACACATTGTTTTTTCGCGCGAAGGCGGGTACTTTTCCTGGAAGAGGGATCCAGAAAAAAAACTAGAAGCCTAAATTTAGCAGTGCCCTCCCGAAAACTCTCCAGGGATAGAACAGAACACAGTTGTACAAGGTTGTTGGCATAACTGAAGTACGTGCAAGAATAGAATCGAACTCAAAAGCATCGGATCTTCTCGAAAGGCCCTTAAAATTGCTGTTGAAGGTATCCTGAGATCGAGTTCTGTCATTCTATAACAACCCACCGGATGTGCTTAAAACATTTATTACGTCTTTAACTGATGAATCCTAGCGGTTACCCATAATAATTAGCAGTCGTCTGCTTAAACCCTCTAAAATCTCTCCACTAAGCAAATTCGGAAGATGGTTTCTAACTTTCAAAGTTTTCTTGATAAAATCGTAGAAACTGCCGTCATGCATTATAATAGCATAATATCACATTAGGGGGAAAAATCATAAATCAGAATTAAACTGAACTAAGGGTGTATTTATTTCGAAGAAAGTTTCATGACAAAGGAAAATATTTTCTTGGAAATTATCTTTCAAGAAAATGCTTCCCATTTTTTAGGCTAAGGATTCCATTTTCCCAACTTTAAGCATGTTGTAAATGGTTTTCCATTAACTAGTCACTTCCGGCAAGCCAAATGCGCAAAAGTCCAAATTACTAATTCGCGGAAAACTCTTTTTCTCGTACAAATACACCCTAACTTCTCGATTCTTTTAAGTCTCGTTCGAAGCCTGAGATACATTAAGATTGTCAAGTTGCGGACATGACTCATCCAAAGCGGTCATTTCTAGGTTTCGTTGTTAACTGTTCACGACCGAGACAGATTAATCAAACATGATCTTGTTAATCATCATCCGGGGAGAAGATTCTGATGCCACCATCTTTCACCATTTTTTTCATATTTAAGCCCTGAAATGTAGCATTCCATAGACTGTTCTCTTTCTGGTTACAGATGGACGGTGCCAGAATGACGCAAACCTTCTGATGGATGGGCGCGACTGGCGCCTCTTCCTAACCATTTTTAGGTTTTACACTGTTGTCCTCCATTAAAGCTCTCTTCATCACCTTCTTCTCGTTCTGAGCTGGTCGGGCTGGTGCTGTATCGTCGAATTCAGCCCGATAATAACAGAAAATAACATCGTCCTCTCTTCTTCTGAATACAAATTAGTTTTAACCCCCCTTACACCCACTCCCCGGTATCCCACCCCTGGTGGTGGTGGCCCATGCTGTTCCAGGCCTCAACATGTGCAGTACGGAAGAGGTAAACACGTTACAGCAGCAGCAGCAGCTGCCCGGCATGGAGGACGCTGACCAAGGTGATGAAGAGAAGCAGGCCTTGCCCTTGCCTTCCAGCTCGTCGACGGACCGGTCCTCGTCGCCGCGGTCCCCGCACAGCTCGTCTGACCTAGAGGAGCTGCAGCGCATGCCGCTGGCGCCGCCACAGTGGAAGAACCGGAAGCGGCTGACGAAGCAGCTGTCCATGTGCGAGACCCCCCGCGACATCGCCTGGGAGAAGCGACGGCGCCAGATCCTCAGGAAGAGCGGCCTCGGTGACATCACGGATGAGGACCTGAACGAGCTCAAGGGGAGCATCGAGCTTGGGTTCGGCTTCAAGGAGGAGGACGGGCAGAAGCTGTGCAACACGCTGCCGGCTCTCGACCTCTACTTTGCGGTGAACCGGCAGCTCTCCCTGAGCCCCGTGTCGACGCCGCAGAGCCAAGGGCTTTCATCGCCAACCTCGCCCGGCGGGCGGTCCTCGTCCTTCGAGAGCCCCACGAGCGACCCCGACGCTTGGAAGATCTGTAACCCAGGCAAGACTTTTGAAGATGCATGTATTCTTCGATTGAATACATATCATAGTTAGAAATTATTCCCATGAAAATGCATTCATTTTACGAAAAATATGAGAAAAATGGTTCGTCCACAAAACTTTATAAATGGCGAGCACCTTCATCGAAACAACTGACATTCCATCCATCAACTACTACAATCTAATCTCTGTCATCTTCTTCAATGGTCTTGAACAATTTCAATTCATTTGCATTCCAAAAGCTTTCAAAATTAGCCCAGATGCCCAAGCAGAGATCAACCTACTATATTAATGTAACAAATTCAACCCATTACTATACATGACAAAACACACACGTTGTTTCTTGTTATCTTTGCATTTTGGTCAAAGTCATTTCATTATATGGATATTAATGTGAAGTACTTTGCTGTTTTTGAACTACAGGTGATGATCCTCAGCATGTGAAGACCAGACTGAGGCACTGGGCTCAAGCCGTGGCGTGCTCTCTAATGCAATCATCCTGAGAAATCGATTTGGGTGTGTGTGGTGCGTGGGACTACTAGCTTGTACAGGAAACGAAAAGAAGAAGAAGGAAGGAAAAAAAAAAAGAAAAAACCGAGGAGGAACGAGAGAAAGGGAGAGAAGCTTTTAACTGAAAAAAAATTAGGGTTTCCTTTGATGATCCGTGAAGCAGCCAGAACGAGGGCTGATGGATAATGATGGCTTTTGATCTTTGTATAAATGCAGAGCCAATATAAACCGAGAAGACAGATGTCTTCTTAACCTTCTCAATGACTCGTCGCTCCAAGACAACATATTTTCCTCTTTTTTTCTCTTTGCTTCAAGCCCCTGCTTCATGAGTAATTTTGCGTTACTTGATTTAGAAGATGGCGAAAAGGGTTTTGACTTTCGATCGACTAGCTTTACAACTGCTAAAAGTAATTCTCCATGGCAAATGTCATATTGAGTTTTAGATCATATATGAAGGTCAACAATCGTACTGGGCATTGCCGAAACAGTTTGAGTGACGAATTGGTTAATTAGAAAGAATGTGTGTGATTCTGAAAAAATTATCGATCCTGGCTAGATAATCAAGAAAACTTATTGCTCACATGACTCAACTAAGCAGTCTCAATATATGTGAGGACGAGTCATCGGAGGAGTTGTGAGGATAAACTTGAATTGAATGTGATGATTTGTTATTTAAAAGTTATGCTTTTGAATTACTAAGTAGAAGAATGTCGTTACCATCAGCAGAGAACGTGCAACGTTTTTGAGCTGTCGTTAAAGGCATTCACTTTCCATTCCTCAAACTTGTTAGCGACGGCATGTTCCCTAGAAAAAATAAAGGATTGATCAAATTCTGTTGCTCTGTGTTTGGCTCCATAGATGGTATTTGCTTCTTTTCTTCTTCCTTTACTAGGCAATAATTAAAGTTTTTATTATACTTGCGCATTACTTTAAGACTAAACTTATTCAGAATGGAATATCAAGTAAGCCCATATGATTTTCGACATAAATATAATCAACATAAATAAAAAAATTGATGATTTTTTGTTGGGGTCGAGCCATGATCTGTAATTAGACTTATTATAGTAGATAATTAGGCATGACCACTTTAATAGTTGGGGTAATCACAGGCAGATTATTTGAATTTGGGATAATTAAGTCCGATTGAATTACAAAAAACAGACTCCAAAAGGAAAAGCCTAGCGTTTCCTTTACCCAAACCCGACCCGGTCCGGCCGAAGGGGATTCCGGCTCAGCCCGGGCCGGACCGCCCTCGAACCGGAATCAACTCGGATTCGCTGACCCGAGTTGACTCACCACACGGAGGGGTTGTCTCTGTCGTGCAACCTGAAAAACCCGGAAGAGTCCTCGCATTCTTTATTGCTCCAGAAGCGTGCGCAGAGACCCACCTGCGAACTGTCGAGCAAGCTCGAATTTTTCGTCCTTCGTCGCAAGAAGCAGGCCGAGACTGGTCGGATTTCCGCAGCTGCCGCGAGTTAATCGACCATGGCTCCCGACGCATCTGATGCCCTCGCAGGTCTCTGTCTCTGTCTCTCTCTGAATGTGCGTGTGTTGCGGATGAAGAAATGCTCTTTTTCTTTTGTATGTCATGCTGGGTAACTTCGTTCATGTGCTGATGATTGCAGTGAGGCAGAAAGTTCAGCTTTTTCTGAATGCCGCCCAAACTGGGAATCTTGATTTGCTCAAGAGTACGTCTTGGCAACTTCTGTTGTTTTGGGTTTTTTTTTTCTCTGTGTTGTGCACTGCATCTTGTTTTTGAATTGCTGGGTTTATGGGACGCAGAGCTAGCGTCGCAGCTCGATGATGGGAAAGGGATGGCGACGACAATAGCGGATGTTAAGGACGCGAACAAGCGCGGCGCGCTGCATTTCGCCGCGAGAGAGGGCAAGACTGAGGTGTGCAGGTACTTGCTGGAGGAATTGAAGCTCGACGTCGATACGAAGGATGATGACGGTATCCAGTTTTTAGCTGTTTGTTATTTGTTTATCTGTTTTTGACTATTTATGACCTTGTTGATTTCGGGTGGTGGTGCGTGTAATGGTTAATCTCTCTAGCTGTGTGAGGTTCATGATATTTGCTGGAGCTGAGCCTGAAATTTGTTATGGCTAGTAGCTACTGCATGTTGTGTCTATGTACTGAATTTGTTGAGTTTCTTGTACTAAGACATTGGCATTCTGATGTTGTAGAATTTAAGTTTGCAATGAAAATGTTTGAGTCTCTTTGAGCGTCTATTTGATCACAAATCTTTTCTCGCATCTGGTCGGCCTTGGTTATGCTGGCTAATAGTTCAGTATCTGTTTCAGGAAAAAAGCTTATCAATTTGCTGGAATCTTTTTTTCCATTGTAGGCGAGACTCCTCTTATTCATGCGGCTCGCCAAGGGCATACTGATACTGCCAAATATTTACTAGAGCGAGGTGCCAATCCTGATATTCCTAGTGACTTAGGTGTGACAGCGCTACACCATTCTGCTGGAATAGGTAAGTTGGTTTCTGTATCTTTGGAAACTGCTATGTTTGAGCATGTATGGTTCCTCACACAATCTTGTTATGTTATCTTTTGAGGATAGATATGCTTATCTGTGCTTACTCGATTTCAGGTGACATTGAATTGCTGAAGTTTATACTTTCTAAAGGTGTTGATATTGATTCTCAAAGTGATGCTGGCACCCCTCTAATTTGGGCTGCTGGTCATGCTCAACCAGATGCTGTAAAGGTTCTCTTGGAACATCATGCTAATGTAAGCTTGTTGAAATTGTTACTTCTTATACTTATATCTCTTTTTTAAAAAAGGTACTTTCAGAAGAGAGGGAAGAGGATTTAGTCTGGCATTTTCCTGTAGAGTTACTAGACAGAAGTATTGTGATGTGGCGTGATTATTTTGTATTTAACTTTGATATCTTGTTTTGCAGCCCAATGCTGAAACTGATGATAACATCACTCCGCTCTTGTCATCTGTGGCTGCTGGTTCTGTTGAATGCTTGAAGCTGTTGATTCAGGTTTTAAAGTTTCTTGGCCTTTAAGATTTAAGTCATGTCTTGGATATACTGTTGTTGTGCCTTTTTTTTTTTTTAATAAATAAAATTCAGTTTTCCTGGAGGCTTTTCTCTCCTTATCTATGTGTGTAAGATCTTTGACATTTTACTGCTATAGTCAAGGTTCAATCAGAACCTTCCTTGATGCTTGTCTTTCCTTTTTTCTTTTCTTCTCCCTTGTTAGTTCTGTAAACTATGCTATTATTGCTTATTTTTTGTGCTAACACTGGTTACATTTTCTCTTATCTTTGTTTAACTAGCAGATGAAGAAATCAACGTCCATTTTCTTGCAAAACTTTCATCATAAACTTTGTTTAATTCTGGATATTTAACTAGGACTTCCATCTGAATGCTTCTTTTGATTTTTGGAAACTACAGTTTATACTCATCTGAAGTTGATGCTGTGGATGCCACGAATCTTTTTTCCTTGTGCATTTGTGCTTGCTTTTACGGGCATATATTTCCACTACTACCCAGAAGTAACTTAAGTTTATCTCTTGTAATGATTCTTGTGATTTTGCCTTCCATTCAGGCTGGTGCTAGTGTGAATATTAGTGCTGGAGGAGCGACACCTTTGCACATTGCTGCTGATAATGGGAACCCAGAAATCATAAACTGCTTATTAGATGCTGGAGCTGATCCCAATATCATGGATGAGGTTGAGAACTTTAAAAGGCTTTAATTTGCTAAATGTTTGTATCTTATGTTAGCATTTTATTGATTTGCATTTTCTTAAAGCTTGCTTGTTTTGTATATCATTAAATTAAGTTAAGATGGTTGATAAAGAGTTCCTTTTATACTAGAGATGGGAAAGAGATGTTTATGATTGCTTAGAGTTTTGCTTGGTTTGGTGCCTTATCATAAAAATAAGGGCATATCTGAATAAATTTTTACTTTTTGCTTGATCTAAATCTTGTGGCAGATGCAGTTTGATTTTTTTTTTTTGAAACCCAGATGCCTGAAGCTATCACGATATACAAATGTTGACATGTAGGTTCTCATTTTTTTTTTCAATAATTCTCTCAATTTCAATAACATTTTAAATTTTGTTAGGAAAGAAAAAGTTCCTTTTACTTAAACTTAATTCTAAACATACAGGTCCAAGATTTATTTTACTTAACCAATAATGCTGAAGGCATTAACCACAATAGATCTGGGGATGAATTTCTGAAGCAGTAGTATGATTTCACTTTCACAGGGTTGTCATTCAAAATGGTTTATGATACAGCATGCAAGTGTAATTTTGCTTCTCGTCATCACAGGATGGGCTGAAGCCTATACAGGTTGCAGCACTAAGAGGCAATCGTGCAGCTGTGGAGATTCTTTTTTCAAAGACTACCCAAGTTCACAGTATTCCCAAATGGAGTGTGGATGGAATCATTGAGTATATGCAGACTGAAGCTGGTAATGCACAGGTAGGTGCTGCGACTTAAATCGTTTGTTTTTGGTGTTTTTTTCCTCAATTGCTTCATTGGACTGGACGGAGTTGTCCAGAAAAGATCACATGTCAAATGCTTTGCATTTACTTGTGCTCTTGCTTGATCACATAATTTAGATGTTCATTGTAATTAAGGGGGAATTTTGGAAGAGAATATGCTAATCAAACATGAAGATATTACATTTAATATTCTTTGTTCCAACCTTAAGAAAGAGCCTTTTCATACAATCTCTTTTTCAATTTCTAATTGTTGTACTAAGGCATCCACAAGTTCATCATCTGGAGGGAGTCCTTCAGTTGGAATGGAATTTTATTGGTGATAGCACAGATTTTCTAGTGTTTATCTGATATGAAATCAGATTCTTGTGATTCTTGTATTGTGTTCTAGCTCAAAAGTACAATCTGCAGGAAGAAGTCAAGGCGACTAGTGGAGAGAAGGATACCACAACGAAAATCCGAAACCTTCCCGAGGTGATGCTTCATTGGATTTTTTACTTCTCGTTGACCGTGTTCTCTTTTATCTTATAGTAGTCTATTTATAGTTTGTGATTTCCTTCTTCTATTGGTCAGGTGGACTAGATGATTTTTGATTTGCATATCTTGTAATGATGTTTTCTTTCTTGATGCATTTAAATGATTCGTTAATGAAGATACAAGCAGTTTTTATTATCACTCTGCCATTCATTTGCAATTAACTCACGGAGGAAGAAATTTTGATAGCATAATGAATTGAAGAGGAAATTCTAGGTGGGTGATTAACATTACCTAATGTTATTTGTAAAAGTTTGCCTATGGTTGTTGAGATTGTGGAAAGTTGGTTGAAAGTTTAATAATGGACTAATTGTCTTCTTGTTTTCTATGAAATTATTAGTGTTAGGGGTGAACGGTTATAGGTTTCATCTAAGTTCCTCCATTTTTTAGAATCTAAAACCTGCCTTGGAATCTAAAACCTAAAACCTAACTTGTCACAGGTTTCAGGGTCTACCTGAGAACTGCCCATTTTTTTTTTTTTTTTTTTTCCGTTTCATTTTTAGTTAGCCTATTTTTTTTTTTTTTTGGTAAAAAGTTAGCCTAATTTATCCTTTTTTTTATTTTTATTTTTATTTTTTTGATTTTGACATGAAAAAAAGGTTTGAAATTACCTCGTTTTGTAGACTTTTTAAGTGCGCCACTAAAGAGGACTCAGTGGCTATATCTAGTTGTTGATAGTCCATAGCTTTGCTTTGGCTTCGGCAAATCAATTCAGGTTTAAGTAGCAAAAAAATACTTGTAAATAGGGGTGAGTGGTTCCAAGTTCTATCCAAGTTTCAAGTGAAACCTAGAACCTGCCCATCGGAATAAGTTCCTCATTTTGGAACTTGGAACCCACTCTTCTACACACCCTAGAACCTGGAACCGTGCTCACCTCTAATTGGTGTTATAGCTTTCACTCGCCAATTTACGCCTTTGGATGTGGATATACCTGTGATCCATCATATATGTGATTCATTTATGCTTGTAGCTCACTCACTAACCTTATGTGTGATGTTTGATGTGGACTTGTTGCATGCACGAATTTCTATCAATTTAATCTTGTGATATATTTGCTTTCTCAGGTAAGTGGAGAAGCAAAACAGAAAGCTGCAGAAGCAAAATCAAGGGGAGATGATGCTTTTCGAAGACAAGACTATCAAGCAGCTTTAGACGCTTACACACAAGTATTCGTTCCAAATGCATTGTCATTTAGTCAACTCGTGTCTCCAGTATAACAAAGATCGAAACTTTTTTTGGCTAATATATGAAATGTGGATCTAAATGTGATGTGCTCTCAATCCGACTCAAATGAACCACTCTTTTGGTTTGGTTATTACAGGCAATAGACTTCGATCCAAATGATGCGACTTTGCTTTCCAACCGAAGTCTTTGTTGGATTCGCTTGGGACAAGCTGAACACGCTCTTGTTGATGCAAAGGCCTGTAGGGAACTTAGACCAGACTGGCCCAAAGCCTGCTATAGGGAAGGCGCAGCATTAAGTCTTTTGCAGGCATGTGTTCTCTTATTCTCTAGTCCATTAGTCCATCATTGGTATTGGTGTTTGTGCCTTTGTGCAGCTATATATGACTGGGAAATCTACTGCAGAGGTTTGACGAAGCAGCTAATTCTTTCTATGAGGGTGTCCAGCTTGACCCTGAAAATAAGGAGCTTGTAAACGCTTTCAGGTTAGGCTGAGAAGACTTCTCCAATCTGAATTACGACATGTGTGTGACTAGATTTTTGTTTTGGTATTGTCTGTAACTAAAGAAAAGGTTGAAGCTAAAAGTTTGGGTGTGCCTAACGCTAAAGCCTCTGAAAACTGGCTGTAATTGTGAGATAGAGTGATAGTGTCAGAGTTGAGGGACACTACCATATCCTGCTTCTGTCCGTGGAGAAGATTTCATGGTCTAAAATGCAAAGTATCTGTTCCTGTCAAGTGCATTTTCAGCTGTTGCTTTTCACATAAGTAGAATTTGCATCAAATATGAGTTTAGCCTTTTGACATGTTTTCTTGTCTTTGCAGAGAAGCTGTCGAAGCTGGAAGGAAGTTCCATGGTACGGACAAAAAGAGTTCATGACTTGAAATGCTTGAGATGCTGTGAGAAAAAAACTTGATGCTCGAGTTGAGGGGACATTGCTTGTGATAGCCATGCGCCATTTTTCCCGAGAAAGACTATATGCCCGTGCCAGATTTTGCTGTAAAATCAGTAAAAGAAGAATTGTACCATGTGAGGGGAGGCCGTTTGAGTGAGAATGACGGCATTAACCTTTTTTGTTGGGTTTTCCTTTTTGAGCTTGTTCGAATTTTGTCCATCAGTTGCATATCATGTTCTTGGTAACGAGCTCTATGCATTTTTGTCCGAGTGAGGCCTGCTGTTGTAAGATTTCGTCATCCACCAAGAATGGTATGCTCGGCCTTGGTCGTTGAGCTGTGTGACTGATCTGTTCGGTCTTGGCTCGTCGATGGACCGAAAAAAGAAATGATCTTGTTTCGACCATCATAGTTGAAGTTTCCCATTTCTTCTCCGATGGTCTCTTGAGTCAAAACCAGATTAATTTGATCCTTTTCCCCTTTCAGCAAAGCCATGACTAAAAAGAGAATGCTCATCCACTTCCATGCGTACACTCATCTGTTGTTTCATAATTCATCAGACAACCTCAACAAGGAAACTGGAGTCTCCATCTGATGATATTTCATCGTTCATTTAATTCCATTTCCATCCTCAAATCTGTTTTACATGGGTCATTTCATTTCATTACTAAATCAGGTTGTGTAAGGCAATCTGGTGTTTATCTATTTCTTTTGTTTCTAGGCCACAGGGGTGTTACCTAGTTTTGATTTCGCCTTTTAGCATTTTGATTTTGCCTTTTGCTTTGCGTGACTTACCGATTATAAATATCCTATTTAATGACAGAGATATAATCGCTCGAAGTATTCTCAATTTCGAATATATTGAATTCTATTTTTTGAGTGCGAAATTGAAGTGTTGTTCTTGACAAAGTGAATTGTTAGCCAAGAGCAGCCAAAAACACCGAATCCGCCTAAAATGTGAACGAATAACACCACAAGTCCTAAATATTGTGAGAAATCGTGTAGGTTGTAAACAGAAAATCCATTCAATCGTTTTGCTTAAGTCATGAATCTTTATCGAACTATATAAGTCATGAATCTTTATCGAAAAGTATAGTTAAGTTCTAAGCTTATGTTACAAAGTGCAATTTCAAGCCATTGCGTATGTAATTTCTGGATGTCGTGTGCGCCGGTTTAGGAGTTGTTTGCTAAAAGAACTCGATTGTACCTTTTTTTTAATAATAAAAAGAGAGATCAAATGCTTGATTGCGCTCCGTACGTATAAGTCTATGACTTTCAATGTACTTTCGCTCCGTGGAATTCAGTTTAAGTACCGAACAAACTCAAGTCAGCAACGTCTAACTGTTAACTACCACAACTGTCACTTACCAGCATAACCGTTCTTCGCACTGAGATTTTGCGCGGGGTTTGGCCATGCGAAACCGTTAAAAGGCATGTCCCTTTCAAGAATCTGCCACACCTGATCTACCAATCATACTTCGCAATATTTGAGCTCTGTGAAAGCTTTGGCCATGGCGTCTCCCGCGTCCACTCCCCTCAAAGGTCTCTCTCTCTCTCTCTCTCTCTCTCTCTCTCTGTATGTGCATTTGTAATGGCGGGGAGAAAGAGGAGTACGTATCATCACCGTTTGAACGGGAAGTCGAGTACATTTTCACCATTTTAGTTTGCAGTGATTCTAAGCGTGCTTCTTGATGATGATAAGATGTTCTTAACTTCATTCTCGAACTGAACTTTGCAGTGTGCCCGAAAGTCCTGAGTTTTCTGAATGCAGTTCGTGCCGGAAATCTCGGCTTACTCAAGGGTACATCTTGGCTTCTTCTTCTTCTCTCATCTTTTTCTTGGCCCGAGTTTTGATTTCTTTCCTTTGGATTTCCGCATAATGAGATGCATCTGTCGAATAATGTGGTGAAACAGAGGTGGCTTCGCAACTCGATGATGGGAGAGGGATGGCGAGAACTATTGCGGATGCTAAGGACCATGATGGACGTGGGGCACTTCATTTAGCCGCGATACATGGCGAAATCGAAGTGTGCAAGTACTTGTTGGAGGAGTTGAAGCTTGATGTGGACCCAAAGGATGTTGCGGGTATCCCCGCTTTTAGCTATATCTATTTTGCCCTGTTATTTCTTTAGATTTTTGTCATAGTGTGGAAGCCTGGTTTTGCATGGGGTTGTGGCTGCCCTGCTATGGTTCACTATCAGTGATACCTGCAAGTAGGAGACGCATAATCTTCCGAAAAATTTGTTTCTTTTTCAGGTGAGACTCCTCTTCATCTTGCTGCCGGATCGAAGCAAATTGAAACAACGAAGTATCTAATAGATCGAGGTGCCGATTCTGCTATACCCAATGATGATGGTCTGACAGTATTGCATTACGCAGCTGGGTCCGGTAAGTCATTTCTGTAACTTTGGTAAGCATCTCCGTTTACCAATTGCCGCAATTGCTTTCCAAGATAAAGCTAACATTTATGATTTTTCATACTAAGTTAGCGATCTCTCTCTCTCTGTCGCGCGCACACACACAAACACAGGCAAAAAGATGAGCGCATGCACATTGCATCTTGTCCTGATCAACTGAAGATGGACATACTTCTCTGTGCTTATTTCTTTGCAGGGAACATCGAATTGATAAACTTTCTACTTTCTAAAGGGGCTGACGTTGATTGTCAAAGCTCTCTTGGCAGCCCTTTATATTTTGCTGCTGGCTATGCTCAGCAAGATGCTGTGAAATTTCTCTTAGAACATCATGCTAATGTAAGCTTGATAAATATGTAATCTCTTAAATTTTCTCTCTTTCATCGCAGACTTTTGTGACTTTGAATATCTGTATTTATATAGAGAGAGCAAGAGAGAGAGAGAGAGAGAGAGAGAGAGAGAGTTGCAACTTCGTGCATATGCCTTCTGCAAGTGCACTTTTCTTCATGAATAAAATGCAAGAAATATATTCCTCTATAATCAATGATAGAGAGATAGAGAAAGGTGGAAATGGTTGCCTGGTTGGAGGAATTTAGCTGTTCTGTGATGATGCTATAGTAGTAAGCATGTGGAACCGCGCAATGTATGGAGTTAACTTTTATGTTCTAATTTCACTGCATGTATTAAAATTATCTAAATCAGGTATTTTTATATGCACTAACATTCAAAATGTATTGCCATTGTATATATGTTTGGTTGGTAGTTGTTGTAGTGGCTTTTCATTAGTAGATGTATTTCCATTGTCAAGTTCCCTCCAGATAATGGTGAATTCTCCTTAATTTGTTTGATGATAGGGAAAAATCTGAGAATTGTTTAATCAGCTTAGAGCATGTGCTGTATTCCAAGTAAAGTCTTATTGACAAACATATTTTCATCGTGGACGCATCCTCATCTTTGGATGCATTAACGACGAAGTGGATGGGTGGATTGAAAGTTGAGGTATTTCATTATGATTGCTATGGTATTGCTGGAGTAGTTTCAACAAGACCTTGAAAATTGGACGTAATTGATGATTTTAACAAACAGACACCCATGACAGCACTGTGATTTGAGATGGCGAGGTGCATACATTTTTGGCAACGAAAGAGAGAAAACAATGGTGGAACATTTGAGAATCATTTATTTGTTGGCCTACCACATTGTTAAATTGCTATTTCATGTCTCTTCTCCATTTATATCAGCGTCGTGCTGAGATTATTCCATAAGCAGTGACAGAAAAGGAGTTTTGGGATGTGGTGGAGCAGTTGGCATTTAATTTTGTTTTTTCTGTTTTGCAGCCTAATGCGGAAACTATTGATCATTCAACTCCGCTCTCTGCATCTGTCACTATGGGTTCGCTTGAATGCTTAAAGCTGTTGATTCAGGTTTGTATGATTTTTAGACATTTAGGAGTTAATATCATCCTGAATATACAGTTGTTTGATTACTTTCATTTTCTTGTACTCCAAGCTGTCTTTTTGTCTCCATCATACCCATTTATCTTTTAACAATTTGCATAGGTTAGTTGACGCTATATTGCTTTACTCAAGTTTCGGTCAGTCAGAGTCTCCACTGTCATTTATGCCTGCTTATTTGTATCCTTTAGTCGTGCCTTCTTAATGCCGTGTGCTATTCTCTGAATTAAACTCTGATAATAGAGTAGCGCATAGTGTAATCAGCATTCCTTGCTTGCTAACATTCAAGTTCCATGGGAGACTCAATTTAATCCCGAAGATTTACAGGAGGGTTATGCCTGTTTACCTCTTTTTATTGTTTAGAAGTATCATTTATACTCGATTTGAAAAAAAGTACTGTGGCTGCTTGGAACTCCGACTAATGCTCTTGCTTGCTTTTACGTGCTTATGTATAGCGTTATATCTCTCATGTGCACATAATTTTAATGTCCATACAGTGGGGTGCAAAGGTGAATGTTTCTTATCCTGGAGGAGGGACACCTCTGCACGTTGCTGCTTACATCGGGAACCTCGATGTCATAAATTGCTTACTCGAAGCTGAAGCCGATCCCAATGTCAGAGATGAGGTCGAACTTTAAAGCTTTAGTGCTCCCTAATTTTTAATTTCATGTTCATAGAACTACTTTCTTTGTCCCCTTCTTCTGAAGCTTGTTTAATTGCAAATGCAGTAACTTGCAGAGAAAAAGGAACAGTTCCTTTGATTGATGATTGCTTCATATTTTTGCATGGTCCACACTCCATCACAAATTATTAACGTGTAATTTGTTTGAACTAAAAACAATCACATTATGCTTTCACCTCAAAATCTGAAAATCAAACACATATTTAAAATCTAAAGATTATGAAAAATTTCTAAATGACTAAACTTCATACGTTTGGGAAAGTGCTTTGACATTGAACGAAGGTAGAATTCAAACAATACAAAAAAGGAAAAAGAAATTCACTCTAAACACTTAACTTAAATTCCTAATCGCTGATCTTGTTTATTATTGTCTTCGCCTTCATTGAAATAGATTCATGGAAGGTCTTTCGGGGACCTCAAGATTATTTTGTTGCTCTTACTTGCGGTGGATCATTCATTAAAGATCATGATTTGTTCGTGTCATCACAGGCTGGCAAAACACCCATACAACTTGCAGCACAAAAAGGCAATCGTGCAGCCGTGGAGATTCTTTTTTCAAAGACTTCAAAAATCAAAACTATTCCGTGGAGTGTGGATGGTATCCCGGTGCATATGCAGGCTGAATGTGGTGATAAGCAGGTATTGAGGTCTCTGCTGCGTGCGGCTTTTTCTTATTTCATCTTGCTACATGTGAATGTTGTTCAAATTTCCAAATTTTGATGGATTTGTTAGTCTCTGTTTTTGGTGTGTCTTGCTTTTATCTGATTCAAAAATTGGAATATTTGTGCGCCTTCTATTGTGTTCTTGCTCAAAAGTCATATTTACAGGAAGAAGCCGGGGAAGCAGAGGAAACACGGAAGGAGGAGGACAACTTGTTGACAAAGCAAAAGCTTTCTGAGGTTAAGGTCCCCTGTAGTTTTACTTAATTTTCATCATCTTCTTTTCCTTAACATAATCTACATTTGTCAGTTCATTGAAAATATGCTGGTTATCTTGTGTGTTCCCTTATTCTCTTTTATAAGAAGACTAGTTGATCTTTGAATTTCTGACCTTCTTAAATTAGTCCATCTGAAGGGAGTCTCCAGTTAGGATATAATATTTGGTAGTAAATTCACAAGTGTTCTCGCATTGTTTGCTTTGAACGTGGCCTCCTAGTGCTTCTTTACTGTGTTCTAGCTCAAAAGTTCGATTTGCAGGAAGAAATTGGCAAAGCAAAGGAAACTCGTGAGGAGGACATCTTATCGACAAAGGAAAAGCTTTCTGAGGTAACAGTTCGTTGTAGTTTTATATGAAATGCAGAGGGAGAGTAAGAATTAATAGAATGGTTTGCGTATAGTCTCTATAGATGTGGAGATAATGTCTGTCATGATCTTGTAAGAAATTGTTTGGAGGTTTCTCAAAGAGAACGGGGCAGTGTCGGCTATATACAAGTGACAAAGGATATGTGTGATGATGTTGATGCTTCATTAGGAGATATGGAGGAGAAACAGATAGTCTCCTATAACCATAGGGTTGCACCAATGGTCTTCCCTTGTCTTTCATTCCTTCTTCCTGTATGACATATCGTCCACTCTGAATTTTAGACACTCTGAACCTTAGCAAATCTCAGTTGGGGAAATAGCTACTTTTTGTCTGAATGGTCAATCAACCATACTGTGGGTGAAGCGCATCAAAAGCAGGAAACACTTCGAATGTGGATATGTACATTGATCCATGATGTGACCAATTTGTAAGGGCTGCAGATTGCTCAACTCCTGTGAATACACTGATGTGGAGATATTGAATGCATAAGTTTCCACTGTTTTGTGTTGTAACATGCTCACTTTCTCAGGAAAGTGAAGAAGCAAAACAGAAAGCTGCAGAAGCCAAATTAAGAGGAGATGCGGCGGTTAAAAGAAAAGACTATCATGCAGCTTTATATGCTTATACGCAAGTAAATTCTTCTGTCATCAGTTCTTCTTGACATTGTCCATGATAACTTTTTTCACCAATGAAGATATCAGACCTTGTCTTAAAAAAGTTCACCAAGAAAACCTGATTTAGGTACTCTCGATCTGACTGGACTAAACTACTCGTCTGGTTTGGAAATTACAGGCAAGAGGCTTTGACCCAAACGACCCAGCTCTGCTTTTCAATAGAAGTCTTTGCTGGATTTGCTTGGGGGAAGCAGAACATGCTCTAGTTGATGTAAGGGCCTGTAGAGCACTAAGACCAGATTGGGCAGAAGCTTGCTGTCGGGAAGGTGCAGCTCTGCAATTACTGCAGGCATGCTTTCACTTCTTCTGTGGTCCATTGCTATCGGGAAGGTTTAATTAACTACTGACTGTATAGACTCTGAAACGTGCTGCAGAGGTTCAATGAAGCTGCGGATTGTTTCTTTGAGGCCGTCAAACTTGACCCTGAGAGTTGGGAATTCGTAAATGCTTTCAGGTTAGGCCGAACTCGCTCCAGTTTGCTATTAAAAACTAATATGTGGCTATCTCGTTCTTATGTCATCATCCTTAACTTCTCTGGTCTTCTGTCAAGTCCTAGTTGTGAAAATAACTAGAAAGACATTGTAAGTCTTTGACACCGATGATGGAAGTTTTTCTCTCCAGCTAAATTATGGGGCTAGGTTCTGTGAAATAATGAAAGGCTATTGGAGAAAAGAGTGCAAAGATAATGCTAGAAGCTAAACATTTTCGGGGAACTCAGCATCAGATTTGCCTGATCAAAGATGTAGAATTTGAATATCGCACCCTGCTTTCATTGAGCAATTAACCTAGAGCATATGGTCTTGCACACTTGACTTTAAGATGCTAAATAAATCATATCTTGCATGGAATTCGAGTTTTACACCCTTTCTTCATACGTGCTTTGTCATCTTCGCAGAGAAGCTTTCAAAGATTCAACAAAGTTTGGTGGTAAGGACCAAAAGAGTTCGACTTCGAGCAAGGTGAAGACAGACGATCTTGACACTTGAGCTGGAGAGAAAGTGCTTGGGATGGCCATGCATCACTGCCCGAGAGAAAGAGAGCACAAGCCTCATGGTGACTTTCTGCTGGAAAATCAGGAAAGGAGTGAAGAACATGAGTGGAGGCTATTATAGCTAAAAACAGGAGACATCATGACTCTTTCTTCTAGGTTTCATGGATTCTGCATTCTGGTACCTATCATATTTTGATGTGAGCCTTAACTGTTCTTTACTGTTTCACACGTTTTGTTCATGGACCAAAACAAGAATTTTTTCTGTTCAGTCAGTGTTGAAATCCGCAGACACTCACTCCTCCTATAGTCAATCTCTTTCTGTCTTCCGATCCTTTACTGCGAACATCGAATGTCGTGGTACCCAAGACGAGGATAGTGCGATCCTCTCCAATGCTGCCAGCCACGACGCCTCAATCTTCCCCTTAACCCCAAGGCATTCACCATATATAGGTCATGCATGGCCGCCAAACAAAGCGTAGAGAATGTTTAGATATCTGTGTAGTGGCCCAACTTGGGGTCGGCTTGGTCTAATGGTGACAGTATCGCCGGTTTGAAAGGCTAAACTATTCCCGAACCTGAACCTGAACTGAACTAAACCATCATTGTTGATTATCCTGATTGAAACTCGAGTGGAAGTGATGTCAAAATGCACCCGGATTGCAGTATTCATGTTCCTATACTCGTTTAAGATGGTAGCTAAAATGAGCCTCTAACGGTCAAAACCCATTCCCTGGTCTAACAAATTTTGGCTAAAATGGATAAGGCCAATCTTCTCTATGATCTTGACCGGCAAAAGTTCTGGCGAATCGGGTACCGGACTTAACCGAGCTGGTTGCCTTCCCTCCTGGGTCCAATTGACCAGTATGGTGCCAATGATCGAACTCCCGGTCCGACCCGGCCCGCCCCACTCCGCTCACACGACTCGTGAGATGCGCGGGAGTTTCCCCGCATGGCGGAAGGCCGGAAAGACGTGGCCCTTCTTTTACAAGTTCTCTGCATCCTCAGTTATTTCGTTCTTCTTCGTCTCGAAGCAAGACTCTTGCGCTTTGCGGTTCACGAGACCTCTCGGTCATGGGCCCCCGGGGCTTCTCGTCTCTCTCTCTTATCTCTCAGTAGTAATGGATGAAGATGGGTTACTATCAGATCACTCGGCTGGAGCCAAGAATCCTTGTATATTACGTGCTATTTGTTGTCAAAAGCTTTTATATATCTATGTTTGCGTACCCATTTGCAGTGAGGAGAGTAGTTCTGCGTCTTCTAACTGCTGCCTGTACTAGGAATCTTCATCTGCGCAAGAGTATGTCTTGGCGTCTCTCCTCTTTTTTTTGTCCTTTTCATTTGGGTGCTTTAAATCCTATTTGTTGGCTTTTCTGGCCTTTAGGGTTCCTGCATTATGCACGGGCCAGGGATGGCGGTAAGGACTTCAGAAATCACGGGGCGCTTCACTTTGCTGCGCTGCAGGGGAAAATTGAAGTGTGCAAGTACTTGTTGGAGGAATTAGAGCTTGATGTTGACCCGATCGATATAGATGGTATCACACTTAAAGCCATTTATTGCTTTGTCGATTTTGAGGTGTGAATGATTCTTAGTCTCTGAATGTGTGGAGTTTATGCATCTTGATTTGTCAATTCTAAATGTAGATTATGGTCGAAACATATATCATAAAAAACAAGAAGAAGAAGCAGCAGCAGCAAGTAAAGCTTTAACATAGAGAGCCAAACTCGTTTTTGACACAAACGAGGCTACTTCACTAGGATATGATGGTTTTTGCACAAAGCTAGATCCTCGAGACTAATTCCAAGACCCAATTTTAGCAAAGTACCCGCAAAATATTTACACAACTTTTGCTTTCTCTCAATTATATGCTCTTTTCAATTAATTTAGCACGAGCATCCTTTATTGTTTTACGTAGCTCTTTCAGAAGCTCTAAGACTGCTGTGTTTTGAATATTAACGGTATCCTAACCCGATAATATCATTGTGCATCTAACCTCTTCTTATATTTCTCGATCTCTCAACTAAGATTTTATCAGCTGTTGATGTTTCTCAGAATTTCAAGGAGAATCTAGCGGAAAAGTCATGATTTTTTCATATACGTGAATAAATGCTTTCCCCAAAGTCCACATTGGAGAGGTTTCTCTTTGCTCCGATTGCAAGCAAAAATAGTTAATAGCCCTAACGTTCAGGTGTCGAATCCAATTTATATATAATTATTATATATAAATTAAGAAAATATATATTATTCAATTGTTTCTGTTGGGCTATCTGAGGTTTCTTCACACGGGTTGTTGATTTGAGGGGCTTGGATTTTGAAAGTGGGTGTAGGTAATTTTTTTGTATCTATGCTGTTTCGTAGATGGATCTTGATGGGATTCATGCTTTGAAAAGAGAAGAGGACAGACTTCATTGCTGGTAGGATGTGGTTGGGAAACTTTGATTTAGATTTGTTGGATTACTTCGGTTGGAGTATAAGGTTGATCCTGCGAAATGACTTTGTGATTTGGTTTAGCAATGACTCGGATATATGCATGTGTATGTTACGGGTCAATCGATCGATGTAGCGTTTTTTAACTTGTACGGTTTTAGGATTTCTCCCAACATATTAATCTAGCCGTTCCCTAGGTCTTAGAATTTCTCCCAAGTCAACCTTATTTATACTCGACTCACAAGGATACAAAAGAGAATCTCCAGATAGAGAAGTTCATTAGTGTATTTTTGTTTGTGAATGAGATAATACATTTTAGGAGAAGGAGTTCCCTATATATATATAGACTAATCATAACTGTAAATCTCCTTTTTGATCTAGGGGAAGGAATCTCTTATATATACATATATAAGTACATGACTAATCATAACCGTAAATCTCCTTTTTGATCTAGGGGAAGGAATCTCATATATATATATATATATATATATATAAGTACATGACTAATCCGTAAATTTCCTCTTTGATTTAATAGTGGAAAACTCCTGCAATCATTACATAAGTGTACAATTACCACATTACCCCTTTTAGAGGAATATTCTGGAACACTTAAGAAAACCCCATCACTTTAGGAAGTTGTAAACTTGTAGGGTCACTTGCTCATGGATAGGCCATGACCCTTTTGGAACACATCAATATATCGGGCTGTGACATTTACCCGAGACTATTCAAATTTAGCTAGCACAAAATCGATATAGTATAACGATTTTGGCCAAAATTAGATCTCGATTGGGATGGTACTGGTTTTCCTAGTTCTGTTTCATAGGGTCTTAATTATACGGCTCATTAGTGTAGCTTAAAAATTTTCTAGTGTAGGTGTAGTTTTGTATGGATGATTTTGTTTAAACTTATTATACAATCAAGTCTGTGAAAATTGCTTTTTAAAGAGTGAAATCATTGTGGAGTCTGTAAAATCAAAGTATAAGATTGAATTTTGAACTCATGATACATAAACTGAAATTAAAATCTACAAAATAGGTCACGGCCAGCATCTTTTTATCAAATTCTAGATGTAGATTATGGTCGAAATATATATCACAAAAAAAGAATTGAGGAGAAGCAAGCAAAACTTTAATATGGAGAGCCAGACTCGTTTTTGACGTGAAGGAGGCTTCTCCACTTAGATCTGGTGGTTTTTACACAAAGCTAGATCCTTTAGACTAATTCCAAGACGTAGTTTTAGCTAACTACTCGCAAAAACTTATCATCTTTGTGTTTCACACCACTTTTTCTTTCTTTCATTCATTTCTTTTCCTCCTCAATTATATGCTTGTGTTAATTCATTTGGCTCGAATATTCTTTATTGCTTTAGATAACTCTTTCGAAAATTCCGAAACTAGCCCATTTTGAAAAAAAATTATGGGTTTTTGATATCAATAAATTTTGTTATGTCAACCAAATTTATCCAACTTTTCAATGTTATGTCTGAGAAATTTTGATTGCTCGATTAAGATTTCATCGGACATCGACAATCTTTTAGAATTTCGAGGAGAAATTAGCGGAAAAGTCTTGATTTTTTAAAGTAATGTGAACAGATGCTTCCTCCAGAGTCCACTTGGAGAGGCTGCTCTTTGCTCCAATTGCAAGCAAAAATAGTTAATAGCCGTCACGTTCATGGGTTGGATCCAATCTCTATATAATTATTCATTTCAATTTTAAAAAAGGGTCGAAATGGAATACAAAAATTACTTATTATACAGATCAATTAATAAAAATATTATAATTTTTTATTTGAAAATCTAGAAAAAAAGTTAAAAATAGCAAAAAGAACAACTTTCCTCCCCATGTTTCCCTCTCTCTTTAGATCTGTCAGCTGCGTTCCCCTCTCTCTCCTCTCTCTTCTCTCTCTCTCTTCCGTCGACGATGAAGCCGCCGGTGGTCCCCAACTACGGCACCACCGCCACGACGACGACGACCACCGCCTCCCCCGCCTCCTCCGCCAGGCCGGCCGCCGCGCTCTTCTACACGTCGCGGGCCACCACCGCCTTCCCCACGCGCCGCCCCTGGCGGGAGTTCATCGACCTCTCCTCCTTCTCCTTCCCCTACAGCCTCGCCGACGCCGCTTCCCGCGTCGCCAAGAACCTCGGCCACTTCCGCTTCAACTACGCGGTCTTGGCGCTCTTCGCCCTCTTCCTCAGCCTCCTGTGGCACCCGATCGCGCTCATCGTCCTCACCGCCGCCCTCTTCGCCTGGTACGGCCTCTACTTCTCCGTCGACCAGCCCCTCGTGGTGCTCGGCCGCAGCTTCGACGACAGGGTCGTGCTCGCGGGGCTGAGCTTGGTAACCGCGGTCGCGCTGGTCTTGACCGGGGTGGGGTTCAACGTGTTGATCTCGCTGGCGATTGGGGCGTTCGTGGTCGGATTGCATGCCGTGTTCAGGAATTCGGAGGATTTGTATGTGGATGAAGAAGAGAGCGGGCTCTTCTCCGTTGTTAGCAACCAGCCCTTGAGACCCACTTCTTATACTCGGACGTGAAGCTTTGTTTGTGGTTCGGATGGGGAATTTCGGAATTTGGAGGTTTAGTAAAGTTGGTATCTTTTTGGTGTTGGAAGTTGGAGGTGTTCTTTGTTTTTAGTAGTGTGTTCTTGCTCCTTTTTTCTGATAGGTTATATGAGGTTTCTTCACACGGGTTGTCGATTTGAGTAGCTTGGATTTTGAAAGTGGGTGTAGGTAATTTTTTGGATCTGATCCGTTGATGGATCTTGATTGGATATATGGTCATGCTTTGAGAGGAGAAGAGAAGAGGACAGGCTTCATTGCTGCTAGAATGTAGTTGGGAAACTTTGGTTTAGGTTCATTGGATTGCTTCAGTTGGATATATGATTCATCCTGCGAAATGACTATTGTGTTTTGGTTTAGCATTGACTCGAATTTCGGGATAATTTGCCCCGAGTGGCGAGAGTAGATGGCCTTGGTCAGATCATTCAGTTTAGCCATGACTTCTATTGTTTCGATTGTGCTGAGACAGTGCATCCTTCTCTCTTTCTCTCTCTGGTCAGACATTCTTCTTGCCTGCTGCAGTAAATGCAAGCTGAAGACCTTGCAAGCTGGGAACAATGCCGAAGTTGGTGACTGTACTCGGCTTTTCATGGTCTCAGCTAATGTCCATATATTACATCTCTTGGCCACCACAATTCAGAACCAGCTTATATTGCCAGAAGTACAGGTCTTGGTCAAATTCAATATGAAGGACAGATTGCATATTTGAAGAGGGTCGGGCTATGTCTTGAGTGACACCTTCCTCAAATCCTTTCTTTGAATCAACCATTCTTTCCCTTTTCACCTAAAATGCTGTAGATATTTGTAATTCCTATCTCTCTCAATACTTGAACATTCGGAAATTTACGCCTTTGAATAGATGTTTCCATACTTGTCATGGTTTAATTATGATAGTCCTGAATGTTAAAAGACTGCTTGCATATCCTTCCGTCGGATATTTGAAGTGCCTCACGAGTGCCCCTTCATCCTTTAACCATCAAAAGTTCTTTCCTGCCTTTTCTACATGTGAAAAGGGTGCGGCGTGGGAAGGTGGTTCTGTTACAGCTACTAAGATCTTGAAAATTTTGCTGTATCGAAATGCTCCGATTTAAAAAATTGGTTCTATTCCAGCTACTAAGATCGTGAAAATTTTGCTATATCGAAATGCTCTGATTGAAAAAAGCACTTCGTTTCTTTCTTTTGTTAGTTCAAAACAAACTTGATCGAAATTGAAAGGCTTGAACTGTGACAGGGTGAAGCCCACACGAATCATTCAATGAACTCTCTCATCGCACGTTCATGAGTCGTGTCTTAATCCTCTCCTCACTTCCCACCTTGCTCATTTGTTTCTTTAAAGGAAATATGTCGTTCACAAACTACAGTACCAATTTAATTTCGTATCGAGCTTGATACTCCTATGCCACACATTGCAACACTACATAACCGTCGGAGGATGCGTTTGGAAAGAAAGATTGGGGGGAATAACATTCGCAAGAAAGAGGAAAACCCGGAAATATAGAAAACAGTCTAATGCCGCAGCTTTAGATTAAAGGTAGAATGGCAAATTCAAGTGATTGTAATCAGGAAGGGGACCAAGTAAGCTGTAAGAACATAAAAAGTAATTCATAACAAACCAGGCAATTGTATTGATCTTACCGCAGGCATTCCAAATTTCCTAAAGCCAGCAAGACTAATGAGAAATGATTCAATCAACAGAAACCAAAAGAAACCAGCATTACGGCTACGTTAATCCTCTTCCAAATTGATGGAATCCCCGAACTTCGCATACAAAATCTTCTTCAACTTGGCCATCTGCTCAAGCACGGAATCTTTCTCCTCTTCCAATTTCTCCAAGTTTTTCGTAGTTACTTCTTTCATATCTTCGATTCGACTCTCCACTTCATCCTTTGGCACATGAGCAAAAACCTCCCCTATCTGGAAGCGCACTACCTCCTCATCAGTAAGAATTAATTCATTGCTCGCGTCCTCAAGATTGTCGTTTGTTTCCTGAAAAAGGTTGAGTATTGAGAGGAGATAAGCACGTGATATGGGCTAGATGGATACAGGGTGAGAAGAGTCAGTTGTCACTTCTTCAATCCTTCTAGCACACAGTTAGATCTAAATCAGCTCACAGAAAGGAAAAAGAGAACTCATAAGACTCTCTCCCAAAATAGGTGTTCTGAAGAAGCCAAGTAAATACTAGAGAGCAAGAAAAGTAAATACTTGAGAGAAGCCACAAACTCAAGCATCCACAAGTTCACCAGAAAGTAGCATCACGGAAACATCCATTGGCTGGTCATAGAAGATAGATTGATATGCTTCCATGACTGCAGCATGATTTTAACCAGCATAGAAATATCCCAAATTCTTAATATGTTAAGGATCTGTTTGTATCGTAAGTTCAAAGACATGAAATCAGAACTCCCGTTCATCCAGTAATGCCATCAAATGTGTACATACTACCATTCTCTAATAAGACATCCATCCATCTCTCAGATTTGCTAGTTAATTTATTTGCCAAAGAAAATACAAAGTCATTCATAAACAGCAAAATCAGTTCACTAACTCCATTGCATGAAGGGTCAGATGTCAAATACACACATTCTGTAAACATGTAGAGGCTGAGCAGAGCTCACACAGAAATCGTAAGAAGGGCTTCTTGCTCAAGCATTTTCGTTGTGCTAACAAAAGATTGATGAGAAATGCTCCCCATGAATTACACAATCCCACGAGTAACGGGTTTTAATCTTGTCCAAAATCCCAAAAGCAGGTATTTCACACTCTCTACTTCAAGAAAGCCGCTTTTCGAATCCTGTCTTCAGCGATATAACAATTTCTAATGCCGGATTTTGCTAAGCTGAAGCTGACAAAAAGCTCATCAGGAAACAAAGAACGCAGACTTAACCGGAGCATCGAATCCAACCCAGCAACACTATCAGCTTACTTTCGATTTCTACTAAAAGATTAACCTCCGATCAACAACAACCACCGCCAAATTTCAGCTGCAAATCATCTCAACCAAAGGAAAATAACATCCCAACGAAAAAATTGGAGCAACCCATCCAACCCATCAGCAGAAAAACAGACAGACGAAAGATCGACTGAAGACCAGCTTTCTTCATCGACCGCACGGGAAAAAGGCGGTACCTTGGCGATCCTGATCTCGTCCTCGAGCTCGTGGAACCGGTTGTTGAGCTTGGAGAACCTGTTGATGTTCTGCTGGTCCTCCCAGGTGACCTCCGTCTCCGATCCCCCGCTCTCCATGAATCAAAAGTTTTCGAGCATCGTTAGGAAGAATTGAAATTCTAGGGTTTCGAAATCGATTGATTTGCTTGGAAGACGATTTTTACCTGTTGCATGGTGGATCGATGGGGGCAATTGCAGCAGAAAAAACAGGGCTTCTCCTCAAGGTGTTTAGGGCTTCAGCAGAGAGGGATTGGTTTCCTTTCATACATTTGAAGTCCCATTTCCTTTTCTTTTCTTATTTTTTTTAATTGTCCTCTCTATTGGAACTTTTTTTAATCCTTACATGTTTAATTGATATTTGGGTGAGATTGCAAGTTACATAAAATATGATAACATTAATTCATAAGATTATTATTGGATATGTGATGGATTGTAAGTAACTATCGGTCTTGTGTTAGTTTTGTTTATAATTTAGATTGATAGGTGAAAAATGAACCCATCAAAATATTTTTATATTTGTATCATTAACATCCAAAAGGGTTTGGGTAGGATTAGATTATTTGCACATTTCCACGATTTAGCACTTGCTAGTCCCCTTTTTTAATGGATTCGATTTTTTATCTGACGGAGATAGGTTTTTCATTTTAAAGAAGCGTGATAGCAAATGAAAAAAATGATTGAACAAACACATTGAAAATTAAAAATGCCAACGACGAGTCATTTAGCAATTAAATGGAGAAAATTATTGGAAAATCATGAATATTATTGTCCTCCGATTAACAAAACTATGTCTCTTCGACTTTTCAATTTAGACTACACTTTATACTCTCAGAATTTTATATTTTTCAGAAAAACCCCTAGGTGTGTTTATTTAAATAAAGAATTTTCCACAATTTAATTTTCTGAATCTTCACAAATCATCTGTTAATGAAAATTATTTACAGCCAAAATAAATATACATACATAAAGTTAGGAAAATAAATTCTTTAACTTGAAAATAAAAAAAAATCCAAAATATAATTTCTCAAAAACATTTTCTTTATAATGAAATTTATCCGAAAACAAACACACCCACCAGTGTCCTTTGCTTTTCATAACCTCTGACAATCCGAAAACAAACCCAAAACTATATTTTCCAAGTGCAGGTACCCAAGTATATAAGACAATTCAAGATAAATTGTGTTATTTCTCTCATACTGTAACTGCTATGAGAGATCTTTCCGAGATTGCTGAGATCTTTCACAAAATGAGCTGCAATATTTATTCCAATGGAAGCTTTCACTCGTTTTGATTAGGAAAAGCACTATAGTGTCAACAAAACTTTTGATTTCACCAAAAGAGCTCGGCCATATGAAAAATTCTTTATCGGTGTGATTCGATAGACACGTGTCGCGTGTTGAATGGAGTATCTTATTGCTAAATTAGCAATATCATCTACTTAATATTTTCTCTAAATTCATGGCAGAAAAAGCAAAGGAACACTATTTTAGGTTTTGTTGATCAAAACTACTTGTTTTTATTTGTATTACTAGAATGGCACTAAATCCATCCCTCCAGTGGATTCGTCTACGCCATTGACAGTTAAAATGACAAAACAACACAAGCCGTGGCCGCCAGTTCCACGGTCCCCGGAGCCCCCGCTTCTTCGATGCTCGCCATCCTTGTCATCCTTGGGATGATCACCCTGTCCACAACTGGACGTGGTACGTGGTCATGAGCAGTAGGGCCGAGCGTCGCCGGCATCACCTCTCGTCATCCTGTGGCTCAGCTGCTTCGCTTTAACTTACATGTGGCTATGGTGATTAGAGAGAAACTGGGACTGGAGAGCTCTTGGCTTCTGAGCTATGGCAGCTGATGCTGCTGCATCTTCCTGCTTCAGCCGTGCATTGTTTCCGGTGGGTGGGTTTTGCGGGCCGGGGGGGGGTGTTGGTTGAGGCGAAGTTTGAAATTTGGACGACGTATGGATTAAGGAAGCTGTTAAACTTGAATTTGATTCTATTGACTAGACACAAGTGAGGGAGACTCGGAGGGTGTGAATGAAATCGTTGAACTTGAAAGAAGTGGGGCTGCCGGGACGGTGGAACTCGCGGTTTCAGTTGTCTAGTCATTTTAAGGGAGTAGATAAGCCAATGGAGGGGTGGATCTAGCGCCGCTCTCATCATCATCATCATCATCATCATGCGGTATACAGAGTGCAAGAACTCTTGAAATGGTTGGGTTCTGCATGTGCTTTCAGCAAGCGACAAACCGATAGTTCACAACAAGATGGCCCTGAGCGTTGCCATTTCCGTCGGTGTCCAACCTGCGAAAAACGCCCGCATCCAGATCCAACCCTCCGTTGCTGCACTGGTCGATGATCCTCACCGTCGCCCGAGCTCCGGTCCTCGGGGTGGTCACCTGCGCACGCCAAAGACATGAACCTTTACATAAGCAGTTTGCTACGGAGTGTGCATATGATTGCATCATCCTCGTGCATCTCTAGGGGTCCTTAGTTCTTACCCTTAAGCACCGGCCGCAAGAGGCCTGCCCGCGAGGCCCGACTGGGCCGCAGAAAGAGGTCCAACCGTACTTCTTGCGCCATGCAAGGGGTTTATTCGCATCCCAGGTCGAGCAATAAGCATGTTGGGCGTTCAAGTCCCAGCCGCTGTGCTCGGGGTAGTAGTAATGGTACGTTGCCTTGACACTGGAAGCCGCTCTGGCTCAGAGCGGCGGCCATGGTAGAAACCGAAACTACCATGAAAATGCCGATAAGCCTCCCCATGTCATATGATGTTTTTCTGATGTGTTCTTGTGTAAGATTGTGCTTCAAGAGGAGGTTTGATTTATAGGGGACGAGAGAGAGAGAGAGAGAGAGAGAGAGAGAGAGAGAGAGAGAGAGAGCTCCTGAGCGGTTAACTTGGACATATGTCTATGCATTTATCTCGACTGGATGCCGTTTCCTTCGGTATTATCGTGCTATGAATGTTGATGGGAGATCCAGGCTAAACCGAAACGATAAGGACATTCACAAGCATATGTGCAAGTAGCACCATGGCATGAAACAAACTAGCAATCTGGATACTCAGATGTTTCCGCTCATTGGTTTCTTAGCCAAAGCAAGGCACACCAAGGTTTTCGTCCATTGTAGCTGTATTGTATTCCAGACTATCCTCATATAGAAAGATTCTTTCCCAGTCCATTAGGACTATCATCGCCTCTGCATGAAATTGCATCCGAGCTTAACCGTGCCAATGTCAGCACCACTACACCCTAAGTATTTTTAAGATCAATAAGCGAGTCCAGTAAAGGTTAGCTCAAAACTTCTTGTGTTGCTGCAACATTGAGCTATGAATTCTAGAGCCATTTCATTTTTTTTCTGTTCTTGATGATATATTTTCATGTCAAGTCTCCACTATATTTTCATGAATGCATGTGGGTTAATTCCAACATGTCTTATTTTTATTTGTATGAGATTGCATGGTGTATAACACATACTAAAACTAATCCATAAAATTGATGATCAAATGTGTAACTGGACCGTAAATAAACATCGATT
This sequence comes from Eucalyptus brandiana, assembly GCA_014182725.1. Lineage (NCBI taxonomy): Eukaryota > Viridiplantae > Streptophyta > Magnoliopsida > Myrtales > Myrtaceae > Eucalyptus > Eucalyptus brandiana. The sequence goes on from CM024675.1 coordinate 57,797,587, forward strand.
CCGCGAATCAATCTGGCTATACCTTCCATCCATAGGTGAAAAACCAACCCATCAAAATCCTCTTATATTTTTAAATCATGAATTACCTCTCCCTTGCGAGCTAGCACACTTTCGGGGCAAAAGAGGTATTCGACAGGGTTGGATTATCTGCACAGTTTCATGACTTAGCACCTACCAGTACATTTAAGGAAATTTTTTTTCCCTCGACCAGATAGATTTTTCATCCAAAGAAGTACGATAGTAAATGACACGATGATTGAACATTGATTGCTTAACAGTGACTACAGTGATCTGGGTCATCGAAGAAAGGAATGATCCAAACTTAGTGTCACATCTCTCGTCCCTTGGCGTAAGGCTCGCGCATGATATTGATTAGTCACCGGTATGCTAGATTGAATCGACCACTGGACTTACAAATTATGTAATTCCTCCATTGCGATCGGTGTATTGACGGGTTGTATGGATAAAAAGATTCAGACCAAATTTCTCTATCTCTATGGCCATGAACAGAAGTTTGGGCTGGGGGGAAGAAAGAGGCCTTCAGAATTTGGGGAGATCATGGTATTTTGAGAAATTAAGTTGGCGGACATTCCTGAACCTTTCTATTAAAGAGCAGTAAATTTTTCATGGCTCGAGCGATCAGATCAAATCAGAGGCCATCGATGTATACTTGCAGCATCTATTTAATAATATGAGTACCTCATCCCAATTTTGTTGTTTTCTAGCATGTGCTAGTATTTTAGAGCCTAACATGCTAGTTTCAAAAGGGTCAACTTTAGGAATCGCGGACCATGTCACAAGCCCATAGTCGAAGGACGAAACCCTTGAGAGATGGGCGCAAGCGTTTGAAGGATTGAGGTGAATCGAAATTGCACATTGACCACACATGGACGAGTCGAACGGCTTGTAACATGATCTCGCGGTTCCCTAAGATTGTTCATTTTGGAATTGGAGCGTTGGGCTCTTTAAGCTCTAGGCTTATCTCACGTGCTCTCGAGTGGCCTTCTGGCAATAAGTGCAATGTACACATCCATCCTCTCTCATCTTCGCTGCACTTAGTAATGAAAAACAGCCCATAAAATTCGATCCAGGATGTAGCTCAAAGGATGGTGCATATCAAAGATATTTTCAGCAGTATTTATGCGTGAGACTCCATGGGCCATTTCATGAAAGCACACGTTATAGGACAAGTTCACGCCCAATCCTCAATGGGCCAAGAGCTCAAGCCTTAATGTTGGCTCCACTCATTTCATGAAAGCACTTGTTATAGGTCGCTCATCGCAGCTATGGACATTGCAAATAGTTCCTCTCACAGGCCAATCACATGACTCGCTTGCATTCGAGTTAAAAAGTAGGTATCTTTATTGCCATCCAAATTTAAGGGACGTTCACAGCCACAAAAGGAGAAGTAAAGCAACCCGGATACTTCTAATGAAAAATAGAAAATATCCCGAGTAATTATTGATGGAACTTAGATTTATTTTAGAGAGAGTATTCGAAATTTTCAAGCATAAGCGTCGGGGTTTTGGAGGAGGTATGCTTCGGCAACCTTGTACATTCCCAGAGCTCTCTCCTTGCCCTCCTTAACGTCCTCTTCTTTAAGCTCGACGTTGCCCTTTGTATAATACGTGCTCGTCATCTTGTTCTTGCTCCCACCTTCTAGTGTCGGCTCGAATTTGATTTCGTAAGCAATAGATTCAAACTTCTCATTTAGATCGATCATGGTATACTTGTACGCGAATGTCTCTTTGTTTATCTCATCCACACGATTCTTCACGCTGCCAAGCTGGCTACCTGTATACAATAGGAGATCATATCATAGTATACTTTTATATGCCATAATATATGTTAAGCTAGAAAAAAAAAAAATAGTACATGTGTATAATTACCTTCAATGAAGTTGATCTGCTTGATGGTTCCAACCCCTCCATCGCCTTGGATGATGTCAATACTCTTAATAGCTTGAGGCATGAGTTTGGGAATTAGGTTATGCGAGTCCAAAACTAGGGCCTTGAACAACCGTGCTGCAGGAATTGGGGAAGTGTATTCATTTATGAAAGTGAACACACCCATGATATCTTTTAGATTGCTATCTAGAGAGATACGAACAATACAATCAAAGAGAGTGGAGTTCAGGAGGTTTGTGAGCTTGGGATGGAAGAGACGAGAGCAAGACACGTTTATAGGGTGGAGAGTCCTCATTTTTCCAAAATGTATCGCATTAGTTGATGAATTCTAGAGTTGCGAAGCCGGCAAAGCACCAAACCATTCTACTTTTTGTCATGTTTTGCACGAAAAATTGCCATGAGCTCACTAGCTGGATTAGGCTTTCACTGTCTAGGACAGATAGATTAAAGAGAGAGCACTGGAATCCAAGAGGGAGTAGTTCTCATGTTCATAGCCCTTGTTGTTCTAAGTAATACATTGGCAACCGAACAAAACTACGAATCTAAATAATTTAGTCCACGCTTGATCCAATCCAAGCACATGAAATACTCCCCTTTAATGCTAACACCAACTTCTCCTATTTACTGTATCTTGCATATGCCTTTATTCAAATCCGGAGGATAGCTTTCAAACTTTTTTTTTTCAGCTGAATTGTTCGATTACCTTAATAAAATCATAGCGACGTCCTATACAACACAGACTTACAAGCCTAGAAATCCATCTCCTGCCAAATTGCCAACGTGGAAAAGGATTTAATACTAAATTGTAGACTGTACCACACAAACTAGAAGACTAAGGATAAGCTCAGTGGATTATCTTTTCCTTGTTCACGCTAGAATATAATATATGGCGGTTTAATGTTTGAATCCGCTGTCCAGGGTTGGATAAGAAAAACTAAAAAGCAGTCTAGGCTTCAGAAATGCATCCGCAGAAACTATAATTGGCGACTTTGTCCTATTCCGAATGATATTCTTCTTAAGCCTTTGCCTTTCTAGTGTTAACTTAATTCTCAGAAACTAATAGCTAATTTTCTTGTTAAGCCCTTCAAGGTTCATGGCTCCTCAAATTATTAACATCGCGTAGAGTTTTTTTCCAAAGGAACTGTCAATAGTTTATTTAAATCATCATCAATAACCGTGTACCTCAATCGGTTGGAGCACTGGCATGAGGTCTAATCATCGATGATTCGAAACCAATAAAAAGAACGCTTATCAAGCCAAGTTTTTGAATGATTAAGAACTATCGAAAAGAATGCTAATCAAGTCAAGTTTTGGCACGTCGCCTGACGAAAATCTTTACCCAAACTCAGATAAGCAGAGTTCAAGCTAGGCCGGGGGACTTCCTCCCCATCAACCCTGTCCGGGTAAGAATGTCGCAAGTGCTTACAAGGTCGAGTCGCATTCTCTCTCCCTTCTCTCTCTCCAGTTCAATGCTTAATTGGATTTAATAATTATAACATGAGCCCCTCATTGCTATCTTCAGCATAAACATACACAAGGACGGATAGTGACCATTTAAAGAAAAAGACCGTCTCCACTATTGACCTCCAAATTAAAGTAGTTTTTTATTGTAGGGTGATGTGAAACGAAAACTCCTTTCATGTTACGTCCAGTGAAACGCTTGTGAGTGACTCTCACGGAAGGAAGCATTACAGGTTTTAACCCACGAACAATTACCAAGTGCGAAGTACTTATCCTTATTAACCATTCAAACTCCGAAAGGACGACATGAAGTACCATGAGTACTTATTGGAGAAGGTTGCTCCAAACTTATTTAAGGGATCTATTTCTAGGAATCAAGCATAAGCATTGGGGTTTTGAAGGAGGTATGCTTCCACAACCTTATACATTCGCAAGGGAAAAAGTACATCTTAAGTACCAAAACTTGGCATGAAGGGACACTTAAGTATCAAAAGTTAGGAAATTGACATTTAAGTGCCATTTCCAACGTTTCGCGTGACAATTTTTTTATTATTTTTCTCACCTACGTGGTTCACCGGACAGTTGACTCAGCAAAAAAACACAAACATGACGTCGTTTTAGCGCGAATTTGAATATAAAAATTAATTAAATTAAAATATAAAAAATTAATTAAAATTTAAAAATAAATAAATAAATAAATACACACACACGCACGTGCACACACGCATGTATGTATGTATGTATGTATGTATGTATATAAGGAGGGAGGAAGAACGCAGCTGAGAGTTGAGTCCTTGCCGTTGGCTGCCTCCCTGTCATCATTGAGAAGGTTGGCGACAGTGGGGGGGAGGGTAGGCCGAGGTTGTCGGGCTCTAGCCAGGGGTCGGTAACCTTAGCTGATCGGCGACCTTGGCCTACCCTCTTTAATTTTTATATTAATTATTTATCATGTCAACAGTAAAATGACGTCATTTTTGAATTTGTCTAGCTATGTCACTATGCAAAACGACGTCGTTTTGCACTTACCTTGTTGAAAAATTGCTATGTCAACATTTTGTCAGTATTTTCTCATCGTTGGCACTTAAGTAATTCATTTTGTTCTGATTTTGGCACTTAAGTGTCACTTTCCTAACTTTTTGCATTTTTAAGTGTCTCTTTATACCAAGTTTTGACATTCCAGGTGTCCAACACTCCCTTCCCAAGGCTCTCTCTTTTCCGGCCCTGATGTCCTCTTCTTTAAGCTTGAAATTGCCCTCAGTGTAGTAGGTGCTGGTCATCTTGTTCTTGCTCTTGCCATCTGGGATTGGCTTGAACTTCACTTCATATCTGATAGATTCGAATTTCTTCGTCAAATTGATCATAGTATACTTGTATGTGAATGTCTCTTCGTTCAGCTCATCCACTCGATTCTTCATGCTCCCAAGTTGGGGAGAAATACACTATTAGTGCCATAAGTTATGTACGGCACTCACTTTGGTGCCAAAAGTTTCAATCGGATCATTTAAGTGCCAAATCGAAGGAAAAATGATCACTTTGGTACCACCGGCGAGGGATTCCGGCTAAAATGATTACGTGGCTTTTATATTTAAAAAAAATAAAATCGACATGGCTTGAGAAACGACGTCGTTTTCCATCCTCCTTAAGAAAACGACGTCGTTTTGCCATCCTAAGTGGATGGCCTCACAAAAATGACGTCGCACAACTCATTTTGGGATTTTTTTTTATTTATTTGGAGATTGAAATTAGGGTTTCGATCCTCGTTGGCCGCCGACCTAGCTCGCTTGGCCGCTGTCACTCGGCGATGTGAGGTTCGCACTTGAGCAAGATCACGACCTTCGACTTGGCCGTTGAGTGGCCAAGTTGAGGTCGGGGTCGGGGTTGAAGTTGTGGCCGCTGAGTGTGGGGGCCGTCAAGGACGGCGACTAGCCCATCACCAGCGATGTCGCCATGGTTGAGGTTGATGCCACCGACGGTGCGGACGCCGGGGTTGCTAGGGGTAGGGGAGCAGAAGACGTTGGAGTAGCCGCAGACGTTGGGGCCGACCCAGTTGGCGGTGAAGTTGTTGGGGTCGGAGAGGATAGCTTGCTTCAGGCCTGGAGAGTGACGTAGGTGTTGCGGAGGCGCAGGTTCTCGAAGGAGGCGGAGGGGTTGACGGCAACTTGCTCGCCGCGGTCGCCGAACTCGTTGAGGTAGTGGAGGAGGTGGCGGTGCCATGGGCGGTGGCGGAGAGGACGGCAAGGGAGGAGAAGAGGATGAAGAGGGTGGCAATGGTTGAGATTATTTGACAGATTTAGGGTTTAGGGTTTTGAATTGGGGGAGAGACACCAAATGTTGACTGTACTCTCTGGCGAGCCATATCAGCGTAAAAAATTAATAAAAAAGTGCCACGTCAGATTTCCGGTCAATCTGATCGGAGTTGGTATTAAAATGATCGTTTTTCAAACTTTTTGGCACTTAAGTGATCCGACGAAAACTTTTGGCACCAAAGTGAGTGCCGTACACAACTTATGGCATTGATAGTGTACTTCTCCCCCTAAGTTGGTTACCTACGTCTCAAAACATTACAGATTATAACTACATCTAGTAAACTTAGTAAACGAGATTTGATGAAGGAACCTTTTTTACATCATATGACAATAATTGATTTTTTTTTAAATGAATTAGTTGGACACTGCAAGTAAAACAACAGGAGTGATAATTACGCTAGAATTCCCAGATAAGAATGCTTAGCTTATATTTTTAAACTAATATTAACAAAGTCTAGTACAGTGGAAAGAGAATGTTATTGATGTTTCTGTGGAAGTTGCTCTATTGTCGGAGTCTAAAAACTTGTGATGACATAAATACGTATGGATTTTTCAGATGGCTAGAAGTCAAATGATAGTGACTGAGTTTGCACAGGAGTTAAATAGAAGGGTGATTGTGCCTTAATGATAGTATAAGCAATAGTAAAGTCATGGTTATCACCTTCAACAAATTTGATTTGCTCAATACTCCCGGCCCCTCCATTGCCTTGGATGATGTCAATACTGTTGATGGCTTGAGGCATAAGCTTAGGAATGAGATTATGAGAGTCCACAATTAGGGCCTTGAACAATCTTTTGGGAAGAATCGTGGATGTGTATACATCTGTGAAAATGAAGACACCCATGAAGAACTTTCTTGCTAGCTGGAGAAAATTATGAAACTATGGTGGAGGCGGCTGGAGTTTTAAGGAAGATATTTGAACTTGGTGTAGGGGAGATATTGAGGAAATGTATATATAGGTAGGTGCGAGTAGAGGAGTCCCCACTTTTCTAACGAGTTTTCTAATGGCTATTTAAAATTCTTCAAATTGTCATAGTCCTAAAGTCCCATGCATTGCCTTTTGTCAGCCTTATGCATGAAAACTCAAGAGTTGATGGACTCAAGCCGTCGTTCTCAAGGGGGAAGAGAGAGAGAGAGAGAGAGAGAGAGAGAGAGAGAGAGAGAGAGAGATAGAGATAGAGAGAGAAGCTGTTAAAATCCAAAAAAGAGCAATATCTTTTTATGTCAAAAGCATAAAAAGATCATGCACGAAAAGCTGTTTTGATGATAGGACAAAATAACATGATCTTAATAGTTAAAAAATTATTCCTAAAAAGTTTCCAATAAATCTTTTTATGTTTTCACTTACATTCATATGGTCCTTTGTATTGAGGCTTTATTTTTTTTTTCAGCAATATCTTTCATTATTTAATCATTTTATCGATCTCTCCCATACATAGTCACATATGCTAGTTCTCATATAAATCAACATCAAATTCTCTTATTTTCTCTATTGGTTCAGTATGTACAGACAAAAAAGAATATCGCCATTAATTTTATTTTTCAAATTTGATGGTGACATATTTTGACTTTATAGACATATCGGTAATCATATTGGTCGGCCGTGTTTTGTGTGTCATGTTGTGTAATCCAATTTATGAAACATTATGGAAAATGAATCCAAGAAAAAATGTCCAAACAAAGTGAGAATTTTTTCTCTCTATAAACATAGGGGCGTAAAAACCTTATGTTTTCTTCCTATACTTCAGAAATCTAAGAATAAAAGCATATATCAAATAAATGAATTTATTTTTGTCACTACCATATTTGTACTCATAAGATTTAAGAGTCCACACCTTCATAGGCACGGCAAGGAAGCTTTTCGTGCTTTGATCATTTCTGTCAAATGCAATCTCATAGCAATATACAATATGACATAGGGGAAAATAGGGGAAAAGTGCCAAAAAAGTCCTAAACCTTTTGCCTTTGTGCCGATTTAGTCCTAAACCTTTTTTTGGTGCCAATTCAGTCCTAAACTTTTTTAAGTTGTGCCAATTTAGTCCTTTCCGGCCAATTTTGGCCGGATTTTGCTGACTTGGACGCCGGTCGGGCCGACGTGGCTTAATCAGTCTTGACGTGGACAATTTTTAATAATATTTTAATATTTTAATATTTTTTATTTTTGTCTTTTTCCTCTAGCCGGTCGCCGAGGTCCGGCGATCGGCCAGAGGCGACCGCCGGTGAGGTCGAGGCCGACCTCGCCGGCCATGGGCGAGGCTCGCCCATGGCCCGATCCGCGAGGGCCGGCGAGGCTCACCCTCGCCGAGATCCGGTGAGGGCGAGCCTCGCCCATGGCCGCCTCGCCGGATCGGGCCATGGGCGAGGCTCGCCCTCGCCGCATCCGGTGAGGCGAGCCTTGCCCATGGCCGGTAAGGCTCGACCTCGCCGGATCCGGCGAGGGCGAGCCTCGCCCATGGCCGCCTCGCCCATGGTCGGCGAGGGTCGGCGAGGCTCGACCTCTCCAGATTCGGCGAGGGCGAGGTCGGCAAGGCTCGCCCATGGCCCGATCCGCGAGGCGGCCATGGGCGAGGCTCACCCAACCACGCTAGATCGGGCCATGGGCGAGCCTCACCCATGGCCGGTGAGGCCGCGAGGCTCGACCTTGCCGGATCGGCGAGGTCGGCCTCGCCCTTGCCGGCGGTGGCCTCTAGCCGGTCGCCGGACCTTAGCGACCGGCTGAAGGAAAAAGACAAAAATAAAAAATAAAAAGAAAAAAATATTAAAAATAAAAAATAAAAAATATTAAAATATTAAAATATTATTAAAAGTTGTCCACGTCGGCGGGCCGGCGTCAGTTAGCAAAATCCGGCCAAAAGGACTGAATTGGCACAACTTAAAAAGGTTTAGGATTGAATCGGCACCAAAAAAAGGTTTAGGACTAAATCGGCACAAAGGCAAAATGTTTATGACTTTTTTGGCACTTTTTCCGGGAAAATAGTGTCTCGCACATCTATGGTGAACTTCGTGATTTGCTCATCTATTGTTTAGACATTGGAGAATCTTCAGTTAATGAATTAAAGGCCATTTGTTTAAATCCCATAAAATGTGCTCAAACCATGTGCTCTAGGTTATGGCTAACTATATAGTTATAAGTTGGGACTTAACCGATTGATGAGACTTAAAGTGTATTATTTGATTTCAGCTTATTTGGTAACTTGATCCATTTTAGTTATTCTTTCAATATTGTCAGAGGCCTTGTTAGGAAGACGCATGTATATTTTCAAAATAAACAACTATCCAATTGTTTACTTTGATTGGAGGCATACCACCATTTGGCAAAACTGTTAAAAGCAAATAGCAAAACAAGCATGTCGCGAGAAAAAGTTAGATGAGATTTCTTATGAGATTATTGGGAAAGTGAAGTGGTATTCAGGAAAATGCTGGAATGCTTTCACAGGATGAATCACTAATGATCCACCGCTTTGAACGAGGTAGAAAGTATGTATGCTTATTGCCATCCACACTCAAAAGGACGATCATGTCCATCACCAAAAGACAAGCCAAACAATTACTATAGAAGAAACAAAGTACCGAGGATACTTCCAAATTTATTTGAGAGAAGGAACTTCTGGAATTAAACATAAGCATCGGGATTTTGGATGAGGTATGCTTCGACGGCTTTGTACATTCCTAAGGCTCTCTCTTTGCCGGCTTTAACTTCTTCCTCTTTGAGCTCAAAATCACCCTTGGTATAGTAGGTGCTGGTCATCTTGTTCTTGCTCCCCCCGTCCAATGTGGGCTCAAACTTAACTTCGTAAGCAATAGATTCAAACTTCTCCATCAATGGACCACCTTCGATCAGTGCATACTTATATGTGAATGTCTCTTCATTCAGCTCGTCTACTCGGTTCTTCATGCAGCTGAGTTGGCTACCTACGTATGAAATGGGACAAACGTACTACTCAGATTTGAACTAATCACAGAAGACATATAACATCTTTAGGAAAATTTCTCTAATCAACATTTTAACAATCGCCATGTTTTTCTTTTTGATGGGTCATCTTATGGCTTTTTTTTTATAATAAAAACTTGCAATTCCATTTCGCAAGATTGGCAGTATCAATACTTGAAAACCCTCGAGAAAGATTCACCTTCAGTAAAATTGATTTGCCTGATGCTTCCAGCTCCTCCATCGCCTTGGATGATGTCAATGCTCTTGATAGCTTGAGGCATGAGCTTGGGGATGAGGTTATGGGAGTCCACAATCAAGGCCTTAAACAATCTCGCCGCAGGAATGGGGGAAGCGAACTCATCACTGAACGTGAACACACCCATGATCGATCTCTAAGGACTCGCTAGTGAAATTACACGAACGATGAAATCAACTTTGGTTGGGCTTGGTGTGAAAAGAATGGCAAGGGAGGGCACCGTTTATAGGTCTGAGAGGACGAAGTCCTCGTTGAATCGGGGTATTTTCTATTGGCTCCAAAGCCCCAAAGATGTCTTTCTTCGTCGTGATTCGGAGGAAAATAAAAAATGCACGAGTTGCTCAGGATAGGGCGTCATTCTCAAAGCGGGCATGGTTTAGTGAATAAAAAAAACTTGCCGGCATTCGATTCATGTTGCGTCTCTTCGTGTTAAAGTGCACAAAATTTTCGAGAAGTCCACTTAATCCGAGAATATTCTTATAGATTACTTCCTCGTCCTACCATGGCAACTTCGTGTCCCGCATGCTTAATCTTAACCTCGCTGATGTACCTTAATTATCCAAAGGAAGGGTCTGGCAAACAAAGAGAATGCATTCATCAACCCCACTTGCATCGACAAATAAGCTTTCTAAGATGGATCAGCCGGTTCCTAAGGCTCAAAAAAATGAAGGGCTATCGTATAACTTTACAAATATTCAATTTAATGCTGAAGTTGGATGGGAACTAAGAGGTCTTGGCTCAATTTATGATTGATTGGCCAGTTTGTCATGTGTTCTCAAGGATATTCTCTTATGCCTTTTGATTGATTTATTATATTGGGTCAATCAATGTATCCAACCACAAATAATCGAGGTGTTTGCATGCGTGTTGTTGTCGAGGCTTTGTCATTTCTCGGCCAAGAGGACGCAAGGTGCGTTTGGTTCAGCATTTTGAACGCTCATTGGAAAAATGTAAAGCAGTTTAGCCTAAAGGATTTTAGACAAATGCAAATGCCGTTTGGTAAACTATGCTTTGAGAAGCAATTTTGAGAGAAATGCCGTTTGATTGAAAACACATTTGAATTTGATTGAAAACACATTTGAAACTCTTTGGGTGATTAATATTAATTTTTTAATTTTATTTGTTTAAAATTGAAGAAAATAATGTATGCAACTTTTTAAATATAAATTTTGACAATAATACTAAACAAATCAAATACATATATAATTTAAAAAAAAAAATCAAACCCTTCATCGGAATTTTTTAATTTTTATTCTTAAAATTGAAAAAAATGATGTATGCAACTTTTTAAATATAATTTTTCACCGTAATGCTAAAAAAATCAAATACATACATACATACATATATAATGTTTTCTAAAAAAAAAAAGGCCAAATCCTTCATCAAAATTTTTAAAATTTATTTTTTTTAAAATTGAAAAAATAATGTATGCAAATTTTTAAATATAAATTTGAAAATAATGCTAAAAAATCAAATACATATATATAATTTTTGTTTTAAAAAAAAGACCAAACCCTTCATTAGAATTTTTAAATTTTTAATTGTTTAGAATTGAAAAAAATAATATATGCAACTTTTTAAATATAAATTTTGACAATAAAAAAAATCAAATACATATATATTTTAAAAAAAAAAAAGACAAAATCCTTCGTTGAAATTTTTTAATTTTTATCTTTTAAGATTTGAAAAAATAATGTATGCGACTTTTTAAATATAAATTTGAAAATAATGCTAAGAAATCAAATATATATAATTTTAAAAAAAAAAAAAAAGACCAAACCCTTCGTCGAAATTTTTTAACTTCTATTTGTTTAAAATTGAAAAAAAAATAATGTATGCAACTTTTTAAATATAAATTTTGACAATAAAACTAAAAAATTCAAATATATATGCTAAAAAAATCAAACATATAAATAATTTTTTGTCTAGGACCAAAAAATATTTAATTTTTTAGCATTTATATATATTTGATTTTTTTAGCATTATTTGGCATTAAAAAAAAAAATACTAAATCAGAAAATTTCAGCATTTAACCAAATGTTGAAAGCTCAAAGCTAGTCCTTACTAGTATTGGGTTTTTAGCATTCCTAATGCTGACTTTTACTTGAAAGTTACTTCAAAATGGTTGCTAAACAGTCCAGCATTTACCCAATGGGTTTTGGAGGCCGAAAGCCCCTTAGGAATGTTGAACCAAATGCACCTGCTAAAGAAGGTGTTTCATGCTTCATTGATTTCCCATTAAAAGCTGGCTCCAATTTGATGATCAATAGTTGGCTTCATAAGTTTCATATATAACTATAACTGGAAAGAAAGGAAAGAAAAGATGGATGGCGTCGATCTAATCTATCACAAGCTAAAATTGTTGTAGATTTGGCATAGTTGACTATGATCATTAATGATAGTGCTTATATACTCAATCAGAGAAACTCTTTTCATGTTTATAAAGAAACATTATGAATATCTTATCCTCTACTCTAGTGATAGAGCTATTTGGGTTAAAATTACATTTCAAAGAAAGACCAAATCCAAATAAACTTTATTTTGAATCAAAACAATATACATTACACATCAATTTTAAATAGATGGAATTCTCTAAAATTAATGTCTTGAATCATCGAATGCAATCAATAGAAGAAGCAAACTGAAGGGAAAATGCTACCCTGTGAGAAGTACATCCAAATTTCTTCAAAAGCGTGAAAACATTCTCATTCATTAATTTGCAAAGTATATTTAATATATGCATCACCGCAACATCATTATACCTTAATTGTGCTCTGAGGCATATTTAAATGGCCAAAGTACTATCACGTATAGTAGAATTGGAGAAACCTTATCGTAATAGCAAAACCATTAGCACTTTCAATCAAGGGTTTTCACGTATAGAGGACCACATTACAATTAGCAGAACTTAATTGGTCCCCAAAGAGAGATGCAAAATTTGCTTCGAACAGAGACAATAATACAAATAAAAGCTTTTAGGCGTTGTCGTGACCAAATTTTTAAGTGTACCACCTAAAATTAGGCTAATGGACTACTAAGTCTAACTTAGCTCGGGCTCTTCCAAGCCTATACCGATTCGCGACTTAGGTTCAAATATCTAGCATGCAAAAGAGAGTCGCCATTAATTAGTTTAGGTAGGTCGATTAGACTCCTAAGTAAAATAATTGGAGAATTATTTTATTCTATGAATCAGAAATTGTGAGTTCGGGAACTTGGTTACGCTAGATTTCTCTAACGCCCTTTTGGTACCTTTCTCTTTTTTTTTTGAAAATAAATATTTGACAAACAGCTTGAATTGCTTTTAATTTGTTTCCTTAACATGTAAGGTTATCATGTGGGTGCACAAACCACCAATTTAACACCTAGATAAGGTAGTGAATAAATTGTAAGACTTACCTCATAGCAACAAAAGCATATGCAATGTTAGATCATAATTCACATCGATAGTCCCAGATATGATTTATAATTAACACGCCATTTCTTTTTTTTGTTTTCACTTGTTTAATGAGAATCACGGTTTATGCAATATATGCTACTAATCTAACATGAAATGTTATGACATGGCAATATAACCTAAACTATATGACACAAATAAAATGCAGCATGTAGTCTATCCTAAAGAATGAAATTGATTTATTCTAAGACATTTTTTTTTTATTTTTTATATGAAATTCGAAATTAGAAAAATATGAAAATAATCTAGCTAAATTAAGATTCTATCCAATTTATATTAAGGATTAGGTCAGACTAAACCCTAATTTAAAGCAAGATAGTATCTTAACTTAGCAATCTTTAATCTAAGATGCAATTTATCTAAAAAATAAATCTAAACTTAAAATGAAATATGAAATTTTATCATAATATGCAATGACGTACACATGATGCTATAATTCTACATGACATATGCATGATGACCTTTTTGTGTTTTCTTCTTTTTTATTTTTTTATAAAATTCGAAATTAAAAAATTGCCATATAATTAAACATGCCAAAAACTAGCATCCTAAACTAGTTGATTTTTTTAATATATTTTATATATTTTTAATTTTTAAAATTTTAATTTTTTGATTTTAATTTTAAAAATTTGAAATAAAATTCCTATTCTAAATATGCAAAATAGATGTTGTCTAGGACTCGTATCATTCTACAGTCGCCTGAATGGGGAAATAGATGTTGTCTAGGACCCGTACCATTTAATGATCGCCTAAATGGGGATTCACCTTCCAGGACCTATACCATTCTACGGTCGCCTTGACGAAGAAATTGATTTTCCAAGACTTGTACCATTCTACGGTCGCCTGAATGGGGAAACAGATATTGTCTAGAACCCGTACCATTCTACGGTCGCTTAAACGAAAATTCACATTCTAGGACGCGTACCATTCTATTGTCGCCTAAATGGGGAAATAAATATTGTTTAGGACCCATACCATTCTACAGTCGCCTAAATCGAGGTTTTGCTTGGCTAGGACCTGAACCTTTCTTTGGTCGCCTAGCGTTGCAACATAGATCATCTGACCAGGACCCGAACATTTCCTTGGTCGCCTTAATCAGACTGAATCTAGAAAAAAATATTTGGGGGACAACTCAATCGAGTCTCGATAAAAAGGACTCTGGGCTACGAAAGCATGCTAGGTCGATAAAAGAAATCCAGGCTAGGGAAGCACACCGGTTCGATAAAAGGGACTCTAGGCTATGAAAGCACGCCGGGTTAATATAAATGGACATCGGGCTACGAAAGCACGTCGGGTCAATATAAATGGACACCGGGTTACGAAAGCACGCTGGGTCAATAAAGAGGGACACTGGGCTACAAAAGCACGCTAGGTCAGGAACTCTGGGCTACGGAAGCACGCTGGGTCTATTAAAAGGGACATCAGGCTACGGAAGCACGCCGAATCAATAAAAATGACTCTGGGCTACGAAAACACACCAGGTCAGGAACTTCGAGCTATGAAAGCATGCTGGGTCTATTAAAAGGGGGATATCGGGCTATGAAAGCATGTCGTGTCAATGAAAAGGACTCCGGGCTACGAAAGTACACCGAATCTCAAGACTTCAAGGAGCAACTTGAACGTCAAATATTATTTGGTCTTCAAGGAAATATTACCTGTCAGACATTATTAGAGCAAAATTGATATTGCATTCATTAAAGACGTAGACAATTTGAGTTACTCTAGAATGCACATTTCAAAGTTTAGCGGGGTTTTCATCAATTCAATCAAGGTTTATGCATAATGACTTTACCATATTTGCATTACCCAAATTTCCATAAGAGAGAATTGTCATTCAAGACAATGGCATGGACAGTCCCCCTTGGCCGTCTTTTTCTCGCACAGCTTGCTGTCCAGCTGCTGTTCTCGGTCTGTGGAAGCCTAGCCGGAGTTGTTTGTGGTTGTTTCTTCACTGATAAAGTCCCGCCAAGGTCTGGGTTGGTTTATTTCTTCATTCTCAAGCCTTACCATGCTAAACCGAGTGGTTTTTCTTCAAGTTCCAGCCAAGGTCAGCAGGTTTTGAGAGTGGGTTTTCAGCCACTTCTAGGCCCGCTTTTGGAGTGTTTTGGGCCTCGGTTCCTAGGCCCGCTTTGGAGGAAAGCATTCCCTGCGCCGTTCCCATCGGTTTGATCTGACTCGCACGTTATTCCGGTGAGTTTAGCTCATTAATCCTTGCTTAGTTTGCTAATGATGCTTAAGGATTGATTAGTGTTAATTAAGTAGGATTATGTGGTTAGATTAGAGTAGATTAGTGATTATTAATTAATTATGATGCATGTTAGGCATTTGACTAGTGTAATTAGTTAGAGGATAGCCTATACTATTTATTGAATGCATCTCAAAATTTTTCCCAACCCGTCTTGGGCTTCAATTAGGCATTACGGGCCTAAATTGGATTTTAATATTTAATTATTAAATTTTGAAATTAATTTAATTAATTAATTATTTTTCAAAAATAAGGCTGGGATAGCCGACCACCGAGATTTTATGTTGATTGTCGTGGTACAGTCCGTTTATTTATTTGAGCTCTATGTTGTGTTGAATTGAATTGATTGTGCAATTTGAGGAATTATTCCTAAATTGATTGAAATTGAATAATTGATTGGTAGATGGCTGAGTATGATTGTTTAACACCAATAATGCTTTGATGGGCTATTATGGGAAGAAGATTGTAAGAGTGAAATGTGAATACTCTTGGCTAAGACCAATCGGGTAACTTAATATCGGGTATTGTAAAGATGAGAAATAAATAGTTAGTGCATGGCTCTGTGATGAAGTATATCACCTTGGCGAAAACGACGCCCGAGAGCATGCACGTAAATTGTTCATATCACCTTGGCGAATATGGCACCTTAGAGAAGGCACGTGGGCTCGGTGATTAGGTATGACATCTAAAAAGTGCACGTGGGCTCGGTGATCTAATGCGTCACTTTGGGGAATTTAGTGCCTAAGAAAATGCATGTGGGCCCAATGTTTTAGTATGACATTGTGAAAAGGGGCACGTGAGCTCGGTGACATGATGCATCACCTTGGTGAACTAGTGCCTAAGAGAATGCACGTGGGCCAATGTTTAAGTATGTCATTTTGGTGAATAGGTTGCTTTGGAAAATGTACGTGGGCTCAGAGATTTGGTATGTCATCTTGGAGAATGCACATAGGCTCAACGACTAGATGTTCCGTCGTGGAGTGGGGAATATATAGTATTGATTGAAATGACCGGGGAATGGTCCGAATGACATGTAATCGACTAGGTCGATTGATTGAGATATCGATCTGTGATGTGATAGCTTGTGCTTATTGAATTGTACTAATATGCAAGTGGAATCTGAGGCCAAGGTAAGTCCTTTGAGTCATGCGTGCTTAGGCAGCCCGATTAGCGTATTGGTTTACTAATTGAGTCTTAGGGGGTAGAACTTGCTGAGACGTGGTCTCAATGGTTATTGTATAACCATTTCAGGCCCCTAGATGACAGCACCTCCACCTCCTCGTCCTCCTAGGCATTTTGGTGTTCCAGTAGAAGTCACAGAGATGGAAACTCACTTCCCGATTCATTCTCATCCTGAAGGACTAGAGTATGTCCTGGTTCAGTTGATCATCTGGGTTGACATGGGAAAAGATGCCCTGAGGCCCCATAAGTATAGATCATGGTATTATGAATATTTTGACGGGCGAAGGGATGGTCCCATGTCGGAGACTGATGTGTCAATGTTTGTCCTAGAGGAAGCATTCGGGAAGGGGACAGCGAACCATAAGGATGGGTCGGTAGTGGATGCCAGGGATCCTAAACTCGAGAGTGAGCCTGAGTCACCTATATACTCAGTAGCAGGATCTAACTGGAGCATGCTAGAAGAATGGGAGATAGTCAAGCAAGAGGAGGGACAGGAGGAGAGTTAGGAGTGGGAATGGCCAGAGGCGGAGCCTGTAGCAGAGGAAGCTGAGGACGAGCTAGAGGTGAATTTTGAAGAAGAAGAGCTTAAGGACGAACCAGAAGAAGAAGAGGAGCTGGAAGAAGAGGAGCTTAGTGAGGAGGAGTCGGAGGAGGATGACTTTAAGGAGGATCTTGAATACAATCCGGATGAAAACTGAGATCTTATCCTGTTTTGCAAACTTTTTTGCAAACTTTGGGTTTTGTTCGGATATACAGTAGATCAGACTTGTGAATAGTATTGTATTATACTATAGTTTGCCTTGTATAAAAGTGTGGTTATGTGTTTTCATATTATGAAAATTATGGCCTACTTTTCTATCTCAATGTTTTATTGTCTGGGAATTATTATCTGCTTTCGCATGTGTATATTAAAATAAATGGGTTGGCGATGCGTTCTAGGATGCCGCTATTAATCGACCAGGTGAGGGATGAGCACGCAATTGAGGATCGGAGCATGACATGTCTAGTCAAGTGTAATTAGAGAGAACAAAATAACATGATCTCACTGGTTAGAAAAATTGTACTTTGAATGAAAATTCATCTCAAGGTTGACATGATCATGACCACGTCACAATTGTCCATCGTATTTGTATTGTTATCTATCTATTAATACTACATATTACATCGAATTTTGAATTTAATGTCCATCCTCTTGTTAACAACTATTTACTTGATTTTCCCTTATATTATTTCATTTAAATCCATTACTGTAAATCACACTCTTATCACCTGTAAACAAGGAAAATCAAAGCCACGTTAAAGAAATACAAACCACTTATTCACTAATTTAAAAGTTCATAACCAGCCATAATTTTTTCCTCCATTAATCCGCTAATTCAAAAGTGCATGAGGGCAACCACACGTGCGTATCGAGTGCTCGAGAGCTAGTATAGTGGAAAGGGAACGCCCTACATATAAGGGATCTCAATCATTTTTTTTTTTCCGTCTTCAAATTTCCTTAATTATTTATTTTAAATATTAGATCCATGGATGAATGTGTAACTTAAGTACTATGTTTTATCTATCGCATGTTTCTATATCAGAATTTAAATCTTTTCTGTCCTATAATAATTTACCTAAAAAGTTTCCAATAAATCTTTTATGTTTTCACATATATTCCTCTTTTTTTTTTTTATCGAAATTTTTTCGCATATATTCACACGATCATTTGTATGGAGTATTTTTATCAGTCATATCTTTTCATTATTTAATAATTGAAATATTTTGTAATAAAATGATTTTTCACTTAATTTTTCAAATGTCAATTCCTCACAAACATACAACTGATTGCACATTTGCTAGTTCTTGTATAAATCTACATGAAATTCTCTTATTTTCTCTATTAATTCAGTATGTACAGAACAAAAAGAATATCACCATTAATTCTATTTTTCGACTTTTAGGGTCAATTGGATGGCAACATGTTTTGATTTCATAGACATATCAGTAATCATGTTGGTCCGCCACATTTTGTGTGCCATGTCATGTTATCAAATTTATGAACCATTTTGCGAAATGAACGAATCCAAGAATAAATAGCCTAACGAAGTGAGAATTCTTCATCTCTTTGCAAACATTTGTGCGTAGAAGAAACCTTATATTTTCTCCCTATACACAGAAGTCTAAGAATAGAAGTATAGATGAAATAGATGAATTTACTTGTGTCACTGACTATCATATCTATACCCGTAAGGTTTAAGAGTCCGCACCTTCTTAGGCGTGGGACGGAAGATTTTACTGCTTTGCTCATTTCTGTTAAATGCAATCTCATGGCAATATGCAAGGTCCTTAATTTATCACATAGGTTAAACTAGTTTCTCGGACATCGATGGGCAGCAGAAGAAAAAAGAATTTTTCGCTTTCTTGCAAAAAAATAAGCAGGAAGAAACGAGATCTTTTTCCATGTTGATAAGACTCGAGAAACGTTGGAATTTGCAGAAATGTTGATGAAAAAAGGGCAGGTCAATCCCAGAATTTAGCACAGTTGATTGGGACGTTAAAAAATTTTCAGTTCAGAAATTAAAGGTCATTTATTTAAATCCCATAAAATGTGCTCAAACAGGATACTGTAGCTTTTGGCTACCTACGTAGTCGTAAATTAGGACTTAACCGGTTTTGAGACTTAAAGTCTATTGTTTGATTTTGGCTCATATAGAATCTTGATCCATTTTAGCTAGTCTTTTAATAATGTGAGAGGCCTTATTAGGAAAACGCATGTATATTTTCAAAATAAACAACTATCTAATTCTTTACTTTGATTAGAGACGTAACACCATTTGGCAAAACTGTTTAAAAGCAAATATCAAAACAAGCACGTCGTGAGAAAAAAAATTCGATGAGATTTCTTACGAAATTAGTGGGAAATTGAAGTGGTATTCAGGAAAATGCTAGAATGCTTTCATAGGATGAATCACTAATGATCCACCGCTTTAAATGAGGTACAAAGTATGTATCCTTATTGCCATCTACACTCAAAAGGACGGTCATGTCCATCACCAAAAGACAAGCCAAACATTCACTACAGAAGACACAGAGTACCCCGAGTAATTCCAGATTTATTCGAGAGAAGAACTTTCGGAATTAAGCATAAGCATCCGGGTTTCGGAGGAGGTATGCTTCGACGGCTTTGTATATTCCTAAGCCTCTCTCTCTGCCAGCTTTGGTTTCTTCTTCGTTGAACTGAAAATTGCCCTTGGGGTAGTATGTGCTGGCTATCCTGGTCTTGCTCCCGCCGTCTGGGGTCGGCTCGAACTTAAATTTGTAAGCAATGGATTCAAACTTCTGCAATCATTGACCGCCTTCAATCAGTTTGTACACACACGTCAATGTCTCTTCATCTAGCACATCTACTCGGCTCTTAATGAAACTGAGTTCCCTACCTGCGTATGAAATGGGAGATACGTACTAATTAGATTTGAACTAATCACAGAAGACAAATATCTTTAGGAAAATTTGCCTGATCAAACAATATAGCATCTTAACAATCATCGTGTTTTTCTTTTTGATGGGCCATCTTATTGCTATGTCATTACTTACGAAAATGTGCAATTCCATTACGCAAGATTGGGAGCGTCGATACTTAAAAACCCCCGAGGAAACTTTACCTTCAGTGAAATTGATTTGCATAATGGTTCCGGCTCCTCCGTCGCCTTGGACGATGTCAATGCTCCCGATAGCTTCAGGCACGAGCTTGGGGATAAGGTTGTGGAAGTCCCCAATCAAGGCCCTAAAGAATCTCGCCGCAGGAATGGGGGGAACTGTACTGGTCACTCAATTTGAACCCAACCATGATCGATCTCTAGGGACTCGCTACTGAAATTATACGACCAATGAAATCAACTTTGCTTGAGCTTAGTGTGAAGAGAACGGCAAGGGAGCGCACTATTTATAGGTCCGAGAGGAGGTAACCCACGTTGAATCGGAGTATTTTCTATTGGCTCCAAAGCCCCAAAGATATCTTTCTTCGTCGTGATTCAGAGGAAAGTTAATAATTCTCTCTATAATAACTAATAAGGTATGTTCCGAGGTGCGAAGTGGGAGAGAAGAGTTGATTGGGACAGGGCGTGATTCTAAAAGCGGGGCTATGGATAATACATGATGGTTAGAGTGTGGTGTAGTGAATGGAAAACTTGTGGGCATGCGATTCGTGTTGCATCTCATCGTCTTATACTGATTATTTCCCCGTGCCACAATGGCAACTTCGTGTCCCCCACACTAAATGTTAACCTCGCCGATGTACCTTAATAATCGAACCGAAGGGCTTGACAAACAAAGTGAATGCACTCATCAACCCCTCTTGCATCGACGAATTAGCTTGCTAAGACGGATCGGCCGGTTCCCAAGGCTGTAAAAGAGTAAAGGGCTATCGTATAACCTTACAAAGAATTTAATTCAATGCTGAAGTTGGATGAGAACTAAAAGGTCTCGACTCAAGTTACGATTAATTGGCCACTTGGTCATGTGTTTTCAAGGATAATCTCTTATGCCTTTTGATGGTGCTGTGATTAATTATACCGGGTCAATTAATGTATCCAACCACAAATATTCGAAGTGTTTGCATGCGAGTCGTTGTCAAGGCTTTGTCATTTCTTGATCAAGAGGATGCTAAAGAATATATTTCGTGCTTCATTGTTTTCCCATTAATTGTTCGCTCCAATTTGAAGATGAACAGTTGGCTTCATAAGTTCATAAATTGCCATAACTGGAAAGAAAGAAAAGAAAAGATGGATAGCATCAAACAGATCTACCAAGAGCTAGAATTGTTATAAATTCAGCATAGTTGACTATGATCATTAATGATAGAGCATATATACTCAATCACATAAACTCGTTACATGTTTATATAGAAATATTTTAAATATCTTCACCTCTAATCTAGTGATAGAACTATTTAGGTTACGATTACAATGCAAAGAAAGGCCTAATCCTAATCAACCTTTCTTTGAATCGCAACAATATACATTACACATCAATTTTAAATAGATGGAATTCTCCAAGATTTAATGTCTCGAAATATCAAATGCAATCAATGGAAGGAACAAGCTAAGGGAAAAATGCTACCCCATGAAAAAGTGCATCCAAATTTCTTCAAATGTATAAAAATAACTTCATTTACTAATTTGCAACGTGCATTTGATATGTGCATCGCCGCAACATTATTATACCTTAACTGTACTCTGAGGCACTTTTTAACAAGGCAACGTACTATAGTAGAATTGGAGAAACTCTATTGTAATAGCAACAACATTAGCACTCTCAATCAAGGATTTCACATAGAGAAGACCACATTATAATTAGCAGAACTTAATTGGTCCACAAAGAGAGATGCATAATTTGCTTCAAACAGAGACAATAATACTAACAAAAGCTTTTAGGCAGAGGCCTCGGGGTTGGCCAAGAGACAGGCCTCCGCGGCCTTGAAGACGGCCATGGCCTTCTCTTTCCCGGCTTTGATTTCATCCTCACTGATCACAATGCCTGCTTTTGGGTGGCAGTTGCTACTGCTCGTGCCCTCAGCCCCCATCGGGAGATGCCTCCATCTTGATATTTCATAAGAGATCGACCCGATCTTGTCAGCCAATTCGCCTCCCTCCACCATTGTGTAGCTGTACGTCATCTTCTCGTTGTTCCGTGCATCGACTCTGGCTTTGAGTACTTCATTTGACTGCCTGTATTTAAAGGGCAATTATGGAATTAAAGTTGTCATTATTATTAAGTGTATTATCAAGAATCTCTCGACTCTGGTTAAGCCTTGCGGGTAAATAATGAGGTTGCATCCTTGTGTTGAAGAAGAGGACAGTCAATTTAGGTCCTTCAAACCTCAATATGGCATTCCAATGAGAAATGTCAACTTTACCATTAAATGCTGGCTCCAATTTGATGATGAACAGTTGGCTTCATAAGTTCACATATTGCTATGACCGGGAAGGAGGAAAAAAAAAGATGGATGGCGTTGATCAGATCTACCACAAGCTAAACTTGTCGTAGATTCGCCATAGTTGACTATGATCATTAATGATAGAGAAATATTTTAAACATCTTGACTTCAAATCTAGTGGTAGAGCTCAAGAAAGGCTAAATCCAAATCAAACTTTTTTTTTTTAAAATCACAATGATATATATCACGCATCAATTTTAAATAGACGGAATTCTCTAAAATTTAACATCTCGACACATTGAATGCATTCATTGGAAGGAACAAATCGAAATAAAAATGCTCTACTGTAATAAGTACGTCCAAATTTCTTCCAAAACATAAAAACAATCCTGTTCACTAATTTCCAAAGTACATCTGATGCAAGTTACATTGTAGCAATCCGACCCTCTCTTATGTCTTATATCCAATGAGAATTGGTGCCTTTCAGTGAGCAGCTAGTACAATCTTGGGATCAAGCCTTTTTATTTGAAGTAAGTTGCTTGGCCAGCTTTCAAAGCAAAAGGGTAATTCTCCCCTCTAGATAGTAGCTCTTCCACCCGCTACTCTCCATGGGAATTTATCTTACAATTCCCAACCATAGTTGCCACTCAATGTTGAGTTTGAAAAAATGCTAGATTAAGGACGAGGCAATGAACTATGAGACTCTAGCCGAGGATTCAAATTTGAAGGAATATACATTGTCGAGGGAAAGTCTATGGAGACTTAGGCAAATCAAATAGGTATGGAGCTTAATTATGTATTATAGATTTTTTTTTTTTTTGGTATCTTAGCTTCAACACCTTAGAGAAGTCAAGTAAGAAGACTTGGTTAGGGGTCTACCTCATTTATCACCACAATTCTCAACGTGCGAAAGGCTTTAGCTGTTAGGCACCGTAGCCTTTTGAATCCAAGTGACGAGCCCCTTTTATCTTATATGGAAATTAATTAAATGTCGTCTAAGTCCTCAAAATCGTGAGCTTGGGACTAGAAATGCAGAGAATTAGCTTAGCATGTTATTCGCTCTCTCGTAGAAGGAATGGATGGAAGATAACTTGCAATCACAAAGGTTGTAACAAAGTTTTTGATGACAGGGAACTACATACGAAGATAGCACTAGTTAGAAGGCCTCAGGACTTAAACTGGCCAAAAATAAACTCTCCTATCTATTAGATTGACCTTGCCAGATGGATTGTTCCATAGCTTGCTTATTAATATGTTGGGTTACGCTAGTTGCAACATCATTATATCTTAACCATGCTCCGAGACACTTGATAACAAAGCGGAATGATATAATTCATAGTACATGATAGAGGAACTTTATTATAGTAGCAAACCGATTAGCACTCTCGATCAAGGGCTTCCCACACAGAGGACCACATTATAATTAGAATCGTTCGCGAAAACAGAGATGCAAAAGTTGCTTCAAACAGAGACGATAATATAAATAAAAAGTTCTTAGGCATAGGCCTCAGGGTTGGCCAAGAGATAAGCCTCCACGGCCTTGAAGACGGCCGTGGCCTTCTCATTCGCGGCTTTGATCTCCTCCTCATTGATCACAACCCCTGGTTTTGGGAGGTACTTGGTCACGTTGATACCCTTACAGCCCCCATCGGGAGATGCCTCCATCTTGAGTTCATAAGAGATCGACTCGACCTTGTTAGCCAATTCCCCTACCTCCATCATTAAGTAGCTGCACGTCATCTTCTCCTGGTCCAGTGCATCGATTCTATGCTTCACGTACTTCAGAGGACTGCCTGTACTTAAAGGGCAATTGTGAAATTACTATTGTCGTTATTATTGGGTGGATCATCGAGAATCTCTCTACTCTGGTTAAGAATAGGTACGAATACGATTGATCTTCATCATCTTGCGGGTAAATAAGGAGGTTGCATCCTTGTGTTGAAGAAAGGAGTCCTTCAAAGCTCAAGATGGCATTCCAATGAGATAATATCGATTTTGTCTTATCATACTTCAATTTTATATTGTCCCACAACTCTTTATTATGTACATGCGTGTGCGATGCTCACAGGGATCCAACCTAGGACCCGATCCTCCCCCTAATTGACTCATCTAATATTGGATATTCCCACCTTTTACTTGCATAACAATCTTGTAACTAC